>OX387395.1:0-2500000 GCA_947563765.1 Anarsia innoxiella
GGTTCAGGTTGCATTGGAGAACGTGAGCACTGAATGCTACGTCTCCATGACCACCACTGGAGCAGGGCCTGGGCCCTGTTCGGCCGACGCATCAGCTTGCGTCGGTGCCGTGCTCGGTGTTTCACCAGGAGGAGCCTGTTTTCTCCTCCTGTTTTTCCCCTTGGGGGGGTTGCACTTCTTAGTGCCCAGTCTGTGGTCCGCAGGCCTGTTTAGGTCCGCGCAGACTGGGCACTTCGGAGCGTCTGCTGCGCACTCTCTTGCCTTGTGGCCTTTCAGGCCGCAGGCAAAACAGCAGTCGCTCCTGTCCACTCCCCCTGGGCACTGCCGGCCGACGTGTCCCGGCTCGAGGCACCGGAAGCACCGCATGGGGCGCGCCTCCAGGACCTCGACTCTGGCAGAGGCCCACCCAACGGCGATGCGCTTGGCTGCGAACAGCTTGCGCACCGCCACTAGGGGGCAGCGCACCCACGCGGACCTGAGGCCGGTGCGCGAGCGACGGAGTTCACCCACTCGAACGTCGCTCGCGCTGCAGCCCCCAGCCTCGGCTACCGCTGCCGCCACCTCCTCCGGGGTGATGGACTCCTCGAGGTCCTTCACCCGGATTTCGCCAGACTTGACGGGGCGCGACACTCGCACCGCCAAGTCTGCCAGCGCCGCCCGCAGCTTGGCTGCCAGGGCATCAGCCTTGGCAGCACTGTCGGGACCGGGAACCTGTAAAATCAGGCCCCCGGTCTGTGCCTTCCTCATGGGCACGGTCGACGCTATGCCGCAGTCTGAGAGCCTCACACGCTCCCTGGCAGCCCTCATGACTGCGGCAAGGGTCAGATCCGAACCCTCCCTCACCGTCAGGGTGATGGCGGCAGAGGTTGGCGGCTTGGCAGGCACCGGCCTAGCCTTCTTCGCCGGTGGCGCCGGCTTTGGCACCGGCTGCGGGGCCGCCCCTGGCGCAGGCTTACGGCGGGCCTTACGGCCCACCACTTGCGACCAGGTTGCTTCCACCGCAACCGCGGTCTCCGGCATCTGCGTCGGCGCGGCAGGAGGCGCTGCGGGCACCCCACTCGCCCCTTTCTTCCGTTTCTTCCTCCTCCCGGTCTTTGCAGGAGGAGGAGCCGCCGGGGACGCCGCAGAGGCCGCCACTCGCGCGGTCTGCGGTCCGGCAGGCGGAGCTGCCTGCGGCCGGCGAGAAGCTAGGGGGCCGCCTTGGGAGGTCGCCAACTTCGCGTCTATATACGCGAAGATGCGCTCCACTAGGCGACTCTCCCAATCGGCCGACGGCTGAGGCTCGAGCTGAGGGCCCGAACCCCTCACCGGAGGAGCAGGCCTCGCAGCCGGGCCAGCGGGCCTCGGTGAGACCGGCGCAGCCCCGCCCTCCGCCGAACTCGCTCCAGGCGCAAAGCCTGGAGCGTTTACTCTCTTTGAGAGACTGGAGAGCTGAGCGCGCAAGTCTGCGTTCTCCCTCTCCAGCCTCTCAAGCCGCTCCGCATTGGACTCTGCCCGAGTCCTGCGTGCGAGCTCCGCGCCGGCGGCCATCACTGTCCTCGCCGACACGCGAAGGCACCTAACATAGGTGCCCTTCATGTGGGAGGATGAGTCGGCCACCTTCTCGACGGTATTGAGGTTCGCCTGCAAGGCGACCTCAATTTCCGTCGTCGACATCCGCGCCATGTCCCTAGCCAACTCCTCGTGGCTAGGAAGAGTGTTCTTCGACCGCACTCTGCGGGGAGGCACTGACGGATCGAGGACAGGGTCCTCGTCCAGTTCAGACCCCGCGGTCTGCAGTCTCTTGGGGTCAGGTTGTTCGGCAGGAGGCGTTTTAGTCCGCTTCCTGCCGGTGACCCCAGACGCTGTTGAAGCCTGAGAGGTGAGCGACATGCAAGAGACAACAGATCCCTCACTGTCGCTCGCCCCCCCAGCCTCTGCCGCCGAAGACGGGCGCGCTGGGCGGATAAAGCGGCCCCTCGCATCCCGCGGAGGCCGCATCCCAACAGCGCCGTCATCGTCAGCACCACCCCTCAACCTAAGCAAATCGGAGTCCGATTCCACGCCGTTGTCGTAGGTTTCATCGCGCACCAACCGGGTGCACGACTCCACCGCCAAGTCGTCAAAATCCGGATCAGAAGCAAAATCTGAGTCCGTGTGGTCGCCAAAGTCGTTGTTTTGTACGTGCCTTTCGGCACGAGGCCTGGTATTGCCCCCCCCAGATACAGTGGGGCAACCGGGCAGCGCTGTCACGGACAAGTCCGTCTCAGCGCTGCTCGGGCGGGATTCTCCTCCTACTTTGGAGGTACCCGCCTGGGGTAACAAGTTGTTACCAGACGCTTCCATTTTGTTTTGTTTTGTGGCCCTAGGGACTGGGTATACCTCCCAGCCATGCATCCCATCGCCAGGCCACTGAAGCTTGGGATTCAGGGTAATTTTTATAGTGGTTTTCTTCCACGCGACCCGGGCAAATGCCCCGACGGTCCCCATCCCTCTCAATGAGTCTACGGGTCGGGCCGAACGGTGGGGATTACATCCCCGTGTCCACCTCTGGTCGCTGCCTTCGCATTGACCTTTGGCAGACCCGTCGCCCCTGGTGGTTTTTGAAGTGGTTTTCTCCACGCGACCCGGGCCCAAAGCCCGACGGTCCCCGCTCTCCAATTGGAGTCTACGGGTTGCCCGACGCTCGCAGAAAGCTGCGAACATCGCGCCCTTCGCGTGTCAGCGTGCACGGATTGACCGACAGAGACCGAAGTCAGCCGCCGCCCCCCAGCTGCACGCTGAACACAGCCCTTTCGGGCAACTCCACTTTCGGGCCCAAAAGCCCTCGCCCCGCAGGGCATCGCGGTTTAGTCCCTCTCCACTAAGCCTGTCCGGTATGGGTGTCCCTGCCGGCATAGCCTTAGGGATCATTGGGACCTACCCGCCCCGAGGTCCGAATCCACAGTGCCCTCTGCTAATCAGAGGGACACGCGGAGGACCCGTCGTGTGCTTCTTCGCTTCACGACAGGCTGGATTGCCTGCCGCTACTGAGCCCCTCCACCACGACAAGGTGAGCACAATCGGGGGGAACCTAACCTAACCTAACCTAACCTAACCTAACCTAACCTAACCTAACCTAACCTAACCTAACCTAACCTAACCTAACCTAACCTAACCTAACCTAACCTAACCTAACCTAACCTAACCTAACCTAACCTAACCTAACCTAACCTAACCTAACCTAACCTAACCTAACCTAACCTAACCTAACCTAACCTAACCTAACCTAACCTAACCTAACCTAACCTAACCTAACCTAACCTAACCTAACCTAACCTAACCTAACCTAACCTAACCTAACCTAACCTAACCTAACCTAACCTAACCTAACCTAACCTAACCTAACCTAACCTAACCTAACCTAACCTAACCTAACCTAACCTAACCTAACCTAACCTAACCTAACCTAACCTAACCTAACCTAACCTAACCTAACCTAACCTAACCTAACCTAACCTAACCTAACCTAACCTAACCTAACCTAACCTAACCTAACCTAACCTAACCTAACCTAACCTAACCTAACCTAACCTAACCTAACCTAACCTAACCTAACCTAACCTAACCTAACCTAACCTAACCTAACCTAACCTAACCTAACCTAACCTAACCTAACCTAACCTAACCTAACCTAACCTAACCTAACCTAACCTAACCTAACCTAACCTAACCTAACCTAACCTAACCTAACCTAACCTAACCTAACCTAACCTAACCTAACCTAACCTAACCTAACCTAACCTAACCTAACCTAACCTAACCTAACCTAACCTAACCTAACCTAACCTAACCTAACCTAACCTAACCTAACCTAACCTAACCTAACCTAACCTAACCTAACCTAACCTAACCTAACCTAACCTAACCTAACCTAACCTAACCTAACCTAACCTAACCTAACCTAACCTAACCTAACCTAACCTAACCTAACCTAACCTAACCTAACCTAACCTAACCTAACCTAACCTAACCTAACCTAACCTAACCTAACCTAACCTAACCTAACCTAACCTAACCTAACCTAACCTAACCTAACCTAACCTAACCTAACCTAACCTAACCTAACCTAACCTAACCTAACCTAACCTAACCTAACCTAACCTAACCTAACCTAACCTAACCTAACCTAACCTAACCTAACCTAACCTAACCTAACCTAACCTAACCTAACCTAACCTAACCTAACCTAACCTAACCTAACCTAACCTAACCTAACCTAACCTAACCTAACCTAACCTAACCTAACCTAACCTAACCTAACCTAACCTAACCTAACCTAACCTAACCTAACCTAACCTAACCTAACCTAACCTAACCTAACCTAACCTAACCTAACCTAACCTAACCTAACCTAACCTAACCTAACCTAACCTAACCTAACCTAACCTAACCTAACCTAACCTAACCTAACCTAACCTAACCTAACCTAACCTAACCTAACCTAACCTAACCTAACCTAACCTAACCTAACCTAACCTAACCTAACGGTCGGTCGGTCGGTCGGTCGGTCGGTCGGTCGGTCGGTCGGTCGGTCGGTCGGTCGGTCGGTCGGTCGGTCGGTCGGTCGGTCGGTCGGTCGGTCGGTCGGTCGGTCGGTCGGTCGGTCGGTCGGTCGGTCGGTCGGTCGGTCGGTCGGTCGGTCGGTCGGTCGGTCGGTCGGTCGGTCGGTCGGTCGGTCGGTCGGTCGGTCGGTCGGTCGGTCGGTCGGTCGGTCGGTCGGTCGGTCGGTCGGTCGGTCGGTCGGTCGGTCGGTCGGTCGGTCGGTCGGTCGGTCGGTCGGTCGGTCGGTCGGTCGGTCGGTCGGTCGGTCGGTCGGTCGGTCGGTCGGTCGGTCGGTCGGTCGGTCGGTCGGTCGGTCGGTCGGTCGGTCGGTCGGTCGGTCGGTCGGTCGGTCGGTCGGTCGGTCGGTCGGTCGGTCGGTCGGTCGGTCGGTCGGTCGGTCGGTCGGTCGGTCGGTCGGTCGGTCGGTCGGTCGGTCGGTCGGTCGGTCGGTCGGTCGGTCGGTCGGTCGGTCGGTCGGTCGGTCGGTCGGTCGGTCGGTCGGTCGGTCGGTCGGTCGGTCGGTCGGTCGGTCGGTCGGTCGGTCGGTCGGTCGGTCGGTCGGTCGGTCGGTCGGTCGGTCGGTCGGTCGGTCGGTCGGTCGGTCGGTCGGTCGGTCGGTCGGTCGGTCGGTCGGTCGGTCGGTCGGTCGGTCGGTCGGTCGGTCGGTCGGTCGGTCGGTCGGTCGGTCGGTCGGTCGGTCGGTCGGTCGGTCGGTCGGTCGGTCGGTCGGTTCAATTTTCTCAAGCAATTATTTTAAAAGGCTGGGAAACACATTTTTTGGAACTGTTGCACATGCTCGACCTGCTGTTTTTTTTTTTAATTGAATAGAATATCTCTCCAAGCACCTTTCAAAGGACGAAAAAATGCCACATCTAAAGGTTGAGTTACGTGAGTCGAATTTGCAGGTAAAAATACAAAATGTATATTGTGCTCTTGACATTCACTAATTAAACTGAGTGACAGATGGGAGGAAACGTTACTTATTACTTATCAGCAGTTTATTTCCTTCTTTATCACCAAAATACGGTATTTCCATCAAACCAGCCAGATGTTGTGCAGTACAGCAATATCTGCAAACTCTGGGACCACCTTGCACCCAAGTTTCATACAAATTTTTGGCCTTATACACCACATAGCTTGGCAATAATGTCCCATCTCCAGAAGCTGCTAACATTAATGACGTTGAGGCTTTACTGTGATTCATTACTCGTTCCGGATATTTTGCGCCCTTTTTTGTAATTATCTTCCTTCTTCCCGGGTCGTCGGATAAATTTGTCTCGTCAATTGACCACATTACACATTGGCACAAGTTAAATAGAATTACAAGATAGTTTTATTAACTCAATATCACAAAGAGATCAGAGGCCTTGACAATAATTAATACTTCTTGTTAAAATTTTAGGAACAAACAGTCTTTATAATAATACTTAGGTTACACAGAGTTAGGTTACTTTTACTGCTAGAATCTTTTATTGAAATGAAATGAAATGAAATGAAATGAAATGTTTATTTAATCTTGTAGGACGAGTTTGACATCACATAAGACGGGTCATTTTTTTAAAGTTAATGCTAGATTCGCAAGAGTGCAGTTTTCCCCAGAGAAGAATCTAGCAAGAAACTCTGTTGGGTTGCTCTTTTCAAATTTGGTTTACAAATTCTAAGATAAAAACACTTAGATACAAACATTAAAATTAACTTTACAATCATTATTCTACATAGAGACAGCTTGACAGAAGAGCAGGTCAATCCCATGGATTTGAGTCATCTAGATAATCGTTGATTTTATAATAACCTTTTTTACTAAGTTTTTGTTTAACAATAATCTTAAATTTATTGGGGGTTAGTTTACGTATGCTAGCAGGGATCTTGTTGTAAAAGCGTATACATTGACTCACAAACGATTTGTTTACTTTGTTAAGTCGACTGGCATGAGGCACTAATTTATCCCTATTTCTAGTATTAACAGTATGTATATCACTTAGTTGTTTAAATTGATTTAGATTTTTTTGTGTATACATTATATTTGAGAAGATGTATTGTGATGCTAGTGTTAATATGTCAATATTCTTAAAAACATCCCTTAGAGATTCCTTGGGACCTAGTTTATAAATAGATCGAATAGCTCGCTTCTGCAGAATAAAAATGCGCTCAGAATCAGCGGCATGCCCCCACAGCAGAATGCCGTAGGACATCAGACTATGGAAGTAACTGAAGTAAACTAGCCTGGCAGTTTGAACATCTGTCAGGTTTCTTATTTTTTTTACTGCAAAAGCTGCAGAACTGAGCTTATCCGCTAACTTGTCAATATGGGGGCCCCATTGTAATTTGGAATCGAGAGTAATACCAAGGAATACGGTTGTTTCCACAAGGCACAAGCTCTGTCCCTTCATCCTAATATCTTTATTTACTTGTCTAACATTGGGCAAAGTAAATTTAATACATTTGGTTTTCTTTTCATTAAGCACTAGATTATTGGCAGTAAACCACTCGACTACTTTATTGATAGCATTGTTTACATCGTCATATACATCTTGTTGTCGTCTAACTTTAAAAAGTAAAGAAGTATCATCAGCAAACAATACTATATCATGACAGTTATTTACAAGACTTGGCAGATCATTTATATATATTAGGAAGAGAAAAGGACCAAGAATTGAGCCCTGTGGGACACCCATGCTAACCGCAGATCCACCCGACACTTTACCGTTTACATCAACCCTCTGTACACGTCCACATAAGTAAGACTTTAAAAGGCTGAGTGCGCTGTTCTTTACACCGTAATGATGAAGCTTCCTGACCAATGTGCAGTGATCAACGCAATCGAAAGCCTTGGACAAATCGCAAAAGACACCCAAAGCGTCGTGCGACTTCTCCCAGGCATCAAATATACACTTTATTAATTCAACACCTGCGTCGGTTGTTGAACGACCCCTGGTGAAACCAAATTGTTTCAGATGCATTAGTTTATTGGAGTAGAAGTGAAATTGTAGTTGATCTAAAATTAGTTTTTCAAATATTTTACTTAGGGTTGGCAGTATAGATATAGGTCTAAAATTGGTGGGGTCAGACTTACTGCCTGCTTTAAACAAAGGTATGACTTTACTGTGCTTCATTAGGTCAGGAAAACTTCCCTCATCTATACATTTATTAAAAACCATAGCTAGATGGGGTGCTATGCAGTCTATGATGGAGTTAACTATTGTAACGGAAAGGCCGTGCAGATCAGCGGTTTTTTTAATAGTTAAAGATTTAAAGGCCTTTATTATTGAATAAGCACTGACGTAACGAAATGCAAAGACTTGATTGGACTCCGCCACGTTCTGCTTCAACAAAACTTCAGCAAGCGCGGGAGAAGAATCAAGGTCTTTGGTGGTCGAGACTGGAATGTCAGAGAAGAATTTAACAAAAGCTTCGGCAACCTCGGCGTCTGTACTGATACAGTTACCGTCAATATTCAATTTAAAATCGAGGTTGCGTGGTTTGACTCTTCCAGTCTCGTGGTTGATAACTTGCCAAGTAGACTTTACAATATTCTTACTGTTGACAATCTTATTTTTTATGAATCTAGATTTGGCCACATTACATATACGCTTAAATAATTTCGAATAATTACGTACATATTCAACGAAAGACTCACTATTATTCACCGTTTTTTCATCATAAAGGCTGTATAGTTTATTCCTACTAATTAGTATTCCTGTCGTTGCCCAATCACTAAATTTAAGACAATCGTGAACCTTCAATATTTTGGGTTTAAAAATATTATCGTATTCTATTTTAGTGGCATTAAATACCCTACTGTATAACATATTTGAATCATCACAAAGTTCCAGATTTGAGATTTTTGAGGTAACATTATTATTAAATTTATTTAATCTAGCCTCAGTAACTGGAATGTATTTCATATTTTTTTTAGTTTTGTTTATATTAATATTAAAATCTGCCCTCAAGCCGCAATGGTCAGACCTTAACTTATTTATTACACTCAAATTTGAGGATTCTATGTTTGTAAATATATTATCAATACAGGTCTTCGAACTATCAGTAATTCTAGTAGGTTCTAAGAAAAGATTTATTAAATTATAACATTTGAAGAATGTTAAAATCTTTTTTGAAAGGGTCGACATCACCAAAAGATCAATATTATAGTCTCCACAGACAATAATACCTTTATTAGTGTTATTTAATTTTTGGAGTACAGTCTCCATAATTTCCTCAAAAGTATCATAAGAACCGTTAGGATTTCTATACACGCTTATTACAACAAGCCGCTCTAATTCTATACAAGCTATCTCAATGGTACGTTCAACCGATAGATTTACAATATCAGTGCGTTCCTTGTATTTTAAAGAATTTTTAATAATAATTAAAGAACCTCCAGAGTCTCTAATCGCACTGTTTCTTATGAAAGAACTGCAAACATGGTGATTGTCAAAACTAAACATGAGTTGGTTGTTGTTGAGCCAATGTTCAGTAATGCAAATAATGTCAATTTTGTCACAGCTCAAGAAATGAAATGAAATGAAATGAAATGAAATGAAATGAAATGAAATGAAATGAAATGAAATGAAATGAAATGAAATGAAATGAAATGAAATGAAATGAAATGAAATGAAATGAAATGAAATGAAATGAAATGAAATGAAATGAAATGAAATGAAATGAAATGAAATGAAATGAAATGAAATGAAATGAAATGAAATGAAATGAAATGAAATGAAATGAAATGAAATGAAATGAAATGAAATGAAATGAAATGAAATGAAATGAAATGAAATGAAATGAAATGAAATGAAATGAAATGAAATGAAATGAAATGAAATGAAATGAAATGAAATGAAATGAAATGAAATGAAATGAAATGAAATGAAATGAAATGAAATGAAAATCATTTAATCCTGTAGGTTTTGACAACACTTAAGACGGGTCATTTTTTAAAGTTAATGCTAGATTCGCAAGAGTGCAGTTTCCCCAGAGAAGAACCTAGCAAGAAACTCTGTAGGGTTGCTCTTTTTAATTTAAGTTTTACAAATCTCAGGCATAAACACAGAAACATATAATCAAATTAATATTTCAAAACAGCTATCCATAAATAAATAATAAAAATTTGACCCCACAATATCCAGGAAAAAGTAAGGCAAGCAAATGGGAAACAAAGAAGTGAAATGCTTAGTTTGATGGGATCCGCATGACATGACCGGCCATCACAGCAGCACCTTCACACAGGTCTCAACGCATGTGCCAGCCATCAACCCCTTCCACATATTTTAGGGAAGTAGGAGACCCGACACACAGCGCCACCACTGCAACGGCGTAAGCGAGCATGACATATCACACGTTTCGCCTTATTCATAAGAAAGCTTAGCTATTACAGAATTACAGATACCATACCTACCAAAATACTGCAGAGGCAACATTTTTACAACACAATAACATTCATATAATTTAAGGAATGTAAGTAATTCACAATTGTATGAGAACAGGTATGCTAGAGAAAGCTTGATAGAAGAGCAGGTCAATCCCATGGATTTGAGTCATCTAAATAATCGTTAATTTTATAATATCCCTTTTTGTTAAGTTTTTGTTTAACAATAACCTTGAATTTATTGAGGGGTAGTTCGCGTATACTGGTAGGGATCTTGTTGTAAAAGCGTATACATTGACCCACAAACGACTTATTTACTTTCTTTAGTCGACTAGCATGGGGCACTAATTTATCCCTATTTCTAGTATTAACAGTATGTATATCACTTAGTTGTTTAAATTGATGTATATTTTTTTTTGTAAACATTACATTAGTGAAGATGTATTGCGATGCTAGTGTTAATATGTCAATATTTTTAAAAACATCCCTAAGAGATTCCCTGGGACCTAGTTTATAAATCGATCGAATAGCACGCTTCTGCAGAACAAAGATGCGCTCAGAGTCGGCGGCGTAACCCCACAGCAGAATGCCGTAGGACATAAGACTATGGAAGTAGCTGAAGTAAACTAGCCTGGCAGTTTGAACATCTGTCAGGTTTCTTATTTTTTTAACCGCATAAGCTGCAGAGCTGAGCTTATCTGCTAACTTGTCAATATGGGGGCCCCATTGTAATTTAGAATCCAGAGTAATACCAAGGAATATGGTTGTTTCCACAAGACACAAACTCTGTCCCTTCATCTTAATATCTGTAGTTACTTGTCCAACATTGGGCAAAGTAAATTTAATACATTTAGTTTTCTTTTCATTAAGCACTAGATTATTGGCATTAAACCACTCGACTACTTTACTGATAGCATTGTTTACGTCGTCATATAAATTCTGTTGTCGTCTAACTTTAAAAAGTAAAGAAGTATCATCAGCAAACAATACTATATCATGACAGTTATTTACAAGACTTGGCAGATCATTAATATAAATTAGGAAGAGAAAAGGACCGAGAATTGAGCCCTGTGGGACACCCATGCTAACCGCAGATCCACTCGACACTTTGCCGTTTACATCAACCCTCTGTACACGTCCATACAAGTAAGATTCTAATAGGCTGAGTGCGGTGTCCTTTACACCGTAATAATGAAGTTTCCTGACCAAAGTACGATGATCAACGCAATCGAAAGCCTTGGATAAATCGCAAAAGACACCCAAGGCGTCGTGTGACTTCTCCCAGGCATCAAATATACACTTTATTAAATCAACACCTGCGTCGGTTGTTGAGCGACCCCTGGTAAAACCAAACTGTTTCAGGTGCATTAGTTTATTGGAGTAAAAGTGAAATTGTAGTTGATCTAAGATTAGTTTTTCAAATATTTTACTTAAGGTTGGCAATATAGATATAGGTCTATAATTGGTGGGGTCAGTCTTACTGCCTGCTTTAAACAAAGGTATGACTTTACTGTGTTTCATTAGGTCAGGAAAAATTCCCTCATCTATACATTTATTAAAAACCATAGCTAGATGGGGTGCTACGCAGTTTATGATGGAATTAACTATTGTAACGGAAAGGCCATGCAGATCAGCGGTTTTTTTAATAGTTAACGATTTAAAGGCCTTTACTATTGAATATGCATTGACGTGACGAAATGCAAAGACTTGGTTGGACTCGGCCACGTTCTGCTTCAACAAAGATTCAGCAAGCGTGGGAGAAGAATCCAGGTCCTTGGTGGTCGAGACTGGAATGTCGGAGAAGAATTTAACAAAAGCTTCGGCAACCTCGGCGTCTGTACTGATACAGTTACCATCAATATTCAATTTAAAATCGAGGTTGCGTGGTTTGACTCTTCCAGTCTCGTGGTTAATAACTCATGCATTTTACTTAACATGCCCTGAATATTTTGTGAAATAAGTTTTAAATTACAATTATGTTTCTTAGTATTTATGGATTTAGAATTCAAAATTGGCATGTTAATGGCAACCTTGCTAGAGACAACAGTCTCTGTTGTCTGATCAATTAGTTTAAATGCTCTATAGGAGCAGTCAAATCCACCAAAAGAGCGGATGAACGGTGTTGACTAGAATAGGACTGACTAGAATAATTATGACTAGAATCGCATGGTTGTATATAAATAATGTCATTACTGCTACTCTGCTCAATAGAAGCAGTCGTCAAGTTTACCAACAGATTGGCAGAATCTAAATAGTAGGACAGCGACAACACTATCTGTCTTCGAATGAATCGATTAAGATAAAATCTACCTCTTGTCGAATGATATTTCTTAATAATTGAATTAAAGTCTATGCAATGGAACTTATTATTATAACATGTCATATTGTATAGCATCATGTTCAGATTATGTCTCATATTATTATTGCTAGAATTAATGCAAAATGGAAATGTAAACAAAATAATTTTTTTAACGTTAGAAATCGCATTTAATTTTGAAATATATGTCGCTAGGTCCTCTCTGTTTACATTTCCAGGTTTGCCTATTAAAATTACCAGTACCGAACTACTCTCGAATCTTGATGACAAAATTGTCTCAAAAATTCGAGAGCAATCCGCCCCAGGTATACAATTGTTCATTACCCTATTTTTATTATAACGTTGGCTAAGATGGCAACCCAAATTTTTACCTATCTCATCAGTATATATAATTAAGTTTGTACTATGATTATTTTTATCAGTATGTGAAACTAAATAACGAGAGTAACGAGAGGGGGAAGACGGAATTGACGAGACAGCGGTGGCAGCGGCCGGTCTCGTAGAATCATTCGACGATCCAGAGCGGGCTGTGGCGGCGGGGACGGGGGGCGGCCTCTTGACCGCGCACGCATACGACATCCTGGTCGGTCGCACGACAGTGGGTACAGGAGCAACCGCTGGTTTCATGCATTCAGCTGGACCCGAGGTGGTGACGGGTGTCTTCGCTGCTATTGGTCTTCTGCCTGGAGCTGATGTCGTGGCTGATGCTGAACCTCTGGTACCCCTGGTTGCTGCAGGTGCACTGGATACGACTGGTCTCGCAGCGGCGGCAGGTCCTGGGGCAACCACAGCTCTGGTGTTGTTGGCTGGTGTTTTATTTACTGTTGCTGGAGGCGTGCGCACTTTAGCCGTGGCTGGTCTCCGCACGGGCAGCACCGGGCTCATTGTAGTGGATTTTTTGCAGGTGTCGGCGACAACAGGAGTATCCGAATCCTCCAACAGCAAAATATTAATCATATTAATAATAAAGTCTACGCGTTATCAGTACTATTACTCATATAATTAACTACGAAAGGTAGCATCGAACAAAAGATATCTCTAAAACACAACATTGAATAAAATCCATAATTGCACTTGCATTTAATGCTGAGTAAGATTAAGATAACAGGTAATAGCGGTGGGCGTTATTAGCGATAGACGCTTTTGAAAACTGCTATTTGTTCTGACAACTAAAACCTGCTATCTAGCTATCCAACAACCATCTATCCGTCTATTGGACATAACCTGACGTTGGCACTTCACACATCGTTTTGACAGTTGTGACGTTGCCGCCGTTGTGACGTTGGCGCCGTTGTGACGTTGCCGCCGTTGTGATGTTGCCGCCGTTGGGCCGTTGATGACGTTGACAGCTAGTGAATAGTGATTCGTTCGCGTGTTCGTTCCGTTCTCGCTCTTTCGTTCGTTGTCTTTGGTTCTTTGGCGCCTTCTATATGGTTGGCGAGTTTTTTTATTGTTTTATAAAGTAAGAAAGAGACCCAAAACAGTTTATTATAAGGAAAAGTCTGACTATTCTAAATAAATACTTTAAGTATGTTAAGTACACGAAAACGTTAAGACTCAATATTAATAGCCAATACAATGTTATACAACATAAAATGTATTTCATAACGGTTTTTGTGGAAATAGATAGTTGTTGAAAATAGATGGTTTTGACAACGATATTTGCTGAGGAATAACGTTACCGTTGCGTTATTTGAAAAACCGACAACGACACATCGCTAACAGGTAATACTCATCTTAAAATGTCGAGTAGCTAATCCACCACTAAATTAATAATTTCGTTTATATATTCCTTCAGTATTTTTAATAACAATTACACTTTTTAATTCACTACCCGGACCGACGCCTACTATCGCACACAACAACCGTCCTTCCTGTCACTTTGACAGCGCAAAACCCGCCTTTTCAAAAGCGTTTCGTTTCATTAATTAAAACAGTCCCATTATTATAATCATTATAAATTGCTAATTTGCATATCTTATTAATTAAATTATGTATTTATTTTTAATAATTCTAACATTGCCGTTCCTAGTATACCCACACCCGTCCCTATTCACTACATATATCCGTTCCGATTTCTACTATGACCGTCCCTAATCACCCCACTACCGTATCTATTCACCTCAAAAAGAATTAAAAATCATACAGGTTTATATTTTCTTATTTTAATTAAAAACTACGTTATATTGAGACTTACCTGCATGTATGTAATGAGTTCCAGGAATATACCAAGTTACATATAATTATTATGCTTTTAAGTATAAACACCTGCTATTTTCTTTGAAAACACTGAAGTTTTTAGACCTAATAAAACGTCGATTTCTGTCACCTTATTTCAAATGACAATTTGGGCCGTTTTCTCAAACTTTTATGACATTTCAGTGTTGCCACTAAAAAGAACATATTTCCTACTATTAAAAAATAAAGATTTACGTATAGTACGGTCACCCATTTACTTTTTTCGTCTAGCAAAGTTGATTTCCCCGTTTCATCCCTATTCACCCCTCGCACGGTAGTTCGTCGTCTTATGTACTTCGTAGTCCCACGCTTTTTCAATCAAATATTATAATTATAAGCTCATAGTTCAATTAATAAATACCTACAGACAACTTGAACGATCTGTACTTTATTTTTAACTTTTACATGCATTTCAAAAGCGTTTTTTCTAGTGTTTTTTATTTAAACTTATTTTTTATTAAATTTTTAAAAATTTTATGAACTTAAAAAATGAAGAAGCTTTCTCAATTGGTTCATTTATTATTTTTTATGTTTGTCCGCGGAAAACTTTGTCGATTTTGAACCGATTTATTTTTGTTATTTTTTTTTTCATTTCTGAATAGTTTTTGGTTCCCAGTTCTGGAACTAAATCATTTAAATATATTTATGCTAGCGCAGATATTGTAACTTTTACCCCTTAAAATAGTTATACTGGTAAGTTTAGAGGTTTAATTTAAACATAATAAAATTGTCTCTGCAATGCCAGAATAAACAGTATGTACTAGCGAGCCACAGGTTGAAGGCGTGCCGTACATATTTTGTATATTACAGGTACTCGTACTTATTTTAAGTGTGGGTTTTGATTTGATTTTTCAGTGAGCAAGTTTTGATGCGATCAGTTTGAGCGGACCACGGGATATTAGACCGATTCCAATACCTACTAGTGACTTTAGAGTGAGAAGAGGGGTAGGCGAGGCGCGGGGGTGGGTCGCGACAACTTTTTTAATTTGCGTCACTTGTCGCTGCAAACTACAATACAGTGTCATTTATCTCGAGGTTTTGTTCCGTTGACCGCCTCGTCCGCTCTTCACTCGACCTTTTTTAAAGATATAATTTTCCTCTGCAAATATTTTATTAAATAATTTACAAGAACCATTCTTGAAAGACATAAGTAATTACTTTTCCCTTTCTACGTTACTGTAAAAATAACAAACATCTAGATACTTACACCCAAATATATCGTTATTGTTGTTACAACACAAATGACGTTTATACTCTTATCAATCACCCGATTAATTAAGTATTGTTAATTTAATGCAAATAATAAAAATCACATTATGGTCTCAGCACATTCCCACATCTTGTACGAGTACAAACAAACACTGTCATTTACAATATAAATAGAACAGAGCTGGTTTACCATCATCCTGTCTCTTAACTTCATTTGTAACAATTATTTTTGTAACACTAACTAGGTTGATTTAGATCAAACACTGAAGGTGAATCATGATGTGTAGATGTCCCGCAGCGTCGTCACTCACTCCGACACTCTCTGTGTGGGTGACGGACGGAAGACAGGTAATGCGCGGTTATAACTTTATATGAAAATAATTGTATTGTAATTCGACCTCGTGAGGCTGACAAGTATTTTTGCTTCCTTTTTTTATGTGTTTATTGTTATTAGAATATAATAGGACTGGAGTGTTTATGAAAGTTGTTAAATAATAAATCAATTTAACCCACTTTCGAAAAAATGTCTGCGTTTTTTTTAATGTTTTTGAACTGTCTTTTTAAGTCATAGAGCGGTGTAGTGGTCGAGTGAGCCTTTTACAATAGGAGGCAGCTAGCGAAGTGCCATTAACTGTCCCAAAATGGTTTTATTGATGTTGTCAGCTATAGCGGGCGTCGCGACCGCAGTCTCTACTACCTTATACGATACACAATACCTACTTACTATAATAATTTAAATATAGAATTGGTGAGGTGCGGTGAGAGGGGAGAGAGGGGGGGTTAGAGTCTCGTTGTAAGTAATAGAGAATTGCACGCGATGGTATTGTTCACGGAATCGGAAAGAAATTGAATTGGCGCGAGTGCAGCGATACTGCTGGAGTAGGATATTGGAGCCGCTCGGATGAATCTACGGTGATTGCAGTCGTGGGGTGTTGCAGGGGGTAGGGAGGGGGGACACAGTTCATATTACAATATAACGTTGTGATAACATAAACAATTGCTTACAACACATCCATACAGACAGGCTCGTCTCAACTCCACCGTATCACTAAACCTGTATAAGTACACAATAATAAGCGAGCTATAATAAGTATAGCAATACGACGTGATCTCGCGATAGCTCGTACTTACATTCGAACGTACAAACTGATATCTAACCGCATCCTGCTTTCAGTTAATTATCTGTAATGATTTCCTCCGACTCTACATTATAAACGAATTCACGATTTAATTAATATTATTAAATTAATGGAAACAGTGTCGGGCCAACTCAAATAAAAATAAAGTTAAATCCGTCGTAGAAGACATCCCGCAGCCGCGATGTAATTTAATATCGATATCTAACTAGTTCCAGGAAAAATAAATGACGCAAATAAAAGCTCTACGCTACTACTTACATAAAGTTGTTTCGCATATCAAAAATATTTATTTTATCTTTTAGAGAGGAGCTAGTTTGATTTTACTTTATGAGATACATAATTTTCCTCTTAACTGGATTAATAAAAATGTAATTTAAATGTTGTATTTAATTAACGAGCTGCTAGACGTTATTGCTATTATTAAACTGTCTTCCTGTTTACAAATTCGCAAAATCTTGTTAAAAATAAACAAAACCGCAGGTGTAGTTAGTGAGTTCGACGCGTGTTGCCGGCGTCGGCGCTGGCGGTGCGCGGTTGGCGGCGGCTGGTGGCGGCAGACGCCATCCGCCGCGCGCCCCGCTCGCACGTCTCCGCGCACTGCGTCCCGCGCGCCGCCGCCGACCCGGCTCACCCGCGGCTCCCACACCGTCTTCACTGCCGACTCTCATCTCATCACCATCATACAGTCGGTGGCTGAAGTTTTCTGGAGTAAAGTGCTTTGAAAAATTCGCGCGGGAAAACTTTTGAGCGAAAAGTTGTGAAAGTGGTTTCGTGTGTAGAAAGTGCGAAGTTGGTGCTAAGTGGTGGTGAGCTGATGACCCTGAGGATATGGAGCTGTGAGCGGGAGCCGAGGGGCGCCATGTGAGCGGCGACGGAGACTCCGCGGCGGCGCTCCGCCCCCGCCCACGACACACGATATTTACATTGCTGGTAACTTTATTTATTTTATTCATTTACATTTTTAACAATTCTAAATATTCACTGATTGTACTTCGATGGTGTTTCAGAACTTTATGTATACTCGTCAAAATAAGCTCTTTTTCAAGCGCAGCCAAATTCACATATTTTATTTTATTCCGTCCTTGCACATTTTTATTTGTTTTTAATGCTATTTCATTATTCAATAATTAAAAATAATAAATAATTGAATGAGAGGAGCTGTTGATTGAACTACAGTACGGCAACACATAACTCTACGGCTAGAATGAAGTCTAACGAACCGATTACAAGAAGAAGAATCATTATTAATTTAAAAATAAATACAAGCAGAGCGACAAGTTCCTATTGATGTAGTAGAAATAAACACTACATAAAGGTCTCCTACTTAAACATATTAAATAGGTAGAGTCCAGTAGAGTCAATGATTGTAGGTGCCGTCGGTCACTCTATACAAACTCTTACTAAAGTGTTAATTTTGTTCCTCATACACATCATCCACTAATGTAATATCTGCTTTTACCGCCGGAAGCTACTTGTAAAACGCTGTGTAACGTTCGTATTGTGATTAAATTAAGCAATTACTTATTATTAAATATAAGCGAGGTGTGACACATCAAACACCTGCCTCGCATTTATGTGAAAGCGTTTGCTCCCATTTACGACAAAACCATACGAAGCTAATTAATTTGCAAACGAAAGTCGTTCTAAAGTATTACTTTAGAGTTGTTGAATGTTTCAACGCGGAGTAAAAGTTATCTACTGAATACACTTCAAACTTATTTCAGTTACTCAGATTGAATTAATTGAACATACTCGAAGTTGCAGACTTCCATTCCGGCCTCGAGTCCTAAAACTAACGAGCAATTAAACACGTCCAACATGTACCGAGTACTCAGACAGCAAGTACCGCCGGAGTAGCAACTCCCCGCGGACACATCATCCACGGAACGGCCTTCTTCAGACACCTCGTATATTCACTCTGACACTCGTTATCAAACATTTCTAACTCATTCTCATGGTATTTTAAAACAAATGTTAAACGTCAGATTCAAAAATCGTCTAATGCGCACCTGTCAGCTAGGGTTCATTTTACGTGGCGCGACCTATATCTGATTATGAATGTTTTTGAATAGGAATATTCTGCCTTGCACTGTACATTGATTTTATATTATAAAATAATGTTGTCAGAGTTCATTGAAGAGGTTTTCTGAAGCCGTCTCCGTTTGAGCGTGTTGGTATGGTATGTGGGGTGCGAGTAGCGGGTGTTGATCGGTGACAGGTGCTGGAGTGACGGTGTGACAGTGTCGGTAGAGTGATACAGCGGTGGCAGTGACAGTGAGGTCGGCTGCGGCTGGAAATAGCCGGCGGCCGGTACAGCGCGCGCCGTCATCTCTTGTCCACGCGCTGTATTTATATCATGTCAAACGCGCAACACGCGCTATATTTAATACCGCGGACCGCTCCGTCGTCCCACCGCTCACACATCACGGCCAACTATTGTTTGTAATCTACTACGAGTGTGTAATAAATAGCGGTATAGTTTAGAGCCCTCATCGTCACCGACTACGCCGTGAGAATGGCGCATGTTTTTTTTTAATCAAAAGTTTTATTTTACCTTTATTTATTGCATTTTTAATAGTATCTCTTTGCCTGTGACATACATAAATGTCATTTAAAACGCTGCTCTTTGAAGCTGAGAAAGAGCGTTTGAAGCAGCGCCATCAACGTCGTCGCCGCACTCAATCTTATAATGTCACGCGCGTATCCTTGGCATATAGTCGCTCGCACGAACACCTACCGACGTAATAAATGTGTTGTGGTAGTAATGTAATGGAATGATGAATAAACCGGTGACGGAGCTGGAGTCGTTGAATTAATTAACAAACTAGATTAGCGAGATGGAGTAAGTTCACCGTCGAGCGACGACGGCGGCGGCGGCGAGTGGGTACCTACTTGCTTCGCAGCTAATCAGTTGGCGGATCTCTCCCAGCTGGCGAGTGCCGGCATATCGCGTCACGCCGCGTGTCGTCGCCGCGACACGTGCGCCCGCGCACACCTCCCCCCTGCCGCCCCCTCCGCCCGCGGCCGCCAGATGACCATTATAAATAAACCAATTGAACACATAGCAGCGTAACAGGTGTTAACATAAACGGCGGTTATGGCCGCCGCCGCGCCGTAAATAACTGTTATTAATGTAACATTTTTATTTGGTTATCAGTTCGTAAGTAATAAATAAATAAATGGTTGTGTAAGCGGTCGCAATGTGAAGGTCGCTCGTATTTAGCTACATGATAGAGGAGCCCGCGTCAGGGGGGGCGGCGGCCCGACCGCGTTTATAACCGATCCTGTAACAATGCTCGTAAAATTAAACGACAATACATTGACAATGATGTCGCGTTTTAAATTCAATGGTCGCTGCTTCATTAGACAAACAAACGGTCGTTAATGTAATTATGTAAACGAGGCGAGGTTGTCGCTATACGGGGACGGTGTCGCCGTGGACACTGATATGAGACGGACAGACTAGCAACAGAACGTACTTAGTTAATGAGTTGTAGTAAATCAGTATCAATGAATGAGACCCGCACGCCGCCGCCGCCGCCAACGCTAGCGTAACGTAACTATGAACAATAAATGATAAAGCACAGGTTATTGCTATTTCTAGTTTTGTACTTCTACAATATGTCTCCGTGACGACGATTATCGCCATCCAAAATGATGTCACTCAAATATAAATACAGAGCGCATACTTGCTGTACTAAAATTTTTCATCAAAGCTTATTAACATGCACGAAGTAATAATTCAATAGTGAAAACAAAACGATAATTCATAAACACGAAATGAAAAGGTACTTAGGTAGTAGCAGCTGAAAGTGATTTATCTGTCTGAGAGTACCGACACGAAGATAGAATGTAGCGACCTTGGAGAGCTAGTGGAGTATCTGCTAGTAATGCGGAAACACCTGTACTTACTACTCGCAGCAAACGATGCGGGCCCGTTACAGTAGCCGGGACGGACGGACGGCGGCGCGGGTCGGTGCGGTATAGCCAAGTAGAACAAACTGTTAGTGGTGTCATGTACACAAGAATAGAGGCGCCGCCGGAACTTTGGGGAATGAGGCTATCAGTACCTACGTGCAACTCTGTGTAACACACAAATTGAAGTCATCCCTCTGACATGGTGAAGCAAGTAATCGCCTCCTAGCGGACGTGTAGTGACATGGTCAACACACCGAGCATACAGTCCCGCACGTCACTGATCGCTGACACAGATTGATCGGCATCTCGATCGACGTTACGAGCCTCTCGCTCACTCTGTACCGCGTGGAATGGGACAGACGACACCTGATCATAAATCTCCGGCGGCTCCTTATGAAATTGGCTCGCGTCGTGTGATAGATAGGGTCTCTGGTCGCGACTAACTCACCTCTCTATACTAAAGTACCGGCGCTCTCCGCTCGTTATATCACAATTTCCCTGACCTTGTGTCGTGTCGTATAAATACGTCGCTTGTATCTCCCGACCGCAAATCACGGCTGCAATAAATCTATTGTATCTGAACTATTAAATTAGCTCGTAACGTATTTCGTGTATTGTGTATGTAGTGTGTGTGTGCGGTTACATCATCTGTGTGATTTAACGTGAAATTGCAAATATCGTGGGCGCGGCGTCGGGCGCCGGGATTATAACATTATTTGGAGGAGCCCGGCTCTCATTACCGCGATACACCGCCCCGTTCCCCCTCCACTAACCCTACTCAACCAGCTTTATCAAAAATCGTTTTTACAGCGATTTTAAATAAAATGGCATTTTACTTTCTTCCTTAAAAGTTAAGAGGCTCCCATAACTCTAGATGTAAGGCTCGTAACAGGTTTTCAAATGATTTTATTTTATTGTAGAGTGGGTTGTCAAAGTTTCAGCAGATATTAAAATGTATGAGTAAGGTAGTTTGCATCGTCCGCCTCGAGCCTCGAGCCCCGAGCCTCGAGTCCCGGTATTTTATTTGCGTCGTCGGCCGCGGACGGAGCTTCATCTCGGGAGTGCTTATCGCGCTGATTAGAATGCACTCCCGTGTACTGAATGCACCTCTAGTGCCGACTCGTGACCGCTTTTGTTATCTACCTACTACCTACACCCTCCGACCAAGTATCGGTGAGGTCATACGAAACTCACCCTGTACCGACAGCAGGTTACGAAAATACTTGCAAGCACAACATTTCACACGGTTTGTTTACTCACAGGTTGTGTAAATAAAAGGCAAGTGAATTTGAAATAGATTTTCCTGCTGACTCGCCCATTGTATTGTAGTTTGTAGAGTGGAGGTCCAAACAGTTCCACCGTACACTTACTAACTTGTTCGTAATCGTTTTTCTCTTCAAGTTATACAGGATTTATTTAAAGTAAAGTAGTCAGCACCAAGTTACAGCTACGTCGGTGTTTGTATCGCGTTCAAGGGATTGTTTGGAGGAAAGAGTCGTAGCTAGGTAGAGAGAGGGGTCCGCGGACAAACAGACGGATATAACGAGGATTTGTGTAAATGAAAAGGATTTGGATTTAGCGTTCAGTGAGCGATCCTCCCCCCGCTGCCCCCCGCCCGGTCCCCGCTGACCCCGCGGGTAATGTCTCTATAAACAAGTCCCCGCGATAAGTTTGTTGTCGTTCAGTTAAAGCTGCACTTGTTGTTGTAATGTGCGTGCGCGACGTGCTGCCCCCTCTCCCCCCACTGTACCCGTACAATAGCTGTATAACGGTGTTATCTAAGCGATTGCTATCTCGGTTACAAGCCGGTAGCGGCGTTACTCCTACCTCGCACGCACTGATAACAACCGACCGCGGGAAATGATAACTAAAACCTATCTCACTACACCTACCTACCTACATTACAGTATACTATAAATAGCCACTGATTATCGCCAAACAGGATACTTATCTTTATTGGTGACCATTACAATTATTTTTTCTATCTAACTTAACACCATGTTGTGTAACTTTGATAGTTATGTAAAGTAGGTAACCTTTTTTGTTTAAACTGTCACCGTGATATAGTATTTACTTATTTACCATACAATGTTGTGAGTATGAGCAACTTCCGAGGTGGTCGTCACCCGCATCACATCACACTCTACATTCGATATCGTTATTGAAACGGTAAATACTTTCGCTGACACTTTCCCTTTCATTATGAGGTCACAAACATCCTGTTGTAAACTAATCTGTGAAAATCCTTTGTTTAACCTTTCACATCTGAATTTTTTAAGCAACTTTATCAAGAAGAAGAAAGAAAGTGACTCATAAGCATTGATAGAGCTCTCGGCGGGAGGTTAAATGCGAGTATGAAGTAAAAGTTCCAATGTCGTCAGTAAGTAGATTGGCGTGAAGTGACGTCGAGTGGCGAGTAGTCGGCGCCGTCGTGTGACGTCACGTCGCCGCGGTAATCACCCCGACGGTCGTCGTGACACGTCTACTTGCCAACTTTAACTAACTACACATACAACCACAAAACTACTTTTTTCTTAAAATAGAATTAGGAAGTAGGTACGTCTTTGTTGTACAAAAATGTAGAGTTTGAATGTAACCTACTCTAGTGGATTGACGTTTAAATAATCTTAAAACTTTGATGAGATAAATATCTGGATTCGAGAGGGCACGATCCTCTGAATGACAGATTCTCTTAAATCCGTCGGGTCCCCCGAGGCTGTGGCCCCGGTGTGGATCCCGTCTCGCAACCAGATATTATCTCTGGTTCACTTTATCATCGCCGCGACCTGCGACCCGCGACCGACTACTCTCCGCGACCGCGCGACAACTTTCCGAACTTTTGCGGGTAAATTAATTTGATAAAGTTGTTACTCCAAACTAAGTTAGTACACAAAATGCTGTTACAAGTTTACCACTTCGGAGCTGCTATGATTTAATTATAACATCTACTACCTACGTAACCCTGCGACAACTTAGATGAATCATTTTAGGCTTTTTTTTAAGTTTCCTATTAGATGGTATAAATAAAGGATGACTAAGTATGTGTTTTTGCAAAGTAAGCACCTATTTAGAAATGAGTACATCTAAAATTCAAATACCTTTGTCCTTCCACTACTAGAAGTCCCGCGCCTCGAAGGAAGGAGACATATTTTCCAGACAATAAACATTGATGCGGGACATATTTTCGTCGTTTAACATTGTGTACCCGTAGCGCGTCGCGTCGTCGGATTCCAAATCATTGTCTCCCTTCAACGACAACAACCGCTATATTACTTATTCATACGTGGTTCATCTGTTTAGTGGAAAGTCCTTACTTATCAGCTTAGAGATAAAGCAAGCAGTGAGCGACGGCGGCAGTACGGATTACTGCATGTAGAGTGCATCAGTGCAGTGACGACGAGACGCCCGGCTCTCAGTACCCGCCACACTCACACACTTCACTCCATTCAACTAAAATGAAAATCGTGTACGTGCATTAGTGTCACAGCCATTGGCTGCCTTCGATATTCATTTTACAGATACCGTCGTATTGATTGTTCTTTTATTATTGACATGCATTCCTATGAAGATGTTTACAAGTTGTGTAATTAGTTAGAGTACGACGTGGTGGGAATGGGAATCATTGAAGTGCTTTATTTATTATCTAGGTATAATAAGAGTATGAGTGTAACAAGTACACCACTGCAGCGGTGCGTATTATAGAAGTAGCGTCAGAGTGTTGTATTATGCAAACTGCTGAAGGCGCCGACCCCCCCCCCCCGTCTTTATGACCTCTTCCCCCACACGACGACCCGCTCCCAGAAAAATGCTTTTATTCGGTAGTTTGTGCGACGATAACGCGCCCGAACGCGTCGGCGGCGTCGGCGGCGTATCTATATTCAAGCTGCTAGCTTTTACACAATCATAGCGTTAGATTACACTTTAGAAATTGGAGATAGTCATAGATATAGCTTATTTTATGAAATTGGTACTTACTTACCTACGTCTAAAAAACTACTTATTACTAATTCTGATACCTACTTACTAAATTGAACCACTTTCCAAAGATTTATAGGGAACCACATTGTGAGTATATTTTTTGACTCATCTTTCTCTGGAAAAGTCATTCAGTTTAATTGATAAGATCTTGTATTTTTAATACTATAATATAAAACATGATACTAAAATAAACCATTTAATGATGCCCTCTTCAAAGCCCGTCAAACACATTTACCGAAAATCTGGTAAATAGATTAAACTCTCACATTGCGGATAGTTGGTAGTTTACCAGAGACACAGGTGGTAAAGGGTAGGGGTGGCGGGGTAGAGGGGCGGGGGTAGGTAACACAACGCTGAGATGAGAGGCATTAATTACGGAGTACACGGCGAGGACCATTCAAAGTGTAATAAAGGCGGCACTTGAAGCGGCCTACAGTGAGCGGCCATCGCATTAGAGTCGGAGTGCAGACATCAGCAGCGAGCACTCCCGCATAATCAGGTTACTGAGAGCCAGCACGCGTGATGAGCACACCAAACACGCCGGAAGACGCGACGCGACGCGACAACATGACATCGGCTGCGATACCGCGAACTAAATCTAGCGTGAATTCACCAATATTGTGTTTGAACCGCGGCGTGACCGCTACACATCACATCTCATTAGCGGGATATACTCAACGCGCTAGTTCACACCGCGCTCACACACTTTGCGTTTTTGTAAACACAATGGAGATATTTATCATCGCAGTATTCGTCATCGGACCTGCATCACGGTACTTCACCGTCTTGTCCCGAGAGAGGTGTATGTACCTACATGATGATTATTGATGATACACTGCTCGTGTTTCAGTCAGTAAAGAGCTTTCACTTGCTATAATAGAAATATGCAAAGTGTTAATATAACGTAACACACTAAATCCCACTCACCTCTTTATTTTTACAGTTTCCTATAAATAGCGGCGTTTGCGTGAGAAATTACGAGACTTTGATAAGGGGCTGTTTATATAATCGCACCGACTAGCGATATTATTATATTTTATTTGTAATTATTGCTCTCGGTATTTTTTCCAGCAACACTGGTGTATTGTGAATGCAACCCTCACCCCCGCCCCTCACCCCGCTATCCCCCGTATCATCTCGTATTGTTGCTCAAAGAATACACAAATTAAAAATAAACATTTAATTTTTTTAGGGCTCGTTTGCATTTCTGTTTTGAAATAGACATTATTTTTGTTGGTTTTCTGCCCGAAGATGATATAATCTCATTACGAGAAGCTTCTTTATTTATTCGTCAGCGACTGACGAGGGTCTGCGGCGGGAGTCAGCTCCTAAATTGAAATTAAACCTTTATACGAGTACCAGGTCGATCGAAACTGCGACTAAATACTTATCAATGAACTATGTAGGTACGCGTGTGTATGTAAATTCTACACATCCTAATTAAAGATATAGTTATTAAATTTAAAACGGATTCAAAAGGGGTAATAATTTATTACGAGGTATTATCCGATATCTGGAATCTCATAATGCGATCTCTATTGAAAGCTTTAATTTCTCCGACTAGATGTAGATTGTATAACCTGTAATTATAAAATCCTACACACATACGTACGTATGAGCAGGACGGCACTACCGGCCTTCACTTTCACTTCAGCAATACTTTTTTAGATGCCTTACAAGCGTTTTATTACTACAATAACTTATAAGAATCGGGTTTGGCATTCGTCCAAAGATTCCGGCGGCGCGTGGGTCGGTCTCAGGCTCCCGGTACGTACCCGCGACCTTAAACGTTGCCTTACCTCGCTCGAGGTCAGGCTGTACATTCCTGTGGAGTCACACCCTCGACCCGCGGATGCTGTAATTGCAGCCGGCGGCGGCGGCGGGGGCGGGGCGGGGCGGGACGGACGCAGCCCCCGCTATCTCTAATGGACTCACGTAAACAACTGTAAAAGGTTTCACCGGTTGCCACTAACGTCCCGCCCGCGACTATTAACGAGTTAGAGCCACTAATACGCGGACACGTGTCCTCGTGACCACTTTAAATAATGGCGTCTATTACACGGTGAGCTGCCCGTCCGTCCGTACGAAGTATTAATTACGAGTGTATGGTATGGTGTTGCTGCGCCGCGTCCGTCGGCGGCCGCTGCCGGAGCCGGCGCGCTGCTGTAGGCGCGGGGTATAATTAATGTTCCCTCCAGTGAGTGTTGCGTGTAAACATAAATACGTTAAAACCGCAGCGAGATTTATGTAACAACCGTAACATGAAGAGCTCGTAATTCGGCGTTAAACCTCCTTTATTAGACTCCTTTGAGATGGCGGCGGAGTGCGTCATTTATAGTTTTTGTCGATAAATTAAATTATGGCGTACGGAAATCACGTCCCTGTTTGTAGGCCGCGAATAGGTCAGACAGATTGCCGCCGCCGTCGACACGGAGCGCCGTGGTTCAACAATCAAAATAGACAAAACTGTGCACCGATTGTCAACAGATAAGTACTGCTTGTAAATAAAATAATTCTGAATCGATCGCATCCACAAGATGTTTGGTGTAAAGAACAGCCACGGCGGCGCCGTCATCAAACTTTTCGTACAAACAAACTCTTATTAAGAATTCGTAATTGAAATGAGCTCGGCTCGTTACACCTCGAGCACCTTAAGGCGACGTAATTACGTTTTATTCCCGTTTTAAAGGTATTAGTTTGTAATTTAAGTTGTTTTGTTAGCGACGAGCAACGGACGAGTGACGAGATGTCGGTACATCGGCATCTCTGCATATATAGGGATAAATACTTCTGGAGGTTACCTATACATACCTTAAATAGGTAGTTGGTTTCAAGTCTATGGCACAACACAAACAGTCCGAGTCTAGTTTTAAATAAGGTTTAGGTACTTTAATCCTACTTACGAGAATATACATACGAGTACCTCTTTGTACACAAAACGAAAGTATACTATGTAAGTATATTTATTGAAATATACTCTATTAAAAAACTCTGGTAAGCTATCTAAATACGTTAGAGTACACGGACCTAAATCCTCTGAAGATTGTTCGGTACACATATTTGTACAGATTTGTCGCATACGGTATGTAAAACACGAGCTCATGAGGTTAAAGATAAAAAGTTTGGATTCCAAAGGAAAGCTCCATCCGCGGTCACCAAATGAGATCAACTACTATGTATATATCTACGTATATGTATACTTTATCCTAGGTAAGGTATTAGTATGAATATTATGTTATGTGAGTGTTCATGTTAATAAGGTGTATTAGCATACGTCGTGTCGCCGATAAATAGGACAATTAACTCGTTAGTTAGCGTGACACCGAGTGACTGTACACGACACGAGCCGAGCGGGATATCTACTACGAAATATTATAAATAAATCAGTTCAAATAAATTAAAAAGTATGTAAAAAACAAGGTTTTGTCGAATGATACGTGATCCCCATTAAATTTAATTAATTTTAACTACCAAACCTATTTAGTAGGTAATCTGTACGAAAATGCCACAGAAAATGCATACAACTCGGTAAATTGTACATTTCTATGAAGCTACGAACACATCGCGAATGAAGTTGAATTCATATTTTGATGAGATAAGTAAGTTGTGAAAACTGGAAAACCAACTTCTAGTTAAGTCGAGGTAGCTTTTACTTGTACCGTAGATACTTGTGTAGCGACGCAGAGTCGGTTTCAAGTCGGGGAATAAAATACAGAAATATAGTCAGTCGAGGCATTCCATTGCTTTAATTTTGTTAAAAGAAAAATTGTTTCTCTTCTGCTCACTGTTTGTAAAGAAGTGTTTTTTGATGAGCCGCTCGTAATTATGACATTAAATGTGCGGCTGCGAACTCCGAGCGTCGCCTTACATGACGGCGGCTGACGGCGGCTGGAATTACGCACGTAGGTATCGCACGTTTTTTCAAATTTTTCTTCGGGGCGTTGCTGGTGTATTTCAGGAGAACGAATCGCTTTGTCATGGAAGGAAATTGCTGTCATTTTCTCGCGGCGGAGCCTGAGAGCTTCCTACGCCGCCCCGCGCGCCCCCGCGCACGCCCCTCATATCGTACCATGTGCAATTGTTTAGGCATCGATAACATTGAACTTAAACTTTTCGATATCAGTACTTAATGTACCGGGGTATAGCGGGGTGGGGGCGGGAGGGGAGGTCCCGCGGTGATAGTACGTACACAATAGACTCCTGTCGTTGCTCTTTGCGTCCTGGCTTCGCGGCGGGCGGCGGGCCTATGTAAACTGAATTGTTTTCTCAAAATTATCTGAACAAGCTAACTCAGTTAGTTAGAGCAAACAAATAACTGCGGTTTGTGCTGTTCCAATTAGGTATACAACGCGGTGTTTGGTACCCGCTACAGTAACCCGCGCACCCGGCGGCGGCGTCCCGTCCCGTTGTCACCCTAACCCCGTGTACTACGTATACGTACTAATAACGCGTGTCCTTCCTCGAGCCTATCATCCGGATACTTATATTAGTTTGTAAACGACAGTTCCGAAGCCGCACACTCTTTCTGAGTCTCAATAGCACTATTTACCGTATAAATAGCTTTACACGTGATTACTTTTTTATTTATTACATTTGTTTCAGTCGCCACGTTTTATAGCGTTTACTCCTGAATTAAATATAAATGTTAACGATAAAAAGAGTCGCTAAGGTAACGGATATAAACGAATGGATAGAAGGAGGTTAATGGCTCTACATATTCTATAAAAGCGTTTTTTACAATCATTACTCTTGTGACCGCTCCGGTCATAATCGGCATGACCTCCTCGTTGTCGGGTATGTACGTGTTATGTGTTGTGACAGAGAGATTCAATACGTACATATGTATATGTTACGGGCAATGTGATTAATGCGGGCATTATGCATAATGCCCGGGCATTATGAATAATGCCCAGCTGTATCGGGCAATGTGATTAATTACGTTCAAAACTGTTCTATTTATCACATTGCCCGGGCATTATGAATAATGCCCAAAGACCATCGGGCAATTTGATAATAATAGTCCGTTAACTTGATAATTGTAGGTTGCGATAATTCTAAAGTCGCCAAATTCTTGAAACGTTGTCAGAGACATATTAGTAGACAATTTTTTTAGAAATTTTGTCATTGCTTTAGGTATAATTAAGGTTTTTGCATTTTCAGCAACTAAGATAATTGAAGTACCTAGAGTAGAAAAATAATTAGGCATCTCGTATGTTATGTTATTAATAGGGATGCGCCGAATATTCGTTTACTATTCGGTATTCGCAATAGTCGGCACCTCAACCGTTTCGTATTCGGCCGAATATTCAGTAATCGTTTAAAATGACCATTTATTCATTTATTTTGTTGAGTAATAATTTGCTTGATAAAACGAGATATTAACCTCATATTAAATTATTTTAAACGAAGGAGTAGTCAATCTTATATCCTCATTTTCACATCTAGGTATTACAAGAGTTATTAGATAATAAAATAAAGATAAGTTAATAAGTGACACTTAAAGATAGTATTTAGAAACCTAGACATTCTGCTCTAGTGTCAGTCAAAGGCGCTTTTCTTTATAAACTTTACCTATTTGTTGTATCAAAATTAGTGTGAAAGAACAACCGAATAGTTCGGCCGAACCATTCGGTTCGGTAGGATTTGAAACAGAATAGTATTCGGTATTCGGAAAAATGAAAATTCTTTTAATCCTGTTGGTTAGGTTTGACAACACTTTGAACGGGTCATTTTTTGAAGTTAATGTTAGATTCGCAAGAGTGCCCCCAGAGAAGAACCTAGCAAGAAACTCTGTTGGGTTGCTCTTTTCAATTTAAGTTTTACAAATTCTTAGGTTGAAACACAGAAACAATCATTAAAATTTACATTTCAATAGAGCTTAAATTAATAAACAAATAATAAAAAAATTGCCCCTGCAATATCCAGAACAAGGTATAGGTAAGTAAATGGGAAGCTAAAAAGTGAAAGGCTTAGCTTGATAGAATCCACATAGTTACATGACCGGCCATCACAGCAGCACCTTCACACAGGTCTCAACGTATGTGCCAGCCATCAACCCCTTCCACACATTTTAGGGAAGTAGTATTTTAGGGATTTAGGAAGTATTTTAGGGAAACCAGCGCATGTCACCCTTTGACCAATCAAGAGTCCGGAATGGCCTAACCTAAACTAAAACCCAACTTAACCTATGAAGAAAATGATGAGAATTTTAAGTTTCATAATACCTACACATTTATTTGACTTTCAGTTAGGTTTAGATGAGATAAGGTTTCATTGTAAAGTAAAAAAAAGTACTGAAACAAGTTTATTATCACTCTGCCCAATAGGTGACGGGCATTATGCATAATGCCCGGGCAATTTGATTAATTGCATAGTATTTATCACATTGCCCGCTTATATTGGGCATTATTCATAATGCCCGGGCATTATGCATAATGCCCAATTAATCACATTGCCCGTAACATATCTAATAGTCCCGTTTTCAATCGCGGTAGATGGAGACCTCTCCCCACCTCTGTGTAGGTAGGTACTTAAGTCGTTATAAGTCCAGGGTCCAGCAGCTGGCTCGACTGCCGTCACTTTGTGTAAACTCTCCAACAATAATATTAGCTTAATCTCCAATATTTTCCGTGATTTGACTGCGACCTTCCCCCATCGTCCGCCGCTCCCCGCCGACGCCCTCCCGTTCGCGCCGTTATCGCTTTGTTCAACGTGGTTTATTGTCTTTTAGCCTCCAGCCGAGTATTTGTACACGAACTAATAAAATAGAAAGTTTATTTTAATCAATGTTTAATTATAAAGGGGTGCTAAATTTGGTTTCTTTGTAATCCAAACCAACGCGACACGTGTAGTTAGGTAGATGTAAGGCAGCTAAAGTGAAAAGATATGTGAGAAGGTATTCATGTTACGTTAATCTCAAATTGTATACAAAAGCCGCGCCGCAGGATCTTTTGGCCGCTTTATTTAAGTAGGTATTTGAAGGTATTACAGCGGCAGGCAATATGTTTGTAACCGAGATAGTGCGTGACAATATCCGAGGAGCGGGGAGCGGGGAGCGGGGAGCGGGGAGCGGGGAGCGGGGAGCGGGGAGCGGGGGGGGATACTCTCCACGATATATCGTTACGTCGGATTACCATAAATAAAATATATGGAGTTGTATGGGAACGTATGACAGCGCCAATAGGTAGGTAAGTTTGAAATATGGGAAAGGAAATAGAGCGCGGGTCCGTTAACGTGGACGTTGAGTTTAAATAGGTAAAGCAGCAGCTCTCTTACGGTTAAATAGCACACAGAGGGCAGTGGAGCGCGCCGACACATCCGACGCCGTCCAACCGTCCGACACGGTCCGACCGCCGCGACAGACGCCGCCGGCTGCCTCTTGCCTCTGACAGCTCTCCAATACACTAAGATGGTTTTCGCGAGCAACCTCCGCGCTACCCAACATCAATGTATTGTTGTCAAACATCAAGAACTTCTAAACAAGCATAAGGTGCAAAGCCACGTTTAATTTTTCTTATAATTTGAGTTTCATTCACAGTCTTCATATTGTAATCATTATTATTATTTAAAGAAAACGTGAAAAAGGTACGTTTCCTTATTACACGACTACGGCGAAGCCAAAAGGAAGTGTAATGTGTTTGGCAGTCTATGTATGTTTGTATGTATGTTCCACCGTAACTTCTAAAATACTGAACCGATTTTAATGAATGAGGTGTCAAAAGATTCGTAATAATACGGCGGGTGACATAGGCTACATAGATTTGCAATAAGTTAAATACTTTGCCCACTAGTGGGCAAAAAGTCACGATGAAAAAAATAAAAGTTTGAAAATGGTGTTGTGTGGGGTATCAAATTCAAAAGCTCAGTAAGTAGGTACATTCCAAAAATATATACATTCACTAGGTTTTGCGCACGGATTTGCTTTTAAACTAGTGGACAAGAAGTCGCGACGAAAATTTTAGAATTTTGCAAAGGATAAAGTGTGGGGTATCAAATGAAAGGGCTCAGCGAGTACATTCCAAAAAATATATATCACAAGGTTTTACGCGCGGTTTTTCTTGTAAATATGTGTTTTTACGTATTGTCTTTTCTACCATTAACGACTTCGTAACTACTGATAAGATACCTATAGCTTGCCAAATCAGGCCTCTTTAGAACTATGTTGACTGTTTTGGCTCGTTTAAGTTAAATTACCTACAATTTTTACTACGGAACCAACTTTGATGGCATTCAAAAATTGTCGGTCTTTCAACGGGTACATTTTGCACACAGCAAAATAATGATGTATTTCATACGGTAAAAAACAATATTCAAAGTTGTTTATAATCATGAGTTGAATTAGTGATTTTAGTTTTTAGACCGGATCTTAAAAGGGAAGTTTGAAATAAAATACTTCTTGAGCTTATATCATACTATGAACAATAAGTAGGGGTAAAGTAATTTATGGCCAAAATAATATGAAATACTTCTTGAACTCTACTATGGACAAAGTAGCCACTATGTGGGCGGGTTTGGGGGGCGCAGCTCCTGCCAAAATTAAACACCACCTGAACTCTACTATGGACAAAGTAGTGACTATGTGGGGGGTTTTGGGGGGCGCTGCCTCCGCCAAGATAAAACACCACCTGAACTCTACTATGGGCAAAGTGGACACCATGTGGGGGGGTTTAGGGGGCGCAGCCCCCCGCCAAAATCAAACACCACCTGAACTCTACTATGGATAAAGTAGGGACTATGTGGGGGGAGGGGGGTTGAGGGGCGCAGCCCCCCTTTAAAATACTTCTTGAACTCTATTATGGACAATGTAGTCACTATGTGGGGAGGTTTGGGGGCCGCAGCGCGCCGCTAAAATATAAAAAAAGAGATCTTCAATCCACACTCATACGTAAAAAGCACTATCCAAGACGACTTACGATACACAAGGAAAGCGTTGAGCAGATACCTAATTTTTATCTAGTTTTTTCAGTGTTATGCTACAAATGAGTTTGCAATATTTTAGGATTGTTATCCTATATTATCACGTTGTATTCTGTCCACCACGAAAAGTAACTGCGGTGTAGAAGACTCTGTAATACGTGAACGAAGTCGCGGATGACCGCAAGTAAAATATGTTGAGATTAACAGACAGATTGGAAATGTAAATGGAGTTTGAGTAGTTGTCATATATGTGTTTGTATGTGTTCTATAGTAGGTAGGTAGATAGCAGTAGAATACCACTGGTTTAACTAAAAAGTGTAAAATAAAAAATAAGTTCTAAAAACTAAAACACGCCTACGGATAACTTGCGATCTTAAAAGTAAGAAATAAGAAATTATTCTTGTCTTCTTACATACCCAATAAGTGCACAGGCGAAGGGATCTTCAGAGGATAGCCGTGGTCGTATGCCTCCATATAATAATGGTTGCCAGCACGCAATTTATAAAACTATTACAGTATACAGTTTCCACACTTGCACACTTGCACGTAAATTAATATCAAGGCAAAGAGGCATACGACCACGGCTATCCTCTGAAAATCCCTTCGCCTGTGCACTTATTGGGTATGTAAGAAGACAAGAATAATTTCTTATTTCTTACTTTTAAGATCGCAAGTTATCCGTAGGCGTGTTTTAGTTTTTAGAACTTATTTTTTTTACTATTATATTGTTTTTTTTTTTAAAGGAATATATGTTTATTAGGAAACGTTTTCCATTAATTGAATCTATCCCTGACACCAAAATATATATTAACTTAGCTGCTTGAGTTTTACCTTCAACGGCTTTTAGGAAAAATAAAAATACGCTCTAATCAAATACACGTGCCGTATTTTTGTTAGTTTGACGATAAAGATTACTTTGTATCAAATTGAAACTTTAAAATAAGAAGTTGATGTTAAATCAACTCACGCAAAATATTTCTCAAATCGCCGTTCAAAGCAAAATTGTTGTCAGTAAGTATAGTTTACAATAACGTGATAATAACCCGGATTAGGTCGACGACGGCGGTATCCCAGTGCGGGAGTCTCGGGACGGGCGACATTACGGCAACGATACCGTCGACCCGCCGCCTCCTCCACTGCGGTACCTACCTGCAGTGACTAGCGGCTAACGGGGTATAACTCACCAGCCTCCTAATGGTACTCTTGCGGTGTCGGCCGTTAGTGGCCAGAGGACATATATTACAGAGCATTCACCTTTGTTCAGGCGTATCCTAACTACTGCTGGTGAGATAGAAAATTGTAAGAAAAAATTTAATACTTAAAAATAGTTTAGGAGATACGATGTGAGTGCAAACGGTGAATTTGTGAGCAAATGTCGTTTCGGTTGGGATTGCCGTAGCGTGTAGTGTGAGCGTACGCCGGAGGCTGCAGCGGGCGGAGTGCGATATCCAATTACAGAATAAGCCGACAGGTGCGGGGATTACTCGCCGAACGCCGCAATAATACAATACAAACAGCGCGTAGCGTTGCCCGTAGCGCCCTCGTAGCACCCTCGTAGCGGTGCGGGTTGCGGAGTAGCACTCCGCTACGAGCGGTTACGCAACCCGCTAAGTGAGCGATACAGCGACGGAAAGGATTAACTTTTAATTAATGACTTCTCGGTTGTAACTCTGTAACGTAACTGGCGTCCGTTGGCGCTTGATATTGGATTTTGAAACTTGAGCTAATTTCACGAGTGCTGCTTTCTGTTTGTGAAATAAAATACGAGTGTAGGGTAAATAATTTACGTCAGGAATTATTAGCTTTAAGGATTTTTACACCGTGAAATGGAGAGAAAAACGAAACTCTGATCAAACTTTATGAAATGAAATTGTAGAAACAAAGACGTCAGGAACAAGGAGCCGTGTCAATGAAGGCCTTTGAATTCAATAATTAGGTAGGTGGGTTGTAGAGTCGTGATTGCGACGTGAAACTCTCAAACAGCCGAGATAAAGGACACGCGGAATGAGTTAGCAGACTTGTGATAAAGTTACTCTATACTTGTTTGTATCGTATGTGCCCCGCGGGGGTGACGGGGCGTAGGGGGGTCTCGGGGGACTTTGGTCAAACTTTAACTGTTTTATATCTGTCGCTGTGGACGAGGAGGGCAGGGGTCGCGGCTCCTAGCCTTGTATTATACGGCTTTATCACAAACAATCACAACAACGGTTCAACTTAGGTAGGTATGTTTTTGGAAAAGTAATAATTACAAAGAATGAAAATGAAAATCATTTAATCCTGTAGGTTTTGACAACACTTAGGACGGGTCATTTTTTAAAGTTAATGCTAGATTCGCAAGAGTGCAGTTTTCCCCAGAGAAGAACCTAGCAAGAAACTCTGTAGGATTGCTCTTTTCAATTTAAGTTTTACAAATCTCAGGCATAAACACAGAAACATATAATAAAATTAATATTTCAAAAGAGCTATCCATAAATAAATAATAAAAATTTGACCCCGCAATATCCAGGAAAAAGAATGTTCATAGGTAACTCTAATTATAGCTAAGTTTATACTGTATTTTACGTTGTATGTTTCCTCACTTGGGTGCAATATAACAGGTCTCGTAAAGGAGTGTTACACTGGCGGTAAGAGGGTAACGTAGACGTGAGTGTAGACACCGCCGTACGTGCGGATGCTAAAGGTAGCATAACAATGTGTACATGGCTGATATGTGTGATACACGCGGATAATATGTTTATCATTGGCGTGTAAGAAATTACATTTTAAATATTCCATTAATTTCGATGTCTTTCCTCTTTCTTATTTTTGTGCTTAGCTCCGTCAATCAATGTAAATATTTGATATTATTGGGTGCGGCACGTAATACAATTTTAATAAATTAATTTTTTATCCAGAAAAACAATCTGTATTCGATAAAACAGCCCGATTCGTTTATATTATATTTTGTAGGAACTACGGCCGAGTCTGTAAGTTCGTGGAAATCTTCCATTTCGAAATAAAACAATTCAAATATTCTCTGAAGAGAGATCTAATTAACGAACTAAGTATGAAACTATTTCTCTTATTAATTTAGTTGGAACTGAAATTGAATGCTGTCGTCGCAAATAAATGGTGGCCGGATGTACCAAACATGGATAATCGAATTATTTGCCGGAGATCTCATTCGACCCTTTTTATTCGATTTTGCAGATATTTGTACCTCGAGATTGCATCTTTTAAATATATTGCGGCAAAAAAGTAGAAAACAAAAATTAAAATTTCGTTGTAAGTACCTACATACGAAGTGATTGTGTTTATTTATAAATGCGGTACGTACCAAACATAATCGGTTCATTCCATGCTATTACACCTTATACTAGATATCGGAATGTAGAAGAAACGGCCCGACCGTCTTTTATGTACCTATATGATAGGTGTAGGTAGGTATACAAAGAGAGAAGCAACAGTAGGTTACCGTTGGTGAGAGGTACGGGGTGCGGGGCGCGGGGTGCGGGGTGCGGTGGTTTAATTCTGAATTTAAAAGTAAGCTCGCGCCCGAAGTCTCGGCCGGAAGTTCCCGAGTAATTGATGAAAGTGCGGCTCAACGCGCGGCTTATCTCTCACACACACGCATCACATTTATTATTCATAATTACGTATTTTATAATTACTTTTACAAACAACAGGTGAATGCTAACTCGTTCATCAACCCCTCGACTTATAAATTCATTGAGTTCTCTGAGTGGGTGTTGCTGAAATACAAGAAATAATTGGAGATAGGAGAAGGAAGGTGGTTTGAATCAAATCATTACAATTACTGAGTCTGAGTATACAACTACGTGTTTTGTATTCGTCACAAATCCTCATCGAGCATTGATTGGTTCCACGAAGTGAAGTCCGAGGCGCCGTTTGAAGTAGATTCAAATGAAACGGTCGAGACGATGATAAGAGCGCAGCAAACACTGGAAACCTTCAAGAAACGCGCGCTGAATTCGATCTCCGCTGAGCTGCACTAACTTACCATACTACATGAATAACGAATCAACTTTTTAGCGTTTTCGAATTTTATTTGAATCTTAAATCTTAATGATAATAAGCTTCAATAAATCCTTCGCTTTCATCTTCGTTCGAATCGAATTCATACTGGCACAAAAGACTATGATATTAGTTTTATGATGTCTACAAACTAAATGTGTGAGTATGTGATCTAGGTTACAAAACGATCAGTATTATAAGTAAATAAAAGTATTGGAAAACATAAATTCGACTCTAAACGCGAAAACTTTGCTTTGTTCTCAAATTAGAATTGTTCTTGTTCACGTTTATTAGCCTATTCTAATATTTCATTTAAATATATCCAAAGTCAATTGTGATTTCAATAGTTAAAGTTATTTTGAAGTGGAGTGCTGAGTCACTTCGATCGCGTTTACATTGCGACCTAAACAGAGAGATTAAACAATCTTACCAGTCGATCTGTATATTTAACATGTTCGCCGCCACAATTGCGGCCAGTAACTGTTTGGGGCGGGATCCCTTCGCGTCGGTAACTTAATAAATTACATAAACTATGAGTGTGTGAGAGTCGAGAGTCCCGCGGCGGCCACCAGTCACCGGGCACGGCTCATCACACACAAACTGACTGAATTGGAATACGATTAGTTTAGTGATTGAGTTACCTGTTTCTATTACATCCACAACAGATATTTAGAGAGTAGGTAGGTATATATGGATAAATACCTCGTATAGAGACCCGTGGGTTTCAAACTAATTGTTTGTACGCATTTAACGAATTATCGAATTTTAACTTAAAGTTTAATTCGATTGAAGCTCCTGTTACCTATGATACCTACAATGCAATCTTATTAAACAAAAGGTTTATCGATGATACCGTGTTAAACTCTGATGTTGAGATGATGCATACAGTTCACCTGGAGACGAATAGGTTGGTACAGCGTTAGCGACGTCGCACAGATCTTGGTGGATAGTCATCAGTTTGAAAGTGTCCGCGGGAGGTATCTAGTGTAAGCATCTCGTCGAAGGTTGAAGCACGCTTGGCAAGTTTCGGTGTAATTCTATTTGGCATCCGATTATCTCGTTTTGTTGTTAACTAAGTACATTACTCAGTGAGACACACGCCGTCGTAATAAAATCTCGTCGGTTCCAATACACTCGTACGCGACTAAAGCTAGCTACGTAATTCCACTAAAGCTGATGATCTCTCAATAAAGTGAATTTAGGAACATGTGGGTTGCGCTGCGACTCTTCGACGACTACATAAATATTTTATATGTTATTTGCGGGTTTCTAAAAGTCTGTAGATATATCAGTGACGCAGCTACCTACTTTTGATCTATTCTATCTATAGAACTCCACTAATTGAATGAGTCACTCTCTTAAAAGTGTACCGTAATTAAGAGGACCTAACGTTTTAATTATTTTAGACGCAAACTTTCAGTCAAATAAGAGCTGCTGCGTACGTCTACGCGAGTCACGTACACTTCAGACATTTTGTAATCGCTTTCGTCTCACAAAGAAGGTAAGTAGGTATGAATAAAACTAATGTAGAGTTCAGAATTCCTTTGTTTAAAGATTTATTGGTGTAGCCCCCGCGCCCCGCCGCCCGCACCCCGCCGGGCCACACCAATGACGGCGACGTCGTGTGTCTCCGGTGATTGTGTGAAGTCTCACAAGTCAAACACGCACTCCTACTGTTCAATTTATATTGTTACCAAGTCACTTTTATAAGGACGATGACTTGTCAACGTCAATGGAATAAACTAGTCACGGTCACAGAAATCGTAAAAATAAAGTAGTCATCTTCATAATTAAGAACAATACTCACGGTAATTATTTTGTTTGTTTCACGATTATTAAACCGTCAAGATAGAATATTATCTAGAATCCGACCCGGTTCAGGCAGTAGGTGATACCTACCCTACTTACTACCTAGCATATATAGAACCTATAATCTGTAGGTGCATTTAGAGATTTTATTGTGAGACGTTTAGTAGTAAAGACGTTTCATAGCGGTAGTCACCAGCGAGTGTGTCAGTGCGGTGTAGAGTAGACGCGACGACGGACGGCGGCGGCTAATAGATTCAATTTATCGCCGCTGTTAGCCAATCAGCACAAATAAAACACATCTCACGCCGCTCCACCACACTACACTATATACCTAACAAACATTAACACAATGATTTTTATCAACGCCCAATTCGGTTCAATGTTACTACATTCTAGTATAAATTGTGATGATGTGTTACCGTGTCTCTGGGTAAGAGGGGATATCTGTAGAGTAGAGACAGGTACCTCTAGACAGATTGCTTAATTAATTAATAAAGAATAGCCTCTGGTAGAGAGTTAGGTCATTGGCAATCGAATGGAACTTATGTAACAGTGATTCTATACCAAAATCGTATAATCTACTCAGCTCTACATAGTAGAGTAAATCTATTTTATTTCGAATCAATGCTGCTGAATCAAAATTTAGATTCGTTCCGCCAAGTGGAGGTGTCTCGTCGGTAGTAATCTCTAGTAGGTAAGTAAAATTGGACAGGAACTAAAAACCACATACCAACGTATAGGTATATGTATAATTACCTACTTGTTTGACGACTTAAAAATGCCAATTACATTATACAGGGTGTAACAGAAAGGGTATATAAAGCCGAAACACAGCGATAGTCCTCATGAAACTGAACAACTTTCCCCAAGGAACATGAGTAGTATCTCGAAAAAAAAATTTCACCTCCCCATACAAAATGCCCGATCAGCTGATCGAGTAAGTATGGGCGAACCAAAAAAATTTTTCGAGTTACGACCCATGTTCCTTGGGGAAAGTTGTTCAGTTTCATGAGGACTATCTCTGTGTTTCGGCTTTATATACCCTTTCTGTTACACCCTGTATAAGGGTCGTCAAGTAGACACATACACTCCCGTCCCGTACCGATGCCTGTAGGTAAGTACCTCTCGTAGTGAACCGGCGGTGGCGGCGTTGGTGCAGATTTATAGGAATCACTAATGTTTCCCATAAATTTAAGTATCATATTTTTTTATTCTATAATTTTATTTGCAATAATATCGTCTCGTCATCTATATGGTTTTATTTGCCATAAAACTCATAAGACATATTATTTCGTGACATAAGTATGTTTGCCAGAATATAACAAATGCACTAATATTTAAAAGCTATATTTACTTTAAACATAATGACTACATGACATAAATATATATAACCTATAACCTACAACCTACTGATGGTATCACCTACATGATAATATTTACATGATCCTGATGAACATGCAGCATGCAAGCAGGCATGCAGCAGGCATGCAGCAGGCATGCAGCAGGCATGCAGCAGGCATGCAGCAGGCATGCAGCAGGCATGCAGCATGCAAGCAGGCATGCAGCAGGCATGCAGGCATGCAGCATGCAAGCAGGCATGCAGCATGCAAGCAGGCATGCAGCAAGCAGGGATGCAAAATCATGTTCTAACCTAACCTAACCTATCCTAGCCGTTCTGGTTGGTGTTCCTTTTTTTGTGTGTTCGAGCCCCCCCTCGGGGGCTGCGCCCCCGGACCCCCCTGCCGCCATGTCTCGCCACCGCGCTGCCTGCTGTCGTCTAATCAATTTGTAAATTCATTCATAATAGTACCTACCTACTACCTTACACATATTCCATATTATATTCCATATTATTTATAATAAAAAATATTATAGTCGTTTGATTTAGTACATATGACGATTATTAGAAATAAATGTTATGGCATTCAAAAGTTATACCTTGCAATATTATGACAAAAAAATAATCGGTGAAACAATAATTATGGATTAAATAAAGTATTGCAATTAATTAATATTAGTGCATCTAATACTTATGTTTAAAAATCATTATGTCAAACAAAAATATGGCATTTAAATTTATGGATAAAAAAAGACTCCCGATTTATAGCGCATCTTTGTTCAATTAATTCGGGCGGACGACGCGAGATAATGAAATCAGACGCGATAAGGGCCGGTGCGGGGTGCGGCGTGGGGGGGGTCACTCACGCAACTACCATCAATTGCTATTATTCAACTATAAATCGTTAGTATTTAGTCCATTACTATTACAACACAATAGAACTCTTGCGTGAACGACACAAAATTAGTACCTACAGAAAGAATAAGATTTTCTTTGATTGAGTACCTTCTTTTGTTTGAACTGGTATTGTGAATAGAAAGAGGCACTACGCTCTAGATAGAACTAGAAACGCAGCAATGGACGTAAGAGAACCGCAGTTTGTGGCACTCGCTTCACGTCTGATAATATCTATTTGTAACCTGAATTGTGGAATAAAAGTAAAACTAGCGCGGGAGGGGGCCATAGAGTGTCCGGCGGGGAGGGGGATCGCAATCTGCATACTAAATACTTTGTAGAGGCTGACGTCACACACACGGCAGCCATCCATCACCTGGCTACCTAACTGCTGCTGGCTTGTATCTACTTACCTATCTACGTACTGGATACTACCGGCGCTAAGTAATACACCATCTCGCTTAATAACCTCTCTACTATGACTCAACATTAATGAAATGAAATGAAATGAAATGAAAATCATTTAATCCTGTAGGTTTTGACAACACTTAAGACGGGTCATTTTTTTAAAGTTAATGCTAGATTCGCAAGAGTGCAGTTTCCCCAGAGAAGAACCTAGCAAGAAACTCTGTAGGGTTGCTCTTTTTAATTTAAGTTTTACAAATCTCAGGCATAAACACAGAAACATATAATCAAATTAATATTTCAAAACAGCTATCCATAAATAAATAATAAAAATTTGACCCCACAATATCCAGGAAAAAGTAAGGCAAGCAAATGGGAAACAAAGAAGTGAAATGCTTAGTTTGATGGGATCCGCATGACATGACCGGCCATCACAGCAGCACCTTCACACAGGTCTCAACGCATGTGCCAGCCATCAACCCCTTCCACATATTTTAGGGAAGTAGGAGACCCGACACACAGCGCCACCACTGCAACGGCGTAAGCGAGCATGACATATCACACGTTTCGCCTTATTCATAAGAAAGCTTAGCTATTACAGATACCATACCTACCAAGATACTGCAGAGGCAACATTTTTACAACACAATAACATTCATATAATTTAAGGAATGTAAGTAATTCACAATTGTATGAGAACAGGTATGCTAGAGAAAGCTTGATAGAAGAGCAGGTCAATCCCATGGATTTGAGTCATCTAAATAATCGTTAATTTTATAATATCCCTTTTTGTTAAGTTTTTGTTTAACAATAACCTTGAATTTATTGAGGGGTAGTTCGCGTATACTGGTAGGGATCTTGTTGTAAAAGCGTATACATTGACCCACAAACGACTTATTTACTTTGTTTAGTCGACTAGCATGGGGCACTAATTTATCCCTATTTCTAGTATTAACAGTATGTATATCACTTAGTTGTTTAAATTGATGTATATTTTTTTGTGTAAACATTACATTAGTGAAGATGTATTGCGATGCTAGTGTTAATATGTCAATATTTTTAAAAACATCCCTAAGAGATTCCCTGGGACCTAGTTTATAAATCGATCGAATAGCACGCTTCTGCAGAACAAAGATGCGCTCAGAGTCGGCGGCGTGACCCCACAGCAGAATGCCGTAGGACATAAGACTATGGAAGTAGCTGAAGTAAACTAGCCTGGCAGTTTGAACATCTGTCAGGTTTCTTATTTTTTTAACTGCATAAGCTGCAGAGCTGAGCTTATCTGCTAACTTGTCAATATGGGGGCCCCATTGTAATTTAGAATCCAGAGTAATACCAAGGAATATGGTTGTTTCCACAAGACACAAACTCTGTCCCTTCATCTTAATATCTGTAGTTACTTGTCCAACATTGGGCAAAGTAAATTTAATACATTTAGTTTTCTTTTCATTAAGCACTAGATTATTGGCAGTAAACCACTCGACTACTTTACTGATAGCATTGTTTACGTCGTCATATAAATTCTGTTGTCGTCTAACTTTAAAAAGTAAAGAAGTATCATCAGCAAACAATACTATATCATGACAGTTATTTACAAGACTTGGCAGATCATTTATATAAATTAGGAAGAGAAAAGGACCGAGAATTGAGCCCTGTGGGACACCCATGCTAACCGCAGATCCACTCGACACTTTGCCGTTTACATCAACCCTCTGTACACGTCCATATAAGTAAGATTCTAATAGGCTGAGTGCGTTGTCCTTTACACCGTAATAATGAAGTTTCCTGACCAAAGTACGATGATTAACGCAATCGAAAGCCTTGGATAAATCGCAAAAGACACCCAAGGCGTCGTGTGACTTCTCCCAGGCATCAAATATACACCTTATTAAATCAACACCTGCGTCGGTTGTTGAGCGACCCCTGGTAAAACCAAATTGTTTCAGGTGCATTAGTTTATTGGAGTAGAAGTGAAATTGTAGTTGATCTAAGATTAGTTTTTCAAATATTTTACTTAAGGTTGGCAATATAGATATAGGTCTATAATTGGTGGGGTCAGTCTTACTGCCTGCTTTAAACAAAGGTATGACTTTACTGTGTTTCATTAGGTCAGGAAAAATTCCCTCATCTATACATTTATTAAAAACCATAGCTAGATGGGGTGCTACGCAGTTTATGATAGAATTAACTATTGTAACGGAAAGGCCATGCAAATCAGCGGTTTTTTTTATAGTTAACGATTTAAAGGCCTTTACTATTGAATATGCATTGACGTGACGAAATGCAAAGACTTGGTTGGACTCGGCCACGTTCTGCTTCAACAAAGATTCAGCAAGCGTGGGAGAAGAATCCAGGTCCTTGGTGGTCGAGACTGGAATGTCGGAGAAGAATTTAACAAAAGCTTCGGCAACCTCGGCGTCTGTACTGATACAGTTACCATCAATATTCAATTTAAAATCGAGGTTGCGGGGTTTGGCTCTTCCAGTCTCGTGGTTAATAACTTGCCAAGTTGATTTTGCAATATTCTTACTATTAACAATCTTATTTTTTATGAATCTAGATTTGGCCTCATTACATACACGTTTAAATAATTTAGAATAATTACGCACATATTCCACGAATGACTCACTATTATTCACCGTTTTTTCATCATAGAGGCTGTATAGTTTATTCCTACTAATTAAAATTCCTGTCGTGGCCCAATCATTAAATTTGAGACAATCGTTAACCTTCAGTATTTTTGGTTTAAAAATATTATCATATTCTATTTTAGTGGCATTAAATACCCTATTGTATAACAAATTTGCATCATCACAAAATTCTAGATTTGAGATTTTTGTGGTAACGTTATCATTAAATTTATTTAATCTAGCCTCATTTACTGGGATGTATTTAATATTTTTTATTGTTTTATTAATATTAATATTAAAATCTGCCCTTAAGCCGCAATGATCAGACCTTAACTTATTCATTACACTCAAGTTAGTTGATTCTATGTTTGTAAATATATTATCAATACAGGTCTTCGAACTAGCAGTAATTCTAGTGGGTTCAAAAAAAAGATTAATTAGATTATAACATTTGAAGAATGTTAAAATCTTTTTCGAGAGGGTCGACATCACCAAAAGGTCAATGTTAAAGTCTCCACAGACAATAATACCCTTATTTGTGTTATTTAATTTTTGAAGAACAGTCTCCATAATTTCCTCAAAAATATCATAAGAACCGTTAGGATTTCTATATACGCTTATTACAACAAGCCGCTCCAATTCTATACAAGCTATCTCAATGGTACGTTCAACCGAAAGATTTACAATATCAGTGCGTTCCTTGTATTTTAGAGAATTTTTAATAATAATTAAAGAACCTCCAGAGTCTCTAACCGCACTATTTCTTATGAAAGAACTGCAAACATGGTGATTGTCAAAACTAAACATGAGTTGGTTGCTGTTGAGCCAGTGTTCAGTAATGCAAATAATGTCAATTTTGTCACAGCTCAAGAGAAGTTCCAACTCATGGATTTTACTTAACATGCCCTGAATATTCTGAGAAATAAGTTTTAAATTACAATCATGTTTCATAGTATTTATAGATTTAGTATTTATCATGGGCATGTCTATAGCAGCATTGCGAGAGACAGCTGTCTCTGTTGTCTGGTCACTTAATTTAAATGCTCTATAGGAGCAGTCAAATCCGCCAAAAGAGCGGATGGTTGGTGTTGACTAGAATAAGTATGACTAGAATAATTATGACTAGAATCACAGGAGGGGTATATATAAATAATGTCATTTCTGTTACTCTGCTCAATAGAAGCAGTCGTCAAATTTACCAACAGATTGGCAGAATCTAAGTAATAGGACAGCGACAATGCTATCTGTCTTCGATAGAATCGATTAAGATAAAACCTTCCTCTAACTGAATAATATTTCTTAATAATCGAATTAAAATCTATACAATGAAATTTATTATTATAGCATGTCAAATTATGTAGCATCATGTTCTGATTATGTCTTATATTATTATTATCATAGCTAGCATTAATGCAAAATGGAAATGTAAACAAAATTATTTTTTTAATGTTAGTAATCTCATCTAATCTCGAAACATATGTCGCTAAGTCCTCTCTGTTTACATTTCCAGGTTTACCTATTAAAATAACCAGTACCGAACTATTCTCAAACTTTGATGACAAAATTGTCTCCAAAATCCGAGAACAATCCGCCCCTGGCATACAATTATTTATTACATTAGTATTTTTATTATAATATTGGCTAAGGTGGCAACCCATATTTTTACCTATTTCATCACTATAAATAATTAAATTTGTGCATTGATTTTTGATTACATTAGGTGAGAGGGAAGTAATAATTTCATGGTCTTTTATTGACAAAGATTGACTAGTCCCACAGTCAGACACAGGGGAAGTTGGTATAGATGGGCTGTCATTACAATTACAGCAAATATATTTTTGTAAAGACTCAAAACGTTCCTGATTGTCTTTACAAGATTTTAATAACTCATCCATCGCCTGAGTGTGAGAATGAATCTCTCTTTGTGCAGTTTCATATTTTATTGACATAAGATGCAATGATTCTAATAATTTGTCTATTTGAGAAGTAAGCAATTTATTATCATTTTCACTATTAATTCTACAATTTTCTAATTCACATTGACAATTGTTTAATTCACTAATTAAATCATTGCGTTACTTCGATACACTCTAAATCAGACACTACCTATTACTGGAATGGACTGAAACCTTCATATTATATGTACCTACTTGTAGGTCCATACACATTTTCTTCATTCTTATATTTAGGCACCTAGTCTGTCTGTCTGTACGACGGTATGTAAGTATTCCACTTCATGTTAAATTATATCACGTATTCGAGTATTCATATTGATAAAAATAATTGATATCGTACGTGTCGTCATGTGAATATTCGGAATGAATCCCTCGAATTGCAATCCTTTCGCCAGTGAATTGTCAATTTACTTTATTGTCGTTGATAGAATCCAGCTGAATTGTCCACAACAACCGAAGCATTCATGTACCTACCTACGTATAAGTAATGCGAGTATACATAGAGTACGGCAAACGGCCGGCAAATTCCAAAAAGTATAACAGAGGCAATACGTATGAAGTGGAGCGTAGAGTGGCTCTTTGGCGGCGACTTCCGAGACGGAAATAATAAAACTTTTTATGTGAAATATGGATTACTTGAGTGAGTCGAGACGAATCTACAGAAACGCTTTAATACCGACCGATTTACGATACAGAACATTTGTGTGATTCAAGTAACAAACTGCGATTAGAGACTCTGGAGGTTCTTTAATTATTATTAAAAATTCTTTAAAATACAAGGAACGCACTGATATTGTAAATCTATCGGTTGAACGTACCATTGAGATAGCTTGTATAGAATTAGAGCGGCTTGTTGTAATAAGCGTGTATAGAAATCCTAACGGTTCTTATGATACTTTTGAGGAAATTATGGAGACTGTACTCCAAAAATTAAATAACACTAATAAAGGTATTATTGTCTGTGGAGACTATAATATTGATCTTTTGGTGATGTCGACCCTTTCAAAAAAGATTTTAACATTCTTCAAATGTTATAATTTAATAAATCTTTTCTTAGAACCTACTAGAATTACTGATAGTTCGAAGACCTGTATTGATAATATATTTACAAACATAGAATCCTCAAATTTGAGTGTAATAAATAAGTTAAGGTCTGACCATTGCGGCTTGAGGGCAGATTTTAATATTAATATAAACAAAACTAAAAAAAATATTAAATACATTCCAGTTACTGAGGCTAGATTAAATAAATTAAATAATAATGTTACCTCAAAAATCTCAAATCTGGAACTTTGTGATGATTCAAATATGTTATACAGTAGGGTATTTAATGCCACTAAAATAGAATACGATAATATTTTTAAACCCAAAATATTGAAGGTTCACGATTGTCTTAAATTTAGTGATTGGGCAACGACAGGAATACTAATTAGTAGGAATAAACTATACAGCCTTTATGATGAAAAAACGGTGAATAATAGTGAGTCTTTCGTTGAATATGTACGTAATTATTCGAAATTATTTAAGCGTATATGTAATGTGGCCAAATCTAGATTCATAAAAAATAAGATTGTCAACAGTAAGAATATTGTAAAGTCTACTTGGCAAGTTATCAACCACGAGACTGGAAGAGTCAAACCACGCAACCTCGATTTTAAATTGATTATTGACGGTAACTGTATCAGTACAGACGCCGAGGTTGCCGAAGCTTTTGTTAAATTCTTCTCTGACATTCCAGTCTCGACCACCAAAGACCTTGATTCTTCTCCCGCGCTTGCTGAAGTTTTGTTGAAGCAGAACGTGGCGGAGTCCAATCAAGTCTTTGCATTTCGTTACGTCAGTGCTTATTCAATAATAAAGGCCTTTAAATCTTTAACTATTAAAAAAACCGCTGATCTGCACGGCCTTTCCGTTACAATAGTTAACTCCATCATAGACTGCATAGCACCCCATCTAGCTATGGTTTTTAATAAATGTATAGATGAGGGAAGTTTTCCTGACCTAATGAAGCACAGTAAAGTCATACCTTTGTTTAAAGCAGGCAGTAAGTCTGACCCCACCAATTTTAGACCTATATCTATACTGCCAACCCTAAGTAAAATATTTGAAAAACTAATTTTAGATCAACTACAATTTCACTTCTACTCCAATAAACTAATGCATCTGAAACAATTTGGTTTCACCAGGGGTCGTTCAACAACCGACGCAGGTGTTGAATTAATAAAGTGTATATTTGATGCCTGGGAGAAGTCGCACGACGCTTTGGGTGTCTTTTGCGATTTGTCCAAGGCTTTCGATTGCGTTGATCACTGCACATTGGTCAGGAAGCTTCATCATTACGGTGTAAAGAACAGCGCACTCAGCCTTTTAAAGTCTTACTTATGTGGACGTGTACAGAGGGTTGATGTAAACGGTAAAGTGTCGGGTGGATCTGCGGTTAGCATGGGTGTCCCACAGGGCTCAATTCTTGGTCCTTTTCTCTTCCTAATATATATAAATGATCTGCCAAGTCTTGTAAATAACTGTCATGATATAGTATTGTTTGCTGATGATACTTCTTTACTTTTTAAAGTTAGACGACAACAAGATGTATATGACGATGTAAACAATGCTATCAATAAAGTAGTCGAGTGGTTTACTGCCAATAATCTAGTGCTTAATGAAAAGAAAACCAAATGTATTAAATTTACTTTGCCCAATGTTAGACAAGTAAATACAGATATTAGGATGAAGGGACAGAGCTTGTGCCTTGTGGAAACAACCGTATTCCTTGGTATTACTCTCGATTCCAAATTACAATGGGGCCCCCATATTGACAAGTTAGCGGATAAGCTCAGTTCTGCAGCTTTTGCAGTAAAAAAAATAAGAAACCTGACAGATGTTCAAACTGCCAGGCTAGTTTACTTCAGTTACTTCCATAGTCTGATGTCCTACGGCATTCTGCTGTGGGGGCATGCCGCTGATTCTGAGCGCATTTTTATTCTGCAGAAGCGAGCTATTCGATCTATTTATAAACTAGGTCCCAAGGAATCTCTAAGGGATGTTTTTAAGAATATTGACATATTAACACTAGCATCACAATACATCTTCTCAAATATAATGTATACACAAAAAAATCTAAATCAATTTAAACAACTAAGTGATATACATACTGTTAATACTAGAAATAGGGATAAATTAGTGCCTCATGCCAGTCGACTTAACAAAGTAAACAAATCGTTTGTGAGTCAATGTATACGCTTTTACAACAAGATCCCTGCTAGCATACGTAAACTAACCCCCAATAAATTTAAGATTATTGTTAAACAAAAACTTAGTAAAAAAGGTTATTATAAAATCAACGATTATCTAGATGACTCAAATCCATGGGATTGACCTGCTCTTCTGTCAAGCTGTCTCTATGTAGAATAATGATTGTAAAGTTAATTTTAATGTTTGTATCTAAGTGTTTTTATCTTAGAATTTGTAAACCAAATTTGAAAAGAGCAACCCAACAGAGTTTCTTGCTAGATTCTTCTCTGGGGAAAACTGCACTCTTGCGAATCTAGCATTAACTTTAAAAAAATGACCCGTCTTATGTGATGTCAAACTCGTCCTACAAGATTAAATAAACATTTCATTTCATTTCATTTCATTTCATTTCATTTCATAACACGATCCTCGTATCTCTATATAGCTGTTTATTTAAATGAGCAAGGTGCGACGGGTCGCGGAGGTGCCTGGAGCTCGCAACCACCTAACTTACTACTTGCAAAGTCAATAATGAAGTCGACGCGAGAAAACAATGTACCATCCATTAAAATAAACAAAAGAATTTCCATTTGAAAAGTTGGTAGAAAAAGAGCGGCTGGGTCGGCAGCTGCGGCGGCATACACCTGCTTTTGTACTTAGGCTCAAACTTAGGTATTTATGAAATACGATAAGAGTGAAATATCGACCTTCGGTGTGATTTAGTAGCTCGTCCGGCCCCGAGCTAATCCCGGTACAGGTAGCTGACGCCGCTGACGTTTGAAGTCGCGGGCAAACACCAACCGATCACCTTTGTAATATAAAAGGTTTCCCCGCACGCAGCCGTCTCCGTCCGACAGAGGTATTAATCCTTTCCTCCGCAGGGACGAATAAAACCTTTCACAGATTCTATTACTCCTTTCTTGAATCAATAGAGAAAATATCGAATAACCTGTAGCGCTAACCGACTTTAAGTCCTAGTCGAAGGCTCTACTTTATTGGATCTTTTACTTTCACCTAAATATTCCGACTTCTACCTGAATCTAAATCTCTTTAGAAACATTTGTGATTATGAAATTTGTGATGAGTTGAGTAATATCATTAGCTACTGTTTTATTGTACTACAAGGTTGTAATGATCTGTATTATTTGCAGAGTTGGATCACAAGCGGCGCTCTGCAGCACCGTGACGACCCTCGTCTTCGGCTGCATCCACACACGAGCTGAACGGGTCGGCTCGTCATCATACACACTCTCACACGTAAGCTCTACCACGATCTCTTGAGTAACACCACAACTACCGAGTCTTGTAACGATATGAACTATAAATACTTCGCAATGTATGATGTGATATCGTGTTTGTGTCGCAGAGAGAATGCGGTTGGTGTCGAGATGAACGGGACTGAGGGCGAGGGCGCGCTGGAGTGCGACACGGACGCGGGCGTCGGCGACGCGGACAAGGCGTTCCGGTTCGTGGTGCACGGGGTGCTGCTGAACGGCATCGGCGCGGGGGGGCTGCTGGGTAACGCGCTGGCCGTGCTGGTGCTGTCGCGGCCGCAGATGCGCTCCTCCGTCAACTGCCTGCTGGTGGGGCTCGCGGCGTGCGACACCGTGCTCATCCTCACCTCCGTGCTGCTGTTCGGGCTCACCGCCGTGTACCCGTACACGGGCCACATGCGCTACTACTACTTCCACGTGTGTCCGCACCTGACGCCTTACGCCTACCCACTGGCGAACGTCGCGCAGACCATGTCAGTCTACCTTACGCTAATCGTGACGCTGGAGCGCTGGGTGGCGGTGTGTCACCCGTTCCGCGCCAAGGCGCTGTGCACGTCGTCGCGCGCGCGCTGGTACGTGCTAGGCACGGCGCTGTTCGCGCTCGCTTACAACGTGCCCAAGTTCTTCGAGGCGGAGGTGTACCCTGTCGAGGCGGCCAACGGCAGCGACGTCATCTACTGCGTGCGCTCGAGCGAGTTCCGCTCCGACACTTACGTGGCCGTCTACATCCACTGGATGTACCTGGTGGTAATGTACATCGTGCCATTCTCGGCGCTGGCGGCGCTAAACGCGTGCATCGTGCAGCAGGTGCGGCGGGCGCAGGCGGAGCGGGCGCGGCTGTCGCGGGTACAGCGCCGGGAGCTCGGGTTGGCCACCATGCTGCTGGTGGTGGTGCTCGTGTTCTTCCTGTGCAACCTGCTGCCGCTCGTAACCAACGCGTTCGAGGTGTTCATGGGCGACGAGTTCGACAACCTCGACCCGCTCGTCAAGACCAGCAACCTGCTCGTCATGATCAACAGCAGCGTCAACTTCGTCATCTACGTCATCTTCGGCGAGAAGTTCAAGCGCGTATTCCTGAAGATGTTCTGCGCGGGCCGCGCGTGGTCGCGGGCGGGCACGGGGCGCGAGTCGCCGGAGCACACGCGCGACGACTCGTTCGCGTCGTGCGGCGAGCGCGTGTCGCTGCGGCTGGCGCGCAACGGCACGCTGCGGCGCTCGGAGGCGGCGCGGCGCGGGCTGGCGGCGGGCGGGGGCCGAACGCCGCGCCGCGCGTCCCCGGCGCCCACCGTGTACTACCCGGCGCCCGCCACCGCCTCCACCGACCTCGCCGTCACCCCCCCGCCGCCGCCGCAGGTCTGGAACGGACACACTCCTGCGCATTTCTAGTTCCACTGCAGGGACCGGTGACACGGTGAGTGGCAAATAATCTCAAATCGAATTTAAGGTGTTGATTGCAACGAGACGACGTCGCCTGCACCTCCGGAAGGTGCCGCACCCATAGATCTTCTTGTGGCTAGACAAAATGTGAAACGATGACCCGCCTAAGCTTCACTCATTCAAATATCTCTACTTATGTATCTAGTTATTGAAATAGATTATTTTTAGAAATTTAATTTATATTTACCCGCGTCACTCGGGGCGGTGAGTGATCGAGGGTCGCGTCGCGTCGCGTCGGGGGTGCCCCGGCGGCGTCGCTCGTCACGAAACATCTGCCAAACTGATCCATCAATCACATCTAGTGAGTGATCTGAATCTGTATAAATGTGTACATAAACGGAAAGTATATTGTAAACAGGTAGTGAACGTTAAATTTTAATTCTGTTATGTAGGTACTAACTAAGTGCTAGGATCGCGGCGCGGAGCTAGCTGCTAGTAGATACTAGAGGTACGCTGCGCCGCGCCGCGACACCTCGCCATTAATAAAAAGTTATTTGAATATGGTTATCTCTTTAATTATGTCATTTCCCTAATCAGTAACTTTAATCTCCTCAACGATGCTTTATTAGTTAATAAGTATAACTGAAACGAATACCTAAATACAAGTAGACTTTACGATCATTGACTAAATGAAATCTGGTCTGTACTAAATTGAGTGTACTTGTACAAAATAAGGTAAGTACCTACGAGTAGGGTCGGTAGTCGGTAGAGAAAGAGGTAGTCGTCAGTTTATAATAATTAATAACGTAATAAGAAGCTCGTCGCGTCCTCGTCCAAACATGGCGGCAGCAATCTGTTGGTTATTTGATAATCTCTAGGGGGGACACTTTGAGACCCTCTCAATTATGATACAACAAAGCCTCGAAAAGAGACGACTTTCTAAACAAACCCGAAAAGGGATAAAAAGGATTGACATTTACCTACAAACATTGATGTCTGCGCTCGAGGGATCGCTACCTTCCTCACTATTATACGCGAGTACCTACTACTTTAGATAAACAGAAGAAATCCAAATCCAACTGTACTGAAACACATCGAGCAGCGACCACAACCGCGGCCTGCGGTCTACCGCGACATTCGTGCTCTGCCAACGACAACTCATTCGTGTTTTGTTTACTATCTGTGCGACACGTTTTGCTCCCACTTCGACGCAGTTAATCTGTAGCTGTCCAATAAGAACTTACATTTTGTAGCTACACTACATAGAGGTATAGTTATTCGTCCTCCAAGGGTTAAGTTTCCCGAAGTATCAGCGGAGTGTCGGCGTACCGCATGTCTGTCTGTCGACAACACACGCCCGACCCTCCTAACTAGTTTACGTCCACCGCTGCGGACATGGATCCAAACTTCTTTCCCCGAACTCGTGACGGGTTCCATTTCGTGTTACAATGACCATTAGGTACTAAACGTCGCGCTACGTGGAAATTAGCCGCATTCCTCTGTGAAAAGAAATTACAATTCGTCTTAAAAAGTTTTATGCTTCTCGAGCGAGTGGACTTTTTGTCAAAATAATAGGTAGCGATAAATTAGGGTTCCTCTGTTGCCGGCGTCTCGGGCGGCGAACGCTGGCGGTGATGAAACTGTAATTAGTCGCTCGTCGTAGCGTCATCGTCGCGTTGCGTCCGCCGCGATCCTTATTAAAAATTCCTCGTGTCGCGCGGTGTCAGTGACACCCGCCGGTGGCGCCTGTCGCTGTCGACGACACCGCAGTGACATCGTTGACATTCCAAACGTAATCGTATCATATCAACCCCCCCCCCCTCCTCTCCGGCCCATTTCCGGCGTACATACAACTATACGTACACAAAGAAAAAAGTGATATATTAAGAGCTTCACTCATCAAATTCCGCATCTCAATGAGGAGATGAGAGCTGCGGTTTTTACTCACATTTATTATGTAGAATTGGTACTTTAACGTCAACCACTGATGCAATAAAAAGGACATATCTTTAGGCAACCAAAAATTGCTGCTACTTATACCTACATAGGTAAGTATGGAGTAGGTAAGTAAATAAACAAAACGTAATATCCGGCAATAGGTAGACATAACTGATACAAATTGCCGTCATTTCTTTTATTGTTCGGAGACGGAGTAAGCTCTATTCTTAGACTGGAACAAAATAAATCAAAATAACGCGTAACGTATACTTGTACCTGAGTATTTAAAATTAGTTAAGGCTTAAAGGCTCGTGGACGTATAAAGATCTACCGCATTAATTATAGCGTGGGGTATTAGAGAAGTAAATTAATTAATATATCCGTCAAAGGGGTCTAACAAACAGGTACAAAATAATAAGTACTTATTGAAAAGTTGTGTGTTTGAGTTGGAGTTCGTGCGCGGGTTTATCCCAGAGTGTGCAACTCGGCCCGTCTCACCCGCTCGACCCCGGTGTAACGGAAGCGGCGGCGATCCTGACGGGAACTTCACATTTATACAATTTCACGAAAGATATTCTACCGTCAGCAGCCAATCTGACGACAGCACTCGTTACTAATCGTTCTTTATTACTTTCTTTCTTGAACCCGCCCAGGTTTCCCTTAATTTATTCATAACTGGAAGTACTCACCTTTAAAAAAATATTTCGAACAATTTCAGAATGTTACGGTAGAAAACGTTTATATTTCTGAAACGAATAAGTGAAACAGAAGTCGCGCAGGCAGATTGTCTAAAGATGTCTATCTAAATTAAAAGTACTACGTACCCGTACGGTCGCTTCATTCCTGTCTTCACCGTGATGTGAGATACTTTCAAACATACATTATTCTAATACAAAGGTAAGTAATTGCAAAGTACCAAGTACTACCTACGTAGCTAACAGCGCCAGAAGGCGTTGTGGTGTAATTATGTACAGAGTTGGCTCATTGAACTGCAATTTGCTCGCGCTTTGAGGAATGTTCATTACATTGCGGGAGGTCATAACGTACACGTTAACGCTATGAAGTTCCCAGCACGTCACATCACGTCACGAGGATATTAAAGCATGTCTCACCACGTGTCGCCACGCGTCGCGGCGTTTCTTGCATTTAAAGTGTTATCACACTTTCAGGTCGACAGCCCACGTGCCTTCCGGACCCCCACCCCCTCGGCCCCCTCCACCACATTCGACTACAATACACAATTTATTTTACATGAGCGGTCGCGTCGCCGCCGCACAATGGGCCACTAAATGCAACCGAACACAATGCACCTTGCAGCGCCCGCATTGCATTAAAACGCGCTCGAATGTGATAACTCAATTGTAAAATATGTTTTACATATTCCGAGCTACATAAAACTGCTCTACCTTACAGGAAAATGTCTAATTCAATAAATTGACTCGTCATTTTTGTGAATTTACACGTAAGTATACCCGTTGTAATGTAATTTTCTCGTCAATTTGCTACAGCTGGGAATTGCCAGCGACTTTCTTTACCTGTAGAGGGTTTATCTGGGGATTTAATGATAGCTCGTTTTGCGCCGCCGTCACGGCTGAATTATGTGTAGCAATTAGGAAGGTCATTGCGGTGGTAGCAGCTGGAGTAGTTTGTGAGACAGAAACGTTCGAAATCTGTCATTACTTACCATCAGAGTCACAATGGGTGAGTATCGTCGGTAAGTAGAGCGGTAATCAAATTAGTGACTGTCAGCGTCAGCAGCAGCGAGCGGCGAGCGACGGCTGACTGATTGTCCGGCGACCGACGACGACACACCGACGACACGCGGTTATTAATACACATGCCAGTAAAACCACATTACACATTCTAAATAACCCAACTTATATTTAACTACCAAATATAGGTCTCTCATTGAATTTGTTAGGGTGGCTTCCATCTGTTTGAGTGTTTCATTGCTTGTTAAATCCATTGTGTTAGTTAATAACCACCTCAGACGTCACGGATCACGGATTAGGTAATAGCTGTAAACTGGCGCTACGGTACTCCAATTTTTTACAATTCGCTAAGGGGTATTATTTTAATGGCTCTAAATTAGTGTATGACTTGTCTTAGTAATTATAAAGAACAGTATTATCTGAGTAAGTAGGTACTAAATAAAATATGTTGTTATTTATGTAAATATTTGAAAGGTCTGAAGGAGGCGCCGGTTTACCCTTCGGCTTCTCTCGAGCGTGTGTCAGTATGTCGGCGGTAGTTGGCAGGTGTCGGCGCTGCAATAAATCATGCAGCCGCACTATGCTCTTGTATCGATCTCTTTAAACGGGATGTATTTGTGCGGACGAGGGTCGCGTGTGTTCGCCGCCGACAGCTCCGGTTATAAAGCAGCCTTCATTCCCAAACATCGACGTCACGACGAGTCAACGTCATCTCGAACTCAGCAGCGAGTTAATTAATGAAGTTAGGCAGAAACGCACCGGCTGCAGCCGCTGCCCTCCGACGATTACATTTCAACAAAATAAAGGAGTTGATAAAGTAATTTGAGCAGCTCGTCGTACCGTAATACATCCGTGTTCATTATTATATCGGAAGGAAGGCCGGCGCTGACACGGTACCGGGTACCGGCTGCTGCTTAAAGATAACTTTTCGGTGCCGTCCGGTGTCAACAACAACAACGCGCAACTACGAGTTTGTCTAAATTATGACAGAACAATCAACATTATTTCTCTATGACTAACTTGAAACAATTGAATACCTAATTGCCAAATACAATTTAATAGATGTAGAGTAGAGACGTCCTCATCTGTGTGTGTGTGTGTGTGTGTGTGTGTAGAGTGAGGGAGTCTGATAACATGTAGCTAATAATCGGATCTACTGAAATACCAATTAACTCCTCTCAATCTCAACTAATATGATTTCTCAGCTTCACGACGACTAATATTGAAATTACAATTGGACTTATACAGAGTGGTTATGTACTATCTCATGACAATAAAGGGACGTTGTCTGCCAATGAAATTGAACAACTTTCGCCAAGAATAGTGGGTCGAACGAAATACGACAAATAATCATATTTTCTCACTTCCGACCCATGTTTTAGGGGTAACTAGTAGTAGATCAGTTTTATTTTCTGAACATATTACGTTTCTTTATTTTCGTGAAACAGTCTATCGAGTATAAGGACACTCTGTATAGTAAGCGGGCGCTGTTCGGTACACAGATACATTCCGATATAATTGGCTTGTCGAGAGGGATTCTGGTAAATTAATGAAGGCAGTAAATAGGTTAATAGCTTAATATTCGATTTATTATATTAAATATGGAGTTAGTGGTGGTTAGTGGTTAATTATTGTGACGATGTTGTATTACAGGGTGTTTGGGCCGCCGTCGCCCGCTCTGTGATTTACTGGGAGGACCACAAAACGAGACAATTAGCTTTAATAGTCACGTGACGGTTATATATCATTATGACATTCTATACATCGATGTTATAACAAGATCAAATATAACAATTCACATTACCAACGTAAGCTACAACTCAATTCATAAATCGAGAGGACGATCGTTTGATCGCGGCGCACTTCTTTGTAAGGAAGCGGCTTATCGGCAATATCGTCTCCAATATATCTATCCAATTTGCTTCGAGAGTAAATCGAGTGTGAATCTCACCTCCCGACCGACGACGACGACGATACGACGACGGGAAGCCTTATTGCAATCATACATTATTATAGTGAATAAGTAACCTTGGAAGTTCAGAGAAAAATAGCAAATGGAGTGTAAAACAAAACGAATATACGAATGTGTCGTTATTGTGATATTATACGTTTACATATAAGTTAGTTGGTAGATACGCTGAGCGGCGAACGACGCAGATAAATACATTTAGGAGGAAACCGGCGAAAATCGGCTATCTGGAGGATTTATATAAAGCCGCGAGTGACCTTCCAATTATATTGTTCAGTAGCGGTCATATCTCGGGGTTGCGGTACAGTCGGCGGCGGCGGCGGGGTGTCATTGTCGCGGCCGACTGTACCCGGCGTCCGGCGTCGTCGGTCCACTCTCACGGCCCGTATCGAGGTTAATCTCGCACATATTGCGCTCGTTTCCTCTCAACTAACTGTGATGTCCTTCGTTTATTACATCACGTATCTCGAGTCATTTGTAAAAAAGAAAGAGTAAACTGTCAAATATTGTGATCCCTGTGTCAATTAGGTACCTAGGTATGTTTAGATGTTAAAGTTTATGCCTGTATAATGATTACATTTGTAACTATCTAATTGTAAACAGTTTTATTTTAAATTGATCATAATGTCACGGTTTTATATTGAGCGCCGATGATGAAAACGTGCGCGAATGAAATTATGAGACAATGTATTTATTTGCACGCCACGTCATACAGTTTACCATTCCAAACTTCAATTCTGAGAATAACATTGTCATTGCTAAATAAAGCTAGTCTGATTTAGCCATCTAAATAAAGTTTTACGCGGGTTTAAAATAAAGTTGGGAAAAACTCCTAAGGAATTTTAAAAAGGGAGTTTAAACAAAGGTAGGTACTGTTTGGAGTCCCGCCGCGGCGCGCGTGTATTGTCCCGACGTCCCGACCCGAACCAGCCAACGCTGAAACAATTATTGTTATCTCAATCAAAGTTTGGTATCTCCAAGTAGTTCACTAGTACAATAAATTATTCAGATAGTAATCCAATCTCTGAACCTTTGAAATTATCTAGGTACTTTGTTTTAAGAATGAACAGTGGGGATCCCCGTGCCGAATCGTACCTGGTGCAACGCATTTCCCTCGCCATTCAGCGTGGGAATGCTGCTAGTGTCATGGGCACTTTTGCATCGGGTTCGATTCGGCTTTTAACGTAGCTAATACTTTAGCTGTTTTATGTATTATTACTTTTTTTTTTGTGTTTTTAAATTGACATTGTTCTGTTAATGTGTTTTCATATCTGTAATTTCGATTTATATTTAGTTAACTTTGTTTTTATTGGTCTGTTACATCCTATTTCTGCCTTTCCAATCCACTGTCCACTCGGATCTTCCTTATTTCTCTTAAATAAAACACTTAGACAAACATAAGGAATGTATAACAGGAAACTGAAATCAACGTCCTTTGAATAAATAGACAGTTACTAGGTATAGAGGTAATCTCTAGTCTATTATAAGATGACGGGATTTGAAGATTATTAGCTTAGTAGGTCTAGCATTAGTGGTGGGAATATAACGGGGCGAGAGAGGGGGAGTGAATTACTGGTAGCCATTGTGAACGGAATGGTAAATGAGTTGGCGGTAATTCAATTGTGGGACACCGCGCCGCCGCCGCCGCCGCCGCCGCCCCCGACACCACACCATTAGCGACCCGCAACTTAATTCACTATCAACCTGAAGGTATCTTCATATTAGGCTTCATAATTCACTTTACAGCATTTACTCCTTGAATGTGTTCAATATTACAGGTAACGTTATTATAATGAAAACATATTCTAAACACAGTAACCATCTTATAAACCTTTTTCTTTCGCTCTTAGGATTAACATGTAATAAGTATGAATATTTAAAGCAGAAAGTAATGATAAAACATTCCAACGAAAGGGAGCACTGCGTTAGTGGTTATAAATACTAACAATACCTAACTTTTGCCTGAAACTCTCTCGTCATTTTGTATGCATGTTGAATCCGTTAAGAGACGTTTTTAAGTAAATATTCGTAACCTGGGAGCAATAAAAGTCTCTCAAGTCGTTGCAGACGCCAATCCCCCCCCCTCACCGAGCCCCCCCCCCCCCCCCCCCGCGCGCCGACACCGTAAAAATCTCGTTAGAAGATACATCCTTTATGTTAATACAGCCTCGTAAGCGAACAGCTTAATAAAATATGAACATAAATAAACTATAACGCAACGATTAATTGCGCACTTAATGTTGCCAGTGAAATATCGTAAGTATCGTATTTATTAACTATTTGCACGTCGCGAGTTTTATATTGAAATCACTTGCAAAGTACCATCGAATATCTGGAAATGTAAGTAGATACAATATGGACGACAAAAGGTGCCGATCCTTTACAAAACGTTCCTTTGATTCACTGACATTTAGCACATTTATTCTCGTCACGCTAATCTCAACAGATTATTTCCCCAATTCACAAACGATATATAATAGAGATGATCAAATCTATCATGTATGGATCATCGGATCGGTAACGATCATGCGGCCCGGGAGCGGCCCGGGAGCGGCACGGTACTGGCATGTAGTTTAGTAGGTGTATATATATTTGGTTGTATCCGCGGAGAAGCGAGATTTTTAAATACATTAAATAATAGATTTATAACAACACAATAATAAAGAAGTAGTAATACCCCGCCGTCGTCGTCCCGCAACGACCTGTAATTATCCGGTGAATGGGAGCGGCACCATTCAATCGGCATCCGTTACCGCTTTATTTGCCGACCGCTTCACAATCCCAATCCGTTTTAATGCTTTAACTACTGCCGACGACGGCTTCATTAAACTGATATTTATTTCAAACCAATAACGACGACGTAGCCGAAGAACAAGAAAGTAGGTACCTACGTATCTTAATTTAGATTCGCTCTTTTACAATGAAGTCGTCAATAAACGTGTACATTGTCGTAGAAACCGTCCCCTCGTTTAGAATAAACAATTAGTCGAAGTAGCATCACTGTGAAAGGAGTAATTATTTGCAAAGTGGCGCAAACCGTTTGGAAACGATAAAAAATATAAATTGTTATTGAAAGCGAGCCTACCGTTACAATTGAGGAGACGTTTTCGGGAGATATAACGCTCTATTGACAATCCATTACGAGGGACGTGAATAATAAACTATGAAGTGGGATTTGTTGTGATTTATAGGCAGCTGTTTGTTTGCCTGTTAAATGAACGCTTTTAGTACTTATATACGACATAAATAAATAAATGTAGCGGTAATTCTTTATTGATGACACATTCCAATTGACTCTATAATAAAACATCATCACATCAAACACAAGTTCAAAGTCGAATAAAAACCTTTGTATTGTTTCTCACAATCTCATAAAATATAATGACAATTCGTCCGCATTTGAACTGTTTCCAATTCGTGGCTAAACTTCCCAAATACGTTTAATTCAAATATGAAGGGAACACGATACAATACATCGCAACGCAATTCTTTACGCTAAACGTATTTGTACAAATGGAATGGGTTCCGTTCCTTCGGTGCGGTACTCGTAAAACATTCGATCACTTTCCGATCCACTTTCCAGGGAAACAAAGAGTTTCTGCTCGTTTTATACAACAGGACCGAGGCCAATAAAACACTACGGATCTACATACGGGCACGAGGGTGAGCCTTGAGACTGGACTCCACGACAACAGACTAACTTAATGACAGACTCCTTACAGCTCTATCTCATGATAAAGCTGTCTATCAACACGGACAGCTTCAAGATTAATCGTTTTTCATCCAGCCGCTTATTGACGCCTATTTGTATGAAAATGATAAAGTCTATAAAAGCCAAAGAATTTGTTAGATAATAGACCTATGAATGAAAGACGTTTTAAAATATACTACTCATGATTATACCACTAAGTATCGACGCAAGCAACCATATAAAATATATACATACTTAAGTACTATTGCAATTTTAGTTTTCAAAGATTTCATGAAGTCGACACGGGCCATGCGCAGACTAATAGAAAGAGTCAGTGGCATCGTCTGTGGGCCAATAACTCACAGCACACGTGCGGTAAATGAGCGTGGAGGCGTCTCGTAAGGTTGTAGCAAACGACCCGGTCCGGACCGACCCTGGACCGGGACTAGCCTGATATACCTTCGACAAGATTAAACAATGCTGACCACCAGAAAGTAAATAAAAATAAGATGTTCTATGTAGGTGTACGATTCATATGAAGCCGTTTCAAGAACGTGTCAGGCATGTCGATTATATTATTTTAACACACAATACACCAAACATCCACAAGTGTTGACTTATTTAAAGAAAAATACCAAGTAACTTCTTGTTTGTTTGTGGTTCAAAAATCATGGACGTATTTATCTCGAGCCTATTGCCGCTGCCGCTGACAGCAGGTACATGTAAAAGCAGGCGATTAATCCCGCGGGTGCCGCCACTGGGAATAAAGTAACGCTCTGTAAAATGACGAATCAAGGATAATACGCTCCATTTCTCTGATGTCACCGACCCCCCCCCCCTCTCCATCCCGCAGCACCCCCTATATCCACTTTATACACATTCAAACTCAATTTGTTACATACATATGAACGTGCCAGATCTCTTTTAAATGTATATCTTTTCAATCCCTATATCTACCTGCTAAAGTATGTAAAGTAACATTTATAAATTGTATTAAGGTCGTCTTGATTGCTCTTTTGAATACCTACAGCTGAAATTGAGATAAATAAATATGAATAAACGAACAGGAGAGGACTCGAGTCAACGATTGGATAAATTATTTTGAAATACTGGTACAGCTAGGTCATCGGGTTCTGAAGTTGGTAGCTACAACACAGCACGGGGCACTGAGCACCCTGCACACCCCCGCCCCGCACACCCTCGACTCTGGTTGACATTTCACATTTGTCAAGTTGACACTTAATTGATATAAACCGCCACAATCGGAATTTCAGGAAAAGGATACTTACAAACGGATTTCAGCTTATAACTTTAGAAGAAAATACATGATAAACACAACCTTAACTATAGTCTGATCCTTAATCCGAGTCACAAATTGACAAGTGCAACTGTCAATTATACCAAAAAGGGTGACCAGCTACAATAGTGATGTTCAGCAATCTATAGATTTAGATGTTTAGTCGAGCCTAATTTTATTAGGTACCTAATAAAAAAAAATAGTAAGTATGCAATAGGTTTTTATTTAATAATAAGATTAGAGGAATATAATAGCATACTTATTAAAATTGCTCACTACAAAATTATTACAAAAGATGGAAAATTTATTAAGAGATTTAGAGAAATTAAAATAAAACATTACAAGTTCTTTTATACATTTTTACACGACTAAGGCGAAGCCAAAAGGAAGTGTGTTTGGCAGTCTATGTATGTATGTATGTTCCACCGTAACTTCTAAAATAGGTACTGAACCAATTTTGGGTGACATAGGCATATAGATTTGCAATAAATTTAATACTTTGCCCACTAGTGGGCAAGAAGTCACGATGAAAAAAATAAAACTTTGAAAATGGTGTTGTGTGGGGTATCAAATTCAAGAGCTCAGTGAGAACATTTCAAAAATATATCGTCAGTGGAAAGGATAAAATGCTAAACCTTGGCGGTTGGCATTTGTGGGAAATCGAGTATAATAAAATTTATATCTCTGATATTGTTAGAGTTAGAGAGATGTTGTAAAGAGACAAAATATAATTTGATTTTTTGTCTAAATATTCAGCATAACTGTGAATGTCTATCTGTGAGTGTCTACCGAAAAGTAAGAAAATCATATTCAGGAAAAAAATGCTAAACTCTATCTACTTTGAAAAACCAATTCATCATAAAATGCTAATATACGGCAAAAGTCTCTTATCCATTCAACGGAAAATACTAATCTTCTTGATTTTATCAAATCGTAATCATGAAACTTTTGCTAAACATTACCATATCCTAGTAAAAAGCTGCTGGAAAAAAATTCTGTTCTGTTCTGTTTAATTATCATAAATTATTTTTATTTATTTGATAGCAATTTGATATTCAATAAAGAAAAATATTCAATCTCGACTAACTTAATAGTGAAAACTCGATTCACCTACATCACTATTTATTAAGGACAAAAAACTCGCAACACCGTAATTGTCAGTTGAGTGACTCGGATTAAGGATCAGAGTATACGTAAAAATGTAGATTATAATTTCTAAAAAAAATTGAGTGTGAAATACATAGAAATCGAGCTATATAAACTACGAGAATGGCTATTGGCTACGGCTACGAGACGTGCTACGAACCGCTACGCCGCGTAGCCCAGTCGTAGCCCGAGGCGCCGACTGCCTTGTCATCGTAGTCGGCGAGTTAACGCCGCCGTGTCATGAACCAAAGTCATTTATTTTATTGTAGTTTTTGCCTTTATATCTTCACAAGTCTTTTTATAAAAAAAATGTAACGAAATACCTATTAATCAAACTAATTGTTCAGGTGTCAGATTTTGACAAGTCGTTAATTAAGGGCAATTTCTTTACTCATATGATTTAAGTATGTTTCAGCTAAATCGAGATTTCGATATTGTAGCTATTTGTAAATAAAATTATATTATATGAGAATTGTTTTCGCTTCCGGACGTTTGTGAAATATGAGATAAATACTCTGAAATAGCTTTTAAATAATTGATGTGGAAATGGATGATGGAATTCGATATGTGTACGAGAGTATGTTTAAGGTGCCTTTATAAACGTATTAAAACAAATGTTGTAAATATACGGACAGTTTTATTTTTTAATACACTCTACCTTCTGCATTTACTTCTTCAGGCTCTTGTCGGTGAAGTAATCGCCATATTTGCCTTTCTTCTGCCAACAATTTTACTTCTTGATACGACACGAGGTTATTTTTTCTTTCACTTGAGCGATGTAGGTACTCTTTGATCTACTACAACTACTCTACTGCGCATTTAAAAAAAATACTCCACATGATGCGTCAATCTTCGCTATTATCTGAAATTTTAATAAGAGAATGTTTCGTTTGTACGTAAGTAGTATATCAAACAATAGCAAATACTGTTCACAATTCATGCGTCATCTGTGTGTGACAGGTGGATTATTTTATCGTAGACGTGCACTGTATAGTGTACCGTTGAGTAGGATTCATTGCGCTCTACACTCTCGCCGAACTGTCCACCGGTTTAATCTATGTATTGAATACTCTACTGGGAATGGGGAGTCAGTTTATAGACTTATGAAGCTTGCACAGACATGTCATTGCAGTAGCTAGCGGCGGCGTTACATTACACACTGCACTAGAGAACACCAATTAAAACCAACAAGGTACAAATGGTACATGATCGTTGACCGGTAATGAGCTGCATGCGTTGTCCGGCGTCCGGCGACCGGCGACCGGAGTCCGATCACCCGTGTATGCTCGCACTCGGCCGCAACCATTAGCGTAACTAACGTAATGTAATTTGAGGAGCTTTCATTTACATATCGAACTAACAACAAACAGCGGCAGCGACGCGGTGCTATTTGAAAAGGTTGATTGGACTTTATAATGAAGTTATATTAGCGAATACGTGCTAATATTGTTTAGAATTTATATAATTTACACTACAATACATCGATATTATTATATGTGTTTACAACGTCTGTTCTCGCTCAAACTTTCAACCGTCTTTATGAAATCGCTGCAACACATGAACTGAATAAAACTTAGACACGCTTCATGTATTCCGAAATGTACACTTGTAGCATTATACCTACTTAAATACATACCTAATTACGTTCTAACTTCCGCCAATATCTACAATATGAATTTAGAACGAAGGTGAGTGAAGAGGTACGTGACCTGTAGTTCAAAGCTGTAGGTCCCACTCCCACCACGCTGTAGGTGGTGGTGGCAGGTACCTACACCTACAGGCGAGTAACGCAGCAGTGACGCGTGACGCACTTTTTCTCCGCAAAGTTACCGCCATCAATTAGGTACGAGACGCCGCCCACTTCTGTACTTTAGACATTTATTGCAGTATTCCAAGTCGTTTAACAATATATCGCTCTAGTTCGGAATTAGAGACAACTTTTCTTGATATCAAGTACCTAGCGCCAGCGGTGGTGACTTGTGAATAATCTATACTTACTACATTGAGTGTAGTTCCCATATACACTAATCTCTCCTTCTTTGAAGAGAGATTTGCAATAATTTCCTGCTTCAACGTTGCTAGCGGAGGTTTATGGTTGAATGCTTTGAACCGGAACCGTTGAAAAAAATGTCCGCACAAAGTTTCATATTGTGTACGCAAACAAACCACACGGAAATGTGCTGTTTGTTGAAATGAGTACTTTTAACAAAAATAAAACCCAAGGCGAGTACAATAAAATATCACTACGTACCTATAAACCGAGTTTGTGTTCTCAGTACAAAAGGTTAGTGCTTATGCACCAGTAATTCCCGAGTATGCTGTGCTGGTCTACAGTACCTTAGTGTATAAAACTATGCGCATTTGTTTCAAGTGCCTACTTCTGGACTGTGACGTCATCCGTTCGTACCCTACAGCAGTACTGTTTATACTTACCTACTGATTTTGAAATAGGTTACCAGTGATTGGGAATGATGTACAAACGAACTCCGTAATTAACTTACCACTAATGAACCGCTGGTGGTGCCGCTGCGGTGGCTGCTCATGTTATGTGGTTTCAAGATTTCTAGTTTTTTTTAAGCCATTTCTAAAACAATTGTCGTTTATTTATTCATGCTGCTCGGAATTGTGGAATGTAAGTACCTTAGGTATGTAATTCGCGAACCTAGAGTGAGTTTTAAAAAAATATTGACCTAACATAAATATTTCAAGTGCTATACCTATTTGCCTAGGAAATAAAGATTTTATTTTGATAGGTAGGTTTATACTTTATTATAGGTATAGATATTTAATATTCGAATCGCATAAGCCCTGTGCATAAACAACTATTAAGATACTATTATATTGGTAAAGCAAGGCGAACAGCTTTCTAGAGTCAGTCAGTACAGTACAGCCACGATTGCTTTTAAGTGGAAAGGATTTTCTATGAATATATGCATAAACTAGAGCGGGTATGGTCCCTCGTGAGTTATCAGGCGCAATATTATGTAGTCCACGGGAATAGAGGAGCCCACATCGCGGGCACTTTACGTCGGTAGCGCCCCGGGACGTGGCCGGCGGCGGTGACGGCAGCGGGCGGCTCGCCACGATCGTGACTGTAAACCTAAACGGCTGTAGATTCAAGTAAATAATTCAAGGGGCGGCTCGTTAGCGCGCAGATTTATAAGGCACCGCTACGCGCACGATACCCACCGCCATTATATAAATAGTACAAACGCGATCAACGCCACGCGCCGTCGCAAATACAATAATAACTCTGAAATATGACGACGTCGTCGCTTCCAACGATAATTGCCAACGCGAAGTTATTTGGATTTCTCTGATACAAAGCAAACTCGAAATAATAGGTAAACGGTTGCGATTAGATTAACACACTAAAGTGGAAGTGGGTTCCTCCCTCGGTTCCCTGAGAGCACACCGCTAGAGACACTGTCTCAATTTGTGGTGGGCACATTTGTGATAGAGGTGTTTCTTGTTATTTGATAATCTGAATATTTTATTCTGTACCTAGGTATTCTATTCGTCTACATTGTTGGAAATAAGTGGTACCTACTTACTTAATGAACTTATTTAGGTATATTGCAATGATGGAGATGTTGTTTCTGATAGCAGATTAAGTTCGATAATAAATATTTTATTTCTTCATAATCATAGATAGGTACTCATATTAACTCAATAGGGAAAATCGAACCGAGCACAACCTTTCCAAATAACAATATATTTCAGCTTACTCAGGAAGGGAGCGCTACTTTATCAATATTTACATAATGTTACTTGCACGGTGTGCATGTTTGTTCGTATTAGTTTTGTAGTACAGAAGTAAGTATAGGTACGCAGGGTTCGGACGGGCCGGTCTCGTGTCGGCACTAGATATTACCATACTTTTGCGGCGGGACACGAGCGCGGGCCGCGGCAAGTGTCGGCTTGTTCTCTATCTTCAGTTATTTATTCAGATTTATTTGGGGATGTTAGCGCACCCCGCTCCCCCGCCCCCGCTCATCTCGGCTAATCTTTGTTTTATCGTCCAACTGTTCAACCGAGCTGCGTAATTATTTTTAAAGGCTATTTCTCCTTCGGTCTCGAGTCATTACTATGATCACTGCGAGATTTGCGGACATATTTACTGCAGGAGTAGATACTCGGAACTTTCAGAGCGAATAACTTAATTGCCTTTTTGTGTTATCAAATAATTACTTGTTCGTGAACTAGCTTAGATGGAGTATGATACCAGTAGCTAAATGTAAAAAAACCTAACTGTCGTTTTTCAAAGCACTCGATTGAAATTGTACATTTAACCTTTATCGGTCACACTAAGCAATTTATGACACCAGTCACTAACTAAACCAAAACACTTAAGTACCTAATTGCCAAATTGGGAGCAGTTTACATTACAATATAGAGTTTCTCAGAAGCTTAGCACTCAACAAGATAGGTGAGGTAGTTAGTTGTTATCTTATTACCGCTGACTGCGATACCCGGGTCATCCCTTAAAGTGCTTAGCTTGGGCTTTGGGAGGTTCTCAGCGCGGGGTCCGGTGGTAATCGTGTCAGGCCGCCGGACACCGGACGTGTGCCGATTCGCTCGGATTGTTTTACGATCGGATTACATTCATTAGCGAGGTTGGTCCGACGCTGGCTCTACACTGCTCCAACGCATTGGCTGCCGACACCACGTAATACGGTGCACTAATCTCCGGTAGTAACATGATCATTTCAGACATCCCAACAGATAGGATTACGTCGCCAGCTGTGCGGTAGATCCTCATCCGAGTCTTTCAAAATAATCCAGATCACGTTGTAAAAACAAGCGACAATCACATAAAACAATAACCTCTCGAAATGTACACGAGGTTGCGAACTGACTTCAACGTCTCAAAGCTTTACCTCCATTAATTCAATTCCGATTGTATAATGTATTGTTGTACTTTAGAAGTTTAAGTTACACAAGTTGCTATCGAGACTCGAACCAAAGTTTATTTATCATAAACTAGTCGACACCTGCGGCTTCGCTCGCCTCGGCCGACGACGGTATCTTCAACTTGAGTAAGTACCTACCTAGTTAGTTATTTCACCCGTGCCGATATCGACTGTAGATACCCGCTTTAACAAAGTAAACTATGTGTTTAAACAACAGTAAAGTAGTTACCCGTTACTATTGCAGATACTTACATCCGCAGAAACTCATATTTAGGTAATTAGTTTTACTCACGCAGTAGCTACTTCGCTGCGTGATGAATATTTTACAAAGTTACAAGTATAAGACACTTCATTCATTTATTCCGACTAATCTTAATCTCTTTTTGATTACAGTCATCTATCCTAGCTACAATTAAAATACAGAATTATTTAATCTAATTTTCAATATCCTAAGTAACAGATCGCAAATATTAATTACAAACAATGAAAGTCTGTAAAGTGTTGGCTTTATTTATTCATTAGCAATAAAAGGATTCGAGGAGGTCGACACGAGGGTCTTGATCGAGTCGGCGTCAGACGGTTCCAAGCGATACTCTCTATTCAATTACCCATTCAAGAACGTAACAATGGCTTAAATCGCGATATAAGGAAGGTATGTATTTCTTTAAAGTACCTAAATACATGTAAGTAGCGTATGCGCAGAATTTGTTCTGAATTTCGATGGGAAAGTTGTATCCACGGCGGTGAAAACAATTTGCGTTTTCTAACATTTCAAGAGACCATTTCAATAGAATCTTGTAGAGTGACCGTCTTTTATATGATTGATGCTCGAAATGATTGCTCGATAAATCGTGTCATAAGTTACACGTAGGAGAGAACTCGTATTAAGTATTGAACGAAATGTATCAATCGGACCCTTTTAAGGGCACTATCGGTGTTCAATAATGCAAGCGGGAAGTTGGTGGCCATTGCGGTGAATCGTGCGCGACCGCCGCCGCCGCCGCCCCCTCAACCAACACTTCAAACCCTATACTACATCTACCACGTACCTAGCTTATTTACCCACAAAAAATTCAGTACATTCCGCCTTTGCTCGATACATCAGAGTACAAAACCTACCTATGTGGGTAACTTAGAGAACACATATGTTACCTTCTCGGCAAAGTTTCCGACCACGATGAAGCGTGCCTCGCTCTCTCGAGCCTCTCAACAATAAATTAGTTTTCTTTAACAAATTACAAAAGGATCGAGAACTCCCCCGGGATTGTGTCTTGTGTCAATTTGGAGATCCGTGGGTGGGTGCGGAAACCCGGGCCGGTCGCCTCGACGTCGCCGCGCGATCCGGTTACGTGTATTTATCACGCTCGAATTACGCCATGTTTGATCGGCCGCTGACGCTGATTGATCCTGATTGAAATTCAAATCACTTATGACATTGGGTCGAGATTGTCGTTTATGAAAATATTCAATCGTCGCCCGCCATAATGTAGCGGAAAAGATAATAAAGTTAGAGAATGGAATCCGTGGAAGTTGGGAGGGTTGTAAGATTTCATTGACCCGGTGTCGGGGAGCAGCATTAATTTAGATCAATGCTGTCGGCCGCGGCTGATTACGCGTTCCTAATTAAAATCTGTTGTCTGTGCGTTCGGTCGGACACGAACGCAGTTACACTGATGAAACAAACAAATTGATTGTGACGTGTCGTTAACTAAGTAGGTATGCCTTCAGCTGATATATTTGATTACGGAACCATAATCACAAAACATAAATAATAACATAGAAGACCTTATCTACTATGGAGATTTATGAGCAAATTTTCTAAAATATGAATAATTTAATATTTTTAGTAGGTAGTCAAGGAGCAGGGAACGTAAGATAATGTTGAGTCTATCCTGTATCCCAGATAATAAGAGACTATTTGGGATAGATTTAGCTCCATCCTTGGGAAACTCTTTCAGCCAGGAGCCATTCGATCTTATTACCGTACTTCACGTAGAGGTTGGAGGTAGATAATCCTTTGATTGCAGACCGCCGCCGTCAGTGGAATCCTTCGCGCCCGGATCGGATAGATAGATGAGGGGCGCGGTGCGGGCCGCGGTGGGGCGGAGGCGGCGATAAGACAATCTATCAATCAGAACATTACTACACACATGTTGTTTATAATCACATCTGATCGACCGACAGAATCATCCGTCCAAATAGCCCGGTCTGGTCGGTAGTACCTTTTATTCATTAGGTCTATAAATCCCAGGCACAAACTTGTAATTGCTTTGATAGATAGCTAGTTTGTAGGTAGAGAGTGGGTGGGCGCTGGGCGGTGATGGCTCATCGAAAAATTAAGTACCTAAGTAGTTTGAGTTAGCGATTACAAAGAACGGCTGTATGTCTGTGTCTGGATATGGCAACTGTGGTATTTGTACAAGCTCGTATGCAACTCTTAATAAGTACGAACTTATTCACGGAAGCTGAGTGCCTTACTGCGTGCGAATATTCCCCGTCATCATACAAAGGGACAATGATTAATGAGCAGCTACTCCCACTTCTCCCTTCCTTACAAAACTAAAGCAAAGTTATGAGTACTTCATTCAATCCACTGGATATTTCATAACAATAGAGTTTCTTCATTATAAATCTCAATGTCGTCTCTGTAGTTTTGGAGTTAACCTATTTTAAGCGTATCATTGGTTTCTAAGTTATTATTATTATGATCATGATCAATAACAGAACTTGTACAACCACAAATATTATAATACCCATGTTTAAAATTGGGTGAGGCACTTAAATCGAATGCTCCCAATTATAGAAGATTTAAAATTCCAATATCGCAGTCGCAGATATTATGTAGATGAAGTATCACGCAGCACCGGCACGCAGAGGATGGGGTCACCAGCGCGAGCGGCGCGATGTAGTCGGTGCGTGGTCTCCCGGTCCGACATTACTATTCATGGCACGGACGCAAATAAATACGTGAGCCAATTAATTACGGGCTACGATTCGCCGATTCATGAATGGTAAAACTTGTTGTCAATTTATCATTGCGACCCTATTTGCTTTAATGCCTTCTTTTCTTACCTACTTACTCTACATACGGCTAAGTAAGTATGTAGAGCAGTGGCTACACTAACATCATTCAGAAAACTCCTATGTAACCTAGGTTACGAAGTCGGACACTCGTAGGTTGGTACAAAATAGAAGTAGGTACCTATGTAAAATTAATAATGCTTTGAATTTTTATTCCAACTGTTAATTAATGTACCTATTTGCTCTGAAATGCTTAACTCAATTAATAAACTACAATTCCACAATACAGGGCTATAAAGGACACAGGATAGGATAGGATTTGATGATGAATTACATTGTGTAAGGTTTTACTGCAATTATGTAGTATAAAACACAAATTATTTTTAAAATGTTTGAAATAAGTAGTTATAATAAGTTGTTTTCTGATCTGTGAAATAGTCTCTGCTAGCGCCACCTATTTGAATTAATGAATCAGTGAACTAAACAAAAACTTTAATACAGTAGACAACTTATAGATGGCGCTGTGATAAAAATAAAACCGGTCCACACCGGACAACAATATCGTTTTCATACGTATTCATTCATTCACCACACAAGTTGCTCTTTTTACTCACTCACTCGGTCTCCGATCAGTCAAAAATATTCAGCTGTGTGATGTTGACGTGTCTTTGTCATTAAATTAATTTTGCTTTTTTTAACAAATTAAGTCTGCAATACTCTTCGAATTAGTTTCCATATAATTATTATAGTGTGTCAAAGTTTGGTGTGATAGTTAGTGTGTTGTGAGTGAAGTATAAACAGCCGATGGTGGCGAATCGACCGCGCGTCGTGTGTGATCCAGTTGAAGCCGAAAACGGTGAATGCATGTCGCTTGCATTCTGACGCATTTTTTGAAGTTTTCCGTATAAGTGATAGAGTCGGCGTTTAAACCCGCATGATACCTCGACGACGAGCACCGGCCGCGCTGGATCTGGTCGCTGATAAGTGGAGCTAAATGGATTTATAACAGGTGAGGTAGTTACCTGCCTATAGGAATGGGATAGGGCAGGGCCGGCTCCCGGTAACTGTATCGCTCGGGTCAACGACGCGTTCTTCATTTTACGGCCTTAACAACATATTCACGCTGACAGACTTTTTGTCGCTGAACTGATTTACTTCGGCTTGGAGAAATATCGCTGCTTATTCATACTTCTTCATATTGCTATTCTACTTATATGATCCAGAATTTATCAGAATCTAATGTAGGAACCTACTTAATTATCTAATACTTTTATTTTTATTTACAACTTTAGTAAACTTATGTGTAAATCTGGTTTTAATTACCTATAAGAATACAAAATAGAGCAAAAAATAGGAAAAACAAAATAACACTGCAGCCTAAGAAAAGTTACAGCAAACCAAAGCAAAAAAAAACAAATTACTAAAACTTTATTTTAATACATAAACACCTGTAAGAAAACTATAAAAATAGGTTGCTAAGCCACAAGTATGTTTTCATATTCAAAGTCTAAATTAATACCAATTTAATTCAATAAAATAAAAATAAAAGGTATATTATGTTGTGTGCAGTGAGGTGAGCTTGGCGCCCACGAGATGATGGTGGAGACCATCCTCGAGTCCTCTTCGGACTTCGGTGAGTGCAAGCATTTCATTTATAAGCACCGTTATATACAGAAAGATAGATTTATAGATTCAAAACAATTACAAAATAAAGCTTAGTGAAGAAATAACTAAATTCGTATTAGTTTATTGCACAACCACAAGATTTTTACAAGGTTTTATAATAATAATAGGATAGTAGGATACAGGAGGTATGTATTGTTTATCCAATCATAAATGAACACTCGACTTAGTGAACCTGTCATAATAAAATCAATATTGTTATATGAAGACCTATAACAATCATAACCATCATTCCAACCAAAAAGGAGTATTGTTTGAGAAAGAGCTCATATTTATGATAACATATCTTTCTTTACCTCGCAGATAATCGTTTTATATTATAAATAACAATCGATGACTCAATGCACATAAGCTTCGAGTGTCATATTAACTTATCGTACCTACTCGGCAAAGGCAGAATAGCAGAAGTTCGTAACTGTGCAGGCATGTCGGGGAGCGCTCTGCCTCAGTGGAAGCGCGAGGTGCTGCAGCGGCGCGCCGCCCGGGCCCGCGCCGCGCCCGCGCCCGCGCCGCCGCCGCCGCCCCCGCCCGGCAGCGTCGAGGACGAGGAGCTGCGCTACGGGCCCGGCATCGTCAAGCGCCTCAAGTCCCGCTACCTCAGCTTAGCGCTGCGGGACGCGCCGCGGCGCCGGCCGTCCGTGCTGCGCCGCGCCGCGTCCCTGGAGCACCTGCTGGAGGAGCGGCCTCCCCCCGCGCCGCGCCCCGCCGCCCGCGCCCCGCGCCCCGTGTCCCTGGCCGCGCCGACGCCCGCGCACCCGCCCCAGCCCCGCCGCGACTTCGTGAAGCGCGCACGCTCCGTGGACGCTCTGAGCCGCCTGGAGTCCCGCGACGAGCCCCCGCCGTCCCCGCCGCCGCCTCCCCCGCGCCCCGCCACCGCGCGCCCCCCGCGTCGCCCGGCGCCGCTGCTGCGCGACACGGAGCGACCTCCCCCGGACCTCGTCCGCTCCACGCTCCGAAAGTTCGAGCCCGCGCCGGTCCGACGCGCGGCCCCGGCCGCTCGCGTGTCGGCGGCGCTTCGAGGACTGGAGAAAGGCGCGCCGGTCACCCCCGAGCCGCGCGGTCGCTCCCCGAGCCCGGCCACGTCGGCGGAGTCCCGCACCGTGGACGAGACGGAGGGAGCCGCGGTGTCCACCCCGCGGGCGGTGTCGCGCGCCGCTCTGGAGGGCATCGCGCGCGCCGGCTCCAGCACGCGGTACTCGTTCGAGGCGCCGCGAGCCGGCTCCCACCTGCCGCCGCTCGCCGCCACCAACCCGGTGCTCGTGGGACGAGCCAAGCGAGTCGGCGTCATCCGGCCTATGCCGGCGCCCGCCCTCGAGCGGGCCGTGTCGGCACCCGTCCCGCCCGCCGAGGAGATAGTGGACAAGACCCCCGCTGCGCCGAGCAGCCCGGAGCCGAAGCCGGCGACCCCGTCGGAGTCCCCGCAGCCCGCGTCGCCTGCGCGGCCGGAGCCCGAGCCGACGCCGCCGCGGCTGGAGAAACGCTCTCCGCCGCCGTCCGCGCTGGTGGAGCCGATCCCGCGCTCTCCGCCGCAGGAGGCGCCGCCGCCGCTGCCGCAGTCGCCGCCGCCCCCGCTGCGCGAGCTGACCCCTCCGCCCGTGATTTTCAAGCCGGAGCCGGCTGCGGTGACCGCGGTGGTGAACGGACACTCGGAGTCCCCGCCGGAGCAGCGTAACGGCCGCGTCGGGGACGACAGAACCAAAGACCCGGAGAGCGTGGAGCGCGGCTGGAACGGCGTGACGTTGAAGCGCGCGGGGTCGTCGCCGGCGCCGCGACGGGCCGGCGCGCGCTCCGCCGCCGCCGCTACGTCCGTCGTGTTCAACTTCTCACACCGCAACCACGTGCCCGACTACATCGAGAACGACGGACTCATCCTGAAAGCCAGCCGCAGGGACAGACTAAAGGTAAGATATAATACTTACTTTCATGTAGGTACTTTAATTAATACCCTTATTGATTTAGGATTTATCAAATCTGGCGAAAATACCTACCAAAATTGCGATTTTTTCAATTTCCAAAAAATTATTTCACACGAATCGCCATGTAATGATCGTCCGCATTCTATTTACTACATCGCGTCATTAGCGGTGTCAGTGTGGTCCCGCCCCGCCCCCGCCGACGACGTCCGCGAACGACTTTCAATTTCACATGTGGTCGCTCGGAGCGCGTCGCGTCATTTCACGGATCGCGGAAGATCGATCGCTATACTAGTGCGACACTCTGATACCCAGATACTAGGAGACGCGTGCGAATCCTCATCGATTACGTAATATTGATATGTAAATATGAGAAAAGTGGCAACAAACGGTGAAAGTGCCGGAGTGGTTGGTAGCCGGCAGCGGCGGTGAAACGCGCTATCGATGCCGCGTCGAATGCAGCCACTCTCGATTTCGGCAGATCGACTGCGAAGAAAGTGCCCTGCGCCCGCGCAAAGAATGTTAATCATAGCGTTAGACTCGAGGTCAAAACACATTGTACACGCGAGTTCCGGCCTTTCATAAGTACTCAATTCATTTCAAACATCGCACCTTATCATTACGTCTTGTATTAATGTAATATCGACGATGACTTTTCTGATAGCGTACACAGCATATCTCACATAATTATAATAAACATGTCACTTCTTCAGTCTGTATAACAATTACTTACAGATGATTAGACAGTACTATAATTATTTGGTATAAAAACGGTACAACTTTGACGGCGGCGGCAGCTGGTCGATCCGTCGCGGGTCATCAAACAGTAATCTCGCGCTTTCTTTTTTTATTACGATTCGATAACCATTGCTTCCCTTTATTCTGCGAGAAGATTTGGTGTTTATCGCTTATATAAAAAAAGACCAGTGTAAACAAAGAACCACCATATCTGAAAACATTCTGAAACAATCGATGTTGTACATGTTGTACGAGTATTTTTGCAAATAATGTGGTGATTGAGTACCGTTATAGAGTGGTAAGTTTGTCAACGACTCTGCGTTTAGTCGAGTGTGAGAACAAAGATCCAAAACCGGCCCTTAATATGAGTTTAAACGCCGGTCGACGGTCGACGGTCGGCGCCGACAGGACGCACACGTCTTGATCGTTTTGGCGTGCTAAAAGATTCTTGCTTCGGAAAACGATTTAGTTATTTGCAAAAATTTCAAAGGAAAATCACTCAATAAAATACTCTTCATTATTTCTTTATGTTAATAATCTCAATAATAGCATAACAAACAAACAGAGGCAAATTTACATAAAATACAGCAGCGACTATGGTAATAGCATATCTATAAGAGCTGTACGTATCTGATATCGAGGCCTTCCGTCGTTGTTATAAACTTATAAATTACATCAATTATTTTATTATCTGCTATCTATTTCCCTGCGACTGTGTACGGCAAGGCTCCAATCGTAACTCTGATATTAATTATATTATTACATTCACTCTATTGTCAAGGTTACTCTAATTTGAGTTCCTTACAACTACGTTAAAAAAAAATTAAATTATAGACTTACTTCAATTTTAAAATCCACCTACTGCATTGGCCATTGAATTGAAAATGTAATAAGACGATAAATTCTCTTACAACTCAACCCATTTAAAACGTTATACATAAGTTTCCAGTAAAGGAAGTTTTCCGCGAGTGCTTATTACTAATTATTTAATTAATTATTGTTATTTATGAGTCGGTATGCAATGCATGTGTTCGGAACGTTTCAGCGGTAGTAACGGTACGAACTCATTCCAACGTTTGTTATTATTCATGTTTTATGATAATACCTACCTAATGCAAGTATTTGTTTCACTTCATTTTATTACTCGCTAAAACAACGTAATGATATTTATTTAACTGACTATAGATACACATCGCGTCATAAAACCTATTCTATAACCTGTCCTAGATAAAATACTATTTCATCCACGTCCCCGGTGGCTGGTAACAAAGTTTTTTTGCTGTCAGTGACGAGTCAGCGTAATGATCGTAACTGCAGCATCGTCGTCAGCACCTCTATGACCGACTGACCTATGCGAAATAACTACGTGCATCTATTGCTATTACGGTAGCATAACAGCGTGTCTTACACATTTGATTGAAGTAATCGTCTCTGAAACAAAGATAGAATTAAAACAAACATTCAGATGAGATCTGCGATCATCGCGTTAGATAATAACGTTTCGTAACTCAAAGGAAATAGGAATAGAATTCACGGAATGGAATCCGTTCTTTTGTCTACTGTATGAGTGTGAACTGTGGAGGCAACGTGTCAAAGATGTTTTTTTACCACTAAAGGGGGAGTATACGCGTAAAGTAATTAGTAATTACGGTAATGATGGCGCTTTCCTCCGCGCTGCAGCAAGAACGCGCTAACAATGGATGGTTGCCAAAAAAGATGTTCCCATCGAAGAGAGAGTCGCTTTACATAATTAGCGTGCGTGGTGAGACATGGAGGGGTTACATTTACGTGCTGGGATGTATTTGATGTCCAAAATACCTACCGGTTGGTTAGGTTAGGGTAAGCAGCCTCAGTAGGTATCATAATTGGGAAGTGATCATAGCTCGATTGATAGACGATATGAAAGAATCAAGTCATACTCAACAACTCAATATCAACACAATTTTTGTAGCGATGTTAACGGATTTCAAATCGACCTAGCTAATACTTCTCTGATGTTATAAATTACCAGTCTTAGAAAAATACACTGATTAGAGAGACGGTACAGACACTGGTGCGATAAAAAAAAACAAATTCGCTGATCTTAGTTAATTTTCCGCCCATCTCGGAGTAATCTGGTTATTTCAATAAAGAAATTGTTTGTTGGCTGTCCGCGGGTGTCACTAATCAGATGTTACGCGCGTCTGCTTTGATAAGATGACGTAACGCAGCCGCGCACCGTATCGCAATGGCTTCGAAAAGACATCGCCAGAGAAAGCCGGAATCAGGAAGTGACATCTTCACTGTAATACTATAAATCTTTATTACATTGGCAGGTTGACTAACTATCAATTCTAAGGTCAAAGGTGAGCTATATTAATTACTTTTTAAGATAGACACTATCATTACGTATGGCTCTTCTATGCGAGACAAGTACACAAATATAAATAGATCGTTAAGTAAAGTATTTGCAAATAGAGTCTTATCTTTAGTGGTGTAGATTGTTAAGTAATTAGCCAGTCGTAGAATACAGTAAACAAGGGCGGTGTTCGTCAGAAACCCACCAAGTTCCTCGCAAAGAATCACGACACACGAGCACCGATACTGTTACACTAGCGGCTGATTTCACGCGCACATCACCGTCCGCTGGATTATACTAACACCATTTACTTACTTACTGTAATACCTACTTCTAGATTTACACGGATTTCCTATTCAGCACTAAAACCGGCTTAAAGAAAACAGAAAGAGACAGAGAGGAATGATGTTAAAAGAAAAAGGCCAAGTCAGCATCGAATGAATGTGGGCTGAATAGACAGATAGAAATCGCAAGTGAAGTAGAATCTGCTCGTCACGTCTGTGGTAGTCGGACACAAGATCGATAACAAACTATTTGGCGAGTTATTTTCTTTTTAATCCATACCTATTCTTATAATTTATGCGTATACGATCTAATAGATAGATATAGATACTCTAATGTGTAATCCCCTACATTTAATCCACGGTACTCGTTGTATTAATATGTAATGCGTAGCAACGCAAAAACGCTACATGAAATAGCACTTCTAAGATTTACAAAGTGACCTAGTTGAGCGGACAGACAGCTGACTATTGCAGTGAATCTATAATCGAGTGTCGAGTGAGTTTCCACAGTAGCGGGTGTTGCGCTGGTCTTCCTTCCGCGGCAATACTCTGATTCGAGTCCACCATTTACATATTACGTTGCAACTCGCCGTCCGCTTACAAATATTAACGTAACGTCTCTTGGAAAGTGAGTACAGTACAGTACAGCGGCGTGCGGCGGGCGGCGACTTTTACATTACATGAACATTGTCTAATCTCATTGAAATTCAAACCATCTTGATAACAACATGATTCGGATCCATATAAAGAGATCTAAACTAAACTTATCTATAGATTGGTCTTATCGACATAACAAACAGCTATTAGAAGCAAGATGCAGATTACACGTGTCTATTTGTTTTTCGTTCTTCGCGTACCATTCTATTTCCCATATTTTCGATTTCCAATAGATCACTATTAAAACTATTATATCGCTTTGATACCTTAAATAGACTCATTATGAAACAAGATGTCCACTTCCCCCTTTTACCCGAACGAGCCCAAGATGGTCACAAAAGACTAACAAGGAGCAAGTTTTAACGAGCGCCAATAAAGAACTATTATGGCTGAAGTGAAGCAGTAACCAGTAGATAATGAGTGCGGAAGTGTTCGATTGGTCGCCGACTACACCGACCGGCTGCGGTAGGTACTCTACATTACTGGGAACTGTTGCGAATGTCACACAAATAATATGATAATGGCGACGGTGCATCGGCCATCGGTTCATTGTCCACGCATATTAATGGATCTACACCTAATATGGGGACTTATTAGAATGGAACTTGAGTATAGCTCTCCATTAGTATGTTACCTTCTGAAGTTTACGTTGTAGTGTCAGCTAATAAGACTCCTATTAGTAAGTTTTCAAAGTTTTCTTCTTGTGAACTGTCACCGAGATTGTGCCCTTAACGCCGCACATAGTTAAGCGAGTGTTTGACGGGTCACAGTCCGCTGTAGACATCCCCTCATACATATTAATCAGTCAATCGGACTTCACAAACGAACCCCTCCCCCGACCCCCGTGTCCCGTCCCTCGTCCCGACTCTCACATAACTTTCGTCATTCCACAGATTATTTGCAATGATTCGCATTCTCACAACTTTTTAAATTTGTACTACAGCAGTCACGAAGATATAAATAAATATACTTACTCGTAGTTATAGAAGAGTGTAGATAAAGTCACGTCCTTGCGATAGTGTTCAGTGAGTTAGTCAGCAGTATATTATAAAGATACGGTATCGACGTCGATGAAGATATCGACAGATAGCGGACATCGATTCGGGGACTATTCGACGCGCATCGCGGACCATTCATTTGAAATTAAGTAATTTTTTATCATTGTGAATCACAATTAAAAAATGTTTACGAGAAATATTAGTCATTGGGGCTTTCAAAAGAATAACGGCTTCTTATGAAAACAATGTCCAGCTTGTAAATACTTTTTAAAACAAGCAGTCACTTTAGCTAGCACTATTGCCTACTCTAGAGCATTCCTAAACCCTCGATGACATAGCTGACCTCGTGATTAAGACGAAGACGTCTACATGCCCACCAGCCACCAGCAACCGCCAGCAAGCAGCGTTTGTTGGGAAGCGACACATACAATAGAGTGGTCGGGATCCCGCGTCACGCTCTGGTTGCCGCCGACGCTGTCAGTGGACTCGGTTCACATTCACACACACGGTGACCAATTCATTCAAACTGCTTTATTAGTACTTTAAAGCGACATTACTCATTTTGTCATTACGATGAACTAATTTGAGACAGCAAGACTGACTTTTAGCGACTTTTAATTCCAATTTTTATATGTATATCATCAATGGAATTCCTTATTAGTCTCATGGGTTACAGCCTATACCTAAACCAGCCTATTGTAAATATTTTTACGTCAGCCCGCTGGTATTTCCTCTCATCTCATGTAATGGTATAACATAGTGCAGCGACCCGCGACCCCCGACCCCACGCGGCCCAAGAATGCGTAACATTCTCACCATAATACCTACATCACACACATACACGTACGCTCTATCGCCATGCTTCGCAGGTTTGACCCTCTCTGTATCTTACTATCTCCACGTTTATGTATTACTTATATAATATTTATGTAACATGTGGTATTTAAATCTTCGTAATCCATACTGTATTGTACCTACCTACACATTTTTTTTATGATGGTAATGAATCTTAGCGCCTCTTCCGCACATAGTTTCATATAAAAGGATCTATTTATTTGCCATCGATATTGATACATGCTACCGAACATTCACAACCCGGAATTTTATATTGATTGCTACAAAATAACACTTCCTCGAGAACTGGAATAAATTTTGAAATGACTCTGAAATATAGGTACTGTGTATAAGAAACAAGACTGCATTTTTATAAATGATGTTATCAAGTATTAAGCCGAGTTTCACACTAATCCATCCGGTCAGTTGTGACGTGAAAAATGAACAAACATCCGAAATTGGAAACTTTCACATTTTATAATTAGCGCGTGATTGATAGCTTTAGATTAGATAGGTACCTGCTACACAGCTATACGAAACACCTATCAAAGTAAAATGTTGTTACCGAACATATACTAAAATAATTAAGTTTACTATATTTATTTGGGTCTGATTCCGGCTTCACGGTTCACCTCGCAGTTGGGTCTTTAACTTCTTAACACTATAATAAATTTTGATACAACATCTGTCGATCCTCAATCTCTACTATAGATATCAGTTACGAGTAGAAGCGATGCTGCAAGGTCAAGTAGCGTGCTGCGCTCTTTAGTAAAAGTACCGTAACTTTCGTTTGCCGCCGACACTACCGACACACGTGATACCTACATACATACAACCGGTTTTATTCAATAGCACCGCGATCTATCAATTGTAAGAGCTTCAACCACGATTTCATCAATGAAAGTTACCTACTTGTCGGTTTTTACATTCATCATATTGTTGGAAGTATCCGAGTAAAAACTGTAGTTTAAGCAGACGACGCGACGGTCAAGTCAGCGACCCTCAAACAGAGTTGCTAATTGTCGACCGTTCCTTGCTCTACATTCATTGCTCTACCGCGTTCTTATATTTAAATAATAACGACAATATGTGTTAAAGTATACGTACGGTGACCATAATTATTGTGATTGTGATACACGAAATCCGGTCACATAGAATGTCCTCGATCTCACAGTAGAACATGAGAGCATCAAACGACTCGCTCTCTTTATTGTAAAACGTTGTTTTGGTTACTTTCCTCTCTTTCTTCCGCTTTATTATCATCTTCACATAATTTGTTTACGATTACGACATCCTTCGCATAAAATATGGATTAGATGCCAGCAGGTCGTCGGCAAATGTTTGCATCTCATTCTACATGTTATGTTTATTCATTTGACAGTGCGGAAGTTGATTTTAAATTATCATTTATTAAAATTAAGTTGTAAATTCGGTTTGTTGCTAAAATCTCTTGTCCGCGAAATTTCATATTGTTCACTTGAAAAACACATTTAAGTTTCCTATTTGTTTATGCTGTGTTGTCTTTACTAACTGTCAAATGAAATTTGCTGCAATCTCGATGATATTCCTATTTGAATTGAAACTCGTAGTGAGTTTAAAAACTTTACGATCGTATTTGAATCACGGTCTAGATTTGTGCTTATCTTTGAATGAATAACACAGGAAACGAATATGGGACAAATATCCATAAACCGCGTATTGAATGCTTCATCCAGCTGATACACTCGTAACTTCGTGTGTGGTGTCAAGTGTCGTAGTGTCAACATGTAGGTGCACACTGCAGCGCTGCGGCTGACCACCGCCACCACCGACGTCACCGACGTCGCCGGGTGTTTACTTACTGTACCTCCACGTACCCACTGCACGGAGGTGATTTGTTTATGTCACTCGCTACAATAACTGTACCGAATCACTTGTAACTGTACGCTTATTATATGTTTGCTTTGTAACATATACGGAACAGCGAAGAGCGTAAAACTGATTATAAATGTGAGCAATTTTGTTCAAATTTTTTACAACGAAATATTCGATTGATTAATTAAATGCATTGTTGATAAACTCATGCTTGAGTTTATATTAAGATTGACTCTCAGATCCCACCGCTGATGTGCAAAGATCAACTACCCTAACGATATAGAATTAGACTATACTTAGAACGTTCTAATTCGATTCCTATAAGCTAAAATTACTCTAGTTACCTACTCATATCTAATCGCTAATGAGTAACTAAATAAAAATGAAGTAAAAAGGCGGGGTTCGGGAGCAGTGAAGTGGGAACAGCGATAACGTTATTGAACCGCGTTATCGCCGCCGACGACGCGTCGATTTTATCACGGTACTAGCCGCGTGTACACCTGTTGGTAAAACAACCTGGGGCAAGTGGGGTATAAGTCTGCTAATTTAAATAGCTTCAGCTGTGTTGTGTGTCGGTAGAGTGTCAATAGCATTTGACACATTTGGTATTCTGCTAAACAATGTCTTACACTGATTGCGATCAAATATGTCAAAAAAGACATTGACCCTCTGCCGACATGCTACCGACACACAACTGAGAATATTGTAAATTATAGCAGACTTAGGCAAGCAGGGGCTTGTAACCACACTTATAGAATCCAAGCAGTAGTTGTTCTTTATCATACAGTCTTCGTGACACCTAATAGGTAGAGATAAAGAATCCTTTGAATGTAAATATCAAGTGAACGGACGTTTTAGAGAGACTAAGTCTGGCTCTTCTCGCTAGGATCTGCTTAAAACTTCTTAGTTATTATTTAATCGACCTAATCATTTATTACTACTCTAAATGGTTAGTGAACACACATTTCTCATTATATCCTATTCGATATCACCCAAATCGTATCGAACTTAAATATGTAAAGCCGTCGCGACGTTATCACGGCACGTGCGCCCGCGCATGTGTCGCGGCGGCGTCACGGCAAACAAACGACCAACGTTGCAAAACATTGGCTATCAATTCCGATATTACCGATCGATGTACTTAGATCTAGCTAGATCCACCGATGTAGTGGTGACTTGGTGCGCTGACATGTCCTAGGGTCGTGGGTTTGATTCCCTGTTTTATACAAGTCACCGAAATAGCTTTGGTTCAAGGATTGGTATCATAACATTAGTAATTGGAAACACCTACAGACTTGTGTTATTGTAATTAATTTCAATTATTGTTCGTGTTATTAATACATTGCATGTGTCATTATCATAAATGTCATTATCCTCCTAATTATTACAAATAACATACTCGTACGAGTGCACAACGTACAAAAACATCATTTTGATTTATTTATAATACAGTAGCGGTATTTTACAGAATTTAGTGAAGGATGTTCAACTTGAGAGAATATCTTTAAAGTTCATAGGTTAGGTATTGAAATGTGTTAAAAATAAATACATTAGTAGGTACTATTGGTAATAATAAATGACGCAGTAGAGTTCAGCAACTGTAGGTAACCTAAATAAATAGCTAACAAGGTGTAAACGTGGGTGTTTAGAATCACGACAAGTGTGATTGTAGTAAGAAATCAATATCAGCTATGCATCAGTACCGACCGACCTAGAAAACTCACGTACATTTATAATTTGATATACCTATATGTAGGTATTTAAAAAAAATACTTTTGACTTATTTAATACGGATATTTAATTAATTCGTTTAATGCTATAGGTTGTGTAATCAGGTGGTCAGTAGTAAATACCTCGTCGGGCCTCAGATAAAACAAATGAACTGCGATACAACAATTACATAATCCGCGATATTTTGCTAAAACGCCGCTAATCCATACATTCGCACCCTGAACTTCGGACTGAGTGTGTTATCCTACTAATATTATAAATGTTAATGTTTGTGCCGGTGGATAGATGGATGTTTGTTACTCTTTCACGTAAAAACTACTGTACAGATTTTGATGAAAGGCAATATTTTAGTTTGCACATCAGAATAACACATAGGCTATATTAATTATAGATGGCATGTTTTTTTTTTCGAAGTTACTTATGCCTCTTGTAAATAAATAAGTAATAATAGGTAAATTGTCGGTCGGGGTTAAATACAACCACGTAAAAACATGGCAGTAGTTTTCCGCATTGTTATTTAAACAAAGTGAAGCTACTTGTTATGTCGGATATGAGTCGGTATCACACTACACCGGCCTTCCTCGTGCCTTCAAGCTGGAACTCAAATGACAAGGAAAATATTTGAGTAACTGAACTATATTGGTGTTAAATCCGAGGCGTTGCGATGCGCGGGCGCAATGTCGGCGTGCGGCTAATTAACCTACATGCTCACACAGGTGGGCTCGGCGCTGCCGCTGCTGTGCCACTGACACCGCTTACATTACTCACTTGTTATATTGAAGTAGGTTCACGTTTCATGAACTACTTTTATCAGCAATCAGCATCTCAATACACTTGAACCAGCAATGCCTTCACATTGACCGAGGTAATTGATTTCATCTTCATTTTAATTATATAAAGTATAGAGGCTGCCCGCGACTTCGTACACATTTATCGTCATAGCCTGGAAAAAATCATGATATCTAAAAGTAATATAGCCTATGTGTTATTCTAGTGTGTATGCTACAATATTGCCAAGTTCATCAACATTTATTTAGTAGTTTTTGCGTGAAAGAGTAACAATCCATCCATCCATCATCGGTACAAACATTGACATTTATAATATTAGCAGGATTTCATATTTAAGACAGCGAATCATCACAATCACATGAAATAAGTATATCTTTAGCGTTTGAATCCGGTCGTTTAATGAGCCCCTCGCTCGGTGTCGTACGTTCTCTACCGCATATAGCATTTAGTATAGGACCGGTCGCCGCGATCCAACTCGGGACACTTTTTGTCGTCGCCGCATTCCCGTCATAGCGCACCCACCTTGCGGCCGCTGCTCCAACTGAATTGAATTCCAACCACTATTTCTAAGAAATATACAGCTCTGTGGTCCCCGTCTTAAGAAATTGTATTAAAACTGTCTGATATGAGAAACAGGAATTTATGTTAAAAGTTTTATCACAAAGTGACCTACGCAGATAACAATAAATTCTTCTAGTATACTTTATCAACTTGTTTTATATAACACTATGCAATTCATTGTACTAACCGAACATATTTATCTATTCCAGCCAGGCGAACCGGGCGTGGTATCTCTGGGCGGCGCGGGCGCAGCTGGGCGGGACGACGGCAGCTCGGACGAGGAGGGCGGGTGCGGGGGGCCGCCCTCGCCCTGCGACGTGCGCTTCGTCAACGACAACGTGCTCATCAACGGCCGCTCCTCCATGACGGCACGGCAGGACCGCGACAAGGACCGCACCGCACGGGTACGTATATACTAATCATTTACTTATCTTTATCTTCTTTCACTCGTAGTCCCTGCACAACGTTATACTTACATTAAACTGTTCAGTAAGATAAAATACAGTAGTAGTAAGTACAATAGTACACACCTACTAATGAAGCTTAACAGTAACGTACAGACATTAGAAACAAAAAACCACAGATTACTTAATAGTTACTATTTACGAAACGAATTTGTGATAATTTGTTATTATAGGGTCAACGAGAGAATGCGTTCCTGACACATGTGACTAGTGATGTAACCTTACGTAACTGATATTTTTTATTACCTGCTAGAAATTAATATCACAATGTGGTTCGTTATTCTCGTTTGCAATTTTTACCCGACTGCGCCAAATCAGAAGGAGAGTTATGTTTTTCGAGAGTATGTATGTATGTATAATATTTTAGCACGCTCTACACTACATAAACAAGATTAGATAACATATTTTTGGCCAGTTCTAGCATAAAAAAAAACAGATTTCGAAAATAACTGCACGCACTAAAAATAATAATACATTTCGGGCTTTCGGAAGAAAACGAGGAGCGTTTTGTCCAAAAAGAGAAAGGATTATACATACTTATAAACGCTCCACGATTTCTTTCGAATGTCCAAAATATCCTTATTATTTTATAATTTTTACTGCGTGCTAAAAGCGCCTTTTTTATTTTTTAAAACTATTAATTTGATAGACATAGCCGTTAATCGTTACTTTTCGTTAATTTTGACCGCTATTTTTGTCACATCACTAAAAAAATTAATGGCTGCCAAAACCTTGTAGCAGCGCAGTATATTTTTTGATAATTATTGTTTTCTTAACTTTAATTGTAATTCGAAGTGCAAATTTACCGTGATTGTTCATAATTTGACATAATAATGTAGTTTTTATAGCTTGTTACTTGTTAATTGGGCGAATAGACAAAAACATTTTTTTATCGTAAATTGAGAGCCGCCTCAAAGTTATATCGGCAAGTCATTCACTACCTGTCAGGAACGCATTCTCTCGTTGACCCTATAATAGTATGGATATAGACAATGGCTCCCTGACCTCCACTGTAAAGTGTACGAAAGCCAAAGTGGTAACTATTGAGTACAAAATTAATATCAGAATGGTGTATGTTTTCCAGTTGAAGCTGCAGTTCGACGACTCCCTGACGCGCACGTTCGAGTACCCGTCCGAGACCTCCCTCTGCGACGACGACGACCGCCCCGTCTCCCCCGCCAACAACAACCACTCCGCGCTCGGAGCTAACACACATATCGGTAAACAATACTACTTTTATGAGTTGAATACGCACATTATTGAAAAGGCCTTTAGTCAATCAGTGTCCCTTAGGGCCGGCGCATACCTGACGGAGCGCAGCGCCGAGCATTTTTGATTGTCATACTATTATCGACATTGTTCTCGTTAAAATAATATTCAAAATCAGTTGGCACAGCAAATGGGCATCGAAGTATTCCTTTGTGGAATTTGATTTAAGTACAGGCTTAGCACTGTCGCGTTGGTGAGTGCTGATGCATGTGTTGTGATGACGTGACGTCAGACAGATGCCGCGGCGCCCCCCCGCTGGAGCTGTTCGTGTGACGTCACACCGCGCCCGTCGCGACCCCCGCGCCCGTCGCTGCCGCCCAAACCACACCTCTCTATCAATACCCGACTCAAATGTATACGTTTTTTTGTTATACAGCTAGACGCGTGAACGCTAGGGTGTTCATAGTTTTATTGATAGGGATACTTTATAGACTTTTGCAATATGGGAGTAGCACGGTAGGGAGACATGATGTCAATAGACGTTATCCTATTGGTGTTTCGAGTAAATATCGTATTTTGCCAATCACTCTTCCTTTGCCGCTCCTGTACTGTAATAACGAATTAAGTTGACCGCTAAGTGACTAGATAAGCTAGAACGCTAGAGTATGTGTGTGAATTTGGTATGTATGCATATAGTAATGTGATATTTGTGCGTAGTGTCGGCGGCTCTGTCGCGGTACACGCCGAGCAAGACGAGCGCGGACGTGTTCCAGCTCGGAGTCACCAGACACGCGCCGTCGCCGCCCGCAACCGCAGCTGCAGGTGCGTATCGGGACGAGGTGCCTTTTTACACAAATTTACATTATTCTCACTTGTGTGTCGACAAAGCGTCTTGACAGGGAGTGTCAATAGCATTTTTTGACGCATTTGGTCGCAATCAATGTGAACCGTAGGTGTTGTTGTTTAGCAGAATACCAAAAGTGTCAAAAAATGCCATTGACACGACACTGCCGATACACAAGTGAGGCTATTTTAAATTAGCAGACTTGGGCTCCAGAACGGCTGCGAGTCTTATAGACAAATGTAGCACTAATCTTAATCGCTATATCACAAAAGTCTATCTAAAGGTCAGCAGTGATACGGCAGAGCCAAACTTTTGTCGCTAAAATTGCACTTTTATCACTTGTGGTAGTTTACCTCAAGGGAGATAACTGCTGAATTTCTTACAAACAATACGATTGTATTGGCTAGGATATGTAGCTAGTCCCCACTGACCCCTTGTTTCCTGCCACAGAGAGCCCGGAGCCGGACCCGCTGCCGGACGGCGAGTCCCGTCCGTGCGGCGCCGACGTGTCCCGCGCGTGGAGCGACGCGCGCACACTGCCCACTGACCTACTCTTCTAACTACACACACACTAGTCACACACCGACTTACTTCTACGCCGGGTTCATATCGGCATTGGACACTTTGCTCTCTACGAGCGGAGGTGGCTCGTTACAGGCTCGTATTAGGAACGTGGAGTGAAGAAATGTGCAAAAAAAGGCCTTTATTCAGTCAATTAATAAAAGACATTTTATAAGTGCGTGTTCTCTTGTGAAACGTTCCAAATACAAACCCAGTAACAAGCAAGGAGCTTAATAGTATTTATTTTAAAATTCGCTCGCCAAACTTATGAAATCATGCATTTATAGTTAATTCCAACGTTTTATATAATACCTATTTATAGTAAGTAATGAACGGCGGCGAGCGAGTGACATTCCTGCAACCGATTGACTGCCATGTACTGTTTGAGTGTACTCGTGCTTTAAGTATTTAAACTGCTCAAGTGCTTCCCGGAAGCGTTTAGAATAAGATGGTGGAGCGGTGTCACGTACAGGGTGACCCAACATATTATAATCGACTGAATACCTACTATATCATGTAAGAGAATTGCCTTGATCGATCGACTGTCTTTTTTATAACACCCTGTTTACTTGATAGCTTCAGTAGTTTTGTACTTATAATATAAGCTAAAAATTACGCTAGAAATGCCAGAGTGACGTAAATAACTATAAACTAGACGAGACTAGTGATTTGTATGTAAGATGTAAGTTAGTACGCTATACTGACGACATCTGAATATGTTCGTGTCGCGCCTCCCAAGTGACACCGCTGCCACCTAGAGATGTAACGATGTAATGTATCCTATATCTAAACGTGTACTTATGATTACTAATTATGACATTTCAATCTATATTAACCTTTATATCCATGTATTTACAATGATATGTAGTGAGTACGGAGGTGCTACTGCGTTAGGTACTTAACTTTTATACTGTTTGTACTTTTGGTAATAAATTGACGAGATGAGATGGTAGTAGTGGAGCGTGCGGCGCTGGATCAGTGTCATAGAGTAGAGGGAGCGAGCAGCCGCCGCCACACACTCGACAACGTTAGGTTATATATATACTATGACTTACAGTCGCGGGGGTTCTTCCTACAGTCATCTTTGATTTACATTAGTTAGTATACGCATTAGCCTTATGAGACTACTATACTGATGAACTAGCTGTTATTACTATGTTTAGCAGTGGATTCCAAACTATTAAAAGGACCAATTTGTACATTCCTCTACCAACCGCTAAATCTTGCGACGTTTGAAAAACAGTGTGAAACACTGCACACTACGTTGTATTGAAATTTATTAGGAAATAAGAATCAAAACCGAGACAAGTAGACAACTGTTGTGTTAAACCTCTTAGTACATGAAGAGAGATGGCCATTTACTGCTATTAGTTGTGTTGTTGTCTCAGTTGTAATGTATCTTACAAATCCAATTAGAATGTGTTATCAAATTTAATTTTATGTGTTAAGTATTTAGTTTAGAGTATACTTGAAATGAAGGACCCCGTACTATTTAGATGATCATTTACAAGGTACTTCGTTATTATTAGATATATCGCAGTACCCCGGCGGCGTCGGACGCTGCTCCGACTCGCGTCAGACGCGACTGTAAAGAGCTACTATAATAAAAGGTACATAGAGAAGTGCGTCAGTACCGTCGTCGGGGGAATCAATGACATTGTTTACTTATGACAAGCTTAGGTTAATTGATTTGTAACTTAAATATTGTGATGTCCACGTGTGGGTACAAACGCTTAGCGAAGCGGCTGCCAGCGTCGAGGCGGCGCCTCATCACCGCCGCCTGCGTAACGTGTAATGCGCGCTGCTGCTGAAATGCCAATAAATATTACACCAAATTCATTTTGTTTCATTTCCAATACATAAATCCCTAACTAGGTACCCTGGCAATGATATGAATTGTCATAGCACTGATAGCTTTGGCTTCTTAACAAAGAACAAAGACAGACTTGCAGTAAGATTAATCAAACCCACCCATGTCTTACTAGCGTTACTAGAGAATGCGAAAAGAACAGTCGTCTGTGTGTCTAGCTAGGATGATTCTAATCAGAGACCTCAAGGTAAGTTATCTTCAAGCGGGAATGATGTTCCACCCTACCTATCTTTACCGGTTGTACAGCGCTTTTTTCCGAAAGTATAATTTTGCGTGCTGTGTGATTGTTAGTCAAATTCAAAGGTACCGCTTAGAACGGTGCTGCTGTTTGATTCAAAGATTCGCGCCTAAAACCCCCTTCCTTGGCAGTTTGGCACTAATCGTTAACAGTGTGGCCAAGGTAAGAGAAAATATCACAAAAAATATATTGTCTGACTGCTCAGGAAGAGCGATTTCGTCGCGGTTTTCTCGTCCATATTACGCGCTATTGCGCAAGGTTTTTGCGCGAAATGTTTCGCAACGAATTTGCTTCTTCTGGACATTATTTGGTATAGTTTCGTTTGGTAGGTACGTACTTATTAAATTGAAAAATTTACATAATTCCTGATAAACCCTTTGACATGTCGCCAACATTGTGATAAATACATCCCAAATCTATTTAAGTATAAGTACTAGAGATGCGCCGAATATTCGGTTACTATTCGGTATTCGGCATATTCGGCACCTCAACCGAATATTCGTATTCGGCCGAATATTCGGTTAAAATGACCATTTATTCGTTTATTTTGTTTAGTAATAATTTGCTTGATAAAACAAGATATTAACCTCATATTAAATTATTTAAAACCAAGGAGCAGTCAATCTTATATCCTTATTTTCACATCTAGGTATTACAAGAGTTATTAGGAGATGATAACATAAAGATAAGTTAATAAGTGACACTTAAAGATTGAATTTAGAAACCTAGACATTCTGCTCTATCTAGTGACAGTCAAAGGCGCTTTTCTTTATAAACTTTACCTATTTGTTGTATCAAAATTAATGTGAAAGTACAACCGAATAGTTCGGCCGAACTATTCGGTTCGGTAAGGTTTCAAACCGAATAGTATTCGGTATTCGTTATTCGGCAAAACCCTTATTCGGCGCATCTCTAATAAGTACCTATATTCAAATTATAACATCACGATCTAAAGAGGTTCGCAACTCTAATAAGTGCCAATCTTTGCTTGCTGCGATACATATTTCATAGGATGTAGACGCAGGGTTTCAATTTGTTTCTATTTCAAGTTAAATAAAAAAAAAGGACATAATTAGATTTGGCCCCACCACCGCCGCCGCCGCCGCTATTCCTACCTCCACCTGCACCGCCTTTCATTTAGTTCTTTTTGTCGAGACCGACTGAGCAACATTTTTTAGTTATTGGCAGCATGTTGGCAGCATAGGATTGCATTGGTTGGTTCCTGAGCTGTCTATTTTTTTTCAGTCAGTTTGATTTTTGGTTGGTACGAAGTGGAATGGTGCCCAATTATCAATTTATTTTGCTTTTGTGAGAAACAAGGAGGAAAATAGGTAACTAATTATAGTAATTCTATTCTAGTTGTAATAATTTGTGAAAAGTAAAGCCGTTTGATTATTATCAATATAATACCACCGTGCAGTGCATGTTATGTTCTAGGATACGCCTGTTTAACAATAATATGTGCGCGATTTTAGAATAGAACTTGTTTTGCATCATTTGGTAGTCAAAAATCTATGAAACGGCGAAGGTCACGCGAAGTGTAGCCAATCACTTTGTCATTTCAGTGTCAGTGCGAGCGGCGCGCGACGTTTACGTAACAAGACAACGCTCACGACGTGTGAAGCGCCTTCTTCCGCCTTCTGAGTCCAGGACTAAAGGATCACGATGCTAGCGCGAGCTGTGAGCCGCGCCGCCGCCAGCGTGGCGCAGGTACCGGGCGCCCGCAGCGCCAGCAGCGTCGTACAACGCCCGAACCTGCCTGACACTGGTGTCGCCAACGAGCCCATCCTCAGCTACCGCGCTGGCAGCACGGAGCGCCAGGAGCTGCAGGAGGAGCTGAAGCGCGTCAGCAGCGTCACGGAGGAAGTGCCTATCGTCATCGGCGGGGATTATATCCGCGACGGAGAGCCGCAATACCAGGTATCTCCCCATGATCATGGCATGAAATTAGCAAAGTTCTACTATGCTAGTGAGAAGACCATACAGAAGGCGATCGAGTTGTCCGTAGCTGCGCAACAAAAGTGGGACCGCACTCCGTTGGAAGAGCGTGCCGCTATTTGGAACAGAGCTGCAGATTTGATGGCAACCAAGTACCGACAGAGTTTAAACGCAGCTACTATGCTCGGGCAGTCCAAGACTGTCATCCAGGCTGAAATCGATTCTGCATGTGAGCTCATAGATTTCTTTCGTTTTAATTTATACTTTCTGAAAGAGAATGCAAAGTATCAACCAATCTCAGAAGATCCCAGTGTGACATTGAACTCGATTCGTTTCCGTGGTATCGACGGCTTCATCGCTGCCATCGCCCCATTCAACTTCACTGCTATAGGAGGTAACCTTGCTTACACTCCTGCCCTAATGGGAAACTCGGTTCTCTGGAAACCATCTGACACTGCTTTACTGTCCAACTGGCGTATCTTCAACATCATGAAGGAAGCTGGCTTGCCTGATGGTGTGGTTAACTTTATACCTAGTGATGGCCCCGTATTTGGAAAAACCATAACATCATCCGCCCATCTAGCTGGCATCAACTTTACGGGGTCGGTCCCAACCTTCAACTGGCTCTGGAGGGAAGTAGGTCAAAACCTCGCCAAGTACCGCAACTACCCGCGTCTCATCGGTGAGTGCGGCGGCAAGAACTACCACTTCGTGCACCCGACCGCCGACGTGGAGACCGTCGTCACCGGCACCATCCGCTCCGCCTTCGAGTACTGCGGACAGAAGTGCTCGGCGTGCAGCCGCATGTACGTGCCTAAGTCACTGCACGACTCTATCGTGGAGGGCTTGCTGCGCGAGCGACAGAAGCTCAAAGTCGGCGACCCCAACGATTTCAACATGTTTATGGGGGCTGTAATCGACGGCCGTGCCTTCGAACGCATCACCTCGTACATCAAAAACGCTAAGAAGAACCCTAAAAATAAGATTCTCGGCGGCGGCGAGTTCGACGACTCTAAAGGGTACTTCGTGCAGCCGACTATAATCGAAACGACCGATCCCCACGACAAGCTGATGGTGGAGGAGATCTTTGGGCCCATCCTTACGATATACACGTACGACGACAAGGCGGTTAACGAAACTCTAGCGCTGGTGGGCTCGTCGACACAGTTCGCTTTGACGGGCGCTATTTTCGGGAAAGATCAGAAGTTCCTGTCGTCGGCGCTGGAAGAGCTGCGCATGACGGCCGGCAACTTCTACATCAACGACAAGTCGACGGGGTCGGTAGTGGGGCAGCAGCCGTTCGGCGGCGGCCGCATGTCCGGCACCAACGACAAGGCGGGCGGACCCAACTACGTGTTGCGCTGGAGCACGCCGCAGTCCGTCAAGGAGACGTTCGTGCCGCTGCGGGACGTCGACTACCCCTACATGCGCGACTAGGTCTGCTGCTGATCACGTCGACGGTATTGACTCGTACGGCTAAGGCTCTACTCAAAGAGCTATGCTTGTTGCAATTTCACTAAAATTTGCAATACATTTCCTATTACGTTTAGGTATAGGTACAATTATTTATAAGATTTAAATCACTTTTATAAAACTGGTTCTCAACTAGTCCATAATTTATATTTGTGATTTTTCCAGTAAGTATTTATTTACCTAGACTATACACTTGAAATTACGTGATTTAACACGCTAGCTGCTAAGCCATTTTTTAAAGACTTTCAGCCAGTGCGAATGAGGTCTTTTCGAGACAAGTTTGTACTTCTTTTCAGTGCGTATGAGACCTTTTCAGCCTCACAAAATGTTGTTTCCAAAAAACACCTTAAATATAGCTCAAAAATGACAATATTTGCTTGAAACTTTACTATTACAATCTTGAAGTGTTGTTCAAGATAAATATAGCTTCGCCGGAAGTTATCATATTTTGATATTGAAATAATTAAAAAAATATATATGGCATCAGTTCTGCCTCACATCGCACTGAATGAAAGTACAATTTGAGTCTCGACTAGTGATGGGAATAAAAGAAAGTTGCAGTTTCGATATTTATATGTATTAAAGAAAAAATCAAATCAATCATTTATCATTACTTATTGAAAATGTTTTTGATTAAAACAAGGCAAGCAGTATGATTTATTACACTGATTCGTCTTCGTATTCTTCTACGTCATCTGATTCTGAACTGTCAATCGAAATGTCTGTATTTTCATTTTCATCACTATCTTGAATTATATTTTCTCTCTCTGTGTCATTTCCTACTTCGTAATCGCCATAATCCCGAATAACTTGCCCTTCTTCTTGCTCTTGGTGTTCTTCTTCCTGCTCTTGATTTTGCTCTTCCTGCTCATGATGTTGCTCTCCCTGCTCTTGATCTTTCTCTTCCTGCTCTTTATGTATTTCTTCTTGTTCTTTGTGTTCCTTTTCCTTCTACGATGCAGCGTGCGTTCCTGTCGATACATGTCACAACACTAAGCTAAGACGCGCGGGCGCCGGCGCCACCCGCGCCTCATTCCGTGCGGCTATGAGTCCTACATTTCTTGAGACAGATTCGACCTCACTCCGCACTGTAATGGATTAATTTCAATTCAGTGCGTTTGAGTCCTATTCAGCCTCATATCTTATTAACTACGTCATTGGATTAGATTTCGTGAGAGAAGTAATTCTGTATATTTGTCTTTGTCGTACTAATAGGAAATGTTATAATAGTCGCCACCCGCACTGAGTGAAAGAACATAATTTTGACGGCCGCACCAGCGAGAAGTCACGCATGTGGCTTATTCAACCTCATAACGCAGTGAGCGTGTTAATCAATTATGTACTTGTTTATTAAAAGTCCTAGAAGGACACTAGGAATAGTTTATATTATATCAGTATTTCTTTTATTTGTTAAAAAACTTATTTTGTTACAATTTATTGTTATTGGTATGTTTTATTGTCTGAAAACAAAAGACACACATTTGATGTTTTCTTGGAACTTTACAATCAATTTATCATTGATCTAGCCTAGTCTATTTTGTGAAGATGTATTTTTAAAATGTTATTATGTTACCTGTTTTAAACAAATTACGTATTAGTATTATTAGGTATACTCGGATACACCTATAATGAGAATGTTGCAAATTTTAGTAGAAATATTTGTTTAAGAAGTTGATATGTAACATATTGAATTTGAACAATAACTAGGATTTTAGGGATAGATGTGACGTAGATGCGAAACTTGACATAACTAAATGCTTTTTAAATATAATTCGAGATGATTGTTGTCACTTCCAGTATTGAGTGATTAGGTAGGCACCTTCTTTGGGATTATCGTTGTACGCAATGTTCGTGCGTAGCGTTACTTTATAGGCATTGTGTGATTGTTGCAACACAACCACACTAATACCAGTAATGATGTATCCGCGGGAGTTATGTTATAAATGATAAGAGAACAGAGATACACAAAAAACGTCTCAATGTTACATAATCACAACTTAGCACTTAGACTATGTATTAAAAATAAATGTTAAATATTGTTACTGTATTACCTTTACGATGATAAATTAGTTTTTATGAGTACCAATGGCGTAGTTGGAAGCACGTAATTGTATGAAACAGCAGAGTGCGGTGCGGCCACCCCGCGCCCTGGCGACGACTGCGCCTTATCAATCCATATCACCTATTTACTCTCCACTATCAATTCTGTTCGTACTAGTCAAATATAACTGTACGCTAGCTCCGTTTGTTCGTCTCTCTCATACGTATTCGAGTTGTTATCAGAACATAACGCATTGCATTTAACTTGAGCACTTATTTATTTCGTAACTTTCCTACTCTAATTAACGTTGCTCCTCTTTGCTATTGGCTCTAACTACACTTTTTCAGCCATTTATTTTTAGCTAATGATCTGTTGTTTTGTTTCGTAAGTATTTTGTCTCAATACATAGTTCCTCGGCGTTGTTGGTCTAACTGGCAACTTTACAATATTTTCAAGCCATTGAATTATTTTTAATTACGATAAATAAATATTACATCAACATTTATTGTGTTTGTTTCATTTATTATCATTACATTATACCTAAAGTGGTTGTCGCCCAATAAACACTTTGAATGCGTTTTCAAAACTGCTGGTTGTTACCCGAAACCACAGAGTAAGTAAACCAACTAAACTAATGCCCAATAATGAACAGATTTTGAGAGTAAGTAGTTAGGAAAGAATTTTTACTGAAGAATTTAATGATGTTGTGGGGTGTGTTTCTTTAATCTAAGCACCTGGTCCCGGAGACAATGAATTTAGTCATTTCTGTTATTATTTGGATTTAGACTGTTAAGTTATCTTCGTCTTTTTTTTTCCAATTCATTAACGCATAATACTGACTGAGCAACTGCAAAAAGAACGTGCATTTGAACTGGTAGGATTTTAGTTTTTAAGGAAGTAAGTACTAATTTATTACCATAATGTATTTTAACTTTATCATTTAATTTACATTTAATTAATTATAACTTAATTAAATATTTATGGCTCAGTGGATGTCAATCCTCGTTTTCTTTGCCATCTGCTACAACTGACATTGACGTTTGTATGTGCAATTTGCAGTTGTCATATTATCCGCAAGAATTAACTAGAGACTCCATTTGTATGAGTGCGGATAAAAATTAAGACTCGTGCTAAAAATTGTGCATAAGGTTTGACAGGCAAGGTGGGTGAACGACCGTTCATTCCTTTCGTGCATAACTTTGGTGTTTTCTAGAAGTCTGCGCGGTGAAGTGTCTTTAATTTAAGTTTCCAAGCTCAATGATATTTAGCTGTAGCTATTAATAACAGCAAAGAATTGTTAGAAAATGGCGAACCCGTTTGGTGTGATAGTGTCCGGCAGACTGGTAAGGAAAATCGTGATACATCGTTTGTTTACATTTGGATGCTGTGTGGTAGTTGAATGATTACTAGTTCGGTGCGGTGTGTAGGTGCAGACAGACTTCGCGCCGCTGACGGAGACGCAGTTCCTGGTGACGATCCCGGAAGCGGACGGCATTAACCACGCCGTGGTATTCCTGACGGGCGCCGCGCCGCTGCCGCCGGGCACCGCCGGCATGGTGTACTGGTCCTGGCCTGACCCCGCCGCACCGCCCAACTGGCAGCTCCTTGGACACATCTCCAACGCCAAGCCATCCGCTTTCTTCAAGATTTCTAACTTAAAAAAACTGCATGAACTCTCAGGTACCTAAGTCCTAACCTAATTACGATTTACGTTATCATCATATAACTGCATTTCGTAATGAAAATAATTGTTGTTATCTTTGTAAATTAATTTCAGAGGAGAATAAATTCATGAGCACCTTTGGCCAGCAGAAGATATGTCACAATGCACAGATTGGAATATCTATAGAACCAGAAAGTAATATACAGTTATTAGAATCTTCAGTTGTAAGTATTTATTATAAAGTTTTTTTACTTGCAATGCAACTCATTTTATTTCATGTTTTATTCATGAGTGTGACCAATTTTACTAGATGTCAATAATGTGATTTATTTTATTGTAGGTATTATCAAACATAAACTTAATTGACTATTTATATATTTCAGGCCCAGCAGGCAGAAGACTATGTAAGTTTTGCCCAAAAGATGCTGGAAAGCTTAGTGAACTATGTAGCATCATTTACCATAACCCAGGAACAGATGACCCCCACCCCGGGGGTGCTCTATATACCACTCAGCACTCTACAGACATGGTACCAGAACTTTGAAAGGCGGCTACAGCAAAACCCTAACTTTTGGAAAAACTAGTGACTGTTTAATCAACAGATAAATCTCATAACTCTGACTTTGAACAAATTCCAGGGGAATTTTAAAGTGCTACATTTGAAATATTTAGGAAATACTAGTTTGCTGTAAGGATTGATGAATTTGCTATTTAAATTATAAATCACTAATGGTTTGAAGATGTAAATAGATAAGGTGATGAATTAGGAATGTGCTGTCATGGTGAAAGTGACCAAGAGTGTGATAGTCCTGTAGTGTTCAGTGAGTGAATGCACTGTGTGCTACAAATGCTTAATTCAGACAGAACTTTGGACTTTGCACAGTGGAAATGTTAGCCAGTCTACACATGTCTAAGAATTTATTTTGCCTAGGGTCATTTTAATACTTTATAGTTTTATAAAGACTGCTACTAATTTTGTTTTTTAAGTGACGATATGTACCTACCTACATTGGCTGGGTGTTTGCCCAGCAGAGGGCTGTAACTAGCTAGTTTTAGATATAAGTTTTACATGTGTTTGCAATCACGTAAATTCATACATGCTGCTAATGTGCTATACTTGCTTGAGCAATAAATTTGCAAATGAAATAAGATTGAGGATTTTATTCAATCAGGCTCAGCCAAAGGTAGTATGTAGTACTCACAATAAACTTACAGCCTGCAAAACACACATACAAGACGTTTATAAAGGTGAAATTTTAATTAAAATAAAAAGCTATATAAGATTGGCATGTTTTATTATAAAAGTAATTAACAATGAGGTAACAAAGTAGGTTTCCTACCGAACACAACATTTAAGGCACTCGCACTTGTTTAAATATCACTTATTAGCTGCATCAATGTACGTAACATAGTTTGGTTCATACATCTAACTACTTTGTACTGCGTAACTTAAACCTGAGATCAAAATAATAACTAAACATCATTCAACTGACACATTACAACCAAACATTTAACTAACCACTACAACAAATATAACACGACATTGGCATCGAAATCTTAAATAAATAATAAACGTAAGCAATGCACAAACAACCTAGTGCTAGGAGTTATTTAATAGTATTAGATTTCACAGCCGTGTCCGTGGATCACATCAAAGTATTGTATTCCATACTGACACTACTCAATACTAAATATAGACTCTTCTTTCCTATGGTATTGTGAGTCAAGTTATAAAATATAGGCTATATTTAATTTCCAGTAGGGACAGTGCTCATTAGCTGCGTTGTCTAAAATTACATTATGCTAAAGTAACAGGACTCAAGACAGCATTCTCTTAGTCCAAGTACTGGTTTGTAATGTGATGCGTATTAGTGCGGGGTCATCACGTGTGGTTGAGGAAGGGGTGGTGCAGCGCACGCGCAGCCGACGGGCGGCGCCGCGGGTCCGGCTCCAGCAGCGCCGCCGCCAACGCGAACGCGGAGTCCGGGAACCCCGCCACCGTCTCACCCGGACGAACCACGTCCGCCTGGACACATACGACGTACACTTTACTACGTATTTACTAGACATTGGTGTAAGCACAGAGCACACGAGGTGTAATACCTTTGAGCGATCGATTAAAAGTCAAAATATATCATACCGGCACCGTGTCATCCCTGCAGAGACACTGCGTGGTGGGCAGCCGGCATCGCACGCACAACTCCGCGTTGTCGTCCGCAGGGAGCGGGGGGCCGCCGCGGAGACGCGCGCACAGCTTGCGCAGACACAGACCGCGTCGCCACACTGACGTCACTAGACGACGACCTACAGTTACACATAGGGAGTTAGTGAATTTATAGAACAGGTGGGACGTGACGGCTATCTATCCATATTATTTTATAGCAGAATAGAAAGTAAGTGAGTAATGTTGAGTGTTACGGCAGCGTGTACACACCTAGTCGATGCGCGGTCCGCTGCAGCGGCGCGGTGCCGAGCAGGTCCGCGAGCTCTGCCAGCGCGGACACGTCGTCGGCGGCGCGGAAGAACGGGTACCGCGACGACAGCACGCTGGCCAACACCACGCCCGCCGCCCACACGTCCACCGCCGTCGTCTGCGACATCACCTTCAGCAGCACCTGGCCGGGACAGGCGGCAGTGGGGTCGTGGTCAGGGTTCATAACTATTTTGACTGTATAACTAACCCAACCACCACACTCGAGCATCCTAAGCGACATACCTCTGGCGGTCGGAACCCCTGCGTCCCGGCGCGTGCAGCTCGAGGTTGCGGTAGTGCAGCACACCGCGCGCACAGTCCGCCGCGACCTGCGCACGCGCATCGCGGCTCCACCGCCTCTCTGGTAGCCGCCGCCGACGCTGCTGCTGCCGCTGCCGCCGCCGCTGAGTTCTGGCAACAATCCACGCATATAGGTTAAATCTGATAAAGCAAGCATGTACTATATCCTCAGCATCTATCTAACTAAAGTATTACCTACCTTGGTAATGGGTGCAGGTGCAGGTGTAGGCGCAGCTGTTGCTTCTTTGGTAGAGCGTCCGTTTACACTTAAATCTAACGCCATTCTTTTAGCGTCTGACTGAATCTCTTCCTCCTAAGACAAACGATAATATGAATCAAATGTCAGTTAAATTGTTTTTATCTTAGGAATATGGATTGTCTTGATTTTTATTAAACAAATGTAAAATAAACCAACGTCTTCATGCGGCCGTTTAATCGCATTATTGTTGTGAGCGGGAGGCGGCGCGGGCGCTGGACACACGCGTTGCGCTAGACCGAAGTCCACTAGCAAATACCTACAACAATTTTAACAACCAATTATGAGAAATGATCAGTTTTGAAAAACAGTCAATATTTGCATGTAATACAGAATATAGTAGTTACCTCCTGTTCTCGCGATCATAAAGGAAGTTGCTGGGCTTGACGTCGCGATGGATGACTCCGAACGAGTGCACGTGCCGCAGCGCCGTCAGCAGCGCGCGCATGTACGCCGCCAGCTCCACCGCGTCCATCTCGCCTACGTACTCCTACAAACAGTGGACACTGTATCAACAAGTCAAGGAGGAGAGAGGGACAAATGAAAGGAAACAACCTGTTTGTATATTTTTATACAATAATTATGTGTTAATAATCTCATCCAATATCATCATTTTATTTAAGAATCAGACTCTTGTCGGTGGAGCATCCGTCATTTAGGCCTTTCCTCTGCCAGTGCTTTGTCTTCTTGATACGGCATGACATTAACTTTTTTCTTCACAAAATAATCTAATTAATGAAAAATCTAGTCTACGTAAGTGCTTTTCTAAACTAACATTCTAACACCTTTGTATGGATTTTATATCTGAATTAAAGATTTATTATTATCATTAAAATGCAATATTTTAAATTTATGCACCAGCCACTTACCGAGAACTTCCTGTGTGGTATATACGGCATCACAAATACAATAGTGTCCAAATGACGTAGACACAGATCCACACCTATCACATTGTTCTTGCCACTACAACAAAAAAAGATTTTAGGTAAATAAATAAATAACATGGACAGTTTCAGTAAATTTGGTAAAATGAACTTGAGAAGAGATTAAATATGTTCAAACACACTTGGATAGTCTAGTTTTTCTTTTAATTCTAGCAACAAACCATATTGGATTATTCTTATAAACAATGAAGTAGAATCTTATTGTAGTTGAAACATAAAAAAACTAATGATAAAACTTAAATTGAAAAGAGCAACCCTACAAAGTTTCTTGCTAGGTTCTTCTCTGGGGAAAACTGCACTCTTGCGAATCTAGCATTAACTTTAAAAAATGACCCGTCCTAAGTAATGTCAAAATCTACACAATTAAATGATTATTTCATTTCATCTTGAACATCAATGAATCCAATAACACAAGATCTTACTCACCCTATATCCTGTAGACATCGTAGTTCATGTTCTATCCTGGCTGGATGGGCAGTAGGCACGAGGTGTTTGATAGCAAACCAGCGCCGCTGTGTCTCTGGCAGGTGTTCATGCTGTCGCAGGGAGCCCAGGTACACCGAGCTGAACGTGCCTTCACCGATCTTACGGTGCACGTTGAAGATACGGTTCAGCTTCGGCAGCTTGTGTACTAATTCTGATATTTGTTGCTCTGGAAAACAATATATTACGTCATAAATGCTGATGTTTTCCGAATAAACAATTGAAACATTCAAAGAAAGAACAGATGGTCGGCGTAAAATATGCTCTTGATTGACGGACTGAGTGTCTTTGACGTGTTAAAAACTTTGCTATGTAGTTCAGAAAACTACCAAGAAATAACCTCAAATTAAGTGTTCATACAAATTGATAGTAAGGATATATCGATTGATGAGAAATAGCGAGCTACTTACTTTCTGCCTCGTCTTTGGGACACAAAGACGAATCCTCGTCGTGTTTATTTTTATTGTTATCATTACACCCATTTCTACGAGTCTGTAAGACTTCTTTTTGCAACTTAGAATCGATACCTCTAATCCTAGACATTTGGTTTCTTAAAAATTATTGTTTTCATTACTAATTAAATTACGAAACCAACATAAAGAGGAAGGAAAAAACAAAATTAGAGAAAAGCCCTACTCACTATCACTCACATTACATCTCAACTCAATCACAATATCACAAACAAAAAAATCAGCCAACTGAAGAAGAGAATTGACTGAGCCAACGAAACAAAAACCACCGTCGAAAAAATAATTTCCGAACGAAACCGGAAACGTGACTGACAACACGTTCTAAATGGGTTGCCAATTAGTGGCATATCAGGTGAGTTGACTCAGTTATACAGTGTACTCCAGTCCTAAAAAAGCAAAAGGATTGACTGAGACCAAACTGAGACTGACTGACAAATCTGTCAATCAATCAATTTGCTTATTTTTAAGGTTATAGTGCAATAGTTTCGTAAATAAATAGTATTTCCAAAGAAGGACCGCCATATTACCAAAAATTGATTGATTGAAATAGTATTTCATTGTTGTTTTTCTAGTTTAGAGCAAATATTTATAATGTTTGCACGAAACATAACTACACGGGCAATTAACTTGTACCCGAGAACTGTAAGTACCTTGATAAAATCGTAAAAAACAAATCCTTCTGCGTAGGTATTGATAAGCATTTACATTCTATTTTCATAAAAAGTTTGATTACAATGTATGAATTGAGCTGAATTTTATGTGTATTATAAATTAAAGAGATAAGAATTACTTGCCTGTATATGAAATAAGTTTATAGAGTACTTATCTATTGACATATTTTCAGGCAAACTATGTTACAAAGCCACCTAAGCCAGAGATCCCCAAAAACCCGCTTGGTTCTGTATATTCAGCCACCCATCAGTCGGACAGTGGTGTGGTGTATGACAAGAAACCATTCAAGGTGACACTATCGGCTGGCAAGACGTACCACTGGTGCCTGTGCGGCAGGTCCAAGTCACAGCCGCTTTGTGATGGCACTCACAAGGATATCTATCTTAAAATTACACAGAGGTAATTGTATTATAAAAATAATTAAACTTAGTTGTGTGTGACATAGTATAGCACCTAAAGAAACTGGTTGAATTATTGTTTACAGGCCTGTGAGATTTACTGTAGAGAAGACAAAGGACTACTGGCTCTGTAACTGTAAACAAACAAAGAACAGGCCGTTCTGTGACGGTGCTCACAAACAGAAAGAGATACAAGAGGCTTCTTCAGTGAAAGTATGAACTAGGTAGTTAATGAAATTGAAAAAGGATATACAGCTGTAGAATTAATTAACCATATTAAAATTAATTAGGTTCCACAATAAGTACTATTTATGAAATGTTAATAAAAACATGTGTAGTATAATTTTATGGTTTTTAATATTTTAATGGGTTCCCTAGACTAAGCTTGATTTGATATTGTTTGATTTTGTTTAACTTTCAGAATCTAAGATTTTATGGAACCATGTTATCTGCTCGGCCCTTATGTTACAGCTGGCTGTCAAACGGCTATTCGGGTTGACGTTGGGACTTGGGCCTACACCGATACCAGCCGACACCGCACAATTATTTCTTACTTTTCATTGCTTTTATGTGCATTATAAGGTGTTTTGAAGTCGTTTCTTCTTTGTTTAATAAAGTTTTTTTTTTATAAACTAGAAAAAAAGTATGCAATGTAATCAAAGAACACGCTGTGTTTGGTAACTTTTCACGAAGATGATAACGCGAATACAGCTCAAGTTGATTTGTAACCTAGTTACGCAAATAATCGAGCTTATAAGTCTAAAAACAAAACTAAAAACTAATTTGGTACACCAAAACCATTAGAATCTGATGAAATATGAAATATCCGAAAGCGAAAATAAAATATAGGTATTAGGTACCTACTTATAGTCATTCATTCATTAATAAAGGCAGGCATCTCTTTCAACTGAACCTCTGATATTTCCCATCTCTATTTAATTGTCTTGTTTATGGTCCGGTCAAGTCAATCTAATCAATCCATTGAATGTCAATAATTGAATTGAATCAATCACCGACCGTACCCTTGTGGATGGATTTGTCAATCAATCAATTCACCAACACCAACCCCACCAACCATACAAAAAAAGGTCACGGAAACCTGTGTTCCATTTATAAGTAATTAATTTTCAACTAATCTAATCGGCATACGCAAGGCCCGTAGTCTACGGGCCGTAGATCCTTCAGTTCAGTACCTACAGTACCTACTTTGCACGGCGCTGTAAAATTGTTCAGAGCCTGAGACGTATTCGTATCGTGTTGTGTGATTTGATTTCTTATCTCGAGCATATACTTGAGTTGAGTGAGACTCGAGAGTTCAGGGACGTACGTTAGTGGTATTATTATCAGCTAGTCAGCTACAGAGTCAGTAGTGAGTAACGGCGACGCGACACCGCACTGCGCACTCAATTTATTTTACTTATCAATCTACAGCCTTTATATTGACTCAGCAATTGAGTTGAAGTGAGTGTCGCGCGAGCAGCCGAGCGTATCGTGTGTCGCGTAGTCATAGTCATCAGCCAGTTGCCAGCAGAACTCCACAATGACTGAAGAAGTGAAGCTGTTCACGCGCGAGGAGCTCAAGTCTCGCAACAAAAGATCTGACGCCATCCTCATCATCCACAACGCCGTATATGACGTCACACAATTCTTGGACGAGGTTAGCACATCGTAATATTCAATTGCAATGCTGCAAATCATTATAACCGAAATAAGTGGATATGTGGTACTTGTATGGTGTAATTTAACCTATTCTTTAAAATCGACACTTATTATAAGGCAAATAAGAATATCAGCTTAGCTCTACATTATCATTTTAAAAAATATAAAAAATCTAAACATAAATTTGATACAGATATAAAAAGACATACATTGCGTGTTGTAATAGTTACCTAGAGTCTTTAACACTGTTTCTCTTGCCATTGCAATCACATGCTGATAACTGACATAAGTACCTACCTAAAACATTTAAAATTAACTTTGTTTATCATATGTTTGTGATTATTCTTTCTGATGCTCTTTAGATGAGCATTTGGCAACTAAATTGGATGTTTATGTTAGTTTTGATAACAAGTTTAATGTCAAAAAGACTTAATTAAGTGCCAATTAATTTGCAAGTTTATAACTGATAATGTTGCAAGTATTTGACTAGCACATGATTTATATAAATATAGGTACTTATGTAAAGTTATTATTGATCTTATTAGGTAATTAATTCAGGAAGGATAAGGAGACAAATGTTTTTGATCTGAATGCATTATTTGTGCTGAAAGAATAGCTTGCTGCAGGTAACAACATGAAAAGAAGAAAAAACTTTAATTTAACTGCCTGTAACAGTTTTAAACCTTAAATAAATTAAAAATAATTACAATTTGCATTCAATTCTAATTTAAACTTGTCCCAAAATTCTTAAATAGAAAGTGGACTAAATGAATGTGTTCTACTTTGGATAGTAAATCAAATATGTACTTAGTCTGTTCATGCAATTGACTTACTGTGAATATCGTTACAAGACACAAAATTACTGCAGCTGTAATGTTGTTTGGTACCTATAATTTTTTTATATTTTGTTGATTTCAATATTTATTTATTTAATTAATAATTTATTATTAACATTTATTATCATGTTCAGTAATGTTACTAAAGAAAGAGCAAATAAAAAGGAGATGAGTTCTGAACGTGATAATGAAGGGTATGTGAAGGAATCTTTAATTTCCATCCCTCAGACGTCGGCGACACGAAGGAATGCGCCGCCCTCATTCCTTTCCTGACCTAATTTTATATAAAAGAAATTGTTAACCTACTTCCATGCTAAAGAAAAGTACCTACTGAAAATTTTAATATTTTTAATCCCTTAATTACTATGTTTATTTGTTGATATTAACATCAATTTACCTAATTGTATTTATAATTTGTTTATTATATACAGCCATTAGTTCTAATGGTAATAATGAGGTTTATGGCATTTTAAAATTGCTTCTAAAAATATTTGAATATACTCAATTCTTTATTGCACCATATGTTAATGATGTTGCAATGATTTCATAACGATTGATCAATGAGCAATGTCCTTTTGTTCTCCAGCATCCTGGTGGTGAAGAAGTCTTGCTGGAGAAGGCTGGTCAGGACGCGACAGAGCCCTTCGAGGATGTCAGTCACAGTTCAGATGCTAGGTAAAGTAAACTACCTTGTCTATGTACCTACTTTAATCTCACGTCACCCTGACACGTTTGTAGGTCAGATGCTATTGTTCTTTAATTATTAAGTCTAAGCTAAAATGAGGAGGCAAGCACACTTTGTACCTTACAAGATTTTTATCGTGGCCTAATTGTTATCAACTACCTACAATGTTCATAAGTAAATCATCATCATCTTCAGCCCTTTTAACGTCCCCACTATAGAGGCACGAGCCTACTCTCATACGAGAGTGATTGGGCCGTAATCCATAACTAAATATATTTTAAAAATTGCAGATCATTAATGAAAAAATACAAAATCGGCGAGCTGGTGGAGGCGGACCGCGTACAGAGCAAGGCTGCGTACGCGCCGAACTGGACCAACGACCAGCCGCAGGAGCAGGGCAAGTGCGTAGTCGCGTAATGCATCCATATACCTCACTTATACACCCACACACTACTAGCTCTCACGTTTTATGAATTATCATATCGTATACTATTAATGTAATGCATAATGTTACATTAATGTTGCAGAATGATTTGATAACTATTTTATCTTAGGAGGACTTTAAAAAAAACTATTATCCAAATTAAAGATTAGATTATCCTGCAACACTTACTTAATCTTGAATAGATATTCCATCAAGGGTATTCCATGATTTTTTAGGATTTCGCCAACATTTGGTAAGTATAATCATCCAATTTAGGTAACTATTTAGTTATCTGTGGTATAGGTATATCATACCACCCTTTTGCAACATGTGTTAGATCGAATATCATCATAATTCCTCATTCTAGTGTATGTAGTGGTAGCTAGAACCTTAACATCTTATACATATCCATTGCAAACATCAAAGTTACCCCTTAACAAATTTCGAAAAGGTATTTTTTAAAGGAGATGATCTTTGTCATCATGACTAACTATTACTTATTTTTAAATCAACAAAGCGAATGCTATTTGAAGGATAAATCTATCCTATAATTTCAAACAATTTGTTTTAAAGTTTTTTCTTTACAATTACCTCATCATTTGTTCAGTTGATTTGAAATAATTTACTCATCATGATGAATTCGAACTACCAGCATTATTACATTGTCTGCAGGCAGGGATACCCATCTTACTTATTACATGGTGTATATTTATCTAGCTATTACTTGAATACCTACCTTATAATATAACAATATGGTAGAATACTTAATATAAAACGCACATGGTTTTGTGTGTGTTGGCAATGACATCTTAATGTGATCTGATCATAAAACTTATAGATCTGGTACTTATGCTTATTAGTGATTGACCATAATATATTTGTTATTAGTTTTGAAATAAAATATTTTATGCTTAGATATTTTATTGTAGTTATCCAAAGACAATATATTTACTTAAATGTTTATCATGTTTGGACTTATAATGTAAGAAATATTATATTTAACACTTAGATCTCAAATATTTACAATTGACTGCTTGTGTAGGTACCTATAAAGTATCATTAGACCAATCATAGCTCGTTTATAGCACTTATTTTATTCTCGCATACATAATGTTATTTTGTGCTAAAGTAGCATCGCCTAGTCTAATTTATGTATATTATGGTGTACTTTTAATTAATAAAGATGTGTTTAAAGTTTACGGTGCATTATTTCTGAAGCACACCCTTTTATTTATCTTTTCAACCACGCAAATCCATGTGCTTTTTATGTTGATTTACATTATTTACGCTTAATTCCTCTCAAGCATGATAATTCAACAAGGCAATGCTTCAATCAATATCACAAATTGTCACTGCCTGTAGGTACTTATGTTTTTTTTTATTAATACTAGGTGTATTTTTCGTTTAAGTAACAATCAAGTGCACATTTAGATTTACGTTTTCTAAAATCGCGCTTTGCGTAATGAAATAGCGTTAAAACTCGATGGTCACTTGAATGTACTTATTATGTTTTTATTTGTGTAATACTGTGCGAGTGTGAGTGTAGCATGTCTGTCCCCCGTACAGCGCGTGGAGCGCGTGGATGACGCCGCTGCTGCTGGGCGTGGCGGCCACCATCGTGTACCGGTATATGTTCGCGTAGTGCCGCCGCCGCCGCTGCCACCACCCGCCAACTACCGCATTATATACTTTTACTACAATACAGTCAACTGCCTGGCCCCAATCTGGTTAACTTTATCTTGTTTTCCGAAGTTTAAACAGATCATGCAAATCATTATAGCATGATGACCTTATGTTCGGTTACAATCTAGGCGATGTCATGATGAGATTCAATTCTTAAATAAATAAGTAGGTAGAAATAAAGATACCTATGTATAAATGCCTACATAATTACTAAAATGTCTATATTCTTCTATTCGATTAGTTATTGTTTGCATACGTGTTGACTGCTGTATATTTTAGTAAATAATTTAATGTAATTTAAACTCGGGTAATAGAGAATTTATATTTTTACGATAATATTCAAAGTAGATTAACACGCGCGACAAATAACTTCTGAATATTGTTTTTACTGTATAGTATAAGAATATAATATAAGTTAAGGAAAACTTACAAATTTAGTTTTTGCTGGATAATGCGTTTTATATTAGCTACTTACTGTAAACAATTCTATTGTAACTAAAAGCAATAAAATAATTTTACGTATCGTCAGTGTATTTATATGAATCAAGGGTATTTTGGGTGCTGGTAAATTATTAAAGAATAAATCAATGAGACTAACCTTTTGTGGTTACCAAATAAAACTTCAGTAAAATGTATATTTGTTTAGTGGTTAGCTTACATCTATTCTATATTTTTAATTAAGATTGCTGCATGGTGCACAAATTTAAATACAACGCTATGTGACACTATGAAGGAAGTAATATAATTCTTTAAAAAAATATTTAAAACTTTGTGAAGGATAAAAGTTTGCACCTATTGTGTGTATGAGTGTATTCTTAGACCGAATGAATTTAATTACAAGTGTTCATGACCTTATTTTTTATCTCGGTATAATTATAAGGTAGTTTATTATACATGTCATGTTTTTTTTATTTGGATACATAATAACTTGCGTGTTGTTTAGCCACAACTTAGTTCAATAAAAAAGCGTAAAAGATATCGTGTCTGGACACTTGTCTGAAATAATTGTTATTTATTTTATTTATATAAACTACATTTGACTATTCAATTGTTTTATTTTTTATATATTAAGCTTATTTCATTTTAATTTATTGCATATTTAAAAAGTAGGTAACAGTCTTAGAATTTGAATTACTAATAAAATTAATTATAACAAGAAACACACACTTCTGACCCGTCTGACCTGAAACAATTACAACAGAAAGTATAATTAATTATGTGTTCTCAGTACCTACACAAATGTGAAAGTAGTGTTCATACAACTTTAATTTACCGTTAAAAGCAAAAATAATATATCTAACAAAAGATTTAAAGAAGATGAAAATATCCTCTCGACAACCAGAGACATATCTCAACAAGTAGAGGTTTTATTTCAGTCTGACCAGTATTTTTATGTGCGCTAAAGATATAAAATTTTATAATATACCATAGTCCAGTTGTGGGATCAAATAAGCTAAATAAAAATAGTTTAAAACATTACCCCATAAGTGAGCATTGTGTGCAGTAAGTCACGAGACAACGTGAGCAAGGATGCTGACAGGAACTGCAGAGTGGTCTCTCACAGTACCCACAGCTGGTCTCCTTTGTGGTGCTGTTACAGCAACATGCTCTTGCTGTGTGCTCAGTCTTTGTAGGTGTCTGGAATTTTTATTCAAATTATTTTACTAACTACATTGTTCTTTACATATAGAATTTTCTAAAGTGCAAACTCATTAATTATCTGTTCTAATCACTTATATCTTTATTATTATTATTTTTATAACATGGCTTCTGTCATCGGGGACAATTTTGCCAGTGTCAGGGTTGGGAAATACACGGTAACGGTAATAAAGAACAATCTTTTGAGAAAGGCATTTGAATTACCGGGATAGGCTACATATAAAAGAGGCAGGTACGGTATGAGAGAAGGCTTGTGCCCCTGTAGTGGGAATTTAATAGGGCTCATGATGAAGGTAATGAATTGCAGTTTTGAACTATCTAGCCATTTTCATGTTTTCTTATATGACTTGTTACTCACCACCAACTTATGTGAGAGTGTGCCGTCGTTGCTAATACACAGCTGCTTCTTACCATCACTCTTCTGAGTGGTAACGTCACAATTAATTAAAGTATTGGGTATAGTAGCTTTTTTGGCGCCTTTAAATAACAGCTCTAGGGTTTTCTCTAAAAACAATAAGCAAATGTAGTTTATTAAATTATTAGTCACACATATAAAGCGCAGACCTTCAATGATTAGTATTTAAAACCGTAGAACTCACCATAAACCTTTTGAATTCTTACTTCATTATTGTTGAATTGTTTTATACCCACATGCACTTTTCTTTGCTGAACAAAATCTTCAACATAAGGATTCGCTCTTTTCGCCATTATGTTTACTTCAATGAAGGAAAGTTAATTGTACTGACTGGAACAACGCAATTAAAATATAAATATGAAATTCAGCAAAAGATGTAACCTCAATCAAACAAAAAAGTTGTTTTTAATTTTTCTTTCACAACAAACAAGTCGCTCGTTCATTACATTCATTCATTCTTTAGCATGACAGTTGCTATAGTCAGTGTTGCCAATAGAAATTTAAACGCTGGTTTGGTACAGCGGTGGTGTAGTACTAACGATGAGTTAAGTCATTGTCTATGTTCAATGATGAGATAAGTCATTGTCTATGTTCAATGACTTGACTCAGGAAAGAAATGCGCGATGACAAGCAAGCAACAAAATCAATGGCAACACTGCCAACAGGGCACCTTCGATCGATGAGTTGCTGTCAAAAAATTCTCTGATTTTTATAAATATAGCAGTAATTCCATTAATAGAATAAATTAATTAATTTAGATTACCAAATTCCTATAAGACAACATATTTGCGATTAAAACAAGCAGTATTCATAGGCCGTGTGATAGTGAAAGTAGTGTGTGTTAGTCCGAGGTTGATGATAGTGAAGGTGCCTGTATCCGTGGTGGCGGTACCATATGTTAGAGAGCAGGGGCTCGCGGCGCATGTTACGTAAGGAGTGCTAGCGGCATGTCGTGGCCGCAGCGGGCCGGCGGCGCGGCGCCCGCGCAGCTGCAGCGCCAGCCGCAGGTTAGCTCACTCCACCGACGTAAACAATGACGTGGACTTACACCATTCTCCACTGACAACTCATGATCTAAAGTTGTTATTGTTGTCTCCAGCCGTCAGCTGGTCTACGTATGCACAAATGTGTATTTAATTAGGTAATTCATTTTTCATTTCAGGGTTTTAACAACCAACAAAACATGTATCCAAACTACCAAGGCGCTCCCCCGCCGCAAAGCAATACTCAGCCGCAGCAGCAACAGCAGCAGCAGTACTGGCAGAATCAGCAGCCACAGTACAACCAGCAGTACGGTCAGGCATATCCTCAGCAGGATTATGGAAGCAATGCCAACCAGATGTATCAAGGGCAGTACAATCAGACTTATGCTAACCAGGGGTACGCCAATACTCAGCAGCAATATCAACAGAATTACTATCAGAACCAAGGAGGGCAGCAACCAGGGTATCCCGCGCAGGCCAAGACTGACAGCTGGGAGGACAACTGGGACTGGGGGTGGGATGATGCAGCCAAGCAGGCGCAGCAGGCACAGAACCAGGCTGCCACCCAGCAGCTACCTGCCCAGCCCCCACAGCAACAACAACAGGGTTTTAACAATGCTAATGTAATTGAAGAAAGTTTTGCTTCCACCAACACTTGGAACTGGTCTATGGAAGATAAGAAAGATGCTAATCAACCAACGCCTGTAACTAATACAGAGCCTAAACCTGCAGAGGTACTTCGAGAGAGTATCACAGTAAGTGAGACTCCTTCTTCAAGAAGTGCTAGTAACCTATCTGCTCATGCTACTACAGAGGAAGTCAAAACTCTCAGTGATAGGGATGTTGTCAAAGAAAAGTTACCTAATCTAGCTCTGGGAAAACGTTTCCATTTAGATAACTTAACACCACAGTGGTCAATAGAATCGCAAATGTCACAGGAGTCTAGTGACGGCCCTCAAACTCATTCAGAAGGCACGTATAGAAGTGATAATCAATCTAGAAATTCAAGTAAGAGTAGTCCAGGATTGAATACTGAAAATTCTAATTTTAATTATTCTCAATCTGCCTTAGAGGAATTCACTCCAAGCAAAGAATGGTCGCATCAGTCAACTGATGAAGGGACACGAACTGAGAGTGCTCAGAGTGGGAGACGTGAGAGCCATGATGACTTACCAAAGTCTTTACAAGATCTAAGTATTTCTAATAGAGAGAATCCCGCACCGGAACCTACCGCGGCGAGTGTACCTCCTTCGGTATCTCCTGCCAACTTACCCCCTCCGGTATCCTCGTTCATGAACCCTCCGTCCTCCCTACCAGCGCCCACTATGCCTCCAGCGCCTCCAGTGACTGCTGGTTCACATCCCCCAACTCTATCAGCAGCCGGCTTACCACCTCCACCTACAAATTTCCCCCAGTCATCATCTTCTAATACCAATCCTTTCAAGCAAACAGGATCATTCACTCACATCAAGCCTCCTTCAGCTAGTCCATCTAGTACAAACTTGGTGTCTCCTAATGTAGTTAGCAAAGCTTCGCAACATAGACTGCCAGTTGGGTTCGGTGCTAACCTAGAAACTACACCTGATAACTCCGAGCGGCCAGATCAGCCACAGATATCGGCGTTCAGACCCATGCCGGTGACGCAGCAGGTGCCAGATAACTTGGAGGTAGCTCCACAGAATGATAGGAATGAATACCTGCAAACTGCACATTTGTCCAGTGGTGACTACGGTGAGAACACAGACTTCAGCCGGCACGCGCCGCCGCCGGGGCTGAGACGAATGGTTGTTGGCCAGCAGGAGTCGGAATACGGACAAAATTTGAATATGACAGGTGATGAACCCCCACCTGGCTTATCCAGAATGGTACCTGGTCAACAGACTGAAGCCAACACCACTTACAACCAGCCTGACAACTACATGGAGCGTCATATCGACGGCCAACCCACTGAGACCGGCAGCAGCAGACCGTACAGACAAGCTGATGGTCAACAGACTCCAGACTATTCACAGCCTCCTTCTAGAGGATCAGAAAGAAGGCCAATCGGATTAGACAGGATGGTCCCCGGTGAACCCAGTAATGACGAGTTTCCACAATATCAAGTTGGTAACTACACCGCTAACGATCAAAGAGTAGTGACGGGTGTAGACCACGACTACCCGTTACAGTCAGACGCGGGACCGACCGACGTACGCGAGCAGAACGTCGACGGGTCGGATTATTCGGAACAAACGCCTCGTAGCGCGCAAAGAAATGTCATCGGAGCCAGAGAGGTCACTAATGACGTGTCACAAGATTACAATCCCATCCCTGACGAACATCAGAGAGAAGTCACTATGGAAGGCGAAAACTTACAAGATCTCAGCACGATTTCGTCAGTAGAAATGTCGTTTTCAAGGGAACAGCCCCTAGACGGCGCTGATGTGAACGCTACCGACGTAGCCACAGACAGAAAGACTGATCTATCAGATTCTATAGAACATGCAGTCAGCAGTTCAAGGAGGCAGTCACTGAATCGTATCAATACTTCGGGAGAGGAGTCCGAGCGTGATAGAGCCTTTAAATCCTCGCCTAGGAGGGACCGAGACAAACACAAGTCTTCGAGAGATCACGATAGAGACAAGGATCGTAGTAAAGACGATAGGTATTCACGGGGTGAGAGGAAGTACGACAGGGAAGGAGAGAAGAGAAGGGACCGCGGCGATAGGGAAAGGGATTGGGAGCGGGAAGACAGCCCGCAGTCGCGGCGACATCGCCGCAGCAACCGGAGTCGACGGTACGAGACTGAAGATACTGACTACTACAGCGACAAGGAAAGAGAACGCAGGTGAGATAAATAACCTCAGAAATAATAGGATTGTGAATAGATTTACAGATATTGATTTTGTAATTTAATTTCCAGAGCATACCGTGAAGGATCATACGCGTCGAAACCTCCGCGACCGGACGACAAAGACCGCCGCGATCGCGACAGAGACCGGTCGCGACGCTACAACACCATCGAAAGGGACCGGCGGATAGATGAGGACCGACGCCGCGATCGCGACCGGGACCGCCACCGGTCCATGCGGGACCGCGACCGCGAGCCCAGAGACCGATACGAAGCGCGCTATCGGGATATAGACCCGTCGCGAAAACATGGCAACCTGCGCGCGCAGAGGGAAGACGAAGATCGACGACGAGGTATGTTTTTTTCAGTTACTGCTTTAATATCTTTATTTCTTTAGGTTTCCAGGGAACTTCACTAAAATCTCAGGTCGATGAAATAGGTTGCGATTAGCTATAAATGAAACAATCACTTATGTAAGCTAATGTGATGCAAATAATGTACCCACTGTGAACAATCCAAATCACCTGCTGCATAATAAATAGGGACGTGAAAACATTTGTGGCGAATGTCAAACGATTTAAAATGAACTGTTTCAAATACATATTTTATTAGCAGGATTCTAATAAGACTTTGGCTCAGATCAGATCTGATAGTATCCCTTATCTTTGCAGTGACATTCACGAGTGAAACTAAAGCGAATACTAGTAAACAAGGTATTAGGGGTCTATTCTTGATTCGGCGGTTACTTTCCCTTCTAATTCATTTCTTACTTTATAAAGTAGACATGAAATACCTTAGCTGAAAATCTTTATTTTCCTACGTAATCGAATGAAAAGTGGTCGCCAAATCGGGAAGGCCACAAATGAGTGACATGAGTGTGTTGTGGCGTGCAAGGTGTGTTCGCACAGCACGATTACATTACAGCCTGACCAAACGCGGAACTTTGGCACGTTTTAAACAAAGCAGCGATGTACTTGTTTGTTGCCAAAATATGCGTAACGCTAACATTCGGGGCTTGACTATATTGACATCTTCTCGCATCTTAAAAACTGGCCAAGTGTGAGTCGGACTTTCGCAGGAAGGGTTCCGTACCATTCACTATTGGTATCGACAAAAAATGCAAAAAATAAACACGTTTGTTGTACGGGAGCCCCCTTAATTATTATTATTATCCTATTTTTAGTATTTGTTGTTATAGCGGCAATTGTAATTCATCCTTTGTGATGAATTTCAACGCTCTTGCTATAACAGTTCATAAGATACAACCTGACGGACGGACAGACAGACGACGGACAGCCGAGCCTCAGTAATAGAGTCCTGTTTTCACCCTTTGGGTGCGGAACCTTAAAAACTGACGTGAGAAGACAATATTCCGTCACTCCGTGTATGTTAGCCCTTGGACAGGTCAATGTCGCATGTCACCGCGTCTCTTTCATTTAAATTACCATAACACAACCTGCTTGCCAATAATACGTTCATTCACTGAGCTTATCACACTCAATAAAATTATTGTGAAGCATATTTTTATAACGAGCATTTCTATTAAAGGTTTTACTATCTACGTCATCCATCACATTGTTTTGAATGCATGTAAATAAACTATCGATTGTTTTTGTGATTGTAAAGAGAAACACTTTTTTAATAATAATAGAGGCTGCCCGCGACTTCGTACGCATTTATCGTCATATCTTGGAAGAAAAACATGATATCTCAAAATAATATAGCCTATGTGTTATTCTGATGTATAAGCTACAATATTGCCAAGTTTCATCAAAATCTGTTTAGTAGTTTTTGCGTGAAAGAGTAACAAACATCCATCCATCCATCGGCACAAATACTGACATTTATACGTATAATGTTGGTAGGATTTGTGGATCGGAATACTCTGAAGTTTGGAAATAAATACTTATCTATCTATAGCTGTATCGTAATTCAGAGATTAGTTCCATCAATCAAGATTATTATCAATAGATATAACTAGAGTACGTTTCATGAAATAGTTCCTATGCCGCCATGTTGGCAGCATTGAAAATTTGTACTGCCACATTACCCTTGTTGACGTTTCGCTGTACAAATTTTTAATGCTACCAACATGGCGGCATAGGAACTACGAACTGTATTTCATGAAACGCACTCTACACCTACCTACTTAAATGTTACGTTTACTCAAACTAGACCCAAATGTACAAATTGTTATACAAATATTGTTGTTTTCTAAATTATTTCTGCTTCATTGACGCATTGGAATGTCTTTACGATTTTTGTTATTAATTGCATTAAAATATTAATTGGAACACGAATCTGTAACACAAAACGCATGTTATGCTAATTATATTGCTATCGGGCGAAAGTTTTACGTAACCAGAAATATTAATGTAGGTAGATGGCGGATAGGCTTTATTCATGATATAACATTATTTGTGACAGGAGCCGGTATAGATATCATATGTCTCCTTATGTTCGTAACCAAGGTGCTGGGCAATGACCGGTGGCATTTTGCTTTTGCCCAATAGTGGACTTTATCAAGCTCAACAGCAAGACTTTTTATTTAAAATTGTCACACTTCTAGAGCCCTGGGCTGGATGAAGATTAAACAAAAATAACGTCTACTTTTTTAAAAGTTTTCAGTTTGTTAACCTTGAAAAAGTTAAAAAAAATACTCTAATGAAACCTTCGTCCCAGGAGACGTATATTCGTCGGCGTCGCGCGCGGAATCCCGCGACGCCCCCGCCACGGACGAAGACCTGCACGACGGGGCGGAGCCGCGCCGACGCGACCGACGCGACCGCAGGGACCGGAGGGAGCGCGACCGGGAACGCAACGACCCGTATTATGACAGTGAGTGCCATTATTTATCTCCTATATACGCTCGAGAGCAATGAATCCGGGTCGGGTTAACGAGTAAACACAAAAAATCTCGAAAACTAGTGAGTTTTTCGGTTTCTTTAGTGACCAGCTCTCGAGTGTACTTTACTTTCATTCCTTATACGTGTGCTCAGGCACGGTGGAGTGACGTTTACGCAAGATGATTGGCAAGAACTGGATGCGAGCAGCCGAAGGTAGATCACAGTGGCGTGTAATAGAGGCCTATGTCCAGCAGTGGACTGCAATAGGCTGATGATGATGATGATACTTTACTCTGTTTATAACAAATGTCTTCGCTAGTTGAAAAAAGAGGACACCAGTTGAATGTCCTAATTGTTTACAAACGATATCGCGACCTTGACAATAACTTGTAAATATTACTATTGATAAAACAACGGCTAAAGGTCGCTCAATACTGTTTAACAATGAATTGACTTTTATACAGGGCTATCTTGTTTTAGATCATAGAATCAGTAATAAATTCAGTACCTTGGTACTTGATCACGAAATTCTACTTAAAGTTCCCGAGTAAGCAGTCTTAACAATAACAAGTCACACCGATAGATGAAAAGTACAAGAAAATCCATTTTTCCATTCTAAGGGCCCGTTTCACCATATAAAAATAAAATTTAACTGACAGATAATCATATGTCTATTTCATAAAACAGGACGTGTTAGACGGTGACAGGTATATTTTGGTACTTTTGACTGTCATGAAATGTTACTTAAAGTTCCCGAGTAAGCAATCTCAACAAGGTAAACCGACGGATGACAATTGCAAGAAAATTCGAATCACCATTCTAAGTACCATTTTGTGTTGTAGAATACGGCGGAGGCTACACAGACGCGTACGAGCTACAGCGCCAGCAGTACGCGTACTACGAGCAGCTGCGCGTGTCGGACCCGCACGCGTACCTGCTGGTTTACAAACAGCTCATGGCTGGCCGCACGCCGCCGCTGCCGCCCAACCTTACCGCTAAGCACTCATATGCTCACAGTTAGTACACTTTATAACCTATATAATCCTTTTATTGACGGATTTGATGTTATCTTCTAATTGACATGTTTCGACTGTCATTAAATATACAAACATGACGTCACTCCTTGCTAAAGAGTTAGAGGAGAACAAATACATATCCCCACATCAGATCTCATATCTATATAAAGACTTTTTAAACAAAACTTTCCTCTAAAGAGAATTAAATTAGTCAGAAACTTAGCCTTTTAAATTGACAATAAAAAAGCCTCGTCCATTAGTATGACATTAATTTATAATATACCTAACAGTGTACGGCTACGAAACAAGGACTGAAGATCGCGGCAGTGTGCACTCAGGCCGATCCAGCACGAATGGACTTAAAGGGAACGACACGTGAGTTTACTACCACTATAACACCGTTATAACGCCACTATAGCACACATATACAGCCATTATACCACTTGCACCTAATAAGATGTCACACCCGCATGCATCTTTCGCTGGGATACATATTTCACAATCTAGTCATACAACATTAAAATTACACTGGTATATAAGTACCGACTGTATTATACAAAGCTTGCTTGTTTTGGGACTTGATTTCATGCATTCTGTATAATACATACCGCATTTTACACATAGTCTTTATTGGGGTTAGAATTAGGTTCATTTTTGGAGCTCTGCTTGTATTTAATTATTAGGTCTTCAATACATAGTAAATGCAAATTAAAATCTAAGCAGTCAAAATTTCTGATCAATTGTAATTGTAATATTTTACACTTATATTAGCGATAAAATAGCATTGATTTATCTATTAAACAGATTAAAGTAGTATAACAATACCTTGTTATCGTCAAATCGCTCGCTTATTGCAAACAGTAGCTAGGTCATCATACCACCACATACACTTTGCATCCTTATTTTACAAAAGCCAGTGACATGCAGAATCGATGTGATGGTATGAATGAATGCGCTATGCTTTGACCAAGGTTTGTTATGTCTTTGGCAACGAGATGAGACTGTATTACCATAGACAATAGTGACTAGAAATCATATAAAAGGTTACATTTATTCAGGCCAGCATTACAACTCTATGGGCTGTATAAGAATTCAAGATTTTCTTTTTTGAAAGGACTTCAGCTGAGGTGGTACTGCCTATATTCTTTCTTCGTCCTTTCTACTTACACATATTTATTACGCTTCTTTTCCTTTAAGGTAGACGAGCTGTCTTTAACCAGCTTCGATTCAGAATTTCAAACTTACTCTTCTTTTCTCTTTTTGTCCGGGATCTAGTTTTAAATGCTGGCCTGCATTTATCAACCATTTATAACATTGTAGCTTAAATTGCTAAGTCCGAAATCATCTCGCTGCCAAGACATGTAGCACCTAGTAAGCTTGGTGAGAGTGTGAGTGACTTGGTGCGTGTAGGTACTACCTGAGCGGCGGCATGCGGTTGGACCAGAGCTCGCTGCGAGACGCGCCTTCGCTACGCACTGACCTCTCTGACAGGTAACTACGTACTATACTATATTGCCACTTTGACTGCAATACGTTATGGATATTTAGGGTTGAAATAGACTGGTCTCACGTACGCAATGTATTATAACGTCTGCTGTATATAAATAATTTGATTAGAAACACACTTGACACACGTAACGCTATCTGACACTTGCCACAAGCAACCGTGTCCTACATTGCGTGTGACAAATGCGCTTTTAATAATAATAAAAATATACCTATAAAAAAATATTAAATAAAACTTATTTTTATTATTATTTTATAAATAATATTATTTTTATTTTAATAATATTTCTATGGAGCAGATTTCATAGTGCATTGCGTACTTTAAGTACGTGAGGTTAGTCTGTTTCGAGCTTTATACTACCAATGTACTTTGTACGTGAAGCTGCAATGACACATTAAAGAATTTGGCAGCATGGTATAGTATAGTATACAGTTTATGAGTAAATATTGATAAGCAATAGCAAATCTGGCAGAGTATAAGCAATAAATATAAAGAAGCTGAAAAAGCAGCTATTATACAGCTTTTAGCGCTAAAATACAGTTAGATTATAAGTTATATTACTTTAGTATAATTGATTTGGGTCACACATCATTGCATTTTGGTTGGCATCATCATTAATCGTCATTCATTTGGTTTTGCATTTCATAGCATTATTGCATGGTGTTCAGTTTTAATTATGTAAATATAATTTAGTTTTTTCATAAGTTATTGTGAGTTTTTATTATTTATTACAATTTGTTATTTCATATTTAATTTTAAAAAGAGAGATATCTGTTTAATAAGGGCCCACTACTATTGTAGAACTATTAATCCTTTAATTGATGAATAAACGCAACATAAAAGCAAATTAACGGTTTCCTAAGAAGCAATTCTAGGTTGAACAGAAGAAAAAACAATTTTAATTGGTCATTAATCTTTGAACGGTTTTAGATTATCTTGAATTCTTATATCGGAGAACAAATGCCACTATCTTATGGGTGTAGATCTTTCTAATCTTTCTTCGACTTTCCGTTAGACATGTATCTCGTTCTTTCCATCACTTTCTCAATGACTAATGAGATCTTCCAGATTTATTTAACGATATATCTAATGTGTAGGGAACTAAACACGGACGCGTCGCTCAACTTGCATCTCGAGGAGTCGACGGTGCGGTCCGAACGGATGACGCCGTTCAAGTTCTCTACGGCACATATCAAGGTACGTTTATTTAAATCTCTATGTAGGTAGCTGATGGATGTGGTTATATTGCGTTTGTCCCTTGTTTGGACATTTTACATCTATCTGCGTATCTGTATGATCTCTATATTGGTACGTGTTGCAGTTATAATGCTACTTTATTGCGTTTGTCACTTATTTCAAATAAGTTCTATAAAACACAGATCCTATAAAGTTTAAACTTCACAAATAAATAGTTAAGTATTAATAAGTTTTTAGAAGGCGACGGTTAATTTATTTGTTCTTTGCCTGTTTATTATCTCTGTAGTATAACGATAGCATTAATAAAAAAATATTCAATTGAAACACATTAGTAAAGAAGCTTTTGCATTTTGTTACGTTTGTTATAACAAGTAACTAACCGTCTGTGTGATGGTACCAGGGCAGCATCAGTTCCCGCGACGTGGTGGTGGTGCGCCCGTCGTACCCGGTGGACGGGCTGCCCGCCACCGTGCAGCTGCTGGCGCTAGCGGCCGCAGCGCCCGCGCCAGCTCTCGCCGCTTACCCCGGACCGCTCACCAGAGGTATGTATAAACTAGGACGATGCCTTTAAATAAATGCCAATAAAGACTTTATAAATATCTCAAACCAAGTCCAAAGTATTCTGGACCGACGTGCATGTATAAAGCAACTGATAAAAGAGCAACCCAATAGAGTTTCTTGCTAGATTCTTATCTGGGATATCTGCTATCTTGCGAATCTAGCACATTTAAAAAATATGTACCTATATTATCAACGATTTCAAGTGCCTATGAAATAAAAATGTTTTAAATTTTACTTTTAATGTGGAAGCGAAGGAAGTGTGTTTGGATCGTAGCAAGTGGAGGGAAGTAGTCTCTGTCGATCCCGATAGGAAAAAGGTGTGATAGACATGTAAGTATATAAATATATCTCCGTTTCAGGTGTGACCCACAAGAAAAGCGTGATAGAATACTGCATGTCGCGCGTGCGTAGTGCGTCGTCGTCAGCGCCGCGTGACGTCATCGGCTACGTACTGGTGTGGGAACTGCTCGCCTTGCTGCTCAGACAGAATGGGGTCAGTCAGTCATTCATTATACATTCACTCACTCTTTTGAAACTGTTTCTGTACGTTTATCATTCATTCCTGTTTGAAATTTCTTTTATTTTAATATTTAATTCTACTGAAGATTACATGAAAATGTTTGTGTTGTTCAGGTGGTCGTAGGTAGTGATATAGCTGAGCTGTTGATGAAGAACACTAAGGAGTACGAATACAAAGTACCCTCAGCTAAGAACTCTACCAACAATGGTAAGGAACACTACATAGGTTTAGGGCTCGTATCACTATTTACAGAAAAAAATTATCTGGCAGATATATTACACCATTATTACCTCTTTCTCGTTATTTCTTACCCTAAGGTTGCCTGAAAGATATTGCTACCTAGCAATAAGGCTGCCTGTTGCTTCTTATATTCTTGTTTGTGTCTGTACCTTATATCTTTTGTGCAATAAAGAATATTTGTATTGTATTGTACACCTGTCTCAGTCTAAAACGTAATGTTTTATGAAATAGACATAGGTTTATCTGTCAGATAAATTTTATCTGTACGTTGTGAAACAGGCACTTAGAATTATTATCATAAAGTAAATCTTATAAATCTAAAGCAATTATTATGAATGTATATAACTTGTATGTGCGTGTACGCAGGTAGCCGCCGTGGCTCGTCTCTGTCGGGTCGCGACGACGAGCGCTCGTGGACGCCCGAACAACCGTCGCTCTCTACATCTGAACTCACAGGTAAGAATATTCTATGTATAAGTGCATTTTGTTCTGGAACATTCTAAAAGCCTGTAGTTATAGTTTTTTTTATTAGCCTATTGTGTCCCACTGCTGGGCGAAGGCCGCATCCTTCCATCCTTTCCTATCTCCAGCAACTTCTGGCCAGTTTGCCAAGTATGCATGCAGATCGTCGCGCCATCTTCTCTTAGGCCGATATATTAGGCCGTTATAGGTTTTAGCTATATTAATTCCTGTTCTATTTCAAACTCAAATTACATAGTACTCCAAGTATATAGACTTAATGGTTAATTTATTGTAAACAGCGCAAGAAGAGACAAACGCGCCCCAACCGGCGGTAGACGAACGCGCGGCGCTGGCTCGACTACGGGACTACCTGATATATGGGAACAGGCAGGATGCTCTAGGTAAACATTTATTTATTCAGTTATTGTATGTACAGTCGAAGGCGCATTAAACTTTATACAGGGGCAGTTTATTTCATTACAACATAATGGTGATATTAATGAACTATTTCGTAAAGGTTGATCTGCTCTTGACTGTATAAATGTAAATTTCAATTTAATGCGACTACAGTAATTTTAACCCTGAATAATTTATTAAAAATCGAGACAAAGTTTTCGGCACGGGAAATGGATGAACACTTACATTTACCATTAAAATCTCGTGTTTTGGGGTTGAAAATGTCCTGCTACTGAATGTGCTTGACTCTCACGTAAAGAAATACTTCCTCTTCTGTCTACATACCTCTCTATGTTCATCCCTAGAGTGGGCAATGAGCTGCGGTCTATGGGGCCACGCACTAACACTGGCGGAGTCGATGGACCGGCGCTGGCGCACGTTAGCGGCCGCGCGGTTCCTCGCCGCACTCCCGCGCAAGGACCCGCTGCACTCCCTCTACGCGCATCTCGCCGCTAAACCCGTGCCTGCTGCTGCGGTAAGGGGACTTTTACATGTTTGACATGTTTTTTGTGACAATTGACATTTGTCAAAAACAAGGAACGATTAGCCATCGTGCTAATGCTATTAAGACCCGGAATACATTTCAGACAAAATGTATTCCTAGGAATATTTTATACCTGTCACTGTCTAAACCGTATTTTTTTACGAAATAGACATAAGTTTATCTGTCAGTTAAATTTTATCTGACTATTGAACGCCCAGGCCAAAATCATTATTGCTAGATAAGTTGCGTCAATGCTAACAGTGTATAACTATGTTGCTTGAGGTGACTGATGAATGTGGATGAAGTGAAAGAAGTGTGTTTGGATCGTAGTAAGTGGTCTCTGTCTACCCCGATGGGAGAGAGGCGTGACGGATACGTATGTATGTTTATTGGTATAGGTAAGCTGTGTCAATACTAACAGTAAATAAATACATTGCAGTGCGTAACGGATGAGCGTTGGGGAGATTGGCGCCCGCACGCCGCCATCGTGCTGTCCAACACTTCCACTAAACCTGGACACGATCAGCGTACTCTCATACAACTGGGTAATGTATCTTATAACTATATACAGTCAACACGCCATGCTCCACTGCTGGGCAAAGGCCTCGCTCTTTACTCTCCATCCACTTCTACTGGTAAATCTATAAAAAGTAACTAAACCTGAACCTGTATAAAAAATGCGTGTATTTTTTAAGAAAATGTGAATAAAGACAATATAACTATTAAATAGGTATTGTTTTTATTCAAAACTTCACCTATAAGAACACAAATTAAAAGCTTTGAATTGAGACTACTTGCGCGCGCAATACAACGTCAATAACCAGTTTTGTACATGAATACATCGCTTCCGCAGCCGACAGCCTATCGTCCCGCGGACTCCTATACTCGTCGCAGTTCTGCCTGGTGTGCGCGGGCGCCGCTATCTCCCGCCACCCGCTGGCCCCCCTCCAGCCTCCCCCCGCGCCCACCTCCCCGCCGCGCCTGTCGCTGCTGCTGGGTGACCCGCGTGCGCACACGCTGGACCAGCTCGCCACCGACCATGCCATCTTCGCCACTGAGATCTACGAGTATGCGCTGTCCCTCAATCAGGATTATGTTATTAATGATTTGCAGGTAAGAATGTGTTAAAATTTTTTTTAGTTCAAATTACTCAAATATCTAGATGCCAGGCTGAAAACTTTATTCTGTAGTCAAAATATAAAAGTAGAAGTTTGCAGTAATTTTGAACCGTAGGTGTATATTTTAATATAATTAACATATCATTTTAGGGCTGTGCGTACAGGTTAGAGTCCGATTCGAACTAAATGAATGAATGAAATTACTATGATCATATTGTCTCCTCTACGAAAATGTCTCCATACAAGGGAAAACTAACTTATATTACCTCCCGCCCTTTACCAGATCTACAAATTCCTGCTAGCAGTCCGTCTGATAGACTGTGGACAATACGAGCGGGCCCTATCGTACCTGGAGGCGGCCTCACGGGGGGTCCTAGCCGCACCGGAGGCCCACAGCGCCGCCTTCATACGTCAACTGGCCAACTTAGGCCATCGGCTGCAGTACCACGACCCTGCGCTGCAAGACGGGCAAGAGCTAGAAGAAGGACATATGCAGTGGTTGAAAGATATTATGAACCTTGCTGATTTGCGCATGGTAAGTCTTAAATATGTTTGATTATTTGAACTGTCTGTGTTATGTGGTCATGTTTTAAAATGTCTAAAAAACATTACTTCTGTACATTATTAAATAATTTGTGATTCAACCGTTACATTTTTAAAAATGTAAATAAATCAGTACCTACTATTATATTTCAATACTAAAACTAGAGTCACACCATATTTGTATAGTTTGTATGTAATGAAATCAAATATGACGGCAGACATCTTGACGTTGATAAGAAAGGTCTATTTATACTAGAGAGCGTTCCATGAAATAGTTCTATTGCCGTCATGTTGGCAGCATTGAAAGTACAGCGAAACACAATGAGCGTAATGTGGCTGTACAAATTTTCAATGTTGCCAACATGGCGGCAAAGGAACTATGTCATGAAACACACTCTAGCTAGGTCAATGAACTTTCCCTCACCACACGTCAAGAAGTATACCGAAACATTCTCATACTTTAACCAAACATGTGCATGAATTCCATCCGTACATACAGAATGAAGCCGCTCAAAGTCACCCGCCCGTCCAGTCCCACGAAGGGACCCCCCAACACGAGTACTACAACCAGCCTGCTCCAGTCCCCGCCCCCGCGCCCGTCCCTATGATACCTACAGCTGTACCTGCGCACACGCAGCAACAGCCTGTATGGGGGGAACAGGTATGTGTGTCTTTAAGAATCGATGATTATGTGTTTCTCTTGACAACGTCTAATAACTCAATACCACGAGCTGTATGCAAGAAAAATATGACGACATTGTCCCGTTTCGCAAACGAGAGCACAGAGAGAGAGAGAGGCATGATCGGCTCGACCTATCAGTTTTGACGTTATCATGTTAAACTACCGTCCGTAAACCGACTTTACAGACAACCAATTTTTCTTATTTTTTTGTTTTATAGTACACTCCTACTACAGCTTATATCTTTACCTATATAATACTATCTTTCTACTACCTATTTTGGTAAACGTCTCTTGTTTTGCAAGTCCCTTTGGCTTACATATACTCTCTCTTATTTTTAGACCCCACAACACCAACCCTACCAGCAAGTAAACCAGACATACGAAGCCGAAGAAGCAGTAGACTACTCCCACTACTACCAGCAACAAGCTCCCGTCCAGGACCCCCCGCAGGAGGCGCAGCCGGGGGGCGACCACGACCCCCCGCTGGGCGAGGACTGGGCCGCGCACTACGCTGACAACTACTGGCAGGGGGACCAGACTTACTCTTATGGCGAGGTAAGTGTTTACAATTTTTATACTTTGTGATAAGTTTTGTATAAGCTGTTGTTGTTATCGTTGTAGTATAGCCAGTTAAAAAAAATATCCATTAAATATGCAGGTGTTGTTTCACTTCATGTAATCTACCCTTAGAACTATATATGTATAGTACCTACTTATAGTTGTATAACTATAGAAATGATTTTCGACATGACGTGAAACATCTTGTACATTTCTGTTGTTCTATTTTGCAAGTGATTGAAGCATTATTATTGAAGTTTCATGGTTATAAACAGCATATTTTCCTTCTTACCACATTGTTCGTTAGCTTCGAATTATGAACGATGTGACCCATGGAACGTGGGTTGAAATAGGACAAATTGTTTTCATATTCCTTTACTGATCGAGAACTTTTTATGAAAAGTTGTTTTATTTTCATATATCGATTTTACTTGAGGAAAATCGTCGAGTTAGTATCGAGGATAGATTACGTGTCTTGAATTTCTTTATAAAGTGAAATAAATAACACCGCATTTCACAATAAAATTATATTCAGTCACGGAATTTGACTTACACAGATATTTAAAGTTATTTTAAATCGATTTCACGCGATTGAAAATAGGAATTCTACGAATAATATAAGTTAGTTTAGAATTGAATTTTAAAAACTCCACTTGACTATGAAGAAATCGTATGCCGTCTTTAAAACGCGGTTTATTTTCTTTTTTGTGTTGCGTTCTTTTTATCCAATAAATGAGTGACTCAATTCTGAGTCACTGTGGTCGTTTCTCTCGTTCGTGTTGAAATCGCGAGTAGCTAGATGTTTGTGTGTGTGCGTGTACTAACGTGTGTTCCGGACGGGCAGCGCGCGGCGACGGGGCGGCGCCGGCCCGCGCTGCCCGTCGGGGGGGGCGACCACCACCACCACCACCACGACCACCACGAGGAGCTGCGGGACACTCTGCCTGCGCTGCGGCGCCGGCTGCCTCGGGCCCGGCCAGTGGCTCCACCGCAGCAAGCCCCTCGGCCCAAGCCCGCCTCAGCCAGCCGCCGGCCGCTGTCGGACCTGGACGTGCAGCTGGCGCACAGCCCGTCGCCCCCCGTCCCGCGACCCGCGCCCGCCCCGGCCCGGCCCCGGCACGGCGCCGTCATCACGCACACCGTGGACTCGTGGGCGCGCCGCACCGTGCACGTGCGCGACGGCACCTACAAGCCGCTCGTGTTCGGCGGCACCTACCCCATCGAGGTGCCGCTGTCGCCGCCGGAGGAGCGTCCGGCGGCGGCGGCGGCTCCGGCCCCGGCACCGGAGGAGCCGTCTCCGGCGCAGCAGGCGGCGCACCGTCGCGAGCTGCGTCGCACCATCGAGCGCAGCCTGGAGCGGTTCGAGGAGCTGCTGTCGCGTCGCGCGCTGCCGTCCTACGACGTAAACGCGCCGCGCGCTGACACCAAGTACTACGTGGCGGGACCTAAAACCTTCGACATAGACGAGCCGGTCTCCTTCATCTAGCACCCGCCTCTCGCGCCGCGCGCCGACGACAGCCTCGTGCACGTCGCGTTTAGAACCTGCCCCACTGTACGCGCGAACTTAGCTCGCGTCGTACGATGCACTTTTGAAAATGAATCTTAAAACAGACATTAACTTGATTAAGTTACAAAACGCACATTAATCGCTTTATGTGAATCTAAATAAGTGTAATAATGGACAGTACCCACATATACCACTATATAACCCAAAACTAAGCATAGCTTGTATATTTTAAAGTATTATTTAGTTGGTTACCAGTGCAATGACGATCTAGTCGATCTCAAATATTATGTTTTTTCCTGTGATATGTTCAGATCTGAATTATACAATATGAAGTGAAGCAAAGTACTATATTACCATAATATTGTGGACATTTATTGAATTTAATTTAAATTAATAATCACCATTGTATTTATTAAGCAATTTTGCTGTTAAATGTTACGTTATCCTGAGGGTTATCGTTTACAATTAAATGAATGTTTAGCTAAATTGGTGTGCTTTATTTCCTATTTAAGTGTACGGTCACATCTGCGTAATCTACCGCACCGAACGTTCGGTTCAATACGCTCGCAATGTGTTTCAAGTCACCTATGACACATCAGCCGAAATAACATCGCATACATTTACTCCAGCCGCTGAACGTTCGGCGCGGTACGTTACGCAGATGTGTCGCGACATTATAGTAACCTATTTCATCTCATTTTAAGTTCAAACAAGGCAACCTTTTCTTTCTTAATTATAACTCATAGTTTACCCTTCCTGCTGCCAATAAAATCAATAGTTTTCTAAAGCAAGTAATAGTAACAGTAAGACATTACGTAGCAGACACACAGCGCGCCGCAGATCAGCATGCCGGGGACGGTGCGTACGCAGCGACAGGCGTCAACGGAAGATGAGGACGAGGACGCATCCAATAATGTGAGTATATTGATATAAAGAAAAGTTTTATGATTAATGTTAGGAATTCCAACAATAAAAAATAAATAAATAAATAGGATTACAAATTTTATGTGAACAAAGGGGTTCCCGAGTATATATCGATGTTGGTTGTTGTCTCATAGGATTCATATACATTTGGCCCTCAGCCCCTCACTAAGCAGTGTAATGATAAAAATATGTACATTTTGTTACCTTTGGAGGGAAGTGGGCAGAATATTAGTTACTTGCAGCAATATGTCAAGCCCACTCCCTCTCCAGGTACCTACTATACTGTTTTTAATTTTGTTAATTCATTATGCCTAATCGGTAGATATAGTGTTTTCTTTAAATATTACGATTACCTATCAAAAATGAGCGATACATATAGATAGAACCTAACCCAACAATATTCCTCTGCCTTTACAGCAACAAGAAGGCACGCAAACCCCTCAAGGTCAAACTCAGGACAAGAAGCCAAGAGGCAAGGAGGAGACGAAGGCGGGCGGCGCTGGAGGCAAGGGCTGGCTGGGCGGCATCCTCACGAAGCTGTCGCTGCGGCCGCCCAACCAGATGATCCTGCCCGACGACAAGAACCCTTCCGTGAGTGCTCGCACCGGCAGGGGGCGGGGCTTGGTCCCGCCCACGCTACTTTAACACTTCCTATTGGTTGAATTTATTTTGTATTTTATTTATGTTTGCAGCAGGGGCGTGGCTAAATCCCGCTCAAGCTTGCGTAGACTTTTTATTTAAATACTTTATGTATGTATTTTACTATTATCTTCCGTGCTGCAGTATATTTTACTATTATCTTCCGTGCTGCAGTATATTTTACTATTATCTTCCGTGCTGCAGTATATTTTATTTTAAATGTATTTATGTAAGTATTCATATTTATTTTCTATTTTGCGAGCATATTTACTTTTAGTATTTATATTATGTATATTATGTAGTTTTTGCTAGAGAATCTAGTCCAAACGTTAATATTATGTTCTCTTCCAATTTGTCGGTTTGTTCTAGTTAATAAATTGTTTTCATTGGTGTCGTTTTTTATTAAGTTTTCTTTCATGATATCATAATTCATAATCACACTGCTAAATACTTACTGACACCGCAATCATTAAAACTTGCCACCGAAATGAATATTTGATTCGCACCCGTTTCATAATACTCAATATACTTTAAATACATTTTTCCTGACACGAAAATACGTAGAAATTTAGAAGGTAAGTAGAATAACGACGTCTTATCGGGTTAACATATAATTTTTCTATCTCGCTCAGTTACAATGCTATCCCGGTAAGTAAGAACGAGTCAGTGAACTGTTTCATGTAATATAGTGTAATGATATTGTAGATCGTGTGGGACGAGGAGCACAAGCGCTGGCGCAACGTGGACGGCGATGACGACGCAAATGACGCCCCTCCACCGCCGCCTCCTACTATGAACGACCTGAGGCAGAATCTTGGGTATGTAACTTTGGTACCAATTTGTACTTTCGCAAGAATACAAATAAATACAAAGTTAAAATATTTTTAACCTATTTTTGTACATAAAGGCTGATAGTTCATTAATACTTACATACATATCTGACACGCCTCTTTCCCATCGAGCTGGGTAGGAACCACTTCCCTCCGATTGCTACGATCTAAACACACTTCCTTCGCTTCATGCTCATTCATCAGTCTTCTTATACATGCATGTTGGTTTAGGGTACTCTACTATTACTAGGGTACCTACCTACTTACTATTTAGTTGATGGATTTAGTAAATGGTTTGTATAAGAGAGGTTGTCCATACATAGTTAGTTAACGCCCTCCCTCGTTGCAGTTCCCCGCAGTCCGCCCCGGCCGGCGCCGCGCCCCCGCCCGCTGCTCCAATGTCCAACATCTTCAAGATGCAGAAAGGGAGACGTGAGTATCTACAGCTAATTTAATTATTTTTTATTGAGTTATATTATTGAATTAAACTACAGGACTGTTCTAGGATACAAAGTAACTCTTACTAATATAGGCTATAAAATACATACATATCTGCCACGTCACGCTTCTTTACCAACGGGTTAAATAGAGAACACATGCTTTCACTTGCTAAGTTTCAAACACACAAAGAAATACTTTTCACTTCATTACATAGACGTAACTAAAGAAATGCGTATATGATATTTTAGTCATAATGTTGCATTTCATTTTTTAAAAACTGTTTCTACCAATTTGCTTTTTTTATTGCTCCATTGGATATTTTCATCATTGATATTAATCCTAACAATTTAAAATCTCCAGATATAAAGAAGTCATACGTGGACGTGTTCAACCCGGGCGGCGCTGCGCGTGCGCTGCCCCCCGCCGCCGAGGTGCTGGGACCCGCTGCTGCAATGGCGCCGCCGCCAGCTAACTACTTTATACCGGCCTCGCAGGTATGTACATAGCTTATTTAAGTGTATTCAGTTCTATGTAACTTTCATGAAAGTCCCTTTTCGTTAGTGTCCGACCGAAGGTCTATTTTCGGCCGAAGCCGAAGCCTATTAATCGGCAATCGCCACAATCTTCGGCAGAAGCCGAAGCCGAAGCCGAAGCCGAAGGTTTATAAGCTCTTAGTAATTTTGTTCAATATTGTCTACAAGCTACAATTAATGTTATAGATTATTTCGAAACTTCAATATTGAAGGTTTATATTGACTGTCTCATATGAAAGTGGATTCAAAGATGATAAATATCATTTATTTATTAAGTAATTCATCAAAAAACCATCTTCGGCGAAACCTTCGGCTTCGGCCGGGTTTTGGGCCGAAGCCGAAGGTTTCGCCGAAGATGGTTTTTTTGGCCGAAGGTGGCCGAGGCCGAAGCCGAAGCTTCGGTCGGACACTACTTTTCGTTAACAATGTTCTCTTATCATTCCTTTGTACTATGCTGTACATTTGTATTACTACTCTTTTTTTTCTGTGTATCTTCTTACAATAAACTATTAAGTAAATAAATAGGTTAAGACTAGAGGCTGCGACTTCGTACGCAATTATCGTAACATCTTTCAAAAATAACATGACATCTTAAAATAATATAGCCTATGTGTTATGCTGACGTATAAGCTACATTATTGCAAAGTTTCATCAAAATCTGTTCGGTAGTTTTTGCGTAAAAGCGCAACAAACATTCTCCCATCCATCCATCGTCCCAAACATTGACATGTATACGTAATATCAGTAGGATTAATGAGTGCAAGTAATGAAGTGACGCGTACATGACGCCCGCAGCCGCTGCTCGTGGACATCTCCAGCTCCCCCGACATCACCCCGCCCTCCTCCGCGGTCTCTATACACTCTGTGGTATCCTAAGCACCTTATCCTGTACAATTCCATTCCTTTCATATCCTTTAAGACTAGCACAGTTCTCGCAGATCACATCGCTTCCTCGCCAGGATAGTTTTCGTGACGAAGATTAGTTTAAGCGTTATAACCGTTTCTGTCTAGAAGCCGTTAGTGATAAGGACAGAGTATGCGAGAAAAAACTGCTAGTCTGAGCTAGTACTTAAGTTTCGTCCAATATTTCAAATAGCTAGTAGACATTTTTAAATCTGTCAATACTCAATAGCGCACCAATAGCAGTTTCTTTTTGTTTTTTTTTTTTTTTGTTTAAACGTCCATACTATAAAAAAAATTATCATGGCTAACGTAATTAATATTTGTAAGTAAACCATTAATTATTATGTAAAATGTTGAAGAAAATATTGTTTGTTTTGCGCACGCGTCCAGGGATCGGATAACGTAGTGAACGGACATTAGCAGGGTAGGTTATAGTCTAGTCATAGTGTTTAGTAGTTAGTTTTATTAGAGGGCTAAAAGGTATTCCAATATAACTTCTTTGGTTACAAAAATGAGAGAGTAACTAAGGGTCGCGCGACACATCAGCGTTACGTACCGCGCGGAACGTTCAGCGGCTAGAATAAATGTATGCGACGTAATTTCAGCTGATGTGTCATAGGTGACTTGAAACACATTGCGAGCGTATTGAGCCGAACGTTCCGCGCGGTACGTTACGCAGATGTGATCACACATTAAATGTCGAATAAATGAAGCAATCTTTTAACCCTCAATATTAGTAGTTTAGAAACTATTTGTAGTTAAAGTAGTAACAGTAGAAATAAGTATAATTAACAAAGAACGGATGATGAAAATGTATCTTTGTTCCCCAGCCGGGAATCTACGACCCGAACCAAGCGGAGAGCGAGGACGCAGTTCGGCACTCCGGCATATAACCACTGACTGAATACTCCCCGCGACACAGCTTACCAACTAACTCACTTTAGTTGGCCTCTAGTGACGACATCATCGATACAAGTTTACCAAGATTTACATACAGTTCCATTTTACATCTTGTAACAGCTTTTATAGAGCTGTCTCTATCGTGTTGGTTGTATTGAAGTGAGATAAGTATATTTAACAGCGTTGCTTCCTAAATTGGTGTTACAAGGTGTAAGTTTTTTTAGCAATTGAAACAGATACAGAATTTAAAGTTGACAGCAATCGATAGTGCCTTCTTTCTTTTTTAACGTACAAAAGAAAGGGTTAGCACATTTTGTTAAAATGTTTATTTTGATATCAAGTTTGTGTCTGTTTGTATTGCAACTATTTGCCCTCTCGCTTTCACATCTCCGCTCTCACTCTATCATCTTAGTTTCTTTAATTTAGTAAATCTAATGTAAATCGTGGTTAAACGACAGCAAAAGACATGTTTTTGCAAATAGAATAATTTTAATTTAGTAACGTCGTGAATGAAATGTTGTGTGTATTACGTTTCAACCTAGTTTCTGTCGTTTGGTTAGAAATCTAGCAGTTTTACGTTCGTCTTAGTTTCATATCTAGTGATTACAATTATATTCCTTCCTCTGTGCTGTGGGTTTACGATTGAAAATGTGTTATTTACATATTAATTGATTATTTTGTCAAATTATATTTCAACTTTATATCTTTGAATTTTATAAATGATTTCTTTAGTAATTATTGCATAGGAAATTGGATTATTTTATATAATTTCTGTTAATTTTTTAAGGTGCAATAGAATTTGTTTGATTTGATAGCCGGCTTCAAGCCGGTCACGTAGACAATAAACAGACCTTTATTTAGTTTATTTCGCGGTTTCAATGGTTTGTGTAAAATGTTGAATATGTACAGAATAACGTGATGTTTAAGGTAGACTAGGGGCAGGTTGTATAAAGTTTATGAATCGATTGCCTTAGTAAAGTAAATTATGTAACGTTTGAAGGGCGCACGGGCCCGCGTTCCCGTTCTGTATAAATAGAGCATCTATCCGCATCTATCTGTATATTAGAGAGCTGAACATCGCGTCTCGCGCACTTCCTATACTTTGCAATGTATTTTGAAATGTATTATAATGATTGATTCAAATCTATGGAGGATATTTAAATAAAATGGTTAATGCTTATATTTGTTTTCATTTCATTGAATCTCCACATTTTACAATTACAATTACGAACAGCGCAAACTGACGTGTGTGAACATTTTTTGAACATTCACTTCTACGCTTTTAAAGTTTTTCAGTTGTTAAATAAACATCGACGTAGAAATAAATATTGTTAATTCTTTCTCCGTTCTTATTAAGACGACATTAGTGAACGAATCCTGCTACACTACAACTCAGCAATTGCATTCTCCACTGCGACAAACTGCATACATCGCCGACATGACATCAAGACCACTCTTTATTTAATTTTATTTTATTTAAATAAATTTATAACTTCATTAGAATCGTTAGTACTGAGAGCTATAGTTGGCGCAGTCACAGGTAACAGCGTGGTCCAATCTTCTAATCTGTACTTAGTGGGAGTGACAGTAGGTTTATTTTTAACCAATATGTGCACGATGTCGGGTAGAGGCGTGATTCGAGTTGCCTTCTCTGTAAAATTTGTTGTAAGTATTTCCATAGGGTTTATCGTTTCCTCAAAATGTATCTGTCCAGAAGTTAGTGTTCCTTCAGAAATTGGCGCTCCTTCAGAAGCTGGTGCTCCTTCAGAAACTGGTGCTCCTTCAGAAACTGGTGCTCCTTCAGAAGTTGGTGTTTCTCCAGAAATTAGCGTTTCTTCGGAAGTGCTTATTTCTGACGTAGGTAATGCAGTTGTATTTGGTGCAGCTTGTAAGAGGGACGTTTCATTAGCATCAGTCACTTTAGATGCGAGTGATGTATCATTAATATAAGTTACATTATAAGAAGTTGGTGATAATGTAGTGGTTTGCCGTAAGGTGATGGTCTCTGAAACATTGCGCGTGTAAGGGATGATGGGTAGATAGACTTGCTGAGTGGTGTGTGGTGGCAGCACTTCCAATGGGAACTCGTCCTCCTCGTGCTCGGACGCACTGGACGCCGCAACTAACTGCAGAACAGCCACAGATATCGTACCGACCACAAACACTGCCATTATTATAGATAGTAATAACACAGCTTTGTTCATCATAAGTTGTCATAAAACCCACCGCGGGTTTCTCATCGTATTTGCACTTAGATTAGAGATTACAGAGTTTTCACTTAATAAACAATTTATTAATCTACTGTAATCAATGTGAAAATACGTAATGCATTTTGTTTATTGATATAGTAATGTCATGAGATGTCAGACGTCATACGGACAAGAGTGGCAAATCATCATGTTTCATAGGTTTTATTCTGGTACCAGCAAAGCAAGGGTACCAGATTTTTTCTCTCAGTTTGAGCCTGATTCTTTTTAGCTCTCGGTTTCGAACTCATGTAATCCGAGTTCGAAACCGAGAGCGAGTCAATAAAACAGGTAAATAATAATTGATCATTTAATCTGGATTAATGAGCATGTCGATCCAGTCCCGCACGAGCGCTACGTTGACGAAGAGCGTGGGCTCGCACGCCACGCCGCACTCGCGCGAGTCGCTCATGACGCCCAGCAACATGCGCGCGCGCACGAGCGGTGTGCCCGCGCAGTAGTTGCAGGGCGAGCCGCGCGCGTACAACACGCCCACGCACAGCGGCCCCGAGCCGCACGCGCCCTGCCGGTCCGTGCGCCCGCGGTACAGGTGCCGCATCGCCCAGCCGCCCGCGCCGCACGCCAAGCGCGGCACCAAGTACACGCTCACCGAACGCACGCGCCGGTTGGTCGACGACTCGCCCTCCACCGTCCTAAGACAAGACGAACACACATTCATCATGCGTCAAACTATTTGTTAATTTGAGCCCTGACGAAACGCTATCTTTAATACGATCGCTCACCTGAACGGCCCGAAGCCGAGGATGGTGACCCTCTCGCCGACGGTGAGCAGTGAGTAGTCAGCGACCGTGGGCAGGTCGACGGCGGCGACGGCCCGCAGCGGCTCCTCGCTGCGCAGAGCGGCGACGTCGTAGCTGCGGTTGGCGCCGAGGTACAGCGGGTGCGGCTGCACGTCCGCCACGCCGTGCGACCGGCCGCGTCCGCCGCTGCCGTACCCCTCCAGCATCACGAAGTTGTCCAGCGAGTCCACCTCCTCCACGGCCTCGATGCAGCTCGCCGCCGTCAGCGTCCAGTGCTCGGTGATCGCCGTCAAAGTGCAGCCGAAGGTGACTACCTCGGGAGGTTTCAGCTTCACCAGAGCCAGCACGTACACCTTGTACACTCCGGTTACCTCCTCCCCGTCAGATTGATCATCCAATGCTAGTTCGTCGACGTCTTCCAGCTCGGGAATTATCTTGGTAGTTCTTATAGGTCCATCATTTATTGGTATTTCTTCTGTTATTTCATCAGTAACTGTAGCTTGTGTAGATACGGCACCATTTTCGTAGTAGTGTACTGGAGCGACTGTCTTCTTAGATGGCTCCCAAGTACATTTGACTCCAGGCGCTACAGTGTGATGCGTCATTGTAGTCTCTGATTTTGTAGAGAATTTACTTGATGGTGTTGTGAAAGCAATGTCGTCATGTATTGACCCATTTGCAGAAACTTTATAATATTCATTATCTTTGAATCTGGATGAGCACACAATTAAATGCAGTACCAAAAACACTATTAATATAAGACATATTATAAATAGTAAAAGTTCTAAGAGAGCTAAAAAAATCTCAGTCCAAGTGAAAGCCCTGCACCATCCTTTAAATTCCTTCCAACACTCATTACACATTATCTCAAATACTTCATTATTGAGTCTTCATCACTCATCTTTGAAATATCAACATTATGACAACCATAGCATGGCCATTGGGATTTATTGACTTTTAACTTTTCACTCTTGTAAACTCTTATTGAGTACTAAGTTTAATATCTTTATTTAGGATTACTGTACATCTGAAACAAGTATATTTATTTCACAACTGGTTAATACTAATTTAAATACCTGAACAAAAGAAAATATTGTAAATTAAAAGCCAGCCAACCTGTCAATTCATTTTCTTTCATGTTTAGAATCAGGATTAAGAATAATAGGAGGTCGGAAAGGTCTGGTGGCGCATCCAAACCTCAGCTGGCCGGCCTCCTTGCGCCCGCCGAAGCCGCCGCCGAGTCTCCGTGGCTTCCACCCTAGCAGCCGCCTCTCTGCCTCCCTTTCCACAACTATTTCAGTCCCGTCTATGAACTCTTTGTGCATCTCTCGTAACGCCTTCTCCACGCTGATGTGATTGTCAAACTCTACAAACGCGTACTGTTTAGATTTGCCGGTTACAATGTCTTTTACCAACCGACAGTGGACTATTTTACCGAATTTTGTGAATTCTGATATCACTGTGTCCTGAAATAGAAGGACATTAAGGTGAACTTTGTGAATAAAGTCTGTTAAAGAGATTTTAGTAGATTCTGATTGTTTTTACCTGATTAGTTCTGGGATTCAACCTCCCGACGAACAACGTTTTGTTAGGATCACCTTTTACTTGTTTGTTGGGAATATATTCAGATCTCAGTGCTCGTAGTAAAGCCCGGTCGTGGGGTTCGCTGTCTGTGCCTTAAATATAAGTAAAATAAGTTTAAAACTTTGTACATTTCAGATATGATCTTTGATAGGTTATGTTATGAATAATACAGCGGTACTTACCGTCAATTGAACCCACTTCAATAGGGTTATATTCTGTTGCGTATTTTTTATAATCCATGTTAGGCACTTCACCTATTTAATAAAAATAATTTTAAGTAGATCAAATTAGCAAAAACACCAAAAACCAACAAAACCTCAAACCTGTCAAAAAACCTACTATTGTAAACATAGTAGTGTTGTCATGTGTTAGTCAATAAACCGGAATATTTTAATCAGCTACCGGTTTTCTCGTTCGGTTAAATATCCTTTGTGGAAGATTTCTGCGAACCTCTAACACTGCTGTGTAGTTGAAAAGTGAGATGAAAAGGTTCCTACTTTATGCCTTTTCTTGAGAACATATTTTGTAACATTGAAATTACTTAGCACATTCTGTGTTAAGTTGTTTAAAAGATTCCAGTGTAATTGAAATATTCATGGTTTAGGTAGGTTTCTATAGTAAGAAAACACCGGCTCCTAAACATTATCTTTTATTATATTAAGCTTTTATTCAATTATCATCATAAACAAAAACTTTCGCAAGGCAAAAGAAAGGTGTGCAAAATAAAACACGGGAATTATAATTAAAAAAGCATGTTACACTATTTATGACTAAATGAAAATATCTTTTACTCTTTAGAATGCAACACTAACGAGTACAGCTATTTCACATGAACCTGACAAAACTTAGGTATTTGAGATATAAAGAATATCTGCAACACCAGCTGCAGTAACTTACCAATTTGGTAATAATGTCTGGTTTGACTCACAAGTGTTACATTTGTAACTAGCTTCTAATTTTAAATACAATTAATCACATTTTGCTTAGAGTGTACTTCTTACTACTCTACAAATCATGGATGTTTACAAGAGTATGTTACAGTCGAATATCGTAATAAAGTTACTACCTAGAGCAGACACTTTATAAACTTTTACAGTATTAAGTGAGTAGAGTAGTAATAAGTAATAGAATACATCCTATACCTGGTGAATAGGAAAACACATAATTCTCAAACCTCATATATGTATTAATATAAGAATGGTGCTGTAAAATATTTTAAACAAACCAACAACATTTCATGTTAAAAGAATTTATCTTTACTGTCTAAATTAGGTACACATGCTGCATCTTGGATTTGTGTGACCAAACAATACCAAATTCATACATTTCATTCCAGTTTAAGTGGACATTATAACATTCTAGAAGATAACACAGCAACCAAGTTACTCCTTATTTCCAACAAGTGTACCCAAGTTATATAAATGTCAGCTGAAATTATGGGTCATAATTTAATGTATAGTATTATACTATTAACTACATTATTTACAGTTCAAATGTGAGTGTTTAAGGGAACTTTAAGGAATTATTACAATGACTTCCGTACAGTAACACAATCACATTATGTGTAAGTGTATTGACAATATCCAATAGTAGTTGAAATATAATTGAGTAATGTTCAATCAACACCAATCTATTATATTAAATATCAGACAAATAAATTTACAAAGATGTATGGTCAGTGATGTCTTCAAAGTATTAAAATAAAGCAAATATCTGTAATTGGCACCTGGCTGCAACCAGCAACTTGCAATTAGCAACAACATGTCACAAGTTTGAACCCTCGCAACCATCTAATCACCGCCTATGAGTATATGACATACACCAAACAAGTTACTGTATGACTTATTGCCTAATTCTGATCACCAATTAGTTTAGTAGCTTAGAGCTATCTCACAAATCACAACACTTTCTGTAGATTGCAATGGCCAATAACCTACTACACCTTGCAACATATAAACTAAGCTGTGGGTGGCTGCCACAGGCAAATCAATAGGATTCAGGAATGACAATATTTATAAGAATTTGCCAAATCAATGGGAAATAGCTGCCCATTGCAGTGCAAGAATTCCCGTTGAGCCTCAACACTATCCGTCTGATACAATTTTCCTTTTATACATAAGTTAACATAATAAAATAAATGGAATTTCCAGCGACAATGAGAGTTAGGTTCACGTCACAGTCACAGTACAATGTGCAAATGGTCTAATTGAGTGAAGGGGAGTGCCCCTCGTCCCACACCACATCGATGCTGGGCCACTTGGTCTGCAGACACGTGAGCATGGGGTCGGTGCAGGCAGCCCGGAGTGGGCACTCTAGGAGCGCGGCGCGACCCGTGCGGTAGGCCACGCGGCCGCCCGGGTTGCTACGGCCCAGTCCATTGTAATGGTACAAAGTGAACGTGTCAGGCGCGCCACGTTCGCAGCCCGGGAAAAACTCATCCATGAACGCACTCAACAGAATAATGCCTAGATTTTCAGCATCCAGTTTTCGTCGCATCAGCTCAACATATTCGGGTTCACTAACCAAGTCAGCGGCACATAAGACATCTTGTAAGGCAGCTGAAGGTATAAAATTGTTGCCTTCAGGGTCAAATGACCGGAAGATCCTTTCAGCTGACTCTCCAGCTGTCTCAGGTGCTGCCAGGCGTCTCTCCAGAGAGAACAGCACTGTCAAGTGTGTCTCTGAAGCTAGGACCCATACTGGATGCTTCGGATTCTTGTAAAAGGAACCTACTGTACAGTATTGCATGTGCTCCATGATTGTGAGAAATCCAATGTCATTCTGTCTCTCTATTCCACGCAATCGTAGTCCGCTCACCACCTGATCGTGATCCCAGACATGCGCTACAGCTCTACCTGTCAGCATGAGGTTGATGAGACCCTGGGAGCCATAGCCATATGTAGAATGTATGAGAGGATCAGAAAGTTCAGCTAGTTCTGTTTCTATGGTGGCCACTCCTTTGCTAAGAATGACACTATATAACAGAAGGAGGACTCCATATTTGTCCTTCAAAATTCGAATATTCCTTGTATAGTAAGCCTCTACTTCTGAGAGGGATTGAAATGAATGGACTTCTATCCGCCGATGGAATTGCTCAATAGTATCATAGGACTGTTCATCTGCACTGATATTGTTAGCTGCACTGGTCTCAGCGTCTGTATCGTCCTTGCGGTACACGGCTACATTGTACTTAGGTGCTAGACACTGGCTTAGGATGGTACACACCGCCCTAACAAGAAGGGAATTACATTTTTCTGCAGTTAAGTCTCGAAACGTGTGTCCTGGTGTTTCAGCCAACAGGATACGAAGTAGGAACGCCTGAACGGGTGCAATAGCGGCACACGGGCCGCCTTCTTGCTGCGTCAACGCGCTCGGTTCGTTTTCACTGAAGATAAAACCTTGGGCCCAACGCCTGAATACGTCCTCCTTGACGTTCTCGCCCCACAACAGCCGCCGCGTGTGTGCTAGCTCGCGGTCCCACACCGTCGCCGAGCCAGCGCTGGCGGCGCCTCCTGGACCGCCACTACTCATCTTGTCGCTCTCCTCTACTGGCAAACTAGTACTACAGGCTTCGTTTTCACTTGATCCGTTTAGCATTGGCTTAGGTATGATCGGTTACGCCACCTTAAAATGAAACAAAATTAAATATGCAATTCAACAAACTAATTAATGAGTTCTAATAAAAGGTATTCAATGCTACAAAAAGAATAATAACCACGTAGTACTTACCACGAAAATGAGGCTCATACCGATTATTGAAATTTGATAACTATAAACTCTTGTTGGAATACAGTTCAAGTGTTTGAATAGACTCAATTAGCATTATAAATCTTCCATAAATCGGTAATAAAAACTTCATCATAGAAAAGAAAAGCTTACGACATAAAGGCTGCCATTTTTTGAGAAAATAGCAACATTTACGAAAATCAATTCACGCAAAACTCCAAGATTCAAAACATTATTTTATTAAAATTTTGATATGAATTCAGCAATCCAAATAGTATCAATTTATGATTTAAAATTTTTTTTCTTATAAACAAATTATTTAACATTTTAATAACTCAATTAGTGCAAAAAAGCTAATATGGAAACAACTTTTATAAAATGTTATTGCGTGTGCCGGAATACTGTCTGAACTTTTTAATGACTTTTCATTTAATATCCAGTTATTTTAGTCATCTCAGCGTAAAATTGTGAAATTTGAATGAAGATTTTAGATAATTTTGAAGATGAAATACACTTTATAAGTTTTTGTGTTTTTTGTATTTTTTATAACATCTAATAAAATAAAAGAGAACGATAGAATGTTATAGTAAATAATATTGGATTAAAAGCATGGGTGCCTAACCAGAAAAGTCTGTAATGACGTCAAAAATGACAGTCCTCGTCAACAAAATGTCAGTTTTGTCTATCTGTTAGTTAGTTTTAGTTAGTCAAACCATGAACATCGGGTGGTGATGTTTCGTTAAGATTTTTTATTTTTGTGATTTTTGTGTTTTTCTTATGATTTCCTGTAATCTAATTAGCGTGTTATAGACTTAAAAATGTGTAAGGTGTATTATTAGAATAGTTTACGTGTTGTTTTGAGTGCTGGTGGTAATTTATTTGTGTTTTGTTGATTATTTCGACATGGTGAAGGTAGTCGTTTGGAGGCGTCGCGCTGCGTTCAACATCGCAGGTTTGTGCATTGTTCTATTACCTGTAGACCATGGGTCTGGGTAGTATACGTTATACTTGTAAAGCCCTGCAAGTGCGGTGCCACTTATTGCTGCTATAAAGTTTGTTCAGTTTCAACAAAATAGGGCGTTTGTGAAAGGTTGCGAGAGAAGGCTGTACTCTCGCTCGTTGCTTGTAGTTTACGACGTAAAGTGTTTGTTAGGCTTCCACCTAGTCCTTGGTCCACAGTCTAGGGTAGAGCGATTATAGCGAGAGGTATCAAAACACTTCATTGTCTTGCACAAAGTTGATATGCATGAAGATGAAAGTTTATGCAAGCTAAAGTACGGTATTTTTAAATTTATTAAAGAATTCGCTATAGACACAGAAAGACTTGCATTATAAGTATTGTGTTCAATCTCTTGAAAGACATAATATTCATACTCGATAACTTAATTCACATATTTGTAGTTACATCAGTTACCATGGTGATTTCTACTTCTTACTTAGAAATCTCGTAACTAAGCCTAGAAAATAAGGTACTTATTTCATAAGTTATTAAAGGTAACTATAAAAATTACCAAATTGCTAATGATTGTAATAATTGTCAATTCCAATATTGTTGTACAAAAGATACATTAGATATTTAATTTGTTAATTATCAGTACAATTGACTGTGAGGTGATCAGTATAATAGCAGATGTATCATATAAGTACTTAACTACTGATTAGTATTTTTAATTAACATATTTGTGTAATTGTTACCAACACTATAAATACAAATTATTTATACTTTACTGAAGTCTGCCCGCGACTTCGTACGCATTTATAATCATATGATATCTCAAAAAAATATAGCCTATGTGTTATTCTGATGTATAAGCTACAATATTACCAAGTTTTATCAAGATCTGTCCTGTAGTTTTTTCATGAAAGATTTACAAACATCCATCCATCGGTTTATAATATTAGTAAGATGTCATGTGTACATCAGGTTTAAATGCATACATTATTGCCAGGAGTTTGCTTGATTTTTTTTTTGTGTTATTCATTCGGTCATGCTCTCACTTCCTTTAGTTGTCTTTTACATCACCCGTACAAGTACTAAATATTTAAGTAATAATATTGTTCTTCAATAAAGCTAAGGAAACTTATTAAACACTTAATTAGATTTCACTTTTACAACAATAACATCCAATAGTTACAGTTATCCGTGAAATTTGTGACGTGCCTCGCTCCACTCGACTCTGAAATCAATTTTATACATTTAATTTTATAAGTTACCATGAAATTAATGTGCTTTGTTTCTTATACACTAAGATATGATTTCATGTGCAACTTACAGATATGCTAAGGGTATATGTATTTTGTGTTGTATTACCATTTAGTTAACTTTAGGTATGTTTCCACCAGCATGCTTTCGTTTGCGTTTTCATATTCAGCTTGCGATTCAATTTTCAGTTCGTTTTGCGTCTAACGCTGTGACTACTGTTTGACACATTTTGAGCAATTAGCTATGACTTTTCGGGCATGCTTTAAATTAAAACGCGAGATGGAGACATACCTATTGAGTGGTTGCAATATGCAAGCAGTAATTACGTAGGATGTAACTATGCAGCTGCTGATATTGAAAGTCAGCAAGGTGATGTCTGCAGATGGATTGACAGTTCGATCACCATTACCTACTATAACTAGTTACACTACTTTCATGATCGATTTTGTTACGACAATGAAATAGCATCTGGCGCGGGACTTGTTTACATACATACATACATATCCGTCACGCCACTCTCCCATTGGGGTAGACAGAGACTACTTGCTATGTTTGGACTTGTTTACTTTGCCCATGGAGAAAGAAACAGGCAAGAAGCTCACTAATCCTTTCTGATAGGCCTTGAGAGGATTGCTCTGAAACAAAATAAGTTAAAATTAATACAAAAATAAAGTTTTACGTATTTTTTCGTATTCAGAATGGAATGTACGACCTCAGCTTTAAGAAACCGCTATCTCTTCACAACAAATGTTGTAGAAATGGCGACAAAAATAAGCAGTAAACAAGTTAGTAATGTAGATGCAAATGCCGGCTCATGATAACCGGCTAAAACCGGCTTCGTTATAGTGCCGGCGAATCCAAAACTCTATGATAATGTTAATTGTAAGGCAGTGGCAGAAGCATAGGAATACTAGTTCATTACAGTGTGAGCCGGCCGGCGTAGCAGGTGCGTGGGCAGCCGCGCGTGACGCCCCGCGACCTCCGCCTATCAAATTATACACACAGCTTGTCAAAATATGCCTTTTGCCAGCTTGATGCTAATTTTACGCTTGTCAAATTTTTGATTACAGCTCTGGTATTGTTTTTGATGCGCGAGGCTTTCGTGTACATCATAAATGTAACGGGTTTTCCACTAATCGGTTTTCATAAGACTGAAGACACAGCTAAAAGACTGAAAAACAAAAGCTGAATAATATGCTAATATAACGCTAGACGACTTAACCCTTCTATCAGACAAGCGCGTGGCATAAGTCCGATGTGTAAATGACACGTACGTTACCACTTACCTAATGCATATGCATTGTAGGCCAATACGAACAAAAAGTCTTTGTCTTTTCACCTATATTGGTCAAAGACTGGTGAAAAGACAGATGCAAAAGGTTCTTCAATACGCATCAACAAAGACTTTATTATAGCCCATTAAGGTAACACAACTCCAACACCGTTAGGTGTATTATAATCGCATTTGGCGAATGCACAGGCTGCATAATGTTGGTACAATAAGTCAGCTTTGGAAGGGTCCTGTTATAATGGGACTCGACAGCGATAATAGCGTGACACGCGCGACAGCCTGTCTGTCAGAACGTTGACCCGCGGTTGATCGACGTCTCTCTCAGCTGTTATTTGTTGTTTGCAAGAAATATGTCTTCAAGGGTCTGTTACACCATCTAAAGATGAAATCTGACAGATATTTTATACCTCTCTGTCTAAAACGTCATGTTTTATGAAATAGACATACATAGGTTTATCTGACACTTAAATTTTATCTTTAGGTCGTGAAATGGGCACCAAGTCTAGTATTGCTTAAGATTAAGATGAATTGTAGATAGAGACAACTCATGTGATGTTAATGATTTGTTTACTAGTTTGTCGCAGCAGACAGAAAGGAGCTAGCTTACAAGCCGACACTAGCTTGGTTAAAAGTCTAAGGTAGCCTTTGTAATTTTAAGGATCTGAATAAAAACTAGCAGAAAGTATCAGCAAAGAGAAAGCAGCTCTATGAATTAAACGCAATCTGTATTTTTGTACACAAACAAGACTATGCAACCAAGTAATACGAGACTATGATATTATATCGCGCATCTGTCAGAATAGAGAGCGAATGAATGGTTCAAGTTTGGTTTCGTACCGAGTTGAGTGTGGAGTACAGTACCTACAGCCTCGGCTAGAGTAAAACAATGGTATAGTTGTGAAACTACGAGTAGCCGACCGCTTGCGTTGCCACTCCTTACTTCATATCATTCATATGAAATGAAAGTTTCGCGAACTCTGCCATCTCATAGCCACTTTTAAAGAAGCCTTTGGTTAATAAATAATAAGCGAAAGAAGTATGTGTGTGGATCGTAGCAAGTGGTCTCTGCCGACTCCGTTAAAAGAGAGGCGTTACGGAATGCATGTACGTATGAATGAACATGTTATCAAATCAGTCAGTTACCCTTCAGCCTAAAAAGAACTTAAAAGAACATCCTTTCATTTGAATATTAACTGTTACCTAACGAACGACGGTTTGGTTTTAAACTACCGTTTGTGACTGTATGACTCCAGGCAGACTCTCGTATTCAATTACTGTAACGTAAATAAAGCTCCAGCGCTAACTACTTTAATTCACTTTAAAACGACCCGCGCTACTTTCCTCTATGGATTTAAAACATGGCGCCCGTTCAATAGTTAACGAAGTACTTATTACTTGCATTGTTGGAAATGAGGTCAGAATGAAAACTTGCATTAAGGTATCTGTAGGGTATTTATAGACAGAGACTAGTTGTTGTTAAGTTACTAAGTTATAAGTAAAGTTAGTTAAGTTGTAGACGATGTGACGCTGTTCAAACCCGCTTTAATGAATAATGCAAAACAATGGCTTCGTAAGTTTTTAAACTGTATTCTTCTTGCTTATTAATCTTTCACATCCCAGAAAAAAAAGAACAATTGAAAACCTATAGTGTCTGGGTTTATAATGGGTCAGTGGGATGTGAGAGGTTAAAGATTACCTCCCTTATCACAAAACGATTGTTATAAGGGGGTATGTGTCTATCTACTTGCTTATACGTAATTTATATTTTGCTAATTTCAATTAAAAACCAAGTTGGGTCAGAGAACACATTAAATCACCAGCTAAGTTAGTCACCGCGCGTGAATTTAACTTAAACATCTTTTCTGTAGGTAGTATTTGCGTGAATAAATAACAAACTCTATCAAGGCATTACTTCCTTTTTAACATTAGAAAGGGGTATTATAGGATACTTTGTAATAGTATAGTAAAGTGTACACTCCCTTTGAGTGTAGGCGGTGACTGCGGCGGCGGTGGCTATAGATGGCTGTAGTTAGTTCGCCGGCCGGTGAGCGTCATTATTAGGTCCACACAGAGTGAGCAGCATCGCGAAGCTAGCATCTGACCAATTAAAAGAGACCCCTAAGAACTACCCAACTCAATAGGATAGCGAAGTCTTTCCTGAGCGGCCAAACATGTCTCGCGAGACTGCTCGCTCTGTATGTACCTTCCTATTATAGAACGCCGCGGGATAAAATAAATTAGTCGTTATACGTAATGCGATACCAATGGTTTGTTGCTGTTGCTCTATCATTAAGCTCAAATATAATATTATAACGGTTCTACAGGAACTTTGTGGTATCTACTGGGTTTGTTGGTGCACTAAAAGGAAGGTACTCTATTGAATCAAAGAGTAGGGGATTAAAAGGCGAATATTAGACGAATATTAGATTAGCGGCTCAGAGTAGATAACTTAATTGGCTTATGTGTTATTTAACTTTATTTAAGCAAATGAGTTGTAATAAGCTGTATATTTTCCGAAATAAATAAATAATCGTGGGAAAAGAGGAGAGACGGTTGTGCCCAGCAGTGGGATATTGACGGCTAGATAAGAGAAGATGTATGGAAGGAAAGTACATAGTTACTTAGTAGTTAAGGAAAGTACTTAATATAGAGCCTTATGTCTATCAGTCAGCCATCAATTTGTAATAGCATCGCTCGATACTTGTAAACAATTGCAAAACTAGTTTTTTTTGTAACTCGTTGCAAACTGCACTTTCTATTTTATGTCAGTTACAGACGAATTCATTACGTTATGTGTTACTTTAGTGCTTTTACTCAAAATGTTACTTTTGTTGTTAAAACGCTTTTGTTCGGAATCCATTAAAAGAGTCGTCACGGCACTTGAGAGTCATTTTGGGATATACAGGTTGAAAAATATTGCGAGGCTTGAATTTCTAAAAACCAATTTTAGTTTTTAGACATTTTTGGTTAGACATTTGTCTAGGCCCCCGTTTCACCATACAGATAAAATTTATTTGACAGATATTTTATACCTGTCTCTGTCTCAAACGTCATGTTTTATGAAATAGACATAGGTTTATCTGTCAGTTAAATTATCTATACCTAGATGATGAAACACGCACTAACTATTTGCAAGGGTAGCGGCGGTGATGTCTTGTTATAGAATCCATTTGCTATAATTTTACTAAAAAGTTTATGGTCCAATAAATTATTACATTTTACAAAAAGTCACATTTTACATTAAAACAGACCAATCTTCGATACTGACTAAGTCACATGTTCCCATTACTTAAGTTTTTGTTTATTGTTGCATGATTTGGCCGAGCTATTGCTTGGACCCATCTGAATGAGAACACGTCAACTTAGACCAGTGTGACGTCAACTGGCTTCCCTCGAGGCGAGTGAAGAAGCCAAACAACCTGTACATAAAATTTTTGTAACATTTCAAGTGTTTTCTTGGAAAGTGGCGACACTTGACGCACCTAACGGGTCTTTGGATGCGAGCGAAGTCACGCGATAGCACTAGTGTTACCCGATACTCGAGCACCGTGAGATTTTAGCTCCAACTTGATTTTAAAGTGATAACGCTAATTGATTTCTTTCCAACCATTTTCAAGTCAAGTGTCGAGAAATGGACAAAACTGCCACATGTGTTAAAAATAAAAATTATCGTAACTTGGATTTTTTTACAATTAGGGAACATTCTGAAATCGTTCTTAACTTTTTACTAATGGACGATGATTTATTGTCAATTTTATCGACCCATATTCATAGATTTGTTCTCGAAGCTCCATATCATATACCCTGTCAGCATCATCAGCTCTTTAATGTCCCCACTACAGGGGCACGAGCATACTCACACCATCATCATCATTAAACTTAAGAGTTAAGACTCTTGTCGGTGGAGCATTCAGAGGAACAGTGCATTGACCTCTTGATACGACATGACGTTAACTCACATACAAGGCGGATTTCGCATATACCTTCTTTCTTCTTTAGAGTACCCCATATACCCTGTATATTCACAATAATATCTTCGCATTGTTATTACGTTTCCTAAATATAAATGAAAAAACATACATAATCATACATTAAAATGTAACGAAGCATGTCAAGCCCCAAATGTGCAACAGAAATAAAGTTAATTTCTGAAGCATTGTTTGCTTTGTTACATCCAAGGCGAGATTATCTTGAGACTTGGGACTTCCTTCCTCACAATACGAGATTTGGCATTGAATTGTTACTAAAAGCAATTAGAAAAACGGTTTAAAATTGGTACCTAAGTACGAGTAATTACTGCAAGCAAACGTGAGGAACTCAATGAAGACTCTTTCATAATATTATTACTAAAGGCGGCCCGCGACTTCGTAAAACGTAAACTTCGGAAAAAATCATGATATCGTAAAATAATATAGCCTATGTGTTATTCTGATCTGCAAGCTACAATATTGCCAAGTTTCATCAAAATCAGTTCTGTAGTTTTTGCGTGAAAGAGTAACAAACATCCATCGGCACAAACATTGACATTTATAATATTAATAGGATATGTTTTTGTATTAATTTAAAGCGACGTTTAGACATCATTGTGTCTAAAATGTAGAACCTGAGTTAGAATTTCTACAATACTCTAGTGTAGAATTTCTTTCCAGACAGAGAGGTCGCAGGCTAACCTGACGCAACGTGGAAAGCGTGTCGCATTCTGAAATAAACTAAACTTTATGCAGATGTAATCAGTATTGTTTACAGTTATTTGGTGCTTATCTGTGTTCGTACAGCTTCTATGTTGTAGCTATTCTTGCGGTGTTTTCTTACTGGATATAGTCGTCATAAGGGCTAACCACACATTTCCAGGAATACGTCCCTGACGGAACACGGTAAAAATCGATTAAGTACAAATTGTATGAACTTGTTCACACAGCTTGTCAGGCGTCTTTAGTGAAACGGTTAGCCCTGACCCGGAAATGTGTAACCCTTTATACCTACGTTTGAAAACAACCAATCTTACATCTCACCATTCAGTATTGAGCTTTCTCATCCAGACCATATCGACTATAATTATTGCAGAACTTCAAAACGACTTGTATAATTTCAGTAAATTAAACTATTACTGTGTACAGTTATTTCAAATTACCTAATTTGGATATTATTATTGTAAATAATGCCGCGATGAAACGAATTGTAAAATGTAAAAAAAACGCTAGTCGGAAGATTTTCCATCTGCGTGTTACTGACAGCTAAAATAAACCGTGTTAAGCGGTAATAATTTGAAGAATGAATATCATTTAACAGTTATGAATTCGAAATGGGCTGCTGCGACGCGAATGTCCAAAGTTATTGGTTATTAAAGTATTATGAAATCGATAGTCACGAGCGTGGAGTCGTGTCGTGTAGCTTACTGCTGTTGTCATATCGTGCTAATGCTGCCCAAATCTATTATTTTATGCATGATTTTATGACATGTTATAAGTACCTAGCTCTTATTGTCTGTAGGATATGATTTAATGGGGGTTTATGTTGTAGAGAAAGGGATTTCCCAGTCAGAGACACTTTTGTTACAGACGACGTCGTTTCGTCAATTGTAAAATTCGTACTAGGTATAGAATCTAGAATTGGCTTCTTCTCTTATTTAAGAGCTAAGCTCTTGTCGGTGGAGCCTCTTCCATCCCTCTCTATTTTCTGCCTTCTTTTTAACATCTTGATACAACATGACACCCGCCTTTTCCTTCACCTGTTCTAGGAACGTCCGTCTGGGTCTTCCTCTCTTCCTTTTCCCTTCAATTTTTCCTTCTATGATGTTTTTTATGAAGGAATCATGTCGTATCAAATGTCCTAGCATCTTTCCTCTTCTGTTCTCAATAGATTTTAGTAAACTTCTCTTTTCTCCCACAATCTGTAATACCTCCTCATTTCTCTTCTTTTCAGTCCAACTTATCCTCTCCATTCTTCGCCAACACCACATCTCAAATGCCTCCAGTCTTTCTCTATCCTTTTTATTCATTGTCCACGTTTCGCTGCCATATAGAGCGATACTCCAGATATTCACCTTTATAAGCTTTTTACGGATTGTTCTTGCTATGCGGGCTTTGAAAAGGTCAAAAGGCCAAGCAAGCTTTTAATAATAAAAAGTATTATTAAAAGCTTGCTTGGCCATCGCTATCCTAGCAATTATATCAGGTGTACATCTTGAGTCGCTGGTAATAAGACAGAATTGGCTTAGAAAACATATTATTAATATTACTTGCAGATAATCACTGAATATATATATTTTAATATATATTATAATATAATTCATTTAAATAGGTATTTCCCTAATCCAAACCTAGCTGCGGCTTGCAATCTGACCGTATGTGGTTTTGTGGTTATTACTCAGTTACCTTCCTATTATAACAATATTTATTTTAATAACAATGTACCTTATAGAACTTATGTAACAAATGTATCAGTCTACGAGGATCTTGAGCAAATACCGCGATACTTTTACATGTATAGCCACGTAGTGTAAGTATAGCTAATTCATAACCTTAGGAATACAATAATGAACACCCAGGTAGGTATACAATACATTATTAATTTTCACAAAAAACCCTAGAATATAAAATGCGATTGATTTCATCGTTTGATATCAGCAAAGTTCCCATGTAACGCGGCATGAGAGAGCAATCAAAGAGCTTGCGGTTTCATTGTGGAGCGGACGATTTCCATAAACACCGTTACTCAGCTATCTTTCATATAAATCCTATCGTAAATTAGCCTGGGAACAGAAATACTTGCACAGTCGATTGTACGAGCAAAAGTCGGGTTCTGCTGCGCAACGTTTTCTTTAGTTTACATTTAAAGCTCTCTAGACTAGACGATACTGTAATGAGTGTTAAAGAATTTGCAGATTTTTTTATCTTCTAGGTCTGAAGGCATGTTTGGCTATCAGCCATTAGATAGATAAACTTCCTATAAAAGATTTTGGCTTTTATTCACGGACTACAGTCAAATTCACCGACGTCTTCGTCAGTGAGCCAAATAACATAATCTGGTATTTGATAGACCCTACATTGGTCAAAACTATGAAACCCTATTAATTATGAATGCCTACGTGGTTGATGACTCACTGTGCAGGTTTTAAAACACGCACAGCTACATAATTAAAATACGAAATACAACACCGTCGCTTAACGATCGATCTCAGCAATGTTGGGCAAGCAAACAACAAATATTCTAAAGTGCACCCGGGTTTTGAGCTTAGGGGTTTTAAGTGTAGATAGCTCGACTCATTCAGTGAAGAATGACGAATCCTAGCGCATAGCAGAACTGGATGGAGAGCACGGAGGGAGTTCTATGCCCAGCAGTGGGACGTGACAACGCAACTGTATTTGTAATCCTAGCGTACAGCTGAATTAGATGGAGAGCAAGAAGGGAGGCCTTTGCGGCAGTAGGACCTGACAGGCTAACTGTATGTGTATGCCTAAACGAATGGGAAACTAGACTAGAGTCTTTCTCGCGATCGCTCTTTAATGTGGTTTTACATGAACAACTGCAAGATACCCACGTGTGTAATAGTGTGTGTAATAACACGCGTCATTGATCACTTTTTGTGTTTGCTTGTACGTCAATGAGTTACAGCAGTGGCAAAGTGATCTTGTTATATGAATTGTGTGATGAAGCGTTATGCAATTGTTTATTATTAACGTTTATTCTAGAAGCTTGACCAAACGCACACACTCATAGTGCAACCGTATACAAATCAAAATTGTCATCAATGGTGCCGTAAACGTATGACTCATTGTCTTCATGTAATATTTTCCTTATTAGGCGCGGGTCCACACAGAGCCGCTTGGCTGGTTTGGCCGCTCAGGAAAGACCTCACTATCCTTTTCAGTTGGGTAGTTCCTAGGGGCCCTTTTTAGTTGGCTAAATGCTTGCCTCGCGAGGCTGCTCGCTCTGTGTGGACGTGCCTAACGGTACACGTATACAAGCGACAATCTTTCCTCCAAAAAAATGTGCCATAATCTACCTCGCAACAGGGAACCATTCAACTGAAAATCATAAAGCAGAACTGAGCCATCCAATCCAAAAATAGATAAAAACAAAGCAATTTTAACGGTGCCTCCGCGACAGTCCCAGATATCATTGCTACGTGAGCGCTGTGAAGTGTTGCGAATCGAAGAAACTGTATATTATATACCTACTGTGATACTGTAGCATCCATTGTGACGGCGCAGGCGCCGCTCTGGTGCAAACAAAGGTACCGTTAGGGTGTGATTGTAGTTCAGGTATAAGGGTAATTAGCAGCTCTATACAGTTGCCTTATGTTTTGTTGCATGGATTTCTATTACAGTGAGATGTTTTCTTTTTATTATTCTTATATTGTAATGTTCCCATAAAATATGGCAAGCGAGCATGATTTGGTACATTGAATTTCATACTAAAGTTTTATTTTCCCACGGTCTGAAGCAAAAAATGAGGCAATTTTGGGCAAACTAGTCATCATAAATCATCCCTAGAGCTGTGCCTCATCCGAAGCATATTTTGTTTTTAATTATTAACACATTTGTTTACGGAAATCGCAAACAATAGTTTGTTTAAATAAACAAACACGCTAATCCATCGTCACACGCTTCCTGCCAACTTACAATGGAAGAACTAACTACATTGACAACTTATTTTTAATCATCTTCAAAACAAAACACGGCTATGACGTCATCGACATTCGATTGTTTCTAATTGTTTCCAAAATGGAGATTTCGGTCAATTTCTGAGAAAGGCAGTCATTCGGGTCATTGTGACTTTAAAGTTATAAGTTCGGTAAACCCTGTGTCAATGGATTGCTTCTTCCGGGAGTCGAAGCGGTGACTCACGCGACGGTTACCTGCGCCGGCGCACCGTGCCGATAGTGACGTCATCACAACTCCACACTATACCGGTATTGGTAATGTTTAACGAATCGGTGGCTTACTTCAAAGACGAATGGTTTGTTAGCACTTCGTTTAGGTTATTAGAGTAGGTCAAATTATTTTTCTTACTGTGTGTTAGCGTCTCACTCTACTTTTTCGATTGATGATCGATCACTCATGGTCAATCTTTTCGTATGAGATAAAGAATGTTTGAACCAACGGGACAATGCAAGAGAAAAGTTGGTACTCGTATTATGCCTCGCAAAACTATGCTACGTAGAACAAAGTGCTTTCATTTATGTTAGTACCGCATTGAAATATTTCTTTGACTCGGTACAGTGTTTTAGGTACTGAAGGTACCATGTTTATTTCAATCCCATAAGTTTACCTGTGGTTGCTTCAATGTCCAACTCTAGACTCTTACTCCAAATCTAATTAAGTTTATGCAAATAAGAGTTACTGAGGATGTATCGCACGTGTGTGGTAATAGTCCATTGTTTGTCGTCCGCAGCTTCTATCGTCCGGAGAGCGAGGCATGTTGTAATGTAACCTCGGACGCCCACTCGGTCTGTGCCATTGTATTCCTAATTCCTATTATATTAGGGCTTTAGTTGTTCTCAAAGTTTTTGCTGGGGGGTCACATCATCGAAGTCATTGGATAAAGTTTCAGTGGGAGTGTACCATTCATGCCAATAACATTCGTAACCTCCAGCTAAATGTCCATAGATGACAGATTGCAGGATTGAAAGGTGTTAAAAAATTGGATAAAGCTAAGGGCAGTAGAATGTGTAGTCACTGTTGTTAAAGATGTTTGAAGCAACGGAAGCATTGCGACCAATCCAACAACCATTCATCAGACTAAACATTTTAATGATTGAGATTTTCTTAATTATATGAAATTCTGCAAATACTGCAAATGAAAACGAGGAATTTGTTTCATGTGTTGTGCTTGTCCAGTAGTGTTGAGTGTAGGTATTGTTACACCCTACTATTTCGATGCAAACTTTGGGAGACATTAGAACATTTTATAGACTACATTAACCGCACCGAAACCTAAGCGTTGGTGGTTGCGTTTACGTTTCGTCTGTGAAGTAACAATACTGAATACCCTAACCGTAACCCGTGAAAGTTTAAAATCGCGAAATAGTTAATGCATTACGAAACGTATTCGGATGCGTTTTCGTTCAGTTATTGTTTTGTTACGTTTTCGGTGAAAGAGCCGTTGTTGGGAAAATCTTTCTCTTGTAATTTTTTGCGGTACAGTTTATCGTCACGCGAATGTTTTGGGTTCATCACGACTGTTGCATAAATGTTTTCTTTGAATGTTAAGATCTAATCTGCATTGTAGTTAACCTTTCTTTTTATTACATTTCTTCCAATTTTGAGGTCTTACTCGTCTAGTTTTTCTTTTAAAGTTATTGCATAAGTATAATTGCTAGGTACCTAAATTATAAAAAGTGGAGCCGATAATTCGATTGAAGTAAGTTCACTCCGCTGCAGTTTTAGTAGTTGAACTAAATTCGACCAGTATTTTACTACCTAGTACGTATAGTGGAACGTTTCACGAATGCAATGAAGAGAAAGTTCAGCAAACGATAAACAAACGAGTTGTGTCAAGGAGAGGCTGAGATTTTGGAATCGGTGTATTTTTGTTCAATGCGTTTACACGTAGTTTCATAACAGTTGTAAGACGTGGCTTATGGAGAAATGAGAAGGTTTTTGCTTAGCTGCGAAATTTCAATATGCATGAAAAAAATCCTTAATAATTTTTGTCTTTGACTTCTAATGTATAGTTAGTTTCGTGTTTGTTATGAATACATTAAATGTTTCCTTTGCAATTGAATAAGAGCCTCCTTACGAGGACGTTACTCTCCAAAGCTACACTAGATGTTTGTATTATTCAATATGTATGTCAAGAGTCAAGACTAATCTAGTTAGTCTGTTAGATTCCATTCTACTATGTACGTAGATAAAGGCCTCAACCTCTTTTACCAACGGGTGCTTAGTTTGGTATCTCATTGGGTTAGGTATGTTAATATCTCGAATTTAAATAATATTCATTTATCAATAGACCACCTATTAGATACAGCCTTTAAATAAACTTGGTTTCATAGTACATATTAGATGAAAAACTGTATAGCTAAGATAAGAAATCTATTCCATCGACATTCTAAATCAATCATATAATCAATGTATATGACATTCAATTAATAGAGTTCAATAAAATAATCCGTCTTCAGAAAAGCTGTTTAATGTTGAATAAAATAGAATATTTTAGTAGTTTTATATTACTAAACTTTAAAATGGTGCACTTACTCCATCTATATGTCTGTCATCTCTATGCCGGCATATCCTACGGTAGAGTAGAGATACGATACCGATAGTCGATGCAGCAGGACGCCGTGACTAATCGATTGCAACTCGATTACAGCTCTCGAGATCGTGCTCGGATAATTGGCTTCAGCTGATCACTGCGCATCTCGTCGCAAATGATCCTTTTACATTACATTTACGATAGGGTTTTGTTATTAGATTTGTTTGATTGTGTAGTGATTAACCTTTAGTTAGGTTGTCTGATTGATTTCAGTCATGTCTGGTCAATACTATCTGAATAAGTCAAGATTGCACGATCAGTTACTAGATAAATCGTTAAAATAATCTACAATAAACTTACAAATGTTTAAAATAAATGTTTGATGATTGATTGATCAGACTTATCTCAATATGCAAATAAGACAACATTAGCATAAATAAGTTGACGTCATCACTACACAAGTAGTGACGTAAACGTTTAGTTGTTTGTAGTAAAGCTCGCGTACCTTTAGCTCTATGTTTGCGTTGCTTTAAGATTTGATTAGTTTTGTTAATAAAATAATTAATCCCAGTTTTGAAATACCGAAATAAAAGGCAAACTTCTAGATCTGAAAGTAATGTTCAGGGTCGAGCTAGTCTGCGCAAAATCTATTCTTAATTTTGAAAATAACATTTGACTCTACATATAAAGAACTTATCATTTTGCCGGAACCTGCATCTCCAAGAATGCAAAAATTCAAGCAATAGTAGTACTTCAACCGCTAATTGCACAGTCCAGTCAATGCATGTTGGTGCTAAGTGGGCGTGGGTGGAACAACGTCTGTAATGTCGGGATTCAATAACTGGGTGAGCGGGATGGCCCAGCCACCCCGCCACCCCGCCGACCCCGCACCCCCGGCTGCCATCCGATCGCCCTGGGATGCCGCGAGCTTGTTACCACGTGGTCTAATTCATAGGTTTTCAGACTCTTGAAAAGTTGCCAGCTAAGGCAGCTAAACATGTTGGCCTTCCTCTACACCATACATATCCTTCACGCCTCTCTCCCATTGGGGTAGGAAAAGACCACTTCCCTCCACATCATCATCATCATCAGCCTGTTGCAGTCCACTGCTGGACATAGGCCTCTCCTATTGCACGCCACTGTGATCTATCTTCGGCTGTCCTCTACGTGCTACGTTCCAAACACATTTCTTTCTGTAACTGACGGTTAAAGTTAAAAACCTATAACGTGCTATTAAGTTGTAGATAGATAGGTACTATTTGTTAGTATATTTTCAGGATATGACAGACTATTTTGAAAACAATAGCATCTAAGTTTTGCCTGACTAGACTTGAAACAATCGAAAATGTTCAATCACACGATGAAAATGTTGTAATTTGTTACGGTTATTTTTTTGGGTCCAAATTCATGGAATTACAGGAAAGGGGCATCTCCGAGACAATGGTGTTCTTCAAGCCATTATATGACAAGTGGCTAATGCATATCAGGAATACAGAATTGACTTCTGAATCAAATTGGTCCATTTCAAAACACCCCTTGTGACTACAGAAAGTAAGAATATAAATAATTACGCAAAACATCACTTTCATATAAAGGTTTCGCTTTTCACTTCTCAAGAATCATTTATGATGGATTTCAATGTACTAATGTCCCTTTGTTTTCGCATCGCTGTAATAGCTTTAAGAAGCCAAAGATTTCACCAAGTGCATGCGGAAACTAATTGATGTTCTATTCTTGGAGTGATTGTACGATTAGATCATATTTTCAGAGGTACAGTATGTGAAAAAGGTATATTTGGATCGTAGCATGTGGAAGGAAGTCGTTTTGAAGTAAGACGGTCTCTGTCTGTCTACCCCGATGGGAGAGAGGCGTGACGGACATATACATATTGATCATAAGTCAGTAGTTCAATAATACCATAAACAAATGTTATCTATCGTTGTTGCCTTGCGCCGCGTCCGAGTGACCTGGTTAAGCGACTTTCCGGCGCTGCACCTGTATGCAACTATTTATTGCATCGCCGTCTGATTACTTACATCGCTCTGAACCCTAACTACCAATTAACAGCAAGTATTTAATTACCCAGTCACAAAAAACGTCTTTAAATAGACTTTAAAGATAAATACTAATTGGTGAATGGAAAGTGAAATGATGTGAAATAATGGCCTCGTGTTTCGTGAAATACTAAAACCAATTGTTTACGTATGTGCAATTTGATTCGCGTGTTTCCGCGGTTTACTGTCAAGATGATTAACAGGCTATTAAAAATTCTATGACCAGTGTTATGTGAAAAACACTTCAGACTAAAGCATAGTGACTGAAATTATGACTTGTTTTATCAACCGCTATATTTGCCGACTGATCACGCAGTGGTTTGCTGCCATCGAAGATAATTAGATGCTGGATGTAAAAGTGTTTTAGAGCCTATATAATGGCATTACAGATACATTTTGATATGTTTAAAGTGCAACAGCACCCGGGGTAAAGGTAAGCAGTCATATGACCGTCAGTCACGTGCTTGTGGCGGGTCGCAGCGTCGCTACGTGATGTGATTGCTTCCGACACTATAAACCGGCGATTGTTTGCAAATATACCAGATTTTACAGCGGCAATGACGGATTTTTATAAAACTCACTCTTGTGGAATTTGAAAGTTCAATACTTGAAGGAAATTTCAAGGGAAAAGTGGGGAAAGATTGGATATATTTTCAATTTACCTACGAACAGAACCTGTTGTTTAAAATTTTGATAGTTCATGATGATGATGAATTCCAAATGAAATACATTGTAATAAGACAATATTCATCATCATTATCAGCCGTAGGACTTTCCCACTCGCCTCAGTCTGAAGCGACTTGCATTTACTATAGACCGACCGACTTCGTCAAATCATTTGTCCATCATGTCATCAGACAAATATACTAATTTTTCATACTCAGCATTAAAATCTCAAATACGCAAGCACTGTCCAATTACAAATTTGCAACACCTACATTTCTTTAGCTCAAAGGTCGCGGTTTGGTTTCCGCATTGAAAGTAAACTAAAGTTTATTATTAGTTACGGCAAATAACTCTTCGGTTCATTGTAAACCATATTCTGTTTATTTTTAGATACTTATTATGCGTATTTGTTGGGCAAGTGTACAATCGTTTTTATAAGTTATTAGGCGGGCCAACACAGACCTCGCGAAACAACTGTTTGGCCAATTAAAAGAGAAGAGTTACCCAACTCAATAGGATAGCGAGGTCTTTCCTGAGCGGCCAAACATCTGCCTAACGCGAGGCTGCTCGCTCTGTGTGGACCTGCCTATTGAAGTGTCAGGCCAATGTGTACCTTGGAATGTAGTTAAAAGTGTTTCCTTTTTAACAAATCTTTCTTTTGTTGCAGCATGTATATCAGTAACGCTGTGCCTCTGGATGGGTGCGGCTTCAGGAGCGGGGGGTCCGTTGGGCCCCTCGGACCGGCCTGAGGCCTACTTCAACGGCAGCTCCTACATCCGTCTGTCGCGGCCCATCTCACTGAAGCAGCTGGTTGGGTTGAGCTATAGGACTTGTGTCGGTAAGGGACTCATTAACTTTTTCTTTTTAAATCGGGCCACACAATTATTGCGCTGGTGGGACTTAGGCGTGGTTTATACCGAAATGGCGTGGCGGAGGCACGCGGCGGAAGCGTCTTGTTAAGAAAACATTTAAAATTATTAAGATAGAGTCGTATTTGCCGTAATTTCGCGTCTTAAGATAGAAGCACTCTGTCTCTAGCGTAAAAAGTGCATTTCTCATTAAAAAACATAATAAACGTAAAGTAGTTGTCTAGATGAAACCCGTCTCCTTATCGGACACAGTTTTGTCTCACGGTCACGTTAAGGTAAAGGTCGGTTTACAGACATTGTTTTTATCTATCGCGTGCCTATAATGACAGATGCTATGATGTTTAATCTTAAGGAAGGGAACATACCTAATTGTCAGAACATAACAGCTATTTATAGTGTGTGTTTTAAAAAATAACATAGGTACCTAAGTCACGTGAAAATCTTTTTACGAGTACTGACAAGTATAAGAACACGTTGCCTGACTAATCAGTGGATTAAGATTTTCAGTTTGCGTCATACTTAATTCCATTACCGCGAGTACATGATGCTAGATTTATTACTTAACCGAGGTTTCTGGCCAAACGAGTAATAAATGGAAACCATGAGCCGTGGCTAATGTGCCTTGTCAAAGGTCATTTTATGGCCTAGAATTGTTGGAAAATCTACCAAAATTATTATTAATTTCAGTAGTTAACCTTGCAAAGTTCATTGTCTCTTTAAATTTGGAAACCTGTTGGTGAATAAAAAGCGTATGTGCGCACGCGCGTCCATCAAAGTGCAGTGATTATGAGGCTTGTCGTTAGTGCGCGCCTGCGCGGTACTTAGCGACTCACACGGCTGCTTTTTGTCACAGTGAATGTGATGTATGCTCGCCTGGTAACTTATTGCAAGATGCCGCATTATAATAATTATTTAGCGGTATATTAAACGATTGTGAAAGGTGTTAAGCCAGTAAGTTTTTCAAAGTGTAAATAAAACAAGACATTTAAGTGGCCAAAAAACAAGTCGCCATATTGAAAGCAACACCGATCAACTTCCTAGATCGATACACATTCACTTCGCGTTCGATTACACTCACTACAACTGACAAGTTCACTGTTGTGTTTACCGGAAACCTGCGCAGGAGTTGCGCCTGGGTTAAGGGTGATGACGTCACGTCAACCGGGAGACCGATTAAATTAGTAATACCACCAGAAATTATTAACTTGAAACTTTTCAGTCAGCGTTCTCGTTAATATGAGGTTCTAAGTTAAGTTGCTTGCTATGAAACAAATTAAGCGTGCTTATGCTATCATGTGTTTGGAATTCTATCAATGGAGTATTACTCATGAACTTAATTATGTTATGTGACATTTTACGGACTGTTGGCCGGGTGTAGATACAGTTAGCCTAACAAGGTGCTATTTGACGAGAATATTTATACGATCGGTAGTTTTAGAGGCAGATGTTTTTCAGTTCATTAAAAAGTACAGTTTTTTCTATATTCTTGTAGATAAATAGGTATGTATTTTTGTTATAGTATTCATCGCTTGTTTTCAACAAAATGACAGAAAAAAAAATAAGAAGGTTTCGTAAAATAGCGGCGGGAAAATGAAAATAAAAAGTGTTTATTCAAAAATAGGCAAAATTCATTACACTTTTTTGATTTCACTTTTTTGATTTAATACTACTGCCGGTTCACTACCTGTATAGCCGAGAGGAAGAAAACGGCAAGATACCGTCGGCACAGGGCCCTACGTTATGGCCAATATTTTTTTTTTTTATGAACAGACTTATACTAAGACTAAATATACTTAGACTTATAGAATACTTAGACTAAAATGTTAAATTGTTTAGTTTATGGCTAACACAATTGAGTAGACATAACAAAATTATGAGTCATTAATTTAAGATAAAGTTAGTTCCATTTAGGTTATTGTTGAGTCTGCATTCTCATTCATTCGTAAGCGATTAGGTATTTAGTCACCGCTACTACCATCTAGAATGTAAACTCGAAATTGGTTTCGCCAATATAACACTGTAATACGTCATTAAGGAGCTGTTTCACAGCACTTAAAGATAAAATTTAAGTATTCTAGGGATTATACCTGTCTCTGTCTACAACATCATGTTTTATGAAATAGACATAGGTTTATCTGTCCGTTAAATGGCATCGAACATATTTGTATGGAGCTTGGTATAGTAAAAAAAAACGGTATCAATTAGACTCAACATCCCTTTCGGAGATATAGAACTTTAAAAATAAAAGAACTTTGAATATTGTTACATGCGAACATTTTCAAAGTTTTATATCTCCGAAAGTATATCACTTTCGACATTTGTCCAAAATACTATCGTTTTATAAAATGTATCTTTTTTTTCAACTTTTTTTTTTTTTTTTCTCTATACTATCTCGAATAGGGGATGTTGAGTGTAAGTGATATCGAAAATTTTTACTATACCAGTTGGGTTGGATACTCTTTTATATGTAAGTGCTGAAACGGCCACTTAATGGCCGAAACTTGAAAATTTGAAAAATCTCTTTGATGCCTTTAAATCCAGCCAGTTTAGAATTTCACCAACCGTTCATTGTACTCGCAACACGTTACAAAAGGTCGTATGTCCAACCAGTTCTATATTCAAACGCAGGACTGTTTAATCAAACATGCGACGTTTTTAATCAATATTACACGAGTTGCGTAAGCGTCGGTAAACTCGCGTCTCGTTTGTCGCGCTCCATCGGCCGTATAGCGCATGGGCGTGATTCATATTGTTTGTTTACATGCAATTACTTACGTGATTTTTTTAGCTGCACACGAGGGGAGTCGGGCTGATGGTAATCATTTCATCATCGTCATTAGTGCTATTGTAATTATTTAGTTACATTATGTTTAAACTGTTGTTTACATGCTAGTTATTATAATCTTTGAAGATTAGACACGTTTAGATTTTTTATGGTTGCCTTATTTAGTGTTTTAAATAAGGCAGACCATTAAACTTATCTTTTACTCGTTCTGTAATTTAAAAATTCACTAATTGCAGCACTGTACCCAACCGATTTTACACTGGCCTTCTGTTTACACTAATTGAACCCTGTTGTGTATCTTTTCTAGTTGGTTTTCATGTTGATATTATTTTTGTAAATACACTCAAAACGATGACGAAATTCTTTCAAAATTAATATACGTATCTACTAATTTCCAATATGAACCATACATTTTTTTAATTTCAGGAGGCGGCCTATTTTCCCAACGCTTCGAAGGCTACACTCTCCATGTGACAGCCTTATTCGAGCAGGTTGTGGTATCGTGGGCGAGACCAGGAGCCGCGCGGAGAGAAGTCGGCGTGGCGCGGGAGACGCTCGACAACCGCTGGCATTGGGTGGCGCTGCGCTACCGGCCGAGTCCACCTTCGTTGCTGCTGGAAGTGGATAGGGAATTGCAGGTATTGGGGTAGACTTGGCCAATATGTGCCAATTTGGCGCCTATTGATAATAATGAATATCCAAAGAGATTGGTTGCAATGCAAAGAGAGTTTAATTGTGTAATGTTCTAATCTAATACAATCTGGTCAATCTGTCACCACAAAATATGGTTATACCTACTAGGCTGCCCGCGACTTCGAACGCTTTTATCGTCATGTTTTGGAAAAAGTCATGATAATATTAAAATAATATAGACTATGTGTTACTTTGATGTGCAAGCTACAATATTGCCAAGTTTCATCAAAATCTGTTCTGTACTTTTTGCGTGAAAGAACAAACATCCATCCATCCATCGGCACAAACATTGACATTATAATTAGTATTAGAAGGATAATATTTTAGAGTCAACTGCAGGAAAATGTAGGAAAATATAGCGCAGAAAATATGTGTTAAGTAAAACTTATTAAGTGCATCCAGTCGTAAATTTAAATTTATGTAAACAAAATTACCTCGCTGCTTTTAAAAAGAAAATCGGTTATGCATGAAGAAACATTAACACTTAAGTAATATAAGTAATTGTTTAATATCGTAAATATTGAAATGAATAGACCGGGTTATTACAGTGAGTCAGTAATGTGTTGAACGAATTATGTTTATATTTTATTATGCTGGCATGTCTATAATTAGGAATAACAAGAATGCAATGTTACTTACATAACATAACACAATAATAGACTAGAAACTATGCAAAATTTAAAATCAAAATAAATTGCGTAAGTTTGCGGACTTATAGTGAAACACAAGCTGTAAACGCCATTCTAAATTAAAGGTATCAAGATTGTTCTTACATACATATCCGTCACGCCTCTCTTCCATCGGGATAGGCAGAGATCATTTCCCTCAACTTGCTACAATCCAAACACTCGATCACACAAGATTTTCTTTTCCATTCTCAAATATAAAAACAATCTGATAAGAAGACGTGCTTACTGAAGACTAGGCTGCATGGTCTCTGATCTTTGCCTGTCCTGAATGGACGAATTAAAAAAAAAAAAAAGAAGACGTGCAAATTGATAACTTCAAACCTATCCACCTGTATTTAAAACCCACGTAATAGCTTTGGCATCTGACCGCTACGTGCTTGCAATAGAAACAACCAACATTATGATAGGTATGTTATGTGGTAGGTATGCGTCCGATTTAGTCGCGCTTCCTGACGGCTGACCCTTTGTTTGCACGTCTATAATACGCGGTTGATCAATAGGGAGAGGTCGATAAACTGCAAGGGGCTTTGTGACCTTGAAATGGACTGATTTTGTTATGTAATTTGTTTATTGAAAGTATCTATCTTGCATAGTTGTTTTAGTAAATGTCTAAAAGAGGGAAAGGAAAGTGCTTCATCTGATCTCATTTATAGCTTCTTATCACTTAAGGAGAGCTAACATAACAACAACAAAAGCCACTTTGCTCTATTCTGTGCTGTAAGAAAGAACATATGTTAGTAAATCAATCACTTAATGAATGTAACAGAAACAAATGAATCCTGCAGGTAATATCGAACGTGACATGGAACCCGGAGCTGCTGTCGATGGGCGCGCTGGAGGCGGGCGGCGCCGTGGTGCTGGTTGGCAACGTGTTCAGCGGCTGCGTGCACGAGGGGCCGCAGCTCGAGTTCCACGCGCAGCACGCACAGCTACACAACGTGCTGTTCGGGCACTGTCCGCTTACTACTGACGAGTGTGAGTAAATAAGAATCATTCATGTATTTGAAAAACAAAAAGGGACCTAGAATGTTGCCTTGGGGAACACCATTGCTTATATCAGTATTTTGAATTACTTTCGTATTGCTTTGTCTTGATTATTTGTGTGTTTTCAGAAATAGTTCCGATAAAAACCAAAGGTGTTTTGGAATATACCTATTTGATCTAATTATTGCCTACAAATAGGGACATAAATGATTTCTAAAGCCTTCTTAATGTCTAAAAAGACAGCAAAGCATTTGATTGCTATGTATTTGGTCAACATTAACAAAAGTATTGCTTTATGTTTCAGGTAAAGACAGAAAGGACGTATTACGCGAGCCACCGAAAGACCATTGTTATAACGAGCCCTGTATGCGACACGGAACTTGCATTTCTAGACATGATAGGTAAGTACCTTAACTTTGGCTTACAGCGCGCCTCTATCTTGCGCTACTATCCCTTCTAGTCTAGATGAACCCTGTATCTCTGTTTCTAGATACGAATGCCACTGCACCGCCCGGTACACGGGTAACAACTGCGAGGTGGACGCGGGTGACCCGTGCCGCTCGCAGCCTTGCCAACACGGCGGGCGATGTCAGGAGGACGCGCGCGGGGACTACTCGTGTGTTTGCTTACCTGCTTACCATGGTATGTCACATAAGAATTGCATATACAGGGTGACTTTTAATTAGTGAATGATTGAACAGGATTAACATGCATATCACGAGCATAACAAATTACTATAGGACCGAGTTCGGAATCATTAAAAAATTGTTCTCCCATACATTTAACTCTATCAGCTGGTGTAATTTGTACAGGGAGTTCCAAATTCTTGAATAATTTCGAACTTGGTCCACTAGTAAAAGTAGTTTGTTATCACAAGTACATGCATATCCTTTCCTATCGTTCACTAATTAAAAGTCACCCTGTACTGTATATGTATAGAAGCATATTTATGTTAAAAATCTCTTTCTCACTCAATATTTTGTAGGTACTTACTGCGAGCTGGAAGTGTCGGTTCACCCGCTGTGTGAGGGCACCCCGACGGGCCCTTGCCAGAACAACGGCAGCTGCAGCGTGCCGCCTTCAGCTGATACATACGTCTGCATGTGTCCACCAGGTTTGTGTACACTAGTACCGGAAATATAAGTTTCATCGACTGAAATTAATTATCAATTACACATTCTCTAAATCATTTTTTCTACATAATTATAATTTATTAGTCTGTCATGTTTGTCTACAGGTTACACAGGCCGCAACTGCGAGACGGATGTAGATGAATGCGCGGGCGCAGGTCCCGACGCCTGCCTCAACGGCGGACGCTGCGTTGACGCCGTTAACAACTACACTTGCGATTGTACTAACACTGGTTAGTATTTATGCACAGGGTAAACGCAGCGCTTGCCTTGGACGAGGTCTAAGTTCATTGGTCGCTGAAGGTATTTAGTACGGCAACCAGTGTAACGTACTTTATGATTCCAGGCTACACGGGTCCCCGCTGCGAGTCGAACGTGAACGAGTGCGAGGATGAGCGCGGAGTGTGCGGCCACGGCGTGTGCTACGACACTTATGGGTCGTTTGTCTGCGCCTGCCAGCCTGGATACACAGGGGATTACTGTCATACTGTACGTTATTTTAAATACATAAGTATCTCTGTCACGCCTCTTTCCCATCGAGGTAGACAGAGACCACTTCCCTGCATTTGGTACGATCCAAACAAACTTCCTTCACTGTCTTATAAAATTCATTATGATCGGATATCTAAAGCCCGGTAATAACGCATAAGTCGCATCCTTTTTTTAACCAAGTGTAAAGCATGTCTGTAATGTATGGGTGGTGTGCCGCAGATGTCAGCGTGCGCGTCGGGCCCGTGCGGCGCGGGCGGCGCGTGCGTGGAGGAGGCGGACGGCGGCGGGTTCCGCTGCGTGTGCGCCAAGGGCTGGGCGCCGCCCACCTGCCACACGCCGCTGCCCCCACCCCCGGCGCCGGCCCAACCGCAGCCCGCTGCTTCTCAAGCCACGCCCACCGTTGCGCCCGCCTCCTGCGCTGACATCGTCTGTCCGCCGCATTCACACTGTCGAGACTCTGGTATGTTATGTATATTTCTTAAATTAAACTCTTCTCGCGAGGATTTTATATTGGTTAATATGAAACTTAAATCCTCGTTGACAGGTATGCCAACCATGGTGACGGGAATCATGATTTCTAAACAAGTGACCTGCGTTTGCGATCTTGGTTATTACGGTAAGTTTTTTTTAAACAATTGTCACTATCCCATACCACTTTTATAACGAAATATAGTAAACAACTGTAATAGCAATAAATAATATAATTGAACTTCATGTGCAGGCGCATCCGGTCTATCCCCCAATTGCAGTACGCTAGAGGAGGCGTGTGAGGCGGGCGTGTGTCTAAACGGCGGCACGTGTTCGCCTGCGCCGGATCATTTCAACTGTACCTGCGCGCCCGGGTTTAAAGGTATGATTACAGCAATGAGTACTAGGACTGCATGACGTTGTAGGATGTTATAAAGAGTGAGATGAATAAAACAAACGTTTCTTTTTGTTTCTGTCTGATTTATCATAAAAAATCAAACATCAAATTTTGAAAAACGAAGAATGCATTATAATCTATAGATGTTTTTTGTGTTACCGTTTTTTAATGTGGATGAATGTTACAGCTTTAGTGATAGCGTGATAGTGTTTTGTTATTTATTGTTTTATGATGTTTCTGTGTATCTTTTGTTTACGCATGTTGGGTACCATGGCTTACACAAACTATAAAACGAAAATTTAAAAAAAGCATAGTAGATACATGAGCCTTTTAAATATAAAGGCCAAATAATACATATAAATGAATAAAAAAAATTAGATTTCGAAAAATTTAATTTTTTGAAATTAACTTTTAGTCTTTCCATTTAAGGAAAGCTCTCCTAGATACATTAAACTAGTGCGACAAAGTTTAGTCAATCAAAAGAACAAGTACCTACATAAAGTAGCGTATAATGTAAGCGATGGTGCCCCGTCCCTGCTAGTGCATGTCCCCATGTGCGTATAGGTGCGTACTGCGAGGTGGTGGCGGCGGGCGCGGGCAAGGCGCTGTCGGAGCTGAAGGCGGAGCGCTGCGCGGCCACGCCCTGTCTTCATGCGCGGATGTGTCACGATCGGGTACGTATTGACGCTTCTGTGCTTTTTGTGTTTTCGTGTATTGGTTTTGTAGTGTTTTTTTTTTTAAATTTGGATTTTTAGATGGTAGGTTTTACGTAATTAGAAACATACGGCGGTGCACTAGTTTGATAAAATAGTGCCTCGTAAGGACACTCTAAAATATGGATATCTACCTACTTACTTGCAACACTTTGTTCTGTTAATTATTATTGAATAATAAATCAATCCCACAAATATTTAAAAAAATGTATTTAAACACCTTTGCACCGATATAAGTACCTACTTACTTACCTCTACATTATCAATTTTCACACTCAGCTCTTAAAAAATCACAAAAATACACATTTGATGAACGCACAGTGTTTTCCGAACAAGCAAACACATTTGCACGCTTTCGGTGCTGATAAAAACAATTCAATTAATCATAAAATAAGTAGGTATCTAACTAAACTGACGAAGTAATGAAGTTAAAATAAAGGCTAATATTATCCAGCCGGGCGGTTTCCACTGTGAGTGCGAGGCGGGTTGGTCGGGCGCGCGCTGCGACGTGCCGCTGGGCGACAGCTGCGCGACGCGCGCGTGCGTCAACGGCGCCACGTGCCGCGACACCGCCGACGGGCCCGTGTGCGACTGCCGCGCCGGGTACGCCGGGCCGCTCTGCGACCAGCTCGTCGATTGCCGCAGTGCTGGATGTGCGCATCATCAGGTATGGAGAATAGGGTTTATAGGTCGTAGTCTCAGAAAATATATATAAATAGCTATAACTAAGCGACAGTCTTTCTTGGCCATAACTCTCTAGAAACCTCCAATAACTGCTTAAGAGCGGTTACGTACTTCATCCGATTCTTATTCGATCCGAGTTATGTATTATGGAATGGATCCGAGATCTATTTCTACATATAATAAATATCTAATAAATAGGAATCGGATATTATGTTTAGACTCCTGTTTAACTAACAAGGAACATTAAAAAACCTCTTAACACACCCACCCATAACACATACTTTCCACTAAATCTCTCGTAATGTAGGAATGCGTGGAACAAAGCGGCACGTGGCGCTGCGCGGCGGCGGGCGCGGAGTCAGCGTGCGCGTCGTCCCCGTGCCACAACGGGACGTGTCTCGCGGCTGACAACGGGTTGTATCGCTGCCAGTGCCCGCCCGGGGTTAACGGTGAGTTCTCAAACTTATTAGTCTACTAGCCACTTTAATAATACCTTAAGCGCTCACAAGAAGGCGTTATCGCCCACCTTGGGAAAGGCTGTACTAGAGGATTTAAGAAAGAAAAAGAGAAATAAGATTTGATAAATTATTTATTACACAAGCTGTCAAGTAGGGTGTATCGTGTCTTGCTTTTTGTATTGGAATTGTGACAAATTGATCTATCGGGATTCTATGAATGTTAATCGAGCTACGTTACATTAGCAGCTAGTTAATAAGTTACGGAAAGTAACTCATTTTCAGTATAAATCCAAAATTAACCAACAAAACATTTACACTGTATTTCTCTTCTACGACATTATATTATCAAATTACAATATCACATTTAAATAAACTTTCACATCACTCATCAGAAAACACTTTCCCCACCATATAGGCCGGTGTATCACGCAACCTCTTTCCTTTGAGATTAATAGCGTACGGTAATACAGGTTGTAATCTTTTATGCACGCCGCGACCGTGAGGCGTCCACGCGACTACTTGACATACTGACCCTAGCTTAGCTGTCACTGATATCCACCCTACAGACGATAGCACGACATCACCACAACATAATCTTGGTCCTTCGCCTTCGAATTCTATCACGTCACTTTTCTTTAACCCAGGCCATTTCTTTAACCTTTCCTCGTTTCCACTCGGCACAGCAAACAACTCTGAGCCTAAAAACTTCTCGTATACTTGATCAGCGTCTTCAGTCTTTGTAACAGTGATCGGTAAGCTCTCTGAACAGAATATTGTAAATCGACACGGATGTGAGCATTCTACGTGATCTAATCTAGCTAAACCACCAATGAAAATTGTATAGCCTTTATATAAGTAGTAAGTTTGAGGTTTTATAACTTGCTTCGGTATTGTTAATAACAATTCTTCAGTACTTAATAAAGATAACACTTGATCTGGGTGAATAACTCCGGGCGTATCGTAAAACCATTTGCTGTGAGCGAACACTTTGTCTTTCTCATTCAAAACCATCATACGGCTGGGATTTTCACCGATATCTTTAAAATCATGTGGATCACTGAACGATCGTCCTATATGACCGATTAATGCTGGTGCTTCAGCTGGGTACGTCCCGTCTAACTGAGCTTTACGTATCTCTTTCTCAACTTTCATTATTTTTTCATCGGATTGCAGTCTTTTTGTTCTCTGATGTATTTTCCAACCTGAAGGTCTGTTTATGGGGAATTTGAGAAGGTTTAAAGTGGTGCCCGGCCATCGGCTTACAGTTGCACGTTTGACTAAATCAACCGCATGGACTTTACAGTAATCTGATTGTAATAATGCATTGAATAAAGAACTTTTCCCAACATTAGTGCAGCCAACTAAGAACACATCTCCTTTCCCTAACCAATGTTTGAACATGGCAGAGATAAGGTCTTCTACTCCATAGCCAGTCTTGGCTGAGATGACTGCGATGTGTTTGATATTAGCGTCCTTTAGTTTTGTTTTACGTAGTTCTATTATAAGAGATTCTCTGATCCGTTTCAAGTAGCCAAAACTGTCACCTGGTAGTAAATCCACCTGAAAATATTAAGGTCAGTCTCGCGTCAGACGTCATTGCGTGTAGACGACTTTACGATTTGTCAATATTTTTTGTTATCTACCCTCTATTGCGTTAAGTGAGAGTTTATGGAAGAAAGTGATGAAGAGAGGTTTTCGCCTCCGTTTGGAGTTGGGAACCTGGACCCTAGGGCTGTGAGGAGAGTTATTTTGGGCTCTTCACCGGAGCCTCATTTTGGAGGGAACCCTGAAAATTTTGAGGTTATGTTGGAAGGTGATATGCCTGAGAATAGGGAAAATCATAAACGTACGAGATCAACTGACGGTGAGGAAGACGAGGATGGTTTCATCATGTACACAGGAGCTCGGAAATCCAGGAAGTGGAGACGTGTGTTGTCAGAAGAGAATTACCTACCACCACATCTGACTCCGTCGACAAATGCAGAAATGCCAAAGTTTTATGAAGTCGCTGTAACTTCGCAAGAGCCTCTACCTAAGAATTTAGCATTAGCTAAATTATTGAAAAACGAAAATATTGCAGATATCTTGAAGATTACTTACAAAAATCCGTATAAAATTTTAATACGTTTCAAAACGACTACTGCGGCAGATGCATTTATAAGCAATGCACACATCAAGGAGCGGAAGTGGACATGTAGGAGGACTAGTGATATGGTTTATTCTTACGGCATAGTGAGAGAAGTTGATATTGAAATGGAAGAGCACGAGATAAAAGAAATTTTGGAGAGTGATGTGGAGATATTAGCTGTGAAGAGACTCCAAAAGAAAGAGAACAACAATAAGTGGGGTAAAAGTGAAACCATCCGTATCACTTTTCAGGGAGCCAATCTACCACCATATGTTATAGCATATGGATGCCGTTTGAGAGTGGACCCGTACATCTTCCCTGTCACTCAATGCTCTAAATGTTGGAGATATGGCCATGTCAAGAACTTTTGTCCTTCCAAGTCGCAGTTATGTCCAAAGTGTGGGAAAGAACATGAGAATTGTGATACAGAAGTATTTAAGTGTGTGAATTGTAGAGGAGCTCATATGTCTCTTATTAAAAGTGTTTGCCCGGCGTTCTTAAGAGAGAAAGAGATACGAGTTTACATGGCTCAATACAACTGCACATACAAAGTGGCTCTTCACAATATAACTGAACAGAAGAAAAAGGCAGCGGTACGTAGAGATTTAAACAACCGAGAACGATTCTTTACAAATAATGAAAATATAAATTCTAACATCTTACCATCTGAGGGGAGGCGGCTTTATTCCGATGTGCTATCTGGAAGTGTTCTGCAAGACCCAGATAATATGGAGGTGCAGCAAACTGTTGTAGATGTACACCAAGAACCGGCTACCCGCATAATCAGAAATATGAAATCCACCACCAACAAGAACAAGAAAGCTAATAGGAGACAACGTAATAAAGAAAATAATCTGGATGCGTATAGTGACTCAGAGGAAAGGTCAGTGAGTGAGTTAGAAGACAATACTAATGGGAGACATAGAAACAAGATTCTGGTGGAGAAGTTATTGGAGCGGCTCACAGAAATAATTGCTTCTCGACATGGTTTTTGGACTAAAATAGAGATGATTTTAAACCTTGTGAAATCTACTATACAAAAATGGATAGCTAGTTATATCAGTCCTGAAGCCATATTTAATTTTATTAAGGAATTTTATAATGGCTCATAATAATTTTGATAATCGAAGAGATACCATAAATATTATACAGTGGAATGCTAATAGTTTATCTCCAAAACTTCATAATTTTGAACTCATTTTATATCAAGAGAAAATTCATATAGCTGTTATTAGTGAGACTTGGTTATCGGAAGAATCTTCTATCAAGATCAGCAACTATAATATTTTTAGAGTAGATCGTGATGACTCATATGGTGGTGTTTGTGTAGTGGTTCATAAGTCTATCAAAGTGAGTCAGAAAATTCAAAGAATCTCAAATCCAAATATACAAATACTTGTTTTAAATGTGTTCAATGTGCCTGGTCTTAAACATATTATTGCCATATACTGTCCAGGTCCGCCTTCTGGGACCACCACTCAAGCCGACTGGAATTATATTTTTGAACTGTTTACTTCTGAGACAATTATAGTAGGGGATTTGAACGCTCACCATGTGCTATGGTCAGTCAAAACTGATAGAAGAGGAGAACAAGTTTATCAAGCTGCATTTGAAAATGATTATGTTTGTCTTAATGATGGCAGTCACACAAGAATCAAAATGGTTAATGACGTGCTACAAAAAACATCGCCTGACATTTCTTTCGCATCGGTTGACGTTGCTGTTAAATTTACGTGGAACACTATCAATGAGACCCTCGGCAGCGATCACCTCTTCATCAAGATCAAATTTGGATATGATAAAACTGGAGCAATAATTAAAAAAAGAAACTTTAAAGAAGCCAACTGGGACCAATATAGACAAAAACTTGAAGAAGAGTTTGATTGTCTCCAATCCTTTGATGATGTACAGCTGTGTTATGATTCATTTATCAATATTATACAATCTGTAGCTGATATTACTATTCCATGGATCAAGATAAGTCAAGACCCTCAATCAAACTTTAAACCCAAACCATACTGGAATTCTACTTTGTCGAAAGCGGTAGCTGAAAGAAGACTTGCTTTAGCACAAGTCAGACGTAACCCTATTCCAGATAATTATAAAAAATTCGAGGAAAAAATTACTCAAGCCCAATTACTATGCAGAAAAGCACGATCTGACGGGTGGTCTGACTTTTGCTCAAGTATCGATCATGAAACTTCCTCACCTGAAATGTGGCGTAAGATGAGATGGATGAAAGGTGGAGGGCGCAAGTATGCTACTGCCGATCCTTTAAAAGCTATAGATTTACTGTATTCTCTTACACCAGCAAGTGTTAAGGAACCACAGCCGTCGCTATCTACGCAAGAACCGTCAATTTTAGAACTTGAAATTACGTTAAGCGAACTTAATAATTGTCTAAAACGTAAAGACACAGCTCCAGGGTCTGATAATATATCATATTCCATGTTATTTAACTTGCCGACTATTGCTAAAAAGTATCTAGTAAAGCTATTTAATCTGATATTGGCGTCGAGTCAAGTTCCTAAGCAATGGAGAGATGTGTTAGTAGTTCCTATACCCAAGCCTGGACGTGACCCTAATTCACCTTCTGCCTTGAGACCGATTTCTTTGATGTCCTGTCCATGTAAACTATTTCATATGTTGTTACTCAAAAGGTTAGAATGGTTCGTTGAACATAACCAAATGTTTCCACCTTCCACGATTGGGTTTAGGCGCGCTAGGTCATGTCTAGACAACCTAACAGGCTTGGTTACTAACATTCAAAACGGATTTACAAACAATAAAGCAACGGTTGTTTGTTTTTTGGACATCACTAATGCTTATAATAATGTTAAAATTGGACCTCTTATTTCGACTTTAGATAAAATTGGTGTAGGTCAGAAAATATGTAAATATCTGTGGAACTTTCTGTCAGAAAGACACTGTAGTATGTTTATAGAGAAGGAGTACGTTTGTAGAAGTACTTATAGAGGTTTGGCTCAGGGGGACCCTATGTCACCATTACTCTTCAATATCATTACAATGGACATAAACAATAAAATACAAAGAGTCAGTATGTCACAGTATGCAGATGATTTTGTCCTTTTTAAAACTGTGAGTCATGGTGATATGGAGTCTGCTGAATCCGACTTGAACGAGGCTATTTGTTTGTTAACCAAGTTATTGGATGAAATTGGGCTGAGTTTATCTGAACTTAAAAGTAATGTGTGTATTTTTAACAGATCAAGGAAAGCTTTTAATGTTGATCTCAAAGTAAACGGCAGTACCATGAAAATTTTAAGAAAAGTGAAGTACTTAGGTCTTTGGTTTGATCCACTGCTTAGATGGAGTGCTCATATTAATGAAGTTTGTGAAAAATGTTACAAACTACTCAATGTGCTTAAAGTGTTGGCAGGCAGATCGTGGGGTGTTCATCCGAAACATCTGAGACGCCTATACATATCCCTCGTTAGAAGCCGTCTCGATTATGGTAGCTTTTTGTATGCTAATGCAGCAAAGACACATTTAAATAAGCTTTCCTTACTGCAGAATAAGGCATTGAGAGTTTGTGGCAGTTTTATTCGTAGCACCCCAATACACGCTATGGAGTCGGAACTAAGTCTACCACCACTATTTATTAGACGCTTTTGGCTGGGTTGCAGATATTGGCTAAAAGGTGCTTCGCTTTCTAATGTAAATATTAAGTCAATTGAGAGCTTGTCATGTACACGAAGCTATTGGAGGAACAATGTACCAATGTTAATTGAGATTCATCATTTCTTGAAACTTAAGGAGATGGAGTGTAGCCCTAACTTAGAAATGTTTACTTTAAAAACTTGGCTGTCATCCATTAATATTTCAGAATTGGTTAACTTAAAAATTGAGGGTTTGACGTCAGCTAAACGAAATTATAACACGTCATGTTTGCGACTACTATGCCTACAAAAGCTACAATATGTATATTCTGGTTTTCATAAGTTATACACAGATGGATCGAAGAGCGATCGAGGTGTTGGCGCTGCTTTTTATGATCCACAGAATGATATCTCAGTCAAAATTAAACTCCGTAGAGATATTACCATTATGAGAGCTGAACTGATTGCAATATTAGAAGCACTCCAGTACATCCGAATAAATGAGTTTGATAGAGTTGTTATTCTGACCGACTCGAAGAGTGCACTTCAACATCTCGTTCGCTGTGTTTCGGGTGCTCGATGTACACCCGTTGCCTATCAAATACTTGATTTAATTACCAGGTTGGTGGCCACTGTAACTGTAAGGTTTCAGTGGGTACCCTCCCATGTTGGGTTGAGAGGCAACGAGGTAGCGGACAGACTAGCTAATGAAGCAGTTAATGAGGGTAGAGATCTACAATGTAAACCTTATTTTACTGAAGTGTTTGGAAGTGTTATTGATGTTTGTAAGGATAAATGGAAAAAGTATTTTGATGAGGTCTCAATCTCAAAGGGTATATGGTATAGGACTATTATAAATGAACCAAAGCTATTTCCATGGTTTGACTCTGCCAGTCTCAGTCGGAGAGATCTTGTGTCGGCTTTTAGGTTGCGTTCGGGGCATATTCCATGCAATAAATTCTATCACATGGTGAGGGCAAAGCCCTCTCCATTGTGTTCTAGTTGTAATGTCGTAGAAGACCTAATTCATATTATGCTGGAATGTGCCCGTAGCGCAGACTTGAGAGCCCGGCTTGTGGGCATGGGGAGTGTTGATTCTGTCCAGCTGAACTGCTGGTTGTCAGAACCATTGTCCAGCAGAGCGATGGCGCTTTATCGCTTCCTAAGCCAAGCTTTGTAACCTGATCTATAAATGATTGAATGCTCCCATGAGGCTGGCATAGCCACTTACAGTGGTTGAAGCCTCGTCAAAAATTTGATAAAAAAAAAAAAAAAAAATATTAAGGTTTTTGTAAAATATCAACTATAAAGAAATGTTATGTTAGATTCTGATAAGAATAGAGAAAGCTAACTATAGTATTATTTAAATTAGACATAAATTATTATTACCTTATTTCCAACAATGATGATTGGTCTCTCAGTGCCGATAATATCAACTATTCCAGGCCAAATAGAACATGGAAAGTCTAGTAGATCCACCATAAGCAACACCAAGGATTTCACATGTCTGCAAAAAAACATTTACGTTAATATTATAAGGATTTCAATAAATACATTAAAACTAAATAATTTGTTACTTACTTAATAGCCTGCAAAAGCTTCTCATATTCCTCAGGCTGAACACTAATGTCAAGAGCGATATTGTATTCCTTTAGAAAATGACAGCGTTGACATTCCATAGTTTTGAGTTCCACATCGTCTCTCCCTTTGAATATCTCGCTAGGAAGGTAACCGGGTATCGCAGGATCACTGCAGTGTAGTAAGGCGCCGCATCCTCCACACGCTACTCTACTGACTCCCATGTAAGGGTCCGATGTGCCATATTGTCTGGACCATTCTTCCAAAAGCTCCTCATCGTCCATTTCCTCTTCCAATGCTTTTAACTTTGTATCATCAAAGTGTTCATAGTTGGTCATCCATTTGTCCATATCAGAACGATCAAATTCTTTACTATCTGTATCAGTTGTAGTTGGGGCAGTAGTGTCTGTTTGAGGTGACTGAGGTGACCTAGTTTCCTCTTCATTGATGTACACAGGTGTGGTACTACCATAAGGTAGCTGAAATACCTTCTCAGGCTCACATACTTTGTTCAATTCATCATCGTCTTTAAGTAATCTGTCTTCTTCTACGTAATACTGCAGCGCTACTGGTAAAGGCGGTAAAGTCTTATTTCGATATTCCTTCCGCTGAGCGTGTTTTGCTTTCTTTATACTCCTTAAATAGTACTTAAAATAACCTAACTCTAGCTTCTCATGGTCCAAGTACGAATTAAATGTAATTTTGTCCTTATACGTTTGGAGCAGTGAATTGAAGTCATCCTTGGATGTAGTTTTGTCGTCAGTTTTATTGATTTGATGTCCGTTTGTAGCTCGAATGTGACTGAAACAATTGTTTTGGAAAACGCTCCGCCTACGACATAACCTCAAAATGTTCTGTAACTGATAAATCATCTTTTATGAATGGTATGACTCAGCGCGTCGTCTTGATACTTTTCAATTATTATTAAACTCACCAATTTCATTATATCCACATAATTACGAATTGTTTTAAAAACAAGCACAACACACGAAATCGCGAAATTTTTGACGGACAGAATGAAGGAAATGTCAAATTTGACGTTGACAGTTGACAGCGAGTGACACTTCTAGTGGTGTGCAGTGATGTGAATCGGAACCGGTTTCCAAACAATAGCGTAACAAGTTGCCGGTTTTTACGAACTTTACGGGAAAAATAATTCACAGAATGTTTATTGTAATTTGAGAATAAAATTTAATTAGCCAGCTTGTTCGCCTCGTTCGCTATTGTTTTATGGCACGTCGGTTATTAATTGTAAGGTCACCTTCGGCCTTCGGCGGCGCGTCGCGGCGGCGCGGGGAAGTAGGACAAATGATACATTTCATTCATTTAGTCATAGGGCGCCACAGAAACAACACACTTGAATAAACTTTAGTTGTGTAATAAATAGTTGTGCGTAACTAATTTATTTTTCACAGTGAATTAAGCAGTAATAATTTACGTGTTTTGTGTTGTTCTACATGATAAACTGATAGCACACATGGTTGAGTTAAATAAATTCGTGGTAGTTTTAATTTTAATTTTGGAAGGTATTTATTTTTCTTAATTTAGAAGATTATAATGAGTGAATGTGTAAAAAAGAGATATACATTGTTATAGGTCGGTACTGCGAGCAAGATATAGACGAGTGCGTGTTGATGCCGAAGATATGTCACAACGGAGTGTGTGTCAATGTTCCTGGATCCTACCAGTGCTATTGCAGACCAGGTATTTTGCTCAATTATTTTAAAAAAATTGGGACTGCTGGATGCGGACCACGTGGGTACGAAAACTTTAAAAGTTTGTCCAGCAGTGGAATACTAACTATTGAGGGTATCGAAATAATAATTTTATTTTTACGATCTCTTTTTTTATAATGTTTTGAATATATTTTACCCAGCAGTGGGACTGTTTCACAAAAAATCAATTATCATGTCTATGATATGTTCTTTGCCCACTTCCTTAAAAAAAAACTGAATTGTATTTCCCGCCAATTTCATCCAGGTTACACGGGCGATAGCTGCGAGCAGGACATCGACGAGTGTTTGTCCTCCCCTTGCAAGAACGGCGGCACATGTCAGAACCTGGAGAACAACTACGAATGTACATGTATGGAAGGATTCACAGGTTAGACGTTATTTATATACAAGCCGTTGGAAATATCTGCGCACTTCGCTGGAATTCGCTTCCGCCGCGTTTCCCGCTTTTCCGTCTAATGCTATCTATACACCAAAGCCGCCGGCATGCCACAGGGCCAGCTGCTTTACGTCATACGAATGGCAGCTGTCAAAAAAGCCGGCGGCTTTGGTGTTATCTATATAGTACCGTGACGAGGTATCCAGTTCGTACGAAGTGAATGACGTCACTAAACCAGATGCACAGATATTTCCTACGGGCTATAATTGCGTCATTAAAGTGGATTTCATTTCTTCTTAGTTTAAAATCGTTATAATTATCTCTATGTAATCTTAATTCCCACAGTTTCAAATACAATAAACGTGAAAGTTTAGTTTAGATGCTCAGTTGTTTCGGCTGTTACCCAATCGTAATACAAGTTTACATTTAAGGTCTGCGCAGACGGGGGACTTTTATCCAGAGCTATTGTAATCACGTACTGTATTCGGATATATAGTCCGTCGTCTGCGTTACTCGATACAGTTGTAAGCGATCGATCTTAACGAATAAAAAAGTCCACGGACCAAAATCTCTCGTCTGCGCATGCCTTTAAAGTTATTCTGAATATATCAGTTTTGTGTTAAAATGACTCAGTTGACGCGGATAAAGAGAAAGTAAGAAATGATTTATTTTGTTAGTCATCACTACGTATTAGCAAACACGTCTGTGAACTTAATTTAGTCGAGAATATAATTAAAAGAACGATATCCTATTTATATTATAAATGTCAATGTTTGTGCCGATGGATGGATGTTTGTTACTTCATCACGTAAAAACTACTGAACAGATTTTGATGAAACTTGGCAATATTGTAGTTCGCAAATCAAAATAACACATAGGCTATATTATTTTAAGAAATCATGATTATTTTCGAAGATATGACGGCAAATGCGTAGGAAGTCGCGGGCAGCCACTAGTCACTAGAGTCTAGTATGTAATAAATACGTGATATTATCTTACTAGACGCTACACGCGACTTCGTATGCAATTATCGTCATAACTTGGAAGAAAAATATTATATCTCAAAATAATATAGCTCATATGTTATTCTGATGTATAAGCTACAATATTGCCAAGTTTCATCAAAATCTGTTCAGTAGTTTTTGCTTGAAAGAGTAACAAACATCCATCCATCGGAATTGACATTTATAGGAGGTTATTATTTAACGAGCGATGTCAAGGGAAAAAGTTAATATCTCAACATGTAGTAAGAAACACATCTGAGTCACAAACAGGATATATACATTTAATTTATTTCCATTTGTCTTTAGATTAGTCATCATAGATGTTTGCACCTACATGTTACTTGTAAACAAGGAGCCGCGATGTCAACAAACACTTTGTTATAGACTCTCGATTATATTCAACTGTGTTTATTTTATAATTAGCTAGATGATTGAATATCTCATAATGAAGATTGTAAATAGGTATGAAGTGGGTTTATTACTTTAGTTGTTCTTTTATAGGAAATTAATTCGATTTTGAAACGAAGGTACAGTCTCTTTGTGTAGATAAGTGACCCGAAGTGACTTTTTAAATTGGCCGATGACATTACTAATGTCATCTAACAGTATAATGTGGCCAATTTAAAAAGTTGTTCAGGTGGTCACTTATCGGCACTAACCAGACTGTACTTAAAGAATACTTTTTTTAAAATGAACATTTTTGTTGCGTTTTTGATTTTAATTACTCGCGAGCAAGGGTCACAATGATATATGTACTTACGCCTCCTTGCCAGCTTCCTTTCATTAATTATAATGTATATATTGTTTTCCAGGCAAAGACTGTTCGACGAACATAAACGAGTGTGAGGCGAGTCCGTGCGCGGCGGGTTCTACCTGCGTGGACGGCATCGCGAGCTACTCGTGCGTGTGCCAGGACGGACTCACCGGACCCAACTGCGAGATCGACATCGATGACTGCGAGGTGCGTACACGCATAGGACTAAAGTATACGTATACGTACACGTAATAGAACGTACGCACGAACGTATACGTACTTTTGATCGAATAAAATGCGTAAATAATAATATGCTTTATTTTTAAGGAAATAGCAGTAGTATAGTATTTGACTATTGATCAATCTTCGTAATTTTAGTAGAATGTTAAACTAGTATTTTTTTTTATAGATTTGCACTGTATTGTGACGTCCTAAATGTAACAAAGAAATAGTGCTCTTTGTCGAAGCTATTATAATGGGCGCAAACGATTTTAAGGTACCCAAATTTTATTTCCCAAGTTGCTTACTCCTCTTCATCTATTTCCCAGTCACAACCATGCCAGCACGGCGGTCGCTGCATAGACGGTCTGAACAGCTACACGTGCGAGTGCAGCGGCACAGGGTTCGCGGGCGACGACTGCAGCGTCAACATCGACGAGTGCGCCTCGCAGCCCTGCAGGCACGCCGGCACTTGCATCGATGACGTCAATGACTACCGGTGTAGTTGCTACGCTGCTTACCAAGGTACTGGGATATGTCTGCCTTATCTGGGCAGCTGTTTAAGATGCCACTGGCCTATTTGTGGACTGTCTACATTAACTGGGCGAGTTGAATACCCACGAGAGCTATGCTCAGCGTTTCAATTAAGTGATCCGGCAGAGAACCAAAGTTATTGACATAGCCCACCAGATTACCAAGCTTAAATGGCAGTGGGCTGGACATATTAGCCGCAAAACCGATAACCGTTGGAGCAAACGAGTTCTTGAGTGGAGACTACGACTCGGCTCGATTGCGACCCAAGCAGCCGAACATAGATCACAGTGGCGTGCAATAGGAGAGAACTTTGTCCAGCAGTGGACTGCAATGGGCTGATAATAATGATTTCTGTATTAATTGCACAACCCGCAACCATTATTACCTATTTCTCGCTATTTCTTACCCTAAGGTTGCCTGGAAGATATTGCTACCGAGCAATAAGGCCGCCTGTTGCTTCTTATATTCTTGTTTGTGTCTGTACCTTATATCTTTTGTGCAATAAAGAATATTTGTATTGTATTGTATTGTATGGGGTCAAAACTCAGGCTTGCTTCATCAAATACTATAGGGAAGGCGTAAATTAATCCTAAAGGTTTTTTAAGCATTCTTTACTAACTCCCATCATAACATCTCAGGTAAAAACTGCGAGTTAGACATAAATGAGTGCGAGAGCTCCCCGTGCAAGTACGACGGCGTGTGTTTGGAACGCAGCAACGTGTCTCTGTACCGAGACGCCGACGCGCCGCCGCTGCAGGTCGGCCCGCAGCCCGACCAGCTGCTACCTGCTAGCTTCTATCAACCTTTCTCGTTGGAAACTGCTGCTGGGTAAGATATAACTAACCTCCTTTTTTATTTGTATACACGGTGTAACAGAAAGGAGATATAAAGCCAAAACACAGGGATATTTCTCATGAAACTGAACAACTTTCCCCATGATCGAGTAGCTATGGGCGATCCAAAACTGTTTTTCGAGTTACGACCCTTGAGGAAATCCATGGGGAAAGTTGTTCAGTTTCATGAGAACTATCACTGTGTTTCGCCTTTATACCCTCTTTCTGTTACACCCTGTATGGGTACGTAATAATGCATAGTGTGCGGTCACATCTGCTTAACGTTTCGCGCCGAACGTTCGGCTCAATACGCTCGCAATGTGTTTCAAGTCACCTATGACACATCAGCTGAAATTACGTCGCATACATTTACTGCAGCCGCTGAACGTTCGGCGCGGTACGTAACGCTGATGTGTCGGGATCTTAAGCTATGATTTGACTTCTCTCGTTTTTAAATAATGCTTATGTCACTGTCTCATTCTACATCTTTTTAGTTTAAATTGATATAGAATGGAGGCTTCGACTAAACAAAAACATTTGTTATACTTGTATTGTAACTTTAACACAATACATCACACGCGCCATTATCATATCTAGTACAATACTGTCTTACAATCAATTCAATTCAATAATAGATTTATTCATAGGTAACTTAAAATTACAGTTGAATTGCATCTAGAATATAAAATAACAAGATAAAAATATAACAAATTATGTTTACTCCGTCTTTTAGATTGTTAAAAAATTTTAGACGCATTTTTTCCCCTTTTACATAGATAAATACAAAAATACAAAGCATCAAAGTTACGGAGTGGGGGGTTTTCATGCCATTTCAAGGTAAATAATTGTACATAGGCGTGACTTCAAGAGGAACATCGTCATTTTTAGTTCAAGAAAAAAATACGTTGCCAATATTTTAAAATTATCTTTGTGATGGACTAGAAAAAAGTTTTGTCATCATCCCTCCCTATGCTATCTTTCTCTTTCTCACTGTCATATATGCAACCCGCAGATTCGAGTGCGTATGCGTAACGGGCACGGAGGGCGCGCGCTGCGAGACGAACATCGACGAGTGCGCGGAGTCTCCGTGCGGACACGGCAAGTGCGTGGACGGCGTCGGCGGGTACCACTGCGAGTGTCTGCCCGGGTACGAGGGGGATCATTGCGAGCTCGAGATCGACGAGTGTCAGAGGTAAGAAATGAAGATAAAACAGGGGCCCAAGTGTGCTGATTTTCAATTTTTCAGTCGAATGTCGGCAGAGTGTTAATGTTGCGGAACTAGTTACACGAAACTTAGTTCCATGACATAGTTTCAAGTGTAGATTACCATTTTCATGATACATGTAAGAAAGTGCTATTTACACGTGAATCTGTTGATGAAATGATTGTCATGAAACTAGTTCCGTGCATGTAGTCTCGTGAAACTAGTTTCGTGCCACTAGTTTTGTGCATCTAGTTTCCTACAACTGGTTTCGTGCAACTAGTTTCGTGTAATTAGTCTCGTGCAACTAGTCTCGTGCAACTAGATTCGTGAAAATAGTTTCGTGCGACTGGTTTCGGGCAACTAGTTTTGTACAACTAGTTTCTTGATGTAAATCTGGCTTTCTGTGTAGATACACGCCATGCGCACACGGTCGCTGCTTCGACGGCCGCGCGTCGTACTACTGCGCGTGCGAGGCGGGCTGGGGCGGGAGGAACTGCAGCGTCGTGCTGACGGGGTGCCGCGGGGAGCCGTGCCGCAACAACGGCACCTGTCTGCCGTGGCTGCAGGCCGAGACCATGCACCGGTTTAATTGCTCTTGTGCGCCTGGGCATTACGGAACTACTTGCGAGAAGGTATGCACCTTGTTTTAATCAGATTTGTTTGAAACGCTGCCAATATCCTAAACCGACGTGCATTTATGAGGCGGCTGATGAATGTGGATCACTTTTACATCATGATCGGTGTATTTGACACAAATAAGTGTGCGGTCACATCTGCGTAACGTACCGCGCCGAACGCTCGGTTCAATACGCTCTCAATGTGTTTCAAGTCACCTATGACACATCAGCTGAAATTACGTCGCATACACGTACTCCAACCGCTGAACTTTCGGCGCCATACGTTTCGCAGATTGCGACCCATAAGCATCATTCATTAATTCATTCAATATCTTCCCCAGATAACAACAATGTCATTAGAGAAGAGCAGCTACGCAGAAGTAAACACGTCCCGCGAGGAAGGCTACGACATTTCGTTCCGGTTCAAGACGACACTCGGCAGTGGGCTGCTGGCTATGGGCCGCGGTCTCACGTACTTCTTTCTGGAGCTCAGCAACGGACGACTCAATCTGCACTCCTCGCTGCTTAACAAGTGGGAGGGGGTGTTTATCGGGTCCAATTTGAATGATAGCAATTGGCAGAAGGTACGTTTGATACTTTTCGTACCTCGATATTACAAAACGAGTTTTAAATATAGTTCTAGAACTAATATTTATCTGAGATAGTTCTAGATCTATATATAAAACTCGTTTTGTGTTTTAGTTGTTTTTGTCGTGCGTCACGAATCTCAAATTGTGTGCATTGCTGGCACCGACGTATTAGCCAGTGACGGTCAAAAGTTTAAAAATCGATTGAGATACACTTTAGTTAGCCGGTTTGGCTACAATGATTTTCGACAGTTGTTTTATTTATTAGAATTGCTTATCTTGTTGTTTTGGAATTCTTAGGTCAAATGAAAGGAAGTTCGCATTAGAATTACAAAATCCTTTGGTTTAAAAACTACTCTTCTATTAATAATGCTACATACACATATTTTTTTCACGTCTCTCCCCAATCGTGGTAGGTTTTCCCACTTCCCCACTATCTACAATCCAAACACACTTAATAACAAATAATCATAATTAAATATAACCAAAACTTCTATTTCACTCACAGGTATTCGTCACAATAAACTCGTCCCACCTAGTCCTAGCAGCGAACGAAGAGCAAACGATCTACCCTATCAGTCAGAACGAGGCGTACAACTCTAGCGTGACGTCATTCCCGTCAACCAGACTCGGCACGGCCGGCTCGTCGTACGCCACTCTCACGCACGGACCTAACTTCTTCGTCGGCTGCTTTCAGGATGTCGTCGTTAATAACCAGTGGGTTAGTACACGTGTACTTAAAGAACTTTGTAGGCGACATTATGTTGAGTAGGTACAATTAGGATATTCATAAAAGAGCATCCAACCTAATTGGTATAGTAAAAATCTTCGATATCAATTAGACTAGCTCTAGTATATACTAGCTCGAATAGGGGATGTTGAGTCTAATTGATACCGTTTTTTTTACTATACCAGGCTCCATACAAATATGTTCCATGCCATTTATCTGACAGATGTTGTACACCTGTCTCTGTCTAAAACGTTATGTTTTATGAATTAGACATAGGTTTATCTGACTGTTTAATTTTATCTATAGTTGGTGGAACAGGGAGTTAGGATTCCAATTTGAGTGATTTAAGTTACTAGTCATGCACTACTAAACAGTCTTCTAAAACTGGTTTTACTCAGAACGTTATCTAGCAGAGATCAGTTTTAGTGATTAGGCCGCCTTTACGCACAATGTTATGGCTCTAAGTATTGCCTGTATCTTTATGTGCAATAAGGTATTTCTTTTTATCTATCTAGTATTAAAAAATCTTGCCATTAATTTAAACTTTACAATTCCTACTTTCATACTAATGTTTATTAATGTCAATGTTGAATGGACTTTGAAAAGAGCTTTAGAGTTCCTGTGGCCATTTACTACTACTTATCTACTTTGTAGGTATTACCAGAAGAATCCAACAGCACAATGTCACCGGAGTGGGAGGAGCCGGCGGGCGGCGCGGGCGCAAGCAACGCGGGCGGGGTGGCGCGCGCAGAGCTGCGGGGGGTGCGGGGGCAGTGTCCGCGCACACCGCAGTGCGAACCTAACCCCTGTAAATCCGGCGGCGCTTGCGCAGACCACTGGACCAGCTTTGTTTGTACTTGTCCTCGACCGCATCTCGGACCTACTTGCCAATACAGTATGTGTTGTTTTTTAACTTTAAAATGCAATTAATTGTTACATTTCTAATTTTTAAATTTTTTTTATATAAAAGCCTTTAGCCCCGTCATTACAAAACGAGATTTAAATGTAGTTCTAGAATTAATCTCATGTTTATGACGTTTTGTCTATAACCGAAACGTCATTTTTCTGAGTCAAATCCACTACTTGGCTTACCACTCTACTACATCTCCTCTTATTCCCCCCCCTAGACTACACAGCAGCCACCTTCGGCCAGGAGTCAGCGCTGCCTCGCTCCGTGGTGCGCGTGGAGGTGTTCGAGGCAGCTCGACGCGCAGTGCACGCCGCGCTAGACATCTCCATGTTTATACGCACGAGGAAACCCACGGGGCAGATCTTCTATCTCGGATCCGTGCCTAGGTAAGAAAGAGTCGAATAATTTTTTGAAAAAACTCTAAAATAGTTCTTTAATTTTTCCCACTAATTGAAATGTAGAGTCAATTTGAACCTTATTGCTACCCAATAAAGTTTATATTAAATTACAAGCACTCACTGTTGTCTAAGCAATGTAGGTGTATTCCTAAGGTCGAAGAGTAAAGTTGCACTTTATTGTCGCTGCACAAAGTTCAAGTTCAAACATATGGATCAAAGGGGGAACAGAGTTCGCTGGGACAGCTAGTCCTATTAATATTATAAATGTCAATGTTTGTGCCGATGTATGTTTGTTACTTCATTACGTAAAAACCAGTTAACAGATTTTGATGAAACTTGGCAATATTGTAGCTTATACATCAGAATAACACATATGCTATATAATTTTAAGATAGCATGATTTTTTTTTTTCGAGGTATGACGATAAATACATAAGAAGTCGCGGGCAGCCTCTATTCGCTACGTGCGAAGTACATGGTGGGGGTATAGTAAAGCGATCGCAGCGCTTGCCGTGGTAGAAATGCGCAACAATCCGGGAAAGTCAAGTCAATGTAAATAAATAAAAATGAATTGTTGTTCGTTAGTCTGATTAAAACTCGAGAACGGCTGGGCCGATTGAGCTGATTTTGGTTTTAAAATGTTTGTCGTAGTCCAGGGTAGGTCTAAACGGTGAGAAAAATACGAATAATTGCCGGGAAAGCCCTAAAACAGACCTTTTCTTTTTCCCATACAAATGTTTTCTTACTAAAATGTAGTCAATTTTAACTTTATTCCTACAAAATAAACTTCATTCTAAGGCGTGACAAAGTAAAGCTCTGGTTATAAACACAATTGCATTTTACCCCAGTGACAACACGAGAATCATTGATCTGTAATAAATAAATAATAATTGTTAATTAAAATAGGTACGTTACCTATCATAAAATACTAGAGTCTGTGCGGAAAGAGAACCGTCGTGACCTTCAAGTGCATAAAGAGTCAAAAAATATTTACTATGATAAACTTTAATCATTTCCTTGAGACAGTTTGAAAATTACTTATTTAAGGTTATCAGAGTACTTACGTTTAAACTCGTTACATAGGGCGTTAATGTCACCGATGTTTGACGAATGATGTGGGCTCGTATTAAATAACTATTGCCATTCTTTCGTAACTCTTCAACATTTCTTACATGTTGTGCTAAAACTAATTTATTTCCTTTCAACAAAGTTTGAGGTTAGAACCTACACTTTCAAAACCAGTTTTTATAATGACGTCCATTATTTTATGCACTGTTTTAACAAATTCCTCTCAAATTACCACTTGTCGTCTTTCCATTTATCTTTTATTTACTATATTTATTAGAAAGCAATAAAATACTGATATGTTATTATTTGGCATAATCCCGGAAAGTTGCGCATGCTAGGTGGCGCTACTGTCGTGCACGTAGCGAATAGTAATGTGTAAATGTTAAAGATACGGTCAAACGGACGAGACGCTAGTGGGTGCGTCCCTAAAGGGCGGTGAGCTACTCGTGCACTTGCGGTTTAATCAGACGCCCGAGGATTACACGGTCGGCGGCACGCGGCTTGATAATGGACATCTACATCTTATTGAGGTATGTACTTGATACATAGAATATTGAGAGATTTTGTGATGTTCATTTGATTGGATATTTAAAATAGTATTTATTAGAATTGGAAGAGTAATTTAGAAGACCATTGCTGAAAGGAGAAGAAAGATGCTGGGTCACCTGATACGACACGACGACTTTGTAAAAAACATCATGGAAGGATAACTAGCAGGAAAACGGAGGAGAGGGAGACCACGAAGGACTTACATAGATTAAATAAAAGAGGGAATAGAATTGTGTCGTATCAGGTGGTCAAACGGACAGCGACAGAGAATAGAGCAGAGTGGCGTAGACTCCACCGTCAAGAGCGACGCTTTTAAATATGATGGTGATGATTTATTAAAAATGTATAATTTGTGTTGTATCAGGTGGTGCGGAACTCTACGCTAGTGCAAGTGAAGTTGAACGGAACTGAATACTTCAGGAAGAGTATTTCGGCCGCCAAACAGTTGGACGCTCAGGTACATATGTACACATACACAATATGAGAAACATATTTATTTTATATGTATTTCTTGGTTTTGCAAAGACAACAAGTTCTATAAAGTCTGTGTTTTTATTATAACCCTTATGTGACGCTACCCGTAGGTACTGTACCTAGGAGGACCCCCACCGCTGCCCCCGCCCCCCGCCGCGCCCCCCGCGCCCCCCGCACCCCCCGCACCCCCCGCACCCCCCGCGCCCGCCAACGAACCCGACGACGCCGACTACTTCAAGGGCGTCATACAGGATGTGCAGGTACACACACACTGCTACAAGGCATATACTACATATATCTAAATACAGTGAATGATAGATATACTTTTTGACCTGTCAATGTCTTATAACTCGATACTACGGGCTGTATAGACGAAAAAGATGACGTCATTGTCCCGTTCCGCAAGCGAGAGCGCTGCATAAACTAAAGAGAGGCATAATCGGCTCAGTTCGGTTGCGTATTTGACGTTATCACGTCAAGCTACCATCCGTAAACCGATTTTACAGACACTTAATTTTGAACGTCAATATTGTTGTTCTTTTTCAAAGCTCAAACTAATAATGATAAAGCGAAAGTAGTGTGTTTGGATAGTAACAAGTGGAAGGAAATAGTGTCTGTCTACCTCGATAGGAAAGAGGCGTGATAGATGTGTGTATTATGTTTTAAAAATTGCAGGTATCAAACGGTGTAAACGTGACAGTAGTGCAGTTCTTCCCTCTGACGGCGCCGGAGGTGTCGCTGCCGCCGGAGTTCGGTGCGGTCACCCTGGACCCGCGCGGCGTGCTCGCCGGCGTCGTGTCCGACGACGCGTGCGCATCCCGGCCTTGCCATCACAACGCTACCTGCGATCTCACTTGGAATGACTATGTGTAAGTATTGAAACGTACTCATCATTATCTTTTATCTCATTGACCTTATTTCTGTTCTGAAATCAAGCAAATGTATTTAAAAATTAATATATCGTAATTGTTTTTGGTTAGATTGTTGTCATTGAAGTTTTTAAAGTCAAATTGCTGGCAGAAGAGAGGCAAAAATGTTTACTCCACCGACAAGAGCCTAGCTCTTAATAATTATATTATTAATGAATGAAATGAATGATTGTTTTTCAGTTGCACTTGTCCTCGCGGTTACAAAGGAAAGCAATGCGCTGAAGTGGAATTCTGTCAGCTACAAGGATGTCCTCTCAACTCACACTGCCGGAATCTGGATGGAGGGTAAATATATAATTTATTTAAAAAGACTATTCCGTTCCATTTTTACATATATAGCAATTTTAGAATGCTTCATGTAAGTGCTGATTTACACGTGAAACTATCATGTCAAGAAATTTAATTTCGTGCAACTAGTTTCGTAATGTAAATATCGCTTAATAAATTGTCAATTTTTTTAATGGAAGTGGGAGTGAAATGATGTCTGCCTATCCCGATGGGAGAGGCGTGACAGACATGTTTTTATGTCCAGTGTAGTGCAAATAAAAATTAAAAATTAAATTTGTAAATTAAGTATTAAGTTTGTAATTTAAGTATGTGTATTGTATTAGGTACGAGTGCGTGTCCAACGCGACGTTCGACGGCGTGAACACGACGCTGAGCTACCGGCTGCGGGTACCGCCGCCCGCGCCGCTCGACCTGCCCGCGCCGCAGCTGGACTTGCCCGACACTCTCACTATCACTTACAGGTACGTACCTAGCTGCTACTATATTAGGTACGAGTGCGTGTCCAACGCGACGTTCGACGGCGTGAACACGACGCTGAGCTACCGGCTGCGGGTACCTGTCAGATAATTTTATCTTAAATATCTTTTACTTTTTAACACACAATGTTCACTGTCCGGTCACAATAACTTTTATATAAGGTGGCTTATCCTTTTTTATACTATTTGTATGATTACGTACATACATATATTGTTTCAATGTGTTTTTTACGATATTACTGTATAGGTATGTCGATAATTTAGAAGTTATAGCAACTTATTTATATTTGTTTATTTCTCAGGAGCAAAGTAGGCGGTACATTATTCCACGCACAGAGCGCGAGTATGGACTCTTCGGGCGCGGCGTGGTTCAGCGTGGGTCTGTACCGCGAGCAGGTGGCGGTGCAGTGGCGGCTGGGGGCGCAGGCGCTGCCCACGCTGCGGCGGATGGCCACTGCTAGGGACCACACGCACTGGACCACGCTACGGCTGCTGGTGGGCCGCCAGAATATACGCGGTGAGTGAACATTGGTGACTCGAGGTTCAAATTGGAACTCTTGCGTCAATTAAGAACAGACAGTTGCGTGAATTTGTTTTTAGTCAACCAATAATTGGATAAATAAATAGAAATTCTCAATTGCATACAAAATTACAAGCTAAGTACAACGCTCGCTACGGATCGTTGTATTTGTGAAGTTAGCAACAAATGTCTGCGCAATTATTTGATTAATACAATACGGGTACAAATGGCGTCTTTACGAATGCGCATACTCACTCATTCCGCAGCTAACTTCACAAACATAAAGATTCGTGGCGAGCACTGTACAGAAAGTGCAAAGGCGGCCTTTTCTTCCAAACTACCTTCGATTATTTTATATTAATGTTGGGTTTATAATTATAACCTACAGGAGTGTTCGTGGAGGCGGACGGTCACGAGGAGGCCGGTTTCACCGCCAACATCGACGTGGCGGCGTGGCAGCAACTACTGCTGCACGGAGACATCTACCTCGGAGGGCTGCACTCCGCTGCATCCACCACCATCACACCCACGCACTCCACTACTGCACTCACTGTGAGTATAAATCACGGAGGAAAAAGGAAGACGAGTAGGCGCTATGACTCGGCCCTGCCGTCACGAAGTTATGGCCATTACGCTATTCAAACGAAACAGTTATTGATGTCATTTAAAATTTTAAGTTTTCCATACATTGACTCGTTACGTCCCCTAGTGGTGAACAGTGTAGCTACATGCAATTCGAACGTAATAACTAGTTCCACTTTTCACCACTAGGTGGCAAAAGATAATAAAGGCGATTTTATCTTATGAATGCGTAAAAATCCGATCTACCAAATAAAAAGTGATATAAAGATATAAAACGTGTTCATTTCATTTGTTCTAGATGGAAGGTTCAACCGACCCGAACGTGTGGGAATACACTGAAGGCGAAGAGATGACCATCGATAACTTGGCAGGGGAATACTTTAAGGTAACTTTTTAACTTACAGTATTAACATTTGTTTTGACAATAGCAGTCATGCTTAGCGATATGTGTGACAGTGAAAAAAGTGTAGTTTACTTATTGATATATTTTTTCAAATGCATATTAAATAACTGGAGTCTGTCCCCAACTTCGTACGCATTTATAGTCGTATCTTGAAAAATATGTGATATACAGGGTGGCCCGTCGATTGACGTCCAAAAAGAAAATTTGGATTCCTCGTGTCGTTGGGTATCCGAATCACCCCCATGTATGTTCCGCGATTTTTTACGGTTTCCGAGTTATGACGTGTTTTCTGATTTTTTGAGATTTTTCAACCAATCACCCTAAACAGGTTCGTAGAAAAAAAAGTACAACACTTTTTCATAATTTTATTTTTGCATCAGATGCTTCATGACCCGTACTTTTGTGCATAAAATATTCAGCTTCGCAACTTTAATAAAAGTTGAGGAAATTTAGGTCCAAAGAGGAAAAATTGTATTGACTGAAAAATAATCGAAATCTTCAAACTTAAATTAAGAGGTCAAAAAGATGACTTCATGGATTTTAAACTAGCTTAAAAAATGCGCCAACTTCTCAGCTTTCATAATCATCGAAAAAAAATTGATACTTAATGGGGTATTTTTGCTAGAATCAGCCTTTAAAGAGAGCAAGGTGGAAAAATTTCGGAATTGGACGTATGAGCAATTTTTTTTTCTTTCATATTTTATGATCACCTAAGCCTCAGTAGGTTTAAAGACAGTGTTATCTTACCGAAAAGTACAAAAAATGAGCCAAGATTGACACATTTGGGAGTTTTGGAGCACCTGTAAGAGATGAGTTACACATTGAGAAAATTATGCAGATATGCATCATTTCTAAGGGGTTGCACACGGAAACGGCCTTGAAGCGGCACGACTGTATCGTAAACAGCTTCTACGAAGTGGGATCCCTTCAGGACCCTCGCGTTGACCAGGAGTTCTTCCTTCCTTTAAGGTTTGGCGTATGTCAATAAAAATACGAAGGTCAGGATAAGACTCAGGTTGCAGCCCACCACGTCTTTGAACTTGTTTGCGATACAGTCGTGCCGCTTCAAGGCCGTTTCCGTGTGCAACCCCTTAGAAATGATGCATATCTGCATAATTTTCTCAATGTGTAACTCATCTCTTACAGGTGCTCCAAAACCCCCAAATGTGTCAATCTTGGCTCATTTTTTGTACTTTTCGGTAAGATAACACTGTCTTTAAACCTACTGAGGCTTAGGAGATCATAAAATATGAAAGAAAAAAAAAATTGCTCATACGTCCAACTCCGAAATTTTTCCACCTTGTTCTCTTTAAAGGCTGATTCTAGCAAAAATACCCCATTAAGTATAAATTTTTTTCGATGATTATGAAAGCTGAGAAGTTGGCGCATTTTTTAAGCTAGTTTAAAATCCATGAAGTCATCTTTTTGACCTCTTAATTTAAGTTTGAAGATTTCTATTATTTTTCAGTCAATACAATTTTTCCTCTTTCGACCTAAATTTCCCCAACTTTTATTAAAGTTGCGAAGCTGAATATTTTATGCACAAAAGTACGGGTCATGAAGCATCTGATGCAAAAATAAAATTATGAAAAAGTGTTGTACTTTTTTTTCTACGAACCTGTTTAGGGTGATTGGTTGAAAAATCTCAAAAAATCAGAAAACACGTCATAACTCGGAAACCGTAAAAAATCGCGGAACATACATGGGGGTGATTCGGATACCCCACGACACGAGGAATCCAAATTTTCCTTTTGGACGTCAATCGACGGGCCACCCTGTATATCACATGTGATATATGTGATATCTTAAAGTGATATAGCCTACGTGTTATTCTGATGTAAAGCACAACTAAGTACGTGTGTGTAGTACTCTTTACAATATTGATTGTAAAGTTTTATTATAATGTGTTCAGTAGTTCTACGGAAAGATCACGGCACAAATATTGTAATTTATAATATAAATAAGATATGTTTGCGTATATAATATGTGGTGATGTCGTTGTTACCAGGGCTGCATGGGCGCGGTGCACATCGGGTCGCTGCTGCTGCCGTTCTTCACGGAGGAGCAGCTGTTCGTGGGCGCCGCCGCCACGCTGCTCGCCGCGCAGCCGCACTACGCGCTCACGTATGTATACTGATGACAATAAAGGGAGAGAACGATTACAATCATTCATTCATGTAAACATTCATTCATTAAGAGTCAGACCTTTGTCGGTGGAGAATCCGTCATTTAGGTTTAATAATATAGCCTATGTGTTATTCTGAAATATAAGCTACAATATTGCCGAGTTTCATAAAAACCTTTTGAAGCGTAAAAAGCATGAAAGGGTAACAAACATCCTCTCATCCATCAATAGGCACAAACATTGCCATTTATAATATTAGTAGAATATAATGAAACTTCTGAACTCTAGGTCAGGAGCCGGTTGGGGCGCCAAGCAAGGAGTAGGCTGCGTGCTGTGTTTGGAACAAGACTGCGCGCGCGGCGGTCACTGCGCCGACGTGCGATCCTCGTACGCATGCGCGTGTCCGCCCGGGTACGCCGGGGACTATTGCCAGGTACGTGTATACCATATAGGGTGACTTTAAATTAGTAACGATAGAAAAGGATTTCCATGTACTCTTGATAACAAATAACTTTTACTATGGGAACAGGTCGAAATCATTAAAAAAAAAAAACTCCCAATGAATAGCACCAGCTGATAGTATGGGGCAACAATAGGCATGACAACAAAAAAAATGTTTTAGGCCCATCACATCACAAAAAAAATGTTTATTTTTAAATATTCGACACGTATTTTTTCTTTTTTCTCTTAAACTAAAAATTACAAAGATACACTGGGTTAAAGTTGCTCGTGACGTCACGCTTACGTACGATTTTTACGTAAGAGTGACGTCAAACTCCATAACTTTGATGCTCTGTATCTTTGTATTTATTTATGAATTTAATCAGGTAAAAATTGTGTTTCAATTATTTTTAAAAAGACGGACTAATTATTTTTTGAATTTTTGAATGTAGTCGTCATCCATATTATTTTAAATGATATCTAGTATACTGTACAGTAGCACTGTTAAAGACAGTCCAAATACTAAACAAAAATCTCGTAAATTATAATATTTTGTTAACATTATTGAATTGGGCCAGCGTTGCCCTAATCACTTTCATATAAGAATAGGCTCGTGCCCCTGTAATGGGGACGTTAAAAGGACTGCTAAGTTATTATTAAATGTGTTTTTAGATCGACATCGACGAGTGCGCAGCGAACAAGTGTCAGAACGGAGCGACGTGCCAGGACGGAGTCGCGATGTATACCTGCTTGTGTCCTGAAGGCTTTGATGGAGAGTTGTAAGTATTGCAGGGGGAGGGGTATTTGTGGGGGATACAACTTATTTTATTTATTTAATTGGTAACCATAGGTTTACAAGTCAGGTATTATAGGTGGGTACTTTTGTACAAGTTAACAATAAAAGGAATTTTTATTTAGTACAAAGTACTGGCCTTACTTGCTTGTGGTCTTATTTCTACGATACAAAGTGCAACTGACCAGATTCGAAAGCGAAATTGTGATTTGTGTTATATTACTTAGGGCTTATTTTACTATCTATAGATAAAATTTAAATGACAGATAAACCTGTGTCTATTTCATAAAACATTACGTTTTAAACAGGTATGAAATATGTTACAGATATTTTTTATCTGTAGGTAGGTGGGTGTAACAGGCCCTTACTCTTTTATTTATAATATATTTTATGTGTTTGATTTCCTCCAGCTGCGAGCACGACATAGACGAGTGCGAGTCGTTTCCATGCGCAAACGGCGGTACGTGTACGGACGAGCGCGGCGGGTTCACGTGCGCGTGCGCACCCGAGTGGCGCGGCCCGCGGTGCGCTACTCCACGCTCTAGATCCTGTGCTCACAAACCCTGCGCGCCGGGTAGAGCGCTGTGTCTATCTACCTTACCGGGTATGTGGCTAATATAGACGGTGGAACATGCTTTAAGATTTTTTTCATTGATTTGAGTTGTCTTTTCTGTCAAGGTCACATTTCACTTGTTAAGGTCATTATATAAATGCGAATTTCACGACCTCACTTGTAAGAAAATGAAAAAATTATGCAGTTTCCCCCAGAGAAAAACCTAGCAAGAAACTCTGTTTGGTTGCTCTTCTCAATTAACGTTTTTACAAAAAAAGAAGTGAAGGCAGAGTATTTTCATGTTTTATGTCTACGAAATTAGGATTAAAATCAGATGGTGTTATAACACGTCAGAATAGGCATGATGACTCAAAATTTTTTTTTATCCCATCACATAGATTATTTTAAAATATTCGACACGTATTTTTTCTTTTTTCTCTTAGACTAAAAATGACACAGATACACTGGGTTAAAGTTGCTCGTGACGTCACGTTTGAGTACGATTTTTACACTAAAAGTGACGTAAAAACCTCCCACTCCGTAACTTTGATGCTCTGTATCTTTGTATTTATTTATGTATTTGAGCAGGTAAAAAATGTGTTTCAAATATTTTTTAATAGCCTAAAAGATGGACTAATTGTTATGCCATTTTTTGAATGTAGTCATCATCCCAATTACATAAAAGAAGGATACTGTATTGTAGCTTAGCCCTATTACAATCAACTCATTAATAATGTAATGATTTCTTCCTTTAGACCCCCCCACGGGCAACAACTACACGTGCGAGTGCTTCAAAGGGTTCGAGGGCGTGCACTGCGAGGACGCGTTCTGTGAGGTGCGGCCTTGTAAACACGGGAAGTGTAACGTTGATGTCTCGGTGAGTATACTATACCATTCATGCTACTTGAAGAGTTGAATTGTGTTTAAAAATGCCAATGTTTTAATGTGTTACAAAATACTAACAAATATACCAGAGTTGAGTCGATAAATAAGTAGAGTTCTATAAGATCATATATTGTTATATATATAGATAGATAGAAATACTTTATTGCACACAAAGAAATACAAATAAAACTTAAAACTAAAACATTGTGCGTAAAGGCGGCCTTATCACTCAAAGTGATCTCTTCTAGACAACCTTTGGAGTAGGACTAGTTTAAGAAGACTGTAGAGTAGAGCAGGGCAATAAATAAATACTGTAATTTACTTCTTATATCTTATGCATTTATTGCCATATCTTCGAATAAATCATTAAATATATGTAAATAATATACACACACAACAATACCACATGTTACACTAGTGCCTACATGTTATTCTGACGTGGAATAATGCTAAAATATTGCAAAGTTTTATTAAAATCTGTTCAGATTTTTTTTGTGAAAGAGTGATTTAGTCGAATCAATCCTTTGTGTTCTATTTCTATTGGGCAGTAGCGAGTAGTTTAGGGGCCGTCCATTAATCAAGAGAGGCTCAAAAGGGGGGGAGGGGGTACGGAAAACATCACGAGGGGAGAGGGGGGGGTCTCTTTCTATACGACAGGTTCTCGTGTATTAATTTTATGTTTTTTCTCAAAAAGCGCTATTTCTGAACCGAAATTTTGAACGGCGCGAAAATTTGAACGATTTGTAGTATGACCTTGATGGACTCGCCCGCCGTTGCTAGGCAAAAATAGCCTTTACATAGACTTCCAAAAAAATACACGTGATTCAGGGGGGAGGGGGTAGGTGGTCCCAAACCTCACCAAATATCACCAGGGGGAGGGGGGGGGGTCAAAAAATGAGAAAAACGACCTCACGTGATTAATGGACGGCCCCTTAGCTACTAAATAACTCGATACTGGACTAAACTACTAGCATAATGCGAAATAGCCTTTAATATGAGTTGGACATTTTCCGTCCCAACTCTGTCCCTAACGTAACCTTAACTCCCGTAGCCGCCAGTGTGCGAGTGCGAGGAGGGCTTCAGCGGTCAGTACTGCGAGACGGAGCGCGACGAGTGCGCTGAAGGCGGCGCCGCGGCGTGTCTGCACGGCGGACGCTGCATCGACTCGCGCGGGACCTTCCTCTGCGACTGTACTCATACTGGTATGATACTTACATACATACATACATACAGTCACGACCAATAATATATCTACACATTCACATTTTCAAAGTATTGTAACATTTGTTGTTTAAAAAATATGAGTTCATCAATTTGTTCAATAACGCAACCAACAATCATTATAATCATTGAACAAATTAACGAATATATATTACAGAAACAACAGAAGTTACTATATTTTGAAAATGTCACAATGTAGACATAGACATAGACATAGACATTTATTTTCTTACAAACACAGTACAACACACAACACAAACTCAACAGTTCACAATTACATTATACATACATACATGTATACATATTTTTGCTCGTGACTGTACATACCTACTCCTACGATCCAAAGATACTTACATCGCTCAGTCGCCTCATACATGCACGTCGCTTTAGGGTACTCTTCTCTATTCTATGCTTATGTTGATGGCATGTAGTCGTCAACCGCCACAGTATCTGACTATGTGATAACCCTAAGTTGCATCACATAATAAATTTTAACATTCAGTAGGACGAACTATAATTAACACGATAGCAAATATTTGTAAAATGATTACCGGCTAATTCAATTAGTCACGTTTGTAACACACAGGCGCATGCGCGAAGTTGGCCCGCTATCGTATCTAATCTTAGCTCACGATAACGTACTGATAATATGATAGCGGCGGCAGTGGTAGTCAAACTTTTACAAATAAAATAGAGCGAAAGGAAATGCACTGAGTTTTTATAACATATATTATTTATACATATGAAAATATTTCTTGTTTATTTATAAAATAAATGCTAGGACCATATATAAATATTTATATAAAAAAGACAATACGAAAAGAGGCGTTACGTAAACGCCTATATATAAAAATACATATAATAATACAATACTTAAGTATTGTATTTTATTTATTATAAATATTTATAATATTATTAGCAATGCTTTTATTTAAATAATATCTTATGAACTCAACCTTTTTATATAAACTTCTACTCCTTTAAGTATAAACAGATTTGTTTAGAAAAAAAAAACCTTAGTACAAGTATGACAATAGTGCGTCACAGTGTGGTAGTGACGTAAGGTGCAGGTCAGCGGCGCGTGCGCACAGTTTGTGAATCACTGGGAGGATAGTCGCGGATCGAGGTTACCGCTTTACACACCTTGGTAGGGGACTGTGAGAAAATTGTGTTACGATACATTAAAATAAGGAAGAAATTAATTAAATGATATAGAAATATTTTTTTGTGTGATAAAGTGATAATTGAAGTTTTAATAAGTAGCTAAGTGTCCCTAAGTGATAGGAAAGTGAAAAAAGTAATCTATGAATTTAGTGTTTTCTTCCATTTTCATTTAAGAGTTAGACTCTTGTAGGTGGAGCATTCGCCATTAAGTGCAAATATGTTAATTTCGTGTAGTTAATAAGTGTTATAAAATCATCTAATTTCATGCTTAAATTAACTAAAAAAGAAGTGAAATGCGCGAAAAACTAAATCAGACCTTACAGCTTTCAATATTACTTAAACTTTTCATTCAGTGTACTAACAGAAGATGTGTCTAAAAATATGTGGAAAGTGAACAGTGATAATGTATGAGAGAATGTACAGTACGAAATCAGTCAGCTGGACATTTCATGTGTGTAGATAAAGATAGAGAATTTGATGTATATAGATAGATAGAGACAGAAAATGGCTGCGTTGGTGTGGAGAGTAGTGCTTGTTATCGCACTTACAGGTGAATTACTTATATGTTACGTTATTTATTATTCGGTTTTTTTAGTATGTTGACGTCAGGGTTTTAATATTATTACATTTCTTTATAAGTTATTGTTGATGAAAGTAATGAGTAGACTGACTAGAGGCTGTCCGCGACTTCGTGCGCAATTCTCGTCATATCTAGGAAAAAAAACAGCTTATCTTAAATAATAATATAACCTATATGTTATTCTGATGTATAAAATATATTGCCAAGTTTCATTAAAATCAGTTTAATAGTTTTTTTGCGTGAAAGAGTAACAAACATCCATCCATCCGTCCATCGGCACAAACATTGACATTTATGATATAAATAGGATTCTAACTGAAAGTCATGATTTTATAGTTGATAAAAAATTTAACACATTTTTTATCGTTTTTTATACTTTTATTTACACTATTGTAGTCGTACCTTTACCTTAACATAAGCGAACATCTAATAAAAATAATAAAACATCTCTATTGAATATAGCAATAAGATAATCAGCCCTCAAAGTAAAGACAATGTATAGATACCAGTTAATAAACAGCCACCATATTAATATGTAAATATCGACCATGAAGTTGCATTTCCATATCGCGTCTTGAAACAATCAATGCTATAGTTATCTAGTTCACCGTATACATGCGCCCGCGCCGCCGCCGCCGCCCTTGTCGAATCGGGCAACCTTGGGCATTGTGACCAAACGCGCGTGACGATGGATCGCAATGCAAGAAATCATTTGAGATGGCGTTACGTAATGAATCCAGATAATATAATACAATGCCGGTGACGATTTTGCTTCCGTATTTTTTGCGGTTGATGGAAATAACCTTAGTTCTATTAAAAAAATAACTTTTTTCTTTGAAGTATCTTTTGAAGTAAGTTTACAAATATAGTCGCTCTGAGATAGTAGTTTTCTAAACTAGATAAATGATAAAACATAATAGATAAGAGACTGAGAAAAACCAGTTGTGTTACTTTTTACGAGTAATAAGTAATAGGCATGATGACAAAAAATTTTCTTTAGTCCATCACATAGATTATTTTAAAATATTCGACACGAATTTTTTCTTTTTTCCTTTAAAACTAAAAATGACACAGATACACTGGGTTAAAGTTGCTCATGACGTCACGCCTTAGTACGATTTTTACGTAGGAGTGACGTCAATACCCCCCACTCCGTAACTTTGATGCTCTGTATCTTTGTATTTATTTATTTATTTGATCAGGAAAAAAACGTGTTTTAAAATATTTTTTTATAGCCTAAAAGACGGACTAATTTATTTTTTGAATTTTCGAATGTAGTTATCCCCATTTTTATATTTACTTACTCACTTTTTTACACTTTTTATCAGCAGTAAGTTTGCTAGATTACTATATTTCGAAACCAAAGAAAACAAATCAAATACCGAATAATGCGGTTAATTTAGAATTAATGTATTTAAACAATATTGGAAACATTTCTTTAGTAAATTATTTATTACTTATTTGTAATGAGCTTATCCGCCAGACAATGAGTAAGCATTTAATGTGGTTTGTGATTCATGAATACATGCCTACCCGTCTTGTGAAGAATACCTACTTACATTTATCTCATCTACCTATACCTATTTACGTAGTAGTACCCATAGTCGGGACATAAACAATATGTGTAATAACCTAACCTTTTTACTAAAAAATACCCGACCGCGTTTTTTTTTTTAATTTTGTTGTATCGTAGTGTCACTTTTAATGAAAATACGAATGTAACGACACCACTCAAGCTAAAATCCATAAGCTGTTTAGGCTGTAGGGCGTGCCAAAGAATTATACATACATACTCTCGAAAAACATAACCCTCCTTCTGGCGTAGTCGGGTAAAAAGATCTATTTACAACAGTTTTACATTAGCTTCTTTATTAGTGCGGCAGCGTAAAACAAGACGCGATAAATGTACGAGAAGCAATTACACGCGTGTTAACTAAATCCTAATTACTTGGCAGAAATAGATTGATCTGGTTGAATGCCTTTCGGTTCAATTCATTCACCTACACTCAAACATTAAAAGAATTAGAGTCCGTTTCAAGAAAGAAGTCCTCCGGATATTTTCGGAACTAAATTTGACAGGAACAATAGATGTTCCTATATTCTAATCTTTTCTCTGAAAGTAGGCAGAACACCCCTTACGTAAATAAAAATAGGTATACTTTTTACATAACAGAAATATAGGTATAGTGTGACCATTAGTGCTGTGCACTTCCTGAGGTATGCGCGCGGCGAGACGGGGGGGAGAATCGGCTGCTGCGCTCTGTCAGTGCGCCGACAACGCTCGTGGCGGCAGGTCTCTATCGGACTCCGATACAAATAACCGATTTCCCCCCCCCCCCCCGTCTCACCGCGCGCATACCTAGCCTTACCTAAAGTGCATAGCACTAATGGTCAGACTATACCTAAATAGACATATTTATCAAAATTTATACCTACATTTTCGTGACTATGACGTGATGTCAAAACCATCCCACAAGAAATAAATATTTTATTTTAATTTTTCAGGATGGAAGGGTGCGAGATGCGAGGTGGACGTGGACGAGTGCGCGGAGGGTCTGGTGAGCTGCGGACCAGGGCAGTGCTACAATATCGAGGGCAGTTATATGTGAGTGCTGGGTTTATTTATTCTATGTTCTTCGCTCTATTTTGGTTATTTTTTTTTACTAAATAAAGAGTAATTGATGGGGTAGGGTTGACGTTTTACGTTTTTTTATAGACAATACTTTCTTTTTGCACAAACAGAGAAAGGACAACTTACACATAGATTATGGAAAGTAGTTACTAAAGTACAATACAATACAAATATTCTTTATTGCACACAAAGATATAAGGTACAGACACAAACAAGAATATAAGAAGGCCTTATTGCTAGGTAGCAATAGTCTAGGCAACCTTAGGGTAAGAAATAGCGAGAAATAGGTAATAATGGTTGCGGGTTGGTTGAGAGTATTCAATGTTACGTAGGCATTTTACAAAATATAACAGAGTGTAATAAATGAATATGTTTGTCGCAGCTGCCACTGCCAGCCGGGCTACTGCGGCATCGAGTGCGCTCTGCGGGACCCGTGCGTGTCGGTGGGTGCGGACGGCAACAGCACGGGCCCGTGCGCCAACGCCGGCGTGTGCGAGCAGCGCTGCTCCAACGACACGCACTACGTGTGTCACTGCGTCGACGGCTGGGGCGGCAAGAACTGCACGCAACAGGTACGCTAAGCCTTATGTTTTTTAGCGGAATAGGACGGAAGGCAAGGAGCAAAGCTTTTGCCCAGCTGTGGGACGTGATAGGCTGACTGTATTTGTATGTTTTTTTTAATTCTGTAACTGTTTATTGTTGCGAGGGTTTTAAATATTTAAAGGGTGTTAAATAACATATGACAAAGCAGGCACTATACGTAGTTCTCAATGTTTATGGAAAAGGTAGAAAGCTTCGTAGGTACAAGGTTATATTTTATCACCTTTAATATACATAAAGTTTTAATCATGCCGTCTCCTATTGTAATGTCAATGACTAAGACTCTATCTCCCCGTTGCAGATAGTGGCGGAGGGCGCGGAGGGCGGCAGCGACCGCTCGATGTCGATCCTCATCGGGGTGGGCGCGGCGCTGGTGGCGCTGCTGCTGCTGGGCGGGGGCGTGGCGGCGCTGGGTGCGCAGGCGCGGAGGAAGCGCGCCACTCGCGGCACGTACTCGCCGTCCGGGCAGGAGTACTGCAACCCGCGCGCTGAGATGATGCACCACACGCTCAAACCGCCGCCGGAGGAGAGACTCATCTAGGTAAACTAGTAGATAACTTTACAGTTCGCCGACAAATATCAAGCCTGGCAGTTAACCGGAAAAGATCACAGACACAGTCCCCTGATTTTGTATCGACGGTCAATGCGAACCTTGGAAGGCAGGCCAACTGTTACGACTTGAGACTGTAGGTGGATTGCAAGTGGAGACCCTTTAATTACTCATTATACTTACACATCGACTCGGTGTAACTGTCAATTGTTTTAATAAACGTCGAAGCATATAAATCCTTTAATAAAAATACTAAATTCTGAATCGCCAGACCTAAAGAATAAGGCTATTTATTTACTAACTACTTTAATTCTTAAGCTAAAAGCTATCCTTTTGTTACAGAATAAACTCAACAGTGGTGCTAAGTCTCAGCAGAAATATGAACAAAAGATGTACATGAATTGAGACTCGTTGCATATCAACCAAATGTGTGCGAGAAGTGTTTGTGTGTGTAATACACGCTGAAATGTGTGTGTGATGTTTTGTACCTGCGTGTGTGTGTGTGACGTGTACGGATGCGTGTAATTTAATACCTAGCTTTAACGATAATGCTTTTATCATATTAACTATCATGTACTTAAATAAGTGATAACTTTTTTATACGAATTCAATGAATTTTGAAAAACATTCCACCCGAACGGGGTTTTATTAAATAAATTTTATATAATGACAATTATCGTAGATGTAAGTAGATGATTTAATGAAATTAGTGTAAGGTTTTAAAGTAGGTTGACGTAAATGAATTATGTACCAATTGAAAGTATTGTGCCTGAAATTTGGAATTTATATTCGAGTGTTTTATCATGAGATTAGAATTTTAATGACAAGTTTTCTGACAAAACTGTTTAATTAGAGTTTAAAAAGATATATTAAATAATAGATGGCATTAATAAATCATAGATTTAAGAAATATTTCGATTATATATCATAATTGGAAAACGATATTAATGCCATCAGCCTAAAAATACTATTTTCTGAAATAACTGTCAGAAAACTTTTCAGTATTTAACCGTTTTGGTCACACGCAGTGTTCAGCGATAGCTCAATCTTTTATATCTATCTTTGAATCAATTTAATAAATAGTAAACGTGACCAAGAAGGGAATTAAGTATTAAAGAAGTACTGAAGGCGTCTCGTAAGTCTGAGAGAGTACACTCTTATGCGAGTAGTCCCGCTCTACTCTCAATTGTAGAGATTTGTATGAATTTATATTGCGGGACGGGGAAGGCGGCGGGGGTACTTACACAAATATATCGTACTCCGTTTACTTTACAAAAGGAGTACATTTATGAACCAAGTTAGTTATGTAGTTATATTTCCATGTAGACTTTTTAAACTATGATATAAACTCCCAAATCATTTGGGATTTACATACATACTAGTGAAGGAATTAAATATTCGAATTTAAGTAGTAAAGTGATATCTTAGTAAATAGGTGGGTCCACACAGAGCGAGCAGCCTCGCGAGGCAACCGTTCGGCCAATTAAAAGAGGCCACTAAGAACTACTCAACTCAATAGGTCTTTCCTGAGCGGAAAAACATTTCCTCGAAATGCTGCTCGCTCTGTGTGGACCAGCCTAATGACGCACCGCCGCCGCCGCCGTCGGAATTTAATAATAAGTCATAGTTTTAAGTGGAAAATAAAGCGTGCAGATTCTAAATTACTGTGTAGTAAAGGCGCTTCGTGTGCGCGCGCCGATGCGCAAGCGCCGCGGTCGCCAGTGCCTTAAATCGACAAGTCTGTATATTCTCAACTCTATACTATCAAATTGTATGATATATGTGTAAGGTAACTTGTTCACTGGACTAAGTATTACATTAGTACATTTAGCGTAAGTGTGTAAAGATTTAGTGTAAGTTCCAATCAACGTAATGTTAACGTAGGGGACAGGCGCGGGTAGAGGGGGGGGGGGGAGATAAGTTTTATCAGTGATTTTAAAGAATAAAAGAAATATAAGTACTTCAATAATGAATACAGTCTGTTATGGTAGTAACAATGAGGTACTTATGGTATAAAAAAGTACCTAAAATTCGAAAAAGGCTGACAAACAAACATTGGAATATGAACTTTATGTCTAGTGTATAAAGATATTTCTTCACACAGACTGAAACTGTCGTATTGATTCTTAAATCACAGATTTACTTATTAGAATTAAAGCACATATTTCAATAGGCGGGTCTACACAGAGCAAGTAGTTTCGCAAGGCAAGTATTTGGCCAATTAAAAGAGGCATCTAAGAACCCAAATCAATAGGATGGCGAGGTCTTTTCTAAGCGGCCAAACATCTGCCTCGCGAGGCTGCTCGCTTTTGTGGATCCGCCTAATGGTATATTTAACCGCGCCTGTTATAACACGAGTTGTATGTAGTACTTATCATAACCAATACCAGTATTGTTGTACTTAAACATTGCTCAACGGCACCTAAACATTCCATTCTTAACGAGTATTTTATAAGATCTCTAGCTATTCATTATGTCCTATTATACGCAGCTAACGTTTTGTTGAATTGTGATATTCATATCCGTGTAAAACAAATGGATTTATGTTTACAATTCTTTTGGATCGATGTCACTAATTCCATTAATATTCCCCGTGTTTTGTGAAGGAACAACTGACAATCCTTGTGCAACAGTTTTTCAGATATGTAGGAATTTTATAAGAAAAAAATTTAAGTCGTAGAATCATCACTGCAATGGATAATGGAAATAGTGGTAGCGACTTTTTTTTTGTTTTGTGATTGTCAGAAATATGTATGTAAGTCAATCGGGAGTAGGCAGGAAGTCCCCGTCCATTCAGGTGTGCGGCGGACTGTTTGCAAGCAATGTTACCGTCCGCAGTAAGCGTAGAATGAAATGCATTTGTGTGTTATTGCACGTCGCCTATTGGCGGTTACTCAATAAATCGATATCTCGGAATATTTTGTTTGATTACGAACTTTTTTTTTCATGACTCCTTTTCATACTGTCCTTTGTATTTTTTTAAGATTCTTCTCCTGCCAACCCTACAATTAAATCTAAAGGTAATTAAAATAGATTAAAAACCACATGAATAGTTGTAAACACGTCCTTTATTCAAATACTGTACAGGCTGTATTAAACACTATGATACAATAACAACGCGTGCAAGCGCACCGCCACTTCGCATCACATCACACTATGCGCGTTTATTTGAATAAAACGCTCGTCGCCGCGGTTCTACCGCTCACCGAAGTGGTTGAACCGCGTCGACGCGCGGGTAGGAGCCCTTTCACACTATTGCTATTTCTCGGCGATTTAAAATAAACTATTTTGATTTAAAAGCAAATATAGGAATACTAATTTTGATAAGTTAATCTAATAAAAATTAAATCAATTTAATTGTAATATGCTATTTCCTATCTATACAGTCGTGGAGTACCAGCAATAGTGTGTAAGGTAAATAAAACTATCGGCAACTGGCAAGCCACGCGCGCAAGCTTCCAACGCAAAGGAATGACTTAGATAATTCGCATTGAACACCTACATTTTGAAACGGTTCCCCCACTCGCATTTATTTGGCACCAGGCGATTACTGTATTCACATAACATATTAAAATATGGAGGGATTTGGATTTTTTGATGACATTATAATGATAAATTTGATAAATTATGTCGACTTATGTGTCGCGATCCTCAATGCGCTGCGCACTGACGTAGCACCAGACTGTGAGCACTCGGTTGCAAGTGATTTACTCAGTGTGAACGAGTACATTACTTTATATCCACTCGATACTGACTACCCTCTTACTAACTGTAGACATACTAATCAGCATTTCAACAGTATCCTGTAGATATAAAGTAAACACTCTACCACTCTCTTAATTCATAGATAAAGATAGTATGAAGAAGGAAGCGACACGGGAGACGGTTGGAAAGGTTGCCCCAGAAGTCTTGTAGAAACGACTGGAATACGTTAAAATCTCCCTTTCATATTAAAACAGGTTTTTTTTAACTATTTTCCATTATCTGTACTCGTGTTTAGGAAAGTTACGATTGCCTCAAGACTCCCGGAGACAGGAAGAACGCCAATTACATACATTTCGTGGAGGACATACAGACACTACGCAAAATATAGGAACATTCAGTCATTGTGTAGGTCGTCATACGTTACAAAAACGGCTACTTATCGTAAAAAAAAATATAAACATTGTAAATGATAAGATGCGGGACGCCCGCACTTCAAACAAATAACATTATTTAAGTTATACACATTGTAAAACAATTACTTTATGGCATAATTTATATTATTATAATCAAACAATAAATATGCATTGTTTTGTCATCCGCCGAGGGACGGATACACCTACTCGGTATTTGGGCGGCTTGGCTTCAATCACAAGGGACACGTGAACTGATGTACACATACTTATAGTGGGACCAATTAAACTAATTTTAAATATTTCAATATAAATAATAAATAAATATAATTCAACTTATATTTTTTTGACAACCTGGTCATAGACTTAAATTTTGCTTAACAAGGCATTTTATGCTTTCTATAAATAAATATAAACTAGTTTGGGAGTATTTACAATAAAAACGTAATCATAAATTACAGTTCACTTGTCCCTTAAGCCCGCCATAAATCTCAGACCCGGGTTTTATCCCGGGTTTAAATTGCTCTAAGCACACATAAGTAGAGTAGCACACCGCCTCAAATCAGGTAATATATCAGGTAGTACGCGAATCTCGTGTAATACTGTCCGCATAACATCACAATATCTCCCACACTATAATTTATATAAATACGATCGGTCGAGCGGCGTCGCTACGACAGTGCTACGACGCGGCTACGTCACCGCTACGACGCTACGGCTCCAGCGTAGCTGTATCTCACGCCGTTGGCTACCTGCGAATGGAGAAATGTTTTTTTTTTTAATATTGCAAGAAATTGTTAAGTACTCTTTACTTATATTGCATCCACGTAGACAATTTGGCCACTGTTCGTCTTATAGCTTGGTAGCTGTACAATCAAAATGACGTTACACCCACCAGTTTGTTACAGCTGTGATCTCGCCAATTGATTGCCTACAAACTATAGAACATGCTGAGTAGGTACCTGTTGTCGTGCGGATGCAGCACGACGCGCTGGTAGTCTCTCCGCGTCATCTGCTGTCGTTGCCGCGAGCCGAGCTCCGCCGTGCCGTCGCGGGTTATGAACAGCTGCAGGCCGGACGCTAGGGGACAAATCACATTTACATTATCTTTATCAATCATTGCAACTTGCAATAAGATAGGCCGGTCTTCTTAATCAGCCGTATAAAAAGAAATGACGGCTGATCACCCAATCCAGGTGCAATAATAATGATCAACTAAACAAAGCCGCGTCATTTGATTATAAGATTTTTCTGGGCTCATGCCGTCAGTTAATGTAAAATGACTCACTCTCAGCGGGATCCTCGACGGCCTTCTTGAGGTCGGTGGAGGCGAGGATCTCGTCGATCAACGAGTCGGGGTTCACGCGCGTGTTCTCCACGCGGCACGAACCTATGTGCTGCAAACGGACGGGTGGGTTAGTTACGACATTCAACTCAGTTACATGCCAAAGTTATCAAAATTGGGAAAGTTGTTGCTTCCACAAAAAGCTGGATGCACTGTAAAAGCGGTTTCGTACTAGGTCTGATCCGACGTGAAAAAAGGGTCTAAGAACTATCTCTATGGTAGTTTATGCACTTCGATTAGGATCGTCCGTAGTAGGAAAGTAATCAGATAGTAATGAAATGTGCATTATTGTACATAGTGTATGCAGTGCGGTGTGAGCCGGTACCTGGTTGTCGTCGGGCGGCGGCGGCGGCGGCGGGGCGGGTCCGCGCTTGCGCCGTTCGAGCGCCGCCCGCGCACGCTCCAGCGACCCGCCGCTCTCCGACGCCGACGTCGTTACAGACCCCGACGATGGGTTCCTACACATTAATTCGTTTTTTACATACTATTATACATATAAGTAGGTGATTCGTATGAGAATACACTATAAAGGCTAGTAAATGTTTTATTTATTGAAATTTCACACTATGTATGTAAAGTATTCGAGTAGTGAGAAATTTGATACCCAGTTTTTATATTTCTTTAAGTAAGTCAAATTCTTTTTAAAGGTTTCCTTATCGAAAAAAGGCATTTTATTTTAATAATCTTGCAGTTAAATTAGCCTTATAATTGTATTCGCGTACGATTTTTTACACTAAGATCTACACCAGCTGAACGTTTGAGGCATAGGAAACGAACAACGACAACGAGTCACTCCAAATGAAGCGATAATAGTAACAAACACTATATCTTGGGAAAATTAATAAAATTAAATTATAATGTATATGAAAGGGAAGTAAGAAATGGATAATAAAATATTATTATAAGAAATTCCATTGAATGCATTATACAAGCACCCAATTTTATTACTCAGCACAAAAAGATCGTCAAAAAACAGCAAATGCATCTTAAATAGAAACCAACGCATAAATTGCAGCCCAATACACATGCTGATATAAAAATGTTTAGTCAAAAGCGCATCTCTGTAAAATCCATGCGTAAAAAAGCATCCCCTGCAAAAGAAAGTTAAAATAAGCCTGAAACTTTACTATTAAGACCCAGAACACACGGGGAAACGAAACTGCAGCGAAACTGCTAGTTACTTTTGAGTTGCATCTAAGTTTCTGCATCAGACTCCTTTAGAAAACCACACACGACGCAACTAGTTTGAAACGTTTCGTTTCAGTTGCGTTTCCCCGTGGGTTCTGTGCCTTACATGCACAAATGGGATACCCAAACAAACGTCTATAAAATATGTTTTGTAATATGTGTATAAATGTATTGTATAATAAAATCTATCTACAATAACATTTAAAAAAGTAATTGTCGTAAAAAGCGAAGATAAACAACATCGACACGAGACAACATCTAATACTTTGTGGACTTTTCGGATATTTATAAAACATTTAATTTATCTATTTAGGTATCTTTTATATAACGAGACTGAAATGTACAATCATAAATTACGTTGCCTTAATGTTTCTTTGAAGTGCCCTATAATAGGGTCCATTATCTTTCGCAATATAGCTGTAAGCTGTAATGCAGAGTTTATGGTGCTATAAAGGATTGGTTATAGAACTTTAACTAAACGGCCAATGAACCGGCATTAAACTGATTTTTTTTTAATTCCTTACATTTATATTGTTATAAATAAGGGCAACGCAGCAGAAAAATCATCTAAGAATATAGTAAATATCGTCGAGTCCACCGGTTTACTGATTGTACGTAGCGTGGAGTAACTAACACGGTGTGATGCAGCGCGCCCCCCGCACCCCCGCACGTGCAGCCGTCCGCGCCGCCGTCCGCGCGTCTACGGCAACACACTCTTGTAGCGGGGACACATCCAAAGGCTATTGCAGCATACGTGTCGTAGCAGCTATCTCGTGTGATAATTGTATATTCAGGTCTAATCTAGCCATTTGTTACTCATTGCTGGGCAAAGGCCTCCTCATCTGCACTGACTTTCAGCCTCGAGCCACCTCCGCCCAGGCACATTCAAGTAAATGGAGAAAATCGAAACAAGCTTACGTCACGGCGCGTATGCTTAGACTACAGATGTAGGTTTAGTAGAGACAGGTCCAGTGGTATGAGGACGGCACTGGTAAAGAATCAGTGTCAAATGACGCTCCTATTTTATAAGAAGTGTCAAATGACGTAAATAAAATCCTTACTTTTGTTGTAAAGCCAGCGTTGCGAACCGTAGGAACTATCTCATTTTGCATTCATAGTACCTACCAATTTTAAGATTACAAAATAGTTTAAATTATCCGTTCTAGCTGAGGAACAATTGTAGCGATCTCTTTTTAACACATACGAATCCGGTATGTCGAAATTTTAAATCGTAATTTAAATAATATTACCAATAAGTAACTTAACTAAGTATGTATTTATAAAGTGTAACTAGTGTACTTAATTCTATATTATTGTAAATCCAATCACCGATCACCAATTCAAGGACAAACTACAAGACATACACCGTATTAGTGGGTTATAATGACCACCTTGACCGACCCGCGTCTCAGAGCAGAGGACAAAGAGTACAGGACAGGACAGCAAGCGGAGCGCAGAGTACGAGGGAGCTTCACACAGCGGTCGATCTCATTCCGGGTGTCATTATAGATTGGCTATTGCATGGAATATATTTGATCACCATATTGACATCAACATTGATCAGTGATATTTGAACTCTTCAAGTCACGCGTAATAACCAGCGTGGAGGTCTTGCAATACAAGTTAAGGAACATATTTCACACAAGAACCAATATATCATGGCCCCAGGAAGCCGCCACGTCGCCGTTCCCCCGCCGCACTCACCGCGTGTGTGTGTTGTAGCTGTGTCTGTTGCAGGTCCCCCGCCGCAGCGGCGCCGGCGCATCCTTGTCGTTGGGCGTGGAGGTGAGCACGGCGTCCCCCCGGTCCAACGCCTGGTTGGAGAGACTTCGGAACCGGTGCCGCACGTCGATCTGCTCCACCGACCCCACGCACACCTCGTCCGCGTCCGACGGGATGCAGTAGAACTCGTCCTCGATACACCCGGACAGTCTCGTCGCGGTCGACGCGAGCGAACTCTTTCTGTGCGCCAGAGGAGTCAAGAACGGGAAATTCGTGAACAGCTCCTCGTTTTTACGATTCTTCTCGACGAGCGCCGGGATAGTGTTCAGAGACTTTTGCTTGAATATTTGGAAGTTGGTCAGCGGCTGGACGGCGGCGCTGATGATCGTGGACATCTTCTTCTTCTTGTCGAAGTAGGTGGGCATGGCGAAGGAGCTGTCGTGGTGCAGGGTGGTGTCGGGGGTGAGGTAGGCGGCGCGCGGCGGGGACTGCAGGCGCGGGATGACGTCGGGCTGCGGCGTCAGCGTGCTGTTAGGAGTCAGGTACACGCTGCTCTCGCTCAGTGTCGTGCGTTCCAGCACCAGCTTGGACAACCGCTGCGTGTGCGAGTGCTTGCAGTGCAGCGACGCCGACAACGAGCTGGAGCGGACACTACGCGGGGAGGGGGCGGCGGGGACGGGGGAAATAAAAAAAACGAAAATTAATAAAGCTACTCGGGAACCAAATCGAAAGCAACGAGATTGGTTAATTTCCACAAAAGATGCTCCATACTTGAACATTTCATGGATTTACATCCACGAACGATCCAAATATGGACGATCTCCTGCGAAAATGAACCAAGCTCGCTACCGAAAAGAAAGTTAGTTACGTGCGTTTAACGAGGACGGTTAACGAAGCGAGACAGAGGACCAGCAGACTGAGTCGGTCTAGGAGCTTGGACCGCTTCGGGACTACCCTCCTCGAGCCGCCAATCAACCACCAAAGTGAGATCCGCCTATTCGCCGCCGGATGCACCACACAAGCTCTTCAAGTGACCACTTTACAGACCGTTTTAGTATTTCAAGTTCCAATGCGTGCCTTTCGTATCCACATCCAATAATTCGTGTTATTTATTTACAGATTTCAAAACCTCGTAGCCTGACAAACCGATCGAATTGCCAATCAAATATCATAATAATACAAGATTTCCAACATTCTTAGCCTAAGACCAGGTTTGTATTACAAGTGGAACGTCTTCCAACGCTCGTTTTCAACGTTATAACACGTTTAGTAACAAAATCCAATACAGTGTTGCTTTGATGCTACGCTATGATTAGGACGAATAAGGGTGTGATTTGATTACCTATCATTTCAAGATTGTAAACATGACTGCTTTAATCACAATGCATAATAAACGTTAAATACATAAAGATTTTCAACTAGACATTCAACCGCTTGTAATAAAAACCCAGCTTGAATGTAACGTGCATGGTGTGTATGTGTGTGTACGTGTGTTTGTACATACCTATTATGTGTAGGTCGGTTGTTGTCCCCCGCGGAGTCCCCCTCCGAACTCTGCCGCGAGTGCGCAGACGCAGCCGACACTGAGCTGCCGTAGCCTGACGCCTGTACAATGACATAATGTTATACTAATATTTTATTATATCACGCCTCACTTCACTGCCATATCACGCCTCATTCCCACATCACGCCTCATTCCTATCGGGGTAGTCAGAGACCATTACTCTCCACTTGCTACGATCCAAACAAACTTCCTTCGCTTCATCCACATTCATCAATCGCCTACACACACGTCAGTTTAACCTCTCACATCCCACGGACTCCTTATAAACCCAGACACAATAGATTTTCTATTGTTCTTTTTTTTCTGGGATGTGAAAGATTAATATACTCCTGACTCGGCCTGAAGAATCTTAAATAATTCCTTTTACACATACAGAACTGCTTTGACTTGGGAGCCACAGCGCAGTCTGTGTTATAGTTTCTCAAAGTGGCTGATCAAAGTCAGGGTGTACCTTGCTGCTCATGTCCCCGGAGGTGTTGGAGGAGTTCCGTGAGTGCGTGTGATGCTGCTGCTGCAGACACGCCGCGCACGCTGCGCCGCTCGTCACCGTCACGCCGCTGCCCGCACTCGCTAACGTCAGACCTACCACATACCAGGGAACATTATTGATACAAATGAATCTATTCTCTGTTGATCTGGGAGAAGCTCTTTCCATCATCAGACAAATCGCCTTCATATGCTGCATTATTAAATTGAATATTATTTGGTTTACTAACTTAGCTATCAATAATGTTGACTACGTAAGCCTATATGTAAGATGCGCGATTAATCCATTGACAAGAGACTGGGTTTTAAATAAATGAATGCATAAATAAAGCCTATATAACGTTATGTTTATGTGTACAGGTACCTGGATGATCAGTGATGGAGATAGGCGCCTCCTCGGGCTCCGGTGACGGCAGCTCACATGACGGCAGCGACGATAACGGCGCTGTGTGACCCTCTGCAAATAAACACACATACATGAATGAATAGGTTACTCCCTTGTACTCGTAATGTAAGAACTACTGATATCTCTAATATTCAGGTTTCATGATATGTGATGAGTGTAGCGGTAGAGCTATACAAATAATGGCGATATTCAATAGACTCATACGTTTAGACTTTAGGGTCGTAAGTACAAGCGCGTTGCATACTCAAAAAGATACTATTTAGAGCTTTTACCATGTCTCTACTTGTCTTTACTACTACTCTTTTTACACAAGAACAAAACCAATAAACGAGACAGCCCAGTAGCCCAGGCCAGTGTTGGATTCATGAGAATAGAGCCGATCATTGGCTTGGCTTATTGTATTGACCTCATGTATAAGGACAGTCGATGCAGTCAATAGATTGTCATACCGTAGTTCCGCCTCTTGGTAAGCGAGCCGAACCCCGAGCTGGCGATGGAGGACGCGCAGTCGTCGTCGGCGGGCGCCGCGCTGTCCGAGCCGCTGTCCCCCCCGCCACCCCTCTCCCCGCCCCGCTCCCCGCCCGCGCCCGTCTCCACCGCTGCGTCTTGTTTGCGTTCCGGACTGTAACGAACGAAATCGTTTGAAATTGAAAACAAAATTCTAGACTTTTATCTTATGAGTCTAAATGAATCACTGATATCTGCTCTTACACAAGAATCAGCTATCCTACATTAGTTAAATGTCCGTTTTAGATACGTAGTTAAGTAAGCGTTGTCTTTTCAATACTTCCTTAAAAACGACAGAATTTCATCCACTTTTATCGAGCTAAAGGATTCCTTTTCTAATACTCCATGAAGTATCCAGTTAGTTTCTCGCTTAACCTTGCAGCAGAATGATAGACATTTCATCATTATCATAATTTCAGCCCATAGCTGCCCACTGCTGAGCATAGGGCTCTCCAATGATTTTCCAGCGCCACTGGCTGATCCATTGCCTGCATCCAACCAAAGAGACCCCGCGGTTTTCACTAGGTCTCACGCTCACGCTGCACTTTCTAGTGCGTATTCTCCTTTCCAGAATTTTTTTACGCTTCGAGTCCTACATCAAAGAATCCAGCTTGTTTCTCACTTAGATATCGTAAGCTTAGACATGCACTTACACTTTAAATAGCGGATCCCCCGAGATCATGTTCATTTTGACCCGGAGCCGCAGCACGGAGTTGTCCTGCCGACGTCGCGCGTCGTACCCCTCGAGCAGACAGCGTCGCGTCGTCTCCCCCGAGCCGGCCAGCTCCGCCAGGTTCACGTCGCAGAAACCCAGCTTCTGGTACGATCTGCCGCCTGGAAGAGGACAGCATCCAGTTGAAATATCAAGTACTGACGTGACAAATGTAAAGTTGGAAACTGACGGTTTTGATATGTGAAGTGGTGACGTGACAAGATGTAAAGGTGAAAATCTATAAGGATAGCATTTATTCTATCAATAAGAAGAATTAAGTTATTTTGCAAAAAATAACCACTTAATAAAATTGTTATTTCCATAAAACCAGAAGATACTTGAATGTGTAGTCCACAAATGTTATGCCTCTTGCCGATTAGGGTTTGGAAAATACGTATAAGTAGTTACCAGCTAGGTTACTCTAATAGTGGCTTTTATTCAGTACCCTGAAGATCTGTATCACCAGATTAAAAATACCAATAATACCAATATGATAATACCAATTAGCCTATGCTAAAAATGCCTACCTTTGCATTCCTTCCTGACGGAGATGCGCATGAGTGCAGGTTCGAGTACGCCGGTGTTGGCGTTCGCGCACATTTTGCACATGAACGAGAACTGCGCGTTCCACCGCACTTGGTGGTTGCGCACCTCCTCCCTGTAATACAAACAAAGGACATTATTATACTATGTACTTTAATACTGATGTAGGTTAGTACGTATAGACAAATCCGCTGCTATTCATAATCGCGCAAATTCATTACGACAAAGTCGACTGACGAAAAGGGATAGATAGGTACTGTACAAATAAAAAGGTAGACACTGACCAAAAAAGTGTGCAATACTTATAACTATCTTAAAATTGATGACAAGAATCAAGATATTTTGTTACAATTTCTCGTTCTAAAGAAAAATATTGCAACATTTACTAACTAATGGTTTACGATATTTTTAAAGAGCCAACTTTCGCTACAGTCCCGCTCCGGCCTCACAAACTAAGCTCCCGTTTAGTCGTTCAAACTTTTATAACTTTAACTTGGTTTTGTTCAAGGGAAAGACTTAACTTTCTGTCGTTTTGTACATGTCAAAGGAAAGCTGACTTCATATAAACAGTCTTATCTTCTTCTCTATCTCTTATCTTGGCGAACGGTAACGGAAACGTTGAACCGAAGAAACTGCTTTGAGACAACAAAGCTTCTTTGGGTATTACTCGTCTCTATTTTGTATTATGTTACATAAAAAAATATATTTATTTGGTATTTTCAGATTTCTTGCCTACCCCAATTGGAAAGATATGTATGTATTGATTTAAATATGGGATAACTGATACAATGAAATTCGCCGAATAAGTATATACGGTTTTTATGATTTCTGGTGCCTCAGTCATAAAGATGTCTTTGATTTACATTTGATGATTGTAACTCTATTTTTACCCGCAGTTGTGTTGTATGGTTTGTTTGATAAAAGTTACCAGTGAATACAACCGTTCTTATTACAAATAAACATCATCTATAAAAAGAGCTCTTGTCGATGAAGCTTTTTAACACGCTTTTTTTCCATTCCGTTCTGTCTTTCACATCGCTCTTAACTTCTTGATACGACATGACTCCGGCTCTTTCCTTCTATTTTAAATAAACGAAGTGGGATTTAAGTAAAGGCACTGCAGTGTGGTGGAGATAAGTTAAATGCGGGGCCCGGAGCGCGGGAAGCAGGTCGAGTGGGTATCATACACTTCGGTTGGTTATGAAATGTGGTTGCTTTTTGGTAACTGTTTTAGATTTAAAAGCTTGTTGTTATTTATTTAAACGAATCTAACACTAGCTTAGTGACTAGTGTATATTTGCCTAAAGAAGATTTAAGATTCGAGTACAGGAAGAAAGTTGCTTATAATTTTACGCCTAAATCGTTAAAATTTTACAACAGCTAACGCGTCTTGGCGACGACGGTCGGTTTAAATGGTAGATATCACTAGATAAAAAAATATAATAAATAAATAATTTTAGCATTATTATGAAAAATTTGAGAAAAATACAGCCTAGATATGAGAACTTATTGATTTGATATAAATCAATACTTTTAGCAATTTTATCAGTAAATAAAAAAAAAATACAGTCTAGAGTTTACCAAAACGTCTAGAAACTAAATTCAAAACTTACAAAGCATAAATATTTATAATATTCAAGATCATACAAGTACAGTAAATATGTAAACCTTGAGAGTACGAAGGAGGTCGGTATACGCCGCTAAGAAGCTTTGCCTCGGCTTATTGCAAACACGTGTACATCTTTGCCCGTCTGGATCGTGGGAACTTACTGGGAACTATAGATTTGTAACTAGTAGGTACTATGTTTGATAATAATGTACGTAGAAATGTATCTATGGTTTTTGAAACATCTGATATTTATGATTCTGTAACCATAGACCAGGACAATCCTACTATTATGCCTATGGATGGGTGTGAGGATGTTTGTTAGTTTTCACGCAAAAACTACTGAACAGATTTTGATGAAACTTTACAATATTGTAGATTGCATATCACAATAACATTTAGACTATATTATTTAAAGATATTGTACAAGTATTCCAGCATATGATGATAAACGCGTACGGAGTCGCGGTAAGCCTCTAGTTCGAATATAAACTAATACTAAATAGTAAGTTATTACACGTGCAGTGCATCGACCCTATTGCATAATGAGTCCTTCTTCATGCACTGACACTACGACGTGCAACAAACCAGCCCGCTGCGGCGGCGTCTGCGCTCCCTTAAATGGTAGCAGTTGCGTGTGCGCATCATGTGACGAGAATCACATTAAGGAAAGGTTATTTATTATTAACATTTTATAGTTTTTGTACTTGTAGGTATCATTACTTGGATTGTAAAAGTCAGTTATTATTTCATAAATTAAAATGACGTTAAATAGGCTGAATAGTCCTCTATAGCATTGAGTCAGGCAACTCGTGAATGTTTTAGTTCAACTTACCATTTAATGATAGAGAATACAAAATATTAACCAAAAAGTCCAATTTCAAACAAGCTAAACAGTTTAACCAATCAGTATAAAAGCTACAACACAATTTATAACAACTAAACTAGTTGATAGATTGATCGGCGCACCCTAACATTTAATCCATTACAGCAAATTGAAACAAACTATTTTCCAATTAATTTCTTTCGAAGCACCCTCCCTCACCTATCGGCACTATTCGGCACCTTTAAGCCACCCAATGGCACCGTTAAAGCACCCATGGTTCTATAGTAGGTCACCTCGCGTGCCGGAAGTAGTACCAACGGCCATTGCCACGCACTTCCGGTTCACCGCCCGAATATGACGAGCCTCTTTATTGGCCTAGAGTCTTTAAAAAAGGAAGGGTTATGATTTTTTTTTTGTAAGTTTGTATTGTTATAGTAGTATATAGTCTAGTCTAAAGTTATATTTTGTATAGTGTGGTGGATTACAGCCTAATCATTCTAGTATGAGAGTAGGCTCGGCTCGTGGCCTCGTGCCCCTGTAATAGGGACGTTAAAAAGGGGCTGATAAGGTAAGGTAAGGCGTCAATCGTTATTTTCAGAGTCAATATTTTTTACATGTATCATTTAACGCAAAAAAACATTAAAGACTGAACTGCCACGTCTAGACACATTACAAGCAGTATATACGCGAAAATCTTATATAAACTTATGAAAGAAACGTCCTGAACAGTGAGTACATAAAATAATAATAAAAAAAAAAAATTATCTACGCAAACATTTTAAAGTGTAAGAGGAATTTCCCCGAATTTTTATTAACAATTCATCAACATTAATAACCTAATAGCTTCAATTACTTTACAGTGAAAATATGATTAATTTATTAACCGGAGTAATATACTACACTTTTGTACTACGAAATACACGCCTCTTGTCCCACATTGAAGGGCTTTTCATGGAAACTGCGGCGCACGTACTTTACTTTAATAATGCTAAGGGTGTGTTAAAGACTCCTTTGTGAATAAATTGGAATTAAGAGCCTTTATAAATTGAACCTTCTTACTAGATTCTAGGAACACAATCGGGTCACGAAACTAAATGATTAAATTATACCTACATAACGACAGCCAGATTTTCTAATACTTATAAGAGCTAAAAATTAGTACATAATAAATGCTTCAACCTCTTGCAATAATTATTTCTACGATAATTATTTGTTTATATATCGGTATTTATTTACTTTAATATAAAATCTAATTATAAATGTAAAATTATTGACATTTCCTGCGGTAAAAGTTATTTATTACTTAATAGCCTAATGAGTTTATTTTAATCGAAATTGGACTCATATTTGTGTATTGTGTGTCTGTGTGTGCTGATTTCTCTTTATTCCCTAAAAACTCTGAATCATCATATTTTTTTAATGAAGTTTATTCAGTGTTTCTTATTCGAATTTCGAAATGCCAAAGAAAGTAACAACAAAATTTTGCCGATATTTATTAAATGTCTCCTGCTTGCATAACTTCAGCTGCATAAGCATCAAGTCGTCATTTCACGGTCTGCAGGGCGCCGCTGCCGCCAGCACCTGTCTGCCGGGACGCCCCCGGAGCCCTAGGGCAGACGCCGCTGACGCGATAACGATCTCATTATACGACGCCGCGAGGTCTTGTTAAATGCTATCATATCGCTGGAAACGGGCTTGGTTTCATAAGTTTTACTTACCATCGAAATTTTGATAGCTGAATTATTTTGACTTCCACTGACCCATTATTGCTTGGGATTTTACAGGTTAATTGATAAATAGGTACACCTAACTAGATCATAAACGCAAAGTTTGTTTTACTAACGCAACCCTTCTTGTGATAAATGTAGCGAGATAAAAAATAAAAGGGAATTTATTGGACAGATGGAGAGAAGTAAGAATTTAGGTACCTCGGTTTGACATCTTTTATTTTTTAATAATAATAGGCCTTTGCTTAATTAAAACAACACAACAAGAATCCTATCTAATGAGCTATTTGATTACATAATTTTTTCATAGACATGTTTAATTAAAACTACGACGAAATTGCTACTAAAAATATGAGTTAATAATTTACGAGGAATTTCTATAATTTATGGTTTCCTTTTCATAACGTTGACATGCTGAGTTAATTGTAACGAATACTTGCACCAATTGCGTATAAAGGAACAAGGCCAAACAATTACGAAACTATTTCGACCTGTATGTGTTTGTATTTAAACTACTTTGAATGTAAACAACTTAATTGTATGTTTTCGTTTCGTTGATCGGTTGCGGAAGGAAACTGCAATCTTCAGATCTTCTTTTTAATGTTGTATGTTTGAATATTCATTTAATTTGATTAATTAATTATGTACACGCTATGCTATGTTTCCGTTGTTTATACTATGGGATTAAACCTTGTTAATTATGCAACACAATTTGCAAATATCGTTGATGTAGTGTCATAAAATTTTGCACCCTGATTAAAAGGAAAGTTAGAAGAATTTTAAGTAGTTATAGGTACTACCATACACTTACCTTTGGTTTTATAGCTAAATAGAATATTGCTACCATACAGCACTGTATGAGTGTGTGTCACTTATAAGCCGCGATTAATGTAACATTAGGTCCTTCTAGCGTACTTGCCATTCTTTAGGTTTAATGTAGGTAGAATAGCACCTCATTGGCACTAAACACAACAACGCATAGTTTCAGTTATGAGAGTTATGAGCCGCGATTGATGTCAGATTATTTTTGTCTCACTTTTAAAGAAATAGACTTAACAATCGACGCCATGAAACATTTATCCCGCCTAAATCCGCCGCGATGGGTGTCCGAGTATTTTCGGCTGCTAATTGGAAACAAACCGCTCTTCAAAGGCATTGGACTCTCTTTCATCCGCCAAACTAACGATTGTACTAAAAAAAACCCAATGTAAGCATAGCCATCACTTAGGTATACTTCATTTAATTTCAATGAGTGTTTACAAAAAGAGTGACGTTAGTGGTGGTCTTTATTTCATGTGTAACGTGCATTTGACGTCAGGGTTAAAGAGAATTGAACAATGACAGTACCTACGTAAAGTTAAATATAAAAATGCAGATGGTAAATAAACAGAATTAAGTTCAAAATTGTCTTTCCTGTTCCCGATGATTAAGGATACTGGAGCAGCCAATCCTCAAAATGTTTATACTTACAGGCTAAAACTACATCGGGCACAGATTATGCGGATATATATTAAGTTGGGAAATTAGTTACCAGTGTTCTTAACTTTCGGGAACAGGAGAGACATTTTTTGTTTTTTATTTCTGTATGACCCAGATGGTAAATAAACAGATTGTTAGAGTCTGCCCACTATAATGTTTAAATTAAAGTCATATTACTAAGATTGAATTGTTGAATGTTTTTTAAAATGTAAATAGTTTTTAAATCCGATCTTCATTTTTACTGTCTTCTTGAACAAGGACATTCTTAAAGTACACACAATGTAGTTGCATATGGTTACATAACTGGATGTCCATCTAATAAACATAATACCGTGTAGTGTAGATGCATGCCACGATAGACACCACCCACTTTCGCCGCCGCTTACAAAATCTATACAACTCTTACCGCGTTAGGAAACAACACAAATTTTCACACTCTATTACTTGCGATGTTGCTGATAAATTACATGTTCTCACTTATGTACTGTATTTGCGTACAGCTGTGTGGTCTAGTGAATTCAAACATAAAGGTAGAGTTTGTGCGTTTAACTCGGACTGGATTTGAAGCAAAAGTTTTTGTTCGTTAGAGTTTTGTTTGATAAAGTAGCATGAAAGATTAAATAAATAAAACCAGAATACGATAAAGGTAAAGAGAAGCCAGAACTATAGATAGACCATGGAGACAAGCAGAGGTAGGTACATTCAATATTAACGTATCATTACATAGGTAGGAGACGTACCAAAGTTATGCATTTCACGGCAGTCAAGAAAAATCTGTCATAATTAAAGTAATGCAAAATAAGTAAAGTGTGTTTAAGTAATGCTATCACTTCTCTCTCTGTGGGGTCTGCAGGAAGAAATTTCTTTTAGAAATATGCTGTACCTTTTGTATAACTTCTCTTTTTTTCTGTCTCTATGTAGGTACTACATCTTACAATAAACTGTTAAATAAATCTTATCTTATCTAGCCGTTGTTGTCCCACTGCTGGGCAAAGGCCTCTCTCCTCCTTCTCCATGATTCTCTATCCTGAGCCGCCTCTGCCCAGTCGTTCGTGAAGGTGTCCAGTTCATCCCGCCACCTTTACCGTGGTCTGTCGCGAGGTCTTTTGGCGGTTGGTTGCCATTGGGTTTAAAAATAAATAAATAATAATGTTAATTTTATCATTAACTACTTGCAAATAGTTGTGTAAAAGCCAATTAATAAAACCTGAATAGATAATAAATAGAGTCAATGATTGAATAATTATCGCATGAAACACGAGAGGGCTGGAATCCGGGCCATCTGGCTGCCGAGGGTAATCAGAGCAAGGACGAGCGGTGTCGGGTGATGACACATGGCCTGTGACGTCACTGTACCAGGACTACAGTTAGCAAACTATAATTTGCAAATAGTTGCACTAATATCAATTATGTTTGAACAAAGAGTGGTGAGAAAATCGTTAACCGAACCAAATATTACTGGTTTATTGGAAAAAGAATGTCGCCGGTTCTACGAGTATTCTATGTCAATAGGATAAGGTTGTTTTCATGTTACGCGTCTCAATAAAGACATTTTGAAATTTCAATTCATCGGGAGACTAAAGCTCGTGGAGGGAAGTGGTCTCTGTCTACCCCGGTGGGAGAAAGACGTGACAGATATGTATGTAATTCATCAAATTAATAGATAACTATTCATTTATAAAATGCATAGCAACAATAACATTACTATTCCAAAACTTGACCAAACACAGTACGAACTGGATGCGATGCGTCAGATCAAACACATAAATCAAACACACTCTTATAAAACAATCAAATGAACATAAAACAACGTTGTACTCATAAACGAGGTAATTGGAAACGCAAACCTTGCTCTAAGGCTGTTTACTTAGATTATCTACAGTACTTACGTTTATCTAGATTACTTTGATCTGTGTGTGTTTTCTCAAAGGGACATTGATCTTTTGGCTTTTTTGAAGGTAGTGGGGGTTTGTGTTCTGGAGTATACCTCTATTTTATTAACTAGGTATGTTTTGTACCAAATCAGCGTATTATGACGTATGTGGGAGATGATACCAGGCCATATTATTACGTATCCGTCCTATGTCTACATACATACATACATATCTGTGACGCCTCTTTCCCATCAGGGTAAGCAAAGGCTACTTCCCTCCACCTGCTACGATCTAAACACATTTCTTTTGCTTTGAAAGGTCAAGTCAAGAGTACCCTACCGACGTGAATGTATGCGGCGACTGATGAAGGTGTATAAAGCTGAGGAAGTGGTTCATGTCTGGTTTCTAGTAATCAAGCTATCCTATCAAATCACCATACATACATATCCGTCACGCCTCTCTCCCATTGGGGTAGGTAGAGACCACTTCCTTCCACTTGCTACGATCCAAACACATCTCTTGCGCTTCATCCACACTCATTAGTCGCCTCATACATGCCCGTCGGTTTAGGGTACTCGATTTGGCCTTTCTTGAGTAAGTCCCCGATTTGATCGAGGTACGTTCGTCTTGGCTTTCCCCTCCCAGCATTTCCATCCACTCTTGTCTTGTATATCTCTTTTGTTAATCTCCTTTCGCTCATTCAAAATCACCATATTCCAAGTTAATAAGTACTAAGAGTAAACCCACGTCATAAATGACAGAAAGTGATACGCTCTGACGTCACGAGCTTGTAAAGTGTAATCGGATTAATGCAATGTACCCGCTAATGCGGTACAAGGCCGGCCATGTCACTAATTATGCGTGGACTTGGCTTTTATGTAAAACATAAGGCGATATTAGTTACTAAGCGGGCATGTGATATGATACCTATAGGTACTGGTTAAGTTTCAAAAACTAAGGCCTTTAAATTGGCTTATGGGTTTTTCACTAACGTCGGTAGAAGTGAGATATAAGAGATAAACAAAATATACTTTATAAATGATATACTTTCGGAGATATAAAACATTGAAAATGAAAGAACTTAGGAAATTGTTACCTACATGCGAACATTTTCAAAGTTTTATATCTCCGAAAGTATATCACTTTCGACATTTGTCCAAAATACTATCGTTTCATAATATTTTTCTCTATCGATTGACGTTAGTTTCATCAGTGGCCGCCAACTTTTTTTTCTTCATACTAGCTCGAATAGGGGATGTTGAATGTAATTGATACCGAAATTTTTTACTATGCCAATGAGGTTGGATGCTCTTTAACAGACAGATAAACCTATGTCCATTTCATAAAACATTACGTTTTAGACAGAGCAATTATAAAATATCTGGCAGATACATTTTATTCGTAGATGGTGAAACAGCCCCTTAGACTCGACTAGAAAAAAGTCCAAAGATTGTGTAAAGATAAAATTATAATTTAAGTATGAGTTCTGTTAAATATATCACATCCTCGCTGGAGAAGCAATCTAATGAGCTATAAAACCCTCACTTCGCTTCCAAGACAATGCAATTAGAAAATTAGGTCGAATCTAAAGCGCTGCCGCCGAGCGAATACTATTTAATGAGGTTATTAACATGCACTCTTTTTAAACTTATTAGGTTATGAGATTTTATATGAAAATGGGCTATTCAGTAAGTACGGCGAGAATGAAGTTCGTACACAAAACTAACCAATTTTTTAATAAAATACAAACTGACAAATCTATTAATAGTTCAGAATCGAAGAGATATAAAGTAGATAGACATCGAAATTAGTGTTTTGACTCAGAAATCTGTCAATATAGTTTAGAATCGAAGCCATATAAAGAAGACAGACGACGATAATGATAATAGCCAAATGATACTATAATTAGTAATTTTAGAAAACTTGTCAGAAACAAACTAGGTACATCTTGATAGATTACGTTTCAGAACTTTCAGACTAACATCAGATAAATTGAAATATAAAACAGAAGTAGTGCAACAAATTCGTCAACATGTCACCGTCGCGTCCGTGGTCGCTGGCACTCTGCCACGACACGTGATGACCATATTGACGATGTCAACATCATCGCGGTGAACAACTCGAGGAAAACACATCACTCATGAAAGACAAATGTTTGATATCACGAAATAGACGCCGTGTCACGTGAGGAGGTCAACCAGATGTTGAAAAACGATTAGAATCGCGTGAACTCCACTCAAGAGACCACTAATAGATATTTAAAATTCAGTAATCATTCTACTATGGTCTGGTTTTTCAATAGTCCGATAAAATTTAATGGACAGATAAACCTATTTCATAAAACATTACGTTTTAGACAGTGACAGGTATAAAATATTCCTAGGAATTTTTAATTGACAATTGAAAAACCGGGCCTACAACTTTCTTAAAAGTCCAATAACGTATGACATGTGTAAGGTCACGTTAGGATATAAAATTGGCATATTGACAAATATTTATCAAGTTCACAAGTTGTTTCGGTAATTCGTATTTGTCATTCACAAAAAATGCTCTTGCTTCAAGGAAGGTATATAAAAACTATTTTCTGAAGAAATCTTCAATTTACACTGCAATATATACTTCCCACTTTGAAGAGTGTAAGTAGTAGAAACTTTTATAAACTTGTCTAAGTGAAAGTTCCTATCATCTTCATTGAAAGACTAACAAACCAATCCAATTATAACCCGATTTCCTTACGAGTCTCGCTCGGGAATAGTGAAGGCGAATCTAAACATGATCGATGCAATGAGGAAAAGGTCAGATCTCCGCGCGTTGCATCAAACCGAATGGACGATAAACCGGTGCATCCGTGGTAACTGCAGTTGCAACAGCGGGCGCCGGCTGTATCGCGGTTTACGATTCCTAGAACTACACAATTCTGTATCATTGCAGTCAAACACTCGTAAATTGTAGGCTGATGGTCTAGTTTCTCCGACTGGTAATAGCAAGTTAAAATTATCAGCCTAAAATAACTTCAAATTTTATTAGGACGCATTGTTGGTAAATTTACCCAAAACTCAAATATCTATGTGATGTTTAATCTTATTTGGTGATTCTTTAAGAAGGAACGGTTGAGTAGGTATCCACTTTAAACCCTACAATAAAATCATCACACCATTCTATCAGTAGAAACATTCTCATAGAATAGAATTGCTCTCACATTGGTTGTTGTTGCATGAAATAGGCGGCGGTCGGCACTGCTCATTTGAGGTAACTATTTACTATTCAGAGGATCTGGCATGTGCAGTATTGTGCACTCAAATGGATGTTTCTTTTGTTTTCCTTGGAATGAAGCTGTTACGGTTTTGAGTGTATTGGTTCTGTAGTTTTATGTTCAATCTATTTTGCAATGAAACCATTATTTATAGGCAATCTGGCTCGGTTTAGATTCACACTAAGAATTACTAATATCTGATATAATACATGGGAATACCTAATGAAATACCTCGTTGTTTCGAGGTGTACCACAAATCTGTACAATGTTAGTAAACAGTGAAGCATTTAGCCCGTCTATTTGCGCTACTGATCTTACATAGTGGGCGGTGTGAGTCACGAGACGTTGGTATTGACACGATATCTCCCTCTACCCCCGCGACGGCAAACCGCCAACTATTTCATTAGAGCTTGATTCTGTAGGGTAATGTATCTGGGATTTATTGTTTTCTGAATAGAGATTCTTCTTCTTTATCAGCCCATATATGTCCCCACCGAGGGGCACGAGCCTACTCTCTTACAGAGAGTGATTAGGCCATAATCCACCACGCTGGCCAAGTGCGGGTTGGCGGATTTCACATACACCTTCGAATTTCTTCTCTGGTGTATGCAGGTTTCCTCACGATGTTTTTCCTTCACCGTTAGCAAGTGGTAATCAAATAAATTGATCCGTACATGAGAAATAAACTCAGAGGTACGTGCCCCCGCCAGGATTCGAACTCACGCCCTCAGAATTCGAGGCAAGCGTTTTACCAACTGGGCTACCACCGCTATAGAGATTGATATGTTTCAATACTGTAAATTTGAAGATAGTGTCGGCTGTTATTCAGCGAATGGATTAAGCATCTTTCTACTATGGTCATATTACAGAAGTTGAATTGCTTATCCTACTAATATTATAAATGTCAATGTTTGTGCTGATGGATGGATGAATGTTTGTTGCTTTTTAATAGAATAGATTTTGATGAAACTTGGCAATATTATAGGTTGGACATCAGAATACACACGGCTGTATTTTTTATAGATATTGCATAAATTGTCCGAGTTATGACGTTAAATAGGTACGAAGTAGTGGGCAGCCTCTATTAATGTAATAAAGCTGTGCTGAAAATTAGGTCAATAAATATTAAACTCATTTACGATGAGCTACGAAAGAAACAGTTTCCAATAAACCAAGTAAACAAATGAGCATCAATAAAACAAAAGCGAGCGCTAAAATTACATTCCGCAAACATTCGCATTTAGATTGAAAATTGTATTAGAGTATCATTATCGAGATGACGTTATAATATTTGCGCAGATGACTTCAGTATGAAGTCAGCGTGTTGTGTTGTTATTTACGTGTTCTTGTGAAGCTGTGGGCGACCGCTTGCCAACCGTGAGTGTAGGTATGTATGTATGTATGTAAACGTCGAGGAGATTCCCGCAGTCATCGCGTCATCGGTGCACCGCGGTCATGTATTCTAATGGTGTGGCATCATCCGAACTAAATCAGAGTTGGAAATATTCGTGAGTCAGTGCGAATGAGTTTTAAAGTTTTAAAGGCTTCTTGAATTCTTGTAAATAATTATTTTTGTTTTATCTTTACTCTTCTTAAGGTTATCATCGTCCGTAATCGTCTTAGCGCAAATTCTTTGGCAAAAATAATTCTGCAGTCTTTCTATACAGAGTGTAACAGAAACGGGATATAATGCCGAAACACAGCGATAGTCCTCATGAAACTGAACAAAATGATCTATCAGCTGATCGAGTAACTATGGGCGACCCAAATTTTTTTTCTCGAGTTACGACCCATGTTCCTTGGGGAAAGTTGTTCAGTTTCATAATCATAATATAATATTTATTGCGCTTCCACAAAGTTACAAAATGGTCTTAAAAATAATTTACAGTACATGTTCATGAGGACTATCGCTGCATTTCGGCATTATACCCCCTTTCTGTTTCACTCTGTATAATAAATTGTCATCTTTACGGTTGAACTACTGAAAGTAATAAAAGTTGAGCAGCTGAAAACAAAAGGACTACGAACAACCCAAAAAATTCAAAGAATTTACAAAACTGGAGCACGACCCTGACCTATTCCAGGGACGGTGCGACTTTCAACTATCATAAACACATTAGAAATATAACTCTTTTAGTTTTACTAGAACAAGGATTCGCGTGAACCGAGCGACAATTATACTTATAAATACGAAAGATAAAGGGAAAGCCGCATTGTAAGCGGGTACAATGCCACGCGCCAAATCGCAAGGTTAAAGCTTGTTGCTATACTGTATACCTACTATGATTCATACTGTGATCATAAGATTGTGTACTGCCCTTCATGTGCACAGCTGATTTACTGATTAGTTGGGTATTGAGGTTTCTAATAGGTAACGGATATTTTAAATTACTGCAATATATAAAACAACAAGGTTGATTATTAATGCATACTATACTCTGATTTTTAATTCGAGTCAGACAATTGACAATTACAGTGGTGCAAGTTTTTTGTCCTAAATAAATAGTAATGTAGATGAATCGAGATTTCACTATTAAGTTAGTCGAGTTTTATTTATTAGGAAAAATAAATAAAACATTTGTTATTACTTTCGTCATATTTTGAAGATATAAGGGTTTTTCTTTGGTACTAAAGATTTTTCGAATGTATGAGATAAACTTCGTTTTGTAATAAGATTTTTCTTAGGGCATGACCTTAATCTGAATTAGTTCTTGCACCACGTTTAAAACTCGTTTAGTAATAACGCTGAAGAAGAGTACCATCGCTATATCATTCTAGGTTCAAAATTAACGAATATCTTCTACATCTTTAGACATGGCTTTTTAAATAACGCCATCATCCACAATCACAGCTATTGTTTAAAATCTCACAACGCAAGTTACGCGTGAGACACAAAATTACCTCACGACGACGACGGCGGCACCGGAAACCAAAAAATTGCAGCTTTAAGTTACCTTCTATAGCACGTCACGACGTCTACGCTGATAATTTACGATCTATTGTCGTTTGTGTAATTCGTACCTGCAACAAAGAAATTAACACGTCTGTGAGAATAGCTCGATTTGTTCCAAGTAGGAGATCTTCAAGATTTCTAGGCTGCGGTGAAAGTAAAAGGGACCATTGAGAGATTCGATGTTTCCCCTTAGTTTCAATTGCGGCGCACCTGTGTTAGTTCTGGCTGGGTTTTCTTGTAGAAATCTGGTATTTATTTAAAGTTTATTTCGCTTACTTAAGTTAATGTTTTAAATTCGTATATTTGAAGATTCCATACCTTATGGAATAGCCATTAATTACACAAATAAAAAAAATTGAGGACGTCTTTAACTTTTTATACCTGGCCTGGAAAGTGAATTATTGTCTCCAAGTGCCCATTTCGCCACCTACAGATAGAATTTAACCGACAGATAAACCTATGTCTATTTCATAAAACATGACTTTTTAGACAGAGACAGGTATAAAATATCTCTCAGATTTTATCTGTAGATGCAGAAACAGGCGCTTATTCTTACAAATAAAATGTTAAACAAGTGACAACATTACCAAGTCCATAGCACCATAAAACTCTATTCGTATATATTTAAAGTATGGACCGAAAGGCAATAAACGCTATGATACGCAATAAATATGAGTAAATATGATATGTAAAACAGGATCTGTGTGTAAAGGGATCCTCAAAGGTCGCGGGGTCAGATAGATGACACGCGGCTGTCTCTTCCAGTACGATAAAGTTATAGCCAGTTATACTTACCTATCGTAGATAAAGGTACATAATGTTGAAATAATGACTTACATTATATTATACTATCTGTGGATTGTGAGAAATATGCGTCAAAAAATATTCCTAATTTAAACGTTGAAAAATGTTATATCTAATGTTTTTGTGTTGCGTAGATAATGTTACATTAAGTAAAAAAAAATATATGAAAATGCAGTCGAGAAGACATCAAGCTTTATATCATAGCCGCAAAAGGACTATATCACATCGATTTTTGAAAAGGTGGATCAGCTGTCTGCTGGTTTGTTTAATGGCTGTTTAAGTTGAAATGTAAAAATACTAAGCAGTTGGTTACCTAAATAAATAAAAGGTTGATCAGCTGTCGACTGTAGGTATCTTAAGTGTTCTTAGATAACTTATCTAACACTGTATTTATTACCACATGTTATGCATGAATGCACTATAAGGATGCATTAATTTACATCCTCCTGCCTAAGTACATATCCTACCAAAAATTCACGCAAGGAATATAATCACCTACATAAATGCCGTCACACCATATTTGTATAGGATAATCAACTGTTCAGTAAATACTCTACACGTGCAATATGCAAATAATTTGTTTGTCCGCTGACGATGTGTTTGAGCACGCGCCGGACCATAGCAATGTTGGTACAATACCTGTAGGTACCTGAAAGAGTATGCTTGATACTTCATCATTATGGGTAATCATACAAAAAAGGTTTCAAGTTAAATCTTCAAAGATAAAAGTCCTAACTAAGCGATCAATGGTGTTAGTATTTATGTAAGTTCTATACTCTATTGAATAGAGTCTATTCCATTCATTGTGTAGTGTTTTGTTTATGCGTCATTTCCAGGGTTAAATTATGCTTTTCCAAAAAGTTTTACAGCTTTATGTTTTCAATTTCATTTTATTACCTATACATACATACATACTTATCCGTGACGCCTCTCTCCCATTGAGGTAGGCAGAGACCACTTCCTTTCACTTGCTACGATCCAAACACACATCAGTCGCTTCATACGTGCCCATCGGTCGGTTTTTAGTACCTATACATTTTCTATAGTAACCATAATCCGCTAAAACTCAAAGCCATCCAGCTAGCTTAGCATACACTCCGTGACAAGACGTTGTCATGGGTTTGTCACGCTTACGTCTCTTTCCATAGTTTTAAATGTGATAAGGACAGCATGACGTGAGATAATTGTCGCGACTCGCAAGCCTCCAGTTCAAAGAAATTTCCTGAATGAACTCAAACCACATGTTATATGAAGAAACTTTCATTTCTATAAATTACACCAGCAATTCTATAAACACGAGTCAATTTTCTACTATTCCTTTGAATACAGAGTACGAGTTTCAAAGTATCAGTTTAATGTCAACGATTAGTATCTTATTACAAGTCGGTTACCGCTTTCTACTATTTAGAAATTTAATCAACAATCATCTTAGAATGAGATTAACTATATCTTAAGTATAGTGAATTGATCGAGAGTTTCTAACAAATTTCGTGATAATGTCGGTAGTAGCTACTAATATTATAAATGTCAATGTTTGTGCCGATAGATGGGTGTTTGTTACTCTTTCACGGAAAAACTACTAAACAGATTTTGAAAACTTTGCAATAATAGCTTAAATATTAGAATAACACTAGGCTATATTATTTTGAGATAACAGAGGATACAAAAGCAAATATGCATGCAATAATAGCAAATAATGTGGAACTTTAGAATAACACATAGGCTATATTAATAACACATAGGCTTTTGTCCAGCAGTGGACGTCCATAAGCTGACATGATGATGATATTAATTAACTGATAATACGATAAATCCGTACGAAGTCGCGGGCAGCCTCTAGTTGCATTAATAAAGTTTTTCTTGGAACGTTGATAGATTAGGAATCGAGAACGATCGTTTATTCGATATCTGGGACGGCAGATACGATCTTACTTGCAGCGAGATATTCAGTTGCAACAGTATTATGTTGTCACTGTTAACTTGCAAAACAATTTTTAAACTTTTAAATATGGTGCTTTAAAACAACAAATAAGCTTACTTGTCTTGTTACTTAGGTACCCTTTTACTTATTAGGCCCAGAAGACACGGGGAAAGGCAACTGCAACGAAACTGCAACTGCTAGTTACTTTTGAGTTGCGTCGTGTGTAGTTTTCTAAAGGAGCCTATAGCAGAAACTAGATGCAACTCAAAAGTAACTAGCAGTTGCAGTTTCGTTGCAGTCTTACTGTTTATTTTACGATTGTATAAAACAATCAAGAAACGATCATGGACCTAAAAAATACGAATGTTCTGTACCTACGTAGTTTCAATTAATTCATAATGTATTTTTCTTTCCCTTATCTTCCGGAGATTCGTAAGGTTAAGGTCAGAAAGCGAGGAGAGTTGTTGTAATTTCACTCAGTTCCGTGAACTAAGGAACAAGTTGATAAATTCTTGGAATCAAGTTTGCTCGAGTAAACGTATTAAACGAAAATTCTCAGAATCTTTATAATAAGGCGTTAATATTTTATTATTATTAATGAATGTTAACTACAAACCTTATAACGGTTAAAAATAACCTAACCTTTTCATTATACATACATACTCTCGAAAAACATAACCCTCCTTCTCGCGCAGTCGGGTAAAAAGTCAGATCAACTAACTACACCATTCTTTAAAAAAGGCGCAAACAAAGCAACACAAAGTAATGTACCACGATTAATCTTTTGTAGATAAAGTAAAACTATTTTCAGCAAGAAAAAAAAGAACTTAGTTCAAGGCGGCCGTAATTCTTGATAGCTAATGTCACACAGAAATACTTAGCGAAGTCACGCGAGGTGAAAATAAATAGGTCTTTAGGTTTCTTTTACTTCTAGGTGTAATAAAGACATAGAATGTTACAGCTGCTATTTATGCAAGTTATAAAAGTCTTCATCTGCTCCTGTTAGTATTATTGAATATTCAATCAGACGAATATATTTTCCAAATAAGGCTACTTATCAGTGAGATACAGTGTCACCCTAATACTGCTATATTCTCTGTTTTGTTCAATCCTAAACAGAGACGTACATTCGTTCGTCGTTATCAGCCCATATATGTCCCCACCAAGGGGCACGAGCCTACTCTCATACAGAGAGTGATTAGGCCGTAAGACGTACGTACATTACTCAGCATTATTAAATACTCATCGGAAAACATTTCCATCTTTATGTTTCACATTTTACACCTATACAACAAACAGAGATGGCAACAATACCCAAATAAACAGTAACATTATGTGTAGGTATTTTCCTTAGTTTATTCTTAGAAGACCTTATAAGAATATATATGTGTAGGTTTATACTTATATATTTATTGTTTATTGTAGGTTAAGTGACTATCCTGCCTTTATGCTATCACTTCTCTCTCTGTGGGGTCTGTAGGAAGAAATTTCTTTTAGAAATATTCTGTACCTTTTGTATAACTTCTCTTTTTTTCTGTCTCTATGTACTATCATCTAACAATAAACTGTTAAATAAATAAATAAAATAAGACCTTACAATGCCTGCGTCCAGGTCACTTGTTTGACCTAACGTCGTGCTGTAAAGTCGGGATAAATTTGGCGAAACACCTACGCCGCCACTTGATCTTTGACATTGTACTCGTATAGTCTTTACAATTGCTTGTGATTGTTATGGATGGGAATTGAATCTGTGTTTTTGATACCTTGATAATAATAAGAACCATGGGGTGTTTGTTCTGTAGTATAAGTTACTAGTTATAGAAGCATTATATGTTTGGTTGGTGGATCCTACTGTTGTGAGTTAACAGGGTGGCCAGCTTAGTTTTCTGACAATAATAAAACATTCTACTTAATACATACTCATACATACCTACATATATATATATATCCGTCACACATCTCTCCCATCAGAGTAGGCAGAGACCACTTCCTTCACGTGCTACGATCCAAACATACTTACGTCCTTCGCCTCATCCACATTCATCAATCGCTTCATACATGCTCGTCGGTTTAGGGTACTACTGACCGTCCTGACCCCTGTCCTCCTGTTTTACTAAATACCCACTCGAATTAACGTCACAATCAGCAAAATATTATTACAAATATTTATTATAACGAACTAGCAAGGCTGAAAGGACATGCGTGACAAATCAACATTTAAATAAACAGTCCCCGGATCCAATTTATTAACTGTTAATTTATTATTGTACTTTACTCTTATTGTCGACACACTCACTTATATAAACTCGGACTAGTTTGCCTTGCTATAGATATAAATAGAGATATATAGGTACCTTTGTATATTTCCGTAAATACTCAAGCCTGTCTCCTTGAATGGCCAGTATTTGCTTATTAAGTGTTGTGTTGTATCAATGGCCGTGGTAGTAATTGGTTTATAAGGGCTTGACCTAGTTATCGTGGTGATTGTCCTTACCCCAGTGGGAGGCTTTTGGTATTAAGGTTCTATGTACCGATTCAACTGGAGTCAACTCGTTGATCAACTGGTCAAACGATTTGGAATGTCTTTAACAAGAATGATCCATGCCAACGGATGTTGTCTCGATATCAAAGAGGTTTAACTAATTTTTGCTATCTAGTGTGCAATTGATATTTATGTCTTACTAGCTGTCCCGGCGAACTTCGTCCCGCCTTAGAATGAACTTTATTGTGTAGGAATAAAGTTCAAATTGACTCTACATTTTAGTAAGAAAACATTTGTATGGGAAAAAGAAAACGTCTGTTTTAGGGTTTTCCCGGCAATTATTCGAATTTTTCTAACCGTAAGAACCATCCTTGGACTTCAATGAACATTTAAAAAAAAGAATTAGCGAAATCTGTCCAGCCGTTCAGGCGTGATGCCGTGACAACGGAAAACGGGTTTCATTTTTATATATATAGATATACTACAGGCTGCCCGCGACTTCGTACGCAGTTATAGTCATGTCTTGGTAAAATAACATGACATCTGCCGAGTTTGTCGTATTTGTAGGAAAGAGTAACAAACATCCATCCATCCATTGATTGGCACAAACATTGTAATTAATAATGTTAATAGGATGTAGGTATGTATAAGTAACTTAAAAACCGTTTACCCACAACAATTCGGGAAGCAAAATCCTCTTTTATGTTTAAAAGTAAGCTACAAAGCTGGCTCCTTGCTCATAATTTTTATTCTTATAAGGACTTTTTGAAGTTGCCATTATTATTATAAATATATGTTACTTACTCTTTACAGTAAGTAAATTACCATTTTTACGTGTATTACCTATTTTAAAAATAACCGTTGTATCGAAATGCGCTTTGACTTGTAACGATATGTTATTAATAAATTATCTTTATCTTTGTATGTACGTTGACACTGTGTACAAGGTATGCGCCGGTCTCAAACGAACTTTAACATCTTCTCAAAGGTCGTTTCTAATAGGTTTATCAAGGCTTGACCTAGTTATTATGTCGATCATCGCAATTTGGATCGAAGCAACCGTTTTATGGTGTAATTAGTATCGAGTCACAAGTTCCTTAAAGACAGTTTAACGACAAAAGGTCGTATGTAATTATCAAATATATAAAAACATAAGACTTTTTGAGACAGCGACATGATCTCATCGTGCTTAGTATGGTGTTACGTGGGATCGTCTCGCTTTGGCAAATTACATAATACTTTTTTTACCAAGGATGTGCTAAGTTTACGTTAAATAAGGAAGGAAATGTTTTGAAATTCATATCTTTTAAGAATCCACATTGCATGTGGTTTGTACGCATTAATTGTATGGTAATAAAACTAACTTATCTTTGATTAAATGACTTTATAGTTTGTTTATTAGTTTATTACTTAATTCATATTGTAAAAACACTTTTACAATAGTAACTAAATTACTTGTTCTTAAGCATACTTTCATAATACTACATTATTGAGTCGCGTTTAATTTAAAAAAGATTGCCAAGCCTGCATACCAATCGAAACGCGTCATCTGTTTGAAGAAGTCTTTAAGCACATTTACGAACCTAGACGACTCTACCGAAGGACAAACACGCGTCGTCGACCTCTGATAACAGCGACATTATAAATAGATACTAATAACTAAACATTCTAATCATACTTAATTGCAGTTATTAATGTATTAATGTGCTTGCCATGTCAACAGATCAAGACGATTTCATTCCATGCAATCGTATTTAATAAACGATTGGAAAACATCGCGCCACGTTGCGTCTGGTGCGCCGCAAGGTCGCGCAAGGCCGTACGATGCGCGCGCGCACGCAGTCACCGCACGCGCAACAGGTGAAAGGTGTTCTCAGAAACGCGCCGGCTTTTGGTCAAAACTACAATTTAACGTAACGCAAGCCTTGGACAAGTTTTATGATAAAGGAAAATGCTTAAGATTTCATACAGCTTACTTTATCTTGCAAATTAAAAACAAGTTAGACGCTTGGAATATTTAAGTGAAAAAATTACAAGAATTTATAAGACTCCGTCTACTTCAAGACCTAAGTTTATAAGACTACCTTTATAAAAGAACTTTATCATATTAAATAATTAGGTAGCCGACAGACAGGTCCCTAAAGTACAGGTCACCGTAGCATGAACAGTAGCTTCATTTTCAAAACGACTAGGTGCCTAGAACTTAACACAATTTATCATAATGTCATTTTATCATTAACATGAAGCGTCGGCCATTACATTCACTAGACATTAGACATTCGGAATTGATAAAAAGGAACCTTTTTCAGTGTCATTAAGAATCAATTTGGGCCACTCACTGTCATGTTAAATAAAACTTAAGGAATGAATAAGTGTAAGGAGAGTCGTGTCTTTTAACAATAAAGCTGGTTTTATAATAAGGAACGCGCGGATTGCGTGATATCTACTCATGAATATAAGTGCCTATCTAGATATTAATTTAGGATATTGATACTAAATAAATGTGATAAGTTTTCAGGCTTTCTTAAATATTATAATAACAGTACTCAACAAATCTCAAAACAAATTAGAAGTAATCTATACTAAGTTCTTTACCGTCATCGTCATGTAATTATTCTAGCATCGATGTCAAGTATCAATAGTTCATCATCATTATCATTTATATTATTTAAGAGTTAGGCTCTTGTCAGTGGAGCATCCCCCATTTAGGCCTATCCTCTGCCAGTGCTTTCACTTCTTGATACGAAATGACATTAACTTTCTTCTTTACTTGGTTAAGTAGGTCTCGGTCTTCCTCTCCCAATAAAAAATCCAATCAATATTCTCCCAATCAATAGTTCAGTTCCTTCAAAATAGTAGGCCTATACCTACTATAAATAACCTACCTAGGTAATATTATGAGTATCATTATAATTTCTTCACAAAGACATCTTTTTTCACAGACTTTGTTAATCTTCATCAAACTTACCTAATCGACACTTTTTGCCGGGACCCACCCTGAAGTTACAACAACCCCCTAAAGAACCCCCCCCCCTCGTCTACCAAACCTGCTTACTCATGCAGTCTCATTCAAGAGTAGCATTTTGCTGAATGGCTAACTTGTTTCAACAGCGAGTGGAATGGGGACAGACTTACGGCCGTTCCCAATATTCTATCTATTTCTGGTTTTGCCCTACTGGAGATAGAAATAGTTATCCGTCTTAGAATTTTTCGTCTACCGCTATCAAAAAGTCTATGGGATTCTTCTGAAGGTTAGATCAAAAGTGAAAGCTACGTGACAGTTGATTACTGCCGCTTTCGGGTAGCTATATGTCTTTGAATATTGGGAACGACCGTTAAAGGCTTTAGACTATTGAATCTTACTTATTGAATACTTGTGGTTTACCTTATGGTATACCGCAAGTGTTTATGCAGATAGATATTTGTTGGTTAGTCTTATTGGTACGTAATAAGATTGAGTTTGGAAATGTTAACATTAAATGGGTTACAGTACAGAGTAGCTATAAGATACCTATAAATCAACAGAAATTAGAAACGGCAAGTGAATAACACTACCATGTACTATATATTTATTTATTCTATTTTAACACGTAGGTCCTGCCTTCATGCTATCACTTCTCTCTCTGTGGGGTCTGCAGGAAGAAATTTCTTTTAGAAATATGCTGTACCTTTTGTATAACTTCTCTTTTTTTCTGTCTCTATGTACTATCATCTTACAATAAACTGTTAAATAAATAAATAGGATTTTTATATGCCTAAATCTGACTAAATCAGATCTATAAAATAGTATTCTCTAAAGGCCGATAAAATAAAAACTAGTCCACAATAATAATGTCAGTCAGTAGTATAAAAGTAAATGGAGCAAACAAACAAACGGCTCCGGTTTCCTTCAGGAAGCTGTCATTTCCTCCAAATTGGGTTTCACTTAAATAAATATAAAAACTTTTTCCAAAACAACACGTCAAAACTACATTTAACTTATAGGCTGCTTATACACATCCGATTTTTTCTATTATAACCATTTTTTTTCTTCACGAGTATGGCCGACTACGTAGGTATTGAGCTTTTAGGGTATGGTCGTACTGACAGGCGGCTTGACATGCGCCTAGTGCCTAGTGAGTCACCTAGTGAGTAGCTAAGTAAAACAAACGTTCTGGAATGTACGAGAATGGCCGCAGTAGGCGCATAGCAAGCCGCCTGTCAATGCAGCCATACCCTTAATGCCTTAATTTCGAAAGAATTTGCACCATTTCTATGGTACAAATTCCCAACTATCAACCGTGTGCGAGCAGGTTTACCGCGGACCGGAAAACCTATAATAAGTGTGTTAGTGGCAGCCGATAGGAAGGTCATAGTACAAAGACGCTTTGAGTGTTTCATTTCATCTTGAGAGGAAGTGACGGTTATACGGGCGCCCTTTGTGTGAAGTAAGTGACGATTTGTGATTTCTTTATACTTATTTACGTTCTATACAGTTTTATCTGTTTATATTAATATTTAGAATTGTATAGCGACCGATAGAATTAAAACAAAATACAGTCTAGTCTGTCTAATACAGTCTTCCTCAACTAGTCCTACTCCAAAGGTTGTCTGGAAGAGATCACTTTTAGTGATAAGGCCGCCTTTGCGCACAATGTTTTAGTTTTAAGTTGTATTTGTATTTCTTTGTGTGCAATAAAGAATTTCTATCTATCTATCTAACAAAATAAAATGTTAAGTATTCATCGATCACAATTTACTTTGATTGGGTTCAAAAAGAGAACGTCGCAGTAGCGTTCGATCAAGCGATCGACGTAGGAACGGTAGCTACCTTCGTACTTGGCAACAGTTTTTTCTTGATCCCTACAATATTTTTCATGATGGTATGTCAGTGATGCCATTCAATATCAGTCATTTGTTTTTCTCTTTCTTGCGAGCAATCAATCCGTGCTACACATTAGTATACCTAATTCATCAGCTCTAGACATGTGTAAATAAATAAGCCAGACCGAGCCCACCCAAACAGTATTTCCCAGTATACAATACGCGCACGCGAGTTCCGTATGTACATGCGCACACGCAGCCACACTTCCTTATTTACTATCTACTATGTAATTATATAGTAAACTGTGGCGATGAATTATATGACTACATAATAATATGTCACGTGTGTTTGTTTACATGTGTTAGTAAGTACGGAGTTAGAATATAATGTATTGAGTGATCAAAGTTTTAGTACATAGCAACATGTGATGAGGTATTATGATACCGAAGAATGTCATACCTATCCAAAAATTTCGTTACGTATTTTAGTGCCCGTTTCAACACCTACAGATAACATTTATCGGACAGATTAACCTATGTCTGTCTATGTCATAAACCGTGATGATGTAGACAAAGATAGGGGCACAATATCCGTTAGGTGAATTTTATCTGTGAATGTCGAAACGGGGCCTTCATCAATAACATTAGTTTTCAGGTAAGTTAAGTTAGGTTGCCTGGAAGATATTGCTACCTAGCAATAAGGCCGCCTGTTGCTTCTTATATTCTTGTCTGTGTCTTTACCTTATATCTTTTGTGCAATAAAGAATATTTGTATTGTATTGTTAGCTCTACAAGTACCAAAGCGCTTTGTTTTATCTTCTCTTTTTCTACAATCCATTCTTACGTTCTATCAACTAAAGAAACAACTTCTATCTAAAACAATACAACCGCAAGGGCTATGTTGACAATGCGTTGTGACGCAACCGCGGCATTGTCTCGTAGACACCTAACTTATCAAGTCGACGTGTGATAGGTAAGTATGTACAGGTATAAATATGTATTGTGTTATCTATAAACAATGCGTATTTGTGCTCGTGAGCGACGAGACAGAGGCTTGTGGCCTCGCCACGTGGGCTGATAGACTTATTAATTCTGCAATTTGTTAGATCAAATGTGAAACAAGCGTTTCTACCATGCCAAATCTTTGCAACAGAGAATGTAAAAGAAAATTTTTGTTTCAAATGTGAACGCCTAATGAGTTCGATGAATTGGCTCATTTATAAGTTGATCTTCCATTTTCCTCTGTAAAATTAGTCCGTGAGATGACACAAATTCCACTTACTACCTATATCTTGCAGTGACATAACTAAATAAGTGAAACGGGTAAGTACAACAAATTAAAGATATTTTGAACCTACAGTAGCTCATGTACCATAAATCTGTTCAAACTGCTCAATCAAACACGACCCACGAACGAATGAACGAAACATCTCAACGCAATAACTTGTAGTAAAACGGTGACAGAAGTAATCTAAGCATCCCAAATAGAGACACGTGCGTGTTTGTATCGTGTCCGTATTTAAATCCGGATGCGGTACGGACACGGGACGACGTCATTTAACATGTCACCCGTTTGATGTAGCCGGAAGTTAATGAGAGACGGGTGAATTACTTTTTGGAAGCTCTCTTTGGTTTCATTTCATCTTGTTGGGTGTTTCAGGCTGAGTGCGCTGTGATTTATGTTGGCTCTTTATAAAAAGGTTTAAAAGAAACGTGTTTAGACTTTTTTATAATTTGTTTGGTAAACTTAGATATAGGTACATAATATTTAGGAGGCTGGATCATAGCGGATGACGAGAGAGGTCTTTGCCCAGCAGTAGGACACTAATGGCTAAATTAGATTAGATTAGGTATTTGTAGGCCAAAATATATACCTATAATTTGTATTGACAAAAAAAACTACGAATGTATGATTGAGAATGCAACTCTACAATATATGAATAATACGTTAGGTACCTATCTAAGTTAACCTATATTCTAAACAAATACATAGCGTTATATGCTCGAGCTGTCAATGCGATATCACGTTTGTAAGCTTTCTACCAACGTTCCTCCCACGCCAAGGCATGAATAAATAGCATATTGGCAGATAACGGATATTTTGCGAAGGACAATGAGCGATTGTTGTACGAGATGTGACGGGAGACAAAGGCGAGAACGATAATTAGGAGGATGATGAATCACGAAATCTAAGCGTACATGAAAATAGCATTCTTATAGGCATGAATAAATGTTGATATTGTGTAGTTTATAAAAATTTAAGACATCAAAAGGGCACCAGTTATCAGACTCTAAGGATTAGAACAAACGAGCAAACGCAACTGCAACTGCTAGTTACTTTTGAGTTGCATCTAAGTTTCTGCTATAAACTCCTTTAGAAAACCACACACGACGCAACTAGTTTGAAACGTTTCAGATTAGTTTATAGCTGAAACTTAGATGCAACTTAAAAGTAACTAGCAGTTGCAGTTGCGTTTCCTCGTGTGTTCTGGGTCTAAGATGTAACGCCAAGTGTCCAGACAAAACAGGAAGCACGATCAAATAGCACCAGGAATATTGCCGACAACAGATACGAGTCCATCTAGGAGATAAACTTAACGACAATATAATACGTATAATATCAGCAAACCACAATATAATCACAATCAACCACAACTGCCCCCCCTTTCTCTCCGTCACTGTCAGATGCACTGAAATTAATCCCCGAAAGCTAATTAAACTGCAAGTCATCTGCACATCTCAGACTTGCCTCTCATTGTTTTCCTAATTAAGAATATAATTTTAAAGATGAAAATGTAAAAAGAATAGTCAGAGTAAAGTTTAGTATGAGTTTTAGTTAATTTACGCTTAGGGAAAATACAGATTTCATGTTTAGATTCTCTTATTAAAAGCATAATCCTTTTAGTAATTTATACTAGGGAATACTTTCTTCTTCGAAGCTATTATAAAAAGGTTTTGTGTAAGTCCTACGTGACCATTAAGATAGGACATCTTACAATCAGTACCCGGACAAGGATCTACATGATTTCATCTCGAGTTTTCAATATAATTTAGATATTTACAGTGAGTCTTGCCTATCATTAGTGTAGTAGTATCATAATATGCAAGCGTCTCCCGATCGAGTACAACAATATCTAGTACACTAAACATTGCGAATGTCCTTTACCCGCAGACAGACTAAGGTCAATAACCTTCAATCGATACGATAATCGCTTACGACACAAACAAGCCACTTAGGTACCGAGTAACCAAAGTAATGAATTTTACAACATTCCGTCACTAAAACCTTTTTATAGCAAACACTGATGGAATATTTATTACTTCAACTAAGTATAGCAACAGCCGACGTTAATTTAACTGAATTATGTATTAACGTGAAAGTAGATTTTCATTGACATGAAAACACGAGGTTTCTAGATCTTTCGATAAATGGAACTGGAGCGTTGAACCTTTGGAGATTGGTGTCGATACTGACGGATATGAACTGAAAATAAACTTCGATTGACATGGGTGGCTTTGGCTCTTTTTTAAAAACTTATGTGGTGAACACAAAAATATTTACTCCCACCAATAACTTAACATTTTTATTTAAAAAAAAACCCGACTGCGTTCAAAAAACGCAATTTACGTACCCAGTGTATTCTCATTGTAAATACGAATTTAACCTCTCCAGCTAAAATCCATCAAGCCGTTCAGGCTGTTGAGCGTCAATCAATCAATCAAATCAGCCCGTTTCTCCCCACTGCTGGGTATAGGCCTCCCTTTTTTCGCGCCATTCACTACGGTCCTGTGCCAGTCTAACCCATAGCGGCCCTGTTGATCTGACGATGTCATCTGCCCAGCGAGCGGGTGGTCGGCCCACTGATCGACGTCCCTGTCTCGGCCACCACTCTGTGACTGCTTTCGTCCATCGACCGTCTTTTCTCCTAGCTAGGTTGAGCGTGTTGAGCGTGCCAAAGAATAATACATACAAACATACTCTCGAAAAATAAAACCCTCTTTCTGGCGCAGTCGGGTAAAAACTCATTAGTAGGGTAACATTTTAGTTCACCTGTATGTGCGCCTTCTAAGATACTAACCTTACATTTCTATTGAAATAGTTTTAAACAAAGGGGATGACATCGTAACGCCACCTCAAGTACCTAAATCAAGAAACAGCTGACTCTACGTTGCAATAAAACAAAGATTAGCTTAGATTCGAAAAGAGTATGCTATTCCTTTCTAAACCTAACGCCGTCAGCCGTCAGGTCAACATGATGGATGACCGGTACCTATCTAACCTACCTACTTTCAATACGACATCCTATACAAATAAGACATAAAGCCGTACAGAAGGACTAACCACCGTAATACTTAGCAACAAAGGTAGCAAATCCTTTGCACTTGTCATACTAGTTACTTTTATAAGTTGCGAGATACATTTGCATCTGTAACGGTAATTTTGATGTGAAAAAAATTGTCTAATAGTGTAACAAGTTTATGATTTGATGTTTTTTTTTTCGTATTGAAACTGTATGTAACACCTACACTTGGAAGTAGGCGGTCTACTTATATGAAGTTGGTTATTTTGCTCGTCGGTTTATTTATTTATTTATTCAGGTCACCAACAGAATGAAGATTAATATTATTTAAGAGATACAAAGGTTAAAACTAGGGAAGTACAATGCCATTCCAATTATAGGCAACAACGACATGCATAAAAATTAAGAAAGTAAATAGGTACAGATACAGACATAACAAATGTACTTAATAGTTAAGAGTTTTCCGGATTAGAGTACTCCTGACTTGGCCTTTCCGTAACAAGTCCCCGGAGGCGATTGATGAATGTGGATGAGGCAACAGAAGTGGAAGGAAGTGGTCTCTGCCTATCCCGATGGAAGAGGGGCGTGACGGATATAATGTTTGTATGTATTTTGCCGACTAAGTACCAGGCCTCCGTCACTCTATGTACTTGCGCGCTATAAATACCTACCGCTGAGCGGGCCGCTTGCGGACAAAGCGAAGCGCGGTTGTCAAAACGAAGCGCTCGCACGTTGTTCAAATTTTGATAGTTCCATTCGTTTTTTTGTTTGTTTTGAATAGAGGTGGGCCGAGTACTCGGTTTATACTCGGTATTCGGCGTACTCGGCACTTTTTTCACTACTCGTAATCGGCCGAATAACTCGGTAAAAATGCCGAGTACTCGGTGCAAATAAATCTACCTTGCGCATTAGATCTGCTTGGTAGATCATAGTCTCATTTATTCATATGGTACATATTTAGGCCTTTTCCCAGCTAGAGCAATGTTATAAGTTGCTAAAACCATAATTATTTAGGAGAAAATTTCATGAACAATGTTTTATCAAATTTTTTCCTCTCATAAGCTTGACGTTTATTGGTTTCATTCGAATATAATTAGCGGGGTGCGGAGGGAGGATAGTAACACCGTTTGATCCCGAATTTGTTAGCGCCCAATTCTACCTGCTTCAAGTATACCGAGTACTCGGCTCGGTAAACTTTAAACCGAGTAATACTCGGTACTCGGTTACTCGGTAAAACTGGTACTCGGCCCATCACTAGTTTTGAATGTTTTATAATTTTTAATAATTACGTTTTTTTAATGAAAAACATAATAGTAACCGAGAATTAAGAAAGATTAAAACATTAAAAATTAATAATAAAAACATGTTAAAAATAAATATATTAAAAACGATACAATTTTAAACTGTTGTATAAGTCGGAACATATTCATAGTTCTCAATAACATAGTCACAAAACGTTTTGTTAATTTAATTTTATCGAAGAGGCAGCCCCACGATTTTTACGGATTTGCGCGGTGCGAAGGAATCACAACTATACGCTTGAGTATTTAGGCACATTTTAGCATGCAGTGGTATCTGACGTGACAGTTGGGCTATTGCGCACTGTTAAAGCGGTAGGTATTGGATATTTTCTTTTGAGAGAAGTATCTGTTACGTAGTAACTATTAAGTAATCTGTGCTAAGTACTTAAAATAGAATAGTCTTTATTGTATTTTAGTATGGTAACACTGAGTAGTGTAGTTTAAGATGCTTTTAACAACACGTGTCTGCAAGATTAGACAAATTGAGGGTTTTTCTTAGTCCGGTTACATCGTTTACCTGATTGAAGCTTTACTTACATAAAAGTATATTGCAAATCTAAGAAGATGGATGAAGTAAAAGATTAAGTGTGTTTAGATCGTAGAAAGCGGCTGGACGTGGTCTCTGCATACCCCAGATGGGAAAGGAGCGACATATATGTATGTATGTGTGATATTAGCAGGAATAGCGCCATAATGTTACGCATAGGTATTTTTATCAGCATTATTACCTACCAATCTAAAAATAGAATAAAAAAATAAAAACATTTTCAAACTGATCTTTGTATTTAGACTCATGCTTCGATAACGTACATACATTGTTATTCAGTTTATGTTCATAGTCCAATAGGCAACGATAACAGCTTATCATGAAATTAGTTTCATCCGCAAAACGCACGATAAATAAACGTGTTATATACGGAAAAGTATTTTTAAGTATTTCATGGATCAACTTCAATACTAAATTACCAGAAAATTGTGTAAATAATGTTATTATTTAAGGTTTTATTATATCAAAATAAGAAGAAGTTTAGTTAATGTTTGTTTATGCTTTGATTTTATGAAAATAAGAAAATAAAGTATGTCATTCTTGTCACTGCATCTACGGTAGTTTTTTATCAAATAACTCCCTATGCAACAAATCCAAACATTGATCTTTTAGTTACTGAAAAGCGCCTTAATTACAAGTCTATTTATCAAATCTATCGTCAAACGTGTCAACCAACAAATCGCAAGATTAGAACGCAATCATCATGAAATTGACAGGTTTGTTGCGTCCGAGTCTCAGTCGCATAATGAGTTGCAAGATCGGTCGGTAGTGACTGGCAGAAACTGGCATTTGTTTGGATTGGCTATTCGTCTAATGTTGCAATGTTTAATGGTTTTGTAATTCGAAAGAACGACCCTCATTTGTTTTTTTTGTCAAAATTTTCTTAATAACTTCAAAATATAAGTGAATACCGCCGGATTAATCGGGAAAGTGCACTTTTAAAAGGGCTTGTAAATTTTTCATTTAGTCTCTTGGCTCTGTACTCGTTCGCAGTTTCGTCTTTTCTATAAAATTGATTTCTAACTAAACAATAGGTATTTGATTTTGTTATTTTAGTACGTACCTATATGATGTTCTCAGGTTGTATTTCTTGTTTAAATCATTCTATGATGTAGAAAATGTTTCAAATTGCGCTATAAAAACCACAAAACTCTAATTTTGAAAAGGTCACCGCATCACATGATCACGTCAAATCTTTTCCTCTCGAAATCTCCATTTATTTAAACGACAGCAGTAAAGTCATTAACTAAAGCACTGCCTCTAACATTACAGTGTTCACCGTAACATCTCATTACAATAAAACTCTGTTTAGTTTACATTATGGACTAGTATAGTTGGTTTATGTAAACACCTTTATTTCATAAATGGAGGCTTTAAGTCAGGAACCGTCCAAGTTCCTTACTGTTCTTAACAAAATCTTCCGATATAACTTCAATTTCTTGTTATTAAAACTACACACACACACGTCTACATTCAACAGAACCATTCAGTCATTCAATTGGAACTATATTGTTTTTTTAATAATGCGATCCAATCTACAGTGTTAAACTACATCCTAATCCTAATAATATTATAAATGTCAATGTTTGTGCCGATGGATGGATGGATGTTTGTGACTTCATCACGTAAAAACCACTGAACAGATTTTAATGAAATTTTACAATAACTTAGCTTAGACATCAGAATAACACATAAGCTATATAATTTTGAGATATTGCGTAAATCCAAGATATGACGATGCGTACAAAGTCACGGGCAGCTAATAGTCCTTAAATAAAGAATTGCTTAGATTGCATTTATTTGAAGTTTACAAGGCTCTTAAAAATAGAGATATTTTATATTATTTATAATAGAGATAAATTGGAAAACTCGTGAGGAAACCTGCATACACCAAAGAAGAAATTCGAAGGTGTATGTGAAATCCGCTAACCCGCACTTGGCCAGCGTGGTGGATTACAGTCTAATCACTCTCTGTATGAGAGTAGGCTCGTGCCCCTCGGTGGGGACATATATGGGCTAACAACAACAAATAGGATACGTATCATAGTTCCAACCACACTGAAACCAACCTCACCGCAACGATTTCCAAACTGCGATAACTAACCGAAGAAAACCGTGTCAGTAGTAGCATAACGTTATCACAGTGATGCAGTTGCATCACCTTGTTGCATAGAATCAGGTTACTGTATTAAACGCACTTGTACATACGCTAAGAGGCTGTGGCTTCTTACGCATTTATCCTCATATCTTTAAAAAGGTTATATCTTACAATAATATAGCCTTTATCTATGTTATACTGCTGTGTAAGCTACAATTTTGTAAATGTCATCGAATATATTTGTATGGAGCCTGGTATAGTAAAAATTTCGGTATCAATATCAACTTAGTGATATAGGTACTTTCGGAGACATAGAACTTTGAAAATTGTTACATGCGAACATTTTCAAAGTTCTATATCTCCGAAACTCCGAAAGTATATCACTTTCGACATTTGTCCAAAATACTATCGTTTTATAATATTTTTCTCTATCGATTGACATAAGTTTCATCAGTGGCCGCCAACTTCTTTTTCTCCATACTAGCTGGAATAGGGGATGATGTTGAAATTGATACCGAAAATTTTTACTATACCAATTAGGTTGGATGCTTTTTATCATAATCACTTCACTGGTTTTTGCGTGAGAGAGTAACGAACATCTTTACTTGCATCCATCCATCGGCACAAAGATTGATTGCATATAATATTCTATAGAGGATCATTAGTGCACATCGGGATGCTCGATACAATTGTAGAATTTCATAAGAGTCGAGTATTGCACTCGGCTGTACACATGTAAAGTTAAAAGAAAGGTGTAGTAAATGTTTATTTGCGAAATATATGCCAGTGGAGATGATTTTATCAAGGACGTTTTTGAATACAGTAATTTAATATTCCGCTAATAATATGTAGCTAAAGACTATAGTTTGAAAAGACCTTACATCTTTAAAGATTTTGCAAGGATTTGCTTTCGAACCTACTATTTTGTAGAAGCATGTTGGCACGTTTCTGCCGATGTAATAGTTGCTAATCTTATACATAGTTGGTACACAAATCACTCAAATTATGTTGTAACTACGTAATTGCTACATTTGCTACCTTTACAAATGACTAGCTTCCATAGTCTTATTTACCAGAGTAAAGAAAGCACGGATCGTACGATATGACGCGACAACAATTACGCCGATGTCAACATTTCACGCAACAGCCACATTGCAAACGAACGCCGTGTTTTTTTACTATTTTTCTATAATATTTCGTCGCAGTATTGTGAAACTACGTAGTTACCTATCTTGTAATGATAATAGTTGGCGATGTTTTTGTTTTGTTTTTGTTGTTTGTGTAATGGATTAAGAGGTGTCTTTTGTTTTTTTGAGCTTGCATCATTTTTGTGACGTTGTTCACTTGTTTGGTCTGATTCAGTTTCACCATCGACATATAAAATTTATCTGACGGATATTTTATGTGCCCATTTCTTCACTTAAAGACAAAATTTAGCTGACTTACCTATGTCTATTTCATAAAACATGAGGTTTTAGACAGAGACAGGTATAATATATCTGTAAGATAAATTTTATCTGTAACTGGTGTAACGGGCCCTTAATATAGGTATTCTTTCCTATGTATATTTACTGCTTTATATACTTGTATATACATACATAAATCTATGTACATCACGTCTATTGGTATAGAGAGCACTCTAGGTAATGAACATTGCATAATTTGTTTGTCTAGCAGTCTTCAAGTGTTGACTTAATATGCGTCATTGTCCATTAATAAATCAATTAAAAGAAACAGACAACAAACAAGGAGAAAGTATTCAAATTAGTTTAGTTGCCGATCGCATCCACTGTCATACAAACATACATCCATACACACATGCATCCATACACATATGCATCCATACAAACATACATCCATACACACATGCATTCATCAATATCGCACCTTATTATTGAGTATACTTCATGTAGTGCTCTTAACATTACTTACAAGATACAATAGGGATGACGACTACATTCAAAAATTCAAAAAATAATTAGTCCGTCTTTTAGTCTACTAAACAATATTCAAAACACATTTTTTACCTGATCAAATACATAAATAAATACAAAGATACAGAGCATCAAAGTTACGGGGTGGGGGGTATTGAATTGACGTCACTCCTAGGTAAAAATCGTACTCAAACGTGACTTTAACCCGGTGTATCTTTGTAATTTTTAGTTAAAAAGAAAAAAGAAAAAATACGCGTCGATGACTTTAAAATAATCTAAATGTTTTTTAGTCTATCACATAGATTATACCTATTGTAAAATACAAATGCGTAAAATAAATTAATATTCACAGATTACCACACCTTCAAATCCGGGATCAACCTGCCGCAATTAATGAAATAGAATCAAAACATCCTGATGCACTATACATAAAAACTGCAAGTGTTCATTCGAGACTACAATTCTTTACATGCCTATACGAATGGGGAGTCGAGTAAATTGTTGTAGTATTAGTACTGGTGAACTAGTGGCTCGTTTCAGTGTTGCCCTGCTTTCCCGCGTGTTTCCTACTCATCGTGAGGATTTCCCGCGCGAATGGTATCGCAATCGGGAACGGTTACGTTTGTAACTGTGATCGGAACTAATATTGTATTGCAGTTACGATATTTTCCCGTTTGGGTAATCTTGCCGGTCACATGTTTGAATAAGGATAAAGTATGCATGACAATGAGTACAGACTATAAAATAGTTCCTTTTTTATATAACCTATTGTACTTCGTTTGTTGTGTATAATATGTAGCATAAGGTCCGGCGCACACCTGACGGAACATTCACATGAATTCGCTTCAATGCTACGATGCTCATTTGTTGTGTTAACTGATTTTGAATATTATTCTAATGGGAACAATGTCGATAATAATATGACAATCAAAAATTCTCTGTGCTGCGCTCCGTCAGGTGTACACCGGCCCTACGGCGACAAACAAAACTTACGATCAAATCTATAACAAAGAATCAATACCATACGATACAAATTTTCGCGAACTTGCTGAGATACTGACAAAAGTGGAATGTTAACATGCAAGCTGCGCGTGAGAGAGTGTGTAAACAGTGGCGCGCGTCTGCGCAACACCTATCCACACCTCATCCTCACACACAGAAGCGCACTAGACAAGCCAAGTATGAGAAATGATGCTGGCAACTAAATAATACTTAAAACTTCAGGACACAAAAACAAAACTCATTTTCGCCTGGAACTTGTCTCTCCTTTATTAGAGAACATTGTGAATAGTGATAAAATTAGACATAATAGGTTTTTGGTTTAAAAAGTATTTCGATTCATATTTACGATTGGTTTTACGTAAATTGCTACTTGGAACTTACAAGCTGCACTTCTATAAAAGTGAATAAGGCCACAAGTGACACAAAGTTTGTACGAAACATTGTCGATAAACAGTACATTTCCTTGGACATTTGTTGCAGTATGCGAGGAAAGCGCGTAGGTAATTGTCGACAAGTTTACAATATGTTTGTAGCCCTCATGTCAGATGTTATTAATGGTTTGGCGACTGCGGAAACCAAACCATACTTTGTATAAGGCCGTGGCCCCAGTAGGCAAACTGTTAGCGGTTGACTAGTTTGCGGCATATCGATTTAGTACGCCCTTCCATATATTTGAAATGGAGTGTCCACAGTCAGCTAGTTTTCGCTCACTGTACGCAGTTTGCAGCGTTACGCGCGCTGACTATCTCAGGCAGCGGCAGACTCCCACCAAAACCGGTGATTTCATTGATTTGAGTTTGCAGCTAACTCAAGTTTCAGTTCGCCACTTTGCGGGTCACTCAGTCGGCCGCTAACAGTTTGCCTACTGGGGCCACGGTCTAAGTACCATCGCTACATTCTGCAGATGTTCAAACTCGCATACCAACTACCTACACGGTTGGCTGAAAACGGAATAGTAATATAAATATTGCAGACCCTTGGTGTATGACCTCGTACCTAATTCATGTTGTTAACTAGGGTGATACGAAGCCGTATGTGTAAGGTTCCGTACACTTAATAAATGGGAATAAAGATTATGCATCGAATAAATACAGGGTGTAACAGAAAAGGGATATAAAGCAGAAACACAGCGATAGTCGCCACGAAACTGAACAACTTTTCCCAAAGAACATGGGTCGTAACTCGAAAAAATTTTTTGGATCGCCCATACTTACACGATCAGCTGATCGGAGATTTTGTATGCGGAGGCGAATTTTTTTTTTCGAGTTACGACCCATGTTTCTTGGGGAAAGTTGTTCAGTTTTATGAGGACTATCGCTTTGTTTCGGCTTTATACCCCCTTTCTGTTACACCCTGTATAGGTAGAAGCGCATAACATTATAACATACATAATTGATTATTATTACGATTGCAATTTTCAGAGCTCAATCAAACTTTATTTTTAAAACGAATAGTTCTGTGAAGAATTGACAGGAGTACCCTAAACCGACGTGCATGTATGAGGCGACTGATGAATGTGGATGAAGCGAAAGAGGTGTGTTTGTATCGTAGCAAGGGAAGTAATATATCTACCCCAGAGGCTTGACAAATGTATTGAACGTGTAGATTTAGAATTTGAACAATCTTCGCTGTCATTCTTTAGGCACAACGAAGATCCTTTAAATATCTTACACGTTATTTTAAGCTATAGAAGGTAAAATACTTAAGAAATACACCAGTTGAAGCACGCTTTGTGCAAACGACCCAATTCCTCAGGAATTCGAGCTTGTGTGACGTGTTTGGGTCATTTTCAATTTGAGTATTGAACATGTGCATAGCTCATATTTTTCCAATATTCGCCTTAGAGTGTTATATGTTTGTTTGATGTACGTATTTTTATTTGAATTTTCTGGGGAAGCATGATCGTTTATAAAAAGCTAATGTAATCTAAAATAAATATAAAAAAACGTTCAAAATATCACGCGACGTGTCCTGTGACAAACCCAATTTTTGGCACTTGTGATTTTTTCAAATTTTTATCTTAATTCACTGATTATTCCATATTAGTCTATCGTCCGTAGTATTAAATTATCTGCCGAAATATCGAATTTGTTATTAGATTAAGCACATAAATCAAATTCTACAGGGGTCGGAACTCTGTGATTCATTTTCGTGTCACAGACGTGGTTGATAACAAATTGATCGATATTTTTGTAAATATTTTACGTAATGAATTGGCAACACCAGACTAGAAAAAATAAGTGTCGGTCATTTGAAATCAGCGATTGTCAAAAAAGGGAACAACTGTTTTACCAAGGTAGGCTGTTTTATATGTTCATTTTTCAATTTTGGAAAGCATAACGCATCATAGACGTGGATGGCATTTTTAAAATACCAGAAGCATTTGCCAAGTGTAATTAATTTATGATATAGCTAATAAAAGGACTCATCTTTGTTGAAATCCTAACAGGATCACGGTTGTTTTAGATTATGTAAAGCCGCCCACGTTCGAAAAAAATCACAAACGTGGTCGAAAAAACGTATCAAACACGTGGACATATCTGACCACGTTTTGGACAAGTTGACCACGTTTGTGAAAATGCAAGGTTTTTATAGTAGTTTTTCATACAAAAACGAGGTATATTGCACAATAGCAATTTTTTTGTTAACAGATGGTAAAAAGACAGAAGAAGAAGTAAGGAGAGTACAGAAAAAAGAAGCAGAAAGACGAAGATGTGCTCTAATACAATCACATTTTGATAGTCAATATTTTCCATTAATTTTAAATAAAACAATACCTAAAATCCGATTTTTTTTATTTAAGGTATTTATTATATTTAAGAAAGGCCCTGGATGTTACGTAACAACAGTGCTGTTAAAAGCACCCGTACTCAGGGTAAAAAAAAACTTTTTTAACGCTCTCCTGTTTGAAGGGAGAACACCGGAGGTTTGGAGTAGAGTGTGGTCGTCTTGTTGTTCAAGAAGAGGGACAAAACCTTAATGAAGAACCATTGATTGACCCATTTCCTTTATAAGCCATGTACATAAGCTGTTCTCAAGAGTGATCACGAACCGTCTTGCGCGAAGACTTGACGAATTCTAACTACTGGAACAGGCTAGGTGTCGTAGCGGATACGGTAGCATAGACCACTTCCCATTGCAGCAGATTATACAGAAAACTGAAGAATATAATCAGCCTCTGTGGCTTATTTTTTCTAGCATTTATGGACTACGAGAAGGCCTTTTGACTCGATTGAAATCTGATCTTTTCTGGGGTACCTGCAGCTATGCCAATTAAATTGGCGATACATCCAAGTGATAATATGCCGCCAAGCCAAATCGCCACCATGTCGAAGCCGCCACCATGTCCGTCCAAATAAAGAATCAGCAAACAAGACCTATACACCGTTGCATTGAGGTGTGAGACAAGGGGATGTTATCTCCATGAAATTGTTCACAAATGCAATGGAGGATATGTTTAAAACGCTGAACTGGAAAGGACAATCAACATCAATGGTCAAGTTTTGAGTATGTACTCGCGATTGCACTCACTTCACTTGCGTTTTTGCTGACGACTTCGTCAAGATGGAAGAAACGCTGCAGGATCTAAAACAAACGCTAAATGACCTAGCTGCCTCTTCTGTACTCATCGGTCTTCAATCAGTGCGTCCTACCCGACATGAAATATCTACGGAACCGAAACGTGGACACGGTTGGTCCACAAATTTAAAGTCTCTCAGCGGACTTTGAAGAGGAATATGCTCGGCATTTCTCTGCAATCATGCTTGATTTATTAATTTTATCAAGTTTATCGACGTAGCCCATGGGTAAGCAAGCTGAAATGGCAGTGGGTTGGCCATATTAGACGTAGAACCGATAACCATTGGAGTAGGTATTCGAGTTCTCGATTGGCAGGAGCTGAGGCAGCCCGAGATCGATTTCAATGGCGTGCAATGGGAGAGGTATATGTCCAGCAGTGGATTACAACAGGGTAATGATGCCGATGTAAGATTTTAACGATAACGCCATGTTATCCAATCAAATGCTTACCTAAAATCACCGACATGGACAGGTGGTCACAGACGTGGCTGCATATTTTTTTTAAATTGCTATATCTCATTAAATACTTTTCATTAAGCTCAGCCATATACACCTTAATATATCTCTATAGACCCTCTGTCGAATGAAACTAATATTTTTCAAAAACAAGAGATGTCATGCTAAAACGCCCAAATTGAAAATGACCCGTTTGTGTGTTAGGTCAATTTAGGACACGCCGCCACTCGATAGCATAACACTAGCATATTACTGTATGCGCAATGCAATGCAATTCATGCAATCGAGAGTTCATATTTACTCGTAACAAAGGATTTATGAGCACGTAGAAAGGTAATTAATAGCTTTGTTCTAGTCTAGTCTGAGTACAACAATGTAGGAATGCGAAATTGTTTATAGGGGCTTTTGTGTTGGTAAATATTGGACTTTACTAGTAGGTAGGAAGGTTCTTTTTGTACTGGATTTTATAACAGAATTGAATAAATACAAATTAGTTTGCGTCGCAGAATAAAAAGCAAAGAACTCATTGAAAAGAGCGCATCTTACTTATCACATACCAACACCAAGATACACCTTTTAAAGTATTAAAAAACCAAGTGAAATCGAAGATTCCAGTCCAACAACATAAACTCACTTGTATGTACACATGCACACCACAAGAATTTACTCGAATCACTAATCGTATGAGCACTCATACCGTACAAGTCTCAAGAGAAACCTTGTTGGTAACATCGAGTGTTATCTCAACGAACGCAGCTCAAAACAATGAACATTCCTTTGCAAAAACGCTCCAAAATAACCAAAGCTTGAGGAAACGTCGAGTAAACATCGAGAAACAACTTCCTTCTAGAAACGGAGTGGCGATAAATCTACTTGTGGCGTTTACTTTGCATTGCTGTTGAATATCATCTGTTTAAAGTACCTACAGGCATTTTGGAATAACAGAGAATACAACAGCAAATATGGGTACAATAATAGCAAATAAGGCGGAACTTAAGTTATCCTACAAATATTATAAATGTGAGCGTTTTAGGCCGATGGATGGATGGATGTTTGTTACTCTTTCACGCAAAAACTACTAAATACATTTTGATGAAATTTGACAATATTATAGCTTAAATATTAGAATAACACACAGCTAGGTTATACTTACTATTCTGAGATAACAGAGAAAACAAAAGCAAATATGCATACAATAATAGCAAGCAAGGCGGAGCCTTAGTTAAGCTATAATAATATGATGTGTAAAAAATCATAGGCAGGTTACATAGTGGGTAAATGTGCGATGCAGGTGGGAATTAATTATGTATTTCCGGTAATTATAATATTTACCCATATCATCGATCATCAAACTTGACAAATTCACGTAAAATTTTAATGAGTGATGAAAAGTATGAGCCGCGTTTGGAAGATATGAGTGATTAACAGAATTACACGACATACATAACTACCCACCTGCACCTTAAAGCAAATAACATACCCCATAACATACTCAAAGATTTATTGGTCGAAACACACACACACACACACACACACACACACACATTCACACAAACACACACATTCACACAAACACACACACACACAAACACACACACACACACACACACACACACACACACACACAAACACACACACAAACACACACACAAACACACACAAACACACACACACACACACACACATATTTGTTACACATGTGTACAAAAACACGTGTTTCTTCATATCACTCGACAAAATTGTCACATAATCGTAATTCAAATCAGTTTCAATTAAAACATAATCTATGCATCGAGTTACGACATCGATGTGTGAGAGCATAATGGGCTTTTAAAAAAAAAGTTTTCACTTTCCACGAGTAGAGGTCGTCGCCCAAAGAATTATACTTAAAAAGAATTAATTATGCCACACGTTGCTGTTAATGAGATTGAGAATTATTATAGAGTTCTGAATGTACCTATCCTATTTCCTACTTATATTATAAATATGTCAATATTTATGCCGATGGATGGATGAAAGGATGTTTGTTGCTATATCACGCAAAAACTATCTTTTTTAGCCTATTTCGTCCCACTACTGGGCAAACGCCTCTCCTATGCCTCTCCACAGATTTCTGTCCCACCAATCCTTCATTAACTACTTAATTGATTTTAATGAAACTTTAAAATATTGCAGTGCAGCTTACGCATCAGAATAACGCAGTTACTACGGTAGTAGTCATGGAAAAAGTTTAATGAATTTTGCCTATTTTTGAATAAAACACTCAACCATTTTCATTTTCTCAAAGGCTATGTTAATTTAAAATATTTTATTATTCCTTTGAATTAAGCATTCAATTGAAAAATCTAAAAATAGAAACCAAAATTCTAAAAACAATAACAGATATATTCGCGACAAACAATTTCATTATTTCAGTACAATAGCAGGTACGTAATCACTTTCGTAGTAAAATAACATTGGCAACGGAATAGCGTCTTTGTTTCGTGATAATAATAAATTAGAGCGTCCGAAGAAGGTAATAAATCTGAAGTCGACGCCGCCATTTGTATTTCACTGATGATCTTACGAACACGACACGTAATGGACTTACCATTACATTGGAACTATCATTACTAGAATGTTATATTATTAAGGAAGGAGTTAGAAGATGTTCTTAAATAACGCTAGATTCATAGTTCAGTTTTGTTTGAAATACAGAAAATACCATTTTTTAACCTCTCACATCCCACTGACCCATTATAAACCCAGACACAATAGATTTTCTATTGTTCTTTTTTTTCTGGGATGCGAAAGATTAAATCGTATATATTTCTTTATATATTTATCGCACGTTTTCTATATATAGGTATTTCTCGCACGTAATTATATCTATTTGAGTAAATTTACATTTACACAAAAGAATTATTTAAATAAAAATAGCATTGTTTTAAATTTTTATTTATAGCAATTAACAAATAATATAAAAACACACGTAATGCATTGCCTGTTTAATAGGTACCTCTTAATCATTAGAAACAAAGGATGTGCGTTATGCGCGTACGCAATCATCGTAGCATTAAAACGGTAATTTGAAGAGAAACCGTGAAAAGCTCACCGCGATCGCATTGGAGAGATCGAGTTAGAGTGACGGCGACACCGCGACACCGATGCAACAACGCATGCCCTAATAACCACCATCTGATTGCAGGGAAAGTCACGTGAAACAACTAGTTACAACTATATTGAGTGAAATAAAAAAACATTGAATCTTATCGGATAATGTATGGTACACTTACACAAAAAAGGAAAATAGGTTCTGTGTCCAATATAAATAGATAGATACGAGTACCACAAAAATAAGTAGGTAAGTGAGAGATATGTCGTAGGCTAAGTCAGGAGAACCCTAAATGCACACGACGTGCATGTATGAGGCGACAGAAGAATGTGGATGAAGCGAAAGAAGTGTGTTTGGATCGTTGCAAGTGGAGGGAAGTGGTCACTGCCATTCACAATGGGAGAGAGGCGTGAAAGATGTACGTACATGTGGGGTTTTTGAAATTTCGTATTTTTTATACCTTTTTATTCCTTCACTTTCATATAAGTAATGTACTTGTATAATAAAATTCCATATTATGTTGTAATGTGAACATAATTGTGAACTTTCACGCGCGTTACTTAAATGGTCACTTGTTTACTTAAAACGTTTATAGCCGTCATAATTCCGTTTTGGATTTTATTAACTTGTGGTACTCACTGCTATGGGACTTGTTTTTATGAGGGTACTAGAGGATGCCTCCGACTTCGTACGCATTCATCGTCGTATCATTGATTTACATTGTATCTTATGCTATCTACACACAAAAGTCGCCGGCATGCCGCCGGGCTAGGCCAGCGGCTTTACGTCATACGAATGGCAGCTATCAAAAAAGCCGGCGGCTTTGGTGTGTAGATACCATTAAAATACCTAATGTAGCCTATGTTTTTATTCTGATGTGATTCCTGTGTGAAGGTGCTGCTGTGATGGCCGGTCATGTCATGCGGATCCTATCAAACTAAGCCTTTCACTTCTCTGTTTCCCATTTATTACCTTACTTTTTCCTGGATATTGCGGGGTCAAATTTTTATTTATGGATAGCTCTTTTGAAATATTAATTTTATTATATGTTTCTGTGTTTATACTGAGATTGTAAAACTTAAATTGAAAAGAGCAACCCTACAGAGTTTCTTGCTAGGTTCTTCTCTGGGGAAAACTGCACTCTTGCGAATCTAGCATTAACTTTAAAAAATGACCCGTCCTAAGTTTTGTCAAAACCTACAGGATTAAATAATCATTTCATTTCTTTTCATTGATGTGATTTCTTTATTAAAATCTGTTAGAATGATTTTTGCGTAAAAGAGTAACAAACATCATGACATCCGTCCATAGGTACATTTAAAATATTAGTAGAATCACAAATAGATGTAAGGAAAATCTATAATACTAGTTGCAAGAAAGGCCGTTAAAGCTAATTAGGAACCTATCCATTAAATCATGATCATCATCATGTCAGCTTATGGACGTTCACAGCTGGACAAAAGCCTCCCCGTTGTTGTGGAGATCCATTAAATGCTGTACCTATCTATATTATCACAAACGTCCGAATGAAAACCTACACGGAAGAATCTCCATTCTAACACCATGTATCTACAATGAAGTACAAAGCATCAAATTGGCAATCTAACAAAGACTAATTATATCCCAACCTCTAGATAGGAATATAAATAGAAAAGATAACCCTTCGAGTGTTTCCGTAAAGATTACCGCGGCTCGCTCCATGGCGTTGGCGGCACGCCATGGCTGCGACCTTGAGACTGCTGCACTGCGGGTGGGTACTCTTTGGCATGGTCACCATGGCTAAAGTCACAGGTATTATTTCCTATGTAAGTATACTTAGCAAGGGTTACGTAAAGTCTATTTATGTAAGGTCATGGGTATATTTATAAATATGTATATGGCATTTTGTTAAAGATTTCGATTTAAATTAAATAAAGTTAATATAAAAATGCAATTAAATAATGTGTCACCGTGAGTTTCACTCTTTGAGATTAAATTTTAGATAATTTGTCAGAAAACAATCATGGTGACTTGCGTTACCGCAAATAAAGGCTATGTTGAGCCTAAAATTATAAAATTTTGTATAACACTGAAAATCAAACCCATATGAATGTGTTAAAACCAGGAAAAAACTATATACCTAGGTTTTAACCCCTCATGTACTATCCTAGCGCATATGCCTTTGCTTCCTCAGCGCACACATTGAACATCATTATCATCATCATGTCAGCTTATGGACGTCCACTGCTGGACAAAAGCCTCCCCCAAGGATCTCCACAACGACCGGTCTTGCGCTGCCCACATCCAACGGTTTCCAGCGACTTTAACCAAGTCGTCAGTCCACCTTGTTGGAGGCCCGTTTGTGACATTGAACCCGTGCGTTAATTTAAAAGATAACCGCAGACTTAAAACAAACAACAATTTCACAATTTCAAAAATCTCAAAAACATCTAAAAGAGAAGAACAAAAGTCCTTCATCCCGTCATGAAAGGTAGTAATTTATAGTCCCAAACCGCAGAGCGCCCTAGATACCAGCTTAAACCAACGGGTTGAGTCTACTTTGAAATGATTTAGTGCTAAAACGCCTTTCGTTTAATAGGTATTAAGTAACGAGAATAGGATGGGATAAAGTTTTCAATCTCTTTAAAGATTATTTTGAGGTTAAGAGATAGAAATGTCGAGTTTTAAGATAGCTGTTCATTTCAAATCTTTATTTGTCCTAGTTAGTGTTGTACGTATGTGAATAAAGCAGTGTGCCATTAACAAGCCGTCGCGCGTCGTTTACTTGTCTCAGCATACTAACAATTAGTAAATCTATAGACTCATAGAGCCCCTATGATACCAATGTAAGGAAAACAAACGCCAATGCATTTAAAACTAGTGTCCAATCGTATCCGCCAGCGTATGCAGATGGGAAGTGAGCAGTTAGCAGCCCCCGCGTCCGCAGCGCTGGAATGCGGAGGCGTCCGGCGGGGTGTCTGCGGCAGCCATCACTCAAACAAACCATGCTCACGACAATAGGCATGTCGAAAGATTTTGAAATCCTATTCCAAAATGCAGATACACATTTACTGTTTACAACAAAAACTTTATTTCGGTATTTAACTAATGTTTTAAGAAGATTAAAGCCATTTTTATAATTATTTTTAAATACTGCGTGAAAACAGCTCTCCGTGTCATGGCGTCGCGTGTGACGTCACACTTTTGTAAATGTCAAATGTGTTCCCGCCCGGCTAGACAACAAAGTAAACAAACGTTTCGTATTTCTTGTGATAAAAATGAATTCTAAAGTTTATAAGTGGTGTGCAGTACCTCTGTGCAAAAATACATCAATAAAGACACCCAACAAGGTGTTTGTTCATGTCCCATACATTAAAAAAATAAGAGATACATGGTTACAGCTTGCACGGCGAAACCCGAACGAAGTAAAATTAAATTCGTCACTTTATTTCTGTGAAGATCACTTTGATGTGAGTATGTTATCATGTATTGATAGATTTTTAACTTCATGTTTGACGTGAAATAGATGAAATGACAATAATAACAAATAACAATAATAACAAAAAAAATACAAGGCGGTTTTCACGTTTCTAAATTCGGAGGAGCAAAATTCTTTATTGGTTGCCAGGAACTCGCCCAACATTAGCAAATCGATCCTGGGCAAATTGGAACTGTTTGCCCTGATAAACCCTGGTTCCATTATAATAAATTTGTAGTTATTCACAAAAATAAACAAAAAGTAAATCCTAGCGTACAATCAGTCAAAACAACACAGTGATGTTTGTTTACATGAGTATGACGTCATGCGCTGTGATTGGCGTTTCAGTCAAAATGGCCGATTGCAGTATTTTACTCTTTTATTTTATAGAAAATCTTGTTAATCTCAATTTTTTAAATAAAACTAAAATAGTTTTTTGAATCCTTTAAATGTGTATTTTCCCCTGAAATCATTAAATCTTCGATTATTTCATAGTGTCGTCACGCCTATTGCATAATGGTGGGTTTGCATGCGTTCTTTTAGTATTGTAGGATATAATCGTAGTGGTTTTCCTTGCGAGGTAAATACCAATTCTAAAAAATCATCATCAGCTCTTTTACGCCTCCACTACAAGCACAAGCCTATTCTCAAACGAGTGATTGGTCAAGAAAAAATTAGGTTTTTCCGAAACAAAGTACCATTTTCAAAGTCGTACGACTACTTTTCTATTTACTTTTTATTTTGACTGAACGACAACCCCGTTAGAGAATATCAGTTTAGGTATACAAAACGGCGATAAAAAAGTCTGTAAGTATTGTTAATCAAGATCCAACACATGGACAGCCTTATTAAAATCGTATTGATAAATAAACCTACTCAATATTGTGTTTAAATACATCGATGTATGTGGTCTATCCATCAACCACCGCTGGCGCAATCTATCTACGCTACTAATACTATAATCTTGGCATATAGGATAACAAAGTTAATAAAGCATAACCACCTCGAATAAACAGGATTAAGGCAGCTCTCGAAGGAGGTAATAAATAGTGTAGCCTTGAAGCGGCGCCTAATTACCGCTCTACGGATTGCTCTCGGCTTACTATTTAATGAAGATGGAAATAAATATTCGCTTGGAGAAATACATATTTTATATATGTTGCTTTAAAGTTCAGATAAACATGTGTGCTTAAATGATACTACTAGTGCAATTCTTATACAATGCCTGTATTGTTTATATTTTGCAATTTATGCGAAGTGTAAAAAGCCTGGCGTTTTTGGTACAGTGAAGGTTAACATAGATTTAAAAACGTGCAGAGATTTGTGAATTATAAAGAATCTATGCTTTAAATTTACTTAAGTTCAGACAGACATAAATAGCCTCAAAATGTACATTTCGAAACCGGACGTAGGTATTTCAACTAAAGTTTAAATTTCCAAAAGCACTATCCTTTTCTGACCGTCGTATCTAAGAAGGATAAAAAATAAAATGGGACCGGCGGCAACCGGGATAGAGATCCCAAAACCCTTATTATATAAGTTTTAGGTAACTTATGATCAGGTTCGAGGACGAAGGTTGTCGCTACGGATATCGAACGCGCTCGCCATTCCAATCAATAAGCTCTTACGGGAGGGAAAAAGTTATGAAACATATTCCGAATTGTTGAAAGATGTAAGGTGTATATATTTATGTGTAGGTATAGATATGTGTTTCATAGAGGTATGTAGCACGTGTAAGGAGACTGTAAATCATATTAAGTATTGACTTTTAGCGACATTTTTTATAAGATAAGCAAGAGCTATAAGTACGCATGTGGTTACTACATAGTCTCATCTTGCTCTGTTACCGTGCCGGAAATAATATTTTTATAATACAAACTAATTACACTAAGGGGCTATTTTACCATCTTGAAATAAAATTCAACTGCCAGATAAATCTATGTCTATTTCAAAAATCATCACGCTTTAGACAGAGACAGGTATAAAATATCCGTCAGATAAATTTTATCTGTAAATGTGAAACAGACCCTAGGTGTAAATTGTTCTTTAAAAAAATAATAATAACAATCTTAGCATATTTTAAATACATGTAAATAGATTAGTTGATTAGCGTAAGTGTGTGGTATTCGCCGGGTACGTACGACGCCGCTAACTTCTGCCAATTACAGTTTTGGCTACAAACCAAACAAACAGGATATTTTATATTTAAAAACCGCGCTTATAATGTCAATCGTATTATAAATAACTCTTGATTTAAAAATAGTTTTAAAAAGATCAAGTTGTTTATACGAGTAGCGCTTAAGTGTGTATTACAAAAAACATATTATGTATTCCAACATTCTGCGACTACCTGTTTATATTTATTTATGCCTTTCTTATAAGACGATAAGTTTAAAAACCTAAACAAATCTCTAAAACATCCGTTCCAATCTCGGATTCATCGTCCAACATATCCGAAGATCAAACGACATTCAAACTGCCAACAGTTGGTACACATGTAGCGTCCATCGCGATTAGATAACAAGTGAGCACTCGGAACTGACTGCAATGCTAAATTGTCTTCCGTCCTTTAGTCTTCCTGATCACTGGACACTTGCGATGGCCATTACGCTGTAGTTTAGATAGGTAACGATCTGCAATTTGGGTTCCTAGTTGGGTAAATCAACAATCTGTTGTTCCGTTAGTAAGATTTATGCTTTTGAGTAATGGTGCTCCCATACTGCATGTTATAAAATTTTTGTAAACATCTTCTAACAAAGTTTTAGTATACAAAATGTTTGTGTGGGAGCACCATTAGGTACGTATACTTCTGGTGCTCTCCATAAAAGAACAATGCGAAATTTTCACTTTAAATAAAGAACCGATACGCTTATTTCATTAATGTTTGTTTTTGGATCATCAAACTGTATTCCGGGCGATTTTAAATTCTAGAATTTAAGATATGATTCATCATCAAAACTGCCTTAACTTGATTCTACCTAACTGCCTCGTTCCCGGACACAGCCCTACCCGAATATTTTAAAAAGGCCAGCTTCTTTAACATCACATACGAGTTACTAATCTTACATCACATGTTATAGACCGATACAAAATTATAATAACATTCATAATTTGCATGTAGATAGTGTTGTTACGGTTGGTCTGCCATTTTCAATCTGCGCTGCTATCGAGCGAAAGCTTATTCAAATGGAAGATAAATATTCAAACGTGTGGAATATATTACACTTATTGCATCTGCAGTATTCCTTGCGCCGGCGTATATCTGACGGAGCGCAGCGCAGAGCATTTTCGATTGTCATATTATTATGGACATTGTTTTAATTAGAATTAAATTAAAAATCAGTTCACACAACAAATGAGCATCGAAGCATCGAAGCGACTAAATGCGAATGTTGTGTCAACTGATTTAGAATTTTATTCCAATGAGAACAATGTCAATAATAATATGACAATCAAAAATGCTCTGCCCTGCGCTCCGTCAGGTGTGCGTCGGTCCTAAGACGAATAAGACGTACTTTTTTATTCATTGTAAAAGTGATTCCATTGAAATGTAAAAGCAATTAACGTTTTCTCGGTAGCCACGCTCCGTTCCCGTCAAAACATCGTGCAATAATGAGCCACTTGAATTTGGTCTTCATGTACATAGTCATAAACTTTGAAATTAGTTTCAGAGCTCGCATATTTTTCCAAGTAAGGACTAAATAATTGTTTTTGTGCTTTTATCAAACTACATTGTAGAGCTTCGTATTTATTCGCCAAAAATATAATTAATTAAATGTCTACAAGCTTTGGAACTAGAACCTAGAATGAATTCGCTTCAAAAACGTCACTACAGCGTGTCCTTTAGAAATGTTTTTTTTTTCATCGTATATCAACACATCTCTTAGAAATGGCATTTCTAGGCTTTGACCACCAAAGTGAAAAGTTTATTTATAGTTTATTGTAAGATAGTATACAGAGACAGAAATAGAGAAGTTATACAATAGGTACCTACAGCATATTTCTGAAAGAAATTCCTTCCTGCAAAAGTTGTTGTATGGCATTATACTTTTAAAACCTGCATACTTCTTTATCTTTATCAGCCCATATATGTCCCCACCGAGGGGCACGAGCCTACTCTCATACAGAGAGTGATTAGGCCGTAATCCACCACGCTGGCCAAGTGCGGGTTGGCGGATTTCACATACACCTTCGAATTTCTTCTCTAGTGTATGCAGGTTTCCTCACGATGTTTTCCTTCACCGTTAGCAAGTGGTAATCGAATAAATTGATCCGTGCATGAGAAATAAACTCAGAGGTACGTGCCCGCACCTGGATTCGAACCCGCGCTCTCGGAGTTCGAGGCAAGCGTTCTACCAACTGGGCTACCACCGCTTGAAAACCTGCAAACACTGAGACAAAAATAATATCTACTCACTGAAAACAAGCAAAGTAACAAAATGAGAAAGCAACACCTCACACGATGATCGACATTATGTAACTAGGTATAAGACTGCGGTCCAGACGGACAGAAAGTCTAACCTCAATGGATTTTTGATTGGGTAGATTTATTAGTGTGCCGACTTTGGATCTATCTGCCTACATCTCTATTGTGTTACTGAGTGTATTGTTTTTTTTAACAAGCAATGAGCATTAGTTTGACATTAAAGTAATTGTGGACATGGTATCTAAGTCCATATCATAGTCAACTTAGAAGCAAACTTGTAAAACAATAATGAGACCCGTTTTTATTTTGTAGAAAATGACCACGGAAATGGTGGCGAGATGAACTGGACACATTCACGAACGACTGGGCAGAGGCGGCTCAGGATAGAGAATCATGGAGAAGGAGGAGAGAGGCCTTTGCCCAGCAGTGGGACGACAACAACGGCTAGATAAGAAAATGAGCATGTTTCTATAAAATACACGTCAATTTCAACATAAATTTATTAAACCTTGAGAGCCTATCTTTATATATTTTCCATAATAGATATCCTTTTATTCGTACCAATAGAGAGCAATAAATAATTCACACAAGGAAAGTACTATGTTACGTGTCAGGATCATGTATGTATGTGTGCGTATAGTCGACAAACAAAGGAAAAATTCTATTTGGACTATGGAATATGTTATATAGAATTTGCTGTTATTGAAATAAAAAACGTTAAGTCTGCGGTAAGTTAGCTGAGGTTTTTAAAATGAGTTTTTAAATAATTTTACCTCTACCAAACATTCTACAACGAAAAGCAAACCCCAAAGTTACTAAGACATAGATCATATTTTGATACAAGCTTTGCAAGATCAAAGAAAACAGCTTAGACAAGATATTAAACAGTAGATTAGATTAATTCGGAGTTTGCCATAGCCGTCTCAAGCTAACATTGTAATATTCTTATTTAACCAGCATAAATTGACCTATTCCGGATTATCACACCAAGTAACACCCCATCTTCTACGACAAGTCAGGGGTCTAAGTAAAATTGCTGCTAGGTACAGTTAGGCTTAATTTATTAAGGCGGGTCAGAACTCGGGCTCTGTTGACGTAGATAGGGCTCGTAATCCAAGGGCACTTGTACTCAAAATCCTTGTGTTCGCAAAACAGCTAAACGAAATAAAAAACGATGTTTATTGAGGGCTAATGGAGAGTACTAGACCTAGCAATTTAGGTGCCCTAGTCATTAACATCTAGATAAAAGAACCGGCGCTTTAAGGTCGAAACCTAGTGTACCTATATTTATTTTAGACATATTAAAACAAAAAACATTTATTTTCCTGATTTGTCGAGTCCTCGAAACGATTCCGATTCTTTTTCGAACATGACATGTAGTCATTTGTTTAAGAATAAATCACTGCCCAAAGCATTCGAAACGTGTGATCACCATCATCATCATTTCAGCCTATAGCTGCCCACTGCTGAGCATAGGCATCTCTTATGATTTTACAGCGTGACCGGTTTATGAACAGAAACATCATCACCATCATCATCATGTTAGCTTATGGACGTCCACTGCTGGACAAAAGCCTCCCCCAAGGATCTCCACAACGACCAGTCTTGCGCTGCCCATATCCAACGGTTTCCAGCAACTTTAACCAAGTCTTCAGTCCACCAACAGAAACATAAGTTTGATATAAAAGCTAATTTACCTGCTCGAATGATCCTGAAAGTTGCCCCCGTCCAGGAGTCTCACTTTGGCGAACAGCACAGCGGACACAAAAGGCACCTCAGTCAACTCCTCGAGGCAACACTGCACCTCGAACTTGTAACGCTTTTTCTTCGTCATGAACGCCATGACGCCGCCACCATCACTCACTGTACCTCACTTCACTCACTTCACTTCACTTCACATGTGTGTTGGACAACGCACTTGCAAATGAATCACTGGGATTGATTTAGGAAGATTTGGTGTTTCGAACGCATCGTTTTGTTGGGGTTATATCTGGAACAAGTAATACGATGTTTAAAGTAATGCAAATTAAATAATCAATGACAAACGCTGTTGAATACGAATCTCAAGATACGAGTGTTTATATTTTAAAGAACATTATAATAAACAACTTCCATTAAAGATTTTGTCGATCATCTTCTATCATCTACAATTATCTTCAGATTTACGAAGCCATTTCTATTTGACAATATACTTACAAGTAGCTTTTAAAAAAAAATCTATAGCACACAAAACTACTTCTAACTACTTCATGTCGCTTCTAGAACCATGTTTATTTCCAATTAATTTACCACAAATAATCAAACTTCTAGAATCATGTAGGTTATCTTACATCACCCGTTGCAACATTAAAAAACTGAAACCAAAGGGATGTGACGATATAAAAAATCAGTCAGCACTTAAAAGTACATTAAGATAGCAGGAGACGGATTTCTGATAAAGCTAATGGCATTCATTATATTTTGTAGTCTTTTAGGATTCTCACGAGCGCGCCGCGTGATTTGCTCGTTACATTTTCAGTTTCACTCTAAAGAATCCTACTTCCTACTAATATTATAAATGTCAACATTTGTGCCGATGGATTGATGTTTCTCTTTCACGCAACTATTGAACAGATTTTGATGAAACTTGGCAATATTGTAGCTTATATATCAGAATAACACATAAGCTATATTATTTTGAAATATCATGCTTTTTTTTCAAGATATGACGATAAACGCGTACGAAGTCGCGGGCAGCCTCTTTATGTTTAAAAATCTGGTAATAGATAACTTAAGACCTGAGGACCACGTGAACACATATAAACAAGGTGTATATTTAATTATTGTGAGTTACAAAGATCACTCCCTTGTATTTCCTACTACACAAATAGAAGTTGTTATTACGTTTCGAAATCCATTAAATGATTTCAGACAGGATATATTCAAGGATGCAAATCTTATCTTTGGATTAACGATATGTAAATCCGATATGTAAATCCTGACTATATTAAATATATCTATGAACTAATCGTGAATTCGCGACTTAATTATTTATTTGAATTATTATTCAGCGATTATTTTAATTTGCTTTCAAATATCTTTTATAAAAATGTCAAAATCTGTTTGATTGAAATAATACATTTAATTTTCCACCCGTATGTGTTTTTTTATCGATTATACTCACCCGCTTGATCGGTCACGATTTGACGTGCGATTTGACACACGATTTGTTGCTAAACTACACTATTCTTATATGAAAGCGAACCGGCCAAGTGCGAGTCGGACTCGAAGGAAAGGTTCCGTAACATTCACTATTGATATCGAGCAAAAAATATATAGAGGTAGGTACATTATCACCTTCATTTCTACCTGTCATATTTTTAGTATCACATAATCGCAAAATCTTTTATGATCCCCACATCTGCACGGGTGATGTCACGTTTGATAAAAAGCATTAACCAGCTAATCCTAAAACCACGAGGCACATCAATGATACGGATTATAGCGCCCGAAAGAACCCGATAAAATGCAATCTCGTATCGCACACGCGGTAAAAAACACATAATTGTTAACTAGAGACTCTAGTTATATGAGTGTTCTTATAAGTTCAGTGTCATGTTTACTCTTGAGAGTAATTTTTATACGTAAAATTGACACTTGTACCTATAAGTAAACTAAAAGGAGATGAAGTTAAATTATACTTGTTTTAAACTGTATTTTCCATGTTTTTAAGAGCAAAAAACTCTCTCTTCCAATAAGTCATTGGATGTCATAATTAAAACCCTAGGTTAAAACGTATATCGACTTAAGTCTACATCTATGAATATGCCCCTAAACTGTCTAACTCCATTTCGTAATTAAAAATAGATTAAAAAGCAAATGGCGCCAGACGGCACATCTCCGAGATTTAATATCGAACCCAATTAATTGGCAATAAAATTAATTAAACATGTTAAAACGTTTGATGGAGCTTGTCTGTACTTCAACCGTCGATTTTTGATTCAAAGAAACCCTCTTATTAATTTTAGACAATTTCAATTAGTATTAAAAGAATAACCTAACCTTTTCATCTTAACAAATACCCGACTGCGTTTAAAAAACGCATTTTTTATGTACCAAGTGTCACTCTAGACTGTAAATACGAATCTAACGACACCTCTCAAGCTAAAATCCATCAAGCCGTTTAGGCTGTAGGGCGTGCCAAAGTATATTATTATACTTACAAAAATACATACACACTCGTGAAACACATTACCCTCGTTTTAACGCAGTCGGGTGAAAAAGACAGCAGTTTTTTATAATTACGTAACTGAAATTCTTTTATTTCACAACAATGCACAAAACAAGTCTTAGGCCGTGGCCCCAGTAGGCAAACTGTTAGCGGCCGACTGAGTGAGCCGCAAAGTGGCGAACTGAAATTTGAGTTAGCTGCAAACTCAAATCAATGAATTCACCGGTGTTGGTGGGAGTCGGCCGCTGTCTGAGATAGTCAGCGCGCGTAACGCTGCAAACTGCGTACAGTGAGCGAAAACTAGCCTATGGACACTCTATTTCAAATATATGGAAGGGCGTACTAAATCGATTCGCCGCAAACTAGTCACAGTTTGCCTACTGGGGCCACGGCCTTAAGATAAGTAAGCATCCTCAATCTTGTCTTCTGATACCTAGTATCTTCAAATCCGGCTCTTAAGTGGTAGCAAATAACATCTCAATAAGTCAACGATACGAAGATGACATCGTGATTATGATAACAATCCTTAAGTTACATTGACATTCAATTTGTACCAACGTGCTTTCTGTTCACATTTCAAGAAAGATCTTGTAACTGATACAGGTGCACTTAAACCCAAGTGACGTCTTAAATTGCTATCTGTCACAGTCAAAAGTATGTTTTGATTTTTGGTCTTTTTTGCTTATCTTTGTGTTAAGATATTTTTATATTGTTATGCTAAGACGATTGTTTTTTATCTTGTGTTTTTCAGTAGATATGATGAATAAAAGATGATGCAAGGTGGCCTTGTCCAGATTTTCTGTTTTCGTTTTTTGTATTAGATCGGCAATTGTATTGTTACGAGAATGGAGAGAAACTTAACCTATACAGCTGTAGCAGTTAATGGTCATTAGCCTTTAGACAAACCTTTATTTATTTCTTTCTTTTCGCTATCTGTATCCCAGTGCTCTAAATATAGTAATTAGAGAACATAATAGCCAATCTGCATCAAAAAGCGCTTATTCAACTGATATATTTCCCAAAACGGCACTTCTCTCGAGACACCTCATTATAAATCCAGCAAGTAGAGTAAAACAAAGCTATCTACTTACATTATTGGCAAGAATCGGAAGCGTCGCCGGAAGCATTGCCAACTGGCTGCATCTACCGCGGTTCACATAGCCTGCAACAAACAAACACACTCTTGTCAATAAATAGATACATTGTAGGATACTATAGCCTTCTGGCCATGAATATATTGCTACAAGGATCTATTAGCACTTGAGTGACGTTGTCAGGAGGGCGTGGGTGGTGAATAAATAACTCAAAATAGTTACAATTTACAAGATGATATCGTTAGTTCCGATTTCCGCCACGTGCCAAAAGATCCTTGTTGCACTTTACACTACAGAAGTGCTCATCACGCAAAATTTTGACTTTATGAAGCTATGTCATGCTAATTTCCATTTTACACTGTCATATTTGGCTTCATATTCATATTTCTTATTTAGCCTCTTCTTTATTACTGTGACCTTATATGTGGATAGCTCCAGATGACGAATGAATCAGGTGATGATGATGAATTGAGGTGCCTCTGCTGCCCGTTTGACATAGATCCGAGTTAAGCATTACTTGATAAGGCAGCTAATAGTATTACAGTACCTACTTACCTACCATTTAAAAACGGGTGCAATAAAACTTGGAAGGGTATACAAATGATGTTAAGTGTTTTGATAAGTGGGTACGTGAAATTGAGCATAATTTACTAAACCCCATTAAAGACTGCACAATATAAAACGTATTATGTGCAACGAATTGCAAAACTGGTTTGAGAGCACGGTGGGATATAAAAGCCGTGTTAAAACATTCGATAAGCATGTAAATCAAGTGCAAACATTACAGATAATTAATTCAGGACGTATCAGCACAGTTTAAAAGAGGAATTAATTTAAGCAGAAAATAAAATTTCGTGGGTAAAGACCGGCACACACCTGACGGAACGCAGCGCAGAGCATTTTTGATTGTCATATTATTATCAACATTGTTCTCATTAGAATAATATTCAAAATCAGTTAACACAACAAATGAGCATTGAAGCATCGAAGCGACTACATGCTACTGTTGTGTCAACTGATTTTGAATTTCATTCTAATGAGAAAAATGACGATAATAATATGACAATCAAAAATGCTCTGCGCTGCGCTTCGTCAGTTATGCGCCGGCCTAAAAACATCAAGCCCCCGAAAGCATGAGTTGTCAACCTGTCATTTGCACTCGTTTGCGTCCACGAATACACAAGTCTGCAATTAATTACACTGCACGATAAATTCCAGTTTAATTGATAGCACGATAATCCACCACGATTTGAGTGGCGATGGTAGAGCATGTAATGAAGGCAATTAGACAGTGCATCGCACTTTGAGCGCTAAATCTGTAATTGTTCACTTTTGTGGGCAATACTCTTGGTGCAGACTTCTAGCAATGCAATGGTAAGACAAACAGCAATGCGAATGTCAATTCACAAAACATCCCTGATCGGTATTATATTTGCTGTTAAAATCGTCAAGTATTTATACCATGTACCATATTTATACTCCTTTAGGTCATTTAGAATGAAGATGTACCTATCATACGCATTATGATAGGTAATACATCTTCATTCTAAATGACCTAAAGGAGCAATGAATTGCAGACTGAGTAGAAATTGGCCGCAGAAAACGATGATTGCTTTTTGCGAATAAATACACAGTACTAACTCAAGTAGCCTTCGCGTGACGACCGAAAAGAATCTAATCATCAAGTTTTCTCTAGCAAACTCAACTGAATAGCAAATAAGGCATTGTTTCCACTGCACGTTAGCTATCGATGATTCGAGCAATTATTGTGATTAAATCAGATTTGTGACCTTGACGGTGGTTACGTAAGAACCAGTTGACCTGTGCTCGCGATCAGGAGCACAGGTTGCCTTGTCTCACTTCGTAACAATCAATTATTATTAATTGAACAACATGTTTCGATGTACTATCAAAAGACGTTGTAATCACGATCTACAAAACAAATCAGATGACTTGCACCGAAACCAGTCTTCAAACAAATCGTCTGGAAATGACTGAGCGGGGATAAAAACCACGCAAAAATCTGACGCAAAATCTAGCCGAAAGATTTAACAGTTTAAAATTCCTCTTAAAGAGAAGGCTGAAACATCCGAAAATAGGTTCAAATAGCGCATTCCAAACATGACGATGACGTCATCAGCACTCAACAGTTCTTTTAAGCATCTCCCGATACACTAACAACTGAGGATATAAAGCAGAGAGTACAAGCAACGTGTAATGTGTTAACTGTGTTGGAATCTCGCCAAAGATTCCCCATCACCTTGGATTTTGCTATTGTTTGTTAGGGCTCAGGCCTGGAGTCTTTAGATAGGAGTGCCTTGGCAGGTGTATTACTCTGTTTACTTAATAAATTGCGCCATGCTGTTTGCTATTACGAAAGGGATGAGAATGTTTGTAATATAGTCAAAGTCAAAGTAATCCTATTATTCATTAGACAGAAACATTAGTGTTAGATACAAGGTCTCCAGCAAAAGTTTTCCAATTATACCAGTGTTAGACGGGTTAGTCCCTAAACTTAGACAACTGATTTTAGATAACTAAAGTTACAGGCAACATGACAGACATGCGAAATTAATGAATAATTTGCTACTATGCAAAAGAATGTTGAATTAGAATCAGAATTCGTTTATTGCAAGACACAAGTTGGGTAAGGTGTTACAAAGTCATTATAATAGTACATGTGAAGCCAATCAAGAGTACCCTAAACTGACGGGCATGTATGAGGCGACTGATGAGTGTGGATGAAGCGAAAGAGGTTTGTTTGGATCGAAGCAAGTGGAAGGAAATGGTCTCTGCCTACCCCAATGGGAGAGAGGCGTGACGGATATGTATGTATGTATGTGAAGCCAATTATAAATAAATATAGATATCAAAGTTTTAATAGGCAAGTTAAAAAGGCCAAATTGACACCAATTGAACTGGCGACGTAGGACGGGCCATCAATTCCAATTCGCACATCGCAAGACCTAAATAAAAGCAAGCACTTGATTGCGCACATTATCACCGACTATTTCAATAAAAGTGTGCCAGATAACAACCTATTATTGAGGGGACTGTTATAATGTGACGCGGTATCAGTTTTCAGCGGATGAATGCGCCGGCGCCGGTCGGAATCTGCTTTTTCAATGGCGATGCGATATGACAATATAATTATCATGTTTAAAAATAAAAGTACAGCCTCATTAACAATAGCAATTTATTTAGATTTCAGGCCTTTTTCACCATCTATAGATAAAATTTATCTGACAGATATTTTATTTATACCTGTCTCTGTCTAAAACGTCATGTTTTATGAAATAGACATAGGTTTATCTGTCAGTTAAATTTTATCTGTAAGTGGTGAAACGGGCACTTAGGCAGATAAAATTTATCTGACAGATATTTTATACCTGTCTCTGTCTTAAAATGTCATATTTTATGAAATAGACATAGATTTATCTGTCAGTTAAATTTTATCTGTAAGTGGTGAAACGGGCACTTAGGCAGATAAAATTTATCTGACAGATATTTTATACCTGTCTGTCTTAAAACGTCATGTTTTATGAAATAGACATAGATTTATCTATCAGTTAAATTGTATTTTTAGATGATGAAACGAGCACTTAGACAATACATTCTAGTATTGAATTACTTTACATCTGTTTCTCGATAAACCTGGGGCCGTATTCTTCTAATTACCAAATGAAAAATGGTGTCTCTATAGAATGTGAATTGTATGAATTGACACATTTTGGTATTCTCTTAACAGATAAGTTGACAGTGGACAGCGATCGGCCGTACATTTTATTACTTTACACTATAATCGGTATTCTACTCCGCAATGTCACATGAGTGGCAGTTCCAAACGGTATTCTCTTCGCTATTTGACAGTAAACAAAACCCTCTAGAGACTACTAATCGACTACTAATTGACTTTTAATCGTGGCACTTAAGAGAATACCAAATTTGTGACATATTGCTGTTGAATGTTTATCTGTTGGCTATAGTTTGGTCGCTTAACTTAATTTAGCGGAATTGCTACCCTGTTCTAACGAGTGAACTCCGTATTACTCCACTAATGACTACTTACTCGTATTTCACTGGTTGCTAATTAAAATTCTTATTTCACCAGACTTGTAGGTAATTAATAAGATTTCCGCTCTATGAGCCGCCGTTACGTACCGCGGGTCGGGTTTTGGCTCTTTTGATTTTATTTCTACAACATCTTTACAAAAGATATTACGAGTAAGTATTAAAGAAATTGTTGCAAGAGAACAATGGCCCTTAAGCGTTTTAAAATGTTTAAAAAATGTGCTAGAGGTGACACAGTAAATTATCAACTTATAATTCTGATAGAAGTGTTTTCTTTCTGCGTTTTATATAAAAAGGATGTAGTTATGTATGTATTCCGTATTGTTTGCACAACCCGCAACCATTATTACCTATTTCTCGCTATTTATGTTGCCTGGAAGATAACCTAGCAATAAGGCCGCCTGTTGCTTCTTGTGTTCTTGTTTGTGTGCAATCCATACTCCATACTAATATTATAAATGCGAAAGTAACTCTGTCTGTCTGTCTGTCTGTCTGTCTGTCTGTCTGTCTGTCTGTCTGTTACGCTTTCACGCCTAAACTACTGAACCGATTTCAATGAAATTTGGTAGAGAGGTTGTCTAGACCTTGAGAAAGGACATAGGCTATATTTTGTCGCGAAAAAAGGCTTAAGGGGGTGGTAATAAGGGATGAAAGTTAGTATGGGAGATCGTCACTATTCAAAGATAAAACCATGAAACTTTATATTTAGGCACTTAATACTAAATCCATACTTCCATACTATCCATACTATAATATACTATATATACTATATACTATAATATACTATACTATACTATAATATACTATATACTATATACTATAATATTATAAATGCGAAAGTAACTCTGCCTGTCTGTCTGTCTGTTACTCTTTCACGCCTAAACGGCTGAACGGATTTTGATGAAATTTGGTATGGTGATAGATGATAACCTAGAAATGGTCATAGGCTATAAATAATCACGCCATCGTTCTTAGGGGGTAGGCAGTAGGTAGATAACTAAATTGAGTTAGTGATTTTTTGTCGTTTTTGTTGGGACTTTTGCTCTTTCAAGTCTAAACGGCTGAACGGATTTTGATGAAATTTAGTAAGGTAATAGATGGTTACCTAAAAACGGATATAAGATCAAAATAATCACGTCATCGTACTTAGAGGGTAGGAAGTAGGCAGAAAACTGAATTGAGTTAGTGATTTTTAATCGTTTGTTTTAAAAGTTTACCTCATTCACGCCTTAACGTCTGAACGGATTTTTTTAAGACTTGGTTAATTTAAAGATAGAATCCTAGGCACGAACACAGGCTACTTTTTACGGCGGGAAAATACCTCATTCCCGCGGAAATCTAGCGTGATCGTGTTAAGAAGCGCATGACGCCATAGCTACTGAAATGATTTTGATGTTTTTTTTTAAACTGAGTGTTACTAAGACTTCAAGTTAGTATTTAATCACTTTTCTAACTTAGAGGGTAGGTAGGCGCCATAATTTATGGAATTTATGACAAAATTTTGATGCAACTGTCTTTATTTAACAGTTTTACTTGGATCGAAACTTAGCGACATTCCATCACACTACTTAACTTATAGGGTAGCAAGGTACCAAAATTCAGACTACTTTTTACTTCGGGAAAATATCTCATTCCCACAGGAACGTATACATAGCTACCTATCTACAACATTAAAACTCTGTCTAGAATCACATTACGCCAAAACTATTGATCTGATTTGTATACATCGGGGGTTGGCAGGTAGGTATAGTTAGTAGTATTTTAAACCGATTTACATTATTTACTTTTTATATTTACTAAGGAAACATTCGGAGCTATCCATTATGTGCTTAGGTTGCTTTTGAACAAATTTTGATGTGAAGTTGAGGACCGGAACACGATAGAAGGACATTATTGCAGGGGGACTTACAGCCGGGAGAAAACAAAAAAACTTATGCGGACGAAGTCGCGGGTAAAAGCTAGTAAAGAATATTTGTATTGTATTGTATAGGTTGACAGTTTTTTTTTTACCTAATTAAAAATCATTCTTAATATAAAACACGAAAAAAAAGCTTTTGTATTGTACAAATAAATTATGCACATAGCTCAAAGCACACCTATAACAAACAAAAACAACTACACTTTAAATCGAGAACGTGAGATAACATTTCCTCGTCCATTACACTGAGTTGCACAAAAAACGTGTCCAGTGTCACGTGTCCAGCGCCGTGTAATTGTCCTGTCCAAGTCGAGTGTTACAGCCGGCAGTGTACATACAGATCGCCAGATAGACATGCTTCACAAACATCGATTTAACAATGCTATCGTGAGTACATTGTGTGAGTTGGAGTGGAATCGTTCTAGAATTTTCCAAGGAATTTTAAATGTTCTGGAACGATTTCGTTTTCTTAGACGGATTATTGTAGGTATTTTGGTATGCTAAAATCACTTTGTAAAGCTTTATTGGATGGTTGTTGTGAACAAATAACAAAACAAACAGAATATTATAAAATACTGCAAGCCTTTGTAAGTATACTCATAATTGTGAATGTTTTTTTCAAAATAGGATAAATCAATTTTGTATTTGTTTGCCCAATGCCCAATCTTTTGGAAATAGGGTTAATCAATGGTTTACCCATTTTTCTTGTTATCTAATCGGGGGGGTCCTAAAATGGACTCATCACGTGGGCGCGTGTGGTTTCACAATATTTATAGGGTAATGCGTTTTCAGCTTCTATATACGACTTGAATGATTGCCACGTATACTATGTATTAGTTGACGATGGTTACAAGAACCTCAGTCTAAACTTTTCTAGATTTTTCCAGATCTCAGTTGACTAATGTTAAAAGTTAAAGTGGAAAAATAAAAATATGGAAACTCTTGCCGAATATTTTCTTAATTTTTTCCCAATCCTTTTTTACGGCGCGCACATTAGCCCTACTTCAAATTAGAGTAAACCTGCACAAGAACATCAATCTTAACGTAAACAAACAGCTAAACTAAATACAGACATCTATTCCGAAATCCGTTTATCAAAATGCCGATCCGTCCGCAAACCTACAGCCGCGTGTAATTGTTGTGGTTCGATGTCCAGCTGACCGCTGTCAGGGTTCGCTAAAACGACCACTTCGACAGACGTGCCTAACTGCTCAGTTGAACGCTCAGCTAGAACGATCTGCACCGGAACGACACCACGTCTCAGATTAAAGAAATCCTCTTTTTACATTCGATCTGCTCACTTGGAAATGTCATTTGTTCGTCACGATGCTGAGTGATTTGAAATGTAGTTGGGAAAGTCTGCAATTTCAAACGGTTTCTCTATTTTCGAAAATAAGATTTATAAAACGTCGTCGACGTAGGAAGCAAGGCGATCCATCTGCTCGCAAAACAAAAGAACGTCCCTAAGCTCACTACACGTGATAGATGGTATACTTTATAACATCGCTTTTGTAGCGCTGCAGTTGACATACATTGGAAAATTTTCAGCCAGCTGTTTTTGTAGCAATACCTTTTTATTGTGGACTTATTCGATGTTTTTTCTAACTAATAAATAATTCGACTATAATAACCTGATGCGCATGTCTTTCATCACCAAAAAGCATGACAGCCTTGAATAAATGGGCTTTTTGTTTCAATTCAATATAATTATACTTATACGTTCCTAGTGAGGTTCCATCTCTGAACTATGGAAGCGTTTAGCAAATTCCTTGAATAACAAGAGCACTATATTGCTAAGTAAAATATGGATAAGAATAACGTTGCAATCCTTAAATCCATTAAGCCGGTAAAGCGCTGTGATTTGTCACTGCACTGCTGTTGGCTAAGCCGACGTCTTTTAAGTACTATCTATCGCAACTGGCTTTTATATTATGATCGTCTTTATATATTTACAGTCTTCTAGGATATTGATAAATCGGATATATATCTCAACATTTTAATAAAACGAAACTTAGTTCATACCAATGAGTGTTCGATAAAAACTAAATGGCATATGAAAACCTATTCTTTGAAAATACGGCAAGAGTCAATTTTGTCTTGTTCGATATCGAGTCACTGAGATTTGACAGGTTTGTACTAAATATTCCAACTTTTAAATGAGCAAATACGAATTAATAAAGATGCCACCATTAACAATTAAACAAATTGAAATGAATAGCAGACAGGCCAGACAACGTTTGTATTGTAGCTACGTTAGGTCACGCAGGGTGCGATCGATTGCATTTACGAGTCCAGAGGGTCGAGGAAGGGTGGAGACACTCCCTAGTGTCACTAGCACACTGTCACTATGGAAATGGGGCAGTAAATTAATGCAAACATAGTTAGTAGTGGGTTGCAAGTTAAATGTTTACTGGAAATGATAGGTACCACGATAGACTTGACACATTTTCTTGTAGATTACGTTATATAAAATTCTCGCTATACAAACTTATTTGTCCGTGAAAAACCAAAGCAACAAAACCTTTTGAGAATGTCACAAGCAACGCTCCAAAAAACGTCTTTGAACAAAATAGTTATCTCACTAATCCCATGGCATTAAGACAATAAGTCACCATGAAAACACCATCTCATTATTGCACCAATACACGTAAAAACTCAAACGATTGTCTGTAACTTTGCAATCACGAATGATGACTAAAATTGCTTCAAGCCGATAAAAAGTGAGACAATCATTACAGCCAGCCATGCGAACACGTTTCGGGAAAAAATCATGGTCAATGACGAATTCATGACGGTTTGTTGCGGCTCCCAGCTGGGGAAAAAAGTGAAGGAAACTAAACAGACTAACAACTACCTGTTGATGTTTGTAGAGAAATTGCTATTCATTGAATGTTTTCAATGACGAACAAATGAGTATTCAATATCATCTTCGGTCCAGTAACCACGTACGCAGTGAAGACGCGAATCAATATTGAATTTAGATCCAAAGGGAATCAGAGCCGCGATCCGCCCGCGTCCTCCCAAACAAACGACCAAATACTCTCGCATTTATCGTTTTGCAAAAGCTCATAAAAGAATGTGCCTAGCCTCGGTGTTTTTTATTGGCTCAACGATACAAAGGCCAATCATCGCGACGACACACACCATTCCAGGCCTTATAGCGTTAGTAAAAAGCCTGTATTCGTCCAACTAGAATTTTAATAAAGAATGAAATACTCGGACTTTGCATAGATACTTCTTCGTGTTCTGGCTTATTGCAACCGTAAATGTTTTAAATGAAAATGTTCAAATTCTGTTTTTCACTACACTCAAGACTTCAAGTCACAAACGAGTCTAAACTAGAACAAAACATAAGACACATATTTTATCAATTAAATGAAGAGCGCTATAACTAAATTACTACCATAGAACTTAAAACACGTAATTGCAAGATGTTTCCTTAACGATTCTTAACAGTTAAATGTTTTCCTGTATAAAAAACCAAAGATATTGAATTGGGAAAAATCCTAAGAGGTATACGGCATTAGGAATTACCATAGCAAACCAGATGAATAAATGCGATGGCCGTATTAGTGCCGCCGGTCAGCATGAACACCGCCCGATCGTGCCTCAAAACAAGCCGACTAGAATGATTGCACTGACCGCATCAATTGCTCCAACGCCATTTTTTTGGCAAGTCTCATTGCTACGAACTTACCCGAAGTAAACCGAACAGTTACGAAAAACCACTTTAAAGTACAACGATAAGCCATTACAAAAAGACGAGTCAGCAAGAAGTATTGCCGACGCAATGAATGCAGAATTTATTTAAGAATTCGTTTTAAGTAGCCTTCTGAGTGGATGCCCACATGTTTTTTATTGTGTTCACTAATGGTGGCGGCAGACGAATAAAATTGAGATATGATTTATTATGAAACTTTTAGGTTATAGTATTTCTAGAACAATACATGATGATCTATCGAAAGAACATCTTTTTGGTAGAAGAATTATTAATTAAACATAACTGCAAAGACGAATACAACACGTGAAACGCATAATAAAACTGTAACAGAAGTATAAGGGCCCGATTCATCACTTATAAAACTTTTTTTTCTGACAGATACTTTATACCTGTCATTAAACATAGTCTAAAACGTCATGTTTTATGACATAGACATAGGTTGAAAATGAAAATGAAAAGTGTTTTATTCAAAAATAGGCAAAATTCATTACACTTTTTTGATGTCACTTTTTTAATCTAAAACTACTGCCGGTTCACTACCTGTATAGCCGAGAGGAAGAAGACGGCAAGAAACCTTCGGCACAGGGCCCTACCTTATGTGCAATATATCTTTTTTTTAAATCGAGACTCTTATATACAATTACATGTTGACTTAACTTGTTATCACAGTAATTTACATGAATATCACAGTACGAGTAGTTTGTTTTACATAAATTTTTAACTCTGCAGCATCCAAAATAAACCAAAAGATGATAATAGGCACTTAAAAAGTAAAAAGCTTAGCTTGATAAAAACCGCATAACATGACCAGCCACCACAGCAGCACCTTCACACAGGTCTCAACGCATGTGCCAGCCATCAACCCCTTCCACATATTTTAGGGAAGTAAGCGACCCGACACACAGCGCCACCACTGCAGTGGCGTAAGCAAGCATGACATGTCACACGTTTCGCCTAGTAAAAGGTTTAGTCAAATGCCGCAGACCTAAAGATTTTTACATTTATTATTTATATTATATCATTTATTATTTTAATTTATTATAACATTTATTATTTATATTATATTATTCATTTATTTGCAAAATTTGTTATTTATTAGCTATTCCTGTGGAGCTGATCAGTATGCCCCACACTCCATGCAAGGTGGTCATTCATATACTCGTCTAGTCTATAATAAGCCTTATTACATAAGTTTTTTTTAATGTAAGACTTAAACTTGTTTTCGGAGTATGCTAGAATTTCTTGGGGAATTTTATTGTAGTATTGCACGCAAAGCCCCATAAATGATTTATTAATTTTTGAAAGTCTAGAACCATTTGAAACTAATTTATTTCTATTCCTAGTGTTAAAGTTATTTAAGTTAATCTGTCAGTTACATTTTATCTGTAAGTGGTCCGTTTCACCACTACCAAAACTAATTGATGGCGCTAAAACGTTCTTGCATTCAGTTGTGACAGAGAAATATACAGAAAGAAAACACACTCGTGTGTTCGAGAACCGTAAGAAAAGTCATATGTTAGTGGCTAGTCAAGCGGGGCGTGAAGGGGAAAGTGGTATTTTACAGGAAGCCTCAGAATGGAGTCGATTTACACTTACACATGTCTTGGGACAGAACTAGAATGTAGAGGTATGATTGATTGAGTGATTGCTCAGGTTACAGAGTTCCGTTTCCGAGGAATTACGGAGAAATCAAAGTCAAAGTCAAAAATATATTTATTTCATAGGCACAAAAAATGCTCTTGAAACCGTTACATTACTTATTATAATATACTTTTTTTAAGCTAGCGCTAGATTCGCAAAGCGCAGTTTCCCCCAGAGAAGAACCTAGCAAGAAACTCTGTGGGGTTGCTCTTTTCAAATAAATCTTAAGATGTACTTACTTGCTTTAAGTCTGGAAACAACTTAATGTTATTAAATCTGTAGGTATTATAGATTACGGGCCTGATTCAACATCTACAGATAAAATTCATCTGACAGATATTTTATACCTGTCTCTATCTAAAACGTCATGTTTTATGAAATAGACATAGGTTTATCTGGCAGTTAAATTTTATCAGTAGGTGGAGAAGCAGGCACTAATTATTGTTATGATAGATTTAATAACCTTGAGTTTAATCTTAGTCTTTAGGGATTAAACTAATGGCTTATACTGGGTGTAACAGTAGGGGGGTATAAAGCCGAAACACAGCGATAGTCCCCATGAAACTGAACAACTTTCTCTAAGGAACAGGGACCGTAACTAGAAAAAAATTTTTGGATCGCCCATACTTACTCGATCAGCTAATCGGACATTTTGTATGGGGAGGCGAAATTTTTTTTTCGAGTTACGACCCATTTTCCTTGGGGAAAGTTGTTCAGTTTCATGAGGACTATCGCTGTGTTTCGGCTTTATATACCCTTTCTGTTACACCCTGTATAAAATCTACTGGTGTTTTCATGTGCTATATAAAAATCTAAGAGCCAGTTTAATCACTTATGGAAAAATTTATGCTTCCGGATATTTTATACCTGCCGCCACTGTCTGTCTAAAACGTCATGTTTTATGAGATTTGAACTAGGTTTATCTGTCAGTTAAAATTTATCTGGAAGTGGTGAAACTGCCCCTAATTTTAAGAGAGTTCTTTTTACTTGATTTATCACAAACAAGAGCTCTGAAGTGTCTTATTCCGAGTAAAGTGAGATTATTGGAAATCCTATACATATATCTACTTGAGTACCCACGAGTATTCTGAGATACTTAACACCTACGAAGGAAACCCAGTTTCACGTGTAATTGATATAGGATAGGACGTAGAGGTTTCGACGTACAAACCTGCGCGTGAGTTGCGTATTCGTAATTACACAGTGCGTTTACTATTGTTTCTAGTTATACGTGAAAATGTTAGCGAAATCGCATGAGATTGTTAAGGACATTAGAGTATCATTTAGCACTTTAGCCTTGTTTTGGGGCACGTCATTAGTCATATCTCTAGTTGCAGAAAAGACTAAGGCCCAGAACACACGGGGAAACGCAACTGCAACGAAACTGCAACTGCTAGTTACTTTTCAGTTGCATCGAAGTTTCTGCTATAGACTTCTTTAGAAAACCACACACGACACAGCTAATCTGAAACGTTTCAAGCTAGTTGCGTCAAAAGTAAGTAGCAGTTGCAGTTGCGTTTCCCCGTGTGTTCTAAGCCTTAGTCATAAGTTCCAGAAAAGACTATTATGAATTATCCATACCGGGTGAATCTACTCAAGATTATTCTCCTCATACAAAAAAAAAAATCACATTTTACCCCGAGAATGGCGTTTATTTTAAGCTAAATCTATAAACACATGAATTATATGCTATATTATATTAAAGACACGTTAAAGAATTTAATATTTTAGAAAATATTGGCAAATATAAAAATTTGAGTGTTGCTGATAATGACGGATGTTGCCGACAGTGACGAATGTAATGACGGAATGTTACCGACAGTGACGTTTGAGTTATATTATTGATGTAAATATTTATTCTCGAATACTTTTTTATTTGTCTTTTAACTACAACTTAATTACCGTTAACATGCAATCCATTATAAATTAGCTAAGACGGCTAGGTCAAAAGCCCACCCTGAATCGCACCTGATGCAAAAGTGGCTATGACACTAGCAGCATTCCCACACTGAATAGCGAGGAAAAAAGGTTAATCGGGACCATTGTGCAGTAAAATTCTACGCAAGGGTCCCGACTATTGTTTTTTAGGCGCTTCCCTAGTTCACGCATCAAACTCTTAGCTTCCGTACACCAAGTCCCGCTTTCCTCCACTACGACGGGAACAAAGAGGTACTTACCTCGTCTTGGAAGGGAGCATATTTAGCATGCTTTTGTATGGCAGCTCCTTCTGCTGCTGCACTAGCTGCCCTACATGTACAAGGCAGGTGGGACATGGCGAAGGTACTTATGCAAGTTGCATCCTAAACTAGACAGCGTCCCCTTTCCCGAGAGATGAGGATTAATCAATCAGTCCTCTTGCCATTTGTGTGATTTAGGCTTGGCGGTTCCGGGGTCGCCGCTCAACCTCGTTAAGCATATTTTATAGTGACGAGGAAATCGTCTAGCTGACTTGACACAACTCAACCCTTGATGTCCCAAAGAGTCCGCAATCGTACCACAAACGTGACAATCCAACCGCAGATAAATTACTATCCTCAATGAGCTCGTTGATTACAGCGCCCAAATACGGCCAGACTCTGGGCTTGATGCCGCCTCAAGCATAGCCAGATTCCTACCCACAGCCGCTTCATTAGAATCCGGCTGCTTGCTTTGTACATGTGATCGTGCCAAGAGCGCTGGACACCTTTGTCCCTTGGCTGCTCAAGACACACAGTTGCCCAAACATTTAAAGCCTCCGCCGTATATAACTAATAAGAAGATTGCCACCTTGGACATGAAGTTTTTAAGCGACTCAACCGTTAACCTCGTGGGAGGAGGTTAAAACGCCGATATATTGATATCCTGCATTCTTCTAACACCCAATCTGCCGTAGCGGATGATAACGAAGTCTGCTGTCATTGAGCCTCATTAAGTTTTACATTGAGAATCGTCTCCAATGTCACCTTGAAGTCTTCGCCGATTTTAGACATTTCATTGACATCTCATAAAAACCAAGTCGGAGACGTTCTCATATTATACACCAGTGTTGGGACATATAGGCAACTACGGAAGAGTGTTAAGGCCACATGGGCAGGCAGCTGCTTCAGATGCTGGCGCGCCCGGCAGATTATTTCGCTTTTTAAGTTAAGGCAGCTGGAATAGCATCATGAAAAATGGGAGCCTCCAGGAGTGCGGGCTGCCATTTTTCTGCCGGTTCAACATTTGCAAATGATGTAGCATGCCCTGTATATGAGAAACATGCTTTTTAATGATAATCGTACATCAAAATAATTTATTGCCATCAGTCGTTTTCTATACAAATAATCATTATTGGTAACAAACGTCATTGTTTTCTACACAAATAATCATTATTGGTGACAGATGTCATCGTCGTCAGACACAATGTTGGCAATAATGATGTTACTAACAATGACGAATTTTGGAAAAATCGCTGCTATTGGCAAAATAGGTTATTAAATTATGAAACAAACATTACACGTCATCTGTTTCCCTAATAAGTTCGCCATGGTAAATAAATAAAGAGTTTACCATGCATTATATTTAAAATACAGCAAAAGAAACCAATGACGACGTGGCATGAATATCTTTGGAGAACGATATTCAATTAATTATCATTGGAAAAATTTGCGTCCGTTCACTATGACGAGTGGTGTTCGACTTAGGTACGAGGGGGCTGCGACTTTTAAGTTAGACGTGACGCTTCGGGTGCTTTCCGTTTTTTTTTAATCATGCTAAGTAAACGTGTTGCCAATAATGACGAATATTTTTTGAACATTGTTTGAACTAATTTTTAATTAACTTACCACCTACTTTTTAAATTTATTTTCTTTAAAATATCTTGCCTGTTTAACGATAAATAATATATTCCTAGACAGGATTACTCTATTATTAATAATATTTTCACTATGATATAAAATATCGAAAATCATGTAAAGGCGACACCTAAAATATCGTGGTTTTCTAGCGTTTTTTTCTAATAGCTTGTTTTTCTGCTATTCAATCACTGAACGGTTTTGATAACTTTTTACTTCATTTATTTAGGTAGTAGAATAACTATAAAAAGTTTTGAATTTCTTTTACAATTATGAATGATAGGGCGAGACATAAATTTTCGACCTCTTGAAGATCCACCCATACCATATCGTGTTATCTTTTTCAGGCCGAGTCGAGCAAAGGAACTGGCCAAATAGATTTAATAGAACGTTTATTTTAATGATCTGTAGAACTACTCTACAGTAGATATGCTGTACCTTTTGTATAACTTCTCTTTTTTTTCTGTCTCTATATGTACTATCATCTTACAATAAACTGTTAAATAAATAAATAAATACTCTTTTGTGACAATTATAATATCCTTCGAAATCGAAAATCATAGATAAACCTACCTTTTTTTACACGCTTTATATTAGCTTCACTTGTAACTAACTATGTATGTAAACAAATCTTGGAATCTTAATTTGAGTCACTAGTCAAATTAAGATCTTTTGGTCTTCGAATAGGATGAAATTGTGCACACGCTCTGAGTTCTGATGACAATACAATAATATGGTACTTTTTAACAGATCTGATCATGGAGCATGTTTAGTGCCAGCTAAAGCGTGTTTGAGTATTTTAAACTACCTATTTTTTAACGCTTTATTCAACGATACCGTGGCATCAGTCCAATGAAATTTAGAACTTTATACCAATGCGGAAAGTTAATATTATAACAGCATGTAATGTATTGCCAGATATTGGCTACAGTTTGAAAGTAATAGGCCGATAAATTACCTATTTATTGCATTAAGATAACACATAATGTATCGCTCCAAGGTTAACTTACCTACAAGTGTTGAACAAAACAATAACACTTGAATTTAATGGAAAATTATGAAGATAAGTGTTTATATGACGTGACCAATCTCAATTATCATTATATATACAATTTCAAGTGTTATACATACATATATAACTATTGTTTTTTATTTACGATAATTTAAAATTAACGTAAGTGCACGTGTCATGACAAAATGCTATGATTGAGAAATATAGAAAAAAATATATGATTTATAACTAAACAATAAATACGCAAATAATAAAAAAAAATAAGAAAAATATATTATTATTGTTTTGAGACAAACAGACAGGCTCATTAAAAAAATGCGAATAAATAAATAATATTTAATTATGTTTTACTTATCTTATTTATGAAGTAAGTTAATTGAAATATATAAGTATAGATATTAATTATAAGTATAAAACTAGGTTACATTAAGTTGTTATTTATATGGAATCATGCCAATTGTACCAATATGCCACATTGTATCTAAGCAACTTATTGAATTCAGTAGAGTTCGACTATAACAATAAAATACACAGATAAAATCTTAAAATAAACCAGTTATAGAAATAAGTTTCGTTCATAAAATGCCGTTATTATAGTTGCAACTGTATCTACCAACAAATCTACAAATAAGTCGACTAAACAAGTGTTTGTTTAGTCATGTGATTGATAATAACAGATATCGATGATAGGGACATATAATAAATATTGCACTTTATCAAACACAATAAGAGCTTATAGATTACTAGAGACAGTCCGAGAGTTCGTACGCATTTATCGTCAAATTCTAGAAAGCAATCATGATATTATCTCAAAATAATATAACCTATGTGTTATTCTGATGTGCAAGCTACAATATTGCAAAGTTCCATCAAAATCTGTTCACTAGTTTTTGCGTGAGAGTAACAAACATCCATCTTATGTCACAAACATTGACATTTATAATATAAGCAGGATTCGACATTTAAACAGATTTTGATGAAACTTGGCAATATTGTAGCTTATACATCAGAATAACACACGAGCTATATTCTTTTGAGATATCATGTTTTTTTCCCAAGATATGACGGTTATTGCGTACGAAGTCGCGGGCAGCCTCTAGCTAGTAGATCATAAAGTATTACAACAAGGAAATGTAACTAATTAAGTACCTACATTAAAATAAAACCAACACAATACAAAGATAAATTAGCAAATAGCGATAATGATTAAAAACTTTCCGCGTGATTAGAAATTTTCTCACAATCTCTCGTCGACGTGGCGGCAGGTAGGAAGAGGCGTGCAAAAACTTACACTGACTGACACTAGTCGGATCTAAATGCTAAATCAAAGGTCGTTCACCTCGACACGAGACTACACTAGGTATTTTAGAGTATTGAGGTTATATACTCAATTTATATGGCTATGATAATATAAAAGACTGTTATGTTCATCTATGAAAAGGAAATCGTATGAAACTGATCAATTAACAATACAATACAAATATTCTTTATTGCTCACAAAGATATAAGGTACAGACGCAAATAAGAATATAAGAAGCAATATCTTTCAGGCAACCTTAGGGTAAGAAATAGCGAGAAATAGGTAATAATATAATAAATAAATTAAGTAACTAGTAGTTTTAACTCTGTGTTACTTTATGCAGTATTTTTTTATGAGAGGAATAGCGTTCACCTAGACGAGCTTGACGCCAATTACCAGGCAAGGTTCTCTAGCTCTCTAGCTAATAAAATACTTCAAATATTCGAATTTAAAGTAGAATAAATAATACATTACGATTAGAAAAAAATATATTTACGGTCGAATTGAGAACCCTCCTTTTTTTTATGTCGGTTAAAAACAACCAAAATCAAAACTACAGACATGTGAAAAAAACTGATAAATTTATTTATTGGAAAACTAACAGCTTTAATAAACATAATAGAAAATTATAAATTAACAAACGAGCCAATTACAGGTTTTCACAGTTAAAATATAAGATTTCATAAATGTAAGAGTACATTACATAAAGATACATTTATTCTGTTGGAAGATTGAAGCTACATTTTGATTCACCTCTCTCCTCATTGGATGCAACAACATTTGCGGTAAGAAATTCGTGGAATGCAAAGTGCCCATCTCGTAGTTTCACAATCACAATGTTTGTCTAGTAAATATACAACATTGTGAGATGTATGCACATTGGAAGCGTGCATTCGGGTCTTATTTTATAGACTGTTAAAGATTTAATTACTTAGAACACGGTTTTGGATCACCGTGCGAGAGTTTGTGTTTAGATAATGAAGCAGATGGTTTGTGAATTAAATTAAAAGATCTGAACAATAGAAAAGTAATAGGAGACTGACCGCCTGTACACGCACAGGACATGGCAGAAATTTTTTGCCGGATAGATGTCCGGTGCACATCCATATAAACCATACACCACCCCGTAAAACGGACAACGGACCGTTGTTCTGAAAAAGCGTTCTAACATTTCAAAATATGTTCCGGACGGAATAAGTGACTCTTTTTGTATGGAAATGAAAATGTATTTAATCTTGTAGGACGAGTTTGAAATCACATAAGACGGATCATTTTTGAAAGTTAATGCTAGATTCGCAAGAGTGCAGTTTTCCCCAGAGAAGAACCTAGCAAGAAACTTTGTTGAGTCATGGTCAATACATATCAGCTCTCAAGTAAAATGACTATCGGTATATTCTTATATTTATTTAAGGATATCCACAGCTTATCTATAAATAAGGTAACATAAAAATAACGTAGTAATATGTCTTCGCCAATCATATGCAGCCAATATGTCTGCCAGTAGCCGACACGAACCAGTCACTCACTCAGCTTATTTATTGCTCTTGACACAATACTATTACTAGACTACTGTAACTGCTAGCCGCCCTTGAGCTGAATGCGTCTTGAAATGGATTCTACCTTAGTTTTACCAGTTATAGTGGTAAGTCCGGGCTAGTTGGCCATAGCTTTTTTAAAGCCATGTGCAAATAAAACTACATGGATGTAAGTTGCAATTATAGCTTTTAATTAAACTTTGGACATTAATCTACACATTTATGAAAACAAAACGAGTCATTTCTAATAAAATCATACTCAAAAATGACAAAACAAAAAAAATACAACTGGCCATCTCCCCCGGAATTACCCTAACTTGAAACCCCATTTAAATCGACAAATATTCTGATAAAGACTCTATTTAAATCTTGCAGCGGTATTTATCCTCGATGACAGTTGATTTTAGATCGTAACCCTATTTCAACACGTGTCGATTTCTAACTGTTACTAAATAGCTTCATCTGTCCTAATTACAGTTTCATAATTCAAGTTTTAGGTGACACAATATTGATTTGAATAGTCTACTAACAAGGTAACTTTTGTGATTTTGTGACGAATTCAAGTGTAAATTTAATGTTACCTACGAATAAATTATTTTTGAAATTTTGAAATTTTTTTTTGAACTAAATCGTAAACAACGTGTGAGTGAGAGGAACTCAAAAACAACACGTAAAAAAATGTACCTTTTTTTATAAATAAAAATGTAATTAGATGCAAGTGCAAGATACATCCTATTAATATTATAAATGTCAATGTTTGTGCCGATGGATGAATGTTTGTTACTTCATCACGCCAAAACTATTGAACAGATTTTGATGAAACTTGGCAATATTGTAGCTTGCACACCAGATTAACACATAGGCTATATTATTTTGAGATATCATGATTATTTTCTAAGATATGGCGATAAAGGCGTACGAAGTCAAGGGCAGCTACTAGTAATATATAAAGTTTTCTACTATCAATTAGCGCTAGGATAAACACACCAATAACATTGTCTAGGTTTACATGAAATGGCACTTTTTGTATGAATACTGCGAAACGAGTGTAGAGTAAAAGCCTAGATCAAATAAACAGAGTTCATCTAACTTTTATAACATTCCAATAACAAGCTATCAAACAAGAAAGTGTCAGTAAGTAGGCAAGTGATTAAGTTACTACCATTGACAAGTAGGAATGCGTGTCGGTTGCAAATCCCCAGCAGCATGCATGTAAAGTGCCGTTAGGAACCGGCCAGTGACGGCGGTGGACTAGTTTAGTGATTCGGGTACAGTTGACCCCGCACTAGTGGCGGTGGCGCCTCTGCTGGCCGATGTGTGACCCCAATTGCACTATTGGTGTAATGGCATTCATTTGGAATGATAAGTACTTTTCAAAAGTATGTTTAAGTAGGTACAAACGTTCAAGCAACGTGTTATGAACATTTTATAAAACACGCAAAGAGTAGCATCTTTTCGTTTTAACAGTCGATGGAAGACAGAGACAATATTAACTTGAGTTACAAAGTCGCTAGAATTAATTTTAACCACATGACTAAAAGATCCTTTCGTCAGAAATACCTACATGCAATTAGACATACGCGAAGACGTCAAAAACCGAAAAAACTTTAAAAAGGTCAAACGCTATCTGCTGACGTCAAACAACGTGTAAAACGGTGACGTCATTCCAAATAATTAAAAAGTTAAATTATGAACATGATAATTAATGTCACTGAATAATTTTGGATAGTGAGGACGTATCTACTAAATTAATCTATTTTTGATACAGCATAAAGCCATTGCATACTTAATCAGTATCACAGAAGTTGATCGTTTCCTGGCGTCATTATGTCCTTCTCATTTGCAAATTTTAAACCGAAATGGAATCTAAAAACGGCAGAATTTTATCACGTACTATTTGGTATTCTGTGACGTAAGTACGCTAGAGGTGTTGCGTAGAGCATCAACGTTATCTTAAGCTTTCCCTGACATTTAATACCTAACCTAGCGTCACCACAAATGTTAATAATTTAAGTTAAATACTTATTCATAAGCGCAGTAACAAAGTTGAATATATTTTCGTCGAATGTCAGTATGAGGTAGGTACATATTTGCATGCAAAATTGGCAGTGACTTTGACCGTGGCACTGTGATGACACGATGACAATGGCAAGGTCATTCTCAATTACTACATTTGTTTTCAGAAATATACACAGTATACCTATTTAGGGAATTGTACCAAGTCAGAGAACCTTTGCGATCTGATTGATGTTGAAAATTACACTGAATGAACTATTGGATTGGAAAGGAAGTTATAGACTTAATTGAAGCCAACGTTTTCACACAATATGTCCATTGTGGAACGTATATTAATGTCAAATAGCAAGTGAAAAAAATATCAAAGACACGACAAAAGAAAGAACCGGACCGAAGCACATAGTTACAGAACTATATGGGCCCTTAGGACAGAAGTTAGGACAGGTTTCAATAATTATAATCCAGATGACTTGAATCCGAAGGAAATAGGAAGAAAGAATGGCACTTCAACCTTCATCCTAATGCATAACATTTGAAAACCATAAAAAGCATAAGTCCTTATGATAATTGTAATAAGCATGCATTTTAAACCCGATTGCATCAGCCCCAAAGGCATTAGTCCACAGTGGCTATATCGCAGCAAGATGCCACCGCAACAATGGCATGTTTTGCACACATTTGCTCAAGTGTCCGCCGAACAATCGGCCGGGGATTATCTGACAATACGCGTGTTGTGTTCAGACGAGAACGCGTTTTGTAAAACGATAATTGTTTTTCAATTTATGCGGTAAAGAGCTGGGATGTTGAAGTTTTCTCTCGAGAAGGTCGTCTCAAGTTTTATTAATTCAGGTAGCGAGGTTTTACCCATAATAAACTGATTTCGTATGACTTTAATAGCCTTGTTTGGCTACCTGCATAAAAGTTTTAAATCAAATTAAAGTCTAAAACTTGGCAGCAAAATTCGCGACCGGAAAACCACATTCAGAATTTAAATTTTAAAATTAGAAGCGTTCAAAAATGCAGATTACAGATGCATATCTGTCAATAGCTTAGTTAATTCCCATAAGCGATTATAACCAAGACTAGACGAGGCCATTAGCATTGTTAATAAAAATGTAGATCGCCGTCTGGCCGCGATATCAGCTACATACATGAATAACAAAAGTTTCTATACCTACGTATGTATGTATAGCAGCTGTTATAACATGACGTCACTTTAATACTTTAGCCGTTTAACTGTATTTGAATAAGTTCGATAGCGTGCGACTTGGAAAGGATTAGTGCCGGCCGACCGATATCGATATTCGCAATGCCTTCAGATGGCACACGTAGCGTACTTATACGTTTATTATTGAACAACGTGTGAAAGTTTTAAATGTTTTACGAGGCACATAGACTAAACATCTGAAACAATGACATTTCTTTACAGTACGTATAGATGATCTGAAGTAGAAAAGAAAACATTCTTACTGCTACTAATATTTTCGTACGATAGATAAACCCGACTCGACTCTTGACCTGCTAGCTTAGCATGCACTCATTGACAAGACGTTGTCTTGCGTTTGTCACGCTTACGTCTCTGTCTATAGTTTTAAATGTGATAAGGACGGCATGACGTGAGATAATTGTCGCGGCACGCCATGCTAAGCCCCCTAAAAAAGTTATTGTGCAATCTCGATAACACCGAATCGTATCAAGTGAATCTCTCAACAAGTACCAACTCAACAAACTGACAAATGACAACTCACAACACTCAGAGCAAACTCGTATAATTTGTTCTAAAACAAATTAACACAAGTTTCCCTGTTGAATGCCTCCTTGAAAGGTTTCTAGAAAGGTCACGCCTTTGTCCGACTTTACTACAATCACAACCCCTGTAAGGTTTGCCCAATTCATTTCGTTTCAGAAAGGATACAAAAGTTTACTTTCCTTACAGTTAATACGAAAAGAAAAATACACTTTTGAATAGGTTCCAACAAAGGCTACATTTGTAAAAGGTCGAATTATACAAATAGAAAATTGACGAAAACTTATATTTACATTATGCATGATTGGTACGCAATGCAGTCAATTTATGCAAACATTAATTAATGTAATGGAATCACGTTTATATAACTTTTCTATTTTAGGTAAGTATGTTAAAATACAATTATTTTAAAAGCAGTAAATGTAGCAAATGGAGGGAAGTCACAGAGAAGTGGTATCTGTCTAAACCGATGGGAAAGAGATGTCAGATATATAGGTATATATGTATATCCAATACTTTATTGCTCTGCTTAGAAAGCACTATATATACTGTTCAAGTATATAAACTTTATTCTCACGTACCTTAATAAGACATTCAACAGGTAGCAACAGGTACATTTTAGTGGCAATAAAAACGATACGCAGATTGGATCGATCGAGTTCTGGTCTCAGTGTGACCGGTTTGGCAATTAAATTCATAAAATAAATCATCGGAAGCTGGGTGGAGGTCGCGGCGCAAGAGGTCGACGTGATGTATGAAATCATTGGTCAAATAACCGGACCAAGGAATCCTTTAATAATATAGCCAGAAATATTTTTGCGAAAGATTAACGTACAGTGTCTGAATTGAGCATTAATGTTGATAATTCAAACTTTACAATATAGGTATCACACGAATCCCTGTTCAAGCGAAACTTGAGAAGAGTAGTAGTAGCACATGGCCAACGTAGAATGCTCAATTCAGAATTCGGCAGTTATGTTTAATTAGCAGTATATTTGACTTTTTAATAAATTGAGTTTACTTTCATGCATTTAAATGCTTAACTATTTAGGGAAACTACATTAGAGATGTATTATACTTCAGCAAAGTAATCAAAAGAATATGTAAATAACGATAACAGCTTTTCGTCCAATTTTAGCGATTGCTTTTTCATAAAAAACACGAAACTCTTGCTCTTGCTAATAACGTGAAATTCCCACTGTTAAGACTATATACAAATACACGACGACAGATTTTTTAAGGAAACAACAGCCATCATTATTTTAATCTACTGCATTTACAGACAGTAGAATCTCTTTTTCTGATCTGACCATATCGTATGATCATATCTAGTAGCTACAGAACCACATGATCGTGTTCTCCATCGTATCACTGACCCTGACGGAAAAGGAAGTGTTAAACATAGTTAAATGGTAAAATATGTACGGCGACAAATTTATCGTCCGACTGTTTTGTCGTGTTGTCTTTTTGGTTTGTATTTTAAGAGACAGCGTGTGTGAGGTCGGGATTTAGTTTATATGAGCTGGCGATATTATTATATGTTTTAAATACATACATGGTAACTACAATATTTATTTTTTGTTTAGTCGAAACAAACAGTTACCTACATAACAATTACAATAAAAACTAATATATTTTACTCTTGAATGTACAGTTTCCACTACTAAATTAACATTATACATTTTTAAAAGTGAGCGAAGGTGCATCCACAGAGACTCCTTAGGAACACTCTAGGAAAGTATTAGTGGGTAACATTCTATGGCAAAAAGTCTAAAAAATAATAAACTGAAGACACCATATATTGCATTTTATTACTGAATTCATTGCATAGTTGATGCAACTTACTAAAGCCGTGCTTAAAAGAGACGAGCAGTATCGAGTTTATAAGATGTTCATTCCAATACTAATAATCAAAATAGTACTCTAAAAATCTCAACAGAACCCAACAAGATACCTAAGTCACTTCTAAAATTGAATTTCTTCGTAATTTCCTTTCATTTCAACTACATTCAAATTGAATAGGTACACTCAGATTTCTCTAGCTCTTCTAAGAAACAAAATATCAAGAATTCATTTGCAGAATACGCAGTTTAAATTATTTACCCACTAAACATCTACCTGTCTTCTTCTGATATTTGAAAATGACAGTGACAGCTGTATATTTAATGGAGTGTTATTATAATGAACGTCTCTGAAACTGAATATATCTAGTTACTTTAGAATGCAATCTGTACTTGTAGCATCAAATGAAACACATTTATATTCCATTTCCTTCCTTAGTTAATTGAATTTATATCTCAGCTAGTTGAATGGAAGATTCATATACTAGGGGCTTCCCGTGACTTCGTACGCGTTTATCGCTATATAATAAGTCACAAACAAACATCCAACCATCCATCGGCACAAACATTAACATTTATAATACTAGTAGGATGCAAAATTGAAGTTGAATAAAATTAAGCTTTTCTTATGTGAAAGAAACCACATAAAAATAAGACAATGCTTCGATATTACGACTGTTCTAAAACTAACTTTTACTGCTCTTGCAATATTTTGCCATTAAAAAGCGCCGTTTTAAAAAATTGATGTACCCAGTATCACTCTAACTGTAAATACGAATCTAACGACACCTCTCAAGCTTAAATCCATTTAGCTGTTTAGGCGGTAGGGCGTGCCAAAGAATTATACATACAAACACACATACTCTCGAAAAACATAACCCTCCTTCAGGCGCAGTCGGGTAACAACTCTACAGCAATGTCCTTCAGAACTACTTTAAATCATCCTTCAGCAGGATATCACGTTAACCGAGGACATTTCTTTTAAATCCAAGCAAGGAAGTCACGCGTACTCCTGATTTATATCTCAACCACTTTACGTTAGACAATTACGTATGATTTACGATGTTAGAGACAAAGCGTCTTTGTGATACTATACTTGAATACTAATAAACGTGCGCGGTTCGTTATTTCTATAATTAGAGTTTTAAAGTCGTTGGGACACGTGTTCTGAAGCATCACCTGCTTTGAATAAAAAAATATTGTTACTACAATTCTATATATCCTAATATTATAAATGTCAATGTTAGTGCCGATCGATGGATGTTTGTTACTCTTTCACGTAAAAACTATTGAACACATTTTGATGAAACTTGGCAATATTGTAGCTTATATATCAGAATAACACATAGGCTATATTATTTTGAGATATCATGATTTTTTTTCAAGATATGACGATAAACGCGTACGAAGTCGCGGGCAGCCTCTAGTATTCAGAATAGTATCACTTATTATAGAATCTATAAAATTAATAAATGTCTAGTAGTAGTTTCATAGTTAGGTAAATTCTCTACTTTTTGAAAACCTTTCCCAAGTCTGAACTCTACAAGTAATAATATTATTATTTAAACATTTACTCGAGTCAGACTCGAAGATGAATTTCTCACGGCCGGATGCACATCAAAACACACGAACTTTGTAAACTTGCTTTATTAAGTGTCTTTTGAAATACGTTTCACTTATTCCTTTATATTTCTCGTGTATGAAACAAAAGAAAGAAGAAATAAAAGATATAGCACAACTAAGATTACTTCGTAAAGAAAATCCATCTTGTAAAATTGAACAAGAGCCACGGGGAGTACTGGCAACTAGACGCAATAACCTAACTTTTTTACTTAAGAAAACCCGACTGCGTTTAAATGTATTTTTTTATGTACCTACCCAGTGTTTCTCTCATAGTAAATACGAATCTAACGACACCTCTCAAGCTTAAATCCATCAAGCCGTTCAGGCTGTAGAGTGTGCCAAAGAATTATACATACATTACAAACTCTCGAAAAACATAACCCTCCTTCTGGCGCAGTCGGGTAAAAACATATAGGGCATTCTGTTGCTTTTACAAATGACCATTAGCAGCAATATAGGAGCAGCTTGCAAACCGAAGTGCGGTACAATTTCCTGTTACAGTTTAAGTTCGAGTTAACCAATAGACCGGTTCAAACGGACGACATCGCCCTTGGAACGAGACGAAAACGAGATACTGATGATATCTGAAATTGAAGCGATAATTGTATTGTCTATTTGCTTTTTAAAAACAATTGACTACCTAACATATTCTCATAAAGCATCCTTTGTAAGAATGCTTTTGTGACTAATTCATTATCACACCTACTTAGCATTTAAAGGTAATTAAAAGAAACATGCACATGAGAACACTCAAATCTGCACAAAAGGAGAGGTATAAAACAAATTATTTCCGCACTTGAGCGTAATATATATTCTGCAATTGTGTAAAACTGTGGGGCGTGACGCACCCATGACCTTCGTACGAGAGGAGCTTCCAACTAAACGTTCGTAAATAACAATAATTGTCTCCTTTTGTTCGCGTAAAATGAGCACCAATTGTTCCTATACGATTTGAGATCACCTCTCTCGTTCACAAAACAAAACTCGACATGCAATACTTCATATTTAAGTGGCTATAGATTATTTTCATTATGCAAAAATATAGTTTAGAGACGAAGAAATTCATTGCATTTTACCTCTATCTAGGTAGTATTTTAGATAGAGACAGATTTTCACGCACCTGCGTCCGATTTAGTGAAATATACTACATTTTCTTATGCAAAATGTTCAATCGTGCGAAAGTCTTATGCAAAAGTCTTTACACGGCAAATATTTCAGCAAATCATTATTGAACAATACGTTAATTATTCAAGAAAATCGTGTCGCTGATGGATGACAACATTTTGTCAATGTGAATGCTGAGTGTAAAGTAATAGCTGTAATAAATAAGTCACGACGGTATCTTATCACTGCTAAAGTATGAAATTAATGTCTTGAGTCTACACGTGGCGAAAAAATTACTAAAATTGAAATAATGTGAAGCTATAATAAATTACTTGAAAGACTTTTGCGAAGTTTATTCTATAACAAACATGATATCCGCATCACGATATTTTTTCGATCATATTGAAAAATATTTTTTATCGCAAATTCATAGGTTCTACTGAGTTGAATAGTTGTGCAAAAAATGGCCTTCCACCAAAGATTTATATAAAGAAAGAACCCAAGTAATTAGGTACCTATCTAACGTGGATTACTCTTATTCGTTTTTCTAGTGTAGGTATAGAAACATTGTATTCTCAATAGAACATAGTGCTGTTGTACTCTTAGAAATAAAAAAAAAATACAGAACCCTCGTAATGCAGCCTGTTTAAAACGGATTTACCATTGAAAACAAAAGGACAAAAGCACCATAAAACGGCAATCACACGCACAGAATGAGATCCCGAGTTTTCCTTATTGGAAATCTCAATCAAGTAATCAATATGTAGGAGTGCGGTAGTTTGCAACCATGTGCAGCCGAAACCGTTGACCTTGGAGTGAGACCTCGAAATGGTACCTCCCCCCGCTCCTCCATCGTACAATTACAATGCGAAGCTGGTTTTCTTCACGACGCCGAATCGTAATGAGGTTATTGAATTATTTGTCTTGTATTTGCTTGTAATCTATAGCTTGTTAAGTCTCGTAACTATATTAATAGGTAGGTAAGTACTCTGTAATGTGGTTTGATTCCCTAAGGGCATGTACGTTAATCAGCTAGTAGAATTGTACATGAAGTAGGTAGGTATAGTATTATCGTCCAATACACATTAATTGGTTCCTATGCAATTTTTTCTATCGATAATTTAGTAATACCAATGAAATTGTTATTTGTAGCCAATGAATATAAAAATCGTATTTAATAACCTATAAGGGTTAGGGGGAAAACGTTATCACCTGTATTGTAGTAAACCCACTGCACTCTCTAGTAATCAAATACATTTACGAGCATATTAATAAAATAAATCAACACTTCTTAACCCAACATATTTTAAAGATTCAAGTAAAACAAGTGATTCCAATATTAAGAAATCGCCGAGGTCGTTGTCGGCGGGGTTTTTTTCCTTTTCCTCGTCAAGTACCTACTTGTATTGTAGGCTTGAAGAAAACCGCCCATTACTGTGCCCTCTCAACTGTAAATACTTTCTTTAACAAATGGTGCACTCCCATGTGTGGTCTGCTGTCTACTGTATTATTAAGTTTTTTTGTCGTTTTCCAACTTGGTAGGCTGGGTTTTGAGCTAGATATTTAAAGTTTTAGATGGTGAGAGATATTAATAGTATAGATAAAACAATATTAATGATTTGTGCTTGCTACAATATGTAAAATTAGGAAAATATCGTGTTTAAGTAAAATGAATTAATGCAAGTTGCAATGGCCGTATCAAATATCACAAGAAAAGCATTTTGATCTACAGTAAGAGATAGAATAACAGTGCTGACTCATATATGGACATGGTCATTGACATTTGATTGTATTATTTGAACATTGTATTTATATTATTTTTTAATGCTTTAAATAAATATGCTATGTTTATTTTTCTGAGGGTGTAGCATAGCCCATTTGAGATACAAAAAAAATATTAATTAAGCAATCTGTATTTGAAACAACTGCATTGAATAGATTTTTCAATGTTGCTTCAAATTATATTACTATTTTATGTATTTGAATCATGTACTTAAAGAATGTACATTTAAAAAATTAAGTCAAACATACCTCACTGAACTTACTCAAAGAAACTATTAATAGAATAAAATAAAACAAATACAAGAGTAATAAAATGAATAAGTTATCTTGAAAGTCAGGATTAATTACATAGAGTATAAGACAGCTTTATCAAAGAGTAAATATTGTATTTTGGATTTAATGATAACAACAGGATGCTGAGGTGACGACACAGTTGCATTGCTAAATATGTGGACATTGACAGTAACATGATATTTACTACTTGTCCAATTTTTTTTAAAATATTGAGCAATTTTTTCCACCTGATAAAAAAACATTTTATTTAAATAAGATTGTCCTGATCAAACATAATTAATATTGCGTAAATGCAAAGAATAACAGTTTTATAGTTCTTTCAATTAAGATTTTTGCAATAGTTTCATTACACATAGAAAAACAATCTAAGAAATAATGATACTATAAAATCTTATAATAAATTAATTGCAATTTTATAGTTTTATAATTACTTACTTATTGCTTTGAAAAACTATGCTACTTAAACAAGATTAATTACTTCATAATATGCAAATAAATTGTATTTAATAGTAATTCATATTACTTGTTGCAGTCAAAATTCCATATTAGGAAAGGGTTAACTGAATGTGATTGTTATAACTGAAACATGAATCATAAGAAAATACAATAGGCATTGTTTTTGTCCAATTAATCGTGTTTACGTAAAATTTTAATTATTTGCTGACTAGATCTAAGCTACTAGCATCAAATTTAGATGTGTAAGCATTCAACAGGGGTGAATAAACTAAAGTCGGTAGGTTCTTACTTATACCTTTTGTTGAATTGAAACTGATTCTATCAGGTTTGTATTGTATAAAGTTCCAATAGGAAATCTAAACTTTACTCACAAGTCGTAACAATGAAAGCGCAAACTAATATTAGGAAGTAGTGTCACGCAACGAATTGGCATCGTGCTGGAACCTTCCCAGACCACTTGCTCATCAGAACCAATACAAGAATGCAATCTTATTATGACGGGCACGATTTTATCCTTTGAAGTAGACTTCAGAGCCCATTCGACATCGTTCAAAAACAGTTTTCGCCACGCGAAACACTCCAACTGGGCGCACAGATAGCAACAATCAAACGACAACTTACCAATAACAAGTTTCTCAGGCTCCAATACTTCTTTTTTCACAAGGATTCCCACTGTCTCGTACCACAATTTCACCTTAGCTTCACTTCTAATTGTACACTTTTGTAAAAATCAGTCCGAAAATAACGGGAAGAATAAAAATGGAACACAAAATCTTTGCACAATTTAGGTTCTCTCCACGATACAACCGACACGAATAATGTCAATCAGCCGCAGGCGGCCATTGCAAGAATTTTTGTCGCTCTCGCTCGCTCACATGTCAATTTTAAAAAAGGGTTGTCAGCTCGTAAAAGGAAAAAATACTTAGTTTTGGTAGTTTTTAATAATGAAAACAAAATTCATAGCAAAACTATACCTCGTGAAGTGCTCGTAACGCGTACAGCGAATACATTCACGATAATTTCAGAACATACGAGTACTATATTTTATACAGGTTGTTAGGAAAAGTTTCACTTTTCTTTTAACCAGGTATAGTGTTAGTGATGTAGAACACATTCCACGAAAAAAATATATTTTTCAACTCATTTTGAATCAAGAATTTCATTATTGGTTAAAAGGAAAGTGATACTTTTCCTAACACCCTGTATACACCCTACAAGTACATGAAAATGATATCAACGATTACCTACATTGCGATATCGCAAATCCGCGCTAAGGGTTATTTTATATCCACTAGTATACGGCAACAATTTATAACTTAAAAATCTTTAACTCGTCACCACGCACTCTAGTGCAACCCTTCGTGGTAGGTATTGCTTTAAAGATTTACGACGTTACATCACGAAGTCCAGTCATTTTCCGCTAGGTTCTTCTTCTTCTAATTTAAGAGCTTAGCTCTTGTCGGTAGAGCCTCTTCCATCCCTCCCTATTCTCTGCCTTCTTTTTAACGTCTTGATACGACATGACATGACACCCGCCTTTTCCTTCACCTGTTCTAGGAACGTCCGTCTGGGTCTTTCTCTCTTCCTTTTTCCTTCAATTTTTCCTTCGCTGATGTTTTTTATGAGGGAATCATGTCGTATTAAATATCCTAGCATCTTTCCTCTTCTGTTCTCAATGGATTTTAGTAATGTTCAGAATCGTAGAATCGTTTCGATTAAAACACGGAATTCGGTAGTATTTATAAAACAAATAATTTAATTTCAACACCGCAGTTACATTGACGGATGTATGAGAGCGAATGAGTTATAAAACTTAAAAAATATCGATTAGGCGAAAACGCCTGCAGAAAAAGTAAGGCAAAATTTTGCTTATGATTAAAATATTAAAATAACAGATAGGCATTCAAACTGAACATTCCCCCGGACGTTGAAAGACTATCCTTCTTTCAACCAGAATAATCTTCACTGCATACTGGCAACGGGCAAATCTTGCTAAATGATCTCCTGATCACACCAGTCGCAGTCTTCACGTCAGCTACTCGGTTTATTCCATCAGCACCGGGATGAACAGCAATAATACGACCCATTTTCCATTTGAGAGGTGGAAGCTGATCCTCTTTGACAAGAACCAAAGTGTTCATTTTAATTGGGTTATTACACGTAGTCCATTTGGTTCTGCACTGCAGCTCGGTAATATATTCCTTGCTCCATCTTGACCAGAAATGCTGACGGAGTTGTTCGATTCGTTGATATCGAGTCAAAATGTGTGTTGCATCACTTGCATCCAATAGATCCGGAACTCGTAGAGATGTTGGCGGTCGACCAATCAAAAAATGGCCTGGTGTTAGAGGTAACAAGTCTTCTGGGTCAGAGGACAGTGGCGTAAGTGGCCTTGAATTTAAAATAGCCTCGATTTGAGTCAATGTTGTATACAATTCCTCGAATGTAAGATGACAATTTCCCAGCACTCTTTGTAAATGAGTTTTGGTTGATTTCACACCTGCTTCCCAAAGGCCGCCAAAATGAGGTGAATAGGCCGGAATAAAATGAAAGTTAATTCCGTCATTAGCTACAAGCTCGGCTAAGGAGTTACAGTTAGAGCCGAGAAAATTGGATAAATCGCGGCACGCGCCGACGAATGTAGTACCATTGTCTGAGTACAGGTCGGTAGGTTTACCTCTTCGTGAGATAAATCTGCGTAAAGCGAGTAGAAAAGTTTTACTAGACAAGTCACCAACTAACTCTAAATGAATGGCTTTGGTGGTAAAACAAACAAAAATGGCAATATAGACTTTCACCACCCTGCTTCCACGACCTTGACGACTGACACTTGAAATTGGACCAGCATAATCTACCCCTACAGTTTTGAAAGGATGACCCCCAGGAACGAGCCGCTGCCGAGGTAAATTACCCATTAAAGGTGCAACTATTTTACCTTTGATGCGAGAACATCGAACGCATTTACGATATGTAGACCTTGCTAAATTCCGCCCACCTATAGGCCAGTAGGTTTCGCGAATGGATGCGAGTAATGCTTGTGGCCCCACATGTAATAAGTTTTTGTGTTTATAATAAAATAACAATTTAGTAAATCGATGAGTGGACTGTATTAATATAGGATGTTTCATCTCATAAGGAAACAAAGAATTATGAAGTCGTCCTCCAACACGCATAATATTATCCTCGCCAAGGAAAACATTAAATTTAACAAGAGGACTCTTTTTTGGCAGCTCTTGTTTTTCAATTAAGATTTTATATTCCGGAAATGATTCGCGTTGAGACACTTTAATGAGCTCTTCAGAGGCTTCACGGAGGTCGTTTTCTGAAAGGTGTTTAGTTAAAGGAAGCTGTTTCTTACATAATCGAATGAATCGCAGTACATAAGCGGTAGTCCGAACCAACCTCAGGTAATTCGAAAACCGTTCAAAATCAATAAAAACGTTTACATTTGTAGACCGCGATAGACTGCTGTGCAAAACGACGTCTCGTCGAACTTCAGGCAAACTCGTTTCAGTTATCGGATTAATTGGCCAATTAGATTCGTCACCTTGAAGAAATGTAGGACCATTCCAATATAAATTTGATGACAACAGTGCATCAGCCGGTACGCCACGAGACACACAATCTGCAGGATTATCGGCCGTAGGGACATGCCGCCAGTTGCAGGTTTCAGTTTTCTCTAAAATTTCGGCAACGCGATTACGGACGAAAGTTTGTAGCTTGCCGGGAACTATTTTCAACCAACCCAGTACTATTGTTGAATCAGACCAGAATGTGGAACTTCTAATGGGAACGCGAAGAGACTTGACAACTCTTTCATGAAGACGAGCACCTGCGAGCGCTGCGCAAAGCTCCAATCGAGGGATGGTAGTCGGTTTGAGAGGAGCTACACGACACTTGGCTGTAACTAAACGAACCATAACCTTGCCATCAAGGTCAACACTACGCGCGTAGAGCGAAGTTCCATAAGCACGCTCTGAAGCATCTACAAATACGTGAAGATCCAAATAAGCATAAGAATCGTTTACCACGATCCTTGGAATCCGGATATTCCTTAAGATTGGCAAATTTGAAATAATATTAGACCATTCCTGGCAAATGTCTGACGGTAAATGTTCATCCCAGGATATTTTAAGCAACCAAAGGCGCTGCAGAAACATTTTTAAGCTAATAGTGAAAGGAGACAGTAGTCCCAAAGGGTCAAAAATCTGAGAAATAACGGACAACATGTCACGTTTGGTATTTTTAACCAGAATGTCAGTACTTATTGGAAAGTCGAGGTCATCGGTATTTGGATGCCAACCTAACCCTAAAACCTTACTGGGCTCGGTGCCGCCAATGTTCAAATTGATTGATGACGACGAGGTAGACTCTGACATCAGTTGAGGCTCATTAGACTTCCACTTTCTTAAATGCATTTGCGCTGAGGATAATTCCTGTTGCACGAGTTTACGAATTGATTTCGCTTCTTGCAAACTATCGCTACCCGTCAACAAATCATCGACGTAGAAGTCGTTGAGGATGATAGTTGAAATTCTTTCGTCAGTGCTATCAAGACCTATTTGTTTTAAACAACGTGTAGCTAGAAAGGGGGCACTGGCAGTGCCGTATGTTACCGTGTTCAACTGAAAAATCTTAATTGGTTCTGAATCATTAGAACGCCAAAATATTTGTTGAAAATGCCGATCATCAGGATGAACCAATATACATCTATACATTTTCTCCACATCTGCGGATAAAACATATTTATAAAATCGAAATCTTAACAGAATCGATATAAGGTCGTTTTGCACAGTAGGCCCTACCATTTGAATTGAATTAAAAGATACACCTGAGGTTGTGGGACTACTTGCATTGAAGACCACACGCAACTTTGTAGTCGTACTACTTTCTCGAAGAACGCCGTGATGAGGTATAAAATAATCATTTTGTGAAATGTGAGGCTGAGTTAACTCCGTCATATGACCCAAAGATTCATATTCCGACATGAAATCTTTATACATTGCACCAAACGTACCTACGAGCTTGCGCTCAATGGACATAAAACACCGCATAGCACGAAGGGTCGAATCGCCTAAAACAGGGGAGCAGGGCTTCAAAGGTATCCTAACACAGAAACGACCATCATCGAGACGTGTTGTATTCGCCACGAAGTGTTCCTCGCAGAGCCTTTCTTCCGGCGAATAACTGGATAACACAGGGCTAACCTCCTCGAGTTGCCAAAACTTCATAAGTTGAGTATCAATGTTATCGCATTTCAAAAAATTACACTTTATTTTAGAATTATTTTGCCCGGAGGTGGGACCGGAAATAATCCATCCTAACATTGTTTCGTGTAAAATAGGCATGTTTTTACCTAAACTGATGTGTTGTGCTCCCATAATATCCCAAAACACCATCGCGCCAATTATTATATCTACTGGAGCCGGTAAATAAAAGTTGGGATCAGCTAAACACAAATCAGTTGGTATGTTAATACCTAAAATATTCACCTTGCCGCTTGGTATATTATTTGTTATGGAAGGAAGAATAAAACATTGCAAGTGAGTAGAATATTGTTCATTTAAGGAGCTCATACGAACATTACACATTTTATTTACATAGGATTCCGAGTTATTAATGCCTAGTACCGAGTTGTTTATACAAGAGGTGGGCAAGTTTAATTTTTGAAGCATAGTCTCGGTCATGATACAGCCTGTACTGCCGGAATCTAGTAAAGCGCGGGCAATGTATTCGCAACCATTCACATCGAACACCTTGATTAAAGCTGTTGACAACAGAACCTCGCCGCTCACATTTTTAAACTTATCGGACGAATCAATGACAGTGGCAGACAAGGACACGTTATTGTTGGTGCCTGCTGTGTTAGAGTGAGAAGCCTGCGAGTGTGAGGTTGACTGCGCTTGGGCTTGGCCAGTACCTGCCGTGTTAGTTGACGAGCTCCCGTGCGCACTCATCTCCCTATCAACATTATTATTGTGAATGAGCGTATGATGTCTCCGCTTACATAACTTACAGCCTTGTTTATTGCAGCGATTCGCGTAGTGACCGGAACGAAAGCAATTATAACAAACCTTCAAATTAGGCAATAATTTGAGACGTGATTCAATATTAAGTGAAAGAAATTTCGCACAGTTAGGTAAGTTATGTTCTCCCTTGCAATTAGGACAGGATTTATCAATCGAATTAGGGTTATTCTGCAAAGAAAATGATTTATTTATTTGCTTAGGTTTAACAGCATTAGATTTGCTTTGAGATTGAGTTCCATTTATATTCTTTTGAGATAACTCCAACGTTTCCAAAAAATCTGCGCGCCTTTCCATAAAAGACATGAACATATCAAAGGTGACATTTTCATCTTTATTTAATTGATTCTTATACGACTCCCACTTACGAAATGTAATAGCATCGATTTTTTGAGTAGCTAAGTATGTGAGGAGCGTGTCGTACCACCATTGATCGTTAGATTTTCCTAAATACTTCAATGCACGTAAGTTTTTATTAAATTGATCAATTAAGTGTTTTAAAGAGTCGGATGACTCCTTCGACATTTTCTCAATATTAAACAAAGCTGAAACGTGATTATTAGTTAATGAACGTAGATTATTATAACGATCACACAAAGCTGTCCACGCAATATCATAATTGTTGGAACAAAATTCGATTTTCTTAATAACCTCAGCAGCAGCACCCTCCAAAGAAAACCGCAGGTAGTGAAATTTGCTGATCTGATCAAACTCGTCATTCTCATGAACCAAGCTGATGAAAGTGTCTCTGAATTCTAGCCAATTATCATAATTACCATCAAACTTTTTTAGTTCTATGGCTGGCATTTTTACACTCTTGCGCTTAACACTTTGTATTTTTGTTGAGCAACTTGAATTGGAACTATCGTCATTATGTTTTGTGTAAGAATTGATAATTAGTTGCGCCCTAGCCATGATTCTGAAGTAACGATCCTCAAAGTCATTTCTCTCTTCGATGTTACTTTCAATATTATCAGAAATACATTCTAGTCTAGTTTGGACGTCATTGAACTGATCAAATAAAGTTTCCATCTTAGAAAATCGTAACTGTAACTCCGTAACCTCACCTGATGATAATGATGCATCCAATGAATCTAGGAAGTTAGAAAATTTGGTTAAACGACCTTTTAAGTTCCCTCTGGTTCTAGTAAGCTCCCTAACATCCTCAGATCGCTCAGCCATTGTGAAGGGGTGTAAAATCAACCTGTAATTTGATACAAATGCAGAATTAAGTTAATTGAATGTACAATTACAAATATTTGATAGACAAATCTTAGTTTTAGAAATTATATGTATAAATGTAAGATATTTATAGGAATATAATATTAACACAATGACTAGTGACTATTAATTGTTTAAATGTAACAATTTCTAAAAAATAATTAGCCTAATCAAAAATACCTATTGAAATACCTAACTGCTTAGAGTGAACAAAATTGAGAGGTTTAAGTAGTTTTGCCAGCCAATTAAGGTTGTCTTAGTGACAACAATACCTTCAACAGTATAATCAAGCTGAAATTGATGAACTAACACCTTTAATTCACTATAAAAAGTATTTAGGTTATTCGTACAAAGAGTAGGTAAATGTAAGTACTAACCTTTGATGGCGTGAAATTAACGTAAATACTACCTGTATTTGAGTGTTGGGTAACTATTACTGACAGAAATAGCACTAGGGAATCACTTAGAGTTCTTAAATCTGACCACTTTATTCTTGAATTTAACCTCGTGGTGACCTCTGTAATAGGTGTCCCTCAAATCTCAACGATTGCAATTTCCTGGTTCTTCAATAAATCCGGCTCGAAGGACCATGTTCAGAATCGTAGAATCGTTTCGATTAAAACACGGAATTCGGTAGTATTTATAAAACAAATAATTTAATTTCAACACCGCAGTTACATTGACGGATGTATGAGAGCGAATGAGTTATAAAACTTAAAAAATATCGATTAGGCGAAAACGCCTGCAGAAAAAGTAAGGCAAAATTTTGCTTATGATTAAAATATTAAAATAACAGATAGGCATTCAAACTGAACAAGTAAACTTCTCTTTTCTCTTCTCTAGCTAGGTAATAAACGAAAAATTTTTATTCATTGTCCAAGTTTTTTCGTATGAATTGACAATAGAATAGAGCTTATCACGGTTGTTATCAGCGATGATATTTTGTTTTGAGTTTCACATGCGTAATATTACCTAATAGTAGGTTTTTTTTATTAATTGCCACCCGATATTGCTCGTTGAGTTCTTGTAGCTACTTTTGGCTTGAACAAGGCTTATATTTGCCCATTTGTCCGAACGATTATAATTGAAAAAGTGATTTGAATAAAAAATATCTCAAATAAGCAAGATTTTGCTCATTCAATGCAAATTAATAGGTACGAATAACCTGTTTCTAATAACGTCATATGAAAGAATTCATTAATGCTACATGAACAACATGACAAGACAGGAAAAATGACATTATTCGGCACGTTTGTAAAACTTTTCGTCTTAGTTTTTTGTGATTCTATTCATCTACTGTAGTAAAATCAAAAGAATAAGAGAAAATAAGCTTTATTGATAAAATAACAAAAAATACCAAATATTTAATAAAGAAACAAACTTTATTTGGACTTGCCGGAGTCAAAACAAACAAAGAAACTTTGAAAAAAAAAACTCAATCAATCTTCATAAACACTTATTATTCTGTCAGACAGATTCATTTCTCCTTACCGTGCATGTTATTTTTTCAAATAATGATTAAAAATGGTTTGGTTTAAAGATGCAGCGACTGCTTTCAAAACTTTAAACGGGTTAATATGTGTGTACAAACCGCCAGGAGTTCCAATACGTCAAGTCCAGCATACTATTATAACCAATCTTTGTAGAGGTTAGTCACTTTATCATATTCCTGAACAAAACAACTGTTTGTAAATAAATTTAATGGTTTCTACGCGTTAAAAAAACTGGTGAGAGCTTAAAGTAATATAAGGATACTGTCTGTTTATTTCACGTGGCAATGGAGGGCTATAAAAAAATTACAATTTTGTCCATTTCTTACCTAACAAACACATTCACAGATTTAAATGCCTTACCGGATCGTCCAATAGAGAAACGTGTGGTGATAGAGGGTGCTACGAATGAGCAGATGCGAGTGAAGTTGTTACCTAACTATGCAGATGATCCCCTTGCGTGCGGCCCGCGGTATATCAGGGAAGATTTCCGATGTAGTTGGGCCACACATCTTGGTACTTTTACCAGTGGAGTCTTATGTAAATATGATCTTTTATTATTGCCTTATCAGTATTACTACAGGGGCATAAGCCTACTGTTACTCTCCTAATATGAGATTGATTAGGTTGTAATCTACCAAGCTGGCCTAATGCAAGAAGATCTCTAGTGTAATTTTATGATTTTATTTTATTATTACATCACAATTTATTTTGCATTTTAATTATAATAAAACGTCATTTCTGTATTGCAGTACTAGGCATAAACGATGGCACAAAATTAACATACCAAATCAACGTAGGAAGACCTACACGGGCATTCAAAGTACATGGCCAACTCGGTAAAGCAACTGAAACCTACTTCTGGAACAGCAGGACTGTTGAGAGGTCTACGTATGGACACGTCACTAGAGAGAAGATGGATAGTATTATTGCACATATACAAGCTGCACATCAGAAAGCTATGTATGAGTAAGTATCATTTTACATATTTTAAGGATCTTTTAATTTTGAGTATATGTAGATTATACAATTAAAACACTTGTGCTTAACACAGTTGAGTTTGCTTTTAAATATTTCTTACATTAAAGTAGGCTAAAAAAACTATGGTGCGATGACCTACGCTCATTTAGGGAAGATTGGTGGGAAGCAGCTAATTACAGGAATCTATGGAGATGCATAGGAGAGGCTTTTTCCCAGCAGCAAAAAAAATTGGTAAAAAAAAAGAATGCTAAATATTATGTACCTAATACATTTTTTTATCTATGTATAAAAAATGTAATTTTTTTCAGAATGAGTGGTCTTCATATGGATTCTCAAACTACCTATGACTTAGCTAAAGAAGGACTGTTGAGACCTAAAGATAACAAAATACCTGTTTTATATGGAATCAAATGTGTACATTTTGAACCACCAAATTTTACATTAGGTAAGTACTTAATGTGATAATTGTAAAGGATTGACAGCAGTCAGCAATAACTCCCTTGCCTTTTTTGAGATCCAATCCATTTTTGAATTCAAATTAACTCATTGATTTGATTGAAATTCAAATCAATAAGATAATTAGAAATAAGCTTTTGCCAGAAGAAGTGATCAATATAATTATGATAGAGTTAAAGTCAAATTATTATCTTTATTTCACAGGCAAATCTATTGCAAAAAATATTAAAGAAAAGTTATTTAATTTACACATAGTTATGTTTCAGTTAATTTCATTTCAAAGTTAGTCTTCAGTTTTTTTGTTTTTGCTATGGAGACCTTTATTAACTTACAATTATTATTCCAGAAATCCAATCAATAAATGAATATGAAAGATACTTATGGACATTAATACATGATTTGGGAATTCAATTGAAGACATCAGCACACTGCACTGGATTGCAATGTATCAGGCAGGGCAAGTTTGATTTAAAATATGCATTACTGAGGAAACATTGGCAGTTGAACCATTTAGCAATTAACATGGACAGATGTAGAGTGGTTTTAGAAGAAAATGAGGAAATACTGAAACCAAAATCTGCATTATTACAAAGTTAATTTAAAAAAATGTTTACAAACATATTTTAGTCTATGATAAGTAGGTTATTAATGAATTATAACAAGTTGATACTTACTTATTGTTTTATTATTTAATTTTTTACACACAATGTAAAAATGATAAGACAATTCCTTACAATTAATATACTGAAAATACATGGACCTTTACCCACAATGTCATTAGAATTGTTTTGTTCAGTTAGATCTCCACAAAGGTACAGTGTAAATTAATGTAGGCTTAAAGGTTTCACTGTAAAACTTGATCTGCACGAAAGTGCTTCATTATCCACCACAATGTATTGCACAGTTCACCCACTACCACTAGGTCCAGGTTGCAACAATCAGTCAGGTACAGGTACCAGCAGCACTAATCAAGAACCAGAAGTAGGTGTAGTCGGAGTAGTGGCTTGCTTCTCCATCTGCTCTATGCGTTTATGACGCATCATATTCGACAATATACCGTTAAACGACGTCGTTTTCTTCTTAGCGGACCCTCGTAAAGTGTCCTCTCCATCTCGACGAACACGTAACCGTAAAGAACTCACTTCGTCACGAAAATCGAAGTCGGATTTCTCTTCCCGTACTGGCGACATCGGAATTTCTGGCTGGTTTTCCTTGCTAGATGGCACAGGCGACGGTGGCCGTCTCCCCGGACATTTCCATTCCAATGCTAAAGTTCCACTTTTATCAATATTCTTGTAAAGATCTTCCAATTCATTTGGATCCGGCATCCAATTTTTGCCGATGAAAACTCCAGTTTTCGACAGCTCGTCGTCGGAACATGGTAAATCCCAGTCATCGCCTTGGATCTCTGGTGTACCCATGGTAGATTAAAATGATAATTCACATTAAAATATTGGATTTTTCATTGAAAATACGCGAACGAACCGAATACAACAAAGTTGCCCAAAAAACATAAATAGGCCATAGAACAGAACACCACGGATTGACAGCTATGGTTTTCTTTTATGCAATTTTTGGCTCGGCTTCAAAAATATTTTTCGACAGTTGTATTTCCACTGGTATTATTTCCGAACGAAAATACACCCCACATGTTTTTGACATTGACATTTACTTACCTACATACAACATTGCTTTCGTTATTTACTTTCTCACCGAAACTTTGGTTTATTTGTTAGCGATTGGATAGATTATAAAATATGTCTACATCATCTGCTTCATCGGATAGTGAGCCAGAAACCGAAGAACAGACAATTTCAAGGTAAACATGATTACTTTCAAGCAAAACTGAATTCTAACCTTTACGATTTGTAAACAACGTGTTTTCTTATTTCAGACTGGGCGAATGTGAGGTTTGTGGCGATAAAGATGCAATTTACACCTGCCCTAAATGCGAGGTAAAGACTTGCGGCCTTAGCTGTGTGAGGATCCACAAAAAGGAGCTAGAATGCGATGGCGTTAGGGACCGAACCAAGTTCATACGGGTGAAGGACTTCACAGACATGGATTTGCTGAGCGACTACCGGTTATTAGAAGAATGTGCGCGTTTTGTTTACGGCGTTAAAAGAGATGAGAAGAAAAGATTCACTAGGATTGAGAAAGAACTGCCTATCGTAAGCATTTACCCATTAACTCATTTTTGCGGATATTCACATGTCTAATATCTTTACTTATTGAACTTCCTATTACAGCACTTATACAAACTAAAAATGGCGGCAAGAAAAAGAGGAATTGTGCTACAATTCTTAGCCCAAAACTTCACTAGACACAAAATCAACTCAACCAGATACAATTACAAATCAAATATAATTAACTGGAGAGTTGAATGGGTGTTTCCTAACGTTGAGGGGGAACCTTTAAAGTTCGTTGATGAGAAATGTCCAGAAAACAAAAGATTGTCAGAACTTATGGATAAGTATTTGAATCCTGATGCTTTGCCGTTTGAGGGGTCTAAAGCATTGACGTTTTATAAGGCTGCTGGGTTTTGTGGAGTTAAAGTTCTGCTTAGAGGTGAGAATATACTAAATAAGTATTTAATACTTGCATCTTGAGTAGCCTAAACCGACGGGCATGCATGAGGCGACTGAGTGTAGATGAAGTGAAAGAAGTGTGTTTGGATCGTAGCAAGTGGAGGGAAGTGGTCTCTGCCTATCTTAAAGGGAGAGAGGCGTGACAGATATGTATATATGTATGTGTATCTTGGATACTTAGTACCTTCATCAATCCATATTGTCTGTTTGTCATTAGTAGCTCATTTTAGTTATATCTTGTTTCAGCTGAAAAAGTAAAAGGCTCAGCCAAGAAATTCTTTGAAATGGATCCTACAGAGTCTTTAGCTGAGAATCTCTCTGGAAAGTGCATTGTGGAATTCCCAATTGTTTTTGTTGTCTTGAAGGACCACGCTTATAATTTTGAAATTATTACACCAGGTACGTTGTAAAATATTAGATTTTGAATTTATTTTTATTTCTATTTTCCCTTGGTAAAATAATTTTATATGCATTATTATTTTATCTTTTCAGAAGATGAATTTGAATATGATAAAGAAGAGGTCGTAGAACAGAATGATATGAAAGTTGAGAAAGACATACGTCAGCCATTGAATGAAAATGGCCAAACTGTAACAAACGGTCACAATGCCAGTACAAATCACGAAAACCACAGACACAGAAAGCGGCCGAGGCAATTACTAACAGAAAAGATAGCCAAGGAGAAAAATGAACAAATTGAAAAAGAAATTAAAGAAGCTAAAAAGAAACGGCCAAAAAATCTTCTATTTACCACTGGTTACTCATCTGAAGAAAGTTTAGGTAGTGATAGTGAAAAAGATGAATAAATAGACAAATAAGTTTTATTCTTAATAAACTATTTCTAAGCTTAAAAATATCTTTACTCTATTCCAATAACAACTACGGAATTTTCTGTGAGGATAAATAAAAATTCGTTAGTAGCATTTATACCTAAAACTTCTCCGAATTTGTCAATGTTGAAAACATGTTGCTGCCCAACTTTGACCGTTCTCATGACACCGCCAGTACGTTTCCTTAGATGACTATCCTGGTTACATGTACTTTGATAAATGAATATATGCCTTGAGGCTTCACAGACTACGCTGTACGAGAAATTTGGTGGGCAAGTTACAAATTTCCGGTTTTGTTTTGAAGATTGTACGTAACCAAATGCCAGCAACGTCCCTTGGTGTTTAAGAGGCCAAGTTTCCGAGTTGATAAGTTGAGCAAATGGCTGCCAAATGCAAGCATCTACGTCGTGACGTAATGCTAATGCTGGTACCTCATTCGTCTCTAATTTGATGTTGAATAAATATTGATGGACACTGAGAGGTAGCCGGTGTGTGACTTCATGATTTGTTGCATCTAAGCGCACTGGAAAGAGAAGAAAATTATTAGTAACTGTATCTCATAGAATTAAAATTCACATAGATGGTCAGGCACAAACTTCTATAGCATTTTAAAATTGTTAGAATGTTCAAGGTAGTGTAGCATTACCTAAAACAGTATCCTCTTCCGAAGCAGCGTCACATTCCTCCAACTCCTGAGTGGAAAGACCAGGTACTGATTTGTCTGTGACTTCCGTCTCTGAACATAAATGGGCAAGTCTTCTATGCGCTTCTTCTACAAGACTTGCATCTAAGATCTGTTCACCTTTGTCATCTCCGCCTTCTATCAACTGATCCCACAACATACTATCGGATTTTGTTAATAAAACGTCCACTTGTCCGTTTTCCTGGACGTTCCAAGTAGTTAATTCACTGTCCACTTTATGCTTCAACTTCCCTTCAATAAAGGTGTTGCCAGCATAACTTACTTTGATAGACAGTGGGGTGACATTTACATGTAAAAGCTGTTTATCAAAATTAGGCTGTAATTTCAATGTTATTGACATATCTTCTGAAGACTGAAGCCAAGTATAGATTATATTCCTTGGCTGATCCTCTTTGGGTTTCTCCAAGATCTCTTTCTCAGAATCCAATGTGAATTTAAAAGGATTATCTGATGCCACATACAATGATGTGAAACTAGTTTCAATAGCTGCATAGTGGACAATGCCTTTGCCCTGCAACTGCCTCATGCTAGTTTGCTTCCAGTTTTGACCATCGTTTTCAAACTGAACCCATGTGAGAACTGAATAAAAGTGGCTCTCATTCTGTTCTACTGACTGTAAGAGGCAGTGCAAAGTTTCTCTGTTATCATTCTCTTGAGCTCTCGAGTCTACAATGATGAAGTACTTGCTCTCACCAAGAACGAGTGTAGAGTGTGCCGTCTGCCATGCTTGGTTCTGCCCAGGCTTGTTTCTGATACCAGTTTCTATAATATGCAAATAACCAGTTCCATCACTAACAAATGCGTGATTACTGGAAGGGAATGATAGACATAAGTTGAAATGACCAGATTTCCTTTCTACATGCGCTGGAACATCATAGACGACTGTGTTTTGGAACATATGGGTGACACTGTCGAAAGAAACGAGTCGAACTTGCTGCTTTTTGTCGATGTAGTAAAAGTTATAAGCAAAGTCCCAGTAGTCAGATACGAGGTGGTTATGTAGAGCAAACAGCTTGGCGTGAACAAAGGAGTATTGCACATCATCAGGGAAGAGCCTATCCACCGGCGCCGAGCCAAGTTCGTGCGTGTAATGTGGCAATGCGTTCAAGTTTAGTTTGTAGCCTTCAAACTCATGGTCCAATAGACGGCGGTCTGGCCGCAGCTCTACTAAAGATGATGGCATGTTTATAGAAATTTGTATTGCTTTTGATTTTGTGAAAAAACTACAAACAACACAATTCAATTCAATTTTTTGTAGTTTGGCAGTCCCTCCCTTACAAACAACACAAATAACACAATCGAATCGAAAGAAAGAAAACACGTTTAACTGTCAATGTCATTTTAGTGTGGCCAGCGTTTATTTATATTATTTTACTATTCCTTTATAGATTTCGTGGAATGATTATTATCATCGAATATATTAATTTAAAAAAGCTTCATTAGCATACTATAAAGTGTGATACTTGTATGCTGAATGCTGAGTAAAACAGTGTTCAATTTTTTTACATTCACAAAATGTTATTGAATTGCCTGTAAAGGGACGTTAACGTTATTATTTATTTTTCAATTTGGCGGTTGGCGGGTAAATTTGACGTTTGCACGTAACCAAAAATGAAATCGGGCGAATTTAGCGGATAAATAAAAATATTGTTAAATAAATCCGCAAAAGGCGTACATATTTTAAGTTATAGGTAACGACAAATCATGCCATATTTGAAGAACACATCGTATCGTGACATGCCCTTTTCTTCGGAAACTCCTGGAGTATGTTTTACCTTTCTTACCCTCATTTTTTTATTGCGAGGCTCATTTTACCGATTGCATTTCATTTCTTCAGGGTGGTTTTTGCACTTTCTGCACTGTTCCGGAATTAGTTTCGAAGATTCAATTAGATAAGAATGCAATCGTCAACTGCAGGACTGTTGGCATTTTTCACTGTACTGGAGGCAGATTCTACCTTACTGATGTAAGTAAGTAGGTATGGAAGAGAGAATGTTGGTGTAGGAATTTAAGTAGGCACCTACCTATATTGATTTCAAATAATAAGTAGGTACCTACATTTAAGTCAGTCAAATCCTTATCCCAGTACCCAGAAGACTCCTTTTTTAAATGCATAGGATCTCTTAAGTAGGTAGGTACCTATCGAATGTATTGTTTCCTAATTCTAGGTTGACACACCAATCATAAAGCCAGACAAGCCTCTAATAAGGATATCCATGGTGTACTTAAAGAATCCAATACAAAGTTCTATAATGTCATACCCAGTGCAGATCTTTGGCACGCTGCAGTGGAAAAACCGACCAGTTATTTTTGCCACAATTATACAGGTGATCGCTTATTAATATGTTATATAATTGGCCATCAAATGAAAAACGATCATATAAAAGGAACAGTTTCCAGTAGTATCTGAGAAAAGTCTATTCTTAATGTGAATGGTAAAAAAAATATAGCTTTTTAAAATAACACATTCCTTACTTTCCATTTAAAACAAGTTAGCTGTCATAGGTAACTACAACAGACTAAGGGCGCGTTTCACGATTTACAGATATTTATCGGACAGTAATTTATACCTGTCTCTATCTAAAACGTCATGTATTATGAAATAGACATAGGTTTATCTGTCAGTTAAATGTTATCTGAAAGTGGTGAAACTGGCACTTATTCTTTGTAACTTTACTTGTATAATCTAGTTTATATCATGATTTATTTTTTCAGACATTGAGCACTTCGATCATAGAACGGGTAAGAGATACACTATCAGATATAACAAGTAGTCATTTGGCGACATCTGATTTGCATGTTGACGATTGTAAAGATGATAGTGATCTCACTTGAGTAGTTATTAATACAATGTGATTTTGCATGGTAATAATTTAAAATATGTGATTTTAGGGAGAAAAAAATATTAAGGGACATATTATACTATAATTTAACGATTTACGAGTCAATAATATTAGATAATGAATATTTTAATATAGGACTGATTCATTTTCTCATAGTCAATTATCTTGGATCCTATATGTCCTTATCAGCCCTTTATCGTCCCAACTATAGGGGCACGAGCCTTCTCTCATACGAGAGTGATCTTTGGATCAAATAAATAAATGATCTAAGATAAAAATGATAGTGTAATATGCCCCTTAAACAAATGAGAGGATGTGAAAAAAAATACCAAAATGAAAAGAATGAATATTTATTACATCTTAAATAAATACATTAATTAACAATAAGTGATAAAATTTACAACATTCCATCACCGACCACACCAGTGTGCTTTACATCAATTTATAAAACATTGGTAATGAATAAAAAAAACTGTCATTTTCTGATTAAATACAAAGAAGCTAAGAACGCCATGAGATTATCAAAATGCCTTCTAACTTTCTATTTATTTATTAAAATAGATAAATGTATTATTAAATACTCTTTTTAGTATTTACTGCAATGGAATGCTTTATCCATTAGTAACTTTTTACAATATTTTTGGATATACTTTGATAAAATTAGGGTATAGACGAAGCCCACAGAGGAAACTAGACAAAACGATAAAAGAAAAGAATGTAAGACGTTTAACATAATAAAGAACTCATTGAACATCATAAAAAATCAGGAACGCATTTTGGACACAATTTCATAAAAAAATAAGCTTGTTTTGAAGCTTTTATCACAAGGCAATTATTTTACAAAAATAAGAAACTCAACTATCATGGGTATATGATAGTTGAGTTTCTTATCAACTATTATGTATTTACTTTTAGGTTCCTTACACAAACTTTCTATGTAAACTTGACATTAGATATTAAACTCATTTACTATTGATCCAAAGTCTATAATCCAATTGGTAAGAGAATAACTTGCTAAGGTTGCAGCCCACTTACACAAGATTAAGCAGACAGAGGACTCTGTCTGCTTCCACCCGACAAAAAGAATATAATTAAAATATGAGCTTTAATTACCTATTATTTTTTAGATATATTTTACATTGGCATCATAAATTAGCAGACAGCTCGCTGTCAGCGCGCTAACGGCCGTCGAGCGGTCGTCTTTGCTTAGGGCGGTGTTGGGTGGGAGCGGTATTGGAGTCGTGTAATTGGGCTATGACCTTCATCTGTACGTATTGAAATAGTCAAAAGTTGGAACATAGAAAACTTGCTAGATAGTTACGACCACATTAAAGGACCCAGAAATATAAAACAACTACTAGAAGTATGACAGCCCCCGCGGTTGCTTTCACCAGCATTGATTTCGTGTTCAAATACGTCGCGTCTTTCTTGTACTTCTGCGACATCATTGATAGGTTTTGCGTTTTCGTGTCCAATTCTGGAATTAAAAAAAGTTTGTTAATAATATGGTGGTAAAAGGCAGTAGTATTTGGGCTGAAATGTATTCTGTGCTTTCATTTGCTACAACATAGTGAGTGCAGAAAAATATTTATCATGATGTTAAGTTTAATGCCGAAAGGTCAGCGGCTGTGTTATAGGGGATTTGAAATAAACTGCGGGTGTATTTAGCGAAACTAAGCGTCCTACGTTCCGCTGATGTGTCGCGACCACGTCAAAGAATATTTCTTTGTAACTTATTCGACCTATTTTACTCAAACAGTAGTTGCACAAATCCCACAAGAGTTGGTAATGGTCTCGCATAATTCTATCCCTATAGAATAGAAGATATGGTCTGGTGTAATACTCCAGCACTTCTTACCAGAAAGAACAGCTCCTCTCTGCAGTACATCGTCTATATTCTGCATCATGATCCGCTGCACATCCCCGAGCTGCCCGCCGAGCTGCGACGCCGTGCCCGCCCGACGCGCTCTCGCCCCGCCCTCAGCATACTGCTTCCTTGCTCGCTGCATCCACGTATCAAATTCTATGAATGTGTAGGGACGAGTTACTGTGTTCACCTGTAAGGAGATGCGAGTTGTTTTTTTTTATTTTATTTTAGGATCTGGTTTTTTGAAGGAGTTTAGAATGACGGAGGTAAGTTACGGTTGGAAGATTCAATATCAAGCTGATTTGTTTATAAAAATGCTGTTACAGTAAATAATCTGCTTACTTCAAGTATGAAGTGTGAAAGTTCACAATGTTAATAACATAAAAATATGGGTTATGGTACTATTTGTTGGATAACTTGCTATGGATCATTATAATAGATTTATTTATAGGGTTGTCCCTCCTTACCCTTTTGCCGTATTGCTGGTAGAATTCTTGTGCTATCTCCTCTAAGTAGCTGAATGCTAGTCGTTTGCTATAGTTTCTCTCGCAGAGGACTAAGTAGCAAATCTCGTTCTCAATTAAATAACTGAAATTACAACACGGTTCTAATTAACATTTCACGTTGCATCAGTCATTGCATTGCATCAGTGTAAGGAAGCAATAACGATAAACAAACACACAGATAAACAAAATAGAACTACGAAATAAATAAAAGAAGCACTCTCACTCACTGGAAGAGATAAGGGCCCGTTTCAATAGAGCAGCGTATCGGCGACTGAGGCCCTAGCTTCCTAAACAGCATTTTGGCCTGGTTCTGGTACTCCAGAATATTGCAGCCGCTCTGCGAACCACCAGCAAATCAAATTATAAACATACGAAAAGAATAAAACGTGAAATTATAAAACTAAAGTCGTATAACGTGAGGGAAGTTTCGCTCAATGTTAGTTTTTAACGTCGGAATTTTATTGGACTTTGTTAGGTAAGTTGTTAAGTGAGTCTACAGACATGCAGTGGTTGTAATAGTAATGAATTAGAAAGGTTTACCTGCTCATCTTCTTGCATAGTAGCGGCTAAAGGCAGGCCGTCGACGACCCGAGCAATCATCGTCATTAGAACCATTTTGATAAACTTTTATTGTCCCTCACATAAAAACACAGTTAATAACTTCTTCAGTAAATGTTTTCATATACGTGTTCTTATTTTTTCTTTCGCATTATTGGGAAATAAGGAAACGAATTTTGACAGCTGTGGAAGTATGAATCTGTGGTATGAATACACGTCAAAACGTCAAGACGTAAAATGACAACAACTTATCACGTCAGCTTGTCTATGGTTTTAAAAATAGTTTATAGCTCTATGGTAAAGATGCGTTCATTTTAGCGTTAATGAGTTTGTATAAAACTTTTTAAAATGAAACTATTATGAAACTGATTTTTCTACGGTCGTCCTCGTCTTCATAAAATAAAATTGCCGAAATGCATAATGAATTCAATTATTTTATTCGAAATAAATCCCACTTTATAATATCTAATTTAACAAGACTTATAATTTAAAAATAATGACTAAAATTATGATAAATATAGAAAAAATACACAAAATAAAAAAAAAATATCCCCATCTCGAGTCAAATTTGGTGGAAAAGTGCCAAGAATGCTAGCAGCATTGCCACGCTGAATGGCCAGTGAAATACGTTGCACCAAAAAAGACTCGACCCGGGGATCAGAACTACGATCCCTAAGGCGGCTCCCCAGCCCCTTTATGAAAGCCTTGGCCTCGACACACCACACGCCCGAACATTCGACAGCAAAGGGCACAAAGTGATAGCTGGTCTTCAAATTTTGGTACTTCCGATGCTTCTGCACAGCAGCCCACTCCGCAGCCGAACCTGCATGTCTAGTAGTGCGTGCCAAATGCGAGGTGGCGAAGGTGCTCACGCAGGTGGCGTCCCACAGGAGGCACCTACCTCTCTCCCAGGGCACCAAAGTGAGCCCATCCGGCCTCTTGCCGTCTGTCCTGCTCAGACCGGGTGGCTCCAACAAACATGGTATGTCCGCAGAAACCAAAGCTCGACGGATTATGTCGTTTAGCATGTGGTGTCTAGGAAAGCGTCCTGCACTACGACCACAGCTGAGTCCGTGGTGACCTTTGGCATCCGCAAGCGCTCCACATCTGCAAGAATGTGGCTCGTAGATATGACAACCTATTCTTAAGGCCACAGCCACTCTTAAGGAGTCATCATCTAGTAAGGTGCCCAGATGAGGAGAAGGAAGGGCATGAAGCCAGGCGCCAGATTCCGGACAGGCAGAAGCCCTGTACCGTGCCAAATCCTCCCCAGAAGCCGCCCGAAGAAGCACCCCTGCAGCAGCACCAGCACTTAGGTCATCCCATTGCCGCTGCACACACGGGTTTTTGGGACGAGTTGCCTCAGGACAGACTTCGGGCCAAGCAACCAGAGCCTGCCGCACGAAAGGAATCTCGAGATCGCCGCCATCAATGGACAAAATATCAGCGACTAGATCAAGGACCCCATGCGACGAGGCTAAGAAAGCCGGTATACCAATGTCCTGCATCCGTCTCACACCTAGACCCCCGTGTCGCACCGGCAAAGATGCCTGCCGCCACTGCTCGTCCGTAAAGCTGATGTTTGTTATTACTTCCAAAGTGGACTTAAAGGTGTCATCTATCTGCGCTACGGCTTCACGACACAAAAAGGTTGGTGTAGTCCGCATAACATACATCATCTTCGGGAAGGACAAGCAGCTCCGCAAAAGGGTAAAAGCGACGTGGGCCGGAAGGTACCTCAATTGGCTGTGGGCGCGAACAAGCAGCTGGCGTTTAGACTCTAAAGTGGCAGGAACAGCGTCCTCAAAAATCGGGGACCCTAACAGTGTAAACGAGGTTTTATTCAAGGTTTTAATACCATCAAAACACTGCCGGAAAACCCCCAAATCAGCCTCGGCCGCTCCACCACACGGATAAATCTCGCATTTAATCACTTTTAGTACAACAATAGTGAGATCTTCCAGTTCCAAGGACTTTAAACATAAAGTGCCTGAGGGCTGCGTGCTGATGACCCACGTGTATGAATTAGCTAGCCTATTCACATTTACTAAAGGCTAGAATTTGTTTTCGATATTAGATTAGGTATCAAGAAATCTGGTACTACCTGCCTAACTACCTAAGTAGTAGTACTTAGGTACCTACTTATCCTGTTGTTTGTTTGAAATTTTTTCTAATTTCTTTTCTTGAGTTCAGTACCTATTTTAGATTTAGCAAGTGTTTGATTTTTTTTTCGTCGGCATGTAACTTAATTCTGATGTTTAGTCGTCCTTGCACATTTGTTTGTACTTCGTTTGCTTTGTATTTCCTATGTTTTTGAGGTGATGGGAAGAAAACAAAACTTTGAATTTTATTGTGGATATTTTATTAACATTATCATCATGCATCGAATTTATGTGCTAACTCATTTACACTTATAACTAGCTATACATAGAAAAATAACTTAACTAGGGGGGCAGAAAATACAGTATTTGTAAAATTAAACAACTAAAATTAAAGTAAAAATATCGGACTTTTAATTGTATAAAACTAAAAGCAAGTTTGACGCAAAATCACTGTACCGCACAAAATAACTCTCAGAATAGGCAAATCAAATAAGTTAACGCCATCTAGCGGTGAGTAGTAGCAAACTTAGGTTTCACTTTCAAACAAAGAGAGGTCGCTAAAGTCGATTTACGAGTTGGAAACTTGTGAATGATGTTAGCACGTTTACGGAATAAAATTACGAATAAAATTTAATGGACATTAATTAACGAGAATACATTGATATATTAATTGATAATAAACGACTCGCCGGCGGTCCGGCGGTCCGGCGGTCCGATGCCTTTCGCCTCTCCCTCTAAAGGTACCAAATTCACTAACCTTCTCATTCCTTCCGCGCAAACTATTCACATTGTCCTATCTAGCGACACCGACCACTACGTCCGTACGTGTCGTGATGTGCGCTTATTGAAAACTTCGTATTTACAATATCGGAGGTGCACAAGGAGCGGTCCCACCCTGACCCCTAGCCCTAGCCTAGGTACCACTAAACGTCCGAATCCAATTAGTACATTTAATCAAATTTAAGATAATAGACTAGGCTCAATTAAAATAATTTCTTTAACAATAATTTTCTCGAGGTGCTGTTTCAAATTTACATTGAAAAATTTAAGTACATTATTTTAATTAGAAACTTTGATTTTTAACAACATCAATTCGACTAAAATTATTTTAATATTTTAGAGCATCATTTTAAATGCCTGCTCAAACATTTTGCGTACGCCGGTAACTAGTATCTCACGAGCGACGAGCGGCGTCTGCGCACTCTGCACTAACTTGCCGAATAGTTCTGAGAGCGTCCTTCCATCGCCTGGTCCATTCTTTACCTACTTTAATTTATTTAATATACGTATTATACAATAACATTTGTAATCTATAGAACGAAATTTTCTAGAAAGAAAATTGGAGTGAGACGGTCGTCAACGGCGAACTTTTACTTAGTCCTAAAAAGAAGAGACTATTTAAAAGATTTTATTTCCGAAACTCACGTCGCGTCTGCCGACAGCCTCACTTTTACAAGAAATGAAATAAATAAGTTAAACCTATAGTTATATTTACAAAAGCATAAGAAGTGCCAAAAGAAACAGGCTCGTTTTGAGAATTCCTTCTATCTATATAAAAATACGATTAAAATTCCACTTTTTATCAATATATAATATTTAATCACATGAAACGGGCACTGGATTTGTTCGAAGAAGTTTGGACACTGAGATCTTTTCACTTATATAGAAGAATATAATCACCTAACGCACTGGATGTGTCTAACCTGTATTCGGTTGTGTTGGCCGAGAGCGTCTGTCTATTGTAGTGTCGGTCCCACGTCTTAGCACCCATTTTACTTGACGTTTCTATTCTCTTAAGGCTTCACTAACCCTTTTCAAATTGCGGGCGAAACACGCGGGGTGTGCGGGCGGGGGTTAGCTTAGATTCGAGACACTTTCAGCTCTAACTCATTGATACCTTTATATTTCATATAAAAATACCGTTAACCCCCCTGCTCCGCTACTACCCCACGTTTTCGTCTCGTGGTACCGGACTCGCGCCCCTCATTTACAAATCTTTACTAGGTACTTTACATACATACATTACATTAACAGATTTTCTATTTTATCAAATACATATAAAAGGATTATGTTTCTCTTTGCATTGAATGAAGACATTGTATGTATTAATCCGTCTAGTCATATCATCTACACCTTAATCAACCTTTTTGTTATCAACTATCTAGCTAAAGTGTTATGATCATTAACATTGGACCACAAATCGTAATATTAATAATATTTTATTCAGGTAACAAAAAATGGAGACCTCGCGCCGTTATTGCAAATATAAATAATTAATTAATATAGTGATGCAGTTAGATTTCTGATTGATATGCAGTCGAGAGGGGGGTGTATATGAAAAGTTCGTGATATGTCGCTACCGGCCGCGCGAGGTCCCCTTCCAACAGGCCTATCATAAATTTAAATAAACGAAATAAACTAGAATATTTCACTTAAAACAGCTCACTTATAGTAAACATCTATTTATAATAATAATTAACACAATTAACGCACAAATCATCCCTTAATAATAGTTATATCGGTATAACAGAAGTTGGCAGTAGGTTTCAGTTCTCGCTCAGGTATTACAGGCGATTCCACGTTCTAAAAACCTTAATAATATCAATGAAAATTCGGTTTGTAAATGAATGTTACATTACGTATATGAAACAATACGATCAACAAAGGAACAGTACAGCTAGACGTACGAGTTCATATAATATATTAGGTAGAGTCAACAGCAGTGAGGTTTCATATGTAACAAGGTGTAAATATGCGAATGGCCATAAAAAGCACCAAAAAAGTTATAATAAATCTGAGGGTAGTACTATACGATATTTTTGTCATTATATAAACTTTTACGTAAATATTTTCTTTAATATAAACTCTTATTAGACTATAATATTATTATACTTATTGCATATTGTAAAAACTGTATGTTCGAATATCATAAATTGTATATTTCATATGAATTGTATTTTTGCGTAGATTTGAGGTAGGAAGTTCTGATTCATATGGGCGGCCGCGGGCGGCTCTATACGTACAAACTTCTATACAAACATTAAAAATTCGATTCAACATTATACAAAATTCACTCCATATCCATATAACATCTAGCAAATTAGTGTTCCTCTTGTGAAGTTTCCCTAAATATAGGTACTATATAAACATTTGAGCAATCAATTTCGTCTCTCCTATTTTGTATAAATATTAATTTCAATGATAAGTTAACATTATTTCGATTTGAGAGTAATATTTTATCTTAGCAACATTATTAGAAGCGATCTGAAAACGTAATGCATGATGATTTGAAAAATAGACGAATTTACTATTTAATTAGTCAAAAAGTGTAATGTAAGAGCGAAATGAATACGCGAAACTAGTAGTTAGGTATGTCAACGTCCGGACACAGTCCCACTGGAGATTCGAACCGAGCGTCCTTGCGTCACTCACTGTGCCTGGGCGTGCTGGCGGCGGCGGCGGCGTCTACGCCAGCGAGCAGTCGATCTCGACGATGTCCTTGGGCACGTCCACGAACTGGTACACGAGCCGCTGGCCGTCCACCTTGGCGAGGATCCCGCGCTGGTAGTAGTAGCGCAGCGCGCGCCCCATCGTCTCGTAGTTCATATCCGGTTTGTTCTTGTGGAGACCCCACAGCCTCGACACCGCTTTGGAGTCGACGAGCTTGAAGACGCCCTTCTCGCGGTTGGTCCACTTGATGTAGCGCGGGCAGTACTCCCGGTCCTGCAGGAGTTTGAGCAGGAACTCCCAGAGGTAGGTGGTGGAGCCCTCGCGGCTCTTGCGTTTGACGCCGGGCGTGGGCGGGGCGTCGGTCCGCGGCCGCTTCTTGGGCTTGAGCTTGTTGTGGTGGTGGTGGCGGTTGTAGTCGCCGAAGTCGAACACGGAGTAGGGCAGCTCGTCGTGGGTCAACGGCGGCGGCGCGGGCGCAGTGAAGTGGTGCGCGCCGCCTCCGCCCCCGTACCCGTAGCCGTATGCTTCGCGCTCGTTTACTCCGCCCACTGAAACAATAAAGAAGATTCGGTTAACTACTGCTTTAAAACGTTAAAGTACTTATTGAAGAAAAAGTGACTAAAATATATCAAACCCGAACTAATGTTTTGCAAATCTCAAAGTCTTCCTAAAATCAAAACACTGTGACTTAAAAAGGTAGACATGATGATACATAAACAGTTACGATTAGTCAACGGCCTGAAACAATTGTGGGATTAGGCCGGTCTCATAGTTCAGCTATGGGAAACTTAGGACAGTCTATGTTGTCAAAACTACGCATAGTACTTAGACATAGCGTGGGTAAACATCTGGGACGTCTAAATATTCATAGGCCTCACCGACCGTTGCGTAATATGTATTTAAACATTCTAATTTCAAATATAAAAATTTACTGGTTAAAAACAAGGCGATAGGTAAGTATCAATATAACATTATCATAACAAGACCTATAGATACAGGGAAATGGTTCATTATTTTTTTCTGCGTTATCTAATTTCAATTATGGCTGTTATTGATGATGAATGAGCATGTTATTGTCGGCCGCCACTATCGCGCGATTATTGACATTTTATTTTTTTATTGCAATACAGGACGGATGCACTGACACCATTTCTAAGTTCTTCCATTTATTGATTAAGCTCATTTTTATGAGTTTTGCTATTTAATTACGAGAAGCGATGGTTATTTTTCTTTCGTTTTGTGTTAAAAAAGAAAATTATGTTACGAGGAAAAGTTAATGGAAAAACTTCCTTGACAGTTTGAGGTTATGTTTCTGATAAAACATTAATCCGGATAGTCGAAAACAACTGACTAATGCTAGTTAAAAATATAAGCGAGTGTATGATAAGACAATGAATTGAAATAGATAAACGCGAGCTACATTGCGTCAACGTAGACGCCTTGACCTCAATAAAGCTGTGTACTGCCCGCCCTGTCACCGACCAGCGACACGTTGGCTTTCCTACGACACATGTCACGATATTTTAAAAAACACGTAACTTTTTACAAAATGAACAGTGTGACAAGTGTATAAATCAGAAGCAATTAAGTATTTCTGAAATGTGAATGGAAACGACCGGAATATTTCACAGGAATTAGGTTTAAAGCGCGTATTGAGGTGGGTCGAAATATTTGCTTGTTTATGTTACGTTGTTAGCCCAGATTTGGTTGAAAACTGGAGGAAGAATCCGGTAGTTATTGATTAGTAATAAAAACTAGTTTTCAGATTTTATAATACCATAATCATTATGTGGTCCATCGGACTACTTAGCTAGGTACTCAGTATGTAAGCAAGTATCTTATGTTTATTTAGGAACTAAACAGCTCCAAAAATATAGTTTTTTACAATCAAGTGTAATTAATTAGCAAGTATTTTAAGTTCATTCGAATTAGGAACTTGTTTAGGTTATGTTATACCCTGTATGCACCACCCCACCACGCGAAGCCCATCCTATTTTCGCGAGCGGAAATCTTTTCTTTGTAAACAGCGTGCGAGTGGCGTGTTCGCCATTTTATTTCTAATATTATCTAACTGGCGTATTTTCGCGCGTTATCGGAGGTCGTTCACCCCGCTAGCTACACGTGCCACCAACAACGTCTTAAGTAACATTGCGTTAGGCTCAGGACCATATGTCACACAATACTCTACGTATGTATTGCCAGAGCCATGAAAGGCCTCAAGAACAATGTTAGTGAGCCGCCTTGATTGGAAACGCGCGGACTGTTGCGAAAAACCGTGCGAGTTCCTCCATTGTGGTAACATGACGTCATACTATACATATTCCTCGTTTTACTCGTACAACACGCAGCAAGTAGCTACCCCAACAAACACCATCATTATAAACAATTTTCAATCGTCAAGGAATTAAATTACAAGGCATTAATAATGATTGAAAAGCTGGGATTATATCGATACTATATCGAGCGAGCCATCATCGGCGCGATACATAATTCAAACCCGATAACGGTTGTAGAACATTGTACTTAGTTATTTACAATTTAATGAACCATCCCGAGGAGCTTCATAAAATCTTCGACGAGCCTGGGAACACAGGCAAAACGGGGTAAAAAACTTGCATTTTATGTGCAGACGGCGCTATTTTTAGCGCATGCGCTGGACGCATCCTACTGGTTGTTAGGATCAAGGTTACGGCGGTTACGCCCGTCTGGAACTCGAACCGACTTCGCTACTTGCCTTTGAAAAATAAACTAGTGGGGCCCTATTCCAAAGTCGACTCTATTTCTCTATGGTAGAGTTGGAAAAGCGGGAGTGGGAGCTTTATTCCCGGATGCAAGTATGCGAATGCGTTAGCGGCGCGGCGCGGGGAGGGAACCGGTCGCGCGCGCATCCCGCGCACCGATAAATGGGTTACCCCACAAACCTCTTGCGATATAAACGGCGGTGTTTTATAGGCTATAGCTGTTGGCTGACTTTGAGGAAAAGCGTCTTATAAAATTTGCAGATAGACTTTCAGCCACGCGGAAGAATTAAAAACTATAAATTCAAAAGTTTCGGGAAAGTTGCCAGCCCGTCTCTTAATAAACAACACCTAGAACGAATTATCAGTTTGCAAAAATGATAGCGTCTATTTTCGCGCACGATAAGCGCCAGATAAGATATAGATTGGGCTCATTTCCTCCAGGCAACCGGCGAAATGCAAAGTTGAAAACAAAGTTTTATCTAAGCGTCACTGAGCCGGAAGAGATAGTGCAAATAGCAGAGGATATTAGCCATTAAATATTACGATTATTAAGCAATTTTGATTGTGTAATTCATATTAACCATATAAAATAGAAATTACAAAGGAAATCGGAACTAAAAAGAAGAATTAACATAAAATGCACACGACTAGAGTCCTTATGCAAAAAATAATGATGACATTTTTATTCCGAAGCTCATATCCTTCCATAGTTGACAATAGAGTTGGACAGACGTCATCCGCCACGACGCAGCGACACAACGCACCGGAAAGTCGTCTGTGGTTCTCGGCGTGTGCGCATATCCTATGTGATGACCAATTGGTCAGGAGATTTCGGAAGAGGACATAAAAAAATAAGGAGTTGGAGGAAGAAGAAGGGAAAGTGGAAGAAAGTGATACTTAGATCTCATTCAAAGAGTATTAGAGCCATGCAAAAGTATAAAAGCAGAATTTGATAATTCAAGATAATCCAGATAATAGAGTTAAATAAGATTAAGTAATATTAAAAATAACAATATCCTGAAGAATAATGGTATCTAACTTTTAACCTTCAACATCATAAACGGAAAGACGCAAACATCCAAGAAAGATCTATGTAAATGTCCGAGTGTAGTGGGCTGTGGTGGCTGCATCGGCGCGGGTGCGCGGGCGCAGGCAGGCAATGACCAGGAAATGACGCCGCCGCTTGACCTTCACAGATGCACACATGCATACTCCCGTATTCCCGTTTGCTAACCTCCCCCACTTCCCTTGCACATTTTGCATTCGCGCGATATCCCTTGCTCGTTAGAAACGGACATCAAACTCGACCGTTTCAATACTCCGCAATGTATATCTAATACAGCCATGTTTTAGTATCAGTATTGACTGTCCAAACAGGAAAATGCAAGCGTCTGATCTTGTTATTCGAATGATAGGGACACAAAAACACGGGATGGGTCGATAAGTCAGTTTTTTATTTCAACTTGAAGCAAAGGTGACATTGCCTAATTTGTAAATAATTGATAGCAGAACATGCATCCGGCGAGTTCGGATTGTTATATAATAAGATAATATAGATACACGGTACGAAACGTGAGGCCAAAATGTTTATCAAGAGAGCGACGTGGAAAAGTCGTGCGATATTTAAATAAGAAATCTAAATGGCGGAGGATTCGAGCGCAGGCGAACTTGGTGCGAGTTAAGAAAGGTCAGCACTGCACATTACGTAAGCAACAGGAACCAGGTCATGCGTCGCTAAGGCTCCAAGGGGATCACTGTTTGAGATAAACACTGAACAAACAGCTTCATTACTTATCTTGAAACCCGAGTTTTAGACTTTCGAGAATCTTCAAGAGTTTTAGATAAAGAATCTGCGACTTGACTAAGAAAAAAGCAAGTAAATAATTGAAGTGTATCCAATATAATCTGATGAAGGATCAGTTTTATGCAGATTGTAGTTACGGCATGAAATGAGCGAGGATTGCATTTGCATCGGAAGGCGTTCACACCGCGGTTCGTCCGCTTCGTAATGTCATTCGTTCAATCTTCTCTGATAAAGATACAGGACCTGTTCTGGTCTTTATTTCTTTCGTAACCCCTGCGACGGTATTTATCTGTCTCCTGTTATTGCCGTATACACTAGTAATCGCAGCACCGATTTATCTCAAAATTACTTCATTAGTAGCTATCTGAATTCCTAGCTGTTTGTCGTCGTTTTTTTCGATAAGATTAGAAATGGGACTCTATGAGGATGTTTTTAGTGTGATAGCGTTGTTCGTGGTTGTTTTTCTTGTTTTGCTATAGGGTTAATGCTGGTATCGGGTTTCGTCCAATTTCTTACATCGGTTTATTGGGATGACAACTTTTATTTTCTCGTTTTATATGTCTTAATTTTATTTTTTGTTATTATCTGCAAATAACTGCATATTTTCAAAGGTGCTTTCGATATAAATAGGTAAGTGCCTACTTAAAAATTGTTTTTGTATTACGTCTGGAATATTTCAAAGAGTATCGTTGTTTTTAAATTTCCGATAGTGTACAGAGTAAACACATCGATCTAACAGCAGCCGTTTGTCGGCTAAGGTCAGGTTGCGAAAGCCTGCACCCGCCGGCGTCGCCGCACAAACACGCTTGTTTGACCAACTGGATAATTTTGGTAGTACGCAAATGGAACTCAAAATATACTTAAGGATATTTTGGATATTTTATTACTGTAACTGAGCGGTAAAACTGATTCTTTAATGGATAACTTTAACATATTTCGGTTTTCTGCTAATTCGTTTTTCATGCTTATAAGAACTAATAAGACTGCATTGCCTCGTTTTAACAATTAGTTATGGAATAGCTACTGTACCTATCGAATTTAAAGTGATTGTTGAATTATAAGAAAGTACGTAATTCGCTTGTCACTAGAAATCCAACTGAACAAACATAATTGAAACGCATAATATACTCGTAACTATAAGAATTTCTTTAGCGTTTTTACATAGTAACAAGTGGAAAGTCTACATCATAAATATTTTCTTGAAATTTCCTTGAAAGCTCTTTAGTAAGTATTTCTGACTATGATTTCTGTGTTATTGGCACAATAGTTTCCAATATTATAGTGCCATGGTCACAAGATGTGCGAAAATCGCATTTCGATTGTGAAATTCAAACACAATTTTTTGCAAAACAACTGACACGTTATTGATTGTCAATTGTCAATAACATACGTTATTATTCAACGGTTAAAACTGTAGATTGGCATTTCTATTTTTTTTTGTTTAAAATGTCATCTAGCTCTTTAAAATTAGTTGGCATAAATGTTTCATTTCTAAATATGACTATTTACAAACAATATATTTTGGATATTATAGTACATATTATATTATATCCAACGACATACAAACGCTGCTGTACCGTTTTTATCTAAATAGGAAGTCACTTGTTATCTTGTTCACGTTTTTGTTTAAACGTCAATTTTGTCGTTGGACAAAATTATTTAAAAAAAAAACCTTTTTAAATGTTTGTGTACAGGAAGAGACTTTTATAAATACATGCACGTTAGTATGAAGGTATACGCAAAACGCGAGTTTATTTTTTATCAGAACTGCAGTGGAAAATTGCCAGCTAAATCGACTTATCCAACATATTGACTCTTGTAATCGAACCGATAAAAAAGCATAAAAAAATAATATCCAAGTATATCCGTATAGTGAACTCTACAGATGTCGTCTTATTTGATAGCCTTAGGTTATCGTTGTTACCTAAAATGTTTTTATTTATGGTTGGCAAACATACGACCGGATGCAGTTATCGTGGCTGCATATACGGCCCGGTACAAGTTGTGTGCTGTTTGCTTAGGTCGGGTAATACTGAATACTGCATGATAGTTGGGTAAGGTCAGGTTCACAGATAGGCTTTGTGAAACGGCTGCCTAGGGTTGCCAATTCTTTGATATTACCTACTGTATTTTTCAGTTGCTAGCTTTAAGGTTAGAATTTTCTTAGGCAGGATTTAGAGATTTTATTTTGTTGAGGTATTGTTACATTTGTGACTTGTATTAGTTTAGATATTATTTATTTCTAAGCCGCTGGGTCTCGTTATGAACCGGCCGCGTTGGAGAGCTATTAATGAGGCTTATGCTCAGCAATGGGCAGCTATAGGCTGAAATGATGATGATTATTTATTATCTGCAATGACCCGTCCAAGTGGTCATCGTCACCCTTGGTAACAACCGTATTGACATTATTGACTTTCTCCTCTCAGTTTTAAAGTCATCTGGATTATTTGTCATTATCTAGTCATTATAACCGACCTGGGTTTCAATCTCAAGGTGATTGGAGTTCGACCACCTTTTGCTTACGTAAATGTATGCAATTAAAGTATTGTTTTAGTTTTGTTTCATTACAATGTTGGTACAACTGTCGTGAAGTTTAAGGATGCAAACGTGACAAAATTACGTTGAATGGAGTATTGAATATACCTACTTATGTATTTCTGCAATGTTTTCAACTTATTTCCTTTCGTGGTTATTTTTTTGCTACATCTTTCGGAAAATCATCGCATCTCCTTTCTAAAAATGTAAAAATATAAAATCTCCTTTCTTGTATAAATCAGGGTCTGTTATCTTATTTATTTACTAAAGATACCAGCATAAGCGTAAATACAATATATATTTCCAATAGAAAAACGGTTTTAGCAATCTTAGATGTCATTTATATGGTTACAAGTTATAATGTCAGAAAGCATAATGCCTTTAATTTAAAAGATAAAAGATTTTTTATTTAAAATTACACTTGAATGTGAATTTAAATGCTTTAGCCCAAAATATGTTCACATTTCTATTCCTTATTTTAAAAACAATAGGTATTTATTCCATCGCAAGTTATTTCTTAACACGTGTTCACTATAGGTACATAAAATCCTTGTCCAGTCCACAATGTATAAAATTTGCAACACATAGGTATTGGTATTTCCAGGTATTGTCATAAAATGTTAACGTGGCGATTCTGTGGGGTCCTTCCTTTTCGCAATGGCGTGGCTGAATGCAGTATCAGTTCTTTGCCATAAGCATTATCTTTGAAGCTCGTACTTATATGTTTGTTCGTAAGTGTCTGTTTGTAAAGAACTTCAAAGTTTTAGGTTATGTTAGTTTATTGTTCGTATTTCCTTCATTGATGTAGATATTAAATTAACTTTATTCTTTTGAGATGTTAATATTCATTTGGACTTTTGATTTTTTGGTTGTTTCTTTATTTAGTTAAGATTTGTAATAATTTAAGTTGAGTTTTTGATTGTTTTTATCCGACTTCAAATTTAAATGAATAATGTTCGCCATCAGTGTACCTACTTTTTTTAAAAAATCAGAATGTTTTTTTAAATTTGTTTGTTTTTGTATATTTTTCTAAAAAGCTTTACGTTGTATTGCTTTGTTATAAAAAAAAAAACAACATTTTTTTATAAGTAATTTTCACTTTCGCAACAGCCACTTGTTTCAATGAAACGTGCTCAAGTGCCTTTATCCATCTTTGATCACAAAAAAAATCTATAAAAAGCTCAGATAGAATCTGCTAAGACAAAAAGCAATGAGGAGAGTGCATCCCTTTATTATCATTTAGCTTGGAGGGCCGCGGGCAGGGTGCGATAGAAGCGGGCGGCGGGGGGCGGGGGCTGCAACTGTTCGCGCGCGTGGTCAATGACACGGCGACATTGCATCAACGCGCGAAGGTCACCCCCGCTAGATAGGGTTGCCAGTTCACAATTCTGGATTATACTAAGTTTGGGATAAGCTGGCATTTCTAAGTGAGAATGTATATGAATTTTGTAACAAAGACTTCTCTAATAGGGGAATTAATTGTAAGTTTTTTGTTGTTGGTATTATAGGTAGTATCATTATGAAAAAAAAACCACACAAGACGACGCTCTTAAATTTGATGATGAGGAAAAAATCTTCAAAAGAATACAATGGAACACTCAAAAAGTATTTACCTAATTGGAATAGGAATTACTTAATAAAATTAATAAATAATAGTTTTTTTTCTATTCTTCAGCTAAACATTACCTACGTTTTAAAATATTCACTTCTCAGAGATCGTAATTTTTTAAAGTGGCAACCCTACTCCCCCCGCCCTACCACCGCCCTCACCTCCCCCCACTCCTAACGCAAATTCCTACACTTCCTTGCATCGGGACGCCATGTTGGATCAATCAGTGGTTCCTTGCAAAGGGTTATTTGTCTAGATCTGTACAATTTGCTAGATTGATCGACGAACTAATCTACTTTGGTGAGGATGCAGTCAGAGAGAACTGTCGATTGGCATTTGTTTTTGTTTTCTTTTTAAATATGTGACTTTGTTTTTTAGGCAGCTTTGCTGAAAAGTTCGCTATAGTTTTATATCGATTAAATATTATAATGTTGTAAATAGCATTTTCTTTGACGTGCACCACGAAGACAAAGATGTCTTGATGATCGTGGTGGATTCTTCTGTGGTTTGATATAATAACAATACTGGCATAATATAGGTATAATCAAGCGAGATACATTTAAGTTTAACGTTGACTTTCTTGAACTTTGCAATTTGTAATGTCTTTGAACGTTCCTAACCTACGTCAGTAATACCTAATTATACCTAAAATTATAATATTCCACCGGGCAATGTCGAATTGTGGACGTATTTTGTTTGTCGTAGTGCTGATTACTAATGAGAACGTCGACTTCCTCTTCTGACTAATTTTGTGGACAGCCCGACGTCGCTGCCTACTCGAATTATGCAAATTTCGTAAGCAACTCCACTGAGTTATCATCAGCATTTAACTTTTTATAATTTCGAAATCGATCTTCATGGACTAAAACTTCTTTGTTGTGACGACTTCACATGAATTTCCGTTGTGCTTAACATTGTGATTCAAAAATAGAACTCTTGAACTAAGTGCTCCCGCGCCGTTGCGTGATTCGCGGGCATTTTCGTCTTCCGGTCATCTCTGACGATTTCCGGTTAGTATCCGGCCTTTAACCTGGATTGAGTGATTGAAATTCAATATTATACGTGTTAATAACATCCTTTATTATATCTTCATTGCTAGCTTTGGTGTTTTAAACATTCCAAGGAGTTTTAACGTATTACTTTAAAGTTCGAAAAAAGAATTCTTGATGTGTTACAAATATAGTATGTAATTTAGTTTATTATTGCCATGTTGAATGAATAGTTTCTTCCACGTTTTTTTGCAAACTCAAACCCTTCAGTTGTCAAGGGACTTGAGAACTCAAAGAGCTGTAATTTTCTGTTCATTATTCCCCCTTTCAAGTAAATTCTTATTAGAACAAGTAATTACATAGGTGACTTCACTCTTGATGTACCTATACGTAGGTATTATGTTGACGTTACAGTCGTTGCAAACCTAACTTTTGTATGATATCCTTATTGGGTGACAAACGCGTCATCTGCGGTTGACCTACTAAATATCACATGATTGGAATACTATCGCAAAATTGTTCTTTTGTTAAGTTTTGTTAGGAGGTTTCTGAATTTATTTTTGGAGTATATGCCATTTTCCTCAAGATTTTTGAAGTTATCACGATGGAAAATTATCTCGACCATGATGTCGGATGTCTATCAATGCTGTAGAATAAGGAACTCGAAACAAAAAAGCCGTTTACTATTTTCATGGCTAGATCAGCGACTTCGGCAAATAGTGTTGTCTCTTTGTGATACTGTAAAAAGCGGGTTGAGGGGCGGCCACGGCGGTCAAGGCCTTCGATTTCCATCACAGCATTGCCCAATCCGGCCCTGACTCCACGCAATCAGGCTGGAACGACTTTTTTACCTAATTATCAATTCTAAACTGATTGTCAACTCGCAGCCATTGTCACCCGTGATTGTTGAGCGAGACAAAGCGATGATGTCGACTCTTTGATTCTGCGTCCAATCTATTGACTGACATGCCGTAATCGATCTCGCCAAACTTACATAATTGACTCAATTCTTTGCTATTATATTTTGGTAATTAAGCCCATGCATTAAAATTCACACGGCGTTTCATAAAACGTCGGTCTGGTCTCCTAATTTAAACGTCCCATATTCCCACGCCCGCCGAACTTCGCAACATTGACACGGTAGCGACTGGCGGCGGCGTTATATTAAAATCGTAGTTTAGCAACCACTATTCTCTGGAATCTGTCGGTTTGGCACAGGCCATGTGGGCCGCGCGTAAACACATTGCGAAAGCCCTCTATTTTATATCCACGATGCGAATAGGAGCGTTGCGCGGAGTGCAAGCGGCCGGGAGTGCGTCGGAGCTATTTATGCAGCGCTATGCGGCCTAACACTGACCCGGTTAGGTCTCGGCGCATAAACACAAGGAGAGCGGGTCGCTCGCGAACTTCTAATTTGCAATAATTGACCCGCGACTATCTTTAGCCGGGAAGGGGTAGGGACGGCCGTGGTCCGTGAAGGGCGGGCGTTTCGCGCTCCGCCGGGAGCGAGCGGATAATTTTAAAACGGGCAGGAAACCAGTGGACCGCGTATGTAGGACGCCTGGACTCCGCTGGCCCCTTTTATACCTATCGTAAAAAGAAACTCACGCTCGTATGAGGTTTCCGGATAAGTGGAGCGCTGAGATTCCGGCGTCAAATTGGGTCGCGATTATTTTCCGTGCACGTTCGTGAGTTGCGGTGAGTGAGATCGAGTATTTCGGAAGCGGGAAGATGGCGGCGGTTGCGCCATTAGAGCGGCGGTCGAGATGCGTTGCGAAACGCGCGGGCGCAGGAAGCCGCGTGTGAAACGGAACGCGCGAAGGTGACGCACGGAGTTGCTGCAAGCAGACGCCTATTGCCGCGTGAATTTCATGAATCATGTGGAATAGACGTAGCTAACAGGCAAATCTGTGCGGTTAGGTCTGGTGGGTGGTACGGGTTACAGGTCACGTACGCCCGTTACTATGAATGGCCGGTGAATTCCGGGATCGCACTAGTCCTTTCGCTTTCAGCGCCGCGTGCGCTGCGCAACGCGCTCAAGGTCGCGGGCCGTTCAACTCGGATGCGACCGCGGTGTTGCGACACCGAAATATGTAATTGTAGAGGAGTAGAGGCGCGTTTGGCAGCGGCCGCGACGCAAGTGGGTCGCGCGGTTGCGCAAGCGATTTTCGTACGACAGATGGCGTACGTCGCGTCTTCCTTATACGGCCCTGCTTGAAGATGCAATTAAAACAATGATATGACTCGCTCCCTATTTCGAGATTAGTCAACCGAGTGAACTTACAAGGAACAATAACAATGTCTGCGTAAACAACGACATAAAAAGTAGATAAATCTGTATTATTTGTGAGAATAAGTTTCTAGGTCATGACAAAAACAAAATCAACGCACAAAGACATAAATTTAGTTAAACTAGGCAAGGAAGTCGTGAAAACAATTTACTTGTAGTTGAAATCAAAACAATTTTATGAGAGCGAGAAAATGTTGTTGATATGTAAGTACACGATTCTTGTGTAAGAGCCCGCGCCCCCGACCCACATCAACTGATTTACAGAGCTGTAACTATCGGAAAGTAGGTGCTTATCAAATTTCAGTTAGCGATAATGACTCACGCCAATCCTATAAACTATATCGAAGAGAACTTCGAATAGTTTCAGAAGAAAGAAAGTTTACATTTACGAATATTTGTAAACAAATTGAAGACGAGGTTTATTTGGCAGAAATTCTTGTAGCAAGAAAAAAAAACTGGTAAACAGGAAAGGCAGTCATCAGGAATCATGTAATTTTCCATTTTGAAAGTTTGCGAATGTCAATAATAACGTTCCGGTCCCCCGGCGCGGCAAAAATAGTCGCCAACTATTAATATGAGGCGAGCGCTAGTACTGCAGTGCCCTTGAAACGGGACGATCACCCCGATCCACTCCCGCGCACCGCCTCCCCCCTCCTCCCGCCCCGCGCCGCGCGTTAGAAACGCACACACGCGCGCGTTATCGCGATGCAGCGCTTGCAGAATACTTACAGCGATAATTCATTTCCATTTCATTCGTTACGAACTGCAAGGGGTATTTCATTTTGTTTGTTTACTTGGATTCTTCGTTCAGTATGTAGGTGGGAGGGAATTGAGTTGTGGTTGCTTTAATTAAAGGTTTTCCTTATATCGTTCGAGTCTCACCTGTTGAAGGAAATTTCCTTGTCATGGTTACACTTATTGTCTTACTTAATATTACTTTATTTCCGTAAAATTGCAACAACATAAAATATGGCTCGTGTAAGTAATTTGATAATGTCTACTAAACCGAAAATTCTTCACAGAATTTTTATTTTCCTTTTGCTGGGACATTATCATCTCCTTTACAATTTTCTTTTTGATCATTGCCACGTGTAGTCTATAGTCCATTATAAGCCTCCATTTGTATCCATATACAAAACAAGTGTAGGTACTCTATCTAGGTCCTCCGCCCGCATCATCTGACGCAACGGCTTCAAAAATCACCTCTCGTTGGATCATTTGCGCATACGCAATCCGCACACATGGATGATTGTTACACCCATATACCTCAGTTTAGCAATTCACTACGTCCGGAGTTGCCATATTGGTTACATTTTGATGGGTTAAGAGATGGTCTGATAGATCTCGTTGGGAATTTGCTACTCCATCACCAGCTATATTTTTAAAAGAGTACCTTTTAAAACTAAAAAATTGGTCATTATTTATCCAATTTGAAAGGCAGAATTTCGGAATTGGATATTTCTCAATAAAAAATGTAGAAATAGGCGGATAAAAGTCCTTTTCGTTCCTAATCAAGGACAGCAAACGAAAGTGTCGAAAGACTCGTTCTGAACGGGAAATTGTTAAACGAAAGACGTGGCACATATTCACACAATCAGGTTTCGACTGCCCAATCCGAGTAGGAAGGTCGTATAGGTTTCGCCAGAGCTGACAATGGCGCCGCTGGTACCGGTTGCCCAATCGCCACGTTTGCAACACCGAAATTTCGTGTGTGTGTTACCGCAATGGCCGCTTAAAACAACACTACTTCTTCACTACCTGAGAACCACCCGCCTTTGCGATATCGTTTCCATAATCTAATAGTTCATACTTCAACTGCTTTCCGAACTCCTGGTAGTTTATTCAATGCCTAGTTTTGTTGCTATTTCTATTTTTATGTTCATTCATTAGTTTGTTCTTATCAGGATGACGTAATACGTGTTAGAATAACATAAATACGTCAATTTAAGTTTTATTATTAGGTTTATGGTAGTTTATGGGTTTCCTGAATCGGTTGCGGTTTTCACAGATTAATCCGTTGCATTGCCTGTAGCCGTGTATGCAAAATAACAACTATGTTTGTTATGCGGCTGATAAAAACATAAGGACATGATACATTGTTATGCTCACATTTTCCTGCCGAATGTTATCGTTTTTGTTACAATTCTTATCTTGTTATTGTATAACCGTTTCCTTCGTGATTTGTTTGCACACAAATAATAAAGCTAGGTACTTTATTGTATCGAGACTTGTTTCTTAGAAGCCTGTTTTCTAGGACAAACGCAGGACGGCGATGACGACGATTCCATTATTAGACATTTCGTCCAGTTATTGTTCTAACTATAAAACAGAAGTTGTTCCTTTTGTGCAAGATACGGCTATACTAATAAGAGCTATTATTCAAGTTCGTATTAGAATATGTACCTATTAGTCATCTTCACCTATCGCTGTGAGACAAAGAAACATGACCGGGGAATTTTGCCGCTGGTGTACTAACAAGGCATTTTTAAAATGCAACACAATCGAAAGTGGACATTCGCATGCGCGCGTAGTAGCTTTGGCGACGCGGCTCGCATATACGTCGGCGCTTGTTGTTTTTTGCATCTTTATATTAGGAGCACTGACCTTGCGCAATGTCAAATAGCTGAGGCGCAGTGTGGACGTCGAGCCAACATTCGATAAAAGCGGCGACGTTGTGCAGCGACGCGGCTCGCCAACTGGTTCCGTCCATCGCGACTTTTGTTTTTGTGTCACGGAAACCGCTCGCATCCTACCGACTACTACCAACCTTTTTATATCCTTTATCTTGGACGCTACACGTGTTGAAACCTCGTCTGACTTCGTCGAGGTAGCGAATACATCAACGGAAGAGTTTTTACATAAATCTGGTTCTGTTTAAAAGGAAGATGCTCTTTGCTAATTAGCTAACAGGATAAATGAATGCAATAACTAGCACGATAGCGATTATATGCTCATATCCATGACTAAAACGTACTTTCCATGTTTTGTTGCGGTGGGCTCGTATCGTTTACGTAAATGCAAATATACACGGCACTCCCGCCGGGAGAATGTTGATTCCTAAAATATATTGCCGTTTAATCCAGTCAAATTAATCGGTTTGTTTTCGAAAACGATTCCCAAAGTGGCGATGGAACGCTGTTTTTATTTCGGCCAAATTGCAACAAATGTAAAGGTAAATTATGGGACAGTAACAGAATATTTTCTGCATTTAATGGTTCATTTTAAATGTGAAAGAAGGCCAATTGGCGCGCTGCCAGGGTGAGGTAAACACTGCCCCGGAAGTAGGTCTGCTTATCATGTGGACACGCTAATTTAGATAACACTGCTTGTCGACTCGACTTGTCGCCAACTTGCAATTATGTCGGGGATGCATCAAATAAATCCATCTTGAAGGAATTGCAATCTTTATTTGTACTGTACATGGGTACAATCGTATTTTTGTTGAGACGTCCAACAAATGAATCAGAAAATAAATCTGCAGAATTGCAATCAGAGAGTCGAATGTTATTTAATTTGTTATCTCGACAGCTTCGAAACAACGGCGATAGTTGTCAAGTATTTTAATCTCGAAGCTGAAGATTGTTGGATACCGGAGTGCAAATGTCAAGAATGCGCACGTTTTCGTACGAGTGTCAAGAATGCTTGTTTTCCCGAATTCCCAACCGCTGGTAAGGTCACCTTCCGGGTAGAGTCGTTCACCGCGCGGTCACCTACAAATCTACCTACTTCGACCGAGTCGATATTACAACTGTATTGTTCCATTTTATATTCAGTCTCTGGCTGTTTATTATGTGTTTACGTAATCGCAATACCTATTTTATTATTTTTAGTTTATTTACTATCCCTTTTACATCTATGTAATTTATATATTCTTATTAGAATTTTGATTCTCTTTTCTGGCTACTCAACAGTATACAACAAGGAGTTCCTTGCTTAATCGTTATTATTATTACAACAATTATTCGTTATGTTCTTTTTTTGCTAAAGATTTCGCTATTTATGTTCCAATTCCTTTGATTAACATACTCGTTGTTTCGTATGTATCGTTTCCTGTCGGCGTCGCTTCGTTCACTTGAGGTATTTCACGTTCAGTCGCACTAATCGATTACAAGTCACGTCCGATCGATACTACATTCGATGAGATATTTCTAGAAATACTAATAAGTTTGTTAACTTGTTTTTGTTGCAATTCTTTATGTGCATTGTTTGGGGGTTTATTTTCTAATCGTATTTCATGTTTGTTTTTTTTTTAATATTCTGTCTTTTGACATAACTTCTGATATGCTTTTTGCAAATATATAATTTTGGCTTCCCTCCACTGTTGTTATGATATAAGTTGCTTTGTGCATATTAATCATATTGTTATTTTAAGATGCGTTTCTTTTTCTTTTGTTGTGATTCACGGATATCAACGGGGGTATTTGTTTTTAAGTCGCGTGACGCCAGTTATTATAATTATGCTAAACACATTTGGTCTTGGTTGAAATGAAAAATGAAATTGAAAACTAAACAAATCGAGAATGATTGTAAAATATTACAACTGTTTACAGATGAAATTAAGAGTGAACTTTTTGAATCCACGTTGTATATAAAAATAACTTTACTGAGTGCCTGACGCTGACTACTTAGAAGTATAGGTACCTACTTCCAAAATCTAAAGCATGTGAATGATCACTTAAAAGATGAATTCTAAGTGACCGAACATAACACAACCTATGACCAAGAAATCAATATAAAACCTGTAGACTCTGAAATTATCAAAGCAAAACAAAAGACTGTAGACTCACCAGGTGGTCTCGGGTGCGCAACATGATGTTGTAAGGAACTAGCGATCTGATGATGCTGGTAGAACGGCAGGAAAGGTGGGTGGAAGGCTGGCGGTGGCTGTGGCTGCAGTCGCGCCTTCAGCTCCTCAGCGGATCCTGCTCCTGATGATGAAGACTCTACGTCTGAGACGCCACTGTCTGCTGGCGACGGGGGGAGGGATCCTGTAGACAAAACATATGAAATATTAAAAATAATTTTCTTCAAATCTATTTTGGTATAGTTTAATTTAGTCTTGTGGATAATAGAGTTGAATGAAGCATTGTTTTTCTCATTTCTAATTCATTGTCGATTGGCGTTCATATAATTCTTTTTGTTTTCATCATAATCAAATTAATCATCAATGTTGTTTTGCACTATTTCTATTTAGATTTTATGTCCATCTTCAATAAATCTTAAAAGATCGTTAAAAACCGCCGTTAAAATTTCACAAGATTTAACTTGCTATTATAATCTAACGGTCACTGGTCAGTGCAACAATTTGCATGCATGCAACCCTTGAGATGCAATTAATCCTCTCTGGTCAGTTCAAACAATATCCCTGGGATAAACCGTTAGATGCACTTGCATTCTTGTCCACCTGTGGGAATCTGCGTTGGTCATTGTGATTCAAAAAAACATAGTGTTTGGTTAAATTATGATTATGCAGATTATTTGGGGTTGCATTTTTTTGCATTCGTAATCGGTTTGCTTTTAATGCGTTTTTAGAAATGAGTGGTTTTAAAGGTGTATCTTGGTCATGTTTTCTTTTAATTAGTTGTTACAGTTTGACGGTTTTATGTCAGTAAAGTAAGGGTCGGTGTAAAATATCTCGACGCGTCTTCTTTCTTTCTCAAGCTGATTTAGTATTCAGTGATTCTTAAAATAGATTTCCGTGGTTCTGGTCTTATGTTTGTCGGAAACTTTCTCATGTCCAGCCCTTGTAATAAAAAGTTTGACGAATAACGGTTGTCCGGTATTTAAATAATATAATCAACAGTGGCTATACAAGTATAGCTAGGAAAGAAAGCTTTTTATTCATACATTTCCTACTCCTTTGAAACTATGAGGGTATTGAAATGACCATTTGACCGGTGTCCATATAAAATGCTGTCCACACCCTTTTGTACCCTTTGTGTGTCCTGTAGTGGACAAAGGGTGGGAATCGGGAAGCTTCGGCTGAACTTTTGACCATTTAAATGGAGAATAGTGTAGTGTTACGGATTTGGTTATTAAAATATGGGGAGATATTAAAGTTATCATTATTCTTTTAAGAACTGAATGGGTAACGTTTACACGTGGTTTTTTAATAAGTGTTTTGGTAGTTTTGCTATTTGCAATATTTAAAATAATGTAACTTTACATAGTTGTTATAAATTTCTAACTTAATTCTGTATTTGCATTCTTTGTAGATATTTGTTGACGTAAAAGTAATATTTTTTTTTCTAATTTAATTAGCAATTGATTCCAGTTGTTATTATTCATGGATACTAATGTTTTCCATTAACTATAATTGTCTTGGCGTGTTATAAGACCTTTTTAAAAGACTTAGATTGAAAATCCAAGGCATAATAGGCACCTTAGAACATATCTAAATAATATTCCTAGCTATCTCACAGTGATGACCAACGGCTACCAGAAATCAACCCTTCTTGTCACCCTTTCATCTTTCGTATCAAAATAATAATAAATTAACTATAAATAATGGCTGTAAGGTACGAAATCCGAGGGGACTGATCTGGTATACCGGTCAGCAAGGAATGCGGTCCCATTAGTAGAGCATCACAATGAAGAACAAAGGAGTCTTCACCCCTTCTTAATCTGGCCATCTTTATGGACTGGACACTGTCCATTCTCTATTATACTCGATCCGCGGCGTTAGACCATAATCCTTGCGAAAGAATTAGATGATGTTTTTTGCATATATGTTAGTATATGTAAGGTTATGCAAATATATTTATATTGGTAGGTATATATTGTAGGATGTTGAATTGAGCTAACGAAATCGTATGGTTTTATTTTAACTTAAGTTACTATGTACTTTTTGAGATTCTCTTATTTGTCTACACTTTAGTACACAATATAAACTTAATTCATCAATCATTTAAAAGCTATGTTCTTTTTGGTGGAGCCTCTTCCATTCCGTTTTGTTTTTCACATTCCTCTTGACTACTTGATACGACATGACTCTGGTTCTTTCCTTTATTTGCTCCATATATGTTTATTAAATGATAGGATTTTTATCTCATAAATATTTTTAACATTTTATTTATAACTTGCAAAATATTCTTGATACTTTTTCCAATTAACCTTGTCTTAACTATATCGTGAACTGTTACCTCTCTGACCCTTTATCCTAAAGATATGCAAATATTTAGAATAGATCTACATAACATAACGTGTAGTGTTAGGTTATTCAAAATGTGGTTTTAAATCTTCTTTGTTGGAGTTTAAAATTATTTTAGCAAAGGGTTTCGTTATGTACCGTATTTTTGGCAGTTCTTGATATTTTGTTTTATACATATGTACTATGGTTCTTGTGTTGTTTTACATATATTAGGTATGTTTGTCTTTAGTAGACTGTAAGTTATTTAGCTGTGTAGTGTTTTGCTTATTTCATTTGTTTTTTTTTCAAAAGTAGCTACCTTATCTTTCACTTCATCTATATCATGGTTTTTAGAAGTTAAAGTACCTTTGTAATCTTTTTGTTTAGGTATTTAGTTCATGTTTTACCTAGTTTTGAAAGGTGATTCATATTTAGTTAGGTATTGTTTGCATATTGCTTACCTAATTTGGAATTTCTGTTATTTCCTTCTAACTGCGGTTATGTTTTTGTATTCATCTACTCATTAGTTCAGTAAAAACCCTATACAACAACTAACACATTTATTTAGTCTACAAAATGATTAATATCCTTCTCGATATTCGCACATGTAACGATACGACCCACATCGTACCCAATGCGCCGAACCGTCTGAATCCATCATAATTGCCCCTCAACTCACAATACCCTCCCAACAATGGGTTGCGTTTGCGCACCCACGCGTGACATTCTAATTTCAAAGTGTCAATAGCTCAAAAGCTGAGCGAGACGGCTGTTAAACGTTCGAGTGTAAATGAGAAGGAAGATAAGATTAGCGACCATTGTGATGACACAGCGTTTTTGAATTGCAAGGTGCATAACCCATTTTTGTGCAGATTAAGGATTTTGAGCAATATGTGCAAGCTGCGTTTCGTTTGTTTGGTTAGGATGGTGTGTGGAGCCTGCTGCAATGTGTGCAAGGGTTGCCTTTGATGTGCCGACTGGGTTAGGATGTGAAGTTTGCAAAGGTGTCGCGTTTGATGACGGTTCGAGTGGTCATGTGTCTGGCTTTATAAAAAAAGTTTAGGTATTATACAGTCTTTTGTTTTTTAATTAGCTTATGTTTGTAAAAATTGAATACCTACACCAGGGATGTTAGGGAGCTCCGTAACCGTAACCGAAACTATCGGATATCCGATATAAAAAATCATCCGTAACCGTAACCGAATCCGAAATAAAAGTTTCGCATAGTATCGGATAGGGGTGGAGCCTAATTGAGACACGTTATTTGTATTTTACTTTTGAAATTCCTTAAAAAATTAATATCCGTAACCGAAACTAACGGATAATCCGAAATAATTTATTATTCGTATCCGTAACCGTATCCGGTATAATAATCATTCCTAAATCCGTATCCAATCCGTATCCGAAATTTCATATCCATAACATCCCTAACCTACACCTTACCTACACCATCTTTTTAGCTATATGGTTCCGAAAAAAATGCCGAAAAAAAAATTGCTAATTATATAAGCCTATGTCCAGCAGTGAACTGCAATGGGCCGATGATGATGATTTAAATGAAATGAATTTGCCAGAAATCGCTATTGCCATGAAAAATCGCAGTAATAAGGTAGAGGAATATAAATAAAGGAGGTTTTATAGCCTAGCTGTCTTCAAAAAGATTGTCTCACATTTAAGATATCTCACCTCGTATCTCACAAATACCAAAGCCTTTGACTTGTCAAGAATAGACTTCCTTCCTCTTTGATTTCGTTAGAAAGCATTGAGACATACTGAAGTATTTGTTCTAAAAGCACATGAATTACGAAGAATCAAAGAATTATTAATGGTAAAAATGTACATATTTGATTAGGAAGAACCGAAAGATTTAAATTTCAACATGTTGATTTTGTTCCGTACTGCTCTCTTTCAGTACAAGGGAAGGTTCATTTAAAAATAATTGCGGGTCGCATTCTACTGGGTGTAACAGAAAGGGGGTATACAGCCGAAACACAGCGATAGTCCTCATGAAACTGAACAACTTTCCCTAAGAAACACGGGTCGGAACTCGAAAAAAAAAAATTCGCCTCCCCATACAAAATGTCCGATCAGCTGATCGAGTAAGTATGGGCGATCCAAAAATTTTTTCGAGTTACTACCCATGTTCCTTGGGGAAAGTTGTTCAGTTTTTTTGTTTTACTAGCGCTGTGTTTCGGCATTATACCCCCTTTCTGTTACACCCAGTATAACTTTGCTACACTAAACTGTCATGCTTCTTCAATTGATGATATTAGGAGAGACTGGCAGAATATTGCAAATTCTATCCGAAAAGAGGAATTATGCTAAACTAGAGGCTGCCCGCGACTTCGTACGCATTTATTGTCATTTGTTGGAAAATTATCATGACATCGTTAAATAATATAGCCATTTTTGATGTGCAAGCTACATGTCAAGTATTGTCAAATTTTGTTCAGTAGTTTTTGCGTGAAAAAGTAACAAACATCCAAGCATCGGCACAAACATTGACATTCATAATATTAGTATGATGTAAAAGAAACTGTGCTCTAAACTTGTCAACTCGACAATCAATCAGAAGTTCAATGGCTGAATGCAATTAGAACCCTTTGCGTTAACCCTTCGTGTAAACATTAAATAGATGTTGCACAAATACGCCCGCATAGGGGTTAAATATTGCACATTTTCGGTCACTCGGTCCCTTTTGGACATCTGCGTTGGACAATGGGAGAAAGTTAAAAAGGGATCGAAGTTAGGGTGTATTTATTATGAACTAGAGGCTGCCCGCGACTTCGTACACATTTCTATTTGTGAAAACCTGTAATTGGCTTAAATTTATCATCATATCTTTGAAAAAACGCGAAATATCTGCAAATAATAGCCTATGTGTTATTCTGATGTCCAAGCTAAGTTATTGTAAAATTTCATTAAAATCTGTTCAGTGGTTTTTACGTGATGAAGTAACATCCATCCATCCATACATCGGCACAAACATTGACATTTATAATATTATTAGGATAGAATTTTGAGGAAAGTGAGGGACTGATAACTTTATGAAAAATATTTGAATACTAGATCTAGCTATTTTGGTGTAAGTTGAAGCCTGATAAGTAGATACCTAGATTTTCTAGAATTTGACGAACCTCGAGCTAAGAATGTACGTATTATGTTATATCTCATTCTAGGAATATGTTTCTAATAAGTAGAATGTAATCTAATTGGATTTTCTAGAATGTTCTTTTATTTCTAGAAGCATTTTGAAGTTGTTGAGTAACTTCCTAGAAATTTATCTGGATATTGTTACTATTAAACTATCTGAAACATTTGACCTTTATCAGTGACTAAATTAGTGCCTGTTTCACATCCGACAGATAAAATTTACCTGACAGATAAACCTATGTCTATTTCATAAAACATGACGTTTTAGATAGAGACAGGTATAAAATATCTTTCAGATATATTTTATCTGTAGATCGTTAAATAGGCCCGTAGAACTTTATATACTAACTGACAACCTAACCTATTGTTCAAAAAACAAAACCTTAATGCGACCCAAAAAGAAGTGTATTTAACATTTCCTGCCCACGCTCCAGCTACTTACATTAAAATATAAGTCTGCATGGTTCAAATTTCCTGGAATCACGGAAACTGTACCGAAGTAAAATATTTAATGCCCTTAGAGGTCTACTTATGTACTGTGTGTATGTGTGTGTGTTACATACACGTGTAATGTAAACATGTCTCTGTTTACTTAGCTACGTATATATGACTGTCTGTCTGGGCTTCACAAGTACGGTGAAAACGTCTTTTTTGGAATTCTTCTTTAAAAAAATAGTTTTTTATGGTTTGAATACTCATACTCATACTCATTTATTTCGTAATTTTCATTACATGTCAACAGAGGTAGTTTAATATTTCGAAGATTCGAATTAAGTTAATTTATTTATTTAATTTGGTATCTTATCAAAGGCATACGTGCCGAAGTTTTTAACCTCTTATAATTAACGCAAAATGATACATTTTTGTTACAATTTTTTGCTCCTGAAAACCATTAGCGTAAACTGGAACACGCATTAATCGATGTAAAATAGAAATGGAACATTCATTGTGCGGCCCATCGAACAAATTATCCTGGCTGGCAACAGACTAGCCGCCATGTCCTTACATTATTCACATGTCATTGCTACAGTGTTGCTAGGTCGAAATTCTCTAAATCTAATAAAAAATATTCTTGCTGTTACTAGGCGCTCCTAAAGTAGAAGTATGCAATACTTAACTTAATTATTTTAGTAGCACACAAGGAAAAACGCTTCATTTATGTACAATTTGTATAACGACGTAGGTAGCAGTTAAATTACCTGCCACAAAATTTCCCGCTTTCAGGAAAAGGTTTCACGTTGGCAACTTTATTACGCAATATTTGTTTGTGTGTGCGTAATTGTGTAACAGTGTTGGTAGCGTGGCTGCGGAGGTATGTGTGCGTGGGGAGGCGGGTGGTAGAGCCTGGTCGTGACATTGGGAGAATCAGCTGACGCCTATCGATTGCTTCCTTATACCCTCTTTATGAATTTTTCATGTCGGTTTACGACACTTCGTCCAAGTTTGTTGTGACGCGTAATCCCCGTCGCCTTGCGGTCTCCTTACTAAATTGTAATTGCTTTCGCCATTTCACGGTTTGTTATTTCGAGTTCTATTACTGTTTGAATTGTTTTAGCTTTTGGAGTGAACTTTTTTATTTCTTTTTTGTTTTCTGCTTTGTTATATCCGTCTATGACGTGGGCTCTCGTGATTATTAGATTTCCTTTAATATGCACGAGGTTGTGTAATGCTGTCTACACACCAAAGCCGCCGGCGTGCCGCCGGGCTAGGCCGACGGCTTTATGTAATACGAAAGGTAGCTGTCAAAAAAACCGGCGGCTTTGGTGTGTAGATACCATACGATTTCCTTAAATTGTTACCTCTTTAGGGAATAGTATAAGTACTTATAAGTAATAAAACGTGTAAAAAGGTACGCAATGGGGCAATTTAGTTCCGATAGAAATTGACTAAAAACCTAACGTTTTTAGGCTCCATTATCAACACTACACCGCCCAAAAATCGAAGGTACCCTGTAATTTGTCCACATTATACCTATATACTACTTTGTTGTTCAGAAAGTACTTCTATGTATCCGTACGACAAACATAATGACCTGAATCGTGACATTACACTATATTCTCTGTTTTTAGTTGAGATATGTTTTCTACGTCCTTGATAGTTTTGGACAATCTCTCTTGACAAGTATATCGTAGACATTTTCCTAGTTAATCAGACTTGTAGGTACATGTAACGTCTGGGACATTGGTTGTCAATATTACCTTAATGATTACCTACTGGAATATAGCTAAAAAGACGACAACTATAATGAAGAACGAACAAGAAGAATAAGACTTATTTATTTGAAATAAAAAGTCCATATTACCGTGACAAATATATAAGAGTCATTACATATTACCGTGACAAATATACATATAAGAGTCATACACAGAATTAGGTTCAAAATTATCTTTCCTGTTCCTGATGATTAACGATACTGGAGCAGCCAATCCTCAAAATGTTTATACAGGCCAAAACTACATCGGGCACAGATTACGCGGATATGCATTAAGTTGAGAAATTAATTAGCTCCCAGTGTCTTTAACTTTCGGGAACAGGAGAGACATTTTTTGTTTTATATGTCTGTATGACCCATAATTTACATAACTACGTACAATGTAAAAAACAAATGACTACATCAGTAGTCATCTGTGTATCAACATAGATGACATCAAAACGGGTGAAATTATATGACGATGAATTTACTAACTAATCATTGATTGTGGGTGAAGCGAAGGAAGTGTGTTTTGATCGTAGCAATTGGAGCCTTTGTCTAACCCGATGGGGAAGAAACGCGATAGATATGTATGTATCATAGAATCGGTGTTGTTTATTTAAAAATAAATATATTCAGAAATAATTTTATTATAAAATCACAAGCTTTATCAGCCTAAATGTAGACATGACTAGTTAAGAGACCCTGATCTAAGTAGTCGGCACGTAAGTTGAAAATGTTAAACGGAATATGAAATTAGTGTCTGTCTGCTAACGTCTAGCTTTATGTGTTATCTTTTTAATATTTTAGGCACTAAGCTCGTGTTTCTTTTGATCTGTGTACTTTGGTAATGTTTGTGTCCTAGGTATTAATGTTTTTGGTCTGCGAGTGTTTTTTTGACATCAAAAAGATTTTATTCTTCCACGTCTGTGTGTTTATTAAAGCTATAATTTTGACTAACAAATGGGATTTCATTATGAGTGTCGCAAATAAAGACAAAAATTATCAGATCCTTTGTGAGAATGTTTTCCATTGTCCATCAAAGTTCTATCTATAAAAATCTGACTCTAAGGTGCTAAGTAGTTTATATTATAAATTTCGTATCTAAGGGCCTATCATCATTTCCAGATGAAGTTTATCTGACAGATATTTTATACTAGTCTCTGTCTAAAACGTCACGTTTTATGAAATGAACATAGGTTTATCTGTCAGTTAAATTTTGTCTGTAGAAGGTGAATCGGGGGCTAAGTCTTGCATAGCTTATTCCTTATCCGACACGTTTGGCAGACGCTGCCAGACACAGAGGCCTAGTTCCAACAATATTGGGTTATCCTTTCGACACAGCCGTGGCTGAATTAGTATTCAACCCACAAACGCTTTGGAGGCTGGTTCAAGTTCAAAAAAAGTGTAGACATGTGAAAAAAAAGCGCTCGTTATTGGATTAAAGTAATTTTTTGAGTTGGTGAAACTGAAGGCCAGTCTAATGTCCATATCCATCTTATTCAGGCATTATATTTTAAACTAATGAATCTATTTAAAGATTGATTTATCATTAAAATTCTTAATTAAAAGCCTATTCATAGCTCTATATACATTATGTAACAGAGCTAACTAAGGTTCAAATAATATAATTTATATAAGTTATATAAAATTTATATCAAGTATACATGAACACATGAATGATTAACGATCGCTCCGAAACTCTAGCCAACCTAAATGAAAACAAATGGTTCAAACAAGCTTTGCCGGATTCTGCTTTATCACTTATTGAATATGTTTAAAGTCTAATGAAAATTTAGAATGTCAGTAAAGATTGCTTTGCAGTTGATTTACGTAGTTTTGTTCCGAAATTGAAGATATCAAAATTATGCTTGTATCTCTTCGTGTGCAATAAAGTATTTCTATTTATCTATCTATGGTATATGTAGTTGTCTGCCGACTTCACAAGAGTCATGTCAATATTTAGTATGTTTTACTGTTGCCAAACGAGTTATGACCTTTTACTTCTAGATTTACGCTTCATATTTCTTATTCTGTGTTGTTTATTTTTGGGCTCTGAAGAAATGGGTGGATCCACACAGACCGAGCAGCCTCTCGAGGCAAGCATTTGGCCAATTAAAAGAGGCCCCTAAGAACTGCCCAACTCAATAGGATAGCGAGGTCTTTTCTGAGCGGCCAAACATCTGGCTCGCGAAGCTGCTCGCTCTATGTAGACGCCCCCTGCTTATTGTTTCTTTTTTAAAAAGAAAGAGTCACTTACCATTGGTATTAGGAGCGGTATACAGTGGATGTCTGGCAGCTGGTGATGGTGCCAGTAATCCATGAAGTAACGCCCTGCCAAGTCCACGAGCTCCTAAAGGTAGACCTGCTGGTTCACCGTCCACTGCAACAATTAGAAAAGGGTCTTGAGATAATGGTGAAGTAGAGAAAAGAAGAGCATTTTAAATTGGTGGGGTGATAAAGATAATGCCTATGATACGCGAAATAGGGTTATAATATCAGAATCAATTCGATTATTCGGTGAGTTGAAGAATGTCAAAAGTCACTCATAAATTCATACAAAATAAATGCAGTTTTAAGAAAAAGTCTACTTATTATTTTCTAAAGGAAACTAGCTAGCTTATAATGAAGCACCGTTGCAAATCCGTTTACAACGTAGACGCAAGCGGTGACAGTTCCATACATTACAACTCAGAGGTACGCATACGTCTACGCATACGCATCCGGTGTGTTTTAGTCTTAAGACTCTACATAGCGTCAAGTTTCTCAACTCCTCCAGTCTGATGTGGTATAACTTACAAACTGAGAGCTGAGGTCTGTTTGAAGCCACTGATGCTTGTAAATTATGCCTTATCTCCAAGGAGTTAGGTCCTACAGGATGTGGCATTTGAAGATCTTGGAGAATATTTTTGGAAGATTCTAGAATTTAGTAGTTATAGTGCTAATTCTTTATTAAAGTAGGTACTGAATGTCGGTTTATTATTAGTTGGTTTCAGATATTCCATCATTTGCACAGAATCGTAAGACTTTGTTAGTACAAAGTAAGCCAGATTCAGAAATGATGCTTCAAGGCTGTACAAACTTTGGACGTCATTTCGTCTAATGCCCGCAGCGAAATGTAGCAAAGTTCAGAACATCTTACAAGTCTAGTCTGTGACGAAGTTAAACCTTTATTGAATTTATTTACTGGAATTACGTAATTGACTGTGATATATTAGGCTAGGCGACTGCACAAATTGGAGTAATCAGGAAAAGTTAGATCTGGTTTTATCCTCAATTATATTTCTTCGTCATTTTTGTTTTATAATCTAAAATTTAAGGACGCTTTTTCTTTTGTTTAAGCGCTCTTTGTCAAAGACTTCAGAGCCAGACCGCTTGGAAGAAATAAATCGTTAATCTGCGTCAGTTACTCATTCCTGAATTCGGGTCTCATCTAGTTATCATTGTAGACTAATGCCTGTCTATTCTGGCTGAGTTATTCCTTTGTTGTTCTAGGACCTGTCTGGGGTGGTTGGGAGGGTGTATGGATGTGAAAGGTTAAGTTCTTGGAAAGTCGCGATCTCTGCCTGGTGATTCAGCCTTGTTTCCAACCGTGGGCGTACAGGAAGCTTGGAATATTAACTTTCTTCGCCGGAATCTCGTCTAAATGGTACCTTTTTACAATTTTCCTCGTCTCTTAACCTTGGTGTACACGTGTGTCTCCAATTTGTTCCCGTCTAGAAATCGAGGCTCATGTCTTTGCTTTTTTTTAAGTACTTTCCTGGTTGGGAGGTCGCGTTTCAGTTAAAGTTATTAAAATTGTTTTTTCAAGATTTTGCTGTTGCGACGCGACTTTGTAGTCGCTGATTATTTTTGATTGGAGGCCTGAATCATGTTTTATTTGTTTGCTTCGAGTTCTATATCAAATATTATTAAGACGACGTTTTTTTAAGGTGAATTGAAGTGACTACGAGATTGAGTTTCCACAGCTAGGATCTTCCAGCGCGATTGCCGCAATTTTTAGCTCTTAAGCCCCAAATCTTATTAATAATTAATAAAAAAGCCCCAAATAATTAACAAATTCTAAATCAATAAATTTTAATGTATAATCCTGCTACATCATCGCCAGACGTTTCCGTGCGGCGACCTTGGGCCCTCCCCGCCCAGCGTGGGGGCTGAGGCCCACCTGTTGTCCCGCTCCCCCCTACGACCACTGCGCATGTTTGACGCAGAGAAAGAGACGGAAGAGCCCCGCAGGTCGATTTGTCTAGACAGCATGTGAACTCTTTACTACCGGCCGCATGTGGAAAGCGAAACTTGGATCCGTCGTCTGGTCTGGCGCTATCGGGACGTCGTCATGCAAATTTTCCTCATTTCCGACCCTCTCACACGCGACTTTACATAACGATGTTTTTTTTGGCTGTAAAGTGCCAAGTCTCCGGGTTTTCGTCCTTTAATGATTCATAAAACACTAAAAGCTGTTTATTTGACTTTTTATCGCTTCTAGCTAAACATTTGCGTTTGCTGTCTGTTACTTTTAGAGATGATCTGTTTTAGCACTTCTTGCATTTTTGCAAGTATTTCTGTAACTCATTGTATATTCGAAGTGTTCGACGCTTTCATCATATTGTCTAGTGTTTACGTATTTGCTGTAAGTGTATTAGAAGTTTTATCATTTATAGGTGCTTTAAGCGGATGAGGCGCTTGGTCCGGATACGGGCGTGCATTATTCAGCACAATCCAGCGATTCAGACCTCGCTGCATTTCAAGGGTCGATGAACCCGCAATAGTGCAATAGCGTGTACATTTATGTATGCAAAACAGTTTTATTGGTCTAGTTTCTTTGAATGATTTCCTTTCAACGATTATTTTACTGTTATTATTATGTTTATGACATGTCTAAATGACTGGATAATGTTTGTTTTAGTTACATTAATAAAATTAGTCTTTTGTTTTTGAAAACTTGCCAGACAGAAGAAAATACAATACATAAAGCTTAACAGCCTTCCTTTGTTCAATACCTAGGCGATAAATACATACATTTTAAGTACTGCGGCAAATGGTAATCAATACCCCACTTCCGGGGTGAGCCTACATAAATATGTATCGGCGGGAGGCCTAGACTCCTGAATACCTAATGTTTCGGGTCTTCACTTGTAATTTCAGTCAATATTTAATGATGTTCAGGTCAAACTATGTTCTGTGATATTAACTAGTAATATTTAGAGGTGTTGACTTAAATCCAATCGGGGATTTATTAAAGAAAGGGCAAGTCAAGAGTAACCTAAATCGACTTGCATGGATGAGAATGTAAATGAATGTGGATGGATGAAGCGAAAGAGGTGTGTTTGGATCGTAGCAAGTGGAAGTTGTCTCTATTTTCCCCGATGGGAAAAGGCATGACAGATATGTATGTATGTATTTATTTAGTAGCTTCGGCTGTAGACTTATTTTTTAACTAACGACCCACCTTTTTTACCCGACTATGGAGAAGCCAAAAGGAAGGGTAAAGATTTTGGGAAAAGAAATATTGTTCAATATTTTTTAAAGCAAACGTGAGTTTTATTTATTTATTTATTTAAGGATATCCACAGCTTAACCATATTCATTTCTAAAAAACATGTAGTGGAGCTTCAGACAGGACAGCACTTGGCTAAACATGAGCTAAGCAAACAAACTTCAAAAACAATCTCATAAAAGTAGTTTCATAAGAACTAATCTCGCGCAAGGGAGACCACACACCATTCCATCACACTATGCATAAAGAGCGACCGTAATCCCACTCCAACCACTTTTACTTTCCTGCAACTTTGAAATATTAACTAACTTGCATAAGTTATACCCCCTGAAACGCCCCCAAATCCCCCCGGCTTCAGGTGAATGCACGGGAAAGCGCCCCTTCTACCCCCTTTTCGCCCCCTTCTGACGTCGGTTGCAGCTCTATTATTTTAAGCTAGGAAAATACTCGGTGGCGTGTTGGTAAGGTGCATTGTACCTAGTATTTAGGGTTCCTTTGCCTGAAATGTTTTTCGTCTGGCTTCAAACGGCGTCGTCTGCGTTGTTTCGGTTATAAAGTTGACGTGATGGAGACTTTTTGTCTGGATTTTCGGTGAGACGCTATTTATTGCGATTGGGCTGATTTGGGATTTTGCGAAAATGTTTTTTGGCTGATGGATTTTTTAAAGTTTTTATTCTTCAGTTTATTTAAGAAACTTAAAGGATTCACTGTTATTTTTGATTGTATATTAATATAACGTAAATGGTATCAAAACTGGACGTGATGACATCGAATCATTTCAATAAGTGATAAACACATCTCTCCTCATACCTATTGTATCTTCATACTAAAATTTCGTTCTAAATGATAATTCATATCTACGGAACCGCCAACAAAAGCAACAGAACTCGCTTACCACTTTCGTTTGAGTTGCAAGCGTGTATTTGACCCGTTAGTAGCGCAAAGGGAAGGTTTTGTACATACAAAAGTGAATTATTCGACTACCATCTATGTAGCTATGTACCTAGACTATGTACTAGTACCTGAGTTATAAAGCTAGCTTTTATCTTTACAAGTTTATCTCAAAGGATATGGCGGTGAAAAGTTTGTCGTGTTATGAATATTGTAGCTTGCTTCAGTAATTTGCATATGCAATACTTTTTTGAGTGCACTGTCATTTGTTCTTCGGGTGTCGCTTTTTTAATTAAAGAATCAAATATTAATTTGTAAGTTGTCATTTTGATTCGTAGTTTTGTAGTAGTTTTGTAGTTTTGTAGTAGTAGTTTTGTTTGATTCGTAGCCAATATTTATAAAGAATATTATCATATTTGTCAGAATTTCTTATGAATTCATCTCCGTGTCACAACCCAAAGGCTTGTAAAATCCAATTATTGTCATAACGCAACTAAATTAAAACCAAATTAGTCAACATGGCGCGTCACAATTTGGCTACAGTTTAAAAATGTTTATTTTTAAACCAGCAAGGAGATTTGGACAAAGAGATGTCACTTAAAAAAGAATTTCAAGTTTGAGAAAATATGCATGTTTTCAAGACAGGAAATAATTAAATCTTAAAAGATTTGCGTTTCTTATAAACTACACCGGATTTGCGAAATGCCTAAATTTGCGATAAATATCGATGTTTAATATCTGTATTTACGTATTAACTTGTCTTTTAGTTTAAAAAGAATGCAACTAATCTTGATGGATATTTTTCAAAGAATTTATTCTTTTAGTGACGTAAAAGTAATAAAAAAAAAACAATAAAATAAAAGAATGTGTTTACACGTTTCTAGATAATTCAATTTACACATGACTACGTAATATATTTTTTTTAATACCTTTTAAAAAACATGGCGTCATAAAACTAGTTTTCTTAATTAAACGCGGAAACAATTAAATGGGTTTATTTTATATTACGTATTAATTAAATACTACAAAAACATATCCATTTTTAACAGTAATAGCTAACAAATCGTAGTGTCATAACAAAAATACTTATTTCGATAGCTTTTAGCTACCGACTACTTTCAACTGCCTTCTTCTCTTAATTTAAAAATCTAATGAGCACTTTTCTTTAGAAGGTACAGGAACTGTCCTAGCTATTAAATACATAAGGAAAACCGCCGGCTGCGCGGGCGCTTGCGTCCACTATGCGTCACTCATTAACATAATCATTCATGTCACTATAAGATACTTTATTGTTTATTTTTAGGTAATTAAATATATTTTTTAATTTATCTTTTTTAAAAACAAATAATTTTTTGCTTCATGCTCGTTGTTACACGGAAATACGAGAATGATAGGTATTAAAAACCTGTCTAACGAATTTAAGCTCTAAATGCAGATCATAGAAGTAATATTCAATTGACAGTGTTGAATCTTCACAAAATTTAGTGACGTACAGTACATCCGGGAAGCCATAGTTGGACGGTGTTAAGCGTTTATGTATCAACCCCAACATCATCAAAGTTGAGAAAAAGGGCTCTAAAGTTTAAAACTGATTTTTTGGCTTGGTATGTCTGATTATTGAGATATAGTTACGATTTTGGTACCATTTTATGCGTAATAAAGTACTGAATCGAATTGACAAACAAAACCTAATGATATTCCGCTGCTGTTTTAATAAAATACAAAAAACTATTATGGCCAAATAAGAATCTGGAGTTAAGAATTTAGCGTTTATGTACTAAGCTGCTTGGTACAATTATAAAATCGAATTATGAGTTTAGCATAAATGTCCTAAAGCGGCTTGATATATGAATGATTAATTTACAATAGATCTTACATTTAGAAAAAGTGTATCAAGCAAGTATTTATTTAGAGTGTTGTTGCCGACATAGTGATCTATCAATGTACAGTCCAAACCACTGGAAGAATCGGGTTGAAATTTTGCATGCAAGTAGATATTATAACGTAGGGATCGACTAAGCATTATTTTTTTACAAATTCTACCCTTAGGGGGATAAAATTGGGGATGAAAGTTTGTATGGAACTTTGTCAATTTTGACGTGATTGGACTAAGACCTTGTGTTCATAAAGCTACTATGACCTAGGCATCCACTAAGAATGGACTTTGACAAATTCCACCCCTAAGGGGATAAAATTGGGGATAAAAGTTTGTATGGAACTTTGTAAATTTTGACGCGATTGGACTGAGACTTTATATTCATAAAGCTACTATGACCTACGCATCCACTAAGAATGGACTTTGACAAATTCCACCCCTAAGGGGATAAAATTGGGGATGAAAGTTTGTATGGAACTTTGTCAATTTTGACGCGATTGGACTGAGATCTTGTATTCATAAAGCTACTATGACCTAGGCATCCACTAAGAATGGACTTTGACAAATTCCACCCCTAAGGGGATAAAATTGGGGATGAAAGTTTGTATGGAACTTTGTCAATTTTGACGCGATTGGACTGAGACTTTGTATTTATAAAGCTACTATGACATAGGCGTCCACTAAGAATGGACTTTGACAAATTCCACCCCTAAGGGGATAAAATTGGGGATGAAATTTTGTATGGAACTTTGTCAATTTTGACGCGATTGGACTGAGACCTTGTATTCATAAAGCTACTATGACATAGGCATCCATTAAGAATGGACTTTGACAAATTCCACCCCTAAGAGGATAAAATTGGGGATGAAAGTTTGTATGGAACTTTGTCAATTTTAAACTAATAGGGCTGAAACTTTGCATGCATAAAACAACTATGACGCAGGCATCCGATCAGCATGAATTTTGACAAATTCGACTCCTAAGGGGATAAAACAGGCGGTGAAAGTTTGCATCAAACTTTGTCAATTTTGACGCGATCAGACTGAGTCCTTGTATTTTTGTAAAGCTACTAGGTATGGCATAGGCATTCACTAAGAATGGATTTTGTCAAATTCCACCACTAAAGGTATAAAATAGGGGATGAAAGTTTGTATGGAACTTTGTCAATTTTAAACTGATCGGGCTGAAACTCGGCATGCATAAAATAACTATGACGTAGGCATCCCTTAAGAAAGTATTTTGAAAAATTCCACCCCCAAGGGTATAAGATAGGGGGTGAAAGTATGTATGAAAGTTTGCCAATTTTAAACCGATCTAGCTGAGACTTTGCATGCATAAAGTTACTATGACATAGACATAGGGGATGTCCCCTGAGAAAGGATTTTGACAAATTCCACCCCTAAGGGGATAATAAAGCCGCAAAAACTATACCAAATAAACAATAATACGCGTATAATAATTAATAATCTTAACGCGGGCTAAGTTTCGGGCAAAAGCTAGTTAAAATATCAAAAAGGATTCACGATACTTAGTTATAACAAACAACAATTTAAGTAATATTTTTCATAGAATCAGTAATTTTGAAAATAAAATCAAGACAAAAAAAGACAATACAACATAAAGGGGGATGACCGACCATACTAAACGATTGATCAACTTGCCGTTGATTTCAGAAATTACGTCTATAGATGAAATACTCGCCATTTAAATAGATCGATATTGGTATACGTCACATGACTGTTGGATCATATTTACAGGCTACTCCGGTACATGAGACTTTTCTGACATCAATTTATGGCAAGTTGACTGTCGATTTCGGCAATGACATCTATGGATAAAATACTCGCCGTTTGTATAGCTATCGACCTATGTGTATCCCATGAGTGTTGAGTCCTATTTATAGACTACTCCGGTACATACAATTTTTTTCGACGTCTATTTGGGGCAAGTTGGCCGTCGATTTTGGCAATGTCGTCTAGAGATGAAATACTCGCTGTTTGAATAACTACCGATTGAAATACGTCACATGACTGTTGGCCCATATTTTTGGGCTACTCCCATGTACGTCATAATATTTTTCAGATGCAAAAACAGTACTTTCGCTTTAGGTATTGAGTGTGTCGCTTTAAAAAGAAAAAAAGTACGTCCTTAGAGCTAACGAATGGTACTAGTTTCATTAAATTCCAAGATGTGTACCTAACCAAAATTTCCAAGGTACAAAGAAGGTTGATACATAATTGCTTTTTCAATGTGCTAAAACTTCATTTTGCTTTTGTGTATCAAGGAGGGATAGTACATTAACGCTAAAATAGGAATAGCGCAATAGATTATTTTCGTTTACGTTCTATGCAGCATAACACATAAACGCTAAATACAAAAGTTTGATTGTAAATTAAGCAATAATGTAACCATCAAATTATGAAAAAAGTAAAGTAGATCGTATTTTTTTAATAACACGGTCGTGTTCTTTACAAAATTTTGAACAAAACTGCATTCAAAGTTCAATTTCGCACATTTTGTGGGTTGATACATAAACGCTTAACACCGTCCAGTTATTTTCAAACTAAAACTGCCCAGTTTATAAGAACTCTTCTTAGGTTAAAAAGTCATGGAGCAAGAGGTCTTCCTTGCTTGGTTGTGGTTGAATAAGATGCCATGTTTGAAGTTCGCTGTTTATTAAGAGAATTTGAGCAATAAAGGTTGATTTGAAGTGGCTGGGTTATTTACTAATATTTGTATTTTTGTCATAGTTTATTTTGAAGTGTTAGAACTGCTTGTAAATAACGCGAAAGTATGAGATTAGTTAAACTCGACAACTTCAACTTTAACTTTGTAAGTACTTTGCAAAAAAGGCCTATAATAAAAGGATGACTTTTATCACGGGTCTTCCCCATCAGGGCAAGCAGAGACCGCTTCCCACTATCCAAATACACTTCCTTCACTTCATCCACATTCATCAGTCGCCTCATGCACGTCGCTTTGATACTCCTGACTTGGCCTTTCCTTAATCTCAAAAAAGTTATCTAGAGATTTAATGATCTTTCATGCAACGGAGGTGGCGTCAAATCTGATAATTTTAAATGCTGGCTCATAAAAACTTTTCAAAGATGATTGTTTTCGCGCAAAAAATATGAATGTAAAAAAAATGCGTTTGACGTATAATTTCCGCGTACGAAATAGACGCGCGTGCTTTCGTCTTGTCTGTTAATTTAAAAGCAGACAGACCGTACTTTCTTCCTGTATCTTTTAATAGATTTACTCAGATTTTTAAGATGGCGCGTGCAGATAAATGTTATAGTTATTTTTTCTGAGTTTTATCTTACGTTTACCTTATTATATTACTGTTGTTAGGTGTTTTTTTTTAACTAGAGGCTGTCCGCGATCGTACGCATTTATCAACATATCTTAGAAAAAAAAATTCTGTTGTATAAGCAACAATATTGCTAACTTTCATCAAAATCTGTTCAGTGGTTTTTGCGTGAAAGAGTAACAAACATCCATCCCTCTAACCCATGGGCACAAATATTGACATTTTAATGATTTAGATTTTGTTGAAGACTTCGTAAAATATTTTTAAAAACTTGCTTATACCAGAATATGAACAATAAACTGTATAAATTAAGAATTATGAGAAAAAAAAGAATATATTAGTCATAGTCTAACTAACTAATCCGTCGCAAAGATGTCTAATTGATTGACATTTAGTTGCTGGTCACGGCTGCGCGCGCTCACCCGTTTTTGTACTTCCTCTATTTAGAATTGACGCTTCTAAGAGCGTCCTGTTATTTGATCTAGGTATAGTATAGTCATAGTTATTAAAAGATTGATAGGTATATTTTTTTGATTTGGGCCAGAGCATTGTAAAGATTAGGTTGGGTTAGGTTAGGATATAAAAAGAAAAATGGCTGCCAAGCCAACCGTTCTGACATATTTTCATCTTTCATTTTGACAGTTTGTCATTTTAAATAACGCTAACAGTTTCACGCGATAATTTGAAATAAACTGAGGAAATAACTTAGAATTAACTAATGTAAGTATAAAATAGAAAAAACCGGCCAAGTGCGAGTCGGACTCGCGCACCGAGGGTTCCGTACAAACCTGCAAGGTTTACAAAGTTCGTTCATTACGACAATCGAGTCATAACTATGGAAAAAGTAATAAGTTTATATTTATTAAAAAACTAGCTGTCCCGGCGAACTTCGTCCCACCTTAGAATGAACTTTATTGTGTAGGAATAAAGTTCAAATTGACTCTACATTTTAGTAAGAAAACATTTGTATGGGAAAAAGAAAAGGTCTGTTTTAGGGCTTTCCCGGCAATTATTCGAATTTTTCTCACCGTAAGAACCATCCTTGGACTTCAATGAACATTTAAAAAAAAGAATTAGCGAAATCGGTCCAGCCGTTCAGGCGTGATGCCGTGACAACGGAAAACGGGTTTCATTTTTATATATATAGATATATATTTTGTAATGTAACTAAAAATTTAAGGTTTTCGGAATTTTTCCTTTATGTGTGGTATAAAACGTTGCTTCATGCCAAATTTCAAGATTCAAGGTCGACTGGAAGTACCCTTTAGGTTTTGATTCCCTTGCAAGTACTTGCGAGTTTCAAAATATGCAGCTTAAATTGCTGTTTCTTTTGATTGCGTTGACATAGAAGTTTGATTTTGCTACAGCTTAAAGGTATTATAGACCTGAGTATTTGGTATGAATTTCAATTTAATACCTCTACGCGTTTATGAGGAAATGGGTAGTAAGTTTAAGATTATTAAAAAAAAATATATTTTGTGATGTAACTAAAAATTTATGGTTTTCGTAATTTTTCCTTTATCTATGCTATAAGACGTTGCTTCGTACCAAATTTCAAGATTCTGAGTTCACGGGAAGCACCCTGTAGGTTTTGATTCCCTTGCAAGTGTCGAAAATTTGCGGCATAAATGGCTGTATCTTTTGATTGCGTTGGCTTAGAAGTTTGATTTTTTCACAGCTTCAAGGGACAGTAGACCTGAGTAATTGATATAAATTTCAGCTTCATACATCTACGCGTTCCTGAGAAAAAGGGTCTTGACAGACGGACGGACGGACGGACAGACGGACAACAAAGTGATCCTATAAGGGTTCCGTTTTTTCCTTTTGAGGTACGGAACCCTAAAAACGATGTTTATAATATGTATCAGTTGAATTTATTCACATGTAATAATGACCTTAGTTCTTATTTTAATTTAAAGGTCAGTAACCTTTCGTTGAAATAGCGCAATGTGACTCCTTGCACCTATGCAACCTGAACACATCTGTGGCGATATGACTCACGTAATATGCAATATGTGTTATAACTGCATAGGTGGTTTCAAGATCGCCACGCTTTTAATTATATTTCTTGTTATTTTTGTGCTACTGGAAAGTTTTTTGTATATTTGTTTGTTGAAATAAGTCTGGTGTTTCGGGAGTTCTCTATGAATATGCAACAATTATAGTGTTTGTATTGTATTTTTCAAGGAATATTGTTTTTTAAATTGTTAAACACATGCTTGATAGGCCAGAAAACCTAACTATGCTAGTAAAAAATTTTCGTAAAGGAAAGTTTTCAATTAAATAATAAACTTATAAAAGTGCCTGAATTTTTTTAATCAAGTATATTTTACTTTATTTGAATTGAATACGAATAAAATATCATCCAAAACTTAATTCCTCTATCCTATAAGTTCTATCAAGTGCATATTCAATAAGAAAATGATAAAAATTGAATAGTAAAAGTGCCGGGAGTGAAACAAGATGGCGTCGCGTCGGAAAAGCGCACTTTCCCGCGCTCGGGGAAAGTGCCTGCGAAATGGAAACCCGCGATTACGCCGATACACTGGCTATCTCAAGCCTAATAACCTAGTACAGCTATCCAGCCATCTATAACACCAATATTCCATTATTATCATTATTAAAATCGACATAACATGCACATAGAGAATCTAGAAAATTGCTTTCGATTACACTGCGTCTTACTTACGAGACGGTTGATTTTCATTTGTTTTCGCCGCGTGTTGTTTTATACAAAACTTTTTGTAACTAATGTAATTAGTTTTCGACATTAGGTAATAAGAAAATCCGGGGTTAAAACTGTCACTTTTTGTATACAAATAAACATTGCATAGATTTAAGAGCAGGCGGAATTCATTTTCAACTGTCGAAATTTTAATATTCTGCATAATTACATAAAATTTGCGCCGTTACATATGCAAAGCATTATCAGTGTTACCAGTTATTATGCAAGACGTAATGAGTGTTGTGAGTCATAATTAGGAGACAGAGGAAAATCCTGAACGGCTGACTAAATATTTGACAACGTGTCGCGTTCTCAAACTTGTTTTCGTTATTTAAAATATCCTTGGTTCAAATTAAAAATACATTTTCATATCTGTTTACTTTAACCAAAATATTTCTTTTTTAAATGTAACAATCTATAAATTTGACAGTGATAAATACCCACAGCATCTAACCTAATAAGTTTTCGTCTCATCTGTGACATTGCAGTGCGCAACTATTTTAGTTGCGCGCGCGCACGTAAGTGGGTCAGGCGCGAAGGGCGCGATGCTAGCTTCCTACGCGTCCATTCGCTGCGCGCTGCATGTCCGGGTGAGCGGTTATATGCCTTACTGTATGCACTTATACTGCACTATTATACTATACGTTGGTGTAGGTAAGTACTGTACTGTGTTATGCTTGCTCGTGTTATTAGGTCAGACTACTCTCGCTGTATCTTAAACAAACCTCTAGAATACAATATATTAACCAGGTTTCATGCCTTTCTAATCCGACACCTGTCTAATGCGTTAATATGCTTATCAGTATGAAGCAAGGGGTTTCGCAACGGATTGTCGGTCCATTCGTCATGTCCCAGAACTGGTGGATTTCCGCGACCTTGTGATACACGGCGTCTACGTGCAGCCTCGATCGCGCCTTCACCTGTTCAGTGTGAATCTAGCCTATTTATTTCAAACTGCTCATTTCCAAATTCAAATTTTGTTTAATTTTTTATATCTGTACCATTCTTGGCTTCATTTACTCAGATGTTTGATATTTGAATTTAGCAGTTTTACTTTTTAAAACGGCTAGCATTTTTCCTTTTACTTAGCTTGGTAAACATAATGAGTTGTTTATCGTGAACACCGCATAGAATTAATTCTGATAACCGTAGTAGGCAGATAAACGCCTATCTCGATTACGCGATACAGAGGAAATAAGAAATAGGGACAAGGATATCGACTAGATATTATATTGTTTGTTTCTACACGTGTATTGTATTACAACATTCATATTTGAAGGGGGTTTATTTCGAAAAAACGAGTCTTAAAAGTAATACCTTCTTCTGTAGTATGATTTCTGAATATTCATATATTTCTGTATGTAGGTACATTTATTCTTTTCAGTACATATTTAGCCTTCTAGATATGTTTGATATTTGTAGTAATATGTTCTTATTCCTTAGCTTTCTTTACTTTACTCAGTTAAATATTCCCTTAAGTCACGTTTCTGTATCATAATTTCTCGGTAGCAGAATGTAGGTTACATCAATTTTCCTATTTTATTCATTCTTGCCTTACTCAGACAGAACCTATATTATAGTAAAATATTGACGTTATTTTATTTCAGTTTTCTATTAAGTGTACAACAAATATTGATCAAAAATACAATATAAGTATACTTATGAAGCGTATAAAACAATCTAATTTCACTAATTATAATAAAAACTTTATTATCGATTTTTCATAACCTATAAAAATGTCATTGAGCAGGAAACGTCACTGCGGCGGCCATATTGGTTGTAGCGCGCGAAAGTGAGATTTCACGTGAACGGTGTGCATCGCGGTTCCCTTGACCCGAATGCGGCCTCCCCGCGCACTACCATAGTAAACACTAGCTCAACTAGGCGCTAGAATTGCATTACACTCTATGTGTGCGTAAATAGTCTATTTGCAGATGTTATAAGATGTGTTTGTTTGTGTGGGTGTTTCAGGGATGTCGTTGCAATGTTCCAGTTTGTTCTTTGCCGCTTGTTTGAATACAGTAATGATATAATTTTAGATGATTTAAAATGTAGAAGGCTTATTTGCTTGCACTATGGAGTTTTATGAATATTTAACGAAATTGCTGCGTAAGAATCCTATCCCTTTGGCTTTTTTTTTCATTAATATGTTTTTAAAATCACTATTTATGTTGTGAGATATCAAGCTTATGAAGCATTTTAACATCCGAAAATAACATAGAACTTAAATATCCAATCTAGTACGAACACATTCAAAACTTAGCCACAAACTCTCAAGAATCTAGACGTACTTATTTTGAGCTTGTATTTCATTCCCTTTAGCCTATCTGAGAGGAAATGGTGTGTGAAACCGGTTTAAACGGGCCTAGTGGGCGTTTCGCCTTCGAAATGTGAACTTTACATTGAAATATTTGCTAAACTAGAATTGTTACAAGTATGATGTAATTCGGTAAACAATGTTACTTGGTACGTTTATGTTTTGTAAGTAGTTGGATATGTTGAGGAAAATTATATCGATATGAATCGATTTATTTTGCATGCAAACTTTAAGCATGCTAGCTGTTCGATCTCTACAGAATATAGGCCCTTCTTATATTAGTGTGTATGTATAATTGTAGAGGATGTATATATACCATGTTTTAAAACAAATCTCGTAACCAACACAATGAACAGAACTTTTTTGCGTAAATTAAAATAGTGACGTCACGTCTAAAAACAAACGACATTTAATTTTGGAACATTCAATTCCGGTAACTCAAAAAGACTTTTTCTAAGCTTCCAAATTTAAAAATTCAAATAAGAAATGCGGCTAATGACATAATTGTCAATTCAAGTTTGGAATAAACCAGGCGTTACCGATAACCGGTAAGCGAAGGCTGTACCGGAAACGTTTGCCAATCTCGGAGATTGCGCGGAAGAACCACGCAACGAGTCACCCGATTGGCGGCCTGACACCGGCAGGTTACACAACGCCATTCTTCAAAATTAAAAAAGAAAAAAGGGCACGTTTTCAAAATTGTTCCGAGTGATGTTTCGAAACGTTTGTGTCGTGCGTAAGAGAGGCGATTTCGTCCTTTCGTGTTGAGAAATTTCGTTTTGCATTACGGAAAATTAAAAAGTTTTCTTCTGTTTTATTTGGAAAAATTTAAAAATAGCTTATTTTCTGTTGTGTAGGCGTTTTCTGTAACGAAACTATATTTTTATTTGATGTTATTCTTAAGGAATATGGACGACGTTTACAAAGCAGTTGGCGAATAAGCCACCATGACAACGACCTTTTTCTTTTTTATCATCATCGCCCTCTAACGCCTGAACTTGGGTTTGTTTTTCGGCCTTTAAACGCTATTGTTGTTTACGTTTGCGCGCGCATGCGCCGTGCGAACAAAATTTGGGGTACGTGCGTTTTCCTGTTAGCGTTTTGTAGGTCGCGCAGTTGCGTAACGCGCAACTGACTCTTGCGCTTAAAACGGGTTTGTGGTCCTTGCCCAAAGATGTAAAGAGCTAAAGAGAGCCAGTGGGCCAATTACTGGGCCAGCTGGGGAAATTCGACAGTGGTCATGATGAAATTTTTATCTTAGTGGGCATGCGTGGTTCAAAAGTTGTCCATAGTTGGCCTATGGTTGTAGTCTTACGGCCATTGCGTCAGAATGAGTGAATGTTGACAGGATATTTTGAAACCTGCCTTTTGTAATGTTTCCTGAGGTTCTACTTGAGTGGGAAAAACTGTGTTTTAATGTTTATTAGGGTTTGAATCATCATAACGAACACGATACAGCGAACGTAATAGTTGTTATTGTTAATGAAAAACCAAGTCAGGAGAACCCTACCGTACATGTATGAGACCGAAAATCGACGTACATGTATGAGACGACTGATGAACGTCGATGAAGCGAAAGAAGTGTCTTTGGATTGTTGCAAGTGGAGGGAAGTGGTCTTTTCCTTCCCTTATAGAAAGATAGACCATAGGTAAATGTAGTTTGCAAAACTACGGTAAAACAAATTAACAAAATACAACCAACAAAAATTTCGCTTGACTTTTCCTTTTTTACTCACCGTCAACAACAACAAACAAAAGAAGGAAACTACCTATATGCAACCAACAACAATGTATGGATGTTTGTGCATCTCGTCCGTCTGTTTGTTTGTTAGCATTGCGCACGCGCCGCCGCGCCGCCGGCACGCCGCTGCTTCCGCCCCGCTCCGGATTTTACAAGACTCCGTAACTTTTATGTCAATTACGAATATGTTATTTCCTTTTTTGCTTGGTGTTAAAATACTAGAATGTTGATGGATTCTTTATCTAGTATTTTTTATAATTATTATTAAACTATTTTGTATTCGTTAAGGGCTAATTACAGTCTCGGTGATTTTGTATCATTATTTAAGCCAAATAAACTCAAACTCAAGCCGTTGGATGTGGGCAGCGCAAGATCGGTCGTTGTGGAGATCTTTGGGGGAGGCTTTCGTCCTGCAGTGGACGTCCATAAGCTGACACAACAAACTCAAAATATTTTTTTACAAGTTCACATACATCATTTTTTTTAAAGAATGCTACTATACATATTTCATGAAGCTTACCAACAACCTTTGTTTAAAACACATATTCAGCTTTAAATAGAATATCCAAAACACCATAAAACCATCTATTTATATAAATTAATGTTTAAACACGGAATCTCTGCTTTAATGGCTGTGTTCTCGAACCTACGCCGGCGCCGGTGACATTGACACAGATTATGTTGCAATCGCTCTGTTAGTGTTTATAATTCTTATAAAGTAACGGGCGAAATTGGCAGGACTTGTTTTTTTTTTAAATTGCGAATAGAGTAACAATGGTCACGTCAAACCTTTTTGGTCTAACCAAAGTTAGACCAAAAAGTTTTTAAATATTATGTTTGAAACTTAAATGTTATTACGGTGTATTAATGCTGAATTTTGGTTGTTGTTTTGAAAATTTTTGACCTTGTCTTGTTTTGTTTGTTTTATACAGTTGCTGTTTTGTATATTGCTACTTATTTTCAATAACGCTTATATAATTTGTAAAAAAAATCGTGTTTTGTTTTTCAATATAAAAAAACTTATATTTTCTTTTATTTCACATAACTCTATTCAGTACTAATTCCACCAGTTTTTTTAAGTCTAACCGTTTACCGGATTTCCTTAAACCGATTGCTAGTACTTAAGAGCAGTTATTTCGTGGATCATTAATCTCGAGTCTCTAAGTTGCGTTTGCGCAACGCAACGTGTCCTTGTCACATCCGCGTTCGCTTTGTGAAGAAATCGGAAATTAAATTGTAAAAACTATTTTATAACCGTCCTTAATTGATGTTTTATTAAACTTTACATTAAATGTTTATATTAAGTACTTGTTTCGTTAAATTGAATGTAATTGAAAATGATTTTGACAATATTTTATAATTTTATTTAGTTGTATAAGTAGTAACAAAATTTTAAGTGGCTTTTGAAGTTGAATCGTATTTTCAAGTTAAAAGTATTTTTAACTGGTAAATAATACTGAAACCGGAATTAAGAATTTAGGTTACGAGATATCAATAAAATGTTGTTTCACGGAAAAATGGCGACCAGAACTACCATATGTTCAAATCTCATTACCGACTCGATTTGTTTCAATTAGCGAGTAGGATATGAGTTTGTTACCCTGAGTAACCTAGGTAACCTTTGGACAGTCGCAGTCTGCGGCCGCCGGCATTTTTACAACACATGGTTGCCCAATATCCGAGTGACGCAAGAGTTTGAGCGCACGCGACGACACTGCGCCTGCGCCTTGAGAACGCCCACTGGCCGCTGAACGTTTCAAAATGTTCTCACACTTATTTTCCGCAAGTTTTTTTTGTAATGCAACATGTTATTGTGAAGTATTTTTTATCGTCAAAAGAAATAACTAGGTTTCTTTCGGCAAAAAAAGTATTTTGACCTATTACGTATTTTAGGTAAATAAATATCTATCCGTCATGCCTCTTTCCCATCAGGGTAGGCAGAAACCACTTCCCTACCCTTGCTACGGTCCAAACATAGGTACCCACTTCTTTCTTCCTCCTAAGGTACGCATATTGTAATATTTATTATACCATAGACAATATGAATTTAATTTAGAATGTAATGATGATTCCAAGCCGCCTTGTAAAATAATAAACGAGGAAAGCTGTGACTTTCCGGGTTGGACCACAGAGTATACAAAATAAACTGATCTGTTGATAGTACACTATTCTATTCCAATTTATCTCTTTTTTCCCGATTTAAAAAACGCATTTTCTATAAGTATTTATATTTAATAAGCTTTATTGTAAGTAAAACTCAATGTCACATATTTAAATTCATAGTTTTCTAACCTAAAAACATGTTTCTATATCATATCCCCTTGTTGCCGACCGTCGCTTCAAAAATATTTACTGTTTTTCTTAATTCATGGATTCTCTGAAATTCGTCTCCCGCCATTGTTGTTATAACTAACAAAATTGAAGTACTAAATATGTGAATAAATATTTATAAGACAATTTATCGTTTAATCTAAACCCAGACATATTGTTTCCATTATTTATCACCACTAATGATTCGATTTGTAAAAACAAAGCAGTTTTTTACCAAGGAGGTCTTAAGTCATTTTTCGCGCCACAATTATTTTTGAATATGTCTAATGTTTATTTATTGTTCTATTCACATTGAAATTTGGCGCAGAAAAGACCTATTAAGACAAAATATTCTATATTTTTTGTTATTTTGACTACCTATGTATTTATTACTTGTTTATAGACTTTAGTATTATTAACACTTATTATGCGTTTTTTGGAGTCCCTAACTATACAAACAAAAGAATAACCTATTTCTAGTTAGAACACTAATTGCCCTATAGTCAATTCTACGTATACTATTATATTAATTATGTAATGTATGTCTGTTGTTTGACCGGAAGAGAATGACGTCACTTTATCTGCCATTACCTCCTGTCTGACGCATGCTCGGCTAGACGGTCGATTGACAATATGGTTATCTGTGGTCTGTTTTAAAAAGTATATTGTGTAGGTTATTGGGTGTTTTATGATGCAAACATTTACGTGTGGCTTTTGAATTTGAAAGCGACAATTTAATCAATTTTTTTAATGTTGGCGACAGTTAAAAAGTCTCCGACACCAAAACTAATTATTTCCAAAGCATTATTGTCCAAACAGCAGGGTTGAAAGTATTTATAAAAAATACGGAGAAAGGCCTCGTAAAACACCTTTTTAAAAACATTTCTCGCAAATTGCAATGTTTGTTAAAAATTTCGCAAAGAAAAACATCTGCAATGTAATATTAGACAAAGCGATCGCTGTTCCGTTGCAAAATAAGGAACACAACCATAAATTTGGCAATAAAAAGTTTAAAGTTACGCAAAAAAACCGCGAAAAAATGCCGCTGATCCTATTCAACAGTAAGCATCGTTTAAAAAAGGAACGTACAGTTAACTTCTTTTTTATAGACGGGGGTGTACAGCTACCGGAGGCAGGTAGGTTTTTTTTAATACCCATTTACAAAAATTGGGTTAAACATTCAAACATTTTTTGTATGACAGATGAACCTGGCAAGGTGAGCGGTGTATGGTTACGGAAACCGCCGTTTTTTTCATAACATGACCCTATTAAAATAGTTTTTGCTTCATAATCAGTTCACATGTTTTAGGCCTAGTTTTCGAGTGACGCAAAAACTTTTTAGTCAGTAGGGCATTTTTTCGCGTGATAAAGTCGTAATGTTTTAAAAGTAGCTGTGATTGGAGTAGTGGGGGTCTAAAGTAACAGTGGCCGAGCCGGTCGTGTCTGTTTGTCTGCATGTGTTGTGAAACCTAATAGCCTTGCGGCGCGGTTGAAGGCCGGCCAAAAACTGCGCGGCCCCACACGCCCCGATGTGCCCAATTTAAAAGAGCATTGCACGTATAAAAACAACCGATAAGATTATTTTATTCGATAAAAATACGAGTACTCTCGCACCATCATAAACTACCCAATTTGTTTTTTTTCTAATTCGCGCGAGATATGGATTCGCATCTATTCAGTGTACACAAAAGAAGAATGACCGATTGATAGCCGTGTTAATTTGTTAGTGTAAAAATTAACGTAAACATCTTTGTGTTTTCTGAGGAAGTTGTAAAACAGTTTATAGATTACCGATACACCGCACACATTTAACACGCAATTGTTTATTTTTAAAATTCCAAAAACGGATGTGTTCTCGTCATTTGAATACTAAAAGTGCATATTAGAAAAAACTGATGCTACAGAATATGTTTTATGTATTCGTCCCTTTCCGATATTCAAATTAGTCGTATGATTGACAGAGACGGAGACAGCAGGAAGCTATTCAAAAAAAGAACAACCCTTCCTCACCCTTTTGGACATTCTATTGTTTACATTAGACCGGAAAGTCGTAAATGTCAAAACGGGCTAATCAATTCTGAGTTAACAACATATGATTATAACGTTCAAATTCTATTGGTTCGAATGTGTCGTATAAAGAAATGAGAAGCTGGAAAGGAGTTTTAATATAATTCAAAATAAATTGTTTTTTTTTGTTCATAATTTGAGCTTCGTCGAACAGGTAGCGGCCAGTGTCGTGACTCGTGATTGGGCTTATAATGAGCTATATCAATTTAATGGCAATATATTTTAAAGTCACCAGCCAGTTGTTATGTCTACATTACTAATTTGGTTGGTGTAATAATAATTTATGTAAATTTTTGCGGGAACATCGACCTGCGCGTTACGTCCGGGTTTACAAAATGTTATTTGTGATGTTGATGATAAAGTCTATTTTTTGCTACTTTTATTTATATCTGCCTACAAGATAAATTGCGGGTATCTATACATACCTACTTACATAATATTTTTGTTTTTCTTAGAATATAACTAGATATGTTACGTATATCTTTATTCCTTAAGGGTTGACACATCCGCCGACGATCACGTATAAAATAATCTTTTTTACACGCCTTTTACTTCCGACCGGCGCGGGCGCAGGTATCACGCATTTCTCCGGGAAGAGGTTTTTGATAACCCACGCACATTTAGCAGCTGCAAACAGATATTATTTCCTGGATATCCTTTGAATAATGTAGTGTATGGGAAAGATGAGTTTTTGCCGCCATCTTTGAAATTGATTGCATTGACAGGTCGTGACATTTACACCTGCTAAAGTAATTATTTTTCGGTTACCTGTGTTTATATGTACCTATTTTAATTGTACTTTTTGCTAATGTAAAATTAAAAGTCCTTTTTTCATTATCTGTGCCCTTATAATTTCAAAAAAAGAATTCGTTAAGATTTTATTAGGACGCCTCCCGTTCTCGATATTTTTCATAATCGAGAAACGGGGTCGAATCGAAACATTTATATCGATTAACGTTTCGACGTGGCACAGAACTGCCTTGTTATATGACAAACAAGTATTAATTAGACACCGTGTTATTATAAAGTATGTTTTATAAAATTGTTGTGACATTTTGTTTTAAGATATAATTCATAGTTTTTCTGTTCGAAATTTGTATTAGTCGAAAATCTGGTTTGATGATATAAAAAGTGAGGCAACTGTTTTGCCAATTATTTAATAAAAAAGTTTAAAGCTTTGTAGTACAAATAAATATTACTTTACTTAATTAATCGAGTTGGATAAGATTATTTTTTTATCTTTCTTTTAAATTCCAGTCATTGTATAAATACCGGCAACTATAGCCATGTTTACATTAATCATTACATTTTAATAATGTAATTTGACACGTCATTCTATCGTGTCTAATCTACGTTCGGCCAAACTCGGCAACAGTCGGCCATCGAACCCAAATACTGCGAATTGTGAACTATGCGCAAGCGCTGACTTGTATTACATTTCATGTGGATTTTGTCTTATTTGGAGTAGTTAGTTTATTGTAAATTATATACTGAATTAATTAGTTGACTAAAGGATATCCTATTAATGTCAATGTTTGTGCCGATGGATGGATGGATGTATGTTACTTCATCACGTAAAAACTGCTGAAAAGATATCAATGAAATTTTACAATAACTTAGCTTGGACATCGGAATAACACATAGGCTATATTATTTGCAGATATTTCGTGTGTTATTAAAGATATGACGATAAATACGTACGAAGTCGGGGCAGCCTCTAGTATTAAATAAATTAACCAAATATTGCGTTGTTCCTTCATAAGGCTCTGTGCAATACGAAATTTTATTGTTTTATATGACTATTTTTTATTGTCTTTTGGTGTTTTAATTTTTTTAAAGTTGTACAGCTAAACACCAGCCTTATACATTGCCTAATAAGGTTCATCATTAAAAAGACTGTTGATCTTGTCGATGGGGTCTTCGCGACGTTGCTCTATTCGCCAGAAAAGTTGTGGTTGTTCTACAATATGTGACCGGGACTGTACTGTAACTTCAATTTTATTTATGTCAGAATAAAAAACGACTGATGAGTATGGATGAAGCGAAAGAGGTGTGTTTGGATCGAAACAAGTGGAAGGAAGTGGTCTCTGGCTACCCCAATGGGAGAAAGGCGTGATGGATATGTATGTCTGTATGTAGAATAAAAAAAAAAGCAATTGTATTTATATAAACAACTTTAAAAAATATATTTAATCATAAACAAAGTTCGAAAAGTAGAACTTCAAAGCTTCCGCATTGATATGACCCGACGGACAGTATCATATTGAATAAGCGAAAAACAATTATAAGTACATAACTCAGTGTGCAGTTTTCCATGTGTATGTACTGCATAATGTCAACGACCAGTATTTGTGTTACTGCACTCCAAAATGCTGAGTGCACTGTTTATGCAACCGCTATGCACTTTTTATGCACATCGACAGTTTGTATTAATTAAACGATTGCTGTTTGTAATTTACTTCCTTATTTGTTTGGGTCAGTAGGTATTTAGTTGTTATTTTATATATATTTTTATATAATATATAATATGTATAATTAAATATTGTTTTTTATTTGTCAAAGCTTCAAGTTCTATTATAAAGTACGTATGTAAATAATTTTGATAGTTTCCTAATAATCATATCGAAATTAAAATCAGGTCCGACGGAAGAACAGCGTCTTTCTCTACACGAGGAAGAACATGCTAAGCCGGGTCCTATTCGCTGTTGTGCCATAGTGCACACTTTGATGTATTAACTAATACCTTTGTACCTTATTAAACTAAAAATACAATGTACCTACCTACTGTTAATTCCATCTAAGTGTGTATTTTGTTGTCAGAGCAGATTGAATAAATATATTTTCTTTCTTTCTTTCATATCATTTCATATCATATAATTTTTATAGAATATATACTTAATATGAATAAATATTGTTTTTTATTTGTCTAAGCTTAGCTATAAATAATAACGTATGGAGATAATTTGGACAGTTTCCTAATAATCATCTTCAATTGAATATAAGCAGTGTATTAGTACCTATTTTATGTTAAGTACCTATCTATATTATATTTTTGTTGTGTTATAATTTCTGGGAACCTATAAAGATAGTGGATTGTGATTCTCAGTAAGATACGAGAAAGATTCATTATTATTTATTTATACTCCTTCTAATTAATAATTTCACATCTTCCATAAATAAATCATTGGAATAATAATTGTCGGCTTTTGCAATGATATTGATATATTAAGAACAATATTTAAAGATATGTCTATAATATTTTTTGTTTTTTGATATTCATTAGATTTACAATTTTATTTTATTAAATACTACATATAAAATCATTATTGTAATAAATATTGCTATATTTATTACACATATTTGGGTTACGCATTTGGTACTTGCTTTATATGTACTATTGGGGAAATACACGTCGATATAATTGTTTTCTTTTCCTCTAGTAAAGTTTCAATTGTCATTTAATATATATTTGATTTTACAGTGAATGTAACAATATCGAATATATAGTTATATATGTGTTATATATTTTTAAAGAATATAAAATTATAATCTTCACTTATACGAACTTTTAATATATTCTTAAAGTTACAAATAAATATATATCCATGTCAAGAAAAAATATATATTCATCACATTTATTCAAAGTAGACTAAACAACTTCCAAATTATTATTCTATAATTGGCTCGAAAAGCCTTTAAGGCTATGCGTTGACTATTTATATATTTCTTCCTTATTCATTATTCACAAGACTTTTTTAATGTTTTGTAAATATATCTTTGTCTTAGATTAGAAACGGTCTAGATATTCTACTGTTGCAGAAATCATTTTTGAAATGAATTATCTATTAAACTTAGTGCCATCATCTTCTCATTTTATATAACAACGACTCTCTCTCTTTTTCTCTCTTTATATTATATACTCGTTAATAATGACAATATTAGTTTAAATGAGCGTTAGGTTTAATGACGTTTTCTGCAATTAATATTCGGGTAAAGTTTACTGTAATTCAATGAAATTAAGCAATTGTGGCTTTAGTGCGGCGAAGTGTTACTTCAGAATCTGCGTGGGTACGTAAATAGAATAGTTAATAATTTATGTATGTATATGTAACATTTAATTTAGATTAATATGCGAAAATAATAAAAATAAATCTCTTCTTCAAATTTTGATAAAATCGATTTGCATTCTTTTTTGGAAACAATAGCGTATTGTATATTGCGCAAGCGCATAGTACGTTGTTTACTATAATTTTCACTATACTGTTTTGACTTCGTGTCAATTAATGTGGATTTAGTCAAAATAATCTAATCTCTATTCAATCTTTTCTATTATTCTTTTTTTCATTATGTTTTGGAAAGTATATAATATAAAATTAAAATTGAATCAAATATATAAAATGTTAAATTGAAATTATATGATCATTCAGTTGAGTTATAGTAGGTTACATGTTTTGGATATTAAAAACACCCGAGCATGTTTTTTTATTTAAATAATAATCCTTATGATTATCTACATACGACAAATACTTAAAACACACTTACAGTGTTAATTCTAAAGAAAGTATATCAATATAGTTTCTCAAATTTCATGAAAATAAAGTCAATAATATTACAAGCTCATTAGCAGTATTTCGTCCAACGTAGCACATCCGTAGCAAGTGCTACGCCGTAGCCGCCGCCGTAGCGCCTTCACTTTCATTCCTTTATAAATTTTCATAGACGCCGCCGGTATATAAGTTGTAAATAATATATTTAATATACAAAAAAATAATACTGCAATTTTAATTTCTTCTTTTCAATTTTTCAATCGATGTACTCGAACTTTAATGTGTGTAATAAGATTTACGGAAATACCTTAATATAATACCCAATAAAAAGATTTTATTTCTAAAGGCTATACGTAGTTATGCTATTTTATGTATATAGGTATGTACGTCTAAGTTTTTTATTACCGCCCCGCAAACAGATTTTTTCAGCCTTTAGAAGTAAAAGAAAGTTTTTAAAACTTAATCTATTTTGAGCATACATATTCCAGATTGCTTAAAAATATATCATATTAAATAAAAACATATAAATACATCGACACGAAGCCTGCACTTAACCGGCCGATGTTATTTTAAACTTCGAAAAGTTGTTTGAAAAGTTTTAACCCTTCGACCGGCAAGTGTCGGCTTTTGCACTTACTGTATCTTTTGATGAGGGATTTCTTGTAGGCTTTCCCTGGCACGTCGTCTGAGGGGCTGAGCCTCCCGCCGGAGTCATCAGACTCTGTCCCCGAGTCTCGACCGGCTGCTAAGTATTCGCGGGACTGCCTCAGGATCTCTCTGGCCCGCACATAGTCCGCCGGATCGGCAAACGGATGCCTCGCGAAATCGCGCACCGCTATCTCCTTCCTGGTATGCACTGTCAAGTCCAAAGGCGCTTCATTATCATGGTCCATGTCTTCCTCCGGTTTCGGAGATATCTCCTCCGGGTAGGCTTTCCTCGCCGCCAGCGTACGGGGCTCCGAATCCGCGCTCATCGCTCGCCGGTCCGTCACGGGAGATCGCCGCGATTCAATCCCGGCGCTAGCCGGTCGCGCTTCCACTGCCATCATTGTCAAATTTTTACACAAACACCATAATCACTCCAGTTATGTCATATAGCGTAATGTAGTGTCGTCACGCGCGCCGCGTCCGCCGGCGATCGCGTCGAATTGCGGACTGATGTCCCAGTTTCTCGCGATGAGTTCCACTGACTCGGTGAGCTGGCTTCGGCAATGTTCGGCGCGGCTCGGCCACTTTCGTTTTCATGCCGCGTGTCTGTGAGCGTGTGGCGCGCACACATAGAGCGCGCGACGTTTTGCAACAGTGTGCGAGTGTGCGTTCGACGTAGTGTGCGTGAGCTTTTTCCACTTTCGTCTCAGAGCTTTCCTTCATTTCCCGAGTTACCTAACAGGTTTTCACTGACTCCTCAGGTTGTTAATTAAATATATTGCCGGTATCATACTCGCACCTTTTCGAGCGTGTAATTGTTTTTTTTAATTAACACAATTTTCGATAAAGAGTCCTTTAGCGCTGTTACACGAAATTCGGAATTTAATCAAGGTTGTAATTTTACAAACAATCTGGTTATAGCGGGTTTCTGTTTAAGTCGCTAAAAGAAGCGCCCTACTTAATAAAAATATTTTATTTCAAGGAAAAACATGTCATAAAATAGTTTTCAAAGCCTATTAATTAATTTAATTACGATCATTAATAAAATACTACCATCAATTAGAGTTACAATTTGGCAATAAAAACTTTTATTTGATTAGGTTTTTAAGAAACACAGAATTATCATCAAACCGGAACGCGAGGGACAATCAGTAATTCTGTATCTCCGTTTTGCGTAACCCACCGCGTAAACAATTTGTGTGTTTTTTTTATCTAACGCCGGGGCATTGACCGACTTTACGAATGTTGCGCGTGCGGCTGCGGCCACGTGACATACTGACTCGGCCGACGTTACTAGACCCGTCGCTCCCCGCGCGGGTCATACTAGACCAGACGGCAGCGGAGGGGTTAACTTCAAATACACAGTTCAAGAGATACTGGTCATAGAATAGATAGGGTTCCTATGAAATGTAGAGCCAATGTCATTCGGTGGTTGGTCTAAGATAATTTTTTGTTGTTTTTCTAGAGGAATGAGGAAATTTTGTTTGACACTTAACTCTGTATATATACGTGTATACGTGTGTGTGTTTGTATGTGTGTGAATGAAGCAATTGCTTAATTGTGATTGTAAACGGCAATTCTTTAGTTCCGGGATACTGTGTGTTTACTTCATTAAATAATTGCGAGGGAATAAGTACCTATAGTTTATTGCCGTTTAATAAGTTTCGGTCTTTAAACCAACAAGTGCTTTAAACAAAATATTCTCTTGTTAGATTCTTATTAAAACTGTATAGAGTTAAATTATAGTTTATAATTAAGGTATTTCCCTTGTAGTAATATAAAATAGGCTTATTAAATTTGTAGAATTCAAGATATTTATTATTCGAGTACGTTTTTATATAAATAAATACATTTTCGGAAACCCCTTGTTGCAGAATTACATAAGAAATGATGCTATGTCCTTCTTCATAAAATAGATTTATCAAAGTTTAAGATAGATAGATAGAAATTCTTTATTGCACACAAAGAAATACAAATAAAACTTAAAACTGAAACATTGTGCGCAAAGGCGGCCTTATCACTAAAAGTAATCTCTTCCAGACAACCTTTGGAGTAGGACTAGTTTAGGAAGACTGTAGAGTAGAGCAGGGCAATAAATAAATACTGTTACTTACTACTTATAAATGATATGATAATATAAAACCATTGAACAGATTTTAGAGAAACTTTGCAATATTGTAGCCTGCACATCAGATTAATACATAAGTCACTATAGCATACATTAGAAGATTTAATAATATATTACGAAAACGCAGGCGGTAGCTAATGTCTTATTTTTTTTATTAGCCATTAAGATCCCACTGCTGGGCAAAGTCCTGAGGCGACTTTCCATTTAACACGGTCTCCGGTAGTGACCCGCCATTCCTGTGAAAATGCATCCAGATCGTCTCTCCATCATTTTCGAGGTCTACCTCGGAGTCTGTGACCATCTAGTGGCGCCCACTCAGTTGTTATTTTGGCCCAATGATCTGGATTCAACTCGTTCGTTATCAGCCCATATATGTCCCCACCGAGGGGCACGAGCCTACTCTCATACAGAGAGTGATTAGGCCGTAATCCATGCAACTCATATACTTTTTAAAATTAACTTAAAGGAATCTTTCCCTTAGTTGTGATTCAACAAACAACAAGGTTATCGTTAAATAATAAGGATACGTGGAAATAAAAATAAATAACTAATAAAAAACATGTTTGCTGATTTCTCTCTACTAATGTCAAGGCTTTTGTGACAGTGATAGCGTTCATTTGTTTTTATGTTATTTTTAGGGTTCCGTACCCAAAGGGTGAAAACGGGAACCTATTATTGAGACTTGGCTGTCCGTCTGTCTGCCTGCCTGTCTGTCTGCCTGCCTGTCTGTCCGTCTGTCCGTCTGTCCGTCTGTCCGTCTGTCCGTCTGTCCGTCTGTCCGTCTGTCCGTCTGTCCGTCTGTCCGTCTGTCCGTCTGTCCGTCTGTCCGTCTGTCCGTCTGTCCGTCTGTCCGTCTGTCCGTCTGTCCGTCTGTCCGTCTGTCCGTCTGTCCGTCTGTCCGTCTGTCCGTCTGTCCGTCTGTCCGTCTGTCCGTCTGTCCGTCTGTCCGTCTGTCACCAGGCTGTATCTCATGAACGGTTATAGCTAGAGCGTTGAAATTTTCACAGATGATATATTACCGTTGCCGCTACAACAACAAATACTAAAAATAGAATAATAATAATAATTAAGGGGGTTTCCCATACAACAAACGTGATTTTTGCTTGATATGCATAGTGAATGCTACGGAACCCTTTCTGCGCGAGTCCGACTCGCACTTGGCCGGTTTTTTAGTAGTTAATTATAGTCGTAGTAAGTTAATTAAATAAACATAGTAATCCAAAGATTAATTTTATAAATAACACTTAGGGCCCGTTTTACCACGTACCTACAGATAAAATTTATCTAACAGATATTTTATACTTGTCTTTGTCATAAACGTCATATTATGAAATGGATAAAGGTTTATCTGCCAGTTTAATTTTATCTGTAGGTAATAATGAAACGGGCACTTACTTCACCATGTACTGCAAATAAACCTATGTCTATTTCATAAAAAATGACGTTTTAGACAGAGACAGGTATAAATTATCTATAGACAGTGAATCAGGCCCGTACACTAGAGACTATAGAGGTATCGAATAAGCTGTTTATTTAATACATACATACATATCCGACACGTCTTTCCCATTGGGATAGGTTACCACTTCCCTCACTTGCTACGATTCAAACACACTTCTTTCGCTTCATCCACATTCATCAATCGCCTCATACGTGGTCGGTTTAGGGTACTCTTGACTTGAAGAAAAAAAGTATAAGATTTCACACCCTACTAATATTATAAATGTCAATGTTTGTGCCAATGGATGGAAGGATGTTTGTTACTCTTTCACGCAAAAACTACTGAACAGATTTTGATGAAACTTTACAATATTGTAGTTTACACATCAGAATAACACATAGGCTATATTATTTTGAGATATCATGTTTTTCTTCCAAGATATGACGAAAAATGCGTACGAAGTTGCGGGCAGCCACTAATCATATATAAATTGTTTGAAAATGAAAATAAAGTGTTTTATTCAAAAATAGGCAAAATTCATTACACTTTTTTGATGTCACTTTTTTTTAATCTAAAACTACTGCCGGTTCACTACCTGTATAGCCGAGAGGAAGAAGACGGCAAGAAACCTTCGGCACAGGGCCCTACGTTATGTGCAATATACATATAATAGTTTGTAAATTTTTGTCAATACGAATCTAACGAGTTGGTTAGATGTGCGCAGGCGCCGTATCTCGGGTCAGAGTTATCATTTGTATCAAGATCATCGGGCGCCGGGCGGTCGTCGACCCTGCTTATGTAAAATATTCATTACCTAATCTAATTTAGGTATATAACTACTTTTTTAAACTGTTTATGTATATTTTTAATTAGCTATTAGAATATTCGATCTATTCAGTGCCCGTTTCAACACCTACAGATAAAATTAAACTGGCAGATAAACGTCTTTCTATTTCATACAACACTAGCTGTCCCGGCGAACTTCGTCCCGCCTTAGAATGAACTTTACTGTGTAGGAATAAAGTTCAAATTGACTCTACATTTTAGTAAGAAAACATTTGTATGGGAAAAAGAAAAGGTCTGTTTTAGGGCTTTCCCGGCAATTATTCGAATTTTTCTCACCGTAAGAACCATCCATTGGACTTCAATGAACATTTTAAAAAAAGAATTAGCGAAATCGGTCCAGCCGTTCAGGCGTGATGCCGTGACAACGGAAAACGGGTTTCATTTTTATATATGTAGATTAGAACAAGCTAAAGTATACGTTAGTTACGACCCATGTTCCTTGGGGAAAGTTGTTCAGTTTCATGAGGACTATCGCTGTGTTTCGGCTTTATATACCCTTTCTGTTACACCCTGTATAGATAGATGACGTTTTAGACAGAGGCAGATATAAAGTATCAGTCAGATAATTTTTATCTGTAATTGGTGAAACAGCCACTTAGTTCGAGTATTATTTATAACCTTATTAGAATAGGAATCATTATAATTTTAATAAATATTGACTCCTACAAGATTTTATTGAATTATTCTTATTAAAATCTACTGAATCTTGCCATACCGGAGGTCGCGGTTTCAATTCCCACTAGACAAGTTACTCTGATATACATATCTCTGTTCATCACAGCAATGTTTGCCTGTAGTGGAATTTGAACTCATGACCGACGGTATGATAGGCATTCACTACCAACAAATAGGCATGATGACTAAAAAATTTTTTTATTCCATCACATAGATTATTTCAAAATATTCGACACGTATTTTTTCTTTTTTCTCTTAAACTAAAAATACACAGGGTGAAAGTTGCTCGTGACGTCGCGCCTAAGCAAGATTTTTACCTAGGAGTGACGTCAATACCCCCCACTCCGTAAATTTAATGCTCTGTATCTTTGTATTTATTTATGTATTTGATCAGGTAAACATGTGTTTCAAATATTTTTTAATAGCCTAAAAGACGGACTAAATATTTTTTGAATGTAGTCATCATCCCTATTATAAAAACTTTATTTGGAAAGAGCAAACCAACAGAGTCTTGCTACCCGTAGAATTTTCTCTGGGGAAAACTATATTCTTGCGAAACTAGCAATAGCTTTAAAATATAACGCATTTTGTTGATGTCACAAGACTAAATATATATTTTAATTAATTTCTACAAAACTCAACAACTCGTAGGAAGTGGAAGGAAGTGGTCTCTGCCTACCGCAATGGGAGAGAGGCGTGACGGATATGTATGTTCCATCCTCACCAACTAGCCAGTTCGATAAGCCAGTTTAACAAACGTCTATTAATATAATTTTTTGCCTTTGTTGGGACAACCAAAGCCTCTTCCATGCTTCAATATGTTCAGATCGTAATATTGATAGACGAAAATCACTGAATAAGAATTAATCAATAACTGTAATGCGGAAAAATGACAAAGCGTCGCTATGGTGGCGTTGTTAGGTCCCTATACAGAGGTTTTCCTTAAATTCTATATTTAGGTAATTTTCCGCACGTGTAACTGTATTCTACGTACCTACTTGTTATTCTGTAAAAAAAGGATCTAGACATGTTTACTTGGTCCTTGTATAAATAAATGTTACTGTTTAGAAGCGAGGTCCAGTCTAGACGTATTGTTTTTATATTTTAATATGTATTAGTTTTTTTTTGGGGGGAGTCGTCTCTGTCTACCCTGTTGGGAAAGACGAGTGGCAGATAGATATGTAGAAGAAATTGAGGACTATATCGACTAACCAGTTTTCACTTGTCGTGTGTCGGAACTCGGAAGGCATTTTTATAAATCTGTTTAAAATAAACGCGACCAAAAGACATGTAACAGTGGAGAACAGATCAAGCTCTACTTTCAATATCGCTCATAAAGGTCTATGTCCGGGCCGTGTTCGGGACGTGTCAGGGAAAAAATATCATTCCATACATTTTCTATGGATTCGTTCACACACGTCCCGGGCACGGCCCGGATCTGTTTAGCTAGACCTCAATGCTGTAAAGAAATAACGTGCCCCTGTGGAAGGTGGTTTTCTCTTCATTTAATTTTCAAAGCTATAGCGATAAATAAAATTAACTTTAAAACATATTAAAAGTGCATCAGCTAAAAACTGCAAGCGGAACAATCGCAAATTGCCAAGATGGCGGCTGTTAAACGTCATTTTCATTCTTAGTTCAATATCCTGTGAAAATGTATTGCAGTTCTTTAATTCACGAAGATGTATGGTGTCTCTGTGTACATTTACAACAATAAAACAATTTTTCAAAAAACGCGTGCACATTACAAGTTGACAAGTTTTTCGTAAAGCATAATGACGATGAGAATAATATTGTCATTATTCTCATCCGGAGATTGCCCAGGCGCACCAAAGATGCAAAACACTTAAAACACAACGGAACTTTATAACTTGCAACTGGTTTGCAATAAAAGCAATGCGATATCGATCCGTGGCTTAGATCATCAATCTCACTACGCTTCCTGCGGTGGCAATTATCTGCAAGGGTGACAGAGATAGGAGCTTACGAGTTTGGGTGGGTAAGAGAGAGATGCAATAAGGAGAAACGAGATGCTAGGTGTTGCAGATTCGATGGTGCGGTCGGATTGTTGGTGTAGTTGTTTTCAATGTAATTTATTCAGAGTTCAAATGATACTTCTTTATGAGTTGTAAAAACCAGTAGGTACCATGTTTAGACGTTTTTAAGTTAAAACTATATTATTTTTAGAATTGGTTTTTGTTTTAAATAATCAAAAAATCGAATTAAAGCTGTTCTATCGGAAAAATTGTTTTTCAAAAGTTATTTATTCAAAATTGGAACGTTGGTACAAGTTCATTTACGTATTTTTTTGTTTTAAACTACTACCGCTTTAATACCTAGAACAGCCAAAAGCAAGAAACGGCAAGAAACCTAATGATATCTACACACCAAAGCCGCCGGCTTTTTTGACAGCTGCCATTCGTATGACGGAAAACTGCCGGCTTAGCCCGGCGGCATGCCGGCGGCTTTGGTGTGTAGATAGCATAGCGGCATAGAGCACTACATTCAAGTATATTTACTTATATATATTTAATTTAATCACAACAACCCAATGGCAACCAAACGCCAAAAGACCTCGCGGCAGACCACGGAAAAGGTGGCAAGATGAGCTGGACACCTTCACGAACGACTGGATAGAGGCGGCACAGGATAGAGAATCATGGAGAAGGAGGAGAGAGGTCTTTGCCCAGCAGTGGGACAACAACGGCTAGATGAGAAAAAGAAGAAGATTTATACCTTTCTACTATTTCTTTTTAACTACTTACTATCTAATATCTATAAAACTGTTTCAATTAAGTACTTTATTTAATCCTTATCCTTCCGTACAAGGTTAATAAATAACTAGTACAAATAATACTATGTACGATAAAACGCATGTTTTTATATTAAAATACTTTTAGATAAGAAATATCAGTTCTTACAAGTATATACCTGATACGAGTGTTGTTTAGATTGAATAAATATTTGCTTTTTTAATTATTGGTAATGTAATTTATATAGGATGTAAAAGTTTAATTCAGAATTGCAATATTGCAATATACAAGTAGCTACATAGGTTATTTATGTAAAACTAGTCTGCCTGCGACTTTGAAAGCATTTATAATATTATCTTGGAATAGTAAGGTACCCAATATTTTAATATACATAGGCTGTTTACAATCAAAGCGTAAGTTACTATATTGTAAAGCTTCATTAAAGTTCGTTACAAGTTTCTGCGTGAAACAGTTACACAAACATAATCACGTTCTCACTTTCATCTATTGGCACAAATAAGTTTAAATACCATAATTTAGTTTATTATTTATAATCACGTAGATATTCAACATTTCCAATAATCTATAAAAAAATCCATGTAGTTATTTGCAAATAATTCACCATGTATATTTTAAAAAAACCCAGCTAACTACTAGAGTTAGAAGCACACCGATAGCGCATCCGAACGCATTGCACAAGTGCAGTCGACGTACGGATTCAAGGTTACGCTGGCGCTGCGCCCGCGCATCCACGTCGTACGCTGACCAATCACACGCGACGCGGAGAGATGTGTGTGAGCGGGGATTCTTGTAAGGTTTGCGTACGGTTTTGCTCTTAGAATTGTATGTCTTTTAATTTCTGTATTCTAATTATTGATGTTTTTTAATTAAGTAGCTATAATTAGGTGTTTTAAGGCCTAAAAATACTATAGGTACTTCAAAAATGTTTGCCCATTTTTGCAGCCACAGTACAGTGTGTAGGTATACACATATATCTGTCACACTTCACTCCCATCGAGACGCAGTGGATAGGTATATATTTTAGAGAAAATTGAAATATTAATGAAATTATAGAAACGTTGATTAAATATGTACTTACGATGCCTCAGAGACCCTGTAAGACGCAGATTTCGTATTTCATTGGACTTACCTGTAATAGAGATAAATAAAATTAATAAAAAAGTCACATAACTTGAAATAAATACATAATGGTAAAAACTAAAGTAATTTCTGAATAAGTAGATAAATTATTCAGTTCAATACATATCTGTCACGCCTCTCTCCCATTGTGGCAGACAGAGACCACTTCCATCCACTTACTACGATCTCAACACACCTCTTTCGCTTCATCCATATTCATCAATCTCTTCAAAAACAAACCAAGTCAGGAGTGTTCTAAACCGACGTGCATACGGAATAAACCTTTAAGGTCTATGTACACAGATCCGGGCCGTGGCCCGTCAGGAGGGAAAACAATACGTCGTCATGACAACGTGTGTGAACGAATCCATAGAAAATGTATGGAATGATATTTTTTCCCTGACACGTCCTGAACACGGCCCGGATCTGTGTAGATAGTCCTTTAAAAAGCTCGAGTGTATGTAGAATAAACCTACAAAATTAAAATGCTTTTACGACGTATGTGAGCCGTAACATGAATGACCCTTTTGCATTAGTTGTAATTGGCATCGATTAGCACAGGAAGGACAGGTCTGGTCTATGCGCTGTTTTTTTACACTATTTAATGTATTTTTAGCTCTATCCGGCCAACTGCTAGCTATGATGGGGTAGGTAATGGTTACACGCAGTTATGATGCTAAGAATTACTATTTTATTTGCTAAAGAAATGTTTAAATAACGCCATTGTTTAGTTTTAATTGATTTCGGAATTGTTGCTAGGTTTTTAAGTAGCTATAATGGTTAGTTAAATGTTTATTGGGTGACTTTTAATAAGTGAACGATAGAAAAGAATATGCATGTACTCGTGATAACAAACAACTTTTGCTAAGGGACCAAGGTCGAAATCATTAAAAAATTGAACTCCCCATACAAAATTGATCAGCTGATGTGCCTAAAAAGAAAATAGCGCTAAAAGAAGAAAGGACAAATGTTGAAAACGAAACTAAGTAGGTACGAAAACACTTTTTTACGATCGGTTATGAAGTCGAGTAAAAAAATTACATTTTAGGATCTCTGGCTTGCCCTGTCCTTAGGTCCTAGGCACGCCATTGTTATACTAAACTAAGATACTTCAAATAATGTGTTATAATATAAGCTTGTGTGTCATTCTAATGTGCAAGCTACAATATTGTAAAGTTTCACTAAAATCTGTTCAGTAGTTTTTGCGTGAAAGAATAAAAAACAATCCTCTCACATTCATCCATCTATCTATCGGCGCAAACATTGACAATTATACTTAATATTAGTTAGTAGGTTTTTAGTTGATTTCATTATATTTAAAACTAAGTAAATCTAATATTATTATCGATTCGTGCAAAAAATAATAAAACTCCTATCTACTTTTCTTCAATAGAAATCACAATGAATGTAGCTAAAATGAAGTATCTGTATAAATTACCTTGGATTGTGCAAATATTCTACAGAACTAAGTGATAATTGATTATTTCTATTGATTTAGCACTTTCAATCCATTTGTTATAATCCTTGAAATTATCTTTATACTTATTGTAAAGTTTCATTAAAATCTGTTCAGTAGTTTTTGCGTGAAAGAGTAACATACATCCTCACATTCCTACATTAATAGGCACAAACATTGACATTTAATAGAAAGTAAGATTTAATTTCCTTTCATAGTTTTATCTTGGCCTCCTTTATTAGCGTACCTAGCTACAAAATAATATTTGAAATTCGGAGAAATATTGTTACGTAATAATTATGAAAATTCATATTTTAAAGGAATAAAGGTCTATCTATCTACACACATCCGGGCCGTGCCCGGGACATGTCCGGGCCGTGGCCCGTCAGGATGGAAAACAAATCATCATGAAAGTGTCCGGGACGTGACAGGGAAAAAATATCATTCCATCCATTTTCTATAGATTCGTTCACACATGTTGTCATGAAGACGTATTGTTTTCCCTCCTGACGGGCTACGGCCCGGACACGTCCCGGGCACGGCCCGGATCTGTGTATATAGACCATAACCGAAGTTTCAGCCTTTTACCCTTGGGAATAGAAAGCTTCCAACTAACGTTTATGTAGAAATTAAACATTATATTATATTTAACATACTTTTAAGTATTCCACTGATTATTTAATTCCTTTGAGCTCTACTCTAACTAGGAACTAGGTTTTCAGAAACTCAATTATTTAATTTAATAAATAATTAATCTAGTCTGGCAACTCTTTGGATTCGGTGTTTTATTTTGGAATGTAAAATTTAATTTTTTCTTAGTATGGTAAAAAAGTATGTTATGAGCACATTCTCTTTTTAAAAAATATATTTTTGATATTTTGATCTTTTGACGTTTTAAGCAATCGATCTTTTAGTACCTATTCGGTGTTTTATATCTACATCTTTTGAACATAACTCAAACTTTCTTATACAGGTATATATTTAGGTACATACATATCCGTCACGCCTCTCTCCCACCGAGGAAGACAGAGACCACTTCCCTCCACTAGCTACGACACAAACTTCTTTCGCTTCATCTCAATTCATCAGTCGCCTCATACATGCACCTCATCAAACTTTCTTCTCTCTTTACAACAACTAATGATAAAGATTCTAAGCACTAGGCTAATTCAAAACAATACATCTAAACAATACTCAGATACAAGATAACGCTCAGTTTCCCCACTAGTGAAGTTTTTTCTGCCAACAATGTCATAATTGTGTATCGGAGGTTTCCACTTTCAATTTCGCTCGTGGACGGTAGCGCAAAAAGTTGCGACGTGTGTGCTACCCGTTTGATGTAGCGTCTGCATATACAGTGAGAAAACTAGCAAAATATGCCTTATACACTTATCAGTCGCCTCATACAAGCCCGTCGGTTTAGGGTTCTCTTGATTGAGGCGACTGATGAGTGTGGATGAAGTGAAAGACGTGTGTTTGGATCGTAGCAAGTGGAAGCAAGTGGTCTCTGCCTACCCCAATGGGAGAGAGGCGTGACGGATATGTATGTATGTATGCCTTATAGAGGCTGCCCGATACATACATATCCGTGACGCCTCTTTCCCATCGGGGTAGACAGAGACCACTTCGCTCCACGTGCTACGATTCAAACACACTTCCTCCGCTACATTCATCCACATTCATCGTCGCCTCATACATGCACGTCGGTTTAGAGTACTCTTGACTTAAATCTAGCGTAAAAATAATAGAACTAATAATAAATGAGATATTCCTTAATAAATTAATGTTCACATTCAAATATCGCACCAAAAACTCAAGGCACTGACAGACGATAGACGTACAGGGCGGTCGCTCCACCGAAAAGAGTCTGACTGATGATCCAAATATGTAATTACATACAAAATCTTTTGTAAAAATGTTTAGTATTCGTTCCACCACTTTCTGATAAAATGTAACTGACAGATAAACCTATGTCTATTTCATAAAACATGACGTTTTAGACAGAGACAGGTACAAAATATCTGTCAGATAAATTGTATCTGTACCCGGTGAAACGGACTCTTAGCCCTAAAAAACTACTATTTTAATTATAATACCCACACGAAACTCAACTGTCAACAGAAGCACCCCACAGATAGGTTTAACACAATTAGCTCTTGATGAAATTGTACGCCTTGAGGCTTTGCTTTGAGGTATAATGTCTAGGATAATATCTAGGATACCTAACATCTAACCCTAACTCAATATCGCCACTTCGCGTCTATGTAGCTATTAGCTCCCGTAATCTGTTTAGGATAGACGATATCGAGTGCTATACGGTAATTTTATAGACACATTAATTCGGTAAGTCTGTCAAGGGACATTTTATGGAAGAAAAAGGATAAATAAGTAAAGGTTTCTATCTAATGCTTATAAAAAAATTGATAAAAAAGAAATAACTTCAAAACGGAAACTAAAATAACTAATAACTAATATGCTGTAATTACCTTTTGTATAACTTCTCTTTTTTCTGTGTCTATGTACTATCATCTTACAATAAACTGTTAAATAAATAAAGAGTAAAAAATAAATAAACTTCTACAGATAATTTCGAGTTTATAAGTGATTAAAAGGGACATAAACAACTAAATAATTATGTATTTAATTGAAAACGGAAAAATGAAAAATAAATATCCTTTACATTCCACTATTATGAATAAAAATAAAGCTACTTAAAAAAACGGCTATCCTGTATTTCAATTATTACACTTAAAGACCTCAAAAGTATGAAAGAAAATAATTGACGGTCTCCAACTCAAAATCTAAATAAATAAATGACAGCACGTAATATTTCTGCGAACTCTACAAACTGATATTGTTTACAGTTTTCACTCTCTATATTTTTCTCGCGAGTGAAAATTCCGCCACTCATTATCCGCGTGTGAGCAAGTTTTTGCGCGAGGTATGCACGCGCAAGACAATATGGCCGACACATAACGAGATTACTGGATCATGCCAGCTTCTTGTAACGCTAGAAAATGGCGTACATCTAACGTCATTCCTTTTCACAGATTAGTGGCCATTTTAATTTATGTACGTTTAATGTCACGTGTCTTTTGATGTAGAAAAGTAACTCGGACTTAGCTTTTACTTAAATGATTCGAGATGCCAGTTTAATGTCTTTATTTTCTTTGCTATTTGCTACGTTCAAGTCATCTGGATTATAATTACTGAAACCTGTTCTAACTTCTGTCTTAAGGGCCCACTAATTCTGTAACTATGTGGACAGAAAAACTCTGACAGAAGTCAGGAGAGGTATCTCTGTAGATATAACTAACTAGCCGATCTCTAATGCTGTAAAATATCCATTTTTATTGTGTGCATAATGATTTGAGATTACCTATGTATGTGCATATCATGTAAACATCATTCTCATCTCATCACATCACATCATCATATGTACACATAATTCTCATCACATCACATCACAACATGATCACATGACATCACATCACACCATCATCACATCATCATCACATCACATCACATCATGATATACATATCATTATCAAAAACAACTACAAACCTGTATTTCTAATAATAATAAAATTGCTCAACGACTGAATGAATGGAAGAATACATAAATAAATCTTGAATAGAATACCTAATTGTATAAAAAAGTAGGTAAAAAGCCAGCTGATCGTCGGCTTGCGGCGTTTGAGTAGGCTGTATAGTAACAAAATAATGCCTTATGTCTGTTGCCGGGTTTTGGCTGCCAGCTGATTGTTGGTTAGGGTTCCACTGGTCTTGTAAGGTTTTATTTATCTATTTATTAATTGTTACAGAAGAAGTGTGTTTGAGTCGTAGCCAGTGGAGGGAAGTGGTCTCTGCCTACATATGGGAGAGAGGCGTGACAGATATGTATGTATGTACCTATGTTATTGTTACAGTACATAATGAGCGTAACCGTTCAAGTCCAACGCGCTTATATTGTTAGACATACATTAATTACACTTTATATCTTTTTAATAAATGAATAATAGCGAAGGTTTAAGTGAAGGGTTAAATTAATTGTTTAAGGATCAACCTATCTTTCTTCTATATAAATAAAAATGAATTGTTGTTCGTTAGTCTGATTAAAACTCGAGAACGGCTGGGCCGATTGAGCTGATTTTGGTTTTAAAATGTTTGTCGTAGTCCAGGGTAGGTCTAAACGCTGAGAAAAATTCGAATAATTGCCGGGAAAGCCCTAAAAACAGACCTTTTCTTTTTCCCATACAAATGTTTTCTTACTAAAATGTAGAGTCAATTTGAACTTTATTCCTACACAATAAAATTCGTTCTAAGGCGGGACAAAGTTCGCCGGGACAGCTAGTTTTTAATAATTTAGTTTAGAAGCACAGTTGGCTTAATAACAATTTATTTAGTTAGTTTAAAAACACAGTTTAGTCGTTTAAAATCACTGTCAGACTCAAACTGTATAAACCAACTTAATATTAAAAGAATTTTGGATATTCAGTTAAGTGGTGTTCTTTTGTTGGCGAAATCAATCAGCTTTATTTGAAAAAAGCAAACCGAAAAAGTTTCTTACGAGATTCTTGAAAATGAAAAATTTAGGTTTGACAACACTTAGGACGGGTCATTTTTAAAATTTAATGCTTAGAGTGCAGTTTTCCCCAGAGAAGTTCTTCTATGGGAAAACTGCTACCTTGCGAATTTGGCGTTGGCTTTCAAAAATATACGTACCTACCTATAATTATCAACATATTCATGTGCAATCGATTTGCCTATGTTATTAACATAAGTTGACTCTGACTTTGACTTTGACTCAAAAATAAATAAAACGGAACCCGCAACAATAAAATACCTTAAACACGTGTTCGAAATTCAGATCTCTAAGTACAAGACTCGAAGGCCCCTCCAAGGACGCTGTCTAGACTGAACCTAGGTCTCTCAATCAGTTCCTAATTACAGCTTAAATTCACATCATACATATCAAATCAGAGTAATACAGGGTGTAACAGAAAGGGGGTATAATGCCGAAACACAGCGATAGTCCCCATGAAACTGAACAACTTTCCCCAAGGAACATGGGTCGTAACTCGAAAAAAATTTTCGTCTGCCCATACAAAATGTCCGATCAGCTGATCGAGTAAGTATGGGCGATCCAAAATTTTCTTTCGATTTACGACCCATGTTCCTTGGGGAAAGTTGTTCAGTTTCACGAGGACTATAGATAGATAGAAATTCTTTATTGCACACAAAGAAATACAAATACAACTTAAGACTAAAACATTGTGCGCAAAGGCGGCCTTATCACTAAAAGTGATCTCTTCCAGACAACCTATGACTAGACTATCGCTATGTTTCAGCATTATACCCCCCTTCTGTTACACCCAGTATACTCAGGTTTGTTCAAATACTCTTTGTGAATATTATAGTTCGTCTTTATGCAATGTTATTACATTACTAGAGGCTGCCCGCGACTTCGTTCGCATTTGTCGTCATATCTTGGAAAATAATCATGTTATCTCAAAATAATATAGCTTAAGTGGTATTCTGATGTATAAGCTACAATATTGCCAAGTTTCATCAAAATCTGTCCAGTTGTTTTTGCGTGAAACAGTAACAAACATCCATCCATCGGCACAAACATTGACTTTTATAACATTAGAAAGACTCGTGGCTGCCTGCGACTTCAAACGCATTTATCGTCATATCTTGGAAAAAAAACATGTTATCTGAAAATAATATAACCCATGTGTTATTCTGATGTATAGGCTATAATATTGCCAAGTTTCATCGAAATCTGTTCAGTGGTTTTTGCGTGAAGGAGTAACAAACATCCATCCATCGGCACAAACATTAGAATTTATAATATAACATCCTATGATGTGAAGATTCGCCTCGATCAATCAACTTGATAAAGAAAGGTCAAGTTAAGTACCCTAAACCGACGTGCATGTATGAGGCGACTGACGAATGTGGATGAAGCGAAGATAGTGTTTGGATTGTAGCAAGTGGAGGGAAGTTTGTTACTCTTTCACGCTAAAACCACTGAACAGATTTTAATGAAACTTTACAATATTGTAGCTTACGCATCAGAATAATACATAGGCTAAGTTATTTTAAGATATTGTGCAAATTCTTCGAGATATAACTATAAATGCATTCGACGTCGCGGGCAGGCACTGGTCATTAGACTATTATTATTAAATAATAAAGTCTTGCTCTTGTATTCATAAAACAATTCTAAATTTTTATTACATAAAAACTACCCGCATAATTACTATCTTACTACCTCAGTAAGAACTTCCAAGAACAAACATTTAGTTTAATACAGTGCGCAACACAAGTGCGCCGGCGCAGCTTTCCTCGCGAAAGGGAAACGGGTAATAATAGTGTAGAACTGTTCCAAGTTCACTAGCGCAAGTGCAATGCGTCTGCGCATGGTGTACACGGGGTTGCGGTAGATAGATTCGTCTTGAGATTCGTTGATGTAATTTCTGAATTTAAGAGATATTGATAGAAAAGAAAATAAATGCTTTATTTAGTATGACATAAGATACAATTTAGGTATTGAATCATCATCATATCAGCTTGTGGATGTCCACTGCTGGATTAGCATAGCAAATTGATTAGTATAGTTGTTTTTTTTCTAATGAAATATATGCAAGAAAATGTAAATATTTAAAAAGAAATAAATAATATACGAACAAAATAAAGAAGAATTTATAAGAATTACTTTTTTTTCCTTATCAGTTATTCCTCTTAATTTTCTGAGGAGAAACAAAGTCTGCACGTGTAACTAATGTTTTTTTGTCCCATCGGAGCCATTAGCAAAGAGCTCGCACTGTTTTCCTTACGTTTTAGCAACTTATTACATACATACATTACATACATACATATCTGTCACGATTCTCTCCCATCAGTAGCAGACAGAGTAGGCAGAGACCAGTTACCTCCACTTGCTACGATCCAAACAGACTTCCTTCGCTCCATCCACATTCATCAGTCGCCTCATACATGCACGTCGGCTTAGGGTACGCTTAAATTGGCCTATCTTCAAAAAATTAAAGAAAAAAAAAACCTTTTTAAAAACAAGCTTTTATTATTTGTTTACAAAATGAACTAAAAAGTTAAAAATAAATTAACTCTAAAAAGAAATATAACACTTTGTAACTTGATTGTAACCTTTAACGATAAATAAGCGTCTTCGTCTAGGACAAAATAATTCCATATTGTACAAATTTATTTAATTTTAACACTAAAACTTTTCACCATACATAATTATTCAATCTCGTCCCCCCTCTTTATCATAGTCCCCATTTATAAATGAAAGCGTGTTACATTGTGATAGCTTGAGGAAAATGAGTATTTAATTAATACAACACAACATTTTTCTTTTTAATTTGTTAAATACAACATATAAGTTGTATTTAATTAATACATCACAACATTTTCCTCAGGCTATCACAATGTAACACGCTTTCATTTATAAATGGGGACTATGATAAAGAGGGGGGACGAGATTGAATAATTATGTATGGTGAAAAGTTTTAGTGTTAAAATTAAATAAATTTGTACAATATGGAATTATTTTGTCCTAGACGAAGACGCTTATTTATCGTTAAAGGTTACAATCAAGTTACAAAGTGTTATATTTCTTTTTAGAGTTAATTTATTTTTAACTTTTTAGTTCATTTTGTAAACAAATAATAAAAGCTTGTTTTTAAAAAGGTTTTTTTTTTCTTTAATTTTATTTTTAACTTTTTAGTACCTCTATTTTTAATTCGAGATTTACTACGACGTAGTTCGCAGCGCGTAGCAGCGTTATTCCGTTATGAAGTCCGTAGTTGAGGTTGCGTCGTTTAATTACGGAGTTCCTATGGCCACCTTCCGGCTCCAACATCAGACCCTGGTTACCATATAGTATCAAAGTACTCGTCAAGACTAATCCAATGAGCCCAAACTAGATGGGGTTGCGTTGTTTAATAACGGAGTTCCTATTTCTACCTTCCGGCTCCATCATCAGACCCTGGTTACCATATAGTATCAAAGTACTCTACAAGAGTAATCCAATGAGCCCAAACTCGATAGGGTTGCATCGTTTAATTACGGAGTTCCTATGGCCACCTTCCAGTTTCATCATCAGACCCTGGTTACCATATAGTATCAAAGTACTCGTCAAGACTAATCTAATGAGCCCAAACTCGATAGGGTTGCATCGTTTAATTACGGAGTTCCTATGGCCACCTTCCAGTTCCATCATCAGACCCTGGTTACCATATAGTATCAAAGTACTCGTCAAGACTAATCCAATGAGCCCAAACTCGATAGGGTTGCATCGTTTAATTACGGAGTTCCTATGGCCACCTTCCAGTTCCATCATCAGACCCTGGTTACCATATAGTATCAAAGTACTCGTCAAGACTAATCCAATGAGCCCAAACTCGATAGGGTTGCATCGTTTAATTACGGAGTTCCTATGGCCACCTTCCGGCTCCATCATCAGACCCTGGTTACCATATGGTATCACAGTACTCGTCAAGACTAATTCAATGAGCCCAAACTCGATAGGGTTGCATCGTTTAATTACGGAGTTCCTATGGCCACCTTCCAGTTCCATCATCAGACCCTGGTTACCATATAGTATCAAAGTACTCGTCAAGACTAATCCAATGAGCCCAAACTCGATAGGGTTGCATCGTTTAATTACGGAGTTCCTATGGCCACCTTCCGGCTCCATCATCAGACCCTGGTTACCATATGGTATCACAGTACTCGTCAAGACTAATCCAATGAGCCCAAACTCGATAGGGTTGCATCTTTTAATTACGGAGTTCCTATGGCCACCTTCCAGTTCCATCATCAGACCCTGGTTACCATATAGTATCAAAGTACTCGTCAAGACTAATCCAATGAGCCCAAACTCGATAGGGTTGCATCGTTTAATTACGGAGTTCCTATGGCCACCTTCCGGCTCCATCATCAGACCCTGGTTACCATATAGTATCAAAGTACTTGTCAAGACGAATCTAATGAGCCCAAACTCGATAGGGTTGCATCATTTAATTACGGAGTTCCTATGGCCACCTTCCAGCTCCATCATCAGATCAGCTCCATGTTACCATAATATTGCATTGTCACGCGATATACATAAGCATGCAAAATTTCAGCTCAATCGGAAACCGGGAAGTGGATCAAATTTAAGTTGCAAGATTTGATTACAGAACGACAGACAGACAACGGGACAGGTGAAAGTAAATAAAAGCTTGTAATAAAAATTAAAGAAAAAAAAACCTTTTTAAAAACAAGCTTTTATTATTTGTTTATAAAATGAACTAAAAAGTTAAAAATAAATTAACTCTAAAAAGAAATATAACACTTTGTAACTTGATTGTAACCTTTAACGACAAATAAGCGTCTTCGTCTAGGACAAAATAATTCCATATTGTACAAATTTATTTAATTTTAACACTAAAACTTTTCACCATACATAATTATTCAATCTCGTCCCCCCTCTTTATCATAGTCCCCATTTATAAATGAAAGCGTGTTACATTGTGATAGCTTGAGGAAAATGAGTATTTAATTAATACAACACAACATTTTTCTTTTTAATTTGTTAAATACAACATATAAGTTGTATTTAATTAATACATCACAACATTTTCCTCAGGCTATCACAATGTAACACGCTTTCATTTATAAAGGGGGACTATGATAAAGAGGGGGGACGAGATTGAATAATTATGTATGGTGAAAAGTTTTAGTGTTAAAATTAAATAAATTTGTACAATATGGAATTATTTTGTCCTAGACGAAGACGCTTATTTGTCGTTAAAGGTTACAATCAAGTTACAAAGTGTTATATTTCTTTTTAGAGTTAATTTATTTTTAACTTTTTAGTTCATTTTATAAACAAATAATAAAAGCTTGTTTTTAAAAAGGTTTTTTTTTCTTTAATTTTATTTTTAACTTTTTAGTACCTCTATTTTTAATTCGAGATTTACTACGACGTAGTTCGCAGCGCGTAGCAGCGTTATTCCGTTATGAAGTCCGTAGTTGAGGTTGCGTCGTTTAATTACGGAGTTCCTATGGCCACCTTCCGGCTCCAACATCAGACCCTGGTTACCATATAGTATCAAAGTACTCGTCAAGACTAATCCAATGAGCCCAAACTAGATGGGGTTGCGTCGTTTAATTACGGAGTTCCTATTTCTACCTTCCGGCTCCATCATCAGACCCTGGTTACCATATAGTATCAAAGTACTCTACAAGAGTAATCCAATGAGCCCAAACTCGATAGGGTTGCATCGTTTAATTACGGAGTTCCTATGGCCACCTTCCAGTTTCATCATCAGACCCTGGTTACCATATAGTATCAAAGTACTCGTCAAGACTAATCCAATGAGCCCAAACTCGATAGGGTTGCATCGTTTAATTACGGAGTTCCTATGGCCACCTTCCAGTTCCATCATCAGACCCTGGTTACCATATAGTATCAAAGTACTCGTCAAGACTAATCCAATGAGCCCAAACTCGATAGGGTTGCATCGTTTAATTACGGAGTTCCTATGGCCACCTTCCGGCTCCATCATCAGACCCTGGTTACCATATGGTATCAAAGTACTCTACAAGAGTAATCCAATGAGCCCAAACTCGATAGGGTTGCATCGTTTAATTACGGAGTTCCTATGGCCACCTTCCAGTTCCATCATCAGACCCTGGTTACCATATAGTATCAAAGTACTCGTCAAGACTAATCCAATGAGCCCAAACTCGATAGGGTTGCATCGTTTAATTACGGAGTTCCTATGGCCACCTTCCGGCTCCATCATCAGACCCTGGTTACCATATAGTATCAAAGTACTTGTCAAGACGAATGTAATGAGCCCAAACTCGATAGGGTTGCATCATTTAATTACGGAGTTCCTATGGCCACCTTCCAGCTCCATCATCAGATCAGCTCCATGTTACCATAATATTGCATTGTCACGCGATATACATAAGCATGCAAAATTTCAGCTCAATCGGAAACCGGGAAGTGGATCAAATTTAAGTTGCAAGATTTGATTACAGAACGACAGACAGACAACGGGACAGGTGAAAGTAAATAAAAGCTTGTAATAAAAAAATTAAAGAAAAAAAAACCTTTTTAAAAACAAGCTTTTATTATTTGTTTATAAAATGAACTAAAACGTTAAAAATAAATTAACTCTAAAAAGAAATATAACACTTTGTAACTTGATTGTAACCTTTAACGACAAATAAGCGTCTTCGTCTAGGACAAAATAATTCCATATTGTACAAATTTATTTAATTTTAACACTAAAACTTTTCACCATACATAATTATTCAATCTCGTCCCCCCTCTTTATCATAGTCCCCATTTATAAATGAAAGCGTGTTACATTGTGATAACTTGAGGAAAATGAGTATTTAATTAATACAACACAACATTTTTCTTTTTAATTTGTTAAATACAACATATAAGTTGTATTTAATTAATACATCACAACATTTTCCTCAGGCTATCACAATGTAACACGCTTTCATTTATAAATGGGGACTATGATAAAGAGGGGGGACGAGATTGAATAATTATGTATGGTGAAAAGTTTTAGTGTTAAAATTAAATAAATTTGTACAATATGGAATTATTTTGTCCTAGACGAAGACGCTTATTTGTCGTTAAAGGTTACAATCAAGTTACAAAGTGTTATATTTCTTTTTAGAGTTAATTTATTTTTAACGTTTTAGTTCATTTTATAAACAAATAATAAAAGCTTGTTTTTAAAAAGGTTTTTTTTTCTTTAATTTTATTTTTAACTTTTTAGTACTTACCTCTATTTTTAATTCGAGATTTACTACGACGTAGTTCGCAGCGCGTAGCAGCGTTATTCCGTTATGAAGTCCGTAGTTGAGGTTGCGTCGTTTAATTACGGAGTTCCTATGGCCACCTTCCGGCTCCAACATCAGACCCTGGTTACCATATAGTATCAAAGTACTCGTCAAGACTAATCCAATGAGCCCAAACTAGATTGGGTTGCGTCGTTTAATTACGGAGTTCCTATTTCTACCTTCCGGCTCCATCATCAGACCCTGGTTACCATATAGTATCAAAGTACTCTACAAGAGTAATCCAATGAGCCCAAAGTCGATAGGGTTGCATCGTTTAATTACGGAGTTCCTATGGCCACCTTCCAGTTTCATCATCAGACCCTGGTTACCATATAGTATCAAAGTACTCGTCAAGACTAATCCAATGAGCCCAAACTCGATAGGGTTGCATCGTTTAATTACGGAGTTCCTATGGCCACCTTCCAGTTCCATCATCAGACCCTGGTTACCATATAGTATCAAAGTACTCGTCAAGACTAATCCAATGAGCCCAAACTCGATAGGGTTGCATCGTTTAATTACGGAGTTCCTATGGCCACCTTCCAGTTCCATCATCAGACCCTGGTTGCCATATAGTATCAAAGTACTCGTCAAGACTAATCCAATGAGCCCAAACTCGATAGGGTTGCATCGTTTAATTACGGAGTTCCTATGGCCACCTTCCGGCTCCATCATCAGACCCTGGTTACCATATAGTATCAAAGTACTTGTCAAGACGAATCTAATGAGCCCAAACTCGATAGGGTTGCATCATTTAATTACGGAGTTCCTATGGCCACCTTCCAGCTCCATCATCAGATCAGCTCCATGTTACCATAATATTGCATTGTCACGCGATATACATAAGCATGCAAAATTTCAGCTCAATCGGAAACCGGGAAGTGGATCAAATTTAAGTTGCAAGATTTGATTACAGAACGACAGACAGACAACGGGACAGGTGAAAGTAAATAAAAGCTTGTAAAAAGCTTGTAAAAAGTCTCCGATTGGATTGAGATACATTCGTCTATTTAGTTACTTATTATTGTATGTAGATCTTCCTCTAACCTTTTCTTTAGATCCACATTAAATAATGTTTGGGAGAGAACACACTTACACCCTTAATACAATACGAGGTTTAAAAATAGTTCGACGTTAGTTCGGTTAGTTTGACGTTTCTGCTATGGACAAAACGTCAAACTAAATGAACTAACGTCGGACTATCTTTAAAGCTTGTTTTGTAATAAGGGGGTATGTGACAAAGCCTAGTTTACGCATTAGAAAATTATAGGCTTTGTCATTAAGTATACTAATTTAAATCAACTTTTTATCACTTTGCTTTGTATGAAATAAATTAATCTAAACTATCAAAAATTATAAAACCTATCCCACAATCTTAACCTTGAAAATATCTCAAGAAATACTCTAAGAAGCTATCTCGTGTATGTTTTTACAACATAATGTCAAGTTTCCCTCGCCGTTCGTGCCGGCAGAATGCGCTTTCTTCCTCCTCGTCGCTGTGTGCAAACTGCATCTATGCACACAACTGCATAGAGACTCGTTGCACAAACCTGTACCTGTTACACTAATTACTTGAATAGATGTGTAGGGTTGGGGGTTTGGAACTGGTATTAAAGTATTTTGGAACTAGTATGTGATATTAGTTGTTTTCTTTTGAGTTGTTTCGAGGTTTATGTGTAGGGTAGATAGATATAAATTTATCGTTTATTGAAATAACTAAATTAAATGTAATTCTGTGTTAATGGTACCTACATTATCTTTTTGAAAAGATTTTCATTTGTAATAACTATTCTTGAATATCAGATCTTTGTTAGCTACTTTCATTTATTTTGTGGCATCAAAAATTTTATGACGATATCACCTCCAAATAAATGTTAAAACCTACAATAATCCAGCTTTCTTTATTTCTATACCATTTGTTAACATAAAATACTAGTTAACACAAAAAGTAACAGTACCAAATACTTCACAATCACAACTCTATAGATAAACGAAAGTTTCTGAATGGGAGAGTGTGTAGCTACTCGTACTAGCTACTGGTTACATGTAATAGCTGCGATAGAATACTAGTTACGTTTGTACTTGCTATTATCTTCCTTATTTTGACTTAGATCTACGAGTACCTTGAAGTGGTATTATTGCAGGTTGCCATCGTTTTAGAGGAAGTATGTTACCCTACTAATATTATAAATGTCAAAGTTTGTGCCGATGGATGTGTGGATGTTTGTTACTCTTTCACGCAAAAACTACTGAACAGATTTTGATGAAACTTTGCAATATTGTAGTTTATACATCGTAATGTTGTAGCTTATACATCGTGGTAAATGAAGTCGTAGGGGAGGCCTTTGCCCAGCGGTGGGATCTTAATGGCTAAAAAAAATACATCGAAATAACACAAAGGCTGCATGAATTCATGATATTGTGTAATTTTTCTAAAGATATTTTGTTAATGCGTACGAAGTCGCGGGCAACTTCTAGTCTTTCAGTATTTGGCAACCTGTAATTGGCTCATTTGTTAATTTATAATTTTATTTTATGTGCGTTAGATAAATAGCTGTTGGTTTTCCAATTTACAAATAAAGGAACTGGGGTGCCGCGTTAAGAATCGTAAGAGATCCCCGTGTCGAGTCATTTTTGGTGCAACGAATTTCACTGGCCATTTAGCGTGGCAATGCTGCCTCGGGATGGAGATATTTTTTACGACTGTGTAGCCTGACCAATTTTGTTTATTTTTGCTTTGTTTCTTTAATAAATTTACATTAATTTAAATACTAATAAAAAAATAATTCCAAAACATTCCAAACAATAATCTTATAAAAATTTACGTCAAAACTGTCCCCCCCACAACAAACAGCAAACATAATTCAAAGTACAGTTAGAGCACAAAAAAAAGGAATAGTTTGACCGGGCACGTCGGCCGAGCGTGAGAATGCAGGCACAAGGACAGTGCAACGATGCACCGATGCAACATGCACGGACGCGCTTGAGAAGGGCACTAATGCAACTGGTTTATGGTAAAAGATATTATGTTTTATTATGTAAGACTGCATTAACTTAAAATAATATACGAAAATGCATGTGCAATCTAATGGTATCTACACACCAAAGCCGCCGGCTTGTTTGACAACTGCCATTCGAATGACGTAAAGCCGCCGGCCTAGCCCGGCGGCATGCCGGCGGTTTTGGTGTGTAGATAGCATAACATTTTATTTATTAGAGTATAGTAGTTTTAATAACATATTCACATGTATAGTATTATTTTAATATAAATAAAAGATTTCCATTTGATAAAAAAAAAATCTAACAAAGTACCTAAAAATGTAGGTACCTATCCTATTGTAAAGCTTCATTCAAATTTGTTTAGTGGTGAAAGAGTAAAAAACATCCTGACATATATCTAACCATCCATCGGCACAAATACATTTATAATATTACTAGCTGTCCCTTACAATGAACTTTATTGTGTAGGAATAAAGTTCAAATTGATTCTACATTTTAGTAAAAAAACATTTGTATGTGAAAAAGAAAAGGTCTGTTTTAGGGCTTTCCCGGCAATTATTCGAATTTTTCTCACCGTAAGAACCATCCTTGGACTTCAATGAACATTTTAAAAAAATAATTCGCGAAATCGGTCCAACCGTTCAGGCGTGATAATATAATATATAATAATAATAATATAGATAGATAGATATAGATTAGAACAAGCTAAAGTATTGTAAAGTTTCATAAAAAAATGTTCTGTGGCTTTTGTGTGAAAGATTAACATACTAGACATCCATCTATCCATCGGCACAAACATTGACATTTATAATGTTAGTAGGATTTATATACAGGGTGTAACAAAAAGGGTATATAAAGCCGAAACATAGCGATAGTCCTCATGAAACTGAACAACTTACCCCAAGGAACATGGGTCGTAACTCAAAAAAAAAATTTCGCCTCCCCATACAAAATGCCCGATCAGCTGATCGAGTAAGTATGGGCGATCCAAAAATTTTTTTCGAGTTACGACCCATGTTCCTTGGGGAGAGTTGTTCAGTTTCATGAGGTCTATCGCTGTGTTTCGGCTTTATATACCCTTTCTGTTACACCCTGTATATACGTTTATTAGATTATTAAGACTTGCTTGTTCAATATCATTTACATAGTACAAATTACATGTTTTATTTCACTTACTGAATACCTCATTGTTGTATTGTGGGTTGAGATGAGCTTGGTACTTACCTGGAACATGGAAAACCGGAAATTAGACATATTAACTAACATACATACATATCTGTTACGTTTCTCCCAACGGGGTAGAGATCTTGAGGTCGCTTCCCTTTCGAAACGCATCGAAATATCAATATTTTTTAACCTCTCACATCCCACTGACCCATTATAATCCCAGACACAATAGATTTTCTATTGTTCTTTTTTTCTGGGATCTGAAAGATTAATTGAATTACATTAAATAAGTCGAGGGGGGCACTGACATTTAGGGACTTAACGCACTTGCGATTAAGATTTCATTTTTGATATAAAACCGCGAGATAACCGCCTATCGAGTCAATTCGCATTTTACATATCGAAACATCAAAACGCAACCGTGTCGCAACGAGTTAGAGCCTTTAGTGCTCGTTTCACCATCTTAAGATAAAATTTAACTGACAGATAAACCTATGTCTATTTCATAAAACATGACGTTTTAGACAGAGACAGGTATAAATTATCTGTTAGGTTTTTATCTGTAGATGTTGTTGGCCTTAGTATTTTTTTAAATACACAAGAATAATCACATTATTTAAATACCCGATCTATTTTACATGCCTTTTGTATAACTAACAGTAATCCACCATTTTAACAACAAAATATAGGGTGACTCTATAGTCTGGCCAAAAAGAGTAGAAATTAAAAAGTGGCAACACTGTAGTGTCGTCCCGTTCCTTCTCAGATTGATTTGAAAGGGACGACGCTACAGTGTTGACAGTTTTTAATTTCAACTCTATTTGGCCATACTGTAAATTAGTGAACGATACAAAAGGATATGCATGTATTCGTGATAACAAACAACTTTTACTATGGGACCAAGTTCGAAATCATTAAAAAAATTTGAACTCCCCATACAAAATGCACCAGCTTATAGTATAGGGGAACAATTTTTTTTATGAATTCGAACTTGGCCTCATAGTAAAAGTTGTTTGTTATCACGAGTACATGCATATCCTTTTCTATCTTTCACTAATTTAAAGTCACCCTGAATAAGAAGAAAAATATGCAATTCATCTAACTTCCTCAAGTATATTACGCCGATACAAGTTGCGTCTCGGCAAGATCGCGTGAGTGCCAGTGAAAACTGCATTTCTACGAGAGAGATGCACTTATTGCAACGCCTGTTGTTAGATAAGGATGTCAACTAATTGCCGATAGAGACATTATGATATAAAAGCGAGCGTTTTCTTTAATATTGCCGATTTTCTGCTTAGATAATTTCTTGTTGGAGAAAATTGTTAAATTTTACTTTATTTAAGGTAGAGGTAGGAACAGACTAGGGAACAAGTCTGCAAATTTTCAATATTATCAGTTGTGTGTCAGTCGGCAGAGTGTCAATGTCATTTTTTGACACATTTGGTCGCAATTAGTCTTTGAGTATAGAATATATAAGGTGCCACATGTTTTTTCATTAACAAATGAGTTTATGACAGCGTGCCATGGTTGGCGCAAGTTTTTCATAGTTTTCATGGTAGATGACCTGTCAAACGATAAGAAATTCCGTACAAAAAGGTAGCCCTTTTGCGCCAGACTAGGCACGCAGATCCAGACTGTATGGCATCTCCTTATATATTCTACACTCAAAGCAATCAGTGTAGCCATTGTTTAACAGAATACCAAATGTGTCAAAAAATGCCATTGACACTCTGCCGACACACAACTGTGGTTATTTTAAAGTACTCGTATTTATTAGGTTTATGACATCCGCTCCATATAAATATTACGATTATGAGCACAGTTGTCACACGCAACGTGGGACACATGTCATAATGCATCGCGTACGTTACATACATGGGACAAGTCTGTCTCTAGCTTTATGAATTCGTTTCTTATGTTTCTACACACCAAAGCCGGCGGCTTTACGTCACACGAATGGTAGCTGTCAAAAACTAAAAAGTATGAAATAAATTAACCTGTACAGAAAATTTCGATCCTGGTTTCCTAACCATGGGACCACCCTCGGGATACCCCCTTACCAACAAAAAAAGAATCATCAAAATCGGTTCATAAACGACGAAGTTTTGCGTGGACATACATAAAAAAAAATTAAAAAAATATATATATACGGTCGAATTGAGAAACTCCTCCTTTTTTTTGAAGTCGTTTAAAAAAGTAGCCGGCTTTGGTGTGTAGATACCATTACTTGATATTTAAGTGTCAGTTATAGGTTTAACAGATCGTTATCTTTGATTGCCGTTTCCGAAACTGCTTTTCAGGCATATTTCAATTTATTTCTTGATTTCATTTTCATCGTCAGCCCTTTTAACCTCCCTACAGACGCACGAGCCTACCAGGAGATTAATTAGGCCGTAATCCACTAGCCCCGCATTGGGATTTTCACGTACACCTTCGAATTTCTTCTCTATTGTATACTCTCTCTTGCTTTCAGCTAAATTATATTCTTGGAAACGTCGTGCTTTCCTTCGTTTCGAAAGCTCCCCCATTTATCGGTTCCCGGAAGGCTTTATAAAGTTAACGTAATGATACCGTATGTTCTTATTTCTTAAGCCTATTATAATATGAAGGCTGTTTCTATGTAGTAACTTAGGTCCTACCGAAAACATTCTGTAAATAACCTAACATTTTTATTAAAAAAAAAAACTCGACTGCGTTTAAACCGACTGCTACCAAGCCAATGTCACTCTCACTGTAAATATGAATCTATGGACAAAAATGTTAATATCGCAATGACGTAACAGACGGCCTTATTGTTAGCTTTATCTTCCAGACAACATATAGGGATGATAAAGTTTAATTTTATTAGGGCCCATTTCTACAGATAAAATTTATTTGACAGATATTTTATACTTGTCTCTGTCTTAAACGTCATGATGTATGAAATGGACATAGGTTTATCTGTCGGTTAAATGGTGATACTTAGTGTTTGTTTTAATTAAAATAATAATAATTATACCTTATCCATATTTAGTTAGTTAGTAAAAAAAACATACAAGTAATTACCTACCTATGTTCTACATTTAATCAGCATGTTCTACATGTAATTATCTACGTTCTACAAATAATTATCTATGTTTTACAAGTAAACACCCTGTACAGAGAACCTTATGATTGATATTTCGGTTCCAGGAAATTATCCGAGTAACAGTAACGGGATTATAGGGGGGGGGGGGGGGTGTAGGGAGGCAACGGGAGGGGGGAGGGAAAGCTAATCTATCAAATGTATTGGTATAGGTTATGTTGAGTAATTGGTAATGTATTGTATGTATTTTAAATTGAATCGTGTTGATAATTTATTTGTAATTTAGTAAGTTTATAATTGGGCAATGGTGGTGAAATTGGGTACATACTATTGATATTAATAATATATATTAAATATATTACATATCTGTACTATTACTGAAGAATAAATAATAAAGCTTTTGCTTCTTTAGCCAAATATATTTTTAATTAGATCGTATGTAAATATTGTTATTTACAGAGTGTCATCAAAATAGATAGTGACAAGAGAGTTGTCAAATAGAATATCATTCATATTTAAATAAAAAATGGCGGCCAGGATGTTCTTAGTGATTAGAGAACAGAGTAGTTTTAACAATCTGTCACGATTCTTTCCTGTCGTGGTAGCAACCGAAGCAGAGACCACTTTCCTTCACATGCTACGATACAAACACACTTCTTTCACTTCATCCACTTTCATCAGTCATATTTTACATGTCATCTCAACATAATATAGCCTATGAGGTATTCTAACGTGCATGCTTCAATACTGTAAAGTTTCATCAAAATCTGTTCAGTGATTTTTGCGTGAGAGGGTAACAAACATCCTCATATCCATCGGCACAAACTTTAACATTTATGATGTCATTTTTACTCGTACTCATCGTTTGTATAGTTTCCCTTGTTTTTCCACGTGTTTTCAAAGTCTAGTACGTCCTGAGTATGTCCTTTACATTACGTATTTCATTTAGGTAGTTTGTACATACTTACGTAAATAATTCATAAGTGTACATTTTAGACGGGGTTGGATTTAGACGGCTGAAGTTAGTGGTATAGTAGAAGCATGTCTATGATATTTTAGTTTTTTTCCTAAAAGTAATATACCTACCTATCCATTCCTTCTGTACACTTTTTCTGCATATTTTTATAAATGAAATGAAAATGAAAAATCATTTAATCCTGTAGGTTTTGACAACACTTAAGACGGGTACATTTTTCAAAGTTAATGCTAGATTCGCAAGAATGCAGTTTTCCCCAGAGAAGAACCTAGCAAGAAACTCTGTAGGGTTGCTCTTTTCAATTTAAGTTTTACAAATCTCAGGCATAAACACAGAAACGTAAAATATTGAATATATTGAATACATTTTTATTCGCCATATTATGAATTATTAAAAAGTTATATGTCATCGTATTGAAAAATATCTAAAGAAGACATGGATAACTAGTTCTTATATCCTTTTCGGCAAGTAACAGCTATTAATATTATTAGAGAAAACACAAAATAAATAATAAAACGTATTATACTGACGTAATGTTATGAAAAAAAGTTACACCTAATTGTATACCAAGGTCCTTTCTTGAATACGTCCCTGAACTCACACGAGGCCAGGCACTGTCGTTAGGCGCTAAAATACCAAGTCTAGGTCCTAGGTCTAATCACAAACACTAGATCACGTCAGTAGACAACGTCCGTCAACCTGTACATTTCTAATTGAGTTGTTTTTTTTATTTTAGGGAATAAATATTTATTTATTTTTTGTTACTAGACATTTACTTGGGAGTGATAGCAAATATAGGCGAGTAGAGAACTACTGTTTCTATGGAACCAGTAGTTTCCTAATGTATTTTTACAGATTTATTTTGTATTTTTTATCAAATAATTTTGAGAGAGTCGTTCTTTTAACTAGTAGGTTTGTTTTTGGTATTCAAGTGTGTCTTTTGTAAGTTATTCTGATAATCAGATGAAGGGAAAGAAGTGTGTTTGGATTTGTAGCAAGTGGAGGGAAGTGGTATCTGCCTACTGTGATGGGAAGCGTCACAGATATGTAGACTCTTGTCGGTGTTACATCCGCATTTAGGCATATCTTCTGCTAATGTTTTAACTTCTTTATGTTGAAATGTTGAAATATGTACCTGTTGCGAACTCTTTTTATAATTAACCATTTTTTGTACAGATTGCCTTTTGATACGACAGATATTTGTATTTTACTTTTTTACATTCTATTTTTCATGGTTTTGTCAGTTATATGTATATTGTGATTGACTGTTGTTGTGTTACGTGTTAGTAGTTGTTTAGTCCGGATACTAAAGTAAATAAAGGAGATAAAAGCTAAGTATTTCATTACTATAACAAATAATACAGTCCACTTCTTCCGTCCTTAACAGTACCTATTACGCATGTACGTAATAATATATATTTTTGTGATAACTATTACTATTTAAGTAAACAATATTTGTTCTTTTTCGTTGGAAAAAGAACGAATGTATAAAGATTTTGTACGTTTAGTACCAAAATGATCTGGACGGGAATCAGTACGACTACATCGATTTATTTACAGAAATTGGTTCCTATCTGGATATACTAGACACGCACTTTCATAGGCCAGGTGGATTAGGCGACAAATCAATTTTTTTTATTGTTTAAGTGTTGTGGACACATTTATTTACGACTTTTTACATGAATACAAATTAATAATTATGTTGTTATATGAATAAATAAATAAATAATTAATAACAATAAAGATGTAATATAAAGTTTTCTTAAAATATTTCTTAAAGTTATTTTATCGCAAATTGTTTTGTTTGCCGATGACACATCTCTTCTCTTTAAAGTAGATAGAAAACGTCAAGATTTAGATATTTTCAAAGTAAATAGTACCCTGAAACAAATTCATGATTGGTTTAGTACAAATAATTTAGCGTTAAACGCGAAAAAAACCAAATGTATTAAATTTTCGCTTTGTAATGTAGTCAATAATGTAAGCAATATATATATTAATGATGAAATATTAAACTTTGTTAATGACACTGTTTTCTTGGGGATGACACTAGACTCGAAACTACAATGGGGACCCCATATTGATAAACTGTGTGGACGGCTAAGTTCCGCCGCCTACGCTGTCAGAAAAATCAGACAGCTCACAGACATACCTACAGCGAGACTTGTATACTTCAGCTACTTTCATAGTATTATGTCTTATGGTATTCTTTTATGGGGTCATGCCGCTGACATTCATGCAGTATTTGTTTTGCAGAAAAGAGCTATTCGAGCCATTTACCATCTAAATAGTCGTGATTCCCTGAGAGAACTGTTCAAAGAAATAAATATTTTAACAGTTCCAAGTCAATACATATATGAAAATATAATGTTTGTAAGAAAAAATCTATCTAAATTTAAGAAAAATAGTGATGTACATAAATTTAATACTAGAAATAATAATAAACTTGTTTTGCCTGGTAGTAGACTAGCTAAGATCAATAATTCATTTGAAGGGAACTGTATACGGTTTTACAACAAACTGCCTGATAATGTACTAATTTTAACGGAAACCAAGTTTAAACGTTGTATCAAGAGGACTCTTTTACAAAGAGCGTATTATAGTTTTAACGATTTTATTAATGACAATAGGGCATGGTGTGTTAATGCTCTAGCTCCACACGATTATAATACATAAGTTGTTCTTTGTAAACAAATGATTGTTAACAATATTTTTAAAAAGAGCAACCTCTAGAGTTTCTTGCTGGCTTCTTCTCTGGGGAATCTGCCTTCCGAAGTCAGCGTAGCTTCCCTCCTTTAATGTTTTTCTTTTTTTGGTTGTTTAAATTCATTATTATGTTTTTTATTTTATTTTTTACTTTGTGACGAATTCAAGTGTAAATTTAATGTTACCTACGAATAAATTATTTTTGAATTTTGAATTTTGAATTTTATAGTAGCAAGGAGTAAGCCAATCTTTTGTAGGTATGTATCTGTCTTTTTTAAATAAATATATTTAATATAAGTATAAAATATAAGACACTATAAGATAAATTTCAATATTTATAACTAAAAAAACAGTGTTGAATTGTCCAAAATATCATAAAGTGACAGGACTATAATTCCTCCTTTTGATTTATGGTATTATATGGTCTACCGGAATGTTCTAGATATATTTAATGCCTAGATTTTGATGTATTGCCTAGGCAACGTTATTTACTATGTAACACGTCTATCATATAATATATCTTAGTAGATATACGTATGTTTCTTAGAATAATATAATTAAATAAAAAAGCTAGACATTTCTACTAAAGTAAATAACCACTTAGTGTTTCTAGGAATGTAGTAACTAGGTCCTTTGTTAGGTCTTGTGAAAATACTAGATCAATTTGTAAAGCCTGAATGTGGAATCAGTATAATGTTTGTTTAGGTATTTTTGTGGTTTGATTATTTTCTGCGTTTTTTGTACGTATTTAGGTTTTTATATAAGATAAAAGAAAAATTTATAGATCTGTAAAAATGTATCCGCGTATTAGATAATTAAAGTGGTCATATTTTTATATTTCACTAGATTATATTTAAAAGAGCAATTTTAATATATAGTTCCAATAAATATTAAAATTTCGTAAACACCCCGGCCTAAAATATCAATTACCACCCTACAAGACCACCGAAGGAAACTTAAGCGAAAGTTCCGAGAAAAAAATCACAAAGGCTCAACGTTGCCGCTCAAATAAACAACAAAGAGATTCTATATAATAAAATATAAACTGTTACACAACCACCTTCGCTTTTTGTTAACCACACATACACCAACACTTATACGAACGAAGTGTTCACACGAGACGAAAAATTTTCCGAACGCACACCGCTCTACAAAAAAGCCACAAGAATTACCCTGACACTTCAGAAGTATACATGTTGATAGAAATGAAGTCTCAAGATGATTCGTGTGGTTAATACAAAGGTAAAAGTGGGGGTTGGATTTTCGTGGTAAGGGTGAAATTTTCTTCGTAATGGTGAGGTTTGTTTGTGTGAGTGCGTCTACAAAGTGGGGTGAATGTACTCCTGGGGCGACCTTCAGACGGTCGGGAGGGCGTCTAGGAAGCACCCCCGAAGTATAATTAATATTAGGGTTGCAGGGGGGGAGGCTTGTTCAAATTTGGGATTCTTTTTTCGGTAATTATTCACATTTTTTGACGTTTGAGGTGTATTGGGGTTTAATTTGTGGTAATAGGTTTCGCGTATTCATAATTTGACTAGCATGTTTTAGTATCTATTTATTTGAACTTATAAGTTTTTTTTTCTTTTTTCGTTTAAATGGCAGCTACTGTTGTGGATTCTGCTGAATATAGAAAGACTAGAGCTAACGTTAAATTATACCTACCTATGGCTGTCACTCTCATTGTCAAAAAACAGAAGAAGACGTCATGATTTTAATGGATATGTTATTTTAACTACCTTTTCTGCAATAGCCATGTAATGGTGGTTTTTATATAAACAGCATTAAAATATCGTTCTATTTTTAGTTATTTTATAGGTAATAATAGAAGTTTACCTATAGCGACGTATTACAACGACACGAGGCATGCTTTTAAGGTAAAATTGGGATGATGACTACATTCAAAAAATGGCATAACAATTAGTCCATCTTTTAGGCTATTAAAAAATATTTGAAATACATTATTTAGCTGATCAAATACATAAATAAATACAAAGATACAGAGTATCAAAGTTACGGAGAGGGAGGTTCTTACGTCACTTTTGAGTAAAAATCGTACTCAAACGTGACGTCACGCACGAGGAACTTTAACCCAGTGTATCTATATCATTTTTAGTTAAAAAAAAAAAGTAAAAATACGTGTCGAATATTTTAAAATAATCTATGTGATGGGATAAATTTTTTTTTTGAGTCATCATGCCTCTTCTACGTTAAGCTCCTTAATGTCCTATTGGACATTTTCTGATAATTTGAAAAAAGAATTTTCAAGTTTTCGGAAATGAAATCGAGGGCGACGTTTAACTCGTACTTTTCATTGAAATAAAATATTTCTTTTTCAACGAACTAAATACTTCACAAAGGAGAAAGGAAACAATCAGGTTTCACCGCTTTTCACTGCTTTGAAAAAGGTTTTTAATAATTTTCACGGCTTGGTACTACCTATTAAATGTGTTTTTTTCTGTAGAAACTATATTTTTATTTTTATCACTTTTCTTTCAATACCGTTGGCATCCTATTTATGTTACATGGTAACAAACACAAAGTCTTTAGATATTCGACATATGCCGTTGTTTTATCGTCGTTAAATCACCACTTTACGTATTTTGTACACAATACATTTACTTAGGTATTGCAAAACGGAAGGATTATTCTATAATACCGTTGTCACTAATGTGTTTATAAGCTTTAGGTATAAGGGCGCCTTCACATTACGTCGCAAGTAGTGCGGCAGCAGCGCGGCAGTCGTTTTTTGTATGGAAACAGCAGCTCTACAGCCGCGTGACTGCTACTGAACGCACCGGTGCCGCGCGGCTGTCGCGCTAATGTGAAGGCTTCCTAATAACCTTCCTACAAAACTGGATCTGACAAATATGCTATAGGTACTTATAACCTCCATTTGTTTACAGCAGAACCCACCAACTAGCAACGCGTCCTTTTTATCCTAACTTTAAACACTAAAGCCCTAAAGACCTAATTGTGGTTAGCTCAAACATAACGACCTAACCCGACGATGCGGCAAAACCTTACTGATTACGACTATTACATCAATAGGCTGAGTGAAGAGGAAAATTAAATCTACACGAATTTTTGGCTGAAAATTGGATTAATTATGTCATTATCATCTTAAGTACCTGGTATTTTTATTTTTTTTGGTTCCATTTTTGGTTTTTATAATACAGCATAAAAATTAAAAAAAAACAATGTAGCTGTAGGGCTCTGCTGGCACTAAAAGATAAGTTAACAAAAAAAGGCATTAGACTGGCATTTGTCTATGACTTTGGACAGATTTTGACATATTTCGAACAAAGTAGACAAATTAAAAAAATAGTCTTTTCTCAACAATTATTATAATGTATACTGGCTGCAGTTTATGAATCTGTGGTTTTTACGTAAAAAAAAAACTTTAAATCCATCGTTACAACAATTGACGTTTATAATTTATGAAGAATATTTCAATGTATTCACTGTCGTGTATCCGAAATCTTTCCTTTTTCTTGTTCTGTCAAACAGATGTGATAACATATATCTACCTACGGTGAACACTGAAATGGATTAATTCATTTCAGTGTTTTAATTACCTCCAAAACTTTTTGGCGACGAGGATGGGACTAACATGGAAACATGCCCTAAAACCAGCCTAGTACCTAACTAAATAAATCTAGTACTCATACACAATCGATCTAAAATAATGTTCCGTTATATTATTCTAGTTGAAGGAAGACTAACAAAGGCTAGACAAACTAACATACCGCTATATACAGTATTACTATGTACATATATGTACATTTACATAAATTATTATTCCAGAGGCTAATTCGTCCTGGATGCTCAAGGACGCAGCCTTTGGGAGACCTAAAAGGACCTAACATTACACAAATGCTATTTACTACTTTATCTTACTCATATAGAGTTTATTATCACTTGTTCGAAGATTGAAGTTACAACGTTTTAATATTGAAACCCATTGCCTTTGAAAGCGAAATTTATACCTGCTTCCAATACCAACATAAAATCAACTCAATTGTGTTACGTTTCGGTCGAAATTGGGCAAAAGCGAGCTCGTCTACGGGGGATAGGGACGTGTTGATATGTGTGAGAGGGATAGCGACGTCGAGGTGGTCCGTGACCTATCCTACTGATGAATGTCGAGTCCGCTGAACACGGTTTTAACAAGTCTAGACGGATGCTATGTGTGAGTAAGACGGATATACTTGTGTGCGTTCGTCGTGTAATATCTACGTTTCTTTCCACACAAGTGTAGGTCCTAGTTGTAATGCTAGTTGATAAATAAGCACTTTTTGATACGAAACTTTTACAAAAGCTATGTATATCATAGTTGACATTTTTGACAGGCTTTGTTAGCTTGTTTAGGGCACAAACTTAGTACCTAGTTACTTCTATTTACTAATCAATCAAGTATAAGTAACAATAGCATTATAGAACGTATTTTCCGAGAAACAGAACGGTAAATTGTTTGAAAACTTTTTGGAAAATTAAAAATAAATTAAAAGTGATGTCGCTGACTGGCAGGAAAACGAAAGTTTTTGATTACAAAAAAAGTTTTATATAATTAATCACTTACTCGGTCGTTTTCGAAGTTTCCGGTGAAATTATTTATAAACTGTCGACTTACCTGTAACAGAATAAGATAAAATTAGAAAAAAAATTTACAGGCGGATGATCACATAAAAATAGCTAATAATTATATTAATATCATAAATAAGTAAGACCCAGAACATACGGTGAAACGCAACTGCATCGCAACAGAAACTGCTAGTTACTTTTGAGTTGCATCGCAGTTTCTGCTATAGACTTCCTTGTACAATATCTGTTACGCCTCTTTCCCGTTGGGGTAGGCAAAGAAAACTTCTTTCCACTTGCTAAAATATAAACACACTTCTTTCGCTTTATCCACATTCATCAGTCGCCTCATACATGCACGTCGGTTTAGGGCCATAATGTAACTATAACTTCACTTTAATAGAAGAATACATAATGTTACTTGTTATTTATTAAAAAAAAAAACGAAAACCAATTTAACAAGACTGTATATTGACATAACTAGCCAAACACAGCTTGTATAATAAATTACCTTTCTCTCTCTCTCACACACAAACACACACACATCCAAATATCAAAAACATTTCTAAAATCGAATATATACTTTCACTGAAAAACCCAAACAAAATAAGGCCTGGAACTTTCCACTCCCAGGTAGGCGCGACCCCTAAATGGGGGGTGCAAAGAGGTTCATTGCACCACCGGATTGCAGACTAGGGGGGGGTGGTTAGGGGGTAAATATGATGTAAATTTTAGAAAAGTGTTTTCAGGTCTGTTTCGAGTGATGTAATTTTTTTAATAATACGAGTAGGTGGTATTTATTGAACTTTTTTCGTTTGGAATTGCAGTTTATAAATAAGGTGTTTGTATTTTTGATTTAATTAAATTTAACATAATTAGCACTTGTTTTTTCCAAAAACCAAATAGTAGAAAAAAATATGCAACTCACTAGCAAATTAAATGACGCATAGCTAGTATTTTTAGCTTTTTGCTATATTCTCGTCTTAATATTAAGTAATTTAAGAAATAGAACAATAAAAAATCGTATATTAGGTGAAAGCCTAAGCTAAGAAATAATACCTATGTAATATTTAAAAAATCACCCACCCCTTAAAAAACTAAAATCCCCACCCTTAAGACCCAAAAGAAATTTTCTCCAGGCACACGCCCTCATAAACCGAATTTAACTAGATTCGTCCAGATTGTACTGGATATAATCGGCTGTTGAACCTTGTGTCACCTTGCTACGCCGCCGTAGCTCGTAGCTCGTAGAGGACGCTACGGTGCTACGACCGCGCGTCCGGACTCCGGGCGCTTATGCAACTGGATATGAGTTAACTTTGATAAAATTTTGTATTTGAAAAATGTAGTATTTTTTGGGGCAGAGGGAAGAAAATTTAAAACAGCATAGTTTTGTCATGAATTGTATGTTTTTTATATTGAGGATAGTTTTTTAGTAATTTCGTTCTTCCTTGTTTTTTTTACGTTATACATAATGAACTTGTATTAAGTATAGGTATAAGTATTATTATGGATTTATTTTATAAAAGGGAGTTCCAAAAAGGTTGTTACACCTGGTAACCTTTCAAAAAACGTATTTGTTCTTTATTTCGTGGATTGAATAAATGTACGTATGTCTAATTGTCTAATTGTCACGCATTTTAAATAAATTTTAATTAAATCTCCTTAAATATTGGTATTTAAGAATTAATGTAGTTTCTTTTTATTTCTCCAATATTAAATAGCTAGTAACAAAATCAAAATACATCAAATCCCCGCCCAGACGGCGGCGTCTCTTCTCATTAGATATTGTTTTAATTACAATTTAATATTTTGCATTTGAGACATTGTCAGACTGTTAACTCTACCATAGGTTGTACAGATATTTTATGATTTTATTGTAATCACTATACAATGATAATCCTTATTGTAAATGTCAATGTTTGTGCCGATGATGGATGGATGTTTGTTACTCTTTCACGCAAAAACTAGGGAACTAAATAGATTTTGATGAAATTTGGCAATATTGTAGATTATTTAGCAGAATAACACAAGACTATATATTATTTTTGTATATGATTTTTTTAAAGATATTTTTAAGATAAGTATTTATATTTTTAAGACTTTAATTTATTTATAAATCCAATACATTTATTTATTTAATACACTAAGGTATTTCTGCAACTTTATTCACACGAACAATTCATGTATAAAATATTCTTATTTTTATGGAACTTCACATCATAAACTACGTAATATATTATAGCCTATTTCATCATTTTTAATTTCTGTGAAGAAAAAGGAAGAAAAGAAGGAAAAGAAAAAAAAAGAAGAAAGAAGAAGAAAGTAAAGTAAAGAAAAAGGAAAAAAAAGGAAGGTGAAGTAAGTTATCATGACGACGTATACTTTTCCCTCCTGACGTGCCACGACCCGGACACGTCCCGGGTACGGCCCGGATCTGGGTAGATAGACTTTTACACAGGAACTTATTTGACACATTATGCACCGTAACAACCTATATTAAAGCTACAATTTGTATGAGACTAGACAGACATCGGATGGAGCGTCGACCGGGCAAGGTTGTGACTTCCATGTGCCCCTTGGAGGCTTCGTCTTTTGTGTAGGTGGGGTAGAGAAGAAAAAAAACAATACAATACAATACAAATATTCTTTATTGCACAAAAGATATAAGGTACAGACACAAACAAGAATATAAGATGCAACAGGCGGCCTTATTGCTAGGTAGCAATATCTTCCAGGCAACCTTAAAAAAACCATCGTGTTTACTTATAATAGTGCTTATAGTTGAATTTTGACAGTTTTGATATACCTACAACTAGTTTGAAACGTTTCGTTTCAGTTGCGTCGTGTGTGGTTTTCTAAGGAAGTCAATAGCAGAAACTGTGATGCAACTCAAAAGTAAGTAGCAGTTTCAGTTGCGTTGCAGTTGCGTTTCACCGTGTGTTCTGGGTCTAACGATAAAAAAGTATCGCAAGTTTTGATTAAATTGCAGGCTTCTTAGCACTGGTATTCTTAAAGGCTTTTTAGGTTTTGCATATATGAAATGTCGCCTTGCTGCCCTATTGCGAAATTTTCAACCACTTGTCTTGGATGGCTTTTTCATATTAAACATCATGTTGTAGCTGAACCGCTAGTGTGCAAGAACCCTATAAATGTTTACTTTTATATTATCTATCTATTAAATAATTTCCTCAAGCGGCACAAGCTTTGCCGAAACAAATTTAAATATGAGTGATGTCCTTACATACATATGTCTTACTTTTAAAACTTCAAGGGAAGTCATACATACATACACATCCGTTACGCCTCTCTCCCATTGGGGTAGGCAGAGACCACTTCCTTCCACTTGCTTCGATCCAAACACACCTCTTTCGCTTCATCCACACTCATCAGTCGCCTCATACATGCCCGTCGGTTTAGGGCGAAATCATAATATAACACATTTCAATATACAGTGAAAATACTAGGAATTCTAACAAAAGCTAGGTCTTAAATAATATCTAAAGTCTGCACTGAAGTCTTTGACCGTCCTCGGAAGGACACGACTTCCACTTGCCCTATGTCCTAGGCATTTAGGTACCCTAGGTCTCAGTCCGATGACCTACAACCTGTAGCTTTAGGTAACCTTGGGTAATGTGATTTTCAGGTTCAATGTTCAATTTGTGTTTTTTAGAAGTTTTAGGGAATCTTTTTGGTTTGGTAACTACTTATGATTTTTTTTTTGTTTTAGTTCCTTTGTTTTTTGTTTTTGTTTTGAACGATATAATTTTAATAATGCTTATTAACAACAGTAAGTTGTAGTAAGTACATATTTTTGATTGAAATAAATATCTAAAAACAACGGTAAGAGAAAATATATAAACACCCGTGGGAAACCTTAAATCATGTTCTTTATATACTTAAGTAGGTACCTAGTTAAATTAAAATATATAATTATGCAATTACACACCCAAAATAGCAAAAACCAAATACCTGTTTAAACTAAACAAAAAAACATCACAACTCAACTGTCGTTCTAAAATTCCCACGACATAAGATATGTCATCACATCACCTAACCTCCCACTCTCCCAGTAGTGGGGTGTGAGTGGGGGGATGCCGTCGGTCGTCGGCCGCCCTAGGAAGGACGAGTCCGGACTCGAAATCCGCGCCCTCGCGTGAACCTGCCAGACAGACGGGCGGAAACTTTCGACTATTTCAGATATTGGGAGATTCGAAGTCTGTTGCAGTAAACGGTACTTTAAAGTTAACAGAGATTGGCTGTTTGTTGCAGAAAAGTTAGAAGTTTAATAGCTGCCACAGTCGATGTCGAAATATTAAAGGATTGTGAAATTGATTGTGTATTCTGGAATTATACATACCTAGGTATATAGGTATGTATCCGTTACACCTCTGTCCTATTGCGGTAAGCAAACACCACTTTCCATTTCTTGATGAATTTTGATCGTAGTAAGTGGAGGACAGTGGTGTGAAATTATAATATGGTATTATGTGTTTCCAAGTAGTTACTTAAAAAAAGCTATTTATGAAAAAAAAAACAAAACTTAATTAAAATAAGTCAACAAACTAATCTCCGTTCAATCAATGATGTAATAAATATTTTTACCAAAAATCTTTCGTGGAGGAACCTATTTTTTATCTAATTACTGAATTCCGGGCGACTTTGATTAATGATCGGTTTCGTTCGGATTTAGGCAAGTATAGCTATACTTTATAAGAAACACCATGTAATGATTCTGGTTTTATAGGAGCATACCTATATAGTAAATGAAACAACTTGAATAGATTTCAAAGGTTAGGTTTTATTGAAATGAAAAGGAATTTATCTAAAACTACTACCGCTTCACTCCTGTATAGCCGGTAGGAAGAAAGCGGCAAGAAACCTCCGGCACAGGGCCCTACGTCAAATATTATCTTCTTTTAAACCAATAGTTAAATTCAATTACATTTGTGAACTTTAACAACTCTAATAAGGAAAAGTATGAAAGTATACTCATCTTAAATACACTGCACCACAATCGTGTCAATAATTAAATATCCAAATCATGTTTTATCTTCAAATAACAATACATTTCGTTAATATAATAATTGATTTTATACAATCTCACTGTTTTTCGTTTCCTTGCTAATGTCAATCTGACACTTGTTCCCTTTCCCGCGCTTTACCAGGCGTTTCGTTTCAATAACAAAAATATTGAGAAAAGCGTTTAGTTTCATTTTAACATAAAAATAAAATAACTATTTTTAATAATTTGTAAATTACAAGCATTAATTTTTGCATATTAAATCTAATTTAATTATTTATTATACCATAATCCTAACAATCGTCCATCCTGACAAAATTTGCTTCCACGCAAATTATTTAAGTATTAATAGGTGTATTTATGACACTGGGTTAAAACAAACTCCGTCACAGATCAAAGGAAACCATCAATCAACTACCTATTTTCCAACGAATTAGTTATACAATAATTATGAATAGATACCTAATTATAATTCTGAATTACAAAATCTTTCCCAATTAATTATAATTCTGAATAATCCATCGAACAATCATAGGCAGATGTGTTCCATAAAATACCCAATTATTAATCTATAAAAAATTCTATCACAAATTATTTACCTCTAAGTACATTGCTTAATTATGAATTATCGTGATCAATGTCATATGTATAATGAGTTATTAATTAAATGTACCATTTTAAATTATTTAGATACTCATAGGTAAATCTTACAATAATACTAGGTAGGTACCAAGAGAGGTTCTTCTTTGAAAACAGTCAGGTCCTTAATTTTAAGCAATTTCAAGAATTTAAGGCAAATTTAACTTACATCACGTACATGTGATACAAAGAAATAAAAACATTAATAACCCAATCAAATAAAACCAATTCTGGGTCTTCTTGCCATTAGTCAATTTGGGCCCGAATAGGTACACATGCCACTCAAAATTAAACACACTATCTGGTTAATGTTAGAGCTATCATAATACCACTGATAAACTTTCAAGAAACAAAGTCAGTAGGTACCTAAGTACCTAACCATTTTCTCATCACCTTGTCAGTCGGCCCATTTATAAACCATGAATATAATATTAAATAATATGACCATTTTCTCATCGTTTGGTCAGACGGCCCATTATATAAATTAAGAAACACAATAATAATTACTTTGACCATTTTCTCATCGTCTGGTCAGACGGCCCATTATATACATTATGACCATTTTCTCATCGTCTGGTCAGACGGCCCATTATATACATTATGACCATTTTCTCATCGTCTGGTCAGACGGCCCATTATATACATTATGACCATTTTCTCATCGTCTGGTCAGACGGCCCATCACATACATTATGAACACAATATGACCATTTTCTCATCGTCTGGTCAGACGGCCAATTACATACATTTTGAACACAATATGACCATTTTCTCATCGTCTGGTCAGACGGCCCATTTCATACATTATGAACACAATATGACCATTTTCTCATCGTCTGGTCAGACGGCCCATTACATACGTTATGAACACAATATGCTGTTCCTATTGTATAACTCCTCTTTTCTTTTCTATCTCTATGTACTTTCTTTATACCATAAACTTTTGTATAACTTCTCTTTCCTTTTCTATCTCTATGTACTTTCTTTATACCATAACTTTTAAATAAATTCAATATTGCATTATAAACATTAATTACTCAGACCAATTTCTGATTTCCTGTTTGCTCAGTTCTGTTTCCACTGTGCATAACTTGCACTCCAATTCTTTTCTAATTTAACTTGACTCGTATGATTTAGAATAGGTAGTCTCCGTGAGTCGGAGTTAGCCTTTGTAATGTAATGATGCTCTCATTTCAATAGTTTTAATAGCACCAATTTTACCTTATTTATTTTTTTACTAATAATTTTACTAATAAATTCCCTTTGTGTATTTGCTACTTTCATGTAAGTTTCCTAATTTCACACCCGTTTAACTTATTACAATATCTTCAGCATAACCAACATGAATAGACCTATCTATCTCACACTTAATAGCCTTTAATAGCTTCCTACTGTGAACAAAACCAAGGTAGGTTAATAAATAAAATTTATCTTGCATAGCGTACAATTTCAACAGCACATCCGAAATATGCGGCACATTAGGTATATTATTTTTGCTACATAAACCTTTTTTATTTTTTTATTTGTTCAATCCAATTATTTAATAGCACACCAAGTAGGTATCCAGTACCAAGCATGGACCCTGAATAGGACACGGCTATGTAACGCCGCTACGTTATAAACTTAAATCTAGTGTATGTTTATTGCAACAAGAGAGATTACGGATATGTAGTAGCGTAAAGAAAGTAGATCCCCCATTAAAAAGTACAACATTCTTTCCATGTGTCACTTGATCTGTATTGGTATAGTAGGTATAATATCCTCAGTAAATAAATCATAGTTTTCAATTAGGTATGTCAAACTTAAGAAGTTATCTTTCTTTGCTTAAGGGCATGCCTAAAGATTCTCTACTTCTACAAGACCAGCTCTTATTTTCCTTGATATGTATGAATTATGTTCCTATACTTCAACATTTATACAACAATAAGAATAACAGTTATAACTCCTTATTGGTTTTGAAAATCATTGTTAAATGCAACATTTGGTTCTAATGCCTCGCCCACAATAGTTGGTATCAACATTACAAAAGAAAGAACTCCAACTCCCACCAATTTTTACTTAACAACTTGTAAATATTCACCCTATCTGACTCATTACAACTACATCAGTAATCACCAGACTACTGGCTGTTCTTAACACGCTTTTATTATTATTAGTTACCTAGGTATATATAATATTTTAGGTACTTATTCTTAAAAATGCTTTTTTTTTTCTTAAAAACACACAGTTACCTACATATTTAGATTATTATAATTGCACCTAATTTCGACCCTGCAACATTCAAACAACCCACGAAATGTTACTGTATAGCCAAAAGTAAAGCTAAGTCGAAATCGCATAACATGCCTAGCCACCACTGCATTTTTATCATCTATTATAGTAGGTAGGTACATAGTTGGAACTATGTGCTAAATGAGATGCCACTTAACACTTGCAGCCTTATTCATTTTATTATACATAATCCTTTCTTAATATGTTATTTTCGCACAACGTCCCGTTCGCATAATGTTATTTTCATGAACCATTCTATGTTGCTAACATAAGTGCTGTTTTATGTTTCTATTTTACATATTTCGAACTGGGAATAAATGATAAGATACTTTACTTTAAGTACCTATAAGAGAAATATCTCTTTATTCTAATCACAATTTTTTTTTCTACTTACTTATCTATTTTTTTTTTTTACTTGTCTTATAACTTATTAATTCTTTAGCTCTCTATTGCTAGGTTCATTTACATTATTATGACCTAATTTTATTTCAATCTCATCTTTTGACTAGGAATCATCTAACAGCTTTTAGTCAAGGTAAGACAATGTAACAATGAATACTTGAACTCATATAATTTGTATTAGGTATGTATACCTATGCAACAATCTTAACTTGCTTTTAAATTCCACATGATTCGTCAACTCTTATTACACTGAGCAAGTAGATGTATTAAATAATAAACTAATGATAAACTAATGAAAGACGCACGAAAGTGCAGGCTAGTTAAGTACTTAATTTAGAGACAGGAAAATCCAGAGAACCAAATAGTTTGAACAATAATTCACAAGCAAGTACCTGATAGTTTTCTCTTCTTTGTCACTTCAGTAAAACCAAAACAATATTTAGCTTTCAACTGTTTGATAATATCAATATAAGAATGCTTGCTATCTTAGTGAACTGAGCAGCAATTCTATCTGATGGTAAGAGTTACATCAAGACTTATTCCAAATTCTAAAAATAAATAGCTCATCTAACACTGCATTATTGGAAAACTTACTCAAAGGTACACTGACCATCTTGGTTATGCCATTATTATTTACTTGATTTTCATGTAGATGCATAGTTAATCCTACTAATATTATAAATAGATGTTTGTACCGATGATGGATGGATGTTTATTACTCTTTTACACAAAAACTATTGAACAGATTTTAATGCAACTTTACAATATTGTAGCTTATAAATTAAAACAACACATAGGCTATTGTTTAAAGATACTATGCAAATTTTAAAGTCATGACAAAATTTGCAAACGAAGTTGTTGGCAGCCACTACTAGTACTAGTATTCCTATAAATTTATTATTTGAATTTGTAACTTTAAACTTAATTCACCAGTTTTTTTTTATATAAGCGATTGGAAGCAATTAATTCCAATAGTAAGGCAAAATTTTGCACTCAAATATCCATAAAAGTAAAAATAAAATAATAATTTCCTGGAATAAGATATTAATACTAATATAAATACAGAATCATAATTATCTTTTCTGTATTAAACTAACAATCTATTTTCACATTGTCTAATTCAGAAAACACTATTTATGTTTATAAAACATCACAGATACCAAACTTAACATGGCAATCAAATCTACTTATGCTCTCTTGCTCAATTAGTTATATTATGTTTAAAATTAAAGCAGGTATAAATTTTCACGAAAGAGCTAAATTAAATACTTAACCTACTTGTCATTTTTGCTGTACCTACATTGTTCCAGAGCAGGTGTCATGGAGTGCGTTCTTTGATGAGCAATAACCTATTTTTATACTAATGCAATAATATTGAGTGTTATATTTTCTATCTGTTTATTGACTAGATTCCATTACCTAATTTGCACTTACATAAATTAGTACAAAATAATATTAAACACTTCCTTATACTTTTTCTACTTAAATTCTGTTAAATACTCTGATAATCAGACAGGTTTTAGTAACAAGTTCTTGCTATAGCTGAACTGATAATGACTAGCTCTCATATCAAGGCTTTATGCAAATTAATTACCTAAATACTGAACCTAAATTACCATATTTTATGAGTTTTACTATTTCTAAAAGGCTTGACCCAGTGTTAACTCAAAACTGATCTTGTACGTACCACCAAACATTTACTTAACTGTTGCATTTTTGTTGTTATCAGAAATTTTCAACTTTATGAGACTAAGTTAGCATATCATAATTCCCTTCACTTGTTGTATATCACTTTTGAAATAAACTCATAAATTGATACTTCTACTTAGGTAAGAAAACAGGTAGGCAAGTTTTGATAACACAAACTAATTCATTCTTGATCACGGCTCCATCCTAGGTCAGTTCCTCTTCCTTTGAAACTTTAGTTGCGGTTGCTCAAAACTCTCATCTCTCTTACGTAATCTCTCATTTCTTTGTCGGACGCATCGAGTGGTTATCCCACTTCTGAAAATATAAGAAACACCATGTAATGATTCTGGTTTTATAGGAGCATACCTATATAGTAAATGAAACAACTTGAATAGATTTCAAAGGTTAGGTTTTATTGAAATGAAAAGGAATTTATCTAAAACTACTACCGCTTCACTCCTGTATAGCCGGTAGGAAGAAAGCGGCAAGAAACCTCCGGCACAGGGCCCTACGTCAAATATTATCTTCTTTTAAACCAATAGTTAAATTCAATTACATTTGTGAACTTTAACAACTCTAATAAGGAAAAGTATGAAAGTATACTCATCTTAAATACACTGCACCACAATCGTGTCAATAATTAAATATCCAAATCATGTTTTATCTTCAAATAACAATACATTTCGTTAATATAATAATTGATTTTATACAATCTCACTGTTTTTCGTTTCCTTGCTAATGTCAATCTGACACTTGTTCCCTTTCCCGCGCTTTACCAGGCGTTTCGTTTCAATAACAAAAATATTGAGAAAAGCGTTTAGTTTCATTTTAACATAAAAATAAAATAACTATTTTTAATAATTTGTAAATTACAAGCATTAATTTTTGCATATTAAATCTAATTTAATTATTTATTATACCATAATCCTAACAACTTATAGGTGCAATTTATCTTTTTTAATCTAAAATTTTTTTTATAGCGAAACGGGATTCAGTATGTAATACTGCTGAGAGTGAGAAAGAGAGACAGAACTTTCGATTTTTTTAAATGAAGCAATCATTTTGAGAAAGAGAAACCCACGAATGTTTTAAAATGAAATAAATAATTAAAAATTGTCTTTGTTTTTTAAAAAAGCAATACCTATTCTTTAAAACTCTCTCCTACAGAGCAACCTCCAAAGATACAAACACAAGAACATTTATCTCCCAAAATCTTGACCTTTCGTAACCACGTCTGCTGTAGGCTTTAAGAGGCCGGGTACAGTGGGCAGGGTAACAATGGACCGGGTAAAGGCTGTAGAGGACGCCAGGACATTGGCTCCCAGCTCGGGGCTGCAGGTCTAGGATAGTTTCTTACTTTAATGAGGTTTTAATGCTTGGGTGTTAAGTGCTGGCGTTGGCTTATTGATAATAAGCATTTTTGGTATAGGTATGAGTATTTGAGTGTCGTTTAAGAGATGATGTATAGTAAGCGATTTCTCTAAATCTCTGTTACGGCTTATGGTATCTACACACCAAAGCCGCCGGCTTTTTGACAGCTGCTATCCGTATGACGTAAAGCCGCCAGCCTAGCCCGGCGGCATGCCGGCGGCTTTGGTGTCTAGACAGCATTAATAGTAGGTCCTTTCATTTGGTTAAGAATATGTTTTTAACTGTTATTTAAATATATAATGCCTCTATTTCGTAGAGACCACTCAATTCAGACAGTTTGCTAATGTTTTTAAATGTGTTTAACATAAATATAGTTATACATTGAAATTTATGTACCTGATACCTAAGTATATGTAGTAAGTACCTTTATGCTATTTACACACCCAAAGCCGCCGGCATGCCGCAGGGCTCGGCTGGCGGCTTTACGTCATACAAATGGCAGCTGTCAAAAAAGCCGGCGGCTTTGGTGTGTAGCTAGCATTTAGGTAGTAGGTGTACTTATACCTATGTATTTACTACATTTCATTGTATATCGTGAGGAAATTAAGGTGCTATTTTGGTATAAGAGAACTCCAATTTCCTCGCAATTCATTATTACGTGTGTGCCTCCGGAAGAGCGGGGGTGAGGAGAGGGGGGTAGGAAACCGCTACAGCCTTCTAGAGGCGTGACTAATAAATTACAATAAAGACTATTTATAAAATTTTTAGGATCCAATCTAATCTAGCCATTTGTCCAAAGGCCTCTTTCTTCATCCACCATGACTTTCTGCCTCCAGCTACCTCCGCCCAGGTATATAAAAAGGTGTTATAAGAATAGAAACATTTTAATAAAATACTAGAGGCTGCCCGCGACTTCGTACGCGTTTTTTGGCATACATATCTTGGAAAACTTACACAATACTTTAAAGTAATGTACCTAGCTTATATATTATAAAGCAAGCTACAATATTGCAAAGTTTCATCAAAATCTGTTCAGTAGTTTTTGCGTGAAAGAGCAACAACCATCTTTACATCCATACCCAAAAACATTAACATTTATAATATTAAAAGGACCAATTAGGTAAAGTAGGACCCACACACGTAACATGAAAAATTTTCCTTGAATAATGATATTTAGACGTCCTGTTCGTCCTACATGTACCTAGGTCTTTAGCCCGAGCCCTGTATTATTTACAGCCTAACCTCGATCCAGGCAATGACAAGAGGGATCGGCCCTCCGAGGACGACGGGAACTCTCGGGTCAGTGCCCTTATTTTCAGAGGTTGTTTTTATAGAAATTAACGTCCCTAATTGGCTCTTTTATTATGAGTAGAGTTATCTATATCAAATTGCATAAATAAGTTGTTATTAAAGATAATTATCTTTTCAGTATAATGATTAGGTATACTTATTCTGATTATATTGTCAATTAAAAAGTCGGCATTAACTTTAGTGTAGATTTAACTTAACTCTTTACGCATTAGTAATTCAGTTGCTAGATCACCTATGAAATCGCGACAAATCTGCCAATTAATCGTGTAGCGAGCGAAGTGGGTGTTTCTCTGTCAAACATCAAAAAGCACGCTTTAAAATGTAAGCTTTATAATGTAAAATGTCACGCCTCTTCCCCATCGGGGTAGGCAGAGACTTCCTTTATCCGACACTGATTCCGACATTCATCAGTCGCCTCATCCACATTACGACACCCCCCTCTCCCCCAAATGGAAAGTCCCCCCTGTCCTCCAGACGGGAGCTACGGCCGCCTCGCCCTTGATCTTGACAGTGCATTGGGAACGAATAGACCTGTCTGTACGCACTGTGTAAGGATAGTAGGGACGCCGTGTCTATGTGTGCGGGCCGGCGCACAGCTGACGGAGCGCACCGCAGAGCTTTTTAGATTGTTACATGATAGACATTGTTCTCATTAGAATAATATTCGAAATCAGTTCACACAACAAATGAGCATCGAAGCATCGAAGCGACTACATGCAAATGCTCGGTACTGCGCTCCGTCTGCTATGCGCCGCCGGCTCAAACGCTCTGAGTGTTATTATAGCAATTTGCGTTAGATTTGGTGATGTGTGTTAAGTAATAGAGGGTTTTAGACAATTTTATATAGTTTTTATAGGTACGCGTGAGATAGATATTTCAATAATGCATTTTAACTACTTATAGGATTTTTATATTTGATAGATATATAGATATGGGCTTATAACGAACGAACGATAGAAATAGGGAGGCCTTTGCCTAGCAGTGAGATATAGCAAGGTTTTATATATTCTTTTACTATTAACCAACTTTGAAAAATCGGATATATGCTGATTATGTGCTGATTTTATACATACATAATCGTCACGCCTCTCTCCCATCGGGGTACGCGAAGACAAGTTCCCTCCACTTCTTCTTAAGCCCTTTTTTATGTCCCCACTACAGAGGTACGAGCTCTCGTCCTCTCGAATGACAGAAGTCTACACTTGCTAAGATCCAAACACACATCTGATGATTTTTATTAGATGGCCTATATTGGGCCTATACGACGTTGATAGGTTATAAAGTGAACAAATACAATTCGGTTATGAAATTCTAAAATATTTTGAAATTGCACAGTTTCCTTATTGCAACTAAAACGTCCACAAACATAAAACCACATCTACCACGTAATAACCACGTAGTTTTCCATTGCCACATTTTTTTCTCGCAGAGATGTAAAAAAAAACGATTTTTTTTTCTAAATGTCGTCAGTGATCTGTTGGAAGTCGGACAAGAGGGTTATTAACTAAGCGGATGACCTCAGCCGGGTATCGAACCCGCTATCTAGGTCAATGCAGCACGCGACACCGCTGTGACGAGGAAAAACTTGACTCTTTACGCTATAGTTAGGTAGATTAGTACTTTTTTTGTCGTAGGTTAGGAGTTGTAATTATTATTTGTAGTAACATATCTATGGGCCCTGATGCTCCCCTTCAAATCTTATTTATTAATAAACAAGAATTGATTATAATAGAAATTAATTATCAAAATTATATAAGAAAAGACATAGGTAGCTGCTTATTGAAAAAAAAGTTAAAGATATGGGTTTCAAATATAGAAGGAAATATCGCGCTAAGATGAGCTTGACTTGTTCAATAAGTACCTAAATGCTAGCAAATCCTTGCACACTGTATATCATCCTTATATTTCCTTATAGTTCGTTAGGATCCTCCAGGCTGTACTGAATGAGTCCAGCATGTCTCTCATCTTTACCTAAAAGCGACTCTTTATTTCCAACCAGCGGGTATTTCCAAACAATAATCGCACAGGCAACCTAACCGCTACTGAGTACCCTTTTCTAGACTTTACGGCTATACAGGTAGTGAACCGGCAGTAGTTTTAGATCAAAAAAGTGACATCAAAAAAGTGTAATGAATTTTGCCTATTTTTGAATAAAACACTTTTCATTTTTCATTTTTTTATTTTCATAGAATGTTATTATTTCCATTTGCCTACATATTACCTATCACGTAGTTTTATCTATAAATAAACTTCTTAATACCTTGAAGTTGAATGCACTAGCAATAGAATTTCAGTTTTATCATCCATTGCATACATTGTGCACCGAACCCGCGTACCTTTTGTAGATTCCTTGATATAGACTTGACAACGGAGTCACGAAGATGAATAAAATGAATGATGGAACGTTTCTGTAACATTTTCTAGCGTGACTGGTTTAAAACTCGCAAAATTTTACTCGAGACTTCTATCTTTTGTGTACGCGTATTGATGACGTGTCAAGATAATAATTACGGGTTCCCTATCTGTGGCTACGATGTTAAATAAGTATGTTATTCTTTTTTAAGCAAATAGGTTATGAAAAGGATGTTTTGTTTCTTTGCCTGCTAGTTACAAAAAAGATGATGTAACTCTACTAAGGATATTAGGAACTAATTTTATAAACGTCGAGGATTAACGGATGGATTTTTGTTACTCTTTAACGCACTAACCACTCAACAGACTTTTATTAAACTTTACAATACATATTGCTGTTTACCCGTCAGAATAAAATACTATATGATTTTAAGATATTTTCTAAATTTTCTAAGATTATGACGATAAATACATGCGAACTCGCGGTTCGTCGCTAATATTTTAATATTGACAATATATTTAATGCAATTGCAACTACTTTGAAACTTTTCGTTTCAGTTGCGTCGTGTGTGGTTTTCTAAGGAAGTCTATAGTAGAAACTGCGATGCAACTCGAAAGTAACTAGCAGTTTCAGTTGCGTTGCATTTGCGTTTCACCGTGTGTTCTGGGTCTAAGTATTGTTGTAGGTACTAAAGGTTTGGGCGTAGGAAGGCAGACTGATAAAAATAAAATTTCTAGTCCTATTCTAGGTAACTAGTCAAAATATTGTTCAATATTTTAATATAAATGTATTTTTAAGTAAGTAATCTCTACAATTTAGCCTATTTATAGAAAATAGTGAAGTAACATCATTTGAAAACGTAGTCTTTCTCGGGAGGCTTTAAAGTCTAGGTTTTTTCGATTGTTCCAAAATTATGGTTTCTCAAAATAGTAGGTATGTACGTATAGGTATATATTTTATTCAAGTGGAATATATTTTCCTGATAATTTATACAAATTATATGCTATCTATCCAAGTATACAACTGTTTGGCTATTCCTCACATTAAACAAGTATCTGGTTTGGATCCGTTGCCATGGTAACCAGACGGGCAAAGCCTAGCGCCTCACAAGGTCGGGATGTTCAAAAATGTGTTACAAAACTGTACAGTTAAAATACTTATATACTTACAAATATACAATATCTCAAAATAATATAGCCTTTGCGTTATTCTGATGATAAGCTACAATATTGCCAAGATGAATCAATATCTGTTCAGTGGTTTTTACGTGAAAGAGTATTAAACCTTTTTACATCCATCGGCACAAACATTGACATTTATAATAATAATATTAATAAGAAATGTACGTACTGTAAATAGGTTTTATAGGTACATACAATAAAATTTATTTAAACCTTTTTGGAGCGATGGAAACTATCTGAGTACCTAACTTATTTTATTTTTTGTAGCTGTCATTTGTTTTCTCTTCAGTTTTCTCGTAAGAATAACAAAAGAATGAGCTATTTTTGAATAAGAAACAACTTAATATTAAGATTGCCTGGAAGATATTGCTACCTAGCAATAAGGCCGCCTGTTGCTTCTTATATTCTTGTTTGTGTCTGTACCTTATATCTTTTGTGCAATAAAGAATATTTGTATTGTATTGTATTAATATTTTCGGATTATTTTATCTTCGTGAAGATAAACTTTAATACCACATTTCGTACCATTTAGGTAACTCAGTCTTTCTAGGAAACCTGAAAGTCTAGCCTTGAGTCTAGATCAGTAGGTTGTAACGAGAATACTAGATACCTACCCTTTGTCAAATATTTGCAGGGTTGTAATTGGAGGCTGTGTTTACAGAGTTCTAGATTTTGAAGGAGCATTCAGTTGAGATTACCTACCCTAAACCGACATATATGTATGAGGCGACTGATGAATGTGGATGGAGCGAAGGAAGAGTGTTTGGATAGAAGGAAGTGGAGTGAAGTCGTGTCTGTCTACCCTAATGGGAAAGAGGCATGACAGATATGTTCGAGTATGTATGTATTCGAGAACTAAACTGTCTTGTGACTTCATTAATGGGAATGATGACTACATTCGAAAATTCTAAAAATAATTAGTCCGTCTTTTAGGTTATTAAAAAAATTTGAAACACATTTTTTACCTGATCAAATACATAAATAAATACAAAGATACAGCATCAAAGTTACGGAGTGGGGTGTATTGACGTCACTCCTACGTAAAAATCGTTCAAAGACGTGACGTCATGAGCAACTTATACCCAGAGTATCTGTATAATTTTTAGTTTAAGATAAAAAAGAAAAGATACGTGTCGAATATTTTAAAATAATCTATGTAATGAACTAAAAAAAAATTTTTAGTCATAATGGCCACTCACTTTTAGATTAAGTCTTTAATGCTAATCCATTTCAATCGTGACGTTTTTTTTTTTACGACAAATATGTCAAACAAGACAAAATATTCTGCAACTGGAACTCACGATAAAAATTCGCGAAAAATTCTTGAAAAATATTAACAGAACCTAATAATTCTTCGTGAATAACATAAATTAATGCTGTTTAATAAAATATATTCAATTGATATAAATGCATTTGGCTAGTCTCTACGGATGTATGTAGTTTATGCCTTGACCTAAACACGTTGGCAGCTAATACCTAGGTCTATTTAGATTGAGCTGAAGCACTAACCACTATAAATTCTATTTTAATACTGTACTTTCATTGATGAGATAATTTTGCGGTGATTTAAAATTGTTTCTTAAGTATTTATTTGAACATTACATATGTATTGTTTTCTTCTTTCTCTTTTCTTATGTCTTTTTTTTTCTTGTTTTATATATTGCTGTAAAAAAACTGGATTCGACAAGTATAAATAGTTTCATATTATAAAGTTCTCTGCCACTGGAGCTTGCAATAATTACCGTATCCACGGCACTTGAGCACAGGCAAGAATATAGGGTGACTTTTAATTAGTGAACGATAGAAAAGGATATGCATGTACTCGCGATAACAAACAACTTTTACTATGGAACCAAGGTTGAAAGCATTCAAAAAATTTTGAACCCCCCATAAAAAATACATCAACTGATAGTACTATGGAGGATCATTTTTTATGATTTCGTACTTGGTCCCATAGTAAAAGTTGTTTGTTATCACGAGTACATGCATATCCTTTTCTATCGTCCACTAATTTAAAGTCACCATAAGTATATACCTTAATGTATTATTTAATATTGACACAATTTACTCAAATTAATTTTATACCAATTTTTTATCGGTGCCTTCTTTTCCCAATGTAACTGTCTTTATCTCCTTTTTCTTCACATATATTTTCTACTACACTCAATTAGACTGTAGTATTTCTATTTCCCAGTACTATTCGATCCTAAATGCCTCCCTGATCGATTCCAGTTAGAGGAATCTATAATATATCGTTTGAACACGTTTTCTGTATCATCGGTATTTACATTACGTTGTTCAAGCGGAAATAGGGTTCGTGACGTTAAATTCTTTGCTGTTACTTCACTACAATTGTTAGATACTTTATATTATGAAGTATTTGGTAAATTATGCCGCTGTAAGTGAACAAAGACATTTTTAAATGATTCCAAAAAGTACTTTAGATTCTACAGGGTGTAACAGAAAGAGGGTATAATGTGCACAGCGATAGTCCTCATGAAACTGAACAACTTTCCCCAAAGAACATGGGTCGTAACTCGAAAAAAACGCCTCTCCATACAAAATGCTCGATCAACTGATCGAGTAAGTATGGGCGACCCAAAAATTTTTTTCGAATTACGACCAATGTTCCTTGGGAAAAGTTGTTCAGTTTGATGAGGACTATCGCTGTGTTTCGGCATTATACCCCCTTTTTGTTACACCCTGTATAGGAGAGAATCTACTGTTGTACGCATGTTTAACTTATAGGTAATTATAGAGATTTTGTTGGATATTAGGCACATACATGTTACTCTTTCACGCAAAAACTACCAAACAGATTTTGATGAAACTTGGCAATATTGTAGCTTGCACATCAGAATAACACATACGCTATTGAGATATCATTATTTTTTTCCAACGTATGACGATAAATGCGAGCAAAGTCTCTAGTAATTTATAAAAATGTTTTAATCCAAGTTAAGATCAAATTATCATTAATATGAATGACCCATCGTTCTACATTTGAAACAATGTTGGCACGGATGTACTTGACATTCAATAATGTCATAAATCATCTATGTACGAAGTTTATGAATAATTATGAATTAACTAGAGGCTGCCCCCGACTTCGTACGCATTTATCGTCATATCTTTGAAAAAACACAAAATAATTACAAATAATATAGCCTATGTGTTATTTTGATGTGTAAGCTACAATATTGACAAGTTTCATCAGAATCTGTTCCGTAGTTTTTACGTGATGAAGTAACAAACATCCATCCATCCATCGGCACAAACATTGACATTTATAATTAAATACTAATAGGATAATTTATTTATTGAATGAATGATATGAATGGAGTTATTATCTGTATTTTTTTCTTACGGTCTATTAATATTATATAGTTATTTATTTATGAATGATTAAGAATATATTAAATTAACGACATTGTAATTCTGACGGGGATGACAGAGTAATAATAAGAATTAGAATAGAAAAAATTTAATTGTTTATTAAGGCCCAGAACACACGGTGAAACGCAACTGCCACGCAACTGAAACGAAACGTTTCAAACTAGTTTCATCGTGTGTTGTTTTCTAAGGAAGTCTATTGCAGAAACTTCGATGCAACTCAAAAGTAACTAGCAGTTTCAGTTGTGTTGCAGTTGCGTTTCACCGTGTGTTCTGCCGCTAACAGTTTCAAAGTAAATAACCTAATATGTAATAATAATAAATAAATAATATGAATATACACATAAATATATGAATAACTCGATATTATTTCTCTGATAAACTTTTATGGCAAATGTCAAGATGCTACGGAAATTAAAAAAGTTAACGCGTTTCACAAAGGGTTATTTTTAACAACCTTTTCAACATTTGCTGAAAAGTTTCCAGGAGGCTTAGCATACGTTCCGCGACAATTGTCTCACGTCATGCTGTCCTTATCACATTTAAAACTATGTAAAGAGACGTAAGCGTGACAAACCCATGACAACGTCTTGTCACGGAGTGTATGCTAAGCTAGCAGCTAGCTAAATGCATCTAAAATTATTCCAGAAATGAATATAATTACCAAGATTGCAACGTTAAATTAACAAAATTCTTGTCATCATGTTGTCCATGTAGTTTTGTGTGTCAATGCCGAATAGATAAAGTCTGGATTCTAGAATTATATCTAAGTACTAGGTACCTAGGTGCACTATCCGATGCACTAGATACTCTAGATTATATGAAATTCAAATGGTTGGATGAAAGGATGTTCTTTCGCGCTAAAACTACTGAACACTCTAGGATGAGATTTTACAATATCATAGCTATATTATGTAGCTTCAAAATAATTCATTCTTCAAAATGTTTTGTAAGTTTTTCAAGATATTACGGATATGACGTTAAATGCCCTGCTACTGCTACTAATCCATTTTTATGTACCTCACTGTTGTTCTAAAAACTACATACCTTATGTAAGTTTTATTTCTAAATATAAATTTCCTTAATCACAGTAACTACTATCTATAAATTCTCCTTAATACCTGCTATTATCACTTATCGATCTTTAAAAAACGAAACCTCTCAAACCTATAAATGTGATAACGAACATTTTATTCGATATCGTCATGAATTTAAAAACAAACTGAATAAAGTAGAAATTACGCTACTTATTGCCCATAAAATAATTACCTAGCTACTGAGCGAATCATTTTTTTTCCACAATACACTGATTACACTTAAAAGGATCGCGTTCTTGTCACCGCACCGTCTCAGATTGATCTTAGTTACGCATTTAACAAAGGAAAACCAACCTTTTTCCTTACAAAATAGACTTTAAACTCCTATTCGCTATTAAATACAACGACAAACTCACATTTGCGGTCGCGAAACTTGTATTTTCATACAGCTAGTATGAGAGTAGTGTAGTTGCGAGCAGCATTGATAAGTTGGCGTTTGAAACTGGGACATCACCTTGAATGGTGCATTTGCATCGTGCGTCCTCGCCAGGTCAATGACCTCGCGGCCTTTGTCATACTACGCGATGTAGTTTCCTTCCTTCCCACTTTTATACGCTGGGATGGTCTAGAATACTAGATTGGCTAGGTACCTAGGTTCTATAGGATACCTAGATCGTATCTGTATCCTAGTTTGTGAAAGGCTAATTTAGATTCAGATGGTAGGTATTCAAGTTTTATAGTCAGTTGTGTGAAGCAATCTATTTGTATTTAAATTTTAAGATTTTATTGTTCTAAAGGCTACGGACAGTATTTTTAATTTTAGAATTATTTATTTTTTTATTTTTAGGTATTATAATAAGAGTACCTACTTATATTTTTAGACAGAAACTGTTATAGTCATAATTTACCGTTTTTCTTTGGCAGCTCTATATCTAAGATAATGTTTTTTTCTTTCCAAGGACTTACTAGGACCTAGACGTTCCTTAGAATATCTAAGAAAGTTCCATAAAAATCAGTACAGTGATTAATATTAAAGAATAGGATTGTCCATGTACTAATCAAATTGTATACTATAAAACATCTAAAAACCTACGACAGAACATGTCTGGTAATTCATTAGGCTTGTGTTTTGTTGGTTAAATGTCAGGTGTTTGATAGGGTAAGCGACAAAACACACGGTGAAACGCAACTGCAACGCAACTGAAACTGCTAGTAACTTTTGAGTTGCATTTCATCGCAGTTTCTGTCTACATCTACAACTAGTTTGAAACGTTTCGTTTCAGTTGCGTCGTGTGTGGTTTTCTAAGGAAGTCTATAGCACAAACTGCGATTCAACTCAAAAGTAACTAGCAGTTCCAGTTGCGTTGCAGTTGCGTTTCACCGTGTGTTTTGTCGCTTACCCTATCAAACACCTGACATTTAACCAACACAACACAAGCCTAATGAATTACCAGACATGTTCTGTCGTTTATGCAACACATTGCGAAAGGCCGACAGAGACCTTGGCCACTCTATATACTCGTAACTCTACATGACACCGCATACGTTCACAATTCTCTGAGCGAAATTCTGTAGTGTTAATGTAATATTAATTCTATTTAATATTATGGTATCTACACACCAACACACCAAACGGCATGCCGCGGGGCTAGGTCGGCGGCTTTACGTCATTATGAATGGCAAATGCCAAAAAAGCCGGCGGCTTTGGTGTGTTACCATTAAATATGTATATCAATGATTGTGCTGTCACTCTTTCACGCAAAACACCATTTCAAATATATGGAAGGGCGTACTAAATTGATACGCCGCAAACTAGTCAGCCGCTAACAGTTTGCCTACTGGGGCCACGGCCTAAAACTATCATTTTGCGACTGATTGATGAATACTTCAAAACCTATCTGTATTTAAACTATTAACAACAATGTAACAAAATGCAGGCACCCGTGTGATGTCCAGTGACAAATACTAGTATTACATACATGCAATACTTAATATTATACAATCATTTGTAATTTAAACTTTTTATAATAAGGTGTTATGGTGTGGGCGGAAATAAAGCCAGCAATTGGGTTCCGTGGCTTATTATGGGCTTATTAAGGTTCCTTATGATTGAAGCGACGACATAAGACTAGGTAAAAATGCCCTGATGACAATAAAACGTATATTTTTGTTATTTCAAGTTCCTTTTATGTACTTTTTTGATGTTAAGTAAATGTAAATATTTATTTTTATTTAAGACGGATAAGTTTAAATCCTAATAGTTGTAATAGAGGACAGCAATAAATTTTCTTTGTTTTTTCGTTTCTTGAAACCAGGTACATGTTATTCCCCCACTTACTTAATCTCCCCCTCCCGTTCACCTCATTCTTTTTATTTTTCCTCTCTGTCTAATCAACTCCTTATATAAACTACATCAAGATACTCCATACTTTGTATATCACAATGATCTAGCAATCCTTTAATCATGCGCACGCGATGCGCTATCAAATTGCAACCTAAACTGACACTAGTTACATAAGCAAGGGCACTTCTATTATTATGCCGTGATCTATGTTTAATTGGACTTTTAGTACAGAATTCTAGTGTTTTGTATTTAGGCGCTTACGCACTTTCAGTTGCGTGCTGTGACTATGTAGGTTACATAATCCTACATATATTTATAAATGTCAATGTTTTTGCAGATGGTCAGATGAACAAACTTTTGTTACTCCTTCATGCAAAAACTACTAAACAGATTTTGATGAAACTTTACAATATTGTAGCTTACACATCAGTTGAACATCATCATCATTAAATTTAAGAGTTAGACTCTTGTCGGTGGAGGGTTCGCCATTTAGGCCTATCCTCTGCCAGTGCTTTAATTTCTTGAAACGACATGACGTTAACTATCAGGAGAACATATAGGCTATATTTTTTTAAAACATCGTTATTATTTTCCAAGATATGACGAAAATGCGTACGAAGTCGCGGGCAGCCACTAGTGTCCCATAAAATGCAGGACATAAATCCGGCCATTTAGAATGTAGTTCTAAAACACACTCATACATTATCTAACATTAACTGATTATTTATACCACACCCTTTATAATATAGCTCTACCATAAATTGCAAAATAAAATAAAAACTAAGAAAATTTTAAAATAAACCGACGAGCTTTTATGAGGTGATTGATGAATGTCGATGAAGCGAAAAAAGTGTGTTTGGATCGTAGCAAAGGAAGTGGTCTTTGCCTACTTCGATGGAAGAGAGGCGTGACGGATTTGTATGTATTTTAGGCAGATAATTTTCAAGTAAATACAGAACTTATTACATATATACTCGTATCTGTCACGCGTCTTTCCCATCAGCGTAAACAGGAACCACTTCCCTCCCCTCCGATCCAAACACACTTCTATCACTTCATCCACATTCATCAGTGGCCTCATATATCAGCCTTTCTTGACAGCACATAAGTAAGCAAATACATCCCTACAGAATGGTTACTAAATACTATGTAGCTTTTATGCAATAAATAAACAATAGGGATGATGACTACATTCAAAAATTCAAAAAATAGTTAGTCCGTCTTTTAGCCTATTAAAAAATATTTGAAACACATTTTTACCTGTTCAAATAAATAAATAAATACAAAGATACAGAGCATCAAATTTACGGAGTGGGGGGTATTGACGTCACGAGCAACTTTAATCCAGTGTATCTTTGTCGTTTTTAGTTTAAGAGAAAAAAGAAAAAATACGTGTCGAATATTTTAAAATAATCTATGTGATGGACTAAAAATTTTTTTAGATATGCCTATTGTAACTTTTATGCAATAAATAAACAATTATAGCACCCTGTATATTTAGTCAATTAAAGCTGATAAATTACAAGGTATTAAATATCAGTTGCTATGTTTATAATAGAACGGTTTTCTATTTATAATTGTCTAGTGAAATATTATGGTAACAGAAATGATTATTTACTGTAGGGCTACGAGTACCTACCTTATATCTTTGATTTGTTGTTGTAATTACCCGACTGCGCTAGAAGGAGGGTTATGCATTTTGAGAGTATGTATGTATGTTTATATGTATGTATTCTTTGGCACGCTCTAGAGCCTGAACGGCTAGATGGATTTTAGCTTGAGAAGTGTCATTAGATTCGTATTTACTGTGAGAGTGACACTGGGTACATTAAATTAAAAAAAATAGTTTGTTTTCAACGCAGTCGGATTTTTAATAAAAAGGTTAGGTTATTACTTTTACGATTATGTACGAAAAACATATAAGTTTTTGCTGTCGCAGTTTGCCTGCTTATATTTTTAAAAGTTGTTCGAAAATGTAGTGCACTCGTAAAGATGAAGAGAGAAAACAGCCAATAAGACACAGTTATAAACATCATGTCATCTTCTTCTTACTTATTAACAACGAAAGTGTCAGCAATAAGTTTAAAGGAGCGTTAATTTAATGAATTTTTCTGCAATTAGATTTTTTAATTACCCAACTAACTACACTTTTAAATACACCTAATCTAAGATCCTAGTTAATCTATACCTACAATTTTGTCTACCGCTGAGATCTCGACCGGTTCACCTCACAAAGTGGGACAGGATGCCGCGCATGCGCGGTGTACATGCGCGTACGCACCGAGTTATGTAACTTAGGTAATATCGGTGAATATCTACAGGTTTTATTTGTGGATTTATTTGGATTTTTATTCATTTTTATTTTTATATTGCGGTGATACTTGTTGTGTTGGTCCGGTTTTTTGCCGGACGATCATTCTGGTATTCGTTTGTAAAAAATACAATTTAGATTTATTTTCTTTAAAAAAATATATAGTTTTCGAAAAACTTCAGTTTTCAGATTTCAATCCAGAATTTCAGTTTGAGTTTTTTTTTTGTTCTTTTTTTTGTACTGTAAACTTACAGTTGAATTGATTGAAGAGGTTTTTGCCCAGCGGTGAGATACCCATGTCTTCTGATCATTATGTTGACTTGAAGTTTTGTGAACCTAGCAAGAAACTCTGTGGGGTTGCTCAGAGTTTCTTGCTAGGTTCTTCTCTGGGGAAAACTGCGCTTTGCTAATCTAGCACTAGCCTTAAAAAAAAGTATATTATAATAATGTAACGGTTTCAAGAGCATTTTTTGTGGCTATGAAATAAATATATTTTTGACTTTGACTTTTATGAGTTACTTCAAACCGCAATATCAAAAACTAACGCCAAGACACCGCGCTATGACGACATACTTCCTCGTTAGACATTTCATACACGAAAGACCTTGATTGGCCGAACATTGTGACATGCGCAAGAGTTCACGTGAGTTTGCAAAAATATCATGATTCAGATGGTATTCGTTGCGTCACTAGGGAATTTTGTAGGTGTGTTTCTTATTTCAGAAATGATAGGTGAAGTCGCGGGCAGAAGGTAGTTTTGCTTTTGAGAAAGATAAGTTGTCAGATTTAGAAAGAACTAGCGATTGATCGCGACTTTGTATGCATTCAAATCGTCATTTTATTAGATAGATAACTTTAATATAAAGTACTCGTAATATAGCCTTACAATTAATGAGTACCTAAAGTTAATACAGAAAAAAATAATGATTTATTTGCAATTCATTATCCAAACTAGGATACCCTGTCCTATGTCTCTGTTATCTAATATTTACTGACTCTATAAAAAAATGAAAATAAAATAAAAATATTATAAAAAATAATATTAAAAATATTATTTTTTTATTTTATAAAAATATTTAAATGATACCATTTAAATTTCATGATCTCAATTTTCGTCATGAAATGAAACACCAGCCTGTATAGAATAAGTACATATTAGATAATAGAGACATTAGTACAGGGTATCCTAGTTTGGGTAATGTGTAGGTATTTTGGAAGAAAGTCTAATGGTATCTACACACCAAAGCCGCCGGCTTTTTTGACAGCTGCTATTCGTATGACGTAAAGCCGCCGACCTAGCCCATAGGCATGCCGGCGGCCTTGGTGTGTAGATAGCATTAGGTACCTAAAGACATTGTACTGGGCGATATTTGTAAAAAAAAGTATATACTATAGGGGTCATGTAACCGCTTCTCATCTAAATACACCTAAATAATCAGTGTAGCAAAATGTTCAGTATGTGAGTGCGTGGCAGGTCGCGCCCGTTGCGCGCGCGCATATTTTCCGCGCACGGCAGCCATGACACAGATTCGACGTAACGATCCAAGTGCAATGCTGTGAGACCACTAACTGCTTCATGCGTGCGTTTTCGCGCTTTATTTACGCGTGCGTTTTTGCGCCTTATTTTTTTTTATTTCACAATACGTAGGTATACTATAGGGTCATTTTAAATTAGTGAACGAAAGAAAAAGATATGCATGTACTCGTGATTACAAACAACTTTTACTATGAGACCAAGTTTGAAGTCATTTTAAAAAAAAGAACTCCTTATACAAAATGCACCAGCTGATTGGGGTTTGGGGAACATTTTTTTTTATGATTTCGAATTTTGTCTCATAGTGAAAGTTGTTTGTTATCACAAGTACATGCATATCCTTTTCTATCGTTCACCTATATGTATGCAAAAATGATATAGGTGCTTATACTACTTTTTCACTTACCCGTTGCGTTATGAAGTTTTTTTAATTGTAGTAGGTATCTTTCTTTTGAAAAAATGATCTTGACTTACCTGTAACAAGAAAAGAAAAGATATAATAAGAATCATAATTATTTTAAAAGATTATCCCCCCTTATTACCTACAAAACGAGTTATATTTATATTTCTAGAACTAACTCAGATAAATGACGTTAGTCCTAGAACTATAAATGAAACTCGTTTTGTAATAACGGAGTATGAGTAAAAAAATCATTTTATGTACTAGGTAATGAAAATTATCTTAAGGAATCAACACACATCCACAACAAATCCACAAAAAAATGTAACCTAACCTAAAACAAAATCTAACCAAAAATAAATCTCAAGCTAATTCATAAAAGTCAAATTAGAATCAGAATTAATAGCTTTAACACGACCCGTACCCGTTAGACGGCCATTAGTAAACAAAAACAACTTTTTTTTGACGTAACAAAAAAGTTTTTGTACAAAAAAGTTGCAATATGTCCAAATGTTGACAACTATTCGTTCAGAATTCCGATAATTCGTTAGCGTTAAATTCATAGGATGTGTTTCTGACGCCTCTAGACACATGTGACTTTTTTTTACTCTTGTAGTATTTTGCTTAATTGTTTTAAAGAGGATTTAAGTTTATATTATTCAAAATACATTAAATGTAACTTATTGTATAATATGGCTAAAATTTGTTTGTACTGTTGAAATTCATACATCCTAATAATATTATAAATGTCAATGTTTGTGCCGATGGATGGATGGATGTTTGTTACTTCATCACGTAAAAACCACTTAACAGATTTTAATGAAGTCTTACAATAACTTAGCTTTACCAGCAGAATAACACATAGAAACTATATCAATTTGACGTACTATATTGTTTTTTTTTTCAAGATAAGACAATGCGTTCGAAGTCGCGAATTGATCAATTAAGTAGGTACTTTATTATTAACTAACTAGCTGTCCCGGCGAACTTTGTCCCGCCTTAGAATGAACTTTATTGTGTAGGAATAAAGTTCAAATTGACTCTACATTTTAGTAAGAAAACATTTGTATGGGAAAAAGAAAAGGTCTGTTTTAGGGCTTTCCCGGCAATTATTCGAATTTTTCTCACCGTAAGAACCATCCTTGGACTTCAATGAACATTTAAAAAAAAGAATTAGCGAAATCGGTCCAGCCGTTCAGGCGTGATGCCGTGACCAAGGGAAATAGGGATTCATTTTTATTTAAATAGATAGATAGATAGATATAGATATCGCCACCGATCGCTAAAAATTTTTCATTTTGAACCAAAGAGTTATCAAATAAAGAGTTTTTAACATTATCTTTGTCATTGTGACCAGTATGTTTATATTAAATTTAACTGATAATTCTTTTATTTACAGTAGTAAGTAGTAAATATTATTTCTTAATTGAACAGTGGAGATTAGCAGATAATTTAATTGTCAATTTAACCCCTTAGTTGCATGAAAAGTCCATTATGTTGTTGTTGTTGTTAGCCCATATATGTTCCCACCGAGGTTCACGAGCCTACTCTCATACAGAGAGTGATTAGGCCGTAATCCACCACGCTGGCCAAGTGCGGGTTGGCGGATTTCACATGCACCTTAGAATTTCTTCTTTAAGTTAATACTCCATTAAACATAAAAAAGAACAAAAATAACTTCACAAATACAAAACTTCCAAAAAATATCAAATTAAAATGAGTTAAGTACCAAGTTATTATGGAAACCTATCTAAGCTTTCTTTAGTAGCAACTGGACGACATAATCTTTCACATCCCAGAAAAAAATGAACAATAGAAAATCTATTGTGTCTGGGTTTATAATGGGTCAGTGGGATGTGAGAGGTTAATAAATAATAAGATGAAAAAGGTATTTGCCCAGCATTGGGAGAGTCTAGGTTCGAAATAATAAGCTGAAAAAGGTATTTGCCCAGCAGTGGGAGAGACTAGGCTCGTAACAATAATTAATAAGCTGAAAGAGTTATTTGCCCAGCAGTGGGATGCTGTAAACTCTTAATAACAAACATCTAATCGATTTTAAACGACCAAATTACAGTTCAAACGCTTCCAAACACATGAATAACCATTAACCTTTTTAATGAAACTATATTTCGCACCACTAACCGAGTATGACGACGGTACAAAAAAGCGGCGCGTTTTTCTGCGCAGGCGCCACCCTATTAAATGGATGGCAGCCATTAATATGCCAGAAGCAGTTCGGGAGTTAGGAAAAAAATTGTGTTATCACTTTATCAATGTACCGTTAAATGGTGACTTTTGCGTAGTTTTGAGGTTTGGAACTTTTTTGTATTAAGAATGTTTTCTTTCTAAGTTATTTTTTTTTACTGAATATTACTAGAGAACTGTGTTTGGATCGTAGCAAGTAGGGAATTGGTTTCTACTACGTATCCCGATGGGAAAGAAGCACGATAGATATAGGTATTACCTATTAGGTAATGTTAGTTACTAGAGTCCATATTTATGTGGATATTTAACCTTATTTCAACACGATAAACATATTCCCCTAAGTACAATTCTAGGACTAATATAATTTTTGACGTTTTGTCTATATCCGAAATGTCATTTATCTGAGTTTATTCTAGGACTATAAATAAAACTCGTTTTGTAATAACGGGGTTCTTGAAGGATTCATGTATTGATTAATACAATACAATTCTTAGGTAATATGATAATTAGAATTAGAATTTGTTTATTGCAAGTCACAGGTAAAAAAAAAAAAAACCAATTATCTTAGGAAATTGTTTTTTTTTTAAACCATGTGCTCTTAGAACAATCCAATTTTGTTTCTTTTATCTTTTTTTCTTTACCTAGTGTCCAATTTTATATAAATATTGAAATATGTTTCTATAAACATCCAATGCCAAAGATAATCGCATCCGGCTCTCGTACTATTAAGGAAATGACGATAAATCCTAAGTTTTGTACGCAGATGTCTGTGGCCTAGATTTTAGATCGGTCTAGGTTTTCCCGTATTATTCACCTGTCAGTCTAGGTATATCTAGACATTTATGGTACCTAGATTAGGTTTTAGTACTTAGTATTGTGTTATCTTTCTACAAATTGCATAAATACCTATTGTGGTTATAACATGTTGACATTATTTATTACAGAAAAAAAATATACAGTCAAATTAAGAAACCTCTTTCTGTTTTTTGAAGTCGGTTAGAAATAAATAGGTAATTTTTGGTATGTTAATTTTTTCCAACTATGTAATTAGGCAGATAAGTATATTGCACTTAAAGTAACATCTCTGTATTTTGGTAAGAAAATCTCAACATACCTACACCAGAAAGATACTCTTTAAGCTTTCGTCCACTTTTATAGAAATACAAAGATTTAAACTTAGAATTAAAACAAAAACAAAACAATATTCAAATTTGCATAAAAACTCTTTAAAAAAATACTCTTTTAAATTCAGCCAGTATCTAAATAGGTCAAAATACACATGTAAGAAGGGAAAAATTCAGTTAAATACAATAAGAACGCCATCCAGTGTCGCAAACACTTATGCATTTCAAATATCATAAGATCTGTTACTCATTGACATCATTTTAAGAGTAAACTTAGTTTGAAAGTGTTTTTAAATTAAGTGTTACATTAATTCAGGGACGGGTCGTTCCGTTTTACCGTTACATTTTAAAGAGAAGTATACTTTTTAATCGAGATACGCAAAATATCAGAAAAAAGGTTTTAATTGATCTTTTTTTTGTGATAATGGCAACTTTGTTTCTAGAGTGAATTGAAATTGCGACCTATGGTATGGCAAGCAGGGTCACTGCCAACTACGCCAACTGGTCAGTCAAACTTACGCAATAAGAGAATTGTAAGTGTACAAAACATATATAGGAACATAGAGGGAAAGAGCAACAGAAAATGAGAGAAATAAGTTAAAGACTAGTTGCAACGGAACTGCGGTTTGGCTTTAAATAAAACCGCGCTAAAATCACGAGTCAATATTTCATATCAAACAGAAAAAGCTAGTGCGTGGATTAGCAATTGCAATACTTTTTCATCTCGTTAAAATAAACGCATATCAAAATATTCGATGCGTGTTAAATCCATCGCCTAAAATGCGCGTGTTTGTAATAGATTAAAATTGATGAGCATTGTATGTAGCCCAGTTAGGTATTGCAACACAACCGCTATTGCGTTGGTAGCTGTATGCATACACGAGCATACATTTCTAAGAGCCATCTATGGGGTATTTAATTCAAAATATTCCATCTATCTCTGGTTTTTCCCTACTGGAGATAGAAATAGTTATCTGTCTTAGAATTTTTCGTCCCTATAAACCTACTTGTCAAAAAAGCTATGGGATTCTTCTGAAGGATAAATCAAAAGTGACAGCTACGTGATGACAGTTAAGTACTGCCGAAGTCGGATAGCTATCTGTCTTTGAATATTGGGAACGGCTTATGGGTTAAAGTAGAAGGATAAATAAGGGAGACCATGGAAGACTTACAAAGATTGATTAAAATAGGAAATAGAAGTTCTGTCGTATCAAGTACCTACTCAAATGGACGACAGAAAATATAGGGTGACTTTAAATTAGTGATCGATTGAAAAGGGTATGCATGTACTCCTGATAACAAACAACTTTTACTATGGGACCTTGGTCGAAATCGTTAAAAAAATTAAGAACTCCCCATACAAAATGCACCAGCTGATAGTATGAAAGAACAATTTTTTTTTGTGATTTCGAACTTGGTCCCATAGTAAAAGTTGTTTGTTATCACGAGGAGGTACATGCATATCCTTTTCTATCGTTCATTAATTTAAAGTCACTTTGTATAGCTGAGAGGCGTAGACATCACCGACAAGAGTGACGCTCTTAAATTGTAATGATGTTTTACATACGATACTTAACTAATCATTAACTTTAACTACCCTTTTTAAAACACACGCTAAATAAACTAACTTCACTAACCTGTCTATGCTATAGAGAGCTAACGCAGCGGCTGCGCGGGCGCCGAACGGAAATGGCGGACATAAAACTGTATTACCTTAATTACGTGAGTCGACACACTCACACAGAACTTGCTACTCAGCCGTAAGGCCGCCTATTAGTGCAGTCTATGACGAATACAGTGTTTGTCAAAGTTTTGTTAGTAAATACTAGGGGGGTCTTCTTTGCAATATTTTAAAGAAAGTCAGTTTAAGGCGGGATCTCTATTCACTGTTTCGACACAAGTGTGTAAGCACCTATTATAGGCTATATTTAAAGTTGCAATAAGGTTGACAAGTTCCATCAACAATTATTTTTCGCTGTCTTCCATTATTTTGTACTTATAAGTGTCGTGATTTAGACAGATACAGAAATACTTATGTTAATTGATAATACTGTTTTCAGGATACGAGAGTATAAACATGTAATGTTTTGGATTACATTAATTTTTTACATTTATTTCTATCTGTTAGGTTAGACCCATAACACACGGTGAAACGCAAATGCAACGCAACTGAAACTGAAACGAAACGTTTCAAACTAGTTCCGTCGTGTGTGGTTTTCTGAAGAAGTCTATAGCAGAAACTGCGATGCAACTCAAAAGAAACTAGCAGTTTCAGTTGCATTGCATTTGCGTTTCACCGTGTGTTTTGGCGCTTAGGTCTGTGTTAGGTCTGAAAATGCTTGTCAAAAGCTTAGTAGTTGGTTATTTTATCAATGACCCCCTAGTGCTTAGCTATTTACAGTTTGAGAACAACTATAGTAGTAAAATTTATATAAAATCCCCCCCTCCTCCATCTACATCTTCTCATGTTAGTTCAACTATCATTCGCTTATAAAATTCATATAAAAAGTATAAACACAGATGACAAGAGAAAAATAAGCGAGTTTTTTTTACTATCAGTTATTTGCTTATTATATTTATTGCAGTTCCAGAAGTTGTCTGTTGCGCGAAAAGTCATTAAAGCAAACGCTCCATTAGAACTAAAGTAGATAATTTCGTTTCAGAAACGTATGAGAGGATATTTGTTACTTATTCACGCAAAAACTATTGAACAGATTTTAATTAAACTTTACATAATTGTAGCTTGCACGTCAGAGTAACATATTGATTAAGTAGTTTCTAGATATTGTGTATATATTGGCAGTTGCTTATCTTTATATGCATTTACGTACATATAGGTACATATCCGTCACGCCTCTCTCCCATTGGGGTAGGCAGAGACTGCTTCCTTCCCCTTGTTTTGCTTTTCTATATGTAGGTACCTATTATATTAAAGTTAAAACAATTTAACAAAAGAGATATACAAGGCAAGAGTGGATGGAAATGCTGAGAGGGGAAGGCCAAGACGATCGTACCTCGATCAAATCGGGGACTTACTAAAGAAAGGCCAAATCAAGAGTACCCTAAACCGACGGGCATGCATGAGGCGACTGATGAGTGTGGATGAAGTGAAAGAGGTGTGTTTGGATCGAAGCAAGTGGAAGGAAGTGGTCTCTGCCTACCCCAATGGGAGAGAGGCGTGACGGATATGTATGTATGTATGTAAAACAATTAACAACTTTTCATTATTAAATCTACTTCTCTTGTTACTGACTTAGTGAAAATTAAGACAAGACAAAGTAATAATAAAAAATCTCAGCAAATCACGCACAAATCTATTTTGATACCATAAGGCGAGAAAACTAGCGTAACCTATCTAGTTGTTAACTCATTGAGTTAGTACGACAACCTTATCCATGTCAATGACAACAGACCGCTAACACACACATACACACTTACAAACACATGAACACGTATGTCTATATGTGAACATTATTTAGATATGCATTGCACATATGTATTATGCGAGCGCGTTTCGTTGTTGTGGTAGGACCGAGAGACAAAATGTTGCTTTATTATTACAATTGGATCTATTTTGTTGTGCTGCCGCGATTTTATATTAAAATGTCCAATGGGGATGAGGACTACATTAAAAAATTCAAAAAAATAATTAGTCCATCTTTTAGGCTATTAAAAAAATATTTGAAACACATTTACCTGAACAAATACATAAATAAATACAAAAGTACAGAGCATCAAAGTTACGGAGTGGGAGGTATTTAATTGACGTCACTCCTACGTAAAAATCGTACTAAGGCGTGAAGTCATGAGCAACTTTAACCCAGTGTATCTGTGTCATTTTTAGTTTAAGAGAATAAAGAAAAAATACGTGTCGAATATTTTAAAATAATCTATGTGATGGACTAAAAATTTTTTTTAGTAGTCATGCCCGTTGTGGACATTTTAAAGCTAATACATAAAGGTTGTGATTTGTATTTAAAAAGTAATATTTATTTAAATTAACATTACAGCGGAAAACTTAGGCGAAGATGGCGAGACGAGCTTGACTCATTCAGAATGGCTTTGGCGCACAGCAGAATTTTATGGAGAGCTAGGAGGGCTCTTGCCAGTCTTGCCCAGCAGTGGGACATAATAGATTAACTGTATGTAATCTACAGCAAATTAAATGATGTTTTCTCAATATTTCTCGCAAAAGGCGACAGCTGATTTAAAGATAGTGACTAAATGTTCTTCAATTAATTAAGTACCTACTTAATCACATATATTTTTAGAAACCGCAAAAATTCTTACTCGATATATTTTTTTTTTAAATAAAACTAGCTGTCCCGGCGAACTTTGTTCAGCCTTAGAGAGAGCTTTTCCTGGCAATTATTCGAATTTTTCTCACCGTAAAAACCATCATTGGACTCCAATGAAAATTTTAAAAAAAGAATTGATAAAATTGGCGTTGTTGAGTTATGCGCTTACCAAGACATTCTGCGATTCATTTTTATATTATAGATTGTAGCTGAATGGAAACTAAATCTAAATGACAATGCAAGTAGGGCAACGTACTAAAATACAAAGCGCATAATAACTGCAATTAATGTAATCAACATATAAACAACAGTATTATGTTATTCGTAACACAACTTTGTTACATCTGTTTGGTTTAGATAAGTAATAATATACCCGTTTTATATTTAAAGGCAGGAAAACTGAAATCAATGCAAAAGTAAAAACGGAGGAATAATTATAGCTAAAATACAGCGATCAATGCAAAATTAAAGACGGGGAAATTATAATAGCAAAACTACCTACAGCGTTTTTTTATTACTAGGTGTTTCTTTTTGACGTCTCCATCGATCGAAATCTTCTTATAGTAGGGGAGCCCTAGAAGGGGTTTTGGAAGTTGCTAAACCGCGGCAGATTATAGTTATATGTGATTTAAAGTGAACCTATGTAAATAGATCAACTGACTGGACTGTTTAACACTTTTTTGGAGATTTTGACTTTTTAATTATCGAAGTAATTAAAAAAAGAAGAATTGCTATAAAAGTAAATTAACTTTTTTCTTGACTACATTTTCCTTAAACCTCATCTTTAAATCTATGTCGGATAAATACCTAGTTTGTTTATGTATTGTTCCAGTAATCCTAACCTGGAATATTCTGGAGCGTTGCGCAAGCGCATGTTCGATAACGTGACGGTGCAGAGTGCAGCCTCCACTGAAAGCCTCCAAGGTAAATACATGCACATATTCTATTAATAGCATCTGCATTTCTAAACGTGTAAATTAATTTTTGTTTTGTTTATTGTTTTTCTATTTTTATGGGGTTTTTAAAGACTTCATAAAATGATTTGTTCAATCGATCTTATATTGAGTTTACTAAAAAAATCGGGATGAAGGATGGAGTAGAAAGCCAAAAAATCGAAAATGAAAAATCTGTTAATCCTATAGGTTTTGACAACACTTAGGACGGGTCATTTTTTAAAGTTAATGCTAGATTTGCAAGAGTGCTTTAGTTAGATCAAAATATACAACAATTAAACCAGTGCATTTTAAGTATATCAGGTAAATTATTTTAAAAAAAATCGTGTTGACACTAAATATAGTGTACAACGGTCATGTCGCGTAGGTACTTAGCGCATTCTCTCTAAAGACACAAAATGTAGGACATATAACCTCACAAAACAAGCTTTAAAAGCCAAAGTTAAAAGCTCCACGCACCTTGCTCATGTGACATAACAAGACGGCGAACTAACACATGCGTGCGCGCAACAAACGTGACGTGTGCGCAGAAACGAGGTCAGGGCTGCGCAGGATTGCGGATGCGGTTCGACGAAATGTGTAGTAAACAAGTGGATTAGGGAATAGGGAAAATGTTTAGGGATTCATTATTTGGCAGTGAGTATGCTGGATTTGATTACAATTCGTTGCAGAAAAGATCTTTAGTTCAATTAAATCAAAATTAAACATAGATAGACATAGACTAATAACAACTACAGCAGAATAGGCATGATTACTAAAAAAAATTTTTTAGTCCATCACATAGATTATTTTAAAATATAAGACACGATTTTTTTCTTTCTTCTCTTAAACTAAAAATGACAAAGATACACTGGGTTAGTTGCTCGTGACGTCAAGCCTAAGTACGATTTTTATGTAGGAGTGACGTAGTGTATTTATTTATGTATTTGATCAGGTAAAAATGTGTTTCAAATATTTTTTAATAGCCTAAAAGACGGACTAATTATTTTTTGAATATTTGAATGTAGTCATCATCCCTATTAGCAAATGCAAAAGTAAAACAGAATTAGCAAAATACTTAGATTTTTTTTATAAAATGGGTTGTTACTGTTTTGTGGTGTGGTACCAATAAGGCTTTGTCTCAGTGTATGCCTCAGTGCTAGTTTTCAGACAAGTCCGAAACAAAAAAGTAATAAAATTTTATCAATCATTGATTAAAATAAGAATAATCCTAATTGTCTTCAAGAGAAGATTGCATTCACATCTCCTCTCTAAGGCTTATGGCAACTAATGCATTCGGTCGCTTCTATGTGTATTTTATATATATATATATATGTATACTATTTATATATATTTATATATTTTTTGTTTCATTATCTATATTTGTACAGTTTATTTATTTTAATAAGTAGTAAATTACAGTATTTATTTATTGCCTTGCTCTACTCTACAGTCTTCTTAAACGTATCCTACTCCAAAAGTTGTCTGGAAGAGATCACTTTTAGTGATAAGGCCGCTTTGCGCACAATGTTTTAGTTTTAAGTTTTATTTGTATTTCTTTGTGTGCAATAAAGTATTTCTATCTATCTATCTACCTTCCAGAAAAACGTCCATTAATTTATTTTTATTAACCGACGAGGTTCTCAGTTTGACCTGTGTTTTATCCATTAAAAATGCTTTATTCCAAAAATTCCAAAATGACAATTACAGCTATACTTAATGGATGTTTGGTTAAACTGACCTTTCCTGCAATAGGCTATTAGTCAAGTCTAGGTTTACTAACTCCAGATCTAGCTAAGACACTTGCAGTTAGAAAGTCTAGAGATTTCCATCTTTCACCGTTTACGGTTCCTGTGATAAAGTCATGACTTTTACTAAGTTTTTGATGGGTTTAAGTAGCTTTAAGTAAAACGTTGGATATACTATGAAACTGGGATGGTACTTAACGTTTATTATAGATTGGTAGGGAAGCCAAACTAGTTATATTTACATGCCTTCGTTATCAAAGTATTTAAATTGCGAACTAGAAAACTCTCCTAAGGTGTGTTCTTCTCTCTTAACTTATCTAGCCGTTGTTGTACCACTGCTGGGCAAAGGCCTCTCTCCTCCTTCTCCATGATTAAAAAATGAAGTTCATGAAAAAAAAATCATCGTGCAGTCAGATTTTTGATAATGACAGTAGATATAAACTGTAGATTTCATATAATGGCAGTTTCATAAACGCATAAAGCAAGAATTGATAAACAATTGATAACTTTTTCCTTACAGTTAGTTATCAAATCTTGCTTGAGTACTTTAAAAAAGACAATAGTTCAAAATGATGTAGGTACACAGTAAGTAGGTAATGCACTTGCATTGCATTAAATATTAATGCATTATTAGGTCCAACCGGCGCCTAATGACGTCACACCATAGACTAGGTCAGCCCTTGACCTACTAATCCCTATAGATTTCCAACTATATTCCACATTTATCCATTATTCACTAATTTACTAAGAATAAAAGTCACAGAGAAATAATTGTTTGTTAGAAATAGATTTGTTTCCTTCCCTTTATTTAAGTATTTCCTTTTATAGGTTACTTTGATGTCGGGTGGGATAATTGTTGAGATTAATGAGTAGTAAATAGTTTTAGCCCAGGTTTGTTCAGGTATATTCTTCATAACCAACGTTAGGTTATAAAAATGAGACTCGATTAAGTTCCGGTCTTCTTTTAACAGAAAAAATAAATAGGTAGCAATTTTTAACTGTACCTAGTCTGGAAGAACTTTCAAACTATGTTGAACTATGATATTTAGCGTATTTAGTAAAATGTTTTTAAAGTGACAATTTAAAATCACTGAATACCATATGAGTAACCTATGTTTTTTCCTATTTCTTAAGGTAAGCGCGCCGCATTTCCCTAAAGGCATACAAATGCATTAATAATGATCACTCTTATTTTTTCAAACTTTAAAAAGTTGCCAAAAAATCACAAGCGCTTGTCAAAAGCAATTTTAAGTGCAAAAAGTTCCAAAAAGGTTTCCGGCACACTCCACCAGAGAGCACAGATTTTGAGATAAGGGTTTGCCTTCTCCCTTATACCTCTCTCTATCTAAATACCGCTCATGACAAGGAAGGAATGATGCGAGAAAGTGATATTAACTTGTCACAGGTTTGTCTCTAAGGAGTTAAAATGTCAAGTGGCGGTATAAACTAAGAGATTTTTTGCAATAAAGCACTTGCCTTTTAAAAGATAAATTTCTAAATGAATTCACGTGTGGCAACTACCCTTACTGCAGTTTTTTAATGTATTTTAAACCTCTAGAGTCAGAACCGCCAGAACAGATTGCTATAAAAATATTTGGATTTATCGAGCGCATTCCCTAGCGCCATTTAAGCCACCTTTTATTAAAATACAAAATCTTTTACCCAGTATATTATATATATAAATTCAGTATCTTGCATAGCTCAGAGCACTGCTCGGACTTCAAGCCACAGCTACTGATTTTCAGCTGGACCCTTAAAACAAACTGCACATAACGTAGGGCCCTGTGCCGAAGGTTTCTTATCGTCTTCTTTCTCTCGGCTATACAGGTAGTGAACCAGCAGTAGTTTTAGATCAAACAAGTGACATCAAAAAAGTGTAATGAATTTTGCCTATTTTTGAATAAAACACTTTTCATTTTCATGAACTACATAAACACAAAATAAAAGATAAAAAAATCGGCTGTTGATCACTTTTGACGTAACTTTCTTAAACTTTCTCCCCTATAATGAATGATTAGATTAATTTTCCGAGGGTTGTTTGCGTCACGTCGCCACGTGGTCGCCGGGGAAAGTGGCTAGAAACGCTAGAAATGCACTAACTGCATCAACTGCACTCGCGCTTTCGCTTCCGGTCGCGACGCCCCTGGCCTACTTGGGTGTTATGAAGCTTCGGATTTAAGTAGATATAGATTTGTTGGATGTAGGTAAAGATTTGATGTAGATACCTACTTCTTAAAATGATTTTTATTTACAACCCAATAAATAAATTTACATGATTTCACCTTAAATAAATATTTAAGTAGAATAAGGTAAGTTTGTACCTATTATATTGTATTGTATTTATTAAAGGTGAAATTATGATGGAGATTGGAAGGTGATTATATGATCAAATATATTTGTGTTAGGATCGTAGCAAGTGGAGGGGAGTGATCTCTGCCCCAATGGGAGAGGGGCGTGATGGATATTGTATTTATGTGATTATTTATAGACCAAAGGTGTATGAATAAATTAGATTTTGTATTAACTTTATTTTATTTTACATAAAGAAAGGATTGTTTTATGATTTTATAATCGGTTTTTAATTATAAACGTTACTTATGGCTAATAAACTTTCCGATGTACCTACTTATAATTAGAAGATAGGATATAAGTTCTAATTTAAAAAGGCCACGAGAACTTAGTCATACAAAATGTAGGTAAAATCACTTAAGACGCTAAGAAAATCGGTATTCCATAAAACTTTCTAGATAACTTCATCTGACTGGACACTTAAACGTTTACGAGGTAAAAGCGGCAGAACGCGAAAGGAAAACCGCCGGCACTTCCTCAAGCGGAAATTGAAAGTGGATTGTGATCTCTCGGTGAAAACTGCATAATAAACGCTTCGGTGCATCGAGATGCAACTTTTAAGAAAAAAGGGTTGTCAGTGACATCTGTGTGTGATTTTAGGAACTAGCGAGATTTAATTGTGACAGCGTCATCTAACGTAAAATTTCAGTACTATTACAACGCTCAGTAGAGGACAGTTACTACTACTCGACGCTAGATGGCGCTGAAAAATAAAATGATTTATACGAATGGAAAATTTAACAGAAACGAATTTAAGAAACTTACCTTTGCCTCCACCAGCATCATGCACCTGCGGCTTCCCACTCGGCACCCGCTGCATAGGAGACGCGTTCCCATAGTTCATACTAGTCCCGTTGTAGTCGGAGCTAATAGGTTCTTGCTTTATCCCGCTAGATGTCGCCGCTAGTTTTTCAGCGAGCAATGGGTTTTGTGAGGCGATGTTATATCGTCCATTGTTGATGGTGCTGGACACTGCGCTGTTGATGGCAGTGGTCCCTGACCGTAGCAGCTGTTGGAGCCGCTGTTGGCCGTTGTTGGGCAGTGGCAATTGGCTGTTGGTGTAGTATGAGTTTTGAAGTTGGTTCCCTGACGCTGGCGATGATATGTTGTTGTTCTCTTCTTGCTGGAATTTGCAGTAATGGTTTTTTTTTTAATTTTTGTCTACTTAAGGAATTTGATATGGGTTTTTCAATAAAATGATTTTAAATTAAGAACAACAACCTTATTTTGCTGATTGATTTACTTACAATCATAAAACAGCGCTTATAAAAGTCAGCTCATGTTTTTTACTGAATAAAGTATCTTCTCATAATGATTTACTAAAATAAACTACTAATATTACTAATATTTACTAAGATAAATAGAATTAAGTTAATCATAGTTACCTTAATTTCGATAGGCGGCACAGCAGAGGCGGTAGCGTTAGTAAGATCCGTGAAAAACGTATCGAAATTATCGAACGCCGTTTCCCCAAGCTGCTTTAAAATATCATCAGGGTCCGCAGCTTCAGCCTCTGGCTCTAATGTCAGTCCCCCGACGATGTTCGTGAGCTCAGCCTGAGAGAGCTCGCCGAGGGATGACGCCATTTGCTGCAGCTGAGCGGCTGCCTGCCCACCGGCCGCTGCCACCGCGTCCTGCAACGCGCCCCACTTACAATCAATAAAGTTGGACTGCTGGAAGTCGGGTTGGGGTGTTAGGAAGCTCGGGTTAAAAGATTCAGGCCATGTTTCACCATTTCAGATAAAATTTGTCTGATAGATAAATCTATGTCTATTTCCTAAGACATGACGTTTTAGACAGAGATAGGTATAAAATATCTGTCAGTAAAATTTTATCTGTAAATTGTGAAACTTAGTATCCATAATTTTCAGTATATTGAGTATGATCCAAGAAAAAGTCAAATAAGTTTTAATAGATGAGTAGTCACGTATTGTTCGTTGTCAATATCAGAAGATGGAACGAGTGTGAGATTATATTCTTGTTATTCATGTCAGAAATAGAATTACCTGCAAGCAGTTCGAGAGGTCAACCATCCTTCCTTCACTTTCTGCTGCCCACCACTCATCCTCGATAAAGGGCATCGCAAGCGCCGGGCCCGTCGGCGCATGCGTCCCCGCCACCTTGTTCGGCTACTCGACGCCAGATGGCGACACACACTAAAGTTCTCACACGTCACACACTAAACTTATAACACTAGTAAATTCGTAATAGTTTGGCGTTACGGACGGATTGTTCGATTGCATAGTTTGTTAATCGGCGGTACACATGGCGAGCCAGGTTACCTCACCCCCCGCGCGCCGTTCTTCCTCAGCAGCGACCTGTAAACATGTAAAGCGTAGGCTTTCACGTCTTTAAATGAATATAGGTTAGGTTCAAGTTAGGTATTTAGTTAGTTGTTTCTGCAGAGTGTTAGCTTGTAAAAAGTTTAGAAAAGTTTATCATAGATGCATTATAACCCATAGTGAAATAAAATGTGTATGTATAAAGACAAAAGGTGAGATGACCTGGCAAGGTCCGGGTGTAAAAGGGTGCTGCGTCTAGACTGCATAGAGGCAGCCTCTCAACGCACCCTGCCTGTGTCCACCCTCTCACTGGATGGACGCACCGCGTACCGTTCTGAAACAAAAGATAGAACAGTTTTAGTGACGAATTTCAAAGATAGAATTAACAAATTAAGAATAAGATAAAATAAAAATTAGGAATTGATATCTATCTAAGTATCTATATTAAGAAAAGTACCTAAGTATGTGATTATCTCCGATCTTGATAAGGGCTTGACGCACCAATAAAGCATAAAGCTGTTTTGCAGTTTTTTATATACCTATCTAAGGCGCAATTAAAAATATTTATGCTTCGCCGAAACCTCAATAAAGTAGGCTAAGTACGTCTACACTAGCGACTTAATCTAGTATTATTTGTATTTATTTATTTTACAGCTTATGATATTATAAATGAAAAACTTGTCTAGTGTTATAAGCTGTAAACAAATATTACTTTGAAATTACTTTGTAAAGCTCCTTCACTTTCTGCTTTGTAAAGCTCAACAAAATGTGCTTTCAATTATAGTTTATTAAACTTTGTAGTACCCGGCGGCATATAATTACACCACCACTAATCAAAACAACAATGCAAAAAGAAGTGCGGCCATCTAATAATGCAGTATTCGCCAACATTTAAACCCTCGCTTTTTGTCTTGTCAACAAAATAAATAACATATTTGTACACAATAATTAGAGTGGTATAGCGTAACTAAACGACAACGTAATTCTAAATGACATTCCGGAAGAATGCGACTCGATGCATGTGCCACGCAGCGGGCAAAAAACTATACAATGCGCATGCGCTCTTTCACTATAATTGTGAAGCGTAGAAAGAAAGACTTTTGTTTTCAAAACGCTTCCTAGTGTGAACTTTCGTTTGCTAATACATTTCATTGTTGTATTTCTTCGTAGCTATCTGTTACGTGTTTTTAAGATTTTAATCGAACTGCTTGTTAAATGCCTTCTTTTTTGCTAATTGCATTGTAACCATTTGAAAGTTTGTAAGTTGACGCGGCATTCTACTGAAATGGATATTATTTAAAAATCTTAGTTTATTACGACAAGGTTTATAGTTATTGCAACTTTCACCAGTTTTAAAAAATTAACTTTATTTTACAACGCCATCTAGTATTGAGTAGCGGAACTATATCATGTTTGGTAAAGTTTTTCGTTTCACGTAATTTATTTTACGATAAGTTACTTTAAGGTTTATAGAGTTGGTAGACTAAATTTCTGTTTATCTTTATTAGGTATTGAAATGTATAGCGTGGATTTTCCACCATAAATTAGTCATTGTAAGATTTATAACTGTGTTGTGGCAGGTCAACCTTGAGTTGAGACTTCCTATTGCATTGCAGACCTTGCATGTTGGCGCAACGCCCGATGACAACTTAACAAGATTCATCTGAGAATACTCGTTTTATTAATATCTTTGTGTATTAGATCGGTACCTACATTAAATTATAATTATATTGCTAAGTTTTAATAACCTACTGCTCTCCTTATTACATCTTAACCTTTTTCAATAACATTATTTTTCGTTGTTATTTTCAGGTAAGTACACACATCTTTTACCGCAGGTAAGTACTATACTATAATAGTAACTATACTATAATAGTATTATTATTAACTAATCAATAGGTAAGGCAAAATTTTATTAAACACAATTATTGACTTAAAGGAAGAGCCTTCAACATTCTATCACGAGATCGTTGTGATTGCAACGCCTATAAAGAACATGTCTAAAGTATAATTTGATGTAATTATTTCTATAGCAGGTTACAATATTTTACAAACGATCAATTTGTTTTTTATTAAATTTTGTTGTAATGTTTCCGGGTTTGTATAAAATGCGTAGAATGGAGCGATCAATTTACGTTTCAATTTAAGTAAACTTTGAACTCGAAAATAATTTGTAATCTCAATTCAGACTTGAGAATGAGATTAATGCATATAAAAAGTATTGAAATAAAAAAAATATTTTATTAAAAGCTCATTTGATGCTTAAAAAACTACAATCATGATATATTATGGTTATATTTCGGTTGACGATTATCTTTAAACGTATAAAGGAACGTTGCCATTTTTTTGACAATTGCATATTTGACAGCTAACCTCGCTCATGTGTTCGTTGTTGTTTGTTTATTTTTGCGAAGTGTCGAAAATAAACCGGGATGTCGGAACAAAATTCCGATTCCTCAACATCGGAGTCAGAAATAAGTGCCTGTAGTTCTAATTTTGATCCTCTGAAGGCCTTGTACTCGGGCAAGACGAAAATACCGGTACAAAATGCGCCGCTTTACGAAAACCTTTCGCAGTTTGATGCGGCTCAGAAAATGGCTGAAATTATCCCAGTGGGACACGGAGACTTAGTGAAACAGAGACAGGAGGAGAAAGAAAGAAAAAAACGTGAGGAACAAGAAGCTTTGGAGGCTAAAAATCGGCAACGTTTCGCTCAGTATCGAGGTAAGATTTTGAGGTTATGTTTTTGTTATTGGTCTGCTTTTCGGTTTTAATTACGGTTTTATTGTTCTATTTTCAATACAAATGAATATTCAAAATGCTTAAATTATGCATTTCTGCGTTTTAATGCAAAAAATAGCTAACTCAGGCCAATGTTTGCCATCTTTAGTCTCAATTGATAGAATACATGACTCAGTATAATTTACTCATTTGTGCTTGTTACAAAATATAACTGGTGAGCTCACATACTCGCTTGAATCTAGTATTATTCTCATCATAGATTTATAGCATATTTATATGATTCTTTTGGAGAAATGAAGCCAGGTATACAATCAAGTCTTGTTAATATTTTGACCGTCCCGGAGACTTGTGACCAAAATTGTACCTTATGATTATAGCATATGTTAAAATAATATATACTAACATAGTTATAACTTAATCACACTATAATATACTTATAGTATAAAGTTTGTAGCTTAAAATTAGATAGGTACCACAATCATATATTTTTTGAGATCTTTGTTCTTTACAATACTGAGGAACTAAATTTAGTATCCTCTGAACTTCTTGGCTGCCTTAAATTAAATAATTTCCATCTTATCTAACACTTCATTTATAAAAACAGTTTCTTCAAAATCTTCATAAAAATTTTAGTAATTTATCAAGAAGGTGACATTTTCATTTCAGCATAGAAACGTAGTTAAGGAAACTCGTAATTCTATCCTATTTATTTAGCTTTAAAATTATTCAGTACATTGATATTTGTAGTTCAGTATTTAATTCGCACTTTGGTACATTTTTTCGGTAAATTGACCTTAACATTATGTTGTGATATACTATATGTTATTTGCGAAAAGGTACCTATCAAATCTTTTTTTCTCGCGTCGTAATACGGACTGTTCGCAACCCCGCACAAATCTCACTACTTTAAAATTATAATGACGAAATTGAACGAAAAAACTGTACACCCAACCTACAAAGTCCACAATTCGCAACCTTCTGGGTGGCCTGCGTAGATTATCCCAGCGTTCGCACTGCGGGGTGAGGTGTACGGGTCGTTGAACTCGGTTGACACAGAGTAGCGTACGTTCAATGCTCGGCCTAGACTTGCCTCCAGTGCGTGACCTAAGCGGGCTAAGGGTTCCTTTACTATGGCTACTATTGTCTTATTACAATTACAACAGGTGAATGAGCGATGGGAATGACCTGTAGATGACCGGGAATCAATCTCTTGTAAAAGATAACTGGATTAGTCAGTTTAGTTGCTTAGTTGCCCGATTTCTTGAGCGATTGTGTTGACTCAACTCGAAAATCAATCTCGAAGTTATGACGTGACTTTGGGAAATGCGAAAGGTAGTAGGTAGATAATTTGACTTCATCAGGAAGTCAAATTGTTGAAAGAGAGGCAAAGATGGCGTTTACTCTAACGACAAGAGCCTGGCTCATATATGAATGAAATGAAGTAGATAATATAGAAATAAGCCTAAGCTTGACTACAGCAATACAACATAGGTTTATGTATTGCTAGATTTATAAATAAAACTATAGTGAATACTACGGTTTCCATTTGTAGTGCTTCCTAATGTAACGTAAATAAATAACTATATGAAACAGACAGACAGAGGTTAAACGTTAAGATTAGTTTTTATTCGTAGCGTAGACTACTTACTATAAATATTGGCAAAAAATTGCTAAAATTGAGTATCTTATTATTGTACTAATACATAATCTATATATATATAGTATAAATGAAACCCGTTTTCCGTTGTCACGGCATCACGCCTGAACGGCTGGACCGATTTCGCTATTTTTTTTTAAATGTTCATTGAAGTCCAAGGATGGTTTTTACGGTGAGAAAAATTCGAATAATTGCCGGGAAAGCCCTAAAACAGACCTTTTCTTTTTCCCATACAAATGTTTTCTTACTAAAATGTAGAGTCAATTTGAACTTTATTCCTTCAAGTTCATTCTAAGGCGGGACAAAGTTCGCCGGGACAGCTAGTGTATTATAAATGTCAATACCTATTTGTGTTGATGCATAGACAAATGGTTGGATGTGAGGATTTGTAATCCTTTCACGCAAAAACTACGGAAAATATTTCAATGAAACTTTACTATATTTTAGCTTGCACATCAGAATAACACATAGGCTATATTATTTCAAGATATTATGTGAGTTTTCCAACATATGACGATAATTGCGTACGAAGTAAGCAGCCTCTAGTTCGGTATGTGGATTTACAGAAACTAATTGTAAACACAATAATATTATGTTAGTTAGCAAGATAGTACTACGAAAATTCATTTCATATTGTATTTATCCAAGGGATGTATTCCCCTCAAAGTTCAAAGACAAATGGTACATATTATAAAATACTAGAGGCTGCCAGCGACTTCGTACGCATTTATCGTCATATCTTGGAAAAAAATCATGATATCTCATAATAATGTAGCCTATGTGTAATTCTGATATATAAGCTACAATATTGCCAAATTTCAGCAAAATCTATTCAGTAGTTTTTGCGTGAAAGAGTAACAAACATCCATCCATCCATTGGCACAAACATCGACTTTTATAATATTAGTAGCATGTTACGAAGAAATATGGAAATCTTAATAAAATATTCCAGTTCCTATAACAAGTGTTCCTTAGTTACGTAACTATTAAAATGATGATATTGCTTTCAAGTTAAGATTGAACGTACATCGATCAAATCGGGGACTAGTTAAAGAAAGGTCAAGTTAAAGAGTGCCTAAACCGACGTGCATGTATGAGGCGACTGATGAATGTGGATGAAGTGGAGGAAGTGTGTTTGGATCGTAGCAAGAGGAGTGGTCTCGTCTACCCCGATGAGAAAGAGGCGTGATAGATATGTATGTATAAGAAGATACTTCTTTAAACTTTAGAAATTAAGTTTTCACTTGTCTTTCTGTGGGGTCTGCAGGAAGAAATTTCTTTTATAAATATGCTGTACCTTTTGTATAACTTCTCTTTTTTTCTGTCTCTATGTACTATCATCTTATAGTAAACTGTTAAATAAATAAATAAAAGTAGTTTATTATAATGATAACAAAATGCTATAAAGTTTAACTGTATCTAAGGGCACTTATGACGTTTCAAACAGGAAACATCCTCGTGATAATAATGTAACAAGTATGTACTGTTTCTAATGGCACTTGTGACGTTTTAACTTGAAAAATTTACTACAAGTACAACAAGACCTTGAGTAGAAATGAACTTTCGAGCGCGGTTAAAATTCGGCCTTGGCGTATTGATCGTGGTTCGCGTACTCATCAATGAATAATTACGCATTTATTCACGCACTGGGCTTTATACTAGAAACTTCTTGGTAAAGAATTAAAAAAAAAGTTTAAAAAGAAACTTCTTGCTGATGGCGCGCAATCTTCAGCTGATTAGCCAGATTTTGCAAGATTCAAACTTGCAGTCTTTTCAGAAAACTGAAAGAAAAGTGTTTTTGAAATTTTCTGAAAATAGTCGTAATGAATGACACCGCTCTCAACGAAGAGCATTTAATTTTCTCAAAATATGAACAGATCATCCGTTTTTCAAAGTACCGATCTAACAAAAGAAGAACGAAGTAAAATTATTGAATCTCCTTGCATTTTGTTTTTCAAATCTCCTTGCTAAATAAATCAAACTACATCCGAATTCCTTGCTACAAAACTCTTTTCTAGAGTTTTTTTTTAAAGAACAGCACAATCCCTGATCACGTATGAGGCCATCAATGAGCTGGATCGATCAGTGACGTAGCTATCGACAATGCCATCAGCTCATTTGCATAGCGCCCGTGACCCGTTGCCCCGACGGCCTTGCGAAACGTAAACTAGGTACTTAGTAAGTTCTTTTTTTAAATAACAATTGAAATAGGGTTGTGTCATTTGTGACTGGATGGAAATGTTTTTTTTTTATTTGTCTGTGTGCGTTTTCAGTCAATGATAAGTATGAAGGTTTTATAAATAAGTTTTTGAGTTAAGTAGTTTATTTTTTTAAAGCAACATGCATGTTAAGATTAAGGATTTTATATTTGTAGGTATGATAAGTTTGTGCTTCAAATATATTTTTAAAGGAAATTATTTAAAAAAAAGAAACACTTTTTTTCAGGATCATAACCAAAGAGTTTTTATAATGTCTTTGTTTTTTTAAGGAAGCGGAAAGGTTGATTTTGCGCGTCGGCCTTCAGTAATACGATTTAATGGTGCTTTAATAGAATTGTAATTGAGTTACTTAGATAGATGTAAACAAACGGAGGTAAGGTCAGCTTTAGAAATTCTCTAGAAACTCCAATAGGTACACCAAGTAGGTACTTATACAATAAAAATATAAAATAATTTCTACACAAAAATATTACAAGTATATTATATGTAAAAGTTTTGCAATTAAGAAAACCTAAATATGCCTTAACATGTAGGTTTTATTTTTAAAAAGCATACATCTTCAAAACTACTAATTCGATTGTATGCTTGAAAACTTTTTCTACCTATTACTTAATTACATTACCATATTTTGTTTATGGAATAAACAGAAGCAAAAACAATATTATCTAAAAGGAAATACGAATTTAAACCGCGCGGAAACTTCGCCAATCGAAAGTGGTTGAGTAAAAACCAGATCAAAGTCGTAAAGTTAATAATTTATCAGCTACTCGATTTTAGAAATTACCAATAACTTTTCAATGTGATTTAAATTAATATATTCGCCCATTAAAACTTTTTATATCTCAATTATAAACTTAACATCTTTATTGACGTGTCGTTAAGAACCTTTAGTAGTTTAGTATCTTCTCGTTCGGATTAACACAGATTTTTAAATTCAAATAAGTCGTTCTATAATTAAACGTTAGTTTTCCTCGTTAGTAGAATAATGGGAGCTAAAGAAATTGCTATTGGCTAAGGGTCATTTTAATCAAGAAAGCAATGTAGGGAGCACACGCAATCGCGTGATGGCGTCGCCAATTATTTCCCGCCAATTTGACGAAAATGGCGCCGGAAAGTGAATACGGAACGCAGCTGGCGGCCATTTTGTTTTCTATTTGGTACTGTTTGCGTAATATTTGAACCTAGTAAACCTAATTTGTGCGAGTTAGTAAGATTTACGGCTTGTAAATTAACAATGAGGTATTGTTTTGCAATGTTTAAAGACATACCTAAATGGATCTATTTTCAATGTTACTATAAGACATTAATGTTGATCTAGGTTATTCAATTTGCAATATTTTACTCCGGTGTGCCAAGTCTATTAGATTTAATGCTGCGAGACATTTCTCTTAGAAATCGTAAGGTTATTTTTCTGAGACATTTAGTTTCCATTTCGTTATTAACTCTAGATACTGAAAATCACACAGACGTTAACTAACTACCTATGTACCTAGGTACAAAATCTGCTGACTTAATACTCTCCATTTCTGAATGTTGCTCAAGAATCCAATATGCATGCCAGAGAAATTTTGTAAGTATAAAACGTTGTCCGACGGAACCAATTGCGAGTACCATGTTCTCAGTTTAGTATCTGATGTACTAAATCGTTAACAAAACAGCCGCCGATGGGCGATTGCATCTCGATCGCGTTCAATGCCCATCTCATTGCACTGTTGCAGTCTGCATGCTTCGCTAGACGACTTTCGCGTATACGTCTGTTGCATAACCGCTTTCCACGCGAGTGGGATGCGTGCGCGCAGCCCGCCGCCGCCGTCTCTCTCGCACTGCACCCTGGAGCATCGGTCATTGACACCAGATTCGACCGCCGTTTGTCTTTAACTTTTTAATTCCACAAAGATAAATAAATTGGGTGTTTTATCGGGACTGCTCCAAATACGAAATACCCTATCTTTTAAGATAAATTTAGCGTTTTATCGAAGTATTGGAAACTAACTAACTCGGTAGGTATCTGCTTTCTACTTTATTATAGTAATAAAGTTTTATAAACATGGCATAATATGAATTAAACAGTTTATACTAAAAATAAATGCCAACAGATAACAATAGTTGCGTGATCTGTTATCGTTAGAAACGCCAGCAGCATCTGCATGCGCGTGCGACGTTTATCATCACTTGTACGCCACAGTAAATATCATACCATAACTATTAAAAATAATATCAAAAAGGTACCTACTTTAGTTATAATTAGCTAACGTTGTGGGTGGTTCGTTCAGTAAAACCTAACATTATAATAATTATTTTAACAACCAGCTCATAACTCAAAAAGTCAATTGTCGAGTTAAAAATAAAATTCGCACAAAAAGTTGGCACGAGCGCGAAACGGAACGTAAACGGAAGTGATGCAACGCACCGAAACGCGTTTCGGCGCGCATCTGTGTAAATAATATGGCGGCGTTTTTCTTGAATGGCGGCGCGGGTCGGCGTGTTTCCCGCGCGCTGCGGCCGGCGGCCGTCGACCCCGCATGCGCGCGGCCGCGGTCAGCGCCCGGGATAGCCGAGTGAAAGTAATTCGCGACCGCATGCGAACCATGCCGCCCTGGTACCTACCTTGCTGCATAGATTTATCGCCTCTCCTAGGCTATTTATAAAGCTAGATTTTCTTGCTGGATCTATTAGTTTTTTAGCTAGAAACTACTACTGTTATTAAATTAGTACTCTTACTCATAGAAAACATTAAAAATAAGGAAATAATTACCTGAACAAGTTAGTACCTATTATGCCTTTGAAATAGATAATTTTGATTAGGCGTGTTATCAATCGGTAATATCTACTGCAAACAAATAATCAGGATAACAATAAAGTAAAACATTCTTTAACTTGTACAGTAAGTCAAATATAAATAAGAAAGCATTGTCAGTCCGTTTTTCATCCAAAATATTGAACCAATTGTGATGAAATTGGATACGGACTAAGCTAAAGGTCTGGAAAGAACATGGTGTTGTTTTCATCCTGTAGAAAATATAAATTAAACATGGCTACCACGCAGGTAAAACTGCAAGCCAATGTGACTATAACATAAAATTCAATCGTAATATAGCATTGTTTTACCCACAATAGAGTCATTGGTTATTTTATGTGTACACCATACCACCGTAGAGTTTTAATATAAACGATATCGACCTTTATCAAATGCACTTTGCAAGCAGACTCGGTGTCTCCAAGCAGCGCTTTGGTTTGCGTTCCGGTTTACGAAGATTTTATGCGTAGAAAAAATATATTGTCAAATGTAATTATTAAAACAATAGTGTTTCTCTGTATGAATTAAAAATTTAAGTATAACATTTTGTAACAATTTATATACTAAATGTTTGTTATAAAATGTTTACAAATGTTACTAAACAAGCATAAGAGTAATTTAAACCAAAATTATATTACGAAAGAATAATGCTAAAAATTCCCATTGTAGTAAATATAACCTTATCGCTACGTTTTAAATATAAAAGATAAAATACGAATAGAATTATTTATACTGTTTATCTATCAGCCTAATCGAATTTCGGTTTTAGTTTTTAAGATTCATACCTATTTTATTTAATGTTGTATCGGAAAAAATACTAGGGAATTAATAATGACATCATATTTCTATTTGCCTAGGTATTAGTGTATGTACCTACTACCCCTTGTTACGGAAAGGTCAAGTCAGGAGTACCCTAAACCGACGTATGAGGCGTATGAGGCGACTGATGAATGTGGATGAAGCGAAGGAAGCGTGTTTAGATCGTATCAAGAGGAGGGAAGTGGTCTTTGCCTACTCCGATGGGAAAGAGGCATGACAGATATGTACATATGTATAGTACTTATAACCTTTATAAAATATTAATTGCTATGTTTGTCATCATCATTAAATTTAAGAGCTTCGCTCTTGTCGGTGAAGTCTACGCCATTCTGCTCTGAAGCGTAGACTCGACTACTGCGGTGTGGAACGCAAAGTGGGAAACCACTACACGAAAATTCCCTTATTTATGTTTAACCCCTTTAACAAAGTTAATTGCTGAGCAATGTCCATTTCAAAATTTCTGCAATAGAAAGTGTGTGTGAATGAATAGAGAATATATAGGATGATATCTTCTATCGTACCAATCAATCAGATAAAAAACGAAGTACATAATAACTTAACATACACTCACCTTACAACCTCACTGCTACAGAAAGCAATCACAAAGAATTAAAAGATGAAAACGGCAAGCCTGATTGCTTGATTCAATACATAGCATGTTAGATGCATAGGCCGTAACGGCGAACAAGTTTCAATATATTGATTTCATTTAGATTGCCTGTATCAAGACAGTTGTGTATTGAGAAGAGAGTTTGAATTAAGTGAATAGATGAATGATTAGTGTATTTGATTAGCTAGAGCGTTTCGCTAAGAAAGATCTTACTAATATTATAAATATCAATGTTTGTGCCTATAGATGTTTGTGAAGATGTATATTATTATTTCACGCAAAAACTACTGAACAGATTTTGATGAAACTTTGCAATATTGTAGCTTATACATCAAAATAAGATGTAGGCTATATTATTAAAAGACAGACACGTACATCTTTATCTTACCTTATCTAGCCGTTGTTGTCCCACTGCTGGGCAAAGGCCTCTCTCCTCCTTCTCCATGATTCTCTATCCTACTTATTTTATAAATTTTCCAAGTTATGATGCTAAATGCGCTAGACATCGCGGGCAGCCTCTAGCTAGAATAAGTGTAGGTACTAAAAACTGCCTGAGACTTCCTACGACAAACCTCTTAGTATCTCTTTACTCTAGCAAAGACTCTTCTTCTTCTTTATCAGCCCATATATGTCCCCACCGAGGGGCACGAGCCTACTCTCATACAGAAAGTGATTAGGCCGTAATCCACCACGATGGCCAAGTGCGGGTTAGCGGATTTCACATACACCTTCGAATTTCTTCTCTGGTGTATGCAGGTTTCCTCACAATGTTTTCCTTCACCGTTAGCAAGTGATAATCGAATAAATCGATCCGTACATGAGAAATAAATTCAGAGGTACGTGCCCGCGCCAGGATTTGAACTCGCGCCCTCAGAATTCGAGGCAAGCGTTCTACCAACTGTGCTACAATCGCTGCAAAGACTCTACACCTGTCCAAATACAAAAATTATAATAACTATGATTAACCTGATTTCGTATTGTGAACTTAGCGATGACGTCATGCGAACTGACCTCATGGTGTCGTTATATTGTAACAGCTGTTTCCAACATGATTGTCATAGGGCAATGACTTTGTTGCTTTGTATTTGCGTTCTTATTTGAGTCCGTATTTTGTGATATGCAACTAGTGTTTAAAGATTAATGTACATACTAGTGGCTGCCCGCGACTTCGTACGCGTTTATCGTCATATCTTTGAAAAAACACGAAATATCTACAAATTATATAGCCTATGTGTTATTCTGATGTCCAAGCTAAGTTATTGTAAAATTTCAATACAATCTGTTCAGTACTCTTTGCGTGAAAGACTAACAAACATATTCATTGGGTAGACCACCGGGATAATTTTTTGACATATTCAAGTGTCAATTTATATGATTATGAATTTGAAACTTTAACATTTATAATATTAGTAGAATTTATTGGCAATAAAATAATGTTCGTTTTTCAGTGGCGGAACCGGCTCCTAGACGAGAGAAGCGAGGTAAAAATCTCCTTACACGTATAGAACACATGGATGGTCCACTTGGTGTACTCAAAGAGTGTGTGGAAACCAGACTTAGGATAAAGGTAAGATGGGATATATCCTTACAGACTTACGGCCAGTTAGCGTAGTCGGTAGTGAGTCGCTCGGGTCGCGGGTTCGATCCCCGCCGGTTAACAAACATTTGTGTGATGAGCATAAATGTTTGTTCCGTGTCTGGGTGTTATATATTTATCTATATATGTTTATCAGTCCCTGATACCCATAGTACAGGATTTGCCTAGTTTGGGGTCAGGTGACCGTGTGTAAAATGTCCCCCAATATTATTACGTCCGATCCCAATATTCTATCTAGCTCTGGTTTTGCCCTACTGATGATAGAAATAGTTATCTATCTTAGAATTTTTCGTTCCTATAAAGCTACCGGTGCGGTGTCAATCAATTGGATTCTTCTGAAGGATAGATCAAAAGTAACAGCTACGTGCAATGAGGAAGGAATAAGGAGTGGCCCCATTTTTTTTTCATATACAAATGAGTTTATGACAGCGTGCCAAGGCTGGCGCAAGTTTTTCATAGTTTTTTTTTGGTAGATGACCTGTCAAACGTTAAGAAATTCCATACAAAAAGGTAGCCATTTTGCGCCAGACCAAGCACTATACTCAAAGGCTACGTGTCAGTTAAGTATTGCCGATCTCGGATAGCTATCTGTCTTTGAATGTTGGGAACGACCATAGATCGTATGTGTCAAATCACATGCTCTCGCTTGCTAATGCGAGTCCTACCCACTCAAATACGCGTAATCAAAATAGTAAAAGAGTTATTTAGACCGATTTTACGATATCCCGGGTAACATGCGAGGCTAAATACCAACTGAATTCCACATATACATCTCGAAATAGACTTGGGAACATTTTGAAACAGTTTTATTTTTATCTAATTCAAATCGGATTAACAGTCCGTTGTAGAAAGGCGACTTAAACTAAGGCTCCATTAAATTAATGACACTGTCGAGGAATTGAAAAGAGAACGATAATATTTTTAAATCTTACTCCTATCCCTTATTAATGTCAATATTTGTGCCGATGGGAAGAACCCCACAGAGTTTCTTGTTAGGTTCTTCTTTGGGGGAAAATGCGCTTTGCGATTCTAGCACTAGCTTTAAAAAATGTAATAATGTAACGGTTTTAAGAGCATTTTTTGTGCTTATGAAATAAATATTTGACTTGACTTGATGTTTTCACGCAAAAACCATTGAGTGAGTCAATGAAACTTTGCAATATTGTAGCTTGGACATCGGAACAACACACAAGTATATTGTTGTAAGATATTGTGTAAGTTTTCGAAGATATTACGATAAATGCGTTCGTAGTCGCGGACAGCTTCTAGGATAGATAAATAAACTTTATTTCTGCAACTCAGCCTCTAGTGAATAAATAAATAAATCATTCCTCCAACTGAAACCTTAACAAATCACTCGCCAGTCCTACAAACGGAACAAAAACGTGCCCAACGACAGATTTTCGTGAACAATTTTCGCCAGCAAGAGGAAGTTTGGAACCGTCGTTTAGCAAAGTCGGTTAATAGTCTCAGGACCGGCTAGAAAGGGCTTTGTTTCTATTTGTGGGTGATCATCAAAGTTCTGTTCCGGGCTGGACGGCTGCCAGCTCGCCGGTTGTACTGCACAAAGGATGCAGCGGAGTTATGATGCACCGTTTTGGATGATTGAATGATGCGAGTTTTTGGCAGTTTGTGAAGTTAGCTTGGTTTTTTTTTGTATTTGGTAAACTTGTAGATTATTTAAGTACAGTTCGCACCTTTACAATATTAATTGACTCTATCAAACAGAATAATGAAATAGGTAATATGTTTGTTAGTTTTATGCGAAATAAAAGAAATAGTACTTTTAAAAGAACATGGGGACATATTTTATTTAAAAATGCATGCTCAATAATAAAAAAATCGCGTGGGGGAAAGTTAAAAAAACCGCTCGCTGTAAAAGTTCACTTTCCTTCTTGAAACCTGATTACTATAATAAATTTGAAAACAACTACAGTTCAAGAAAAAGGTTATTAAATTACTGTTTTGATTTCGCCAATTTCAGTATGTGTTTGACATTTTTACGTTTAAAACAACGCTATTGAAAACTTTTATACATCGTAAATTTAATAATATACATAATGATGATATGTAGATTATGTGCAAGCTACAATATTGTGATATTTCATTGAAATTAGGGGGCTTAGCACGGCGTGCCGTGACAATTATCGCACGTCATGCTGTCCTTATCACATTTAAAACTATAGACAGAGACGTAAGTGTGACAAACGCATGACAACGTCTTGTCACGGAGTGCATGCTAAGCTAGCTGTTCTGTAGTTTTTGTCTCAAAAAGTAACAAGTTTGTGTCGATAGATGAAAGTCATCCTGACTTTTGACATCAGTCAGGATGGTTTTCATCTATCTCTCTTTTCTTTTTTCTTTATTTTTCTATCGACACAAACTTTGACATTTATAATATTAATAAATCTCAAACTTTCTTTAAATCTTCAAGTTTTTACCAAAACTTGACCTCTAAAACTCAAAAAATACAAATACAGATCAGTTAACGTACTACAAACAGAACTAAGTACGAAACAATTAAATCTGACCTTGTTACATATCAACGATATTATGAATATGATGTAAACAGACCAACAGCAAGGTTAGGTACAAGGACTCGATAATATAGATGTCGGACTTTGAACTGTGTCTGAGGCAGGGATGTTAGGGAGCTCCGTAACCGTAACCGAAACTATCGGATATCCGATATAAAAAATCATCCGTAACCGTAACCGAATCCGAAATAAAAGTTTCGCATAGTATCGGATAGGGGCGGAGCCTAATTGAGACACGTTATTTGTATTTTACTTTTGAAATTCCTTAAAAAATTAATATCCGTAACCGAAACTAACGAATAATCCGAAATAATTTATTATTCGTATCCGTAACCGTATCCGGTATAATAATCATTCCTAAATCCGTATCCGAAATTTCATATCCATAACATCCCTAGTCTGAGGAACTTATTAAATAATTATATTGTCTGATAATTAACTGATAGCAATGATTATGTATATTAAATCCGGTTATATTTTGATAGTTAAAGATAATTTATATTAATATCTGTTATGTTTTCCGATATAATAAGATTAGCTCTATCTCTCTTAAGTAAATAGGAAAACTTTGTTTATCGTACCTCGATCAAATCGAGGCCTTGCTCAAGGAAGACCAAGTCAATAGTACTCTAAACCGACGGGCATGTATGAGGCGACTGATGAGTGTGGATGAAGCGAAAGAGGTGTGTTTGTATCGTAGCAAGTGGAAGGAAGTGACCTCTGCCTGCCCCCATGGGAGAGAGGCCTGTCGGATATGTATGTATGATGTTTTACACGATGTATTCGCGTGTAGAAAAACTGACTTTGCTAACGTTCCTTAACACATATAGCTGTCACTGTCATTGTCGAAAATCAGAATAAGACGGCATGATGTTTAATGGATTATAAAAGCTTTTCATGCAATGCTAAAAAGCCAGTCATTTCCCGCATAGAGTAGAGTGCGTAAACGCATGAGTCACGTTTAGGAAGAGCCTTGCGCCCGCGCACCTCGATAGCGATGAAGTCGCGCTATTAATGTCGCTGCAATGTATGGAGTGGCGCTCGCTTTCATCTATATTAAAACATATTAACTCACTTGGACTTTTACTGCAATTTCTGTCTTAATATTTTGCAGTAGAGTTGTAAACAGCTGGCATTTGTTGGAGCATAATACGTTTTTTATTTTTTTATGACTGTTAGGTCTTTTTTACACTTATAGTTGAGTAAGGTATTTAAATAAGTAATATAGTAGTGACAGGTGGTGCAAATGTGTATCAACTGATAGCAATCGACTTTTGTTGAAGGAATTTTCCACGGATTTTACACAAACAAACCTAAAGCACTTATACTTAAAGTTTACCTCACGTACTTAGACTTAGGGCCTGTTTTACCTTCCACAGATAAAATTTATCTGACAGATATTTTATACCTGTCACTGTCTAAAACGTCATGGTTTATGAAATAGATATAGGTTTATCAGTCAGTTTTTTATCTGTATGTGGAAAAAACGGACACTTACACAAACATCCCATCTCCGTGATCTATTAGGGTTTACATCAATTAGCATCAAAACTTGATTCCATCCCTCTCTCCCACGTTCATACTTCATATACTAGATAAAGAAAGATAGCTTAAAAGCAGCACCATTAGCGACATTAAGAAATCCTACTAATATTATAAATAACAATGTTTGTGCCGATGGATAGAAGGATGTTTGTTAGTATTTCAGGCAAAAACTACTGAATACATCTTGATGAAATTTGGCAATATTGTAGCTTATATATCGGAATAACACATTGGCAAATTTTTTTAGATATCATGATTTTTTTCCAATGCGTACGAAGTCGCAGGCAGCCTCTAGTTAATAATATGGACTTAATAAATAAATAGTAGTTTTAAATGGACGGAAAATCGTTAGTAACTGAGAGCATCAAGCTATAACTAGTTAATTCACAAGAATTGTAATTTCCTCATTGAGTTCGTATTACAAAATTGCCTACCGACCAGCCCTTGTGTAGTTGCCTTGAATTTTAATTTAAACATTTATATAAAGATCTTTGTTTAGATTATTATTAAGTTGTTACTCATGTTTATTATTAGGTGTATTTGTGGTGAACTCATTAACTATTAATATTTACGTATGTGTATTTATCGAATGTGTAGGTTTATACTTATATATTTATTGTTTATTGTAGTGACTATCCTGCCTTCATGCTATCACTCCTCTCTGTGGGGTCTGCAGGAAGACATTTCTATTAGAAATATGCTGTACCTTTTGTATAACTTCTCTTTTTTTCTGTATCTATGTACTATCATCTTACAATAAACTGTTATATAAATATTAAACATCGCACCGTCTCATTCTGATTTATGAAAAATGACAGTGTTAGGTATAGTTTGAGCTGACTGTCAATTGTTTTTTTTTTATGTATAGGTAATTGTTGTATATAATGTTCATGATATCAGGGTTTCTTTTTGAGCTTTTCGTCATTTCGCACCCAAAAAACTCGCACCAAAGCAAAGCAAAGCAAAAAAGCAAGGTAAAAACCCGGGTGCGAGATGAAGAATAACTCTTCTTTTTTCGTATTAGGGCCCGTTCCTTAAATATAAAAACTTACAGGTATTGTATATCTGTCAATGTCTAAAGCGTTATGTTTTATGAAATAGACATAGGCTTATCTGTCAGTTAAATTTTATCTGTAAGTGGTGGTGTAACCTCTTTAACTTGATCAAACTACATTTGGTATATCACATAAATTGTTATAGTTAAGACTTAAGAAGAAATTGTTAGAGCTAAGACCACCCAGTTATGTCCACCAATATCAGACAAGCTAGGTTACCCTAATGTAGCATTTGTATGCGCCCGCGCACCGCACGCATGTAGTGACGTGCACGTACCGATCTCAGGGAAAGTTAAACGTTACGGTTTAAAAAGTAAAAGTCATTTTTATTAATTGGTAACGAAAAATTATTTTAATTGACGTTTTCGTTTTTTTAGAATTTTACGCGTTTGATAAAACTTATAAGTACTTATTGCACAAGTGTTTTTTTTGCTTGTTTTTTTTCTAGGTCTTAAAAACGATTTGTCTAGCTTCATACAGCCTTCTTTTGAGCTTTGCCTCTCCCTATATAAAAAAAATCAATCGATTTAAAAAATACATTTTTAGCTACTTTTTTTTCTAGGTCTTAAAAACGATGTATTGAACTTCGTACAGCATTCTTTTGAGCTCTGCCGCCATAAAAAATCAATTGACAAAAAAAAGGAGATTTGCTATATTTTTATTAACATGTAAATTTAACTCAATCTCATTAAATGGTGTCTACTGCTTTACTGGATTAAAATAATAATAAAAAAAAATAATGATTATTATAGTCAGTCGAACCGAAGGCCACCGACTGTCGTGGGTAGACAAATACTGTCATTACTTTAGTGTATGTTACGCGCATGCGTGCTGCGACATACAGATAGCATATAAAGTACAGTTGGATTAAATTACTATTGCTATAAATAGGTGATTTTGCATAATTATACCATTCTAATCTATATATATAAAAATGAAACCCGTTTTCCGTTGTCACGGCATTACGCCTGAACGGCTGGACCGATTTCGCTAATTCTTTTTTTTAAATGTTCATTGAAATCCAAGGATGGTTTGTACGGTGAGAAAAATTCGAATAATTGCCGGGAAAGCCCTAAAACAGACCTTTTCTTTTTCCCATACAAATGTTTTTTTACTAAAATGTAGAGTCAATTTGAACTTTATTCCTACACACTAAAGTTCATTCTAAGGCGGGACGAAGTTCGCCGGGACAGCTAGTCTTAGATACAATTGAACAATATATTGTAGTAATTAGATTTAATGCAGCTAAAATATTAATGAAACTTATATTTGAACCAGACTAGAATTAAAAGATATATATGCATATATTTTACATACATACATATCTGACACACCTCCATTTTTTATACTTTATGTACTTATCTAGAATTTTAATGTTCTTTAAGAAACCTAGAAAAAATATATATGCATACGTTTTACATACATACATACATATTTGACTGACACACCTCCATTTTATATGTCTAGAATTTTAATGTTCTTTAAAAACTTAAAATAAAGCATTCCATATAATATATAATTTAATATTCTAATCTCTAATTCCAAATATCACACCATAACTAATTAGTAAAAGAATTTATATATCGTATTTTGAATGTAAATTTACATATGTCATAATTGCCATAGTTTATGAATGAGGTGCGGTGAAAATCTTTATGACATAACTACGATGCTTTATAGAGATATTTTAGGAAATAGAAAATTTTAATAGGTATATAAAATTGAACGCTACTGTAGTTAAAATTATATAAAATAATTGAGAACACAGATACCGGAAAAGCTTACTTTTTTTTATTAAAAAAGTTTTCTCATATCAATCAATCTGTAAACAGATTAATTAGGTACCTACATCGGCAATTGTTGTGTCAGTCTAGTGAAATTTAATATTCCGTTTATTTGACGCTTTTGCACTTTCTGTCAAGTTGACATTTACGAATTGGCATTCAATAAAATTGCCGATGTATTACTTTATCAATTTTTTTTTAATTTTGTTTTTTTTTTGGTTAGCTAGTAATTTCATTTAAATAAGAATCTATAGAGACAAACAACAGTCATCTCGTTCGATTTATGATTATATAGTTATATAATATATAGCCGAATATATAAAAAAAATCCGTCACATCGTTAACAATCATCGACCTTTCATATAAAAACATTTAAAAAGGCTTAACGTCTTAGTTTAAAATATACATATATCTGTCAACATATAACTATCCAGTCTTATGAATATTAAATCGAGAAATGTCAATATATTAATGATATTGTAAGAGAAATGGCTCGATCAGAAGCATGTGAATGGTTATATTTAAATGCTAATTTTGGAAAGGCTGTAAATATATGTCCGCAATCTAATCTCAGTCAATTTTGACAGGATTAGCACTAATAAAGATTGATAATTTTATTTTATTTATATTAATTGGTTTCTTTTATTAATTGGCGTTTAGTTTTTTATGTGTTTGGGGAATTCATTATTTTAGAACAGGGGTGGCCAACAGGTCAGGCAGGTGTTAGTCCAGTAGATCGTGGCAAGGCAAAAAAATAAATATATAGACAAGTGGAAGATTTCCAGACGCAATACTCACACTAATATAAAGTACTAAGTACCTAGTTACAAATAATAATTTTCACATTTATGTTTTCTCTCTTAATATAATAAAAAACACTACATGATTGCGTACTGAACTATGTTGTTTCATTTAAGATTTCAATAAGTATGTAATTGGTAGATCGTACAGAGTTTCAATAGTAAATAGGAGATCTTTGGTCTAATCAAGTTGGCCGCCCATGTTTTAGAAGGATGTAATGTGAATTAAATGTCCTACAGTTTACGACTTCATTTTTAAAAGTGAAATTTTTAGGTTAAGAAAACATCGTTTTACGATCGGATGTCACGCACGTTTGTTATTTGCCTTCGGTTGTTTACAACCGCCTTGGAATCCTTTTAAATAGAAAACTGTTTGAATTAATTGATGAAGATTTATGACTGGTCCATCCGGGTTTGGGTGAAAGATGTTTCGTCAATGTACCTACAGATTATGATGAATAATTGATTTTTAATTGTGCTATTTATTTTGTGGTTTAGTCGTTACAATAAATAAAGTCACTGTAAATATCGTAAAATCTTTTTAAATTAAGAATTTAATGTGAAATGATTTACTCATCATGATCAGTGATTTGTTTTGATGATTATAGTATTACGGCCTAATCACTCTCTGTATGAGAGTAGGCTCGTGCCCCTCGGTGGGGACATATATGGGCTGATAAAGATTATAGTATTATTTTTAAAAAAATCAGAAGTATCTCCCAAAAAATACGAAAAAAAATCAAATATAAATATTTATTTTTTTTGAAAAATATAATTTTTTAAAGATTTTTCATTTAATATATCGATTTTTCTGTACACCATACTTACATATAGGACCTTGCTGTGATGTCAGTTATCTCATGGCCATATTTTCTTTTAGTGTGTGCGTTCGTGTGTATGTGTGCTTGATTATTAGCCTGAAGGGTCGTTTGTGTATTGCGGAAATGGAGGGAAGACAAGGTGTTAATACATTGTTGTTTTTCCTTCAGGTGATAAGTTTTTTTTTAAATCTATAATTATGGTTTTGCAAATAGTATACAGCATGTTGCTTTTAGGACGCAGTTTCACGTTAAATGCTTTCGCCCGAACAAGTGGAAATCTTCAAGGGGGGCCTATATTGAAATTCTTCAAAATTACTGAAACTAGACGAAAATTATCAGTGCTAATCTTGTTTTTGTGATAAATTTGCGTGTAGGTATTTATATAGGTACATATAGGTACATCACACGCCTCTCTCCCATCGGGCTAGGCTGTTCTCGCTTCTTTGTGTGAATTTATTGTGATCGGAAAGTGTTTTATTTATTTACTACGATCTATAGTTATAATAAAAAAAAAATCATTTATAATATTTAAGTCATAATATAATTTTCTATTTATAATGTTACCTAAGTGTAACTAACCATGAAAGCATCAATGCAATCGACTCTCGCGCAGCACGTGCAGCGCGCGCGCATGCAAGGGCGCTACACTTCCTCATCTAAATCAGTATATCAGTGCAATATTAGTATAGTTTCGATTGCCAGCTGCATTGTTATCTGGCGTTTAATTGATTATGCTATGCATGTTGTAATCTATTTATATAGGGTGACTTCAAATTATTGAACAACAGAAAACGATATGCATGTACTCGTGATAACAAACAACTTTTACTATCGGACCAAGTTCGAAATCATTAAAAAAATTGAACTCCCCATACAAAATGCATCAGTAGTATGGGGGAACAATTTTTTTTTGTGATGTCTACCTTGGTCCCATAGTGAAAGTTGTTTGTTATCACGAGTACATGCTTAGCCTTTTCTATCGTTCACTAATTTAAAGTCACCCTGTATTTAGTGTATATCCACTGTTGGGAGAGTGGTTTTGAAGTGGTCGTGGGTTTGATTCCCTTTGGAGGTTACTGGTGTTCTGCTTGGTTAGGATGTTTTTCAAGATGTTTATTTTAATCGATTTTGGCGAAAAAATTAGTTTGGATTGTAGCAAGTGGAGGGAAATGGTCTCTGCCTACCTTAATGGGAGAGAGGCGTGACAGATATGTATTTTTTGTATTAATGTTTGATAAGATCGATTTAAGATTAACTTGTTCGGACTGTTTAAACTATATTGAAAAATACCTATAAAAAAATAACTCAAAACTATTTTATATGACAACGGTCGATAAAAAAACTAATACGAAAGCTTTTTTACTGAATTCTTTAGTACCAATTTTAGCGAGAAAATGTATAAAAAATCAAGATAATAACAAAGATCTTGACATATCGAAACAAAGTATCAAAATTAACAATTCAGCGTATGTTGTTTTGCTGTCGCTACACCTATACATAGACATACGGACACGCAGCGGTTCACCCCGAATTGTGGCAGCAAGGCCGCCTACATTCGACACGATAAAAAACCTATAGGCTTACGATGCAGGTTTTTTTTGCTTACAGTACTTTTTTCAAAAGTATCAAGTTGGTACAGTAGCGTTTTAATTTCGCAGTATTTTTTTTTTTTACTAAAGATTCTTTTTTTAACTAAATACTCTTTGGAATATCAGTTGCACATTGAATTTTTGTCTTCATTCAAGTTAAATATTTGTCGGATTTGTAATTTTTTATTTGGTTGTACCTGCGTAGTCAGTACATTTATTTACGTATTATTTTATCCTTATATTTTAGCGCTTATTATACATTATTTTTTCCGCGTTTTTTTTTTTGCTAGCCATCATGATCCAAATGCTGGGCAAAGGCCTCCCCCGCGACTTTCCGTTTAACACGGTCTCAGCTAGCTTAGCATGGCACTCCGTGACAAGATGTTGTCATGCGTTTGTCACGCTTACGTCTCTATAGTTTTAAATGTGATAAGGACAGCATACGTGAGATAATTGTCGCGGCACGCCGTGCTAAGCCCCCAGATCGTCTCTCCATCTTTTTCGAGGTTTACTATTTGTTTTGCCAACATTACTCCACCTGACTGTTCTTAGGATCAAGTTGCTTTATTCCGTGTTTACATAGGGTTTTTTTTTTAATAAGAGAGAGGTAGAACCTTTGACCTTCTTGATTGACTTTCTATTCAATAAACTAGACTTTAATTAGTATTATCTATGTGTTTAGATAAAGGTGGTAAAATTAACATTTATTACAAGACTTCCTCGGTCGTAAGTTACATCGGAATGTAATTAAATAATAACCTTATCACGTAATCTGTAAGGTTGAATATACCGTGACAGTAGAATGACTGTTATCTCCTTCTGAAAATGGTGTTCGCATTCGACCAATGAATAGCAAGGATTTTGTTCGAGTTAAAAAAATACTGCTCTTTGATTGGTTGAAATATTTTGAAGATCCTTATGTACTAATTGTTTATCTTGAGTATAAGCAGTTTTTTTTAATACTTACAACTAACTGGCACCCGGCAAATCATGTAGACGGCACGATCATTTGAGTCGCGCCATTCCTGAAAAAAAAAACAAACCAACACTTAAAACTCGCCTTAATTAATACCTCATCACAATTATCTACAAGGCTCAAAAAGTACCCTAAAGATAATTATAATGGTTTCAATCGTACTTCAAGTACGCAGTAGGCAAAGGTATGATGCATTCGGCCTCGCCGGTAAACAGGCGCTAGATAGCGATAGACAAAGACGATGCGAGGTCATGAGCGTAGCCTTGCGCGGGTGCGCGCGCGCAGCTTCCGCCTGTCGACGGCTGAGCACGCAACGCGCCCGACTCGTCAGTCGGTGCTCGAACGCCGACGGGAGCGGACGTCTCGTACATTCATGTTTATTTAAGATTTATATTATACGCTTTATTTATATAGATGTTTTATTTAACATGTAAATTAATTGTAACGAATTAATTAATTTATTTAAAAACAACGAGGTCGTCTAGTAAAGTGGATAATAAAGAAATTACACTTCAATGTAGTAAATAACAAATAAATAAGCAGACAAAGCGAGGTCGCAATAAAACGTGCGCTAAATAAAAAATAAATACAATAGTAAAGGAAAACATCAGTAGGTTATAAACATGAGCACTTCGTTGAGTAAATAAAAGCTATTATGTCTTGCAAACGAGCTTACAGATCTCATACATAGTCATTAACTTGCATGCGCCTACGCAACAAAATACGCTACTCTACAGACATTTATGTGAGGGCAATCATCGTTCGTTGTGTCCGATGGAATATCCGCGAACTGTCAATTTGTCATTGACTTTTAAATTAATTTATTTTTACACAATTGAATGTGCCATTTGAATAAGTATTTGTATACTTATAAAAAACAACGTATTTATATTTATATTCCGGTCTATTATTTCCATCCAAATCATTTCTCTGCTTTCATTATTTACCAGGGTCGATCGAATAAATTAAAAATGTTTCATTTTTCAATTACCGTAATGAAAAAATTGTGGCCGTCTTTTTATTGTGTTTAAATTTTTGGCCTAATTTATACTCGACAAATTCAAAGATAAACTTGTCACTTTAATGCCTGTTCCACCATCTATAGATAAAATTTATCTGACAGATATTTTATACCGGTCACTATCTAAAACAAGAGTTGCGTTTGGATCGTAGAAAGTGGCAGGAAGTGGTCTCTGTTTATCCCAATGGGAGAGAGGCGTGACGGATATGTATGTATGTACTGTCTAAAACGACATGGTTTTATGAAATAGAGATAGGTTTATCTGTCAATTAAATTTTATCAATAGGTAGTGCAACCGGCACTTAGAAATTGCCTCCCCTACATGCTAATTTCCTTTAACACCACTACAGTCTCATTTTAAACAAAGGACTCTAAGTTTACAGTTAATGTATGTAAAACTATACGAGGCTGGATGCAAGACAATTAACTGCAATGAAGAATGAATAAGATGAATGGATGCAAGGAGTGGTTGAGAAAGGCTTCTGAAAGATTGCAATTAGAGACTTGTACGGGGTTCGCAAAGCTTCGTGTTTGGTATAATGAAGTATGGAAGGTTTTAGAAGCTTGTATATTTTGGAAGATAATGTAATTTCAGATAAACGAAAGAGATATACAAGGTGAGAGTGGATGGAAATGTTGGGGAAGCCTAAGGCGAACATATCTCGATCAAATCGAGGATTTGTTAAAGAAAAGCAAAGTCAGGAGTATCCTAAACCGACGTGCATGTATGAAAGCGACCGATGAATGTGGATGAAACGAAACAAGTGTGTTTGGATCGTAGCAATCAAAATTTGTCAAAAAAAAAAGCAAAGTCATGAGTACCCTAAACCGATATGCATGGATGATGTGTGCTTAGATCGTAGCAGGAGGAGGGAAGTGGTCTCTGTCTAGTTGCCTACCCGATGGGAAAGAGGCGTGACGGATCATCATCATTTAATTTAAGAGTTTTAGAATCTTGTAGGTGGAGTCTTGCCATTTAGGCCTATCCTCTGCGTGACGGATATGTATGTTTAATTGGTTGCTTGTGCCTTTTACACCATCGTTATATTACACATTTTCCCCAATCCGTTAACAAAATACTAAGAAGATAGTTACAGCGCGTTTTCCATCTGGCAATTTTATCCCACCCCAGGCGATTGCATTTAAAAATAAAATTCTTGTGATTCATTTTCATGATTCATTAAACGGCGAGGCTGCATCGGTTCATGGTTTCGAACTGTAAAGTTAAAGACGTGACGTGTTACTTTTAATGGTTCGAAGACAAAGAAGTGGAAAATCACTTTGTTGATGCAAATGGTAGAAATCTTGGACTTTAAAGCGGAAATATCTAGAAATTAAAGGCGGTGTATTTGTATAATGGTACTTTATGAATTAATAGAGGCTACCCGCGACTCCGTACGCATTTATCGTCATATCTAGGAAAACTTTCACAGTATTTCAAAATAATACAACCTATGTGTTATTCTGATGTATAAACTGCATATTGCTAACTCAAAATCTATTCAGCGGCCTTCGCAAATGGTAACAAACAGCTATCCGTCCATCCATTGGCACAAACTGACATATATAATATCAGTAGGATGAATAGTCCTAGTCGAGGAATTACGTAAAAAACGCATTTTTTTTTTCTTTCAAAAAGAGAAGAACCTCGAAAATCTTAACGTCACACTATTACAATAAGGCCGCCTGTTGCTTCTTATATTCTTGTTTGTCTGTACCTTATATCTTTTTGTGCAATAAAGAATATTTGTATTGTATTGTATTACCACGTTTGACAGTATGGCCAACAATCCTCTAGATTTCAAAGGTCGAGAACCCGTAAATAATTAAATCATCATGGAAAATAAATAAGCTTTTCATCTGCCCACAACGCAGTGTTTTTCCTACGTCCGGATAAATGTCAACTATCATCTCCACCGGCCTTGCGCGGGCGCAGCTATCGCGACATCTACTTTACTTACCGTTTTGCTATTCCATTCGGTTATGCAATTATGGTTGATATTTATTAGGTTATGAGTGTTATTTTGATTTGGTACGTGTTTTGATTTGAAAGAGTATGAATAATATTTCAGATGATATGACCATGACAATCTCTAAACATAAATTTTCAATAAATACTCGTAAATACAATTTGATAAGGCGAAATTGTTTTGCCGACAATTTACTACAGATTATTTCAGTCAAATAATCTTCTCAGATCGAACAGTTTTGCAAACAAGTTGACTCGATTCACGACATTATCAGTCGATCTGTCATCAAACAAATCGCTACACAAAACACCTCAAGTATTCCAATCAATCATCTAAACACTTCGACCATTAAATGAACAGGCCTATGCCCTTACCGGGCAAGAGATTCCGAGCGGCGCGCGATTACGACGGTGACGTCACTGGGCGACCTCGCTGCGGGCTCACGGCCGGCGCCCGCGCATGCTTCCTGCTCCGTGCACTTCTACACGCAGTTTATGTATTACTGATTGTGATTTTGGTGGTTTTTCGATTTGGTTTGATTCCACCTGTTGCAAACTATTCTTGTTAGGTCTGCAGTAAAACTGTCGTTCTCGCTTCTGATTATTCAGCCACCAAAATACTGTAACAGGCTTGCATCATTAATCGTTTGATAGATATAAGGCCTTTTTTGATTCTAAAATAGTATACATTGAATGCATAACCAGTTTTATATAGTTAAAGCGTGACAAAAGTCCAATATGTATCGTTGCCTTAAGAGTGCCCTCTTTTTCAACGAATATAATAATTGGTGGATATCAAACGCATTCATAGCACTATCATAGCACATCTCTGTTGGAAAGGCACCCAAACATCAGGAGAGAGATGTTTAGAATGTTCGAGTAGATATGTTTGCCGCTTTATTCAGCAAAGAACTCCTAAAGGATATAATGAAGTTAAAGTCGCTGGAAACCGTTGGATTTGGGCAGCGCAAGACCGGTCGTTATGGAGATCCTTGGGGGAGGCTTTTGTCCTGCAGTGGACGTCCATAAGCTGACATGATGATGATGATGATCATAACTCACTTCAATAATTTGTTCTAAGTCCTTTATGTACGTCCCCTACAAACAGATATCAATGTTTTCATACAAAGACGATGTGGGTCATCTATTTGTAACTGTGGTGGCGCTGTGTGTCGGGTCTCCTACTTCCCTAAAATATGTGGAAGGGGTTGATGGCTGGCACATGCGTTGAGACCTGTGTGAAGGTGCTGCTGTGATGGCCGGTCATGTCATGCGGATCCCATCAAACTAAGCATTTCACTTCTTTGTTTCCCATTTGCTTGCCTTACTTTTTCCTGGATATTGTGGGGTCAAATTTTTATTATTTATTTATGGATAGCTGTTTTGAAATATTAATTTGATTATATGTTTCTGTGTTTATGCCTGAGATTTGTAAAACTTAAATTAAAAAGAGCAACCCTACAGAGTTTCTTGCTAGGTTCTTCTCTGGGGAAACTGCACTCTTGCGAATCTAGCATTAACTTTAAAAAATGACCCGTCTTAAGTGTTGTCAAAACCTACAGGATTAAATGATTTTCATTTCATTTTCATTTCATTTCAACTATCACTTGCTTATTGGTCTCATTCAGTTGTTATTAGTTTAGTTTGAAGAATCTCTTTCACTCTTACACTTTTATATTTCATCTGTGATCTTAGATATATCTTTGTTTTCTATATTTATTACTGCCCAACATTAACTCTTAGAAAAACTTTGATAATTGTGTTCTGAGTTTCTTTTTCGTTCAAGTATTTTAGACATTAACCACATCATAATTATTTATCTACATATTTAGTTTTAAAATAGATTTATTAATGAAGTGTGTGTGTAATGCCTCACTTATTTATTAACCAATAAACTCACACAGTCATCCATCTATCGATGATATAATTGATGAATCATAATTAAAACTTTTTGAAGATTTTTTTCCAATCGTAACATTTCCTAGAACCGTAGATATGCATATTAAAATTCGTGCCTTTCGCAAGGTTAGGAGGAAACAACTTATATACTTTTTTATATTTAGTTGCAACAGTTTTTAGCTTCGCTACGTATCATTTGAGTGGCCTTTATACCGATTTGCTCGTTTTCATTGTATTTTTCCTTTGAATCAAGGTTTTTAAAATTTGCAACTGCAGTAACCTTTTCAGTTTCCTTATCACTGGTATTAATTTAAATGGTTATTGCTTGTGATTTGAGAAGCTATTTTGCTATAGTTTGGTCTCTTTTACTTTTTGGTAATATTTTTTTATGACTCGTGCGAACAGTAAGATTTCCCAAATTTTTTCTTCTATTTGATGTATTGTTGCAGTCTTTGATTTTGCATTCTAATTTGTTCTTGTCTTTGCTTTAGCATCCTAATACCTACACAGTTGTAAATAGTTATCAAAACACATAAAGGTCTGAAGTTAAACAGATTTCTTTTCTATGTACATACTTGTATCTTCTACAAAAATGACCCAAGAAATTTGATCACTTGGTTACTAAAAGCCTGTAAGTATTTGTACAAATTGTTCAGAACATCTCGAAATCTCTTAAAAACCACCGAAAAGCAAATGAAACAAAAAACGCGAGACGCATTGACCTTTACCTAGTACTCGCTGCCAAGACCTTGGTACATTTAAGTATGATTTGAGCCATTCCAAGCACTTATCATCGAGTATTTGTTCAGTTTTTATCGGGCGATAAAGGGCCTGCCCTTGGTTCGTATCAAACGGTATCAATTGAAGGTTGGAGTCATTCCGGTGTTTTTGTAGTTTATGCATGGTTGATAGTTCCGTCTGCCTCTTCCTACTTCATTGATTCCAGTTTGATGCAGTTTTTGAATGTTTAGAATTGTTTTTTTTTTTGGTGACCTTTGCTTCTGATGCGATTTTTCTCGATTCCGGAAATGAACTGGTTTTTTCCTGATTCTATTGACTGGTTTAGTTTTTTGATACTTTATCTTTGAAATGTTTTATTTGATTATCTTGATGTGTCCTATGTTCTTCTTTATCTGGCGTTATTGGTAACCAATAGTTAATTTGTAACTCACCAGGCACAAGTATGCAGATATTCTCTCAAGTCTAACCTTCCTATCATCATCAATAATATAACAGCTACGCTCTAGTCAGCAGAGCTTCTTCCATTTCCTTCTGTCCTCCATTTTTCTCTTGACTTCTTGATATGACATGACTCTCCTACCACCCATCAATACTCAAATCCGTTTGACATTCGAAATAACTCTAAAGCTGTCACCTATAGCTGATTTTGCATCTATATCAACTACTTATATGCCATTACTGTGCTATCAAACCAGCAAAATTTACTTCTACCTTTTTCCTAAAATCTTTAGCTCTACCATAACTCCCTGATCTTTTCATACAAGCTGAAGCGTCATCAGTAATGCCACTAAAGAATTGTCACGTGCATTTACTCGGTCCAGTGAATCGATTAGTTCTGCTTTATTTCTTTCCAGGGTCAATGCAAAAAGAACGGAAGCTGATACAATGTCTAGTGGTTTCTGACCTTTGGCTTTAAAATTGTATATTCCATGAAACTAGCTACCAGAAATGGGTATGTCATATATAAGTGACTTCATCTCAATTTTGGTAGAACTTAAATAAATAATTTTGAAATCTTTCTCAATACTTGAATATGTCTTCTGCCTAGTTTTAGTGACAAATGACGATCATTCTGGATATTTGTTGTTGTCTTATATGTTGTCTGCCTCGTTTCTGCAACATAGTACATGTCGCTTTTTACTATTGTGTCTCTGTCTAAAGGCTGGTATTGATAAAGACACAGCATATGCGAGGAAATCAGATAACGTTTGTCATGAGATCTCAGAGAGCACTGCTCCTGGATATTATTTGATATTTTGGCTTTGATTTGAGAAATTAAATTGTTTACTTATAAACTCAGGCCATTAGCTGCCTGCTAAAGTATATTTCTCTTTTGCGCCAATTCCAAATTGACGTTACTCATCCCTTAGTACACTGTACTGTTATACATACATATCTATTCCGCCTCTCCAATCGTGGTAGGCAGAGACCACTGTGTTATACCTATCACACAACTGCATCTAATACATTCGTAACTTGTACATAACATCACCTGCTGAACCCAAAACAGCGAACAATAACAAAAACAAAAGTCAGGTGTCCGTGACCGCGCCGAAATCGAGAGTGGCGGATCTGGAGCGCGTTTCGCAAGCGCACGCGCATCCGGACACGCCCACTCGATCGAATTGGTATGTCACAAGTGATGGTGCGTCGATCATAGATTTTTAATTGTTGCAAAAATTTTAATTCGATAGTGTTGTTAGATTGTTAATCTTTTTTTCTTTATGTTTTTAAACCTCCACGAGAACGAAAATCGTATTAGAATCTTTTATATTTTTCTTTATATATATACTACTAATATTATAAATGTCAATGTTTGTGCCGATGGATGGATGTTTGTTACTCTTTTACGCAAAAACTACTGCACAGATTTTGATGAAACTTGGCAATATTGTAGCTTGCACATCAGAATAACACATAGGCGATATTATTTTACGATTTTTTTATTATTAAACGGTTTTATTTAGCTCACCCCGTTTGTTTTATTCTTTCTTGGGTCAAATTTAGTAATTCAAATTTCACCCTCTTCCTGTCAACCGATTAATCTGAAATTTTGTATACACTTTGGATTTTGGTGACAATACAATTATGTTTATTCATTATCATTATAAATTCAAGATGGCCGCCGCTACAAAATGGCGGATAATTTAGGTTTTATTAATCCCATCAATATGGGTATCAAATGAAAGGGCTCAACAAGCAGAATACAATATACTATAAAATATTGAAATCCAAGATGGCGGCCGCTACAAAATGGCGGATAACGTAGGTTTTATCAATCCCATCAATATGGGTATCAAATGAAAGTGCTCAACCAGTAGAATTCAATGCACTATATAAAATTAAAATCCAAGATGGCGGCCTCTACAAAATGGCGGATAACTTAGGTTTTATCAATCCCATCAACATGGGTATCAAATGAAAGGTCTCAACAAGTAGAATATAATTTACTATGCAAAATTGAAATATACTTAGGTGCGAAACTGTTTGAAGAAGGTCAAGCCTACGTGACTCTTAGTACAGTAAGATCTTTGCAGGGACTACGTATAGAGGAGTTGGACTGCAATAAACTACCGGGCAAGAAACCTTGCAATAATGAAGCACTAAATGAATTAAACAGAATGCGAAATAAAAACTAAAATCTAGAAAATAAAAATAGGTAAAAAAAACTTTTTAAGTTAAACGGTTTTATGTTAAACATACATTGCAATGTTTAAGATAAATGTACTAAAAACCAAAAAATAATAAAATAGATACAGTCGTGGGAATTATGAACATATGCATAGACTAGACTAAAATAAAACCGTGGGGCACGGCAATTGTCTATTATCACACGTCCATCGTTGTCGGTTGAACACTGCCTAATTAGGTACCTATAGATAGTGTAACATTACAAAAAAAAACATTTTAATCAACGATTGTAGACAATTGACGTGCCCCACGGTTTTATTTTAGTCTAGTCTATGCATATGTTCATAATTCCCACGACTGTATCTATTTTATTATTTTTTGGTTTTTAGTACATTTATCTTAAACATTGCAATGTATGTTTAACATAAAACCGTTTAACTTAAAAAGTTTTTTTTACCTATTTTTTTCTTCAAAATATATCGATCAATGCGTACGAAGTCGCGGATAGCCTCTAGTTTATAATAGTTACTAGTTTAATTCAATTTAAGCTGTGTTTAATCTTAGTGTGAATAACTAAATAATAAATTTTAACAAATATTTAATTTAATATCAGCCAGCTTTTATGATAAGTAAAATGTAATAAGACTACAATTATCTATCTAATCAAACAACACTTATAATTTCCTACTTCTCTATAACATTCATACAATTCTATCTATCATTTACATTTCCATACATAACCTCACATTTCTCGTAGCTCAATGAACTATTAGCAAGATTTCATTTGCGAAGTCATCAAGTAAACTTTCTTCCGGCAGTCACCACAACAAACTAGTATGTACTTTGATTACTAGTATTATACGTGTTGCGGCACTAGTGATGTCATTTTACGAGTATTTTTTTTTATTTACTTTTTTGTGTGTGTTTGGTGAAGTTTGAGTAATGTTTGGATTGTTGCGGCAAAAGTGGGTTATTTGGTAGGTATATTTGACCTTTGGGAGGTGCCATACCGTCGGATCTGCGTGCCTGGTCTAGCGCAAAATGGCTACCTTTTTGTATGGAATTTCTAATCGTTTGACAGGTCATCTATCAAGAAAACTATTGCGCCAACCTTGGCACGCTGTCATAAACTCATTTGTATATGAAAAAAAAAATGTGGCACCTCCTTATATATTCTATACTCAAAGTATTTGACTAACTCATGACAGATATGTAGATATTATGTTAATGGGAATAAAGTTTTGTTAAAAGACTTTTCTTTCTTTAAAATGGCGACTACTATTTTGGTTTCTGCCAATGTCGAGAGAAGTAAACATTACTATAATTTATAGAGTTCATAATAAGTTTAGACTTATTGGACACAGGCAAGAGTAACAAATATCTTCACATCCATCCATCAGCACAAACTTTGACAATTATAATATTAATAAGATTTTACCAGTACCTATAATACTTATCTATAGTTTAAACGTATCTGCCTATCTATTTAGAATAGTAATTCCTACAACTAAAAGATATTTTATAATGAGATAAGCTCGTAATCTGAAGGAGGGCGTAGATTATGTACTCGTCAGCGATAATGTGGACATGATGTAATATTCGTATACTTTATCAATAGATTCCTTGATTCAAATACTTGAAGCAGGTATTATCTACATACATACAGATCTGTCACGCCTTTTTACCTTCGAAGTAGGCTGAGACGGCCCTCCACTTGCTGCGATCCAAACATCACTTCCTTCGCATCGTCTACATTCATCAGTCGTCTCATACATGTACGTCGGTTTAGGGCAGTCCTTACTTGGCCTTTCCTTAACAAGTCCCCTTTTTTCTATTTGAGCGTTAGATCTTTTTCACAGATTTTTTTGACAGTTTTTTTTTAATCATGGGGCTTAGCACGGCATGCCGCGACAATTATCTCACGTATGCTGTCCTTCCTTATCACATTTAAAACTATAGACAGAGACGTAAGCGTGACAAACGCATGACAACGTCTTGTCACGGAGTGCCATGCTAAGCTAGCAGGTTCTGTTTTTTTTATAATTGTATTCCTTTTGCTCAAGTGAAAATTTAATAGTCTTATTAAGAAGTCAAATTGTTGTTAGAAGAATAACAAAGATGGCTATTACTCCACTGACAATAACCTGGGTCTTAAATATGCGAATGAACTCCTTTATATTTTAAAATAATTTAATTCCTGTAAGTAATATATTCCTCAACACAACATTACTTTGTCACAGTGCAGTTAATATCTAGTTTTCTAAATACCACTAGTATTTTCAAATACCAGTTACAATAACTGGTATTATCCCATCACTAGCGATACCTTCACTCGCTACCGTGCTACGCTTCCGCGTACCTCAAACCTCGTCACCATTCACTTTCACTATAGGAGGGGTAAAGACAGCTCTAGAAGTAGGGGGGAGAGTGCACTCTGTAACATTACAAACTAACTTAAAATAGACTTTGTACTGTTGTTAATAAAATTGGATTTTCAAGGTCATACGAAGCTACATTTGGTTTAAAGCATAGATCCAAAATTGTGTTATATCTTCAACCAAATAAGGTTACGTTTTGAAGTTTGGTTGCTTAGTGGGTGTTTCCAATTGGCAAGTAGTGAAGAGAAATGGCCTTGAAGGCCGTCTGTTTACTTTCTCCGTTCTTTGCTCTTTTGAGGTCTTTTTTTGGTGGCTCTATGGGCGTCAAGGTTGATGGCAAGAGCTGGGTTTATGACTTTTAAGTGGTTTTTGACAATTGCCCGTGACTTTGTAAGCATTTTATCTTGGGAACGAGGAACAAAGCAAAGGCGACAAGGAGGCTTGGAGATGAAGCGAAAAGTATGTCTGGATCGTAGTAAGAGGGAAGTGGTCTCTGCCTACCCCAATGGGAGAGAGGCGTGACGGATATGTATGTTAGTTGGAAACAACGCAATATCTTAAAATAACACAGCTTATATGTTATTCTGATGTGTTACCTACAATATTGTAAAGTTTCATTAAAATCCGTTTAGTGGTTTTTGCTTGAAAGAGTAACAGACATTCTCGCATCCATCTATCCATTGGCACAAACATTAACATTTATAATATTAGTAGGATTTGATATAAACTCTTTATATAAGACCTTTTTATACTAAAATAGTGTCTAAAAAAACGATATTTAAATTCTAAGGTCGCTTAATTTCGGCATTTTATTCATAACGTGACGTTTATGAATTTTTAAAATGTAGTTATTTTTGTTTTGCATTAGATGAAAAGGTCGCGATGTATATTTTTATACGGATTAAGGCCACAATCGTTATTTATGTTGTATTTTGTTTATATTGGAACTATTTTATGCCACGTTTTAGTTCAGTTAACATTCAACTTTTTTTTTCATCAGTTCTTATATTTACTTTCATTGCCTCTAGAACATTTTTTTAAATAAATAGTTTATATTTATTTACCTATTCTATATTTTTAAAAAGTCTTGAGTTTGCTTATCTCTTTTTTTTGTAAATAAGGTTATGATATGTACAGCTTTAGTTCACAAACTCATGGGAATGAACCTAATTTTGGGTTAAATTGGACAGCGTGGGTTAGCTTGAGCAGCTTGGGTTGATTTAAAAAACATCTCTCAATTGGTAGGTACTGTAATTTACATCGATGCCTATAGCACACTTGTCTTTAATTAACCATGCCATACCTAAGTATATATCAAATCTTGTCTCTTTTACGTTTAACCTCTCACATCCCACTGACCCATTATAAACCCAGACACAATAGATTTTCTGTTGTTCTTTTTTTTCTGGGATGTGAAAGATTAAATAAATAAGTAATTTATAATAAAATTTATAGGCTTCATTAAGATTTTTTGTAGCATCTTCATTTCTTAACATTTAACCACATCAATTAACACCTGAAACCTTTCAACCATCAATTCACAACCGCTAACAATTATATCACTTTCCCTCAACTCTCAAAATCCTACAATACATGTAAATTCTTAAAGAGGATTGCAAGAGAAATGCTCTCAAGCGCATGCGCTGTGCAGCGCATATTTTGTACACTTTCACTTGGCGCTAGATCTTGGGACGTGCTTTGTGCTATCATACTATTGAGCTAGGTTTCATAGTCATGCATGAGGCGACTGATGAATGTGGATGAAGGGAAGTGTTTGGATCGTAGCAAATGGAAGGAGGTATCTGTCTATTGCAACTCATTCACTCTTTCTTTTTTATTCTTTTACTCTGATATACTGATCAACCTGCCGTCTTGACCATGGTCTAGTCCGATGAAGGGAATTGTTCTTTTAATAAAAGTGTATATTTTCAATTTAAATCCTACATTTTATTTTCGATAAAAAACAGTTTGACTTTAAAAAAAAACAAAAGCAATTCACAGACAAATTATACTTTTTATAAACAATGAAAAGGTTTTATTTGCGGTTGTACAATACACTGTTTATTCTAATACATTTCGATTGATATTTCTGTATTTATTTATTTAAGGTACGCTTACAGCAAATAAATATGATTAACATTAACTTATACAACATTCATTCTCTTGTTTTCGCACAAGGGTTCAGACGTGATAGATTCTTCTTTGGGGAAAACTGCACTTTGCGAATCTAGCATTAACTTTAAACAATTACCCATCCTCCAAGATTAAATAAATTCTTCATCTTCATTAGAGCGAGAAGACTTGAATTTCAGAGTCTCTCGCTCAAACGTTACGGAATATTTCCATTCCTCAGTTCTTTTATTCTCAATTGACCCTGACCATGGACGACAAGACTGCAAGTATTGTTTTTCCTATTTAGAAACAGAAATAGGAGTGACGTCACGAAGTACTGGACGGCTCCCAAGCTGATGCCCTTCGCCTTGGCTGACGATGTGGCCACGCGACTTCTTATTTCTACGGGCTTGGTTACGTCGGTCGTTGTGTAAGAGCCCTTATCGATTAGCAAAATCTTGGTTATCATAGTTATGTATGACCTATTAGATCTTATATCGCATGTTCATCAAATCGGGAACTTTTAAAGAAAGAAGCCAAGAGTACTCTAAACCGACGCACATATATGAGGCGATTGATGAATGTGGATGAAGCGAAAGAAGTATTTTTGGGTCGTCAAGAGGAGAGAAGTGGTCTCTGCCTACCCCGATGGGAAAGAGAACCTTATAAGGTTTCTGGTATCATCAAACAAAACAAAAACAAACATCTCGCATTATTAGGTACATTATGACCCCCAGTTGCAAGCCATCTCATACTGATTTTGGACAATGACAGTGACGGCTATTAGGTGTAATGGAGTACTATGTTACTTGACCTTTCTTGCAACTATCTTTGTTCAACTTTGCTGTTCATTATTTGATTAAAATTTTAATAAAGAAATTGCCAATATATTTGACGAAGTCGTCCCAAAGTCGTCCAACTTCTTTAATCAAATTGTTTATTGGGCAAAGATACTTGATACCTGTAATACCAACCTAAGTATTGCAAAGAGTATCATAACAGACGGAAGGAAAACGCAACGTTTCGCAATGAAACTCGATTCAATAGTACAGACTAAGGTTGCAGCGGGCAAGGTAAAGGTGACGTTGGGTAATTGATCGTGGATAGACCGCTAATGATTGAAAATTAGAGTCCATGAGGGTTTTCGTGGTTATGGATCTTTCTGGAAGGGCGTGTCACAGTTTAACTAGCTATTATGTTAGTGTGACGCCAATAAACATAGATCTATGTTGTAATATATTGAAGCAGTAGTAATCTAAGTTGAAAACTATAATATTCCAAAAGAGTACAACTTCTTTTCTGTTATTGTGATCAGGCACTCTTGGTTTAGCCTTTCTTTACGAGTCATACCTAAGTCCCTGACTTGATCAAGGTACGTTCGCCTTGGCCTTCCTCAAAGTACCTAAACTAAACCGACGTGCATGAATGAGGCGATGGATGAAGCGAAAGAAGTTTGGATCGTAATGTAAGAAGCTCCTGACAAGAGTATAATCATAGCTCTAAAATTAACAAAAAAAAAACTTAATTTTCTTCTATTTATTGGTGATGATGGTGTTTATGATGACGATAGAGATGATGACGGAAGATAGATTAAAAAAAATAAAGAAAAACCTGATCACAAAACCATACATAACCACAAACACGTTACAAAATATCAAAACCTTACACACATTACGTATAACGATGCAGATTATGATAGCGAGGTATTATCTAATGCATCGGACGTGGGAACGTCGGAAGAGCATTGAAGTAGCAATTTAACAATCATGCGGGGACGCAGGCGCAGGTATTTGCTTGTAGTGTAACGGGATTATTTGTGTGTGGGGGGGGGGGTGAAAAAAACGAGAAGAAAATGTTGCAGAATGGTAGATAGGTAAAAAATGAAATTTAACCAAATAGCCGCCTCTTAACCGCCTCTTATTTTGGTTGATTGAAGTCGGTTAATAAAAAGATATTGAAATTAGCATACAAACATCTTATTACACTCAATGACTAAAAAGAGCATATCCAAATCGTTGCTTTTTTTAGAGTTTTTGCGTCTTGCATTTTTTTTTAATTCATTTACTGTAAACACAAAATAAACAAGTTTTTTTAAAGCTGACGCTCAGTTAAATTACACTTGGCCAAAATTATCATTGTAAAAAACAAAAGACGGCACAATGTTATTGAAAAAACTTCAAAGCCTTTCAATGGGAAGATACATCTACTAAACTCCCCAACATTCTTTCAACACCAAAACAAATCTACAAACTAATCCAAAGATTACTCGAATGAACACTGAACTGCAAACCAACTCTCTAACATTCTTTCAGCACCAAAACAAATCTACTGAACTGCAAACCAAACACCAAGGTCAGAAGCCCATGACGTAATCAAGGCACTGCCCTCAAGCCGAATCGGTTGACCTTGAAACTGCAACTTTCCACCCGGAACACTACGCGAACCATATTTGGACTGAGATTTTTTTAAACCACTCTTTATGTGCGGGCGCACACCTGACGGAGCGCAGCGCAGCGCAGAGCATTTTTGATTGTCATATTATTATCCACCTTGAGTACCTAGGCGGAGAAAGCTCGAGACAGAGTCATGGCGGATGAGAGTGGGACACGAGTGGCTAAATTAGATTAGGTTAGATTAGATATTATTATCGACATTGTTCTCATTAGAATAATATTCTAAGGGCCTGTGTCACAGATAAAATTTATCTGACAGATATTTTATACCTGTCTCTGTCTAAAACGTCATGTTTAATGAAATGGACAACGGTTTAGCTGTTAGTTAAATTTTGATCTGAAGATGGTGAACCTGGTACTAAATCAGTTAACACAACAAATGAGCATCGAAGCATCGACGCGACAACATGCGACTGTTGGGTCAACTGTTTTGAATTTTATTGTAATGAGAAAAATGTCGATAATAATATGACAGTCTAAAACCCTCTGCGCTGCGCTCCGTCAGGTGTGCGCCGGCCCTAAGCCTGAAGGTGATTCTTTGTACATGCAGTTTTTGGTCGTCGTCTATATTCGTTCTGGAAGTTTCCGACAGGGCGATTCTATTTATATTGGTATAACCCGACTAAATACGAATTCTGATTATTCTTATAAAGAGGTTTCGAGTTACAGAAGGCCTAAAATTGCATAGCAGCAAGTGGTTCGTTTAATTACATTTGGCACTGCGTAGCCAGTTTCTTTACTCCTTGACCAGGGGCCCAAGACTGCTAATTTAAAATAGTATCACTTGTGTGACTATTGTGTGTTTTGACACATTTGTTAAGCCATTGTTAAATAGAATACCAAATGTGTCAAAAAATGCCATTGATACTCTGCCGACACACAACTAAGGCTATTTTAAATTCTTTATCAGACTTGGGACCCTGTTCCTATGCTCTCACTTGGCCTGACACACTGCCGCGTGTCTAGGTTTCTATCCTCCTAATTATTATAAATGTCAATGTTTCTGCCGATGAATGGATGGATGCTTGTTACTCTTTCACGCAAAAACTACTGAATAGATTTTGTTGAAACTTGTCCATAATGTAACTTATACATCAGAATAACACATAGACTATATTATTTTAAGATATCGTGTTTTTTTTCTTTAAGATATGACGATAAATGCGTACGGAGTCGCCGGCAGCCGTCTAGATTCTTATAAAACTTACCATAAATCCTGTAATCTGTTTGCAATGGAAGGCTGAGTTACAGATGAACACATGTGGTGGATGATTCCTTCACACCGAGCGACCTTTGCCTGTTTTCCTGTAACAAATAAAATGCTTACTTTAATACGAAAATGAAAAGTGTTTTATTCAAAAATAGGCAAAATTCATTACACTTTTTTGATGTCACTTTTTTTTATCTAAAACTACTGCCGGTTCACTACCTGTATAGCCGAGAGGAAGAAGACGGCAAGAAAATTTCGGCACAGGGCCCTACGTTATGTGAAATATATCTTTTTTTTTTAAATCGAGACATATATACAATTACATGTTGACTTAACTTGTTATCAAAGTAATTTACATGAATATCACAGTATGAGTAGTTTGTTTTACATAAATTTTTATGCAGCATCCAAAATACACCAAAAGATACATATTCAGATGTCCACTAGGTATAAAGAGAAAATATGTCCCTATAAGTGTACCTAGGTATATTTCTTACATTAATAGAAGTCGCAAGTTGAGATAGGGAAGCGTGGAAGAAAGCGGAAGAGGCCTTTGCCCAGCAGTGGGACACACAATCACATCTTAAGTTTAATAAGGCCTGATTTATATTTTCTTAGTTTTGAGCAGATTGTTTTAGGATAGTATTTATTTGGAACATGTAAACGCTTTTTGCTTTAGCACGGTTCTACTTGACTTCCTTTCAAGTTGTTATACTAAAATACTCTCTAAATCGGCTCTTGGCCTCTTCAATTAAATATCGATTGATTATTACTAATTACTGAGCTATGTAGGTGGTATTGTTGATATCTTGGGTAGTATGGATTCTTTACATATCTGTATCGTAAGAAATAATTAGAAATCAATTTAGGTTGCTTGCGTTTTTGTCTAGTGGTCTGTTATAAAAACTAGCCTATCAGTATACTATTTTCCGCAACACCTGATTTCCATACGTTACTCATCCATTGCGCCGCTAAAGAAATGTTACATTTTAAAGTGACACAGTCTTTTGTTTTGTACGCCATCTTTTTGTTGTCGAACAAAAGCCGATCGCGTTAGCTTAAGGGCTTTGTGACGTCGGAATAATTCTTGAAAAAAGTGGGACGATTTTATTTGTTTAAATACAAGTGTAAAGTTATTTATAGTTCGGTACATTCGTTGTTTAAATATGAAAATGAAAATACGCAACTTGATTTTAGTATTGTGACTTTACAAGACCTTTTATACCTTTTATTCAAAAAGTTAGTATTTCTTGTTACTAAAAGATACGTAGGTACATAAGTTCTCCAAAAATCTTACACGCAATTACTTAACCTATTTCTTCCCTTAAAAATTACCAATTTTATACTGGCCACTTCTCGTAAGCGCCACCAAAAATCTAATTTAAGGAAATATCTGTGTCCAACCTATTCTATAAGTTTGTTCATGTATGGATATTATGTGGTCAAATTTATTTTCTTTCTTTTTTTAAATTTTTTTCTTGTTTTCTTTTTTTTTTTGTTTTTCTTTTCTTTTTTTCTTGTATTTCTTGGTGCTGCCAATACATCCAATTTCTTCGATCAAATTGTACATTAAACAAAGATATTTGATAAGTATAATATCACTTATGAATTCATTATTTTCAGGTAATAACAAGAAACGAAAAAGGCATCAGAGGAGTGCTCCACGCGAATCTAGTGGCGTTTGATAAGCAATGGAATCTAGCTCTTACTGACGTGTTGGAGATTTGGAAACGAAAGGGACCTCGGAAGAGGAAGATCCCACCTGGATTAGGTTCGTATTTACTTTTGTGCATGACTAGGCTTAAAATATACAGGGTGTAACAGAAAGGGTATATAATGCCGAAACACAGCGATAGTCCTCATGAAACTGAACAACTTTCCCTAAGGAACATGGGTCGTAACTCGGAAAAAAAATTCGTCTCTCCATACAAAATGTCCGATCAGCTGATCGAGTAAGTATGGGCGATCCAAATTTTTTTTTCCAGTTACGACTCATGTTCCTTGGGGAAAGTTGTTCAGTTTCATGAGAACTATCGCTGTGTTTCGGCATTATATACCCTTTCTGTTACACCCTGTATAGGTTTCGCTGCAAGGAACGGGAGGTGGTATTGTATCATAGCCAGTGGAGGGAAGTGGTTTCTGCCTATCCCGATGGGAAACAGGCGTGACATATATGTATGTATGTATATAGAAGATCACAAATTATTTGCCTAAGATTCGTAGGCTACGAAGTAAAGATAGTTTATGTTTTATCTTATCTAAACGTTATTGTCCCACTGCCGAGCAAAAGCTTCTCTCCTCTTTCTCCACGATTCTGTATCCTGAGCCGCCGCTGCCCAGTCATCTATTAAGGTGTCCAACTCATCTTGCCACCTTTTTGGTGGTCTGCCGCGAGATCTTTTGACTGTTGGTTGCCATTGAGCTGCAGTGATTGCCCAGAGATTGTTTGGCATGCGGCAGACGTGACCGACCGGCCCAATCCCACTTTAGCATTAGCCTGGCAGCTGTCTTTACCACGGCAGCAATACGTGTCTTGGAGCGCAGTATGGTGTTCCTTACTTTATCAGTAGGCTTTACCAAGCATATGTTTTATTATATTGTACTAGCTGTACCCGCGACTTCGTCCGCGTGAAATACTGAGTTTGGCGGCGCTCGCGTCGCGTTTGCTTAACCTGCGCTATTGAAATCAAAAGTAGCCTATGTCCTTTCTCAGGCTATAGCCTATCTGTGTGCCAAATTTCGTTTTAATCGGTTCAGCCGTTTTAGCGTGAAAGCGAGACAGACAGACAGAGTTACTTTCGCATTTATAATATAAGTATGGATTTATAAAATGTCTTTTTTAAAATATTGATTTTTTATCTAGCTATAATCGCACGCATTCCACAGGTACACCCGTCGCCAAAGGTACGGCAGCAAAGATATCACCCGTCCCTCCAGTGACGGAAACACCTGTGGGGAACGGTGTGTGGGAGTGCAAAAGGTTCATCCCACAACTGTTTATGAGAGGCGAACATGTAGTATTAATTAATTTGGTTGAACGATGAGACTGTTGCAAAAAAATTAAGAAGTTTCAGGTCCAGTCGAGAGTAAATCCATCTTAACAGAATAGATCTAATGTCACTTTTATGTTGGTACGAAATAAGGTGCTACTGTCTAAAGTTTGATGTGTCCTCGACTGTACCTATCCGTAGATTCTCTACTCTATTAATGTGATTTTTTACTACTCATTTAAGATGTTTTTAAGCGAATATATCTATATCAAAGAGAAAGAGGTATGATGTTTCGGTCGATAATAATAAAAATAAGTAATTAAATAAGTAAGGTTAAAAAATTAAAGTATTGTTTGAATTTTGTTTTTTTTTGTAGATAACTTTGGTCTCTGCCTACCTTGATGGGTAAGAGGCATGACAGATATGTACCTATCTACGGTACCTATGTATGTAACTCAGTTTTTTTTTCAAAAGAGTAAGTTTTGGAATCAATGCAGTTGTGTTTGCAAGGTTAGTACCTACATAATGTAGAAAGTCTTATTTCGACTGTATGAGTATTCATTTATAAAAATGTGAACTAATATTGGTATTAATATTAGTGGGGTCAGGAAGAAATTTCTTTAAGAAATATGCTGTACCTTTTGTATAACTTCTCTTTTTTTTCTGTCTCTATGTACTATCATCTTACAATAAACTGTTAAATAAATAAATAATATTGATCATGCATCTTGTCATTAAAATATTTTCATCTTTCTTATATCAGTTTAGTATTTACAACATACAACATAACACAATATCTTTTAACAACTTTATGCAGTATTGTATAACACCATTCACAATTTGGGAAGTCACATGCAATCTTCACAGTATTGTCAGCGGAAAAAATAAAAATATCACCACAATGGCTGCTTTGACTTTAATTTTCTTAAAATAAAAATTAAATCCGAAGCCCTGAGAGTTTGAAACACAATGGCAAGTATAAAATTAAGTGTTTAACTTAATTAGAATTGTTTTTATTTAATTATTTCTAAGTTTTTTTTTTAATTCGGTGTTTAAGTTTGGTCTTGAAGTGAGTTCAGGGTTTTTAAGGTTATGGTAATTTTTTTATTGTTAAATGATAATGACTCGTCGCGATGGAGAGCCATTGAAGAGGCACATGCTTGCACATGCAGTGGGCTGAAATGTTGATGAATAATAAATCCGTGTAATAGGTATTTATTTTAAATTTCTCCAACCTAAGTATAATTTAATTAAAATTTAGAGTCAACTGTAATAAAATCTTCTGCAATTGATTCGGAATTTTAAATTAATATGACTTGCAAGATTTGCAGTTCGTTTTGAATATTTTATAACCCTTTCAGACCGGCGACGAAACTACATTAATTTCAGACAAAAAGACTGTCAGGTTTACCTAAAAATGGTCTGGAGAATTCAAATCCGGGGTCAGTTTTCCATTTTCCGGCCGCCATCTTGGAAAATTTTAGTACCAACAATTGTATCGAATCGGGCCCAAAGATTTATGTTTTCAGAAAAGTAAAACAATATAGGATACAATTTAAAATCTTTTATTAACCCAAAATTTTATATATTTTTAACATTTCATCAACATCAGTGTCAAACATTAAAAATCAAGTGTGTTTAGCTCCGATTTTTTTCTATGTCAGGCGGATTAGTAGTCTTGTTGTTGCTCATGATAGGTTTTGGAGACACTTGCACCGGCATTTCTTTAGAATTTAACTTCTTTTTTTCCCATTGCATTCGACTTAACCATAAGTTATCATCTGAATCATCCTCAGTGTCTTCAAATATCGCGGAGTTCTCAGAACTGACTGATACGTGCTCCTGAGGGCCCCAGAGAGGGTTCTGGGAGCTATTCATCGTCACTACCTTCGTCTCCAGATCCATTTAGCTAAGTCACAATCTCGGCTTCCGTCAAACCCCGCGGCATTTTATAAATTTCTGTAAAAACTGATAAATAACGCACAGCATCAAAAAGTATTAATTGTCTATACGGCCCTGCATGATACAATTGTCTCATCAAAATTCGTTAACGACTGGCCGCAATACTAAAAGCTATTTCAATGCAGTTTTCTGTTAGATACATAGATAATCTATTTAATATTATGATTTTAATACTTAAATCCCGAAATACAAACCAAAAATCAATAATTTTCTACTCACATTGGTGAAAGGTAGTGCCGCAAAAATTCACTGAAGTCGATAGGTTGACACTTGCTCTGCGACTAACTTACGCGCGAATTTCGTGCACAGGGTCAAAGTTCGGTTCACGCGCAATCGTGCGACGCCGGGCCCGTCCAGAAAATACGTTTAGTTTTTGAAATAAATTGAACTTTCAAAACCGCACAATTGTATTGATCGGTTCTGAAAGGGATAACCCATTTTTTTTTGCATATGTAATATCATTCTCTACCTATTCCTTAAAAAACCTAAATGGATTGTTTGAAGCAATACTTATTTAAAAAAGTTAATTAGCTTCTAATGGAAATCTATTTATTAAACTAGCTAATCCCGTGGGTGTGCCTGGACTGCCGCCAGAGAGCGTCGAACGACGGGGCATTGTCTCTTACCGACAGACAGATCATCTTCAAAACATGCCGAAATATACGTAAATAGATCTATTACAATTTTGGATTATTCCATTTTGAAGGTAGTGGTGTCTCTTTCTTACTATTTCTTAGGTAGATTGGAAGGAAAAGGAGAGAACACTATTGAATAAATCCTTTACTTACAGAGATTTTTTGGTAAATTTTGTTCAAGTTCTTGAACTTAGGTTATGTTTTACAGCTAGAAATTATAATTTATAGTTTGAATTTAAATTTTAAAAATTGCCTACTGAATTACAGTTATTATTTCGAAGTTTTTTTTTTAACTTAGATTTCTAGAGTTGCCATACCTAATAATGATATCTTAAACAAAAACTGCAGTTTTCTAAGTAAATAAGGATTCTAACCTAACACCTTAACAACTCCGTATCAACAATAAAACTCAACATCACATCACGAACACAATGAAACGAATGAAACTGAAACACAAATACCGTCATAATTATATTTTCCTGCACACGACCCTTGTAATGTTCTATTTATTGTTTACTATCGACTGTTGTACACGGAAGCAAAGGGTTATAGGCCTAAGCATTGTTTTGCACAATAGTTTTCCCATTTTCTCTTGGGCCGTCGCTCCCGGTGACCGCCGCCGACCGTGCGTTAACCCCACAGGCTATTCCACAGCAAAAACATCTAACAAGAGTACATTCTTATACATCGACCTGTTATTAAGAAATTACAACGATAATTCTCGTAACAGACGAGCAATGTTGCAAAATGAATCGGCAGTTTGTGTTAATTGTTAGCAGAATTGGCGGTTCGAACGCGTTCCATCACGCGAGCGCAGAAATTTGAATTTTTAAGTTTCTTTTTTTGTTAGTCTTTTTTTTTATTCGGCCAGCTTCTTTTTCAAATAAAAATCTTAAGTTATAAGATCTCTTTTCGAAATAAAAACGATATTTTGATGAAATGATGAAATCTACTGCTTTAATTAACCCTACCCCGGAAGGTCACTGGTTGTTCTTGAACTTTTGAAAGTACATACACATAATGTTTCGTTTAAAAATGCATTGGTAAGCAATCAATCATCTGTAGAAATGGCCGAAAGACTTTTTAAATAATCTTTTTTTGGATTTAATAACCTTTGATGGGTTAAAAGAGTGCGTCGCAGTTACTGACGCAAACTGGACATTTAAGTTTTTTTTTTGAACTGTTTTATTATAGTTTTACGCGTTATTTATATTCTTTTTTGCACTTAAAAAGTTAGTTGTATTGTCTGTGGAATCTTAGCCTCAGAATTAAAAAAAAAAGTTACACAAAATCGACATTCAAATTTGAATAAAAATAGAAGTTACACAGAATCGAAATTTAAAGTTCTCTTATTCGATTTTTAAATACTCTTTTTTTTACTCATAGCATCACTTCAATAAAAAACTATAATTTGACGTAAAGTCCGTTTTACAATAAAAAAAATTACATCAGTTTTATGGCTAGGTCTATTAGCGATTGTATTAGTCTTCTGTGCTAAGGTCGGTTTCGCCTTGCAATATAATACTAAGTTGTGCAAAGGTAAAACAATTGACGGTTAGGAATATTTAAAAAAAAATAAAGGAAAATCCTTGATGAAAATGTAGGTATGGTAATAAGTAGTATTTATTTTATATCTTGGAAATTTTACGTAATATCTTCAAATAATATAACCCAAATGTTATTCCGATGTGTAAGCTACAATATTGTAAAGTTTCATTAAAATCTGTTGAGTAGTTTTTGCGTGAAAGAGTAACAAATATCCTCACATCCATCCATCATCGGCACTTACATTGACATTTATAATATTAGTAGGGTTTTAAAAAGATGTTTTTTTCGGTTCAATGACATGTCACCTGGATCTTATTATTAGATACATGATATGATAATAATATTAATAATTTTATGTGTAAGATACATACATACATATCCGTCAAGCCTCTCTCACATCGGGTTAAGCCGAGACCACTTCCCTCCACTTGCTACGATCCAAACACACTTCTTTCGCATCATCCACATTCATCAATCGCCTCATACATGCTTATCGGCTTCATATCGGTTTAGGGTAGGTACTCCTGACTTTATATCTATGATACCAGAGACAAAATATAAAAAAAAAACTACTGTAAACTTTCTCTTGCAAGTCCAGAGAGATGCGTTAGTCGGAGGGAGGTATAAATAGACAGATTACGCAACTCGGCCGATGCACCGACTTCTAGGCTCGGTTGGACTAATCGTTAACCGGGGTTAGGTGTAAGTCGGGTTAGAACTTGGTGGAAATGTTAGGAGATTTTTCAGTTTTCTTTGTATATCACAAATTATATCAAATACATGAATTGTATAATTGTTACACATTTATTTAGCAGCTAATACCTAGTAGGAAAGGTCAATAAAAAAAAAATTGATGAAAAAATACAAAGAAAAAAATAATAACATGAAGGGACCTGTGCCGGTAGGTTTCTAGCGTTTCTGCCTCTCGACTAAACATCGTATAGAGAAGAGTGGCAGAGATTCAGAATAGAGACGACTCTTAAATATATAGGACATATTGAAGTTTATTATATTGAAGAGCGTCGTTATAGGAGAAGAAATATATAAACAGCTTTTTTAATCAAAACTTCGATCCGCAAACAACCTCACATATCATTCAATCATTACTTCAGTAAAGTATATAAGCGAGTAACCTGTACATGTAAGGCTAACTAGTATCAAGGTGACACTTCCTGGTACATAATATTATGTACCGCTGCCCAATGTCGCCCACTATTCTTTATTTAAAACCTTGATCGCCTGAACTCTATGCACTACTTTAGCAAGAATGTTTTTTTTTTTCATTGTGTCAGTTAAAACCTCTTTTTTATTGATATAAAACCTTTTTACTGGAGATTTGTTTTGATTGTTAACTTTTTAAAATTGTATGTCGTTCGTACGCAAATTGGTTACGATTATAGTTTTACAGATGATTTTTTTTATAGGAAATAATAAATAAGATCAGTTTATTGCAGTTAAAACAGACTGTGCTGTATGAAAATTATTCAATATCTATAATTTAGACAAAGAAATTTAAAAATAAATGTACAAATAAAAGAGATATAAAAAGTGCCTATTTTATTCGTTACTAATATACCTGACTATAGAAGATATCAAAACCTTTAAACACTAACTTCCAAAAAAAAAAACAATATATAAAAAATCATCTTAACCACAGGTTAAAACTTAACCCATCCTTAACCAGCGTCCATGCACCCGGGCCTAAGTGTTTTACTCTTTTTGTATTAGTTGTTGCAGCTAAGTCGGGCGTCTGCCTGACCTATTTGCCCCAAATAGACGCAGCCCGGCCAGCCACGTGGCTGATATGGTAATGCATTCTTACACCAATGGGTATTCATTCATATATTTATAATACTCTTGTCGGTGGAGTAATCGCCATCTTTGCATTTCTTCTGTCAACAATTTGACTTGTCACCCACGACGTTAACTTTTTCTTTCACTTGAGCGAAGTATTTATTTATTTAACAGTTTATTGTAAGATGATAGTATATAGAGACAGAAAAAAAGAGAAGTTATACAAAAGGTACAGCATATTTCTAAAAGAAATTTCTTCCTGCAGACCCCACAGAGAGAGAAGTGATAGCATGAAGGCAGGATAGTCACTTAACACTAAGTACACTTTTCACTTAAGTATGTACGTTTTGGTCTTCCTCTTCCTCTCAACCTTTCCTTCAGTGATATTCTTCTTAGTTGTATTGTATTGTATTTGAATACCAATTATATAAATATATGGATTTCAGAAAACTAAGCCCAAATCAAGGTCTAATTGTGAGGGCAGACCTACGTAATGTACCGCGCGAAACGTTGAGCGGCTGGAGTAAATGTATACGACATAATTTCAAATGATGTGTCATAGGTGACTTGAAACACATTGCGAGCGTACCTATTGACTGAACCGAACATTCAGCGCGGTACGTTACGCAGATGTGAAAAACAAAAGACTACCAAAAGGACTATCAAGGTTGTCTGGAAGAGATCACTTTTAGTGATAAGGCTGCCTTTGCGCACAATATTTTAGTTTTAAGTTATATTTGTATTTCTTTGTGTGCAATAAAGTATTTGTCTATCTACCAAAATTTTGAAGAACTATAACAAATTCTTAAAGAAACCTTAAAAGGCTGCTATAGTTTAGTTAACCGACCTCGTTCGGCACTGTTTTCTGCTAAATCTACTCTGGAATTAATCCTACTTATGAAACTTTGTCGGCTTCGGCAAAGAGCCCAATTTGTCACCTTGGTAACTCGATTATTGCATAAGGCGATGTAAGTACTCAGTGAAAAAATGTTGGGTCAATTGATATTAGGTACTAGTTGTAGTATTGTGGTATGAGAGAGTAAAAATGGACGTAAAATGACGCTTCCGATACGTACTTTCCGTCAATTGACGTAAGCCAGTTTTTAGAGAAACATTTAATTTGTAGAAAGGCGATGTCATCATGTCAGCTTATGGACGTCCACTGCTGGACAAAAGCCTCCCCCAAGGATCTCCACAACGACCGGTCTTGCGCTGCCCACATCCAACGGTTTCCAGAAAGGCGATGTTAGTAGTGAAAAATGTGGCGGTGAGTTAATTGATATCGCTAGTTGTAGTATTATAGTATGAAAGAATAAAACCGAACGTCAAATGACGCTTCCGATACGTATTTTTCGTCAATTGACGTACCTAAGCTAATTCTTAGATAAACACTTAATTTGTAGAATATTAGTTAGTTACATGACAAAGTTTATTGTTTCATACTTATACATATTTTGGTTATTATTTTAGACGAAGTATACTTAGATGTGTAAAATTTTGACAAAGACTTTCTTAATTTAACTTATTATGTATTATTTTATTATTTATAAATTGGTAGGTATACATATTTTAACAGCATTTTTTTATTCAATAGAGTTACTTTGTGTAATAAAATGAACGGCTTTTATTTGTAGTTTTCTTTACTTTTAATGGAATTCGCTTTCAAACAGTCTATATAAAAATATTCTTTAGAATTAAACTCTTTTCTAGAGAAACCTTAAACTTCATTCTTTATAATAAGTCATATTTTCAGTCACGTGCCAAGTTTCAGGGTTGAACAAATTATTTGGCTTCATCTGAATCGACAATTTTGATGCCTAAGCTAATCTTTACGTACCTACTTTCTTGGCAACCCCAACATTTTAGTACGAATATTATTTTTGTACTGGTATCACTTGCGCTACTTCTGGGTCTCGATTCTCTAAGTTAAAATGCCCGTCGATATCCTGTCGGTATACTGTCGACGGCAATTTTAGACACATTTGGTATTCTGTAAAAAAATGGCTTGGATTGATTGGGATCAATGGCGCCACCATGAAGCCGCTGAGCCATCGTTGCAAATTTTGGTATTCCGCAAAACTCGTTTTTTGATACATTTTTGACATCGATGGCGCCATCGTGGAGCCACGGAGCCATCTTAGCAAATTTTGGTATTCCGCTAATCAGTGGCTTCATGATGTCGCATCAAAACCCTGTTTATGGTGAAAACGCGCGAACTTTACATTTTTTTACTACTTATTTATTAAAATCAGCTTCTTTGGAATTAATATAGTACGGCTTACTATGGTCCGCGGACTGATTTACTACGTAGCTGTAAGCTATAAGCATATTGTCAGCATAGTGTGGACAAAAAATGCCGTTTACGTTCACGTTTACTATGGGTCACAGTAAGACCCAGAACGGTGAAACGCAAATGCAACGCAACTAAAACTAGTTTCAAACGTTTCGTTTCAGTTGTGTCGTGTGTGGTTTTCTAAGGAAGTCTATAGCAGGCACTGCAATGCAACTCAAAAGTAACTAGCAGTTTCAGTTGCGTTGCGTTTCACCGTGTGTTTTTGCGCTAAGGCTGCTCACATTCGACGGCTTTACTTCAGTTTGGTTTGGACACGGCCTAAACGTGTCGTCACAATGACGCCGCGAGAATAGTGCTGTCACTTGATTACGATTACAACAATCGTTACTTTTACTCTCTATGCTACTACGGAAACTGTTACGAATTAACGAGCATTACATTTTTAATGTAAGTGCTATGAATATTATTATTTATATCGAAGTTGATTTACAAAAATAGACAATTATTTACAGTTTGAATAAATCTCTATTTTTTATTGTGTGGAAAATAGGTTTCTTTAAAAACCATGATTATCTTGCAAACAAAAACTTTGAGCCGAATAAATGTAATTTTTTTGACACTTTTGGTCGCAGTATAAGCCATTGTTCAGCAGAATAAAATGTGTTAAAAATTCCATTGACACTGCTGACACACAGCTGAGAACTTGACTTCGGCCCCAGGTTATTTTGAATTAGCAAACCCTGTTGATTACATTTGTTACTAGTTCCCAATAAAAAGTGAATATTTCTAAATTCTACCATAAAAGGTGCAAGCGGTTGCGCGTGCGCATCGTGACAACGCGCGGCTTTCACCCGCACTTCCTATTCCTAACGACACGACATCATACTACGATATTTATACTTTTCTATTACATGCTACCTATTTTCTTTTTAATTACAATTAGTGCCCGTTTCAACATCTAAAGATAAAATTTAATTGACAGATAACCCATGTTTCATAAAATTTGACGTTTCAGCCAGAGACATGTATAAAATATATCTGTCAGATAAATTTTATCTGTAAATAGTGACACAGGCCCTTAGTTTAAGGCGTAAGGATAACCTTGAGACTTACTTATTCTGATACGATCTATCTATCATGGAAACTCTTTGGTTATTTTAGGAGACATTGATTACGTGGATTCATCATTATTATGTACATCGTTGAAATAATAAAACTAACAAAGTTGTTAGAATTATCAAAAGGATCGATAATAATAGGTAATCGACAATGAAAAAACTACTTTACTACTTATATTTACCTACATCAAATAAAATTTATCTGTTCATTGTTAAACTAGCCCTTAATCAAACTCAAAAGCAAAACATACATAGTAAGCAATAAGTACTAAGTAATTATTGAGTATGATATCCCCCAGTAATAATTAATACAACGCATCAAAGCTCATTGAAATGATCTCGAGTGTTACTATAACTACATAGTTACGTGCGCATACGCATAGACGAACCACATTCCTAGTTGAATTACTAGACTTGCAAACCACAGCCCTTCGAGGCCATTTCTCCTAACCAAACGCGTTTCAACCCATCTTCTATGCGAATACCCATACAGCTGTAACGCAAACCCGCGCGTTAGCAACAAAACGCCCAGACTTGCATACTCTGGCGCAGTGAAAGTACTTTCGCGCGCGCGTTGCCCCGGTCGTCGAACTTCGTGTGCGACCGAGCAACGCCTATACGCTAGAGCGGGATGGTTATACTTTTCTGAGGAAAGCCGTGAAAAGTCGGGTGCATGCGAAAGTCCATCAGGAAATCGGTTCGGTCGTTAAAGCGAATTTTATACGTAATTTGAACCCATAAAAAAACAGACTCCATTTTCAACATTTTTATAGGAAAATCTCAAAAGATTTACGGATTTTTCCTTTAATTAATTTAGCTTCCGTCCTGTAGGATATCCTGTGATTAACTAGTTGTAACTAGTTTTTTCTAGAAAGGCGTGTACCTACGCGTATTTTACTGAAGCATTTTCTTAAAGCATCGCGGAAAAACAAGCGTCTATGGGAGGTCATTAACCTCTTCAAGACAGATGACGGAAAATCGACCGTAAGTTTAATCTGTTTAGTTTAAAAACTTTTTCGAATAAATGAAGTTCTTTTTTTTGAATGAGATTTTCTTTTATTTGATAATTAAAATAAAATGTAGAGACATAATGTAGAACACATACGTAAGCTCTAGCATTTTACGATATTGTGTAAAAATATCAAGTTATGACAATAAATGCATTCGATGCCGCAGCCTGCAGTGGTCAAAAACAGTAAATCTTATTTAAGAAAATGCTTAGGTATAATTTATGCTCTATAGAGTAGAGTAGATAGATAGTAAAAAAAAATGTTTATTGTTAATTACACACAGTGGCAAACTACAGTAGGTACCTATTCCTTAATTTCTTAATTGTTCTCTCCAGTGAAAGTACTAAACTCATCTTTTAATAAAACTAACCTATTGTCGAATTTGTTTTGTTTTTTTTTTCGAAACGCGTGTGCAATTTCTCGGCGTGAGTTTCGCACCTAGGCAGTTTAAATTGCCGGGCAATTTACGCGGCAATTTACGAGGTGTAATAGAACATCTTAGATTAGACTTTTAAAGTGTGTGTGAGTGTTTTGCATCGTTTTCTTATATCATACAAGCTATATAAACCGACGAGCATGTATGAGGCGCTTGATGAATGTAGATGAAGCAGAAGAAGAATGTATGGATCGTAGCAAGTGGAAGGAAGTGGTCTCTGCCTACCCCAATGGGAGAGAGGCGTGACGGATATGTATGTATGTAAGTACAAGCTATATTATCAGGAATAGAGGCTGCCCACGACTTCGTAAGCATTTATCGTCGTATTTTCGAAAATTTAAGTAATATCTTAAAATAATATAGTCTAGCCTATGTGTTATTCTTCGATAGTAAAAATGATATAACCTATCTATTATTCCGATGTGTACGCTACAATATTGTAAGTTTTCATTGTGAACTGTTTAGTAGTTTTTGTGTTTCGATCGATTTGAGGACGTCCATTCATTCATATATTTATAGGCACTATCATTGACTTTTATAATATTCATTATTAGGACGTGTGATATTGTATAGTCTTCAAAGTTATGGTGATAAATGCGGACCAAGTCACAGGCTGTCACTAGTATTACATTTATAATGTGACAACATATTATGTACTTACTTCTTAAACCTAGAACACACCTTGAAACGCAAATGCATCGCAACTGAAACTGCTAGTTACTTCAGTTGCGTTGCAGTTGCGTTTCCTCGTGTTTTTTGGCGCTTAGTTTCTCTATTGCAATATTGATATTCCCGTACTCTTAACTAAATAAAAGTAAATAAACTCAGAAGAGACCCGGAACTGAGAAAAGTTTTAAAATTAAATTTATTTGTGTTGTAAAATGTTTTAGGAAAAGGGCAAAGGAGGGTTGCTTTATACAGCCTTTATGTTTATTTGCCTTTAGTTTTGAAAGTTTAATTTTGTTACTAAAGGAAATTTTCGGTTAACATTGTTATTAGTTGTTGCGTTTCAAAGAAAATATTTTGTTTTCGAACGTTTACGTATAATTTTAGATAAAAAATAATGCAAATATTTTAAACGTGCAAATAATGATGAATTTGATAGATGTTTCTTAAACCTTAAACTAAAGGCCAAAACACACCGGATGCTTATGCGTTGCGTATGCGTAGACGTATGCGTACCTCTGAGTTGTAATGTATGGAACTGTCACCGCTTGCGTAACGTAGACGTACACGTCGACGTGACGCGTAGCCCGGTGCCACATCGAGTTACACCGTAACTACGCTGTGCTTACGTCTACGATACGCATACGCATCCGGTGTGTTTCAGCCTTAAGAAAAAACCAGTGAACAGATCTTGATGATACTTAAGAATTGTTTTCACTAAAGCTACGAGTACAATCAACTTCACAACGGAATAACATTTTTATGAATTTGTATCAAAATATAACTTTATAAGTAAATATAGACGAGGCGTACGAATTCGCGCGGAATAAGAAGTACCTACTTAACGAATTTGTGACTCAAAAGAGTATTACTGAAAATATATAAAAAGATATTGAATGTGCAAAATACCTACTGGTAATAGGTGGGTGTAACAAATCTCTCGCCTACACTTCATCTTATTATATTTTCTTGTGGGTGTACTTTGGTAACTCTCACTCAATCAATAGTACAGTGGAAGGTATAGGTAGGTATACTGTTTACACTATATAATACCTGTTGTTGTTATTAGCCCATATAGGGTGACTTTAAATTAGTGAACAAAAGAAAAGGATATGCATGTACTCGTGATAACAAACAACTTTTACTATGGGACCAAGCTCGAAATCATAGCAAAAAATTGTTCCCCCATAACTATCAGCGGGTGCATTTTGTATGGGGAGTTCAAAATTGAATGATTTCGACCTTGGTCCCATAGTAAAAGTTGTATGTTATCACGAGTACATGCATATGCTTGTCTATCGTTCACTAATTTAAAGTCATCTTGTATATGTCCCCACCGAGGGGCACGAGTCTACTCTCATACAGAGAGTGATAAGGCCGTAATCCACCACGCTGGCCATATTATACCTACTCGAATATAATACTTAGATACCATACTTTTTCCTGGATATTGCGGGGTCAAATTTTTATTATTTATTTATGGATAGCTATTTTGAAATATTAATGTTATTATATTTTTCTGTGTTTATGCCTGAAATTTGTAAAACTTAAATTGAAAAGAGCAACCTTACAGAGTTACTTGCTAGTAGGGTTCTTCTCTGGGGAAAACTGCACTCTTGCGAATCTAGCATTAACTTAAAAAAATGACCCGTCCTAAGTGTTGTCAAAACCTACAGGATTAAATGATTTTTCATTTCATTACATTTTCAATACTTTAAGGCCTTTACGCATTTTTGGCTGTTTAACTGCTAACGCGATGCAAATCAAATAGAAATTATTTGTTACCTTATTTATAAACATTGTCTACAAACGCAATGCGTTCTTACTTTCAAATGAAAAACTACCTTCACCGCATTTAAACACAGTCCGAAATCGTTAATCCTATCCCTTATCTTAATAAAGGTAATTTTATGAAGAAAATTTGACTTTCAGGTTAAAGGAATAAGGTAGGAAATGTATCTTTTTAGATACGGTACTACTAATTCTTGGCAGGCACAGCCTGGTACCATATTTACCTATAGTATATTGTATAGGATGCTTTGAAAATCGATTCTCGTAAAAGAAAAAGGTACGGAACTTTCAGTTATAGATTCATGCAGTACTTGCAAGACGAACATATTTTTGTCTTATCTACTATAATGACATTCAACATTATAGTCTCGGAGACTTGTTAAAGAAAGGCCAAGACAGAACGAACCGACGTGCATGTATGAAGTGACTGATGAATGTGGAATAGTCTATAGAGCTAAATATGTGTGTTTGGATCGTAGCAAGTGGAGGGAAGTCTCTGCCTACCCCAACGAGAAAAAGATGTGACAGATTTGCAATGTATCATTTTGAGAAGCTGACACAGTATCTTTAAATAATGTAGCTTGTGTGTTACTCTGATGCATTTAAAAAAAACTGTTGGTTTTATCATTTAAGCCATTGATGAATAAATTGGTCTCGAAGCGCGCGGAGACCATTTAAAAGTCTTTCATCCTAGCCTAAGAGTCAAAAACCGGCCAAGTGCGAGTCGGATTCGCGCAAGAAGGGTTCTGTTCTGTACCATTCACTATTGATATCAAGCAAAAAAATCATGTTTGTTGTATGGGAGCCCTTAATTATTGTTATTAGTCTATTTTTAGTATTTGTTGTTATAGCGGCAATGGTAATACATCATCTGTGAAAATTTCCACGCTCTAGCTATAACGGTTCATGAGATACCTGGTGACAGACGGACGGACGGACGGGGAGACAGACAGACGGACAGCCAAGTCTCAGTAATAGGGTCCCGTTTTCACCCTTTGGGTACGGAACCCTAAAAAAAGATGTCATTTTCTGTGATGTCTTTCTTTCGGTTACATCTGAATGACTTTATTCCTTGGCTTTATTCCTATGACTGAGTACATATGTTACAAGCTATTTTAACACATTTAGATTATCTCAGAACATCCCCCTATGTACCAGGATAACATAACCTGAAGGATTAAATAAAGGTTAACGCACATACACGTGTAGTTCGCCGGCATTCACCGCACAGTTCACCTCATGTTATATTCATTGTGACCTCTGTGTCTTCACCACGGGGAATCACAGCAGCAGCACTTACTGCCTGACAGTTACAGTTTGTTCAATATCACTGTCAAAACTGTATAACCCGACTAAATATGAATTAATTGTGGTATATAGTATGACAATTGTGATGTTGCGATACATTCTCGTTTAAATAGCCGGGTTATAGTCATTTGAAACAAATGAATTTATGAAACTATGACTTTTTAAATATTCATTTCATTTATATTTTTTTGGACTTTCAGTTTTGATTATTAGGAAAATTATAGCTCAATAAAGGTATCCTTTGAAAACATTTCTGGTGTTGCCTCTAATGACTACATACATACATTATACATACATATCCGTCAAGCCTTTCTCCCATCGGAGGCAGAGACAGAAGACCACTTAACTCCCCTTACTATGATCCCAACACACGTCTTTCGCTTCATCCACATTCATCAGTCGCCTCATACATGCACGACAGGTACCATAGACAATCAATAACTGCTTTTACTACTGTCTCTATGCAACCTATGGTACAGGTAGCGCTTCTGCCAAAACATATCTAGTAAGGTAAGGCTGGTAACCTTTCGTGAGGTTACGCGTGTTTAGAACCTACATCGTACAGTCAAAGTGTAGTAAACAATATGGACAGCTAAATTTATAATACGAGCAATTTTAGCACAGACATAACATAACTGTAGGAAAGAAAGAGGTGTGTTTGGATTCTAGCAATAAGAGGGACAACACGAATTACCTACCTATATTAAAAGCTACTTATTTACTTACAGCCTACAAAAGTCTTCTAACGCGCCACATTTAGGTAATAAGAAAAGGGTCGCATGTCATCACTAACACCACAAACTACATAAGTATTTCTTTTCTTATTTCGTCGCTTCAGTCAGTCCTAAGGCCTAGCGAATTGTATCGCAATTTTAACAAACCTAACATGAAAAAATAATATAAAATGCGCCTTTTTAGATTGAATTATAGTATTGTACTTTTACAAAAAATGTATACTTACTTATTGTATTGTAACATCCTATGTAACTCTGTGTAAGAGCAATAAATATGATTATGATTATTATAGTAATTTGTGTAACCCTAGCGTATACTTAACATTAGCTGGAAAGTAGGTACATACTTTATTACGATACAATGTATACGACTAACCAACAGTATTCTGAACAAAAACAACAACAAATCTTGTTTACTCAGAAATAATCCTACGCACCTAAACATATCTACAAATCTGTATCCAAACAAGTCCATTCTCAAATTTCATTCAACGTACAATACAACCTTTGAGTGACGTAGTACGCGGGGGTGAAGAGCGGGGTGTGTCCCGGGCGGGGGGGGGGCGGCACGTGTATCGTTGCTAAGCAACCGTGTACTTCGATTTCATTACGATCGCTCACGCAAAGAAATTATTATTATTATGATTTTTTTAAGGAGATATTGTATTTTGATTAGGTTGGTACCATTTTACTATTAATTGTAATAGTACCTACACTGTTTGTAGTACTTATATCATATCTAGGAAATTAGGCGAATGACCTTTATATTGAAGGGATGTTTTAAGTCGTAGCATTTAGGTTGTGTTTAGTAAAGTTAAATTAAACTAACAAATCAACAAAATTAGTTACACATCTTCGTGTAAAGACCTCCATTTAAACGAGACCTCTATATTTCGTACAAGTTCGTATAAAATCTAACATTTGAAAGGCCTTATTGTAGTGGTCACTTTGCTACGCCGTAGCGTCGTAGAGGGCGGGGCGCTACGATATATCTACGAAGGCTATAAGGTTTTCGGATAAACATAGATACTTATTTGATGATCTTTTTAAATAGATAGATAATTCGATGTTAAGTTAATATTTAAATAAATATATGCTTGCTTGCTATGCTAGATTAACTAGTCCTACTCCAAAGGTTGCCTGGAAGAGATCACTTTTAGTGATAAGGCCAATGCGCACAATGTTATACTTTTAAGTTTTTTCTGCAATCTCTTTGTGTTCAATAAAGTGTTTCTATCTATCTATATACCTATGATTAATAGATTTAATAAAAATCGTTAGGTAGTATAAACAATATTAAAATAATAAAGGGGCTTGTTTACAAAAACATTTATGTTTTCGATACCCTTTCCTTATTTACAAATCTCATAACAACAAAACAAAAAGCTTCAAAACATAACCTTAAATTTACGAGCTTTATCACCCTTCCCGGGGTTCTGACCTTTAAGTCACGTGGGCGAAAGCTCGTGTACGGGAAAGCTGCGCAGAAATGAGACAAAACACTTTTTAAAGCTTCCCTTCATTCATTAGTTTTTGAGCCTTTTTCTCCGTTTTCCTGGTTGGGGAGTGGTGAATTAATAAAAGGTCTCATGCGCCGTTTATTTCGTACTTGTAAGGTGTCTTTTATCTGTTGTGTAAGTTTTGTTTTGTTTCAATTAAAAACAGTTAGAATTTGCTTCCGGTTTTGATGGGTTTTTCTCTAGTATTTTATGTATTAAAATGATAAAATTACAAATTGATATTTTGTTTTCTAACTTAATTAATTGTTCCTGCTATTGTGATATGTGTAACAAATCAATACATATTAAAGGGGTAAAGTAACATATTATTTTGTTTTCAGTCAAAATTATTTAAAAACGTCAAAATGGTATAAAGATCTATCTGCACAGATCCGGGCACGGTCCGGGCCGTGGCCCGTCAGGAGTCATGATAACGTATGTGAACGAATCCATAGAAAATGTATGGAATACGCGGCCCGGATGTGTGTTGATAGATAGACCATAATACATACGGATATTATTTAAGTAACAGACCTCTCCTTCCTAAATTAAAATTATTTAAACCGTCAAGTCAATGAGGCTTATCAATGATAAGGTATCACAATCTTGGTCAATTGCAGATGAGATATCAAAAATAGTATAGGTACATAAATATGCATCATATAACAAAACATTACACAAACTATAGACTTAAAATTACGCAATGGACAATAATTTTGTAACATCTCTTCGACCTGCGACTTGGAAAGCGAATGAATTATAATAAATTATAAAACACTTTCCATTTAATAAAGTAATTTGTTGGAATCCAATGTTTTGATTGGAATCGTGTTTTTAATGTCATGTCATAAATTGTGTTAATTATTTATTAAGGCAACCGTAAAATTGGTATATTTTCACTTAATGGATCTTTTTAGATGATATATCGACTGTGGAAGTTTTTTTTAAACTACGAGTAGCTAATTTAATGGATTGTAAGATTTATTAATTGAATTCAGGTAGTCTTCAATGTGAGAAGAAATTCGAAGGTGTATGTGAAATCCGCCAACCCGCACTTGGCCAGCGTGGTGGATTACGGCCTAATCACTCTCTGTATGAGAGTAGGCTCGTGCCCCTCGGTGGGGACATATATGGGCTGATAAAGAAGAAGTCTTCAATGGTAATAATAAAAATGGCGCAAATGTTAAAAGTAGGGTATTTCAAGATACTCTTCAAAAATCAGGAGCCCAAGTCTGCTTTACAATATTTTCAGATGTGTGTCTGCAGTGTCAATGTATTTTTTTGCCACATTTAGTCGCAATCAGTGTAAGCTATTGTTTAGCAGAATACCAAATGTGTCAAAAAATGCCATTGACACTCTGCCGACACACAACTAAGGCTATTTTAAATTAGCAGACTAGGGCCCTAGGTGGCTTGCAGCATTAACTTTGCTAATGTTTAAAATATAACGTAAAAGTTTTATCAAAACTGACGTTCTTTTTACGAATTCTTTTTTGGCCACCGGCTATAACAGCTTTGTTTTCAATAATGTTTAAATAGAAACATAAAGAGATGACATAACCTTAACAACATAATAAACATCTTAATAAACTCTGCATTTACCTAATTTAAAGAATCACATCGACCTTGGTTGAATGGTTGACAAATATATATTTATCCTTGATCCTCACTCGTCAATATTCTGACATCCAACTAATATTATAAATGTCAATGTTTGTGCCGATGGATGGATGTTTGTTACTTTTTAACGCAAAAACTACTGAATAGATTTTGATGAAATTTGACAACATTTTAGTTTTATCAGAATAACACATAGGTTATATATTCTGCAAATATTCTGTAAATCCAAGATATAGCGATAAAGCGTACGAAGTCGCGGGCAGCCTCTAGTCTGTTATATGACGTCACATTCCCACTTATTTATTCATAACACACTCTGACATACAGTGTAATATCTTACTATGCATGTCATAAGTGATCAGTATAATGTCAAACGGAGACCTTGCCTCAATGATTTATTACTACACATTTTGACAAGTGTCGCGCGTCGCGCGTAATGGCGGCGGCGTGCTCTCTTTCTGCCTGCGTAATCGAAATTAAAATTGTGAATCTGTATTTGCCCTTGAGATATTATAATCTGTGAAAGATATTTATTTATGCCTTTTTTAATTTATCGGAACGATTTAACATTTTTGACATTTCTCGTGACATTTTTGTAAACACTTTACAATGTGACATATTACCTTGAAAAAGTAAATAATGAATTAAATTTGTCTATTTCTCATCTAAATTAATTCTTGTAATCAGGAAATAATTTGTTAAAATGTTGTAATATAACTTTAATTTCATCAATATTTTATTTGGCGCCAAAACTTTCACCGCGCAAAACTGACAGCTGTGTCTTTTTTAATGGCAACAAGATGTATTCAGCCAGTTTTTTACGTTTGATATTCACAAAATCGTTCATCAAATCGCAAAGAGACTTGTTTTATTTTTAAACGCGCTCCGTGGCCTCTGACAGAATGTAGTGCCAATGTCACTTTAACTAGGTCTATGTCAGCGGAGTGGCCTTACTGCCTGACTGCGATAGCGTTCCGGCCTTATGTGGCTTGTTAATAGCCTGTAAGCCTTTTCGTGTGTCACTATGAGCTGATATCAACGGACAATGAAAGTTAAAAAAAGGTTATTTGAAAATCGAATTGATTTTGATTTTGACAGCTGAATTAGAAAATGGCGGCCATTTTGGTTGTTTTGGTTGTTTTGTTGTGTTAACAACAAAATAAAAACTGTAAAAACATTACCTTATCCCAAAGTAACAATTTCGAAATATCCAGCTTCAATTTGATTAGTTTTCGCTGCTACAATCACCCACGTTCATTATACAATTTTAATAATATCTATTATTACACATAAACACATGATATAAATCAATATAATTAGTTTAAATCATACAACCCACTGTTCAATGTCATTTGATAAAATTTATGACAGCCTAGTACTTTATTATGCATTGTTTTTGTTTTTTAGGTATTTAGTAACATACTCTTGTTTTTGTGGTGCACTTCCTGTTGAAAATCAGGGTAAATATTCTGCTTGTGGACAACTTTTCCGAAGATACGTGGGTTGAAAAGTTGATGCTGAAGAAGAAGGAACAACTTTAAAAAAATTCGTAAATTATTCTTTTTTTTTTTTACTTGTCTACAAACAAACTAAAAGGAGGTTGTTCTCTGAACATCGCTACGTCTGTATATTGATGATGATGATGAATCAAACAACTATTTCTTGTTTCTCACTTTTATGATAGCTAGCTGCTTTCCTAAATAGCTAGTTTACTCGTATTTTTTAACAAACATTTTTTTCTTTCTAATCAAATTGCCTGAACTAAATTAAATTGCTTGTAGGTACCTACTATTAATTGTTTACGAGAGTTTATGTAGTAGTTACAGTTTATCAATTGTGTTACAATTGCATACATTAAAATTAATTGATTAACTCTATTAGGAAAATCGAATTAGTGAAAAACGGTCAAGTACGAAAAGGTAATAAATCGTATTATTTTTAATGAATATTGATGCAATACACTAAGTAGGTAAGTGTAACGTTATGTACTTTTTAAATGGTAACTAAGTAACTACCATTTAGTACCTGTGTTATGTACTTTTGCAGTGTACATGTAGATACATATACATACATACATATGTACATGTACCAAGACGATTTGTTCGACCAGCTGATACATTTAGTATGGAAACTACAATTGTGTTGTATAATTCGAACTCTCTCCCGTGGGAAAAGTCGTCCAGTTTTAAAAGTACGATTCCCGTCTGTTACAAGATGTATAAGTATCTGTTAGGTGGAAATATTTTTTTTTTAAGTTATTTAAACACTATACGTCTTCTACTATCTACATACCAAAGCCGCCGGCATGCCGCCGGGCTCAGCCGGCGGCTTTACGTCATACGAATGGCAGCCGTCAAAAAAGCCGGCGGCTTTGGTGTGTAGATACCATTCTAATATAATAATTTAATTATTCAATTAAACAAAATAATCTAATTATAAAAAAACCAATCACCCGAATGTACCTACTAAAAATGCAATACTAACTACGCAGCATTTCTGAATCGAGAATCGCGGCCATGAGCCTAACCTTGCTATTGCTCGCTCATTTCAACACGTGGCTGTTATGCATTTGCATCTCTTTCTAACTAGTACACTACCGGATTGTGAGTGATTGAAGAAATTGATATTTTCCCTTCAGAATATTATAATAGTGTTGGAAATGGAAAGGTTAGGAAATGTCAATGTCGAATATACGAGTAAATGTGAAGATATTTTTATCTATTTACTATTGTTTTGAGGAATACAATTGATATTTGATAATTAATTTCCAATACTGGTGACAATTTTAGATGTTATATTTCCATTTAAGTAGGTAAGGTAGGTAGGTACATATACCAACTGTTTAATATAGGTAAGTATTTATCTTATTTCTCAGAGTTTAAATGACAGCTAAGACCCAGAACACACGGTGAAACGCAACTGAAACTGCTAGTTACTTTTGAGTTGCATCGAAGTTTCTGCTACAGACTTCCTTAGAAAACAACACACGACGCAACTAGTTTGAAACGTTTCGTTTCAGTTGCGTTTCACCGTGTGTTTTGGCGCTAAGCTAACTCATCATGGTGGCACTTTATTTAATAATATAAAAGAAGTCTGAGAAGTAAAATAGGTTATTTTAGTATAATTACTGCATCTCACTATTTTCTTATTTGATTTCGTTCTGAAATTACTAATAATAAGAAAAGACGAAGAAAACCTATAAAAATAAGATTTTTAAATGGTTTCCGCTTCATATAAGAAAAATATTTATGTATTTACAAAAATACATATTGTCTCTAGATTTAACCACTGCTTAATTTCCTACTTACCTAAAAATAACTACAATTCTACGTAGCCCGTACGCAATTTTATGCTGTCGACACACCTAAGCCGCCGGCTTTTTGACAGCTGCCATTCGTATGACGAAAAGCCGCCGGCCTACCCCGGCGGCATGCCAGCGGCTTTGGTGTGTAAAGAGCATTATACGACATTTTAGGAACCCTAAAAACATCTAAACCTAAAGGCTGAGGGTTACGCTAGACGTAATGATCATAAACCTTATTTCCGAACGCAAATGCCTTGATGTGTCTGTTCCATCACCAAATTGGTTTTACAGGGGTTATTGTATACAGCCTATTTTATTTCGTAAAGCTTTTTGGATATGAAGCGAAAGAAGTGTGTTTGGATTGTAGCAATTGGATGGGTCTCTCTGTCTACCCCGATGGGAGAGAGGCGTGATAGATATGTAGAGACTCTTGACTGATACGAATGGTACGTTAGTGGTTGAATTTGCTTTTATGTATTTATATATTTAAGTTATAGCAAAAACTTATACATACATACTTGCCACGGCTCTCTCCCATCGGGCTAGACAGAGACCACTTCCCTCCACTTGCTACGATCCAAAGACACCTATTTCCCTTCATCCACATTCATCAGCCGCCTCATACGTGCACGTCTCAAAAACTTATACCCCGCTATTACAAAACGAGTTTTAAATACAGTTCTAGGTCTAGGGCTAATGACATTAATTTTTTTAACGTTTTGTCCATAGCCGAAACGACATCTCGAAAACTCTTTTTGCAATAAGGAGTAGGCTTTATATACATAAATATTACTATTAAAACATTGAAAGACTTTTGACTATATTTACCTGCAAATTACAAATATTTTATTGCATATATTATACTTACTTTGAAAGTAGGTATTGGTAATAAAATTTTCCATTGTGCTTATTAAGTGGGACAGTTGTGAAATGCATTGTTTCTGTCCGAATGCAGTTCTGCTGTAATTCGCCCTAAATATTAGTGCATTTAATGCGTAAGCAATTTCTTGGACTTCATACTGTCGTGTTTGAATGAGGCTTGAATTATGTCATTTAATTTTATTTCTTTATTTAAAAAAAGTTTCTAATGATTATTTAAAAAATGCAATAACGATCGACGACGTGAATGTAATCGTCTGATGAAGCGAAAGAAGTGTGTTTGGATCGTAGCAAGTCGGGGGAAGTGGTCTTTGTCTACCCTAGCGTTGCCGAAAAATCGATAGTTTTACAATCGATTGTTAAACGTCAAAAACATGTACCCTATCGATAGCACAATCGATACTATCGATACTATCGATAGTATCGATAGTATCGATTGCTCTTGCGCTGCAATAGTATCGGTTTACAGCAATACTATCGATAGTATCGATAGTTTCGATCGCTGCCGATCAATAAACTATCGATAGTATCGATACTATCGATAGTATTGCTCTCCAATATTGAATCTACAATCGATACTATCGATAGTATCGATAGTTTTGCACAATCGATAGTGATAATAGGGAAAATAGACCTGTCAAATTTAGTTCCAAAAATATCTTTCGTGAAATGCATACATACAGCGCCGCGGCCATCTTTCCTTCTGGGCGGTGTTGCTAGGTAAATTATCAAAAATAAAACAGGATATCATTATTATACAGGCAGTAAAATATAAAATGAAAAAATATAGTAATAAATAAGATATTATAATTATAAATAAACTTTAATTTTATTAATATACATAATATAATAAAGATAGTACTAGAAAAGAGGTTTTGGTTAAATATGGTCATGTCATTATATTCTACCACCCATTATGCCTGCTTACTGAATGCAATACTATTGAAAAAAATATCACTATCGATTGTGCTATCGATAGGGTACATGTTTTCGACCTATCGATAGGCTATCGATAGGCTATCGATATTGGCCTATCGAGCGGCAACACTAGTCTACCCCGATAGAAAGGAGACGTGACAGTATGTATCCAAAAAATTTAAGTTCCTATTTCGAATTTTACTATTTCGTCTTGATTTTAAGAGCTCTAACGCACTAGCAGTTGTGAATTGCTATTAAGGGCCAAAACACACCGGATGCGTGTGCGTTGCGTGTGCGTACTCTGAGTTGTAATGTATGGAACTGTCATCGCTTGCGTAACGTACGGAACGCATCCGGTGTGTTTTGGCCTTTAATGTGAAACTGCGTCAATACGGACCGCCTGTAGCGTTTCCTAATTTTAAATAACATGCGTAAAACCGCGACTTTATTTTTATAATTTTCATGAACTGCTAACTATATTTTTACAATGTTGCAAATAAATCATTCTACAGAGTGTAACAGAATGGGGATATAATGCCGAAACAGAGATAGTCCTCATGAAATTGAACAACTTTCCCAAAGGAACATGGGCCGTAACTCGAAAAAAAAATTCGCCTCCCCATACAAAATGTCCGAGCAGCTGATCGAGTAAGTATGGGGGCGATACAATTTTTTTTTTGTGTTAAGACCCATGTTCCTTGGGGAACGTTGTTCAGTTTCATGAGGACTATCGCTGTGTTTCGGCATTATACCCCTTTCTGTTACACACTGTATATCATTCGTTTAGTGCGCAACATTTTTACTTACTGTTGATTTTTTTTTTATTGACTCAAGTGATCTCATTAAAAACGATGTCAAATAAAAATTTTTGTTATAATGTTACCTCTGTTGCAGAAAGATTTGTTAAAGGTATTTATCCATTAAACATCGTGCCGTCTTATTCTGATATTTGACAATGACAGTGACAGCTATAGGTTTAATGCGGTGTTAGCTTAATTTTGACATTTCATTCGTAGAGAAAGATATACGTACTAAATTATTTTCATAAGAGCTGTTACGCACTACTTACATCAGACTGTTATCTGATCCGAGATATTTAAGGTCAAAACACACCGGATGCGTCTGCGTAGACGTACCTATGCGATGCGTACTTCTCTGAACTGTCACCGCTTGCGTAACGTAAACGTAGACGCAAGCGGTGACAGTTCCATACATTACAACTCAGAGGTACGCATACGTCTACGTATACGCATCCGGTGTGTTTTGGCCTTTACTAAATATCTCGGATCGAATTAGAATCAGGGGCCCAAGTTTGCTCATTTAAAATAGCCTTAGTTGTTTGTCGGCAGAGTGTCAATAGCATTTTTTGACACATTTGGTATTATTTTGGTATTTGGTATTCTGCTAAGCAATGTTTTATACTGATTGCGGCCCAATGTGTCAAAAAATTACATTGACACTCATTGACACTCATTGACACTCTGCCGACACACAACATAGTATATTGTAGACTTATTGTAAATAAACAGACTTGGGCCCCAGATACAGCTTGCGTAATCGCTCATAAAGTTAATATTTTACCTGCACAATACATATCGAGCCTAAACTTACAAATTACAAAAATAACCTTCCCCACTCTTCAAGGTTTTAAATAAAATGCCTATAGTCATATTAGCTATACAATAAAGTTGGCTAGAAGTGCGCAATTTTCGTAATACGTCATAAATGCGCGTTAGGTGTTAGGTGTGACTTTGGGCAGTTGCAACAGTAAGGCCATGGTCAGTTTTATATAAACAGACTTTGCAAGTATGTAACATATACGAGACCACACTTATATGTACTTACTTACATGTGGATATTTAACTTTTTTCTTTTTAAAATTGTTTTTTTGAAAGTTTGATTTGAATGTTTTGCATCAGCTGAAGTCGATGAGGAAGGAATATAAGGAGTGGTTTTATTTTTTTCATATACAAATGAGTTTGACAGCGTGTCAAGGTTGCGACAAGTTTTTCATAGTTTTCTTGGTTAGATGACCTGTCAAAGGATAGGAAATACTATACAAAAAGGTAGCCATTTTGCGTCAGACCAGGCACGCAGATCCAGACGGTATGGCTCCTCCTAAGGCTGAAATTGGAGTCATATTTGACATAATGTGTCAAGCTATTCCAATAAGGTTTTGTTTAAGTGTCTGGCTGAAAATGATTCGGGGAGCAAACGAGAGTTGACCAATGAGATTTCGTTATTTCTACATCTCTTAAAAATACACGAAATTTGAATTTCGAACATAATGTTCCGTCATCTCTCCTATGTCATGGAAATCGGGTCTTAAACCGATCTATATGTGATGCTTACTCGTACAAATGTGTTGTTTACATCATTATAAATAAGATAGAGCATAAACAATTTGAAACTTCAAAACTTGGTACATTTCCAAAACCTTTTCGTAGTACTACGCAATTCTCACCCCTTGCTCTGAAACTATACAACAGCCACAAGCATCCCTTTTAAAGTAAATCCGTCCAGAGACCTTCAGGCTATAAACTTGCGCGCGCGCCGGCGTGGCCCTCAAATCAATTTAAACTTAACCCACTGATCATGACATACTTTTAACGATTACGCATGCGCGTGTGTGTGAGTGATATACACCAATTTTTCGGCGATGCGTTTAGACAGATACGAGAAATAGGCCAGTCGATCGACTCATTGTACCTAAGTAGATTGCACGAAAAATGAGGGCGCTATTTGCATTCATTAAATTCAATGTTATTGGTTTTGTTTTTGGTATTATTTTCTATTAGATTATATTCTCTTTAAAACTTAATCTTTTTGCTTGTGTATTGTTACGTGTTGCCAACATAAAATATGCAAATATCCGATGACATAACCAACGCGACATCACCAAAATAGGTCATTATCATTACTCAATATTTTCTTTTCACTTTTGCAGCGGCGCAAGGTTGCATCAAAAAATACCTTTTTTAAAAATAAAATCTCGATTGTTCTTTTTACGAAAAGAAAAACATTGATAAATAAAAACTTAAAATACAACATTCAAAGTTCGAAGGCGGAAAGAACGGCGCCAGATAGAAGCAAGGCCATCAACCAAGGTCCTTTAAACCCAATCTTACGATCAAACTATAAACTCTATTTTGATAGCGATACAGTCGTTAATTAGTTGTGAGTGATTCCAAGACAATACGCTGGGTGTTTAATGCAAGCATTTTTCAGTAATAGGTAGAGATCAAGGTTGCCAGTACTTAGGTAAAGGTCGCGAGGTTTGAGGCAAAACGTTGAATCATAAAACACTTCATTTTGAATCGGATTTTTTTTTAATGATGATGATGGAATAGAAACACGTGTACTTATCTACCTATAGGCAGTTATACACTTATTTGAAACTCTGTTTAATTTAAGTATGAAGAAGCTAAGAAAAAAGCTAATCAAATTAATATTGGGTTTATCGCCCAATGCCCAGTTCAGTTTATAACGTAAAGACTTAATACCGTATTCAGCCTAATTTAAAAAATCTTAAATAACCTCAAATGAAATGTAAGTATAAATTAATAATACCTGCAGTCACCTAAAAGGATAAAACACCGCTCCAATTAAAGAATACATAAACAAATATAAGTAGGTCACGGATGCTCCAACAGTTTCTCATTACTACCAAATTAATGTATGAATAGGCTGGCAACATTGACAAATTGCGGCACAAACATAAGTATGAAGAGGACAGCACTATGTAACAATGCACCGCCCTTGAAACTGTCAATGAAACATTGTAGTGATCGCTTTTGAGTCAGTTTTATGACAATCGCTCTTTTAGTGAGTGAAAGTGATGTGTTTTGAATTTAAAATCAAGCAAGCAAGCAAATGAGAAATATTTTTAAATAATAACAGAATTGTCATTAAAAAATCCAAAAAACCTTGGACTCATTGAAATGTGAACTATAACATCTTGATTATAAGATGCATTACAATTAGTTATATAAGCCACGCACGTGTAAAAAAATTCCATCAGCTGTTCACAGATAAAGGAGAGTTTTATCAAAAATAATCTAAAGGCAATATAAATAAAAAGTTGTCTTTAGGAAGTCTATCTATGAGCTGCTATCTAACTAGGCCAAGGCTAGGCAAATTCGCGAACCAACGGATCTTGACCTCCAACGAGGCATCGGATTCCCCCCTTCGGCCCACTTTGCTAAGCCGCGGGAGGGGGTGGAAGGTCACACTAGTTTAGGCGCGATGATGCCCGAATGTTTACGAAGTTCGCCGAATTCTGATAATACTGCAAAAGAGTGTTTTTTGCGTGAACAGTGTTTGGATCAAGGCTGAAAAGATTTACATTTTACATAATACTAGTAAAGCTACATGCAATTTTATACTAGACAATTCTAAATATTATTACTGTAATGTAACGAATTAAAATATAAGTCTTTTTTTTTTCAAAATGGCGTCTTTAACCTTATAAAGAATTTTTGGACTAATTTTTTAGTTTCGTCATATTTTACCTTTTTTGTATAAAGCTGTTATAAATCAACATTAAACAATTTTTCCATAAATAACAAAAAATATACATTTTGTCGAAACTATTCTATGTATTATTATGGAGAATCCCAATCCACTATTACAATGTAGTTATGTTTATTGTAGCCATAAATAACCATAAAACATTTCTTTAAAAAATACCGTTTTTTAACTAGCAACCCTTTACGGTATTCTGGCAAAACAAATGACTATTAGGTAGGTAACTCCAAAAAAAGGAATGCACGTCTATATCGTTTTTGTGAAATTATTTTTTTTACTATCCAATGGTCTGTAATATTAGTATGTTTTTTCAATATTAATTATTAGAGGTAGGTATTTAAAAAAAGAAGGTAGATAAAAATACCTACAGATGTATAAAGAGCAGTTCGTTATTTTTTGAGGTTTTGTAACTGTCATCGAAACAATACAAATTTAAAATGATTCTTAAACAAAAAAAGATCAGAAAAGAACAGCTGTTTCGAATGAACCAAAGTCTAGACAATGGAACATTATTTAAATACCGAATGATTGTACCAAAACATCATCGGCCTTGTCATTTGTCCCCATTTGTAAGATATAAATCGTGTACTCCCAATTTCGCACTCATCCCGGTCGCGAATTGAGCACATCATCAAGGTTGGGAGAGGATGATATTATTTAGCTAGTATTTTAAATATGAAGTAATAGTTACAAAAATAACTTAAGCGTACTTTTGTGACTTTGACGTATGGAGAAAGAGCGCGAAAGCTTAAAAGTCGTTCAATATATCTGTGGTCTTTTGAATTACTTTATTTTTTCTTTTCGTCTTTTGAGTTACGTTAAAAAAGAAAGATTTTTTTTTATTTATTAAGTCATCGGTCTACAGCCTCAAATCTATAATATTTTAATTTATATAAAGTGTATGAATAAGACTGTAAACTGTGGTTGTGCCATAATAAATAAAATAAAATATAAAGGAATTATGTATAAAAATACTGAACTAAACTTTTTTTTTCATTACTGAGCATTTTACAGAAATGTGTAATGTAACTAACTTTGATTTATAGTCTCACTAAAATTTGGAACAATATTCATAACTCACTTCTAAAAAGATAATTAAACAGATACTCCATTCAAATAATGTAGTTACCTACATAGTATTTTACACACGCGAGTTTATCTCCTCTTTTTTCGTTCGCATCCGCGCGCGCGCAGATCTGTGTCAAGGAGACGCGTGATTGGTGAAAAATTCGCGAACCTTGTTCAATAGTCTGCTAGAATTAGGACTGTCCGAAGTTATTTATTTTATTACAGTGTTTTATTTAATTTATATATATGAGAACTACTGAAGTATTTTTGGGGATATGTTATTGGTGGTAAGGTCGCTTTTATTTTTGTAAATATCTATTTATTACAAGTAATAATAAAATAAATAAAAAGTCAGTTGCATTTTAAAGATTTTTATACTTAGAAGTGTTTCATTTTAAGCTGATAAAATGAAAAGGTATTTCTATGGTAGAGTAGGAAATGGCAAGGCGCGGCCTAGACGTAAAATATTATGGCTTATGTCAAATGTCATTTATGTTACTTCTATCTTCCTCAAATCTTCCTGGCTTTACATTTTTGTCTCTTCTCCCACACTTCATGATCTGACAATGCATATAGGTTAATTAAGTATTTAATAAGTATTTATTTTTAGAACACAACTTACTTCGAATAATTCCACATAAGAGAGACGCGGACAGATACGAGACGTGACAGATATGTATGTATGTCTGTCGAGCCTCATAAATACATACATGTAGGTACTACAGCAACCCAACAGAGTTTCTTGCTAGGTTCTTCTAGCACTAGCTTTAAAAACAAGTACCTTTCTATAGGTAATGTAAAGGTTTCAAGAGCATTTTTTGTGCCTATAAAATAAATATATTTTTGAGTTTGACTATACACTTAATTCCACTCAAAAAATAACGTCAATTGATCTTCATCTAGAGGAATAACAATTATAAATATAACACTTACTAGGTATACAATTATCGTACGCCTCTGTCATCGACCCCGTTATTATTTAGAACAAAATCTGACACTGCCCATAACCTCGTCATTATTATATCACAACGGATTCGCAGTCCAAATTCCACTTTCACTGATAACTACAATTAAAAGTAAAGGCGTAGTTTTAGGGTTCCGTACCCAAAGGGTGAAAACGGGACCTATTTATTATTACTGAGACTTTTCTGTCCATTTCTCCGTCTGTCTGTCACCGGGCTGCATCTCATGAACCGTTATAGCTAGAGCGTTCATATTTTCACAAATGGTGTATTAACAATTACCATTGCTGCTATAGCAACAAATCCAAAAAATAGAATATTAATAATTAAGGGAGGCTCCCATACAACAAACGTGATTTTTTTGTCTTTTTTTTGCTCGATATTAATAATGGCTAATGGTAGACATTATTATTAGGCTATGGTTAACCTAGAGAATTATACGGAATCCTACGTGCACGAGTCCGACTCGCACTTGGTCGGTTTTTTTTTATTACGAGTTCAATGACCGCGTAAACTTTGGTGGCTCGCCGACCTATGTATTAAGCGATAGTTTATTTATAAATAGGCGAATCTATCACTATGAGCTGATACGATGTAGTCTGTAATGTAACTGAGGAGAGAGAATCGAAATCAAAAGTCAAACTGTATTTCTTCTTACTTGGCCTTTAAAGGCTACACCGGATGCGTATACGTTGCGTATGTGTTGCGTATGCGTAGACGTATGCGTACCTCTGAGTTGTAATGTATGGAACTGTCACCGCTTGCGTAACGTACACGTCGACGTGACGCGTAGCCCGATGTCACATCGGGTTACACCGTAACTACGCGCCTGGCTACGCCGTTCTTACGTCTACGTTACGCATACAAGCATGTATGAGGCGATTGGTGAATGTGGATGACACGAAAGAAGTGTGTTTAGATCGTAGCAAGTGGAAGGAAGTGCTCTCTCTCTATCCCAATGGGAGAGAGGCGTGACGGATATGTATGAACTATCTTTATTTGATAGGCAAATCTATTATTGCATTTGAAAATGTTGACAATAATAATTACTTACCAATACTTAAGACATATAACCCCTACAACCAATTTACGTCATTCCTTATAATGTTTCCATTATAATACCTACAGTTTCTTATTTACTATAGTTCTCTAGTAGTCTAAGTCTAGTAGATTTACGATTATAACCTCTTATATAAATATTTAGTAGAGGTGGGCCGAGTACTCGGTTAATACTCGGTACTCGGCGTACTCGGCACTTTTTTTACTACTCGTAATCGGCCGAATAACTCGGTTAAAATGCCGAGTACTCGGTACAAATAAATCTACCTTGAACATTGGATCTGCTTGGTAGATCTTAGTCTAATTCCTTCTAATGGTACATATTTAGGCCTTTGCCCAGCTGAAGCAATGTTGTGTATTGCTATCATAATTATTTAGAAGAAAAATTCATAAGTAGTGTTTTTTCAAAAAAAAATTGCCACTTGACGGTTGCGGTTTATTGTTTTCATTATAAATAATTAGCGGGGTGCGGAGGGACAGCTATAACACCATTATCACCACTCGCTCCCGAGCTTCTTCGCGCGAAATTCTACTTACCTACTTTAACTATACCGAGTAACTCGGCCGAGTACTCGGCTCGGTAAACTTTAAACCGAGTAATACTCGGTACTCGGTTACTCGGTAAAACTGGTACTCGGCCCATCACTAATATTTAGCAAATAACACAATTTATGACCAAACATTAAACGTAATATAGAGCGATGAACCTTGCCAGTCACTGACATTGCTATTTATTATATTTTGTATCTTATAACAATATTTATGATGAAATAATGGCAGTTTGACGCAAACTTGAACTAAAATACAATATTTCTCATTTATATTTTTTGTACCGTAACAAAACAGATGACAGCTGCAAATTAGGTTAGAAATAGGTGATAAAAAATCATGTTCTATTTTTTAAAAGTGTTCTCGCTGTAATCGCATTTTTCAAAACAATTTTCGGCTTAGCTACTCACCGTTTAAGATTAACAACCAGTTTTAGAACCTACTAAAATACCTTAAGACTCCTTATAATTGTATCATAATAATTCGTAGATTTCTTTTACACCCGTGTAACAATATTTCTAAGAAATTCTCATTATTACAGTAATATAAACAATTTGTTAGAACTGTATCTCTACCATGGTTTGAAGTTCTAAAAGAAATCGCGCCAAAACCGTCTACTGCGTCGAAACATAAACACTAACGCAACTGCACATGCGTAATGGTATCTACACACCAAAGCTGCCGGCTTTTTTGACAGCTGCCATTCGTATGACGTAAAGCCGCCGGCCTAGCGCGGCGTAATGCCAGCGGTTTTGGTGTGTAGATAGCATAAGAGTGCTTATCTTATTTCCAACTAATTATTATAAATGTCAATGTTTTGTGCCGATGGATGGACAGATATGAGGATGTTTGTTAATCTTTCACGCAAAAACTACCGAGCAGATTTTAATGAAACTTTACAATAGCACATCAAATCATAGGCCTACATTATTTCAAGATATTAGGTAAGTAAGTTTTCCAAGATATGACTGATATAAATGCGTACGGAGTCGCGGGCAGCCCCTAGTTATTTAATAAAATACGAAAGTTTTTTTGAACGACGCCAATTGCAAAAGCTTCTCTTATTTATTTAACAGTTTCTTGCAAGATGATAGTACATAGAGACAGAAAAAAAGAGAAGTTATACAAAAGGTACAGCATATTTCTAAAATAAATTTCTTCCTGTAGACTCTCTGTTCCCACAGAGAGAGAAGTGATAGCATGAAGGCAGGATAGTCACTTAACCTCTCAAGTCTCTCCTCTTATCCTCATAAAATCATGTTAAATAATTGACACCTTCCATTCAAAATTTACAGCGGCACTTGGTGTAGGTACCAACCACAGAGCACCCCCTAATAGAGCCCGAATCATTACAATTTTATTCGAAACAAAACTCACAACTTTAGGCGGCAAGAATGAAGTGCGGGGGACGTGACAACTATGCTGTGATTTGCTGAATCAAGGTCAACGCATCGCTTAGAGATGTGCCGTGACGACAGTTAGGTTTATCGATAAAACATTTACATAAGTGTGTTACATTTTTTATTGTTGAACAATTCGATGTTATAACAAAATTAAATAATTAGAGAGGTTAAGTTAAAATTGCATGACAATTGACGACACTTACCGGTAAAATTAATTTGAAAATAAATACATGCTTCCGAAAACTGAATTTCAGTGTCCCAAATAACCCAAAACTAGGTTATTATTTAGAAACTTCTAATAAATATGCTGTACCTTTTTTGCTCAGGTCAGGACATTTAGGAAATCTTTAAAAGAAAACAAACACTAACTTTATTCTATTATTTGCGATGATAGGTAATAAAAAAATATCGAAGTACTGTTCTTTACATATTAATAATAATTATTAGTTATTTTTTATCTACATCTCATCTCAACAAAAAGTGTATATTATTATTGTATTTGATAAAATAAATCAATTACATTCAGTCGATAAATTTGTTACAACTCTAGTACTGAAATTTCGGAAACAAAAAAGGATAAACATAGTAATTAGCATAATGATAAAAAGGGATGTAGGCAAATCAAAATTTGTTGTCCAGTGTAACATGAACTCCGCGTAATATAAAACAAAAATTGTTTATATTTATCGGTGAAAAGTTATTCAATTTTTCTTAAAGCAAGATGTCCCAGAATTTGTCCCGTACCATTTCACAGAACACACTGTTATTTTATTACGCTTTAAAGCAAAATAAAAGCCATGTAAATTGCGAAAAAGCTTGTGCGTACGGATGTGACAGCTGGTCAGTACTGACTTGAATGACATAGTTCGCTTTACTACATCTGCCGAAAAAGACATATGTACGGTGCACGTCTATTGCCTTGCAAGTACACTCTATTAGGGGGTGCTCTGTGGTACCAACCTAACAATTTCATAAATATTTAGTACTAATTAAAGTACTTACTTTGTATGTTTTACTTCCTTCTGAAGATCAAAGTGAAGGAATAGGAAATAATTCATAGGAAATAAATACTTAATGATGTTTATCTGTTTTATGAAGATTTTTGCCTTAATCTTTAGGCATTTTTGTAAATTATTTTGTTAAATTGAGTTATGAAGTGAAATAAACCAGCCTATGACATTTTTTACAATTTAGTCCCCGAACACACAATGAAACGCAACTGCAACGCAACTGAAACTGCTAGTTACTTTTGAGTTGCATCGAAGTTTCTGCTATACGTTAGATACTTCGATGCAACTCAAAAGTTTCAGTTGCGTTGCAGTTGCGTTTCACCGTCTGTTCTGGATCTAACACCAAAAATGGCCAACTAAAATGGCAACTGAAACTGCTAGTTACTTTTGAGTTGCATCGAAGTTTCTGCTATAGACTTCTTTAGAAACCACACACGACGCAACTAGTTTGAAACGTTTCGTTTCAGTTGCGTAGTAGTTTTCCAATAGAGTTGCAAACTTAGTTCCAGTTTGATCATCTACATTATAAGATTTAACTGACAGATAAACCTATTTCTATTTCATAAAACATGACGTTTTAGACAGAGATAGGTATAAAATATCTGTCAGATAAATTTTATCTATAGATATGATGAAACGAACCCTTCATCATCATCGTTTAATTTAAGAGTTAGACTCTTTTCGGTGAAGTGTTCGCCATTTAGGCCTAAAAAAAACAATATGTAACTACAACTATTTAATTTGATAAAATAAAACATGTTAACCTCAAAAAAGTTCCCGCCAAAACAAGTGCGAGTAAATAATAAATAAAACCTTCTTTAAATAAAAAAAAAGTAAACATGACTAGACACTGGCTGAATACGTAATCGGAGTGACGTTCCACGTTTGAAATTCTACTTTCACTCTCGGTGCAGCGGATACTGCAACACACAGACTATTAAAAACTGAAGTTCTAGTCTATGGTTTTATTTTATATTTTTCTTATTTTTTTATGAAAGATGGCCTCTTGTTGATATCTACTATACATACATACCTATTGCGAAATGTCCTGAAAAATTAATGTACAAATTCAGCCAGCATCATATGCTACAGCTACCTATGTACTTATTAACCTTCCTTTTGTATTTTAATTTTAATGCTAATAAATAAGAATTAAAAAAGTTTATTTTCGACAGAAAAGACTGTCCGAAAGAAAATTCTATCAGACAGTGAGTATCACTGTTTTGTATAAGGTGACGCGTGCGCACCTCACGGAAGCAAGTAATTAAATGTGTGATTTAGCTTCATTAGCGATTTATCGATAAGTTTGTTGGAGGCTTTAGATATTTTAAATGTTATGTAGAAAGTGACAGTTTAAAGTTATTTAAAAAAAATGTCTTACCTATCTAAAAAAAAAACAAGGCTGAAAAGAAAGCTTAAAGTATTTATAAAAAAAAAAGTATAAGTAAAGTAAAGTAAGTTTTTCAAGTATTTAAAAAAAAAGATGACTACCACTTTGTTATAAAACAATAACAATTATCTCTTAGGCCCAGAACACACGGTGAAACGCAACTGCAACGCAACTGAAACAACTAGTTACTTTTCTGTTGCATCGAAGTTTCTGTTACGTTAGATACTTCGATGCAACTCAAAAGTTTCAGTTGCGTTGCAGTTGCGTTTCACCGTATGTTCTGGATCTAACAACATAAAAGGCCAATTATCACGCCAATAATAACTCTAGTAACTTATATTACGATACAATTTATAGCTAGCAATATTTAGTTCTATTTGAATTGGTAGATGTATGTACTAAATGATCAAATAACATGTTAACATACAGTTTTTACTTTCACTTTGGTCAGTTCGAGTTCTTAACACGCTATCTGTAAAGTCAAAGTCAAAGTCAAAAATATATTTATTTCACAAGCACAAAAAATGCTCTTGAAACAGTTACATTATTATTTAGGTATTTTTTTTAAAGCTAGCTCTAGATTCGCAAGGTGCAGTTTCCCCCAGAGAAGAACCTAGCAAGAAACTCTGTGAGGTTGCTCTTTTTAAATCAAGTTTTACAATTCTTATAAACAGTTACACAGGTATAAAGGTACATGTTTACATCATTAAATGTATTTTTTCAGTATGATAACTCAATTGCCTGACTCATTCAGCGAAGCATGGGAAATCCTGGCGCATAGCAGGACCCAAATCTGCTAATTTAAAATAGCCTCCGTTGTGTGTCGGCAGAGTGTCTATGGCATTTTTTGACACATTTGGTATTCTGCTAAACAATGGCTTACACTGACTGTGATCAAATGGATTCTGTCTTGCTCTTTCTAGCTTTTCTGTGTCAAAAATGACATTTCTTCGAAACAGATTATAAAATGACAAATCCTATTAATATTATAAATGTCAATGTTTGTGCCGATGGATGGATGGATGTTTGTAACTTCATCACGTAAAAATCACTGAACAGATTTCAATGAAACTTTACAATAACTTAGCTTGGACATCAGAATAACACATAGGCTATATTTTTTTTAAATATTGTGTTTATTTTCCAAGATATGACGATAAATGAGTACGATGTCGCGGGCAGCCTTTAGTGTAAATATAAATACTTGCTATAATCTGTGATTTCTCATTCTAAGATAAAGTAAAGGCCAATGATAAGGATTCGCATTTGTTTATTGCGATGTATTTTGTTTACAAAGATACGGCAGTTACACGTGTAGGTATTACATAAACAAGACCATTTTGGAGTGGGAGCGATTTGGGGGGGTATATTTCTTTATTTTTCGTTTGTTTAGAGTACCCTAAACCGACGGGTATGTATGAGGCGACTGATGAGTGTGGATGAAGCGAAAGAGGTGTGTTTGGATCGAAGCAAGTGGAAGGAAGTGGTCTCTGCCTACCCCAATGGGAGAGAGGCGTGACGGATATGTATGTATGTATTTCTTTATTTATTGCAATAAGTATGAGTACAGACATTTATAAGATGCAGAGGTGCTATTGATAATCTACAAAAACAATATCTGGCATAAAACTGAAACAAAAATATGCCCCTTGCCACAAAATTAAAACTCAATCAAATTTGACAGCTGTCAACATCAAATCTCATACGTTGACAGCTTGCTTTGCATTCGTTTTTTTTTACTGCATTACGTATTTTAACAAAGTAAGTAATAATTAGGAATTAGTGTTGTTATTTAGTTAACCGTAGATTACGTTTTAGTAACTACGTTCTATTCGTCAAAAGTGTTTTCAGCGATATCTTAATCCAATGCGTGTGCGCAGTTTTCTTTTATATCTTCGTACAAGGTCGATAGCCAAACTATTCGCGATATATAAACGTTTTACTGTCCGTAATCTTGACCTAAATATTAGAAAAAATATATATTTAATAAAGCAGTTGACATATTTAACCACTTGCTTACTCTTATAACTGTCCGTATAATGCTATCCTTGCTTGTCATGATAACGCATGTACGAATTAAAGTTTTTTTTTTTTTAATTTTGGTAGGCTAAGTAGGCCAAGTAAGGAGTACCCTAAACCGACGTGCATGTATGAAGCGACTGATGAATGTGGATGAAGCGAAGATAGTGTTTGGATGGTTGCTAGAGGAGGGAAGTGGTCTATGCCTAATCCGATGGGAGAGAGGCGTGACAGATATGTATGTAATAAATTAACTAAATTTTTAAGATCAACAATAATCCAAAAAGATATTGTATAGGTATATTTCTATAAGTACCTCTCCAGATCGATCAGAGACGATCTGGATGCATTTTCACGGGAATGGCGGGACACTACCGGAGACCGTGTTAAATGGAAAGTCGCGGGGCAGGCCTTTGCCCAGCAGTGGGATCTTAATGGCTAAAAAAAAAGTATCTCTACATTTTGAACAAATATTGTATGTCTCTGTCTGTATCTCTACTCTACATATTTTGTCCAAGCTTTTCACCTGTAACCTTACTTAAAGCTCCCATAGTAACATAATCACAATTATCAAACTTAAAAGCTGAAAACACAAAGCTCAATTGCCAAGGGCCTCAAATGTAACAAGCTTCTTCAAAGAGCTTTTATTTTAAATGCCAACAACATGACAGTACTCCCACGTTCCGTTTCCCGGGTTCCCGGAATGTTTTCCCGGTTTTACCGGGAAATTTTGATTCCTACTTGTTTTATTATTGTAATGATTTGGAAGTGGAATTTTACAATTGTTTTTTTACGTGGGCGTATGTTTATTTTGTGTTTAATATCAATAAAAGTAATGATTTGCTAAGCAATATAAATTAATATAGCTTGTGTTTTATTCTGGTGAAATTAACAGTTTTGAAAAGTTTCGTTTAAATCTGCTTAGTGGTTTTATCGTGAAAGAGTAACAAACATCGTCAGATCCATCCAAAGTCACAAATATTGACATTTAAGTATAATATTTGTATTGGATAGGTTATGATAGGATAGGAAAGGATTAAGTATAATATTTATATAGAAAAGTATAGGAAAGAATAGGATAGGATGATTTTTAGTAAATTTCATGCAAAACTATTTAAAAGAAACCAAATACCTATATATAAATTGACCTCTAAAAACACCTAAACACAAAAGACCTTGGGTAAAGTTGTCAGAGTCCCTGAACTCTACCTAACGCCAACTCACACTTGGCCAGTTTAAAGCTATTAACCAAAGAGGTAGTAAAATATGAAGTAACGTTATTCAAGAGTTACTTAAAATTAAGTTTGTACAGAGAAAGTGAATGAAAGTAAAATAACGGAGTAACAAACATCATGATGATTGTAAAAAAAATAACGTAATTTCACCATTTCAAGTGTTAATAAAGATTATTTTCTGTTTTAGGATATTATATTTAATAATGTTTTCGAATACAGTGTAATGTAGTGTTTTTAGAAAATTAACTAATTACTTACTTATTAAGTTTTTTAATTGAATAGGTATATTTTTTGGTTTAAATATTTCGGATTTTGTGTTGGATGTTTTTGTGAAAATTTTAACGTCTTTTTGAGAAAGAGTTTTTTTTTTAATTTTTGGGTATTTTTTGTGATAGTTATATATTTTTGTAAGGATTATAACCATTTTAAATGTCTCCTAAAATAGGTTTAATTATTTAAACAAAAATAGTTCAAATCTAAATGTCTTGTATATCTTTTCTATTTAGTTACATTATTATTGACGTTACTATAAATTTATTTTATTTACCTTTAAAAGTTAAATAATGAATCACTTTTACATAAAAAAAAGATTATATTTTCATTACATTTCATCAGAATAATTAAATTCCATAAATTTCATAGATAACAACAAACATTTCGATTTTAACTTTACAAAACACAACAAACATATTCCTTGAACAACCTTAATTTTTACCGACCCCGTAAATTTCAAAAAAGAACTTACCGATCCGTAATTAGCAATCCAAATCCAAAACACACAGTAAAATAATCCAGTATCAATACAACTGTCAGAATATCGTCAAATGTACACAACACAATATGTCACTTGTCGTACACAGCTCACTCATCACGCGTGCGTTCTCGGCGGCGGTCCGCGACACACTGAAGCGGGTGGTCACTGAACTGCTCGTCAGAATTGAACTCGCGATTATTTTCGTTATGTTATCATTATTAGTTTGTAAACCCTGAAATAAGGGAGCTTTGGAACTAGGTCAGGTTTTATTAAGATTCTTAGATTTTTTTCTTGTTAGTTATACTGTTTTTTTTTTTAATTTTATTTAGTTATTTATTAATGTAGAGTTTGTAATTTTTTTATTTAAATAGGTTCTTATCTTAACTGAATTTTCAGGATTTTCAGATAGTTTGGATTTAAATGTACTGTTTTTAAAGAGGTTATTAGCTGAATTCGTGTTATTTGTAGTAAAGTGAAATGTAGAGTTTGTAGTTTTTTATTCAAATAGGTTTTTAATAGAATTTTCAAGATTTTTCCGATGGTTTTTATTGATAGTTTTGAAATTAATGCTAACGGTTTTTATTAATATTAAATATTTTAAATTAAGGGTTTTCAAATTTCGTAAAGAAGGAAATTCGAAGTGAATAACAAAAATTATGATGCAACTTTACAGTTACATTTCATCACTAACTGTGAAAGGTTTCAGGAAATAATTTAACACCTATTTTTAAAGATTTTGAGCGACAAATAGGTTTCATTGTAATTTTAATTACTGTTCAAGTACAAAATGTAGAGTCCATGTGTAACCTACCTTTTTATAATTTTGAAATAGTATAGAATTTTCAGAATGAGGGTTACAATTTATAATTTTACTAAAAATATTTTTAATATAAAATATAAATAAATTAAAATAACAGAGAATCAACATTTAAAAGTTTCCATAAAAGGGTTTTCCTTGAGGCAGTTATGTCAGTATCGTTTTACAGCCGCATTTTTCATTAAGATTTATGTGATTATAATGTTATTTATAAATATCAGCTTTAATCTTTGTTATCCGATTTATAAACATTTAAGTACTTTAGTACATACGGTAATTTATACAATAATTAATCGCTAGATTGCTTTATCTCTCCCTAATACTTACTCACATTTTTTATGTTAAAATACAGTTGGATTTAGTAAAATAATTTAATTTAAATAATGAAAATTTTTAAAATAAACATCTTGTCGTATCAAATCTTTTGACTAAAGAGAGTAGTGATTACTCCACCTGGCTCTAAGTGAATGAACACAAACTTTTATGGAATACTAGTTGAAACAAAACCAAAAGGTACCAGCTATATAAAACTGAAAAAAAAATAGTATCCTAATATTGCAAGTGTCATAAACCCCGTCCCAAGCAACCAACCAACAATTCTGCATAACAATATTAAAATCGTGATCTTTTACAATAAAATAAAGAGTGAAAACATTTTGCTTTCATCGAGCCGAGAGCATTCAATTAGACAGAATAAAAGCGAATCTCGTACCAATTAAAATGGATAAAAGCCGAACGGAGCCGACAGGGGCGGAATCGCACGAATGTGTCCGAGCGAGGTCGGTGTAAGGCGGAGGTGCCCGAGCGCTGCCGACGTTAGCCGATCATTCGCGGCCGCTAGCGAGGCCACAGCGCGGGAAGCACGTCATTCAAGGTAAGATGGTTCCCGCCAAACTACGTAATGCCTTCTTATTGCATCGGGCATTTAATTAAAGAATTAAAGAAAATGCCAACAATAATAATACACCCACATCATTGTCCGGGTAGATTGCATTGTCCAGTATTTCGTTGATAGTTAAGTGATTTTTGAAGGCAAATGGAATAGAATGCCACCTGTTGTTTTTGTTTAAAAACTTTTTGGTGGGAGGCTCGAAAGTGACATTTCCTTACGCAAAGAAAAACAAGATATTATTGCCAGTACAAAACGTAAAATACTAACGTAAATACATTATTTCCCGTTTAAAAGAGACATCACTACAAAAAGAGTGGATCCATCAACAGTGAGCCATTAGTACTTTTAAACTAATTAACCGAATGAACAAATTAATAACAAAAATAAATGTTCATTTAAATCGTTTAAACCCAACAATAACTTAATTATACTCAACTTTAGTTTAAGATATTAATTCAAGTTCACAAAACTGACCTCGGCTCAAGCAAGGTCTTTTCGAATATTAATTTAATAAGTTACTTACACGTAAAACCACAAAACTTAAAAATCTGTAAATTCTTTGGGTAATTTATTTTGTATAAAGTTTGCCCACGGCTTTGTCCATGTGAGGTCTTGTCCATATATCACATGAACCATTTTTGAAATTTATAGAAACTTTTTCATGTTATTTTATAACTTAACTGAGAATTTAGCTTAAGCTGATGAACGGTCAACCGCTTCCGCGATTTGACGATTGATATCTAAACAAAACGGGAATCGCGTACAGTGGCCCAAGTCTGCTTATTTAAAATAGCATCAGTTGTGTGTCGGCAGAGTGTCAATGGCTTTTTTGACACATTTGGTATTCTGCTAAACAATAGCTTACACTGATGATTATGACCAAATGTGTCAAAAATGACATTGACACTCTCATTGACACTACCGACACACAACTGATTGTAAACTAGCAGAATAGGGCCCCAGTTAGCGTTTCCAAATCAAAATATAATGATTTTGGTTAAATACCAAAAACATCTTGTAAGGAACCATGTAATGCTATCTACACACCAAAGCTGCCGGCGGCTTTACGTCATACGAATGGCAGCTGTCAAAAAAGCCGGCGGCTTTGGTGTGTAGATAACATTAGAGTGTAAATTTTGTATGAGCATGATATGATTATACGGCAAGGCTACATTTACAATAATTTTAGTAAACATAGTCTTCAAAGAAACCATATTAAATTAAAACCCAATACTCACCTTCGTGTTCCATTAAATAAATAAGCTACCTTTTACTGCGCGCGCAAGGTCGGAACGGGAAACTTTAAATGTCACAAAATTAAAAATAAACCCACTTGAACCTGCCACTCAGACGCTGGCGGCTGAAAATTTATAATTAAGACATTCTTTATGTCATTGATGACCATACTGATTTGTTGGTTGGGAATATACCGCTATTATATGTATACTTATCTACTCATTTGTACATTTTTATAAGTACCTAAGTAACTACTTATATACTTTCCTTTTAAAAAATACTAGCTCGTAATATCTCAAAATCAAGAAGATCTATTTTAGTCGGCGTAGACTTTATTCTGTTAAAAAATACTACCTATAAAGGCAACGTCGACTAAAAAAAGTCTTCTTAATTTTGGGATATTGCGAGTACGATCCCAATTACAATCTTACATCCTTACTTAAATACGTATCTGTCACGCCTCTTTCCCATCGGGGTAGGCAGAAACCACTTCCTTCCATTCACTACAATCCAAACACACCTCTTTCACTTCATCCACATTCATCAGTCTCCTCATACATGCACGTCGGTTTACAGTACTCTTAACTTGGCCTTTCTTTAGTAAATCCCCAATTTGATCAAAGTATGTTCTTCTTGGCCTTCCTCCAACATTTCCATCACCGTTTCCTGGCAATCTTTTTACTTTTTAATTAGGTGTTGGCCTTAAATGTAACGTAATTATACCTTAAAACTAAGACACCGAACAAGCCTTACGTTTTCAACAACATACATACATATCTGTCACGCCTCTCTCCCATAGGGGTAGGCATAGACCGCTTCCCTCCACTTGGTACGACCCAAAACACACTTCCTTGGGTCCAAGTCTTCTAATTTAAATAGTCTCAGATGTGTCAATGTCATTTTTTGACACATTTGGTCGCAATCAGTGTAAACCATTGTTAAGTTTAGCAGAATACCAAATTTGTCAAAAAATGCCATTGACACATAATAGTCACACAACTGAGACTATATTAACTGAGCAGACTTGGACCCTTTCGCTTTTTACTCCTCTGCTCCTTTCATTCTTTTAAACAACAAATATTGAATTTTTGACTTGAGGATGTATTCGCGTGTTGCGAAAGTGTATAACTAGCCTTGAATAAGGTCGCAAATTTGGCTGAGGTCGTACCTAGGTCAAACTTGAGGTCATTCTACGATTATGGTGTTAAAGGCATGTAAATGGTGTGTGCACTTTATAGGTTATCATTTTAGGAGGTAGCTTTTTTGAGGATTGTCAATAGGTTTAACATACATACATATCCGTCACGCCTCTCTCCCACTGGGATAGGCAGAGACCACTTCCCTCCACTTGCTTCGATCCAAACACACCTCTTTCGCTTTATCCACACTCATCAGTCGCCTCATACATGCTCGTCGGTTTAGGGTACTCTTGATTTGGCCTAAATAGGTTTTAAGTTTGTAAATATTATAATTTAGTTTACAAGCATTGTACCTAAATAGTTTTTTTTTTAATATACTGGGTGTAACAGAAAGGGGATATAAAGCCGAAACACAGTGATAGTCCTCATAAAACTGAACAACTTTCCCCAAGGAACATGGGTCGTAACACGAAAAATTTTTTTGGATCACCCATACTTACTCGATCAGCTGATCGGACATTTTGAATGGGGAGGCGAAATTTTTTTTTCGATTTACGATCTGTGTTCCTTGGGGAAAGTTGTTCAGTTTCATGAGGACTATCGCTGTGTTTTGGCATTATACCCCCTTTCTGTTACACCCTGTATTGTCATTTTGTAAATAAAGGGGTTTATTTTGGAAGAATACTTAATATTTATATCACTTTGCACTTTTACTTGAACTCGGAGTTATTCGCCTGAGGTCGCCACTAACTTGGTAATGCCATGAAATGACGTAACACCTAGACTATAGTTTACTCAAAGGTTGACTGGACTATTCGAGCTGTTTCTTTAAGTACGTCTTATGTAAGATTTGGACTATGTTATTTTAAGCACTGCATTCGTGGCAAGTGGAGGGAAGTGGTCTCTGCCTATCCCGATGGGAGAGAAACGTGACGAATATGTTTGTATGTTACCTAAGTACCATTTTTATTAGGATTCCATACGATGTATTACCGTTGTCGCTTTAATAAAAAATACCAATAATAGGATAAAAATACCAATACTGAATGGTACGGAACCCTTCGTGCACGAGTCCGACTCACACTTGGCCGGTATTTTATGTCAATATTTGTCAAACCTAATGCTGTCTACACACCAAAGCCGGCGGTTTTACGTCATACGAATGGTAGCTGTCAAAATAGCCGGCGGCTTTCCGTCATACGAATGGCAGCTGTCAAAAAAGCCGGCGGCTTTGGTGTGTAGATACCATAACAGTACATGTACAGTTACATAACCCACCCTATCCCAACACATCTCGGGTTATAATACTGTAAGCGCACACCAAAACCGCAGCGCAGGCGCCGATCTCACGCCATTGTGGGGGGGGGGGTATTACGTCATACGAATTATTTTGTTACCTTTGTTAAGATAAAGGGGTAAAAGAGTTACAAGGCGACTGATTAATGTGGATGAAGCGAAGGAAGTGTGTTTGGTTCGTAGCAAGTGGAGGGAAGTGGTCTCGTAACAGATAGTACCTAAGTAAATAAAACTCTAATTTGATTAAAAAAAACTGCCATCAAAATGTGTGTGGGTTACACTTTAAAATTATTTGCAAAAAAAATCTTGAAATATGCCTCTATAAAAGCTAACGCTAGATTCGCAAGGTAGCAGTTTTCCCCAGAAAAACTGTTGGGTAGTTCCAAGGTACTTTTCAAATAATGTTTTATAGTTCTTATGCTGTCTACACACCAAAGCCGCCGGCTTTTTTGATAGCTGTCATGTATGACGTAAAGCCGCCAGCCTAGCCCGGCGCCATGCCGGCGGCTTTGGTGTGTAGATAGCATTAAACATATAGGTACAGTGGTAATACAAAACGAAGTTAATAACACTGTAATATCATGTAACATTTACATGAATTAGTTCTAGAACTAAATTTGAATATAATTAATAAATTTGAACTAATATCATGTAACATTTACATGAATTAGTTCTAGAACTAAATTTAAACCTCGTTTTATAATAACGCTGATACATAAATATGTAGTTTAATATTAAACAAAAGACTCCTCTTTAGTACTTTTCAACATTTTCCAGCCTACGACAACACTAGACAATTTTTCCTTATTATTTTAATGCACTAATTAAAACTAAAATAATGCTAACTTTCTCAGGCTAGAATAATAATTTGTTGGTGCAATTGCATCGGCGCGGGCGCAGCGTTGCTACGTGCATTATACTTTGGCCACTTTAAACTTGTGAATCTTTTGACAAAGTTTAATTTTTTTGGTATCTTTCATTTTTTCTTAATGCGACATTTTCTCCTATCTACATTTACAAGATCCTTTTTTAATTATAGCTCCTCATAAGTCAAATTACTGTATTAACAAACTTACAATTCTTAATCAATTCTGTCAACAATAGAACAAACTTCGAATTGCACAAAAGGTTATTAAACCTCATGTTCCATTAAACTTATGACTAACTATGATTGACACGATGTTTTTACCCTAAGGTTGTCTGGAACATATTGCTTTAATAAAACTGCCTATTGCTACTTTATTGTTTAATTAACTACATTTGTTCAATTTACTTTGCAACGCGGTCAATATCATATAGGTACTCTCGTTTTAGCTTGCGTTGTCAAGTAAAAAGTATTTATAGTGATAAAGGATATGCATGTACTCGTGATAACAAACAACTTTTATTATGGGACCAAAATTGAAATCACAAAAAAAAATTGTTCCCTCATACTATCAGCTGGTGCATTTTGTATGGGGAGTTAAAATTTTTTTGAATGATTTCGACCTTGGTCCCATAGTAAAAGTTGTTTGTAATCACGAGTACATGCATATCCTTTTTTATCGTTCACTAATTTTAAGTCACCCTATATATTTACTTAACAAAAAGTAGGTATATATAATTATGAAAAAATATAGATAAACAGTAACAACTTTTCCTATAGCGCCAGAAGTGCATGTAAAACATTACGTAAGGGCCAAGCTCAGCCTGCAGTGAAAGTCTCTATGCAGATACATGTAAATGATAGATAGACCATTACACCGCTTTATAGCAAATCGTATTGATTAACCATTAAATATTGTAAATAATTGCGTGATTTAGTATAGTTTATGCTGGGTAGGTAGTTTAACAGAGTAAATAGCAATGGTATTTTGAAAAGTAAGGATTTTTTGGAAGGTCTACAGATATCCGGGCCGTGCCCGGGACGTGTCCGGGCCGTGGCCCGTCAGGAGGGAAAACAATTCGTCGTCGTATTGTAAAACTTTATTTGAAAAGAGCAACCTCACAGAGTTTCTTGCTAGGTTCTTCTCTGGGGGAAACTGCACCTTGCGAATCTAGCGCTAGCTTTAAAAAAATTACCTATATAATAATGTAACGGTTTCAAGAGCATTTTTTGTGCCTATGACTTTGACTTCGTCATGACAACGCGTCCGGTTGCCTGGTTATCCTGGTTGACCTTTATTGTGAGCTCCCGTTTCAGAACTTTGTTTGGAGCTACCTTATCAGCTCTTTTAACGTCCCCACTACAGGGATACGAGCTTACTCTCATACGAGAGTGATCAGGCCGTAATCCACCACGCTGGCTCGAAAATTTCTTCTCTAGTGTATGCAAGTTTCCTCACGATGTTTTTCTTTGCCGTAAGCAATTGAATCCGTAGTACATGACAAATGAATAACAGAGGTATAGGCCGGGGATCGAACTTACGTCTCCAAGATTGAAGGCGGGCGTTTTACCAACTAGGTTACCTACCGCTCACTATGGGAGCCTAAAGCCTTCTCATATTTTACCACTAGAATATTTCATTGAATCAATAAAACAATACAAACATAGAATAAAATACATATTTACAAGAAGAATATGTTTTCCAACGCGTCCCCACGAGGCAAATTACCCACAAGCTGGCAGCATTACCTCTTTGGATAGCAATGCTTATCCTTTGGCTAAGGAAGCTGCCAGCTCTCGGATCACCCGAAGCCTCGCGTAGACGCGTCGAAAGTTTACCATAAGGCAAGTATTTTGCATTGTTAAAGACCATCGAAATCAAGAGGTTTAAAATGAACATTACATAACAGTACCTAACTTTAAAGATAGATAAATGACGATCGTTTAAATTTATTAGTTATTATTTTTGATGACTGGCCAGTTGGCGTGGTAAGTAGTGACTCTACTTGCTGCAGGTCATGGGTTCGGTTCCTACTGGAGACAAACATTACTGTGATGTACAGTACAGATATGTTTTTCTTAAGTCTGGGTGTTTATGTGTATAATATGTAAATATGTAGGTAAGTACTTATAATATCTAAAATAGGTATATAAATGATAATATGTAATTTTGGTACTGAAGATCGTGTCAAATGGAAAGTCGCGGGGGAGGCCTTTGCCCAGCAGTGGGATCTTAGTGGCTAGATATTTAAAAAATGTTTATAGTTTACTATTTAAAAAAAAACTCCACACAAGTAAAAAAAAAACCATTTCCAACTCGACAGACCTTAAAAGAAAAGCTAACCGCGTATCTAATACAAAAAGCGAACTGCATTAGCACACATACACACTCACACACACACACACCTTACTTACATAACACCAATGAGAGTGCATTCACTCCTGCGCACCGCGAGAGGGGGGGCAGCGATGCATCTAGCTAGATTCAGTGCTTTTAAACTTTTTTTTAACCGACTTTGAGCTAAAAAAAAACAATCAAAGAACAAAAAAATAATGGTTCTCAATTTGGATGTTTTTTTTATATTGAGACATTTTTTTTTTGAGCTGTGTGAGAAGGTACAAAAAGACAACATGCAGAATCTACTGTTGTTATTGTTATAAAAAGAGTTTTCGTTACTCAATACTGACTTTAATCATTAAAATTTTTAATATTATGATTTACACAGGCTTTATAAAAGGTAGTTAATTAATGATAATCTTTCTGATTGCAGTTTCATTATCATTTAGCCCCCTGTCCCCTGTTACCTCTTTGAGAACCACTGATCTAGACGGATTAAAGTTCTAATTGTTATAGCGCAAGAAAAAGTAGGGTTAAGTATTGTATTTATTATAGAGTTCCTTTATGTATAGAGTAATAATATGTTCATAATCGAAGTCATCGTTACTTGTTTGTTCAGCCTCTTTGCTTTTGTGTTATTTATCATTATCATACACTTGACAGATAGTAAAATTGCGCGTATGTAGGTACTGATTTATAAAATACCATTCAAAAATAGATAAAGAGGACATAATTTGAAAAACTTGTCTACGAAAAGTCAATTTTCGCGAAAATTCTATAAATTATAAGTTTTCTTAAGTTGTTAGTTTATTCTACAAGTCCTTTTATCTTCAAAAAAGATAATCAGCAATAGACAATATCAGCTTTTAAAATCGATATATACTTACTTAGTTGCATACTTGCATTGTGCATACAGGTAAGGTAGTATTATCGGATGGCCTGTTTCGAGATCAAACGGCTGCGACTGAGCTTTCTCTTGGAATTTACGCTGCATTGCGAAAGTCGGTTGACATTTTTGAAAATGCATTTATTGGTTTTATGGCCTATGTAGGTAGGTAGATAATAATCTATTTGTACCTATAAAGGTCTATCTACACAGATCCGGGCCGTGCCCGGGACGTGTCCGGGCCGTGGCCCGTCAGGAGGGAAAACAATACGTCGTCAAGACAACGTGTCTGGGCCGTGTCCGGGATGTATCGGGGAAAAAATATCATTCCATACATTTTCTATGGATTCGTTCACACACGTTGTCATGAAGACGTATTGTTTTCCCTCCTGACGAGCCACGGCCCTGACACGTCCCGGGCACGGCTCGGATCTATGTAGATAGATCTTAAGTTATAATAAACAATGTGTTTGTCTGATTTAGATGTTTATAAAGTTTATAAGAAAATATAATGTTTAGTATCTTAGAAAATCTATACCTACCTACCGTAGTATTACATCAACATACACAATAGTATCGTAGAATTGTCAAAGAGCGCGGTTTGCGGGGACGGCGCGGGTGGCAGCGCAGTAGCGGCTCAAGAAAGCCGCGGTCGCTTCCGGGAACTACAGCGGGATGCGCATACGCATAGGTACCTGCATTTTCTTAACTCATTTTTGATATAATTTGGATAAATTAATTAGTAAAACTTTGGTAATATTATATCGTGTCTGTAGAGTATCTCGCCTGATTCTTCTCTATGGAAAACTGCTACCTCGCCAATCTAGCGTTAGCTTTAAAAATCAAAGACATATATCAGGTGATTGTAAATAATCCTACGAAATAAAGACTATTTGACTACTTAAAACAAAAACAGTAACATCTTTAATAATATTTGTCCACTATTCTATTTCGTGCCTTTGCGCACAATGTTATAGTTAGTTATGCTGTCTACACACCAAAGCCGCCGGCTTTTTTGACAGCTGCCATTCGTATGACGTAAAGCCGCCGTCCCAGCCCGGCGGCATACCGGCGGCTTTGGTGTGTAAATATCATTATAGTTGCAAGTATGGTATTGCCCTTACCCCTTTGTGTGCAATAAAATATTTCTATCTAAGTATCTATTGGGCAGCGCAAGCGCAGGACCGGTCGTTGTGGAGATCCTTGGGAAGGCTTTTGTCCAGCAGTGAACGTCCATAAGCTGACATGATGATGATCTATCTATTTAGTTAATTTAGTATTTACTATAACTCCTATAACCCTTTCAGAACGGAATGTACTAAGCGTGCGTTCACGTTCAAAAAAATATTTTGGCGCGAAATTTCTATTTCACAGCGTCGAAACGATGTCGATCGTTCGTGCGTTTATCTAGGTACATGGTGCTAGAGCATTTGCGGGGTAGTGGGGCTTGAGTGGCTCGTGACACGTGTTCCAAGGTGGAAGTAAATTTTTTTGGCGACACCGGTAGGCGAAAGTATATTTTATTTGTTTACTTTTAATGAATAAGTACTTTTTTTAGTTTAAATAGATATTTGAAATGTTCAACTACGATAATATGACTCTATTTTCCTTTGTTGCATGATTTTTGATAGATCTGTGGGATCACGAAGTTCGAACGCACGATCGTGCGTTGTCGTTTATAAATGTACCATCGAAGCTGAAATTTCCAACCTGTAATCTTTGTTTATTTGTATAAAAGACAATAAGTAACTGCTAATTTACAAGAAAATAGCTTGGCGATGGATGTCAGTCGGCCCTGGACATGTCCAATGAAGAAACTGAGCCGGTTGACCCCTCTTCTGCTAGATGAGGATATATTTGTGCAGGATTTTCTTGACTATATTGATTCAGATCCTGAATTCCTGACTGTGCCTTTAAGTAATAAGCATCGTGAGCCCCAGGAACAGGTAAATCTCCTACTTAACCCATCATTAGCTGCTGTAAAGTCGAAAAACTGCGCGAGACAGGTACAGCTCAACCTACCACCGACTGTTTTGGCACGAAAAACCGACGACAGGCACAGCGGACAAGACTTTCGAGCTGTACTGTCTTCACTGATAAGGATAATATATGTTTTAGTAATAATAATCTATTTCAATTTTTACCCTTTCTATGTAATGTTTGATCGTGCGTTGGTACTTTAAAAGCGGGAACGCACGTTCGTGCGGGGGGTGTGCAGGAAAAAGTATGGGAGGGGGATTTTTTTCATTATTTTTCCGAGATGCTCTAGCACCTAGCAATTACGTATAAGTCATCAAAAACATGAAAATAAGAAAAAATATTTGTCGTTCTGAAAGGGATAACAACACCCTGTACGCCCTGAAAGCGCATGAAGGCGCGTAGTGCGCGTGTGCGTGCACGTTGCAAACACGTTGCGCAGACGCACACACACACGGACACTTTCACTGAGAATACTATGCCTAGGCGCAAGTTCAGTGCAATGCTTGTATTGTTTTGCAATTGTTTTTATTTTATTTTATTTTGTTATGATGAAAATATATAATTTGACTATTATGAGGTATGTCACGTGACTGTCGGGTCTGGGCATTTTTTCTATGGACCGTGTCTTCTTCTTTTAAAATGGGAATTTTTCGAAAACATAAAATTAGTCATGTAGGTATGAGGCGATTGATGAATGTGGATGAAGCGAAAGAAATGTGTTTGGGTCGTAGCGTAGCGAGTGGAGGGAAGTGGTCTCTGCCTACCCCGATTGGAAAGAGGCGTAATGAATATGTTTGTAATTATTTTTAGAACATTAATTTTTAAATATATTTTTATGTATTCACCGTGCTCATTCATATTTTTTTTACTTCAATTAGTGAGATCTATGATGACGATGACTTATTAATCAAAATCTTGATTAATAAGTCATGATATTTATTAATAAGCCCAAATATCTTTGTTAAAATATCTCTAAAATAAATATATAAACAAACATCAATAATTAGATATTAATTTATTGATAGTTAAACTTACGAATCATTAATTTTCTCATAGATTTTCCGACTTATTAATAATAGTTTTCAATTAATAAAATATGGCCTCCTAGGCTGCCCACGATATCGTGCGTATTTATCTTCATGTCTTAGAAAACTTGAATACTTACCTAATACCTTGAAAAATTATAGCAACGTTATTGTAAAAAGTTTCATTATGCTGTCTACACACCAAAGCCGCCGGCTTTTTTGACAGCTGCCATTCGTATGACGTCAAGCCGGCAGCCTAGCCCGGTGGCTTTCGTATGTAGATAGCATTAGGATTACTTCAGTATTTTCAAGAAAAGCTGAAACGGTTTAGCTGAAAATTGGTAGGGAGGTAACTAAGAACCATGGAAAACTACTTTTTATTCCGTTTTATAATTTGCCTTAAGAGTATCTACCTACACAGATACGGGCCGTGCCTGGACACGTCCCGGGAACGGACCGGATCTGTGTAGATAGACTTTAAAACGGAACAAAGGTCGCCGGGTCAGCTAGTGTATAATATTAAGATTTCTTTCAAAAAATCCTCTTGAAATCCTAGACCAGTCTCAATATGATCTAGCCCTAATACCAGCGTTAGAAACAGCAATGTGCGCGTGAGTGGATTTGTGTGCGCAACCACCATTATAATCATGCACTCTGTGGTAGGGATTTCATTTTATAAGGATTTATATTATGTTATCTTACTTTTTAATTATGTTTTGTGATTCATATTTGCCATAAAACTGATTGGAAAGAGAATGAAGTAAAATGTGATATAATTTAAGATTAGGGGTTAGTTAAAGGATTAGGGAATATAGAGGAAGTGGTCTCTGCCTACCCCGATGGGAGAGAAGCGTTACGGATATATTTGTATATGAAAAATAAGAAAACACTTAATACCAGCTTTTTAAATGGCGTATAATTACGTAAAAATAGTATCTATAGCTTACCTCTATGTAGAATTCCGATGTTTCCGCCCTATGATATAATATAAACTAAAATATTGTAAAAAAAATAAAACCTGATCGGTTCCTTGGTTTTTCATCATAATTTTTAACAGCAGCTCTTGTCGGTAGAGTCTTCACCACTCTAGTCTATTCTCTGCTGTCCGTTTGAGCTCGTGACACGACACAACTTCTATTCTTTAACAAACATTCTTTCACCCATAAATCGGACTTGAAGTTTTTAATATTAGAAGGACTAATAGGGTTATAGAGAAATGTATGCAAGTATTTTATTAGTCATAAGTATACGAATCCTGTAACCTTTTTTAACACGCATAATCTATTCTTAACAACACTCTATCAGTTTATGGATAAAGGTACCTACTTTTTGGGTTGGGTTAGTTACAAAACTGAAGTATTTAACCCTAGGTCAATGTTTATCGTGAGATAGATTGAAGTAGGTCATTTAAGCCGGTTAATTAGAAGGATCTTTAGTTAGACATCTGCTTGCTGATATTACAAAACTCAAACTTTTGTATGAAGCTATTCTTATACTAAATATTATTTACCGGTTGACAGAGACAGAGCTTAATATTAAAATTGTCGTACGGGATAAAACCGGGGCGACCTGAGCGTTAGGAGGCCTTTATGAGATGGATGGAATGTCCTTTTTTTTACATTTTACTTTATACCTCCCGATAGGTAGATAATTGATATTAGATATTAATAATGATAATAATTGATATTAATAGAATAGGTAATAGATAGGCAAGAGGCGAGAAGTGTCAGTGGATGACCAGTAACTTAACTCTGGGCACCTGGATACACAAGAACATCCTAGATAGTCTTTCTGAAAGTTTTTTTGACGAAATTCCGAGATCGCAAAAGAATACTTAGTATATCTGGCCAGCTAGCAGCTGTAGGATTTATCTTAACTATTACATTTCTATGTACTTAAGTACTAAAAACCTAGACAAACCCTAACCTAACTATCAAAGCTAGGCTCAACATAACCTAGCTCCCCCCCCCCGTATAGACCACAGCGGGGGTACAGAGGCGAGGGGGGGCAAAGACGTTCGTTGCTCCGGCGCAGGTCGATGACTCTTTCTCTCGCACGCGACCGCCACTTTCGCGCGATAACTACGGTAAGGGGTAGGGTATGTATTGCGGGTAGGTTATACATTAATATAATTCAAAAATATAAGTTATAAAACAGCTCAATCAACTTTACTTTACTTGGCATTGGAAAATACATGGTGGTAGTTAGTTGCCATTAAAAAAAAGATACATTATTAACTTAAAATTGGTACCTACGCGTAATTTATATTAAGTTACTTTAAAATTATCACATCACTGCACTGCGATTCGACTAATAACAATCTAGCAGAAATAAGAAACGACTCATATGTAGGTTTTATCTTTACTTTGGATTTTTTTCTACAATTATCCCAACAATCAACACCCATCAGCCTTCTAATTAAACTTATATTTTCCATTATTGGCATATTCGCAAGAATTCTTGATCTTCAAAGGTTTTTACTCTAAAAAGAAATGGTAAGTAAACTATTACATAATTTCTCCCCTGCTACATGACGTACCCCTACACAACTTTGTAATTTGAAACGAGACAGCAACACACTCTCTCTAACGAAAGAAAGGGACAGCTGCTAAACGAACTCTGTAGCAAAAATGTGCGTAATTAAATTAATAACGAAAGTATAGCGTGTGATTGATATTGTAAACGCGAGCTGTCCAAAATGTGCGCATACGCATATCTTTTAGGAATTTCGAAAAAGGAAGATTTTTTTTTAAACTTTGGTACTTTGGTTTTGTTTTTGTAAATATTTTCTTCTTCTTTAATAAAAGTTAAGTATATTAATTATGTATTTACTTGAAAAAAGTTATACTTATCAATTGTTACATAGTATTTTATTTACTATTTAGTATCTAACCACTTATATCTAAACATTTCTATGATCCCATTATTATATACTTCTTTCTTATATACATACATAGTACATACATATCCGTGACGCCTCTCTCCCAATGGGGTAGGCAGAGACCACTTCCTTCCACTTGCTTCGATCCAAAAATACTTCTTTTATCTTATATATTACATATAAATGCTAAGTATATAGTATATACCTACTTACCTAGTAGGTACCAATGCCCACTTAGACCCAGAACACACGGTGAAACGTAAATGCAACGCATCTGCAACTGCTAGTTACTTTTGAGTTGCAACTACTTAGTTTGAAACGTTTCGTGTCATTTGCGTCGTGTTTGGTTTTCTAAGGAAGTCTATAGCAGAAACTGCGACGCAACTCAAAAGTAACTAGCAGTTTCAGTTGCGTTGCAGTTGCGTTTTACCGTGTGTTTTGGCGCTTAGTTACCCCCAGTGGGAATCGAACTCATGTCTCCAGTACCAAAAGTACACCAACTAGTCTATAGGGTGACTATAAATTAGTGAACGATAGAAAAGGATATGCATGTACTCGTGATAACAAACAACTTTTACTATGGGACCAAGGTCGAAATCATTCAAAAATTTTTGATCTCCCCGATTCTCCCCATACAAAATGCACCAGCTGATAGTACCTATGGGGGACCAATAATTTTTGTGATTTCTACCTTGACCCCATAGTAAAAGTTGTTTGTTATCACGAGTACATGCATATCCTTTTCTATCGTTCAGTAATTTAAAGTCACCTTGTATAACACTACTAATCCATATTAAATAACTATCAAACTAAACTAACATTAAAATTAAAATCAACTCACATTACAAACATGCGATATCATATTAAATGTTAAAAAAAACGAAGCAATATACGTAAAACGCATGCGCATTGCATTCCTTTCACTCGCTGAAAACCTGCAAAAGATAATTAGACACTTTATTTGTATGAGCGTGTGTAGAGATGTGGTCTCTAGTTGATGATTGTTGTTGAAATTGCGTGACAGAAAGTGACAGTGATGCTTCGTGAAGTAGTATAATGTTTAAGTTTGTGACAGGATTGGACAGTGTTATTTCTAATTGTGGGACGTTTATGGGTTAATATGTTTGAATCGTGGGAAGTGGAGGGAAGTGATCTTATTTCTAGCCTGCTAGCTTAGCATACACTCCGTGACAAGACTTTGTCATGGGTTTGTCACGCTTACCTCTCTGACCATAGTTTTAAATGAGATAAGGACAGCATGACGTGAGATAATTGTCGCGGCACCTATGCTAAGCCCACTGATCAGTATGTCCCCACCAATGCGCTTCCACGTTCATCTTGCGTTCATTTGAAGCATGTCCGAAAAACCATAGCGCATACAATGGCGTACGCCTCAAAATATGTCAAACAGTAGCACAGCGCTTGACGCAAAACGAACTGAAAATTAAATTGCAAGCTGAACATGAAAAGGACAACTGAAGCGCTCGGTGGGGACATACTTAATGGGAAAGATGCGTGACAGATATGTATTTATGAGTTAATTGAGAAGTTTGGATGAAAAATTAAAAAATACTGATCATAATCATATGTGCTGAAGTGCCCTTACCACTAAAAACATAGTATAATTGTACAAGTAGATTTACTAGAGGCTGTCCACGACTTCGTGCGCATTTATCATCATAGCTAGGAAAATGCATGGAATATCTTTAAATAATATAGCCTATGTGTTATTCTGATGTGCAAGCTAAAATATTGCCAAGTTTCATCAAAATCTGTTTAGTAGTTTTTGCTTGAAAGAGTAACAAACATCCATCCATCCATCGGCACAAACATTGACATATTTTATAATATAGTAGGAAGGATGTATTAGAGAGCACTTAATTTCAAATTACTTCAGAATACTTCGAAGATAAAGATAACCTAACCTTAGGTAATATAAGTTCTTACTTGTCCAAAAAAATACATTTCTTCTTGCCAAATCAAGAGGTCAAAATAAAGGCCGTAGCAGAATCTAACAATAGAATTAAGAACTATACGACATTGAAAACCTGCTCAGAAGAAATCTAAGTAAAAAGATTAGCAAAAACCCCTTTTTTAAATACTAACTTGTTCTAGGTCTTAGCCTTAATCTGGGTGAAATTGTAAAACTTATAATCGGAGATTAATGTTTTTATTTTTAAAAATAGACCTCGAAAAGGTTGAGGTACTCTTGCATTGTCATGGAAATGGCGGGAAAAAATAAATATCCTGTATTTTACAGTATGTCTTAGCTTATTCTAGGTCGAAAAAATCAATCAATCGGTTGATCAATTTCTTCGAACAATAATTTTATTAAATATTGGCTACACCGACAACTAAATCCCTCGTCAAGGACAAACGAAAGACAAAGCCCTCGAGAGACTATTAATCGTGGCACTTAGGATTAACTTTAAAAAATGACCCGTCTTATGTGATGTCAAACTCGTTGTGACCTATTACTGTAGAATGTTAATCTGTTGGCTATACTTAGTTGGTCGCTTAACTTAATTTAGCAGAATTGGTACCCAGGTGCTCAAACAGACCGTAGAGAATAGAGCAGAGTGGCGAAGACTATAGACAAGAGCAACCTTTGAGTGCAACACTCTTTTTGATGATGATAAGCAATGATATTTTATACTGGGTGTAACAGAAAGGGTATATAAAGCCGAAACACAGCGATAGTCCTCATGAAACTGAACAACTTTCCCCAAGGAACATGGGTCGTAACTCGAAAAAAAAAATTCGCCTCCCCATACAAAATGCCCGATCAGCTGATCGAGTAAGTATGGGCGATCCAAAAATTTTTTTCGAGTTACAACCCATGTTCCTTGGGGAAAGTTGTTCAGTTTCATGAGGACTATCGCTGTGTTTCGGCTTTATATACCCTTTCTGTTACACCCTGTAGATATGTTACCTTCATAGTAATTGACATTTTAAATATGTGCCGAAAAAATATTAAAATGACAGCTGATGACAGCACTTTAATATGCTTCAAAACTAATCTATGTCTCGCATCCTTATCGCTCTCGCGTCAAAATCAATCGCTCTTTCTCTCTTGTCATAGTTAGGTCAATTTAAAGTCTTCAAAATTGGTGCGCATATAATATATCTGCACCTAGTATAATAAAATATCATTGATGATAAGATTTCTTTCTATCTTAGAGGCAGAGCATAGAGCCTAATGTAATAAATACTCTAAGCTTTCTATAATTTTGTTAAACGATTACTTTTTCTATCGATGAAGATTATTCTTTTCTTTGATACATTGAAATGGTCATATCATAGTGACACAGCATTAACACTACCTTTTTTATATCAAAACCTTGCACTAAGCCACCCACAACTTCGCCTGATTAAGAACGGCCTTAGTTTTAAAATAATGTGTAAAAATGAACAGTTTGCATGCCTCATAAAGTCATAAAAGATCATAATCACGCAACAGGCGAGTGCGGTCGACACTTGACTTGCTTCTCAACTCAACTCGACCAATGTCTCAAAATAATTACACCTATCGAATGGCAGGTTTCATTCTTTAGCCTTGACGCCCGCAGACAAACTTTTTGATCCAAAATGTATTTCCGTCTCCCTTTAATTCATAAAAACAAAAAGAGACCACACGTTTTTCGATGGATCTGAATGTTAACATTGCTTACAATATGCTGCGTAGCACTGCATGCTTACGTGTCGACCTTATTTGGCGGCCAAACCAATGTTTGTCTGTATATATTTTATACCATTTATTTTTACATACTGTTTAAACAAGCAAATTGATTTTAAAACTGCTGTCATTGTTAATAAAGCATTTTTTTAACTTCCAAATAGTTATTTAATTAATTAATTACGCAATGATCGTGTGAGTTTAATTGTTAACTGTTAATTATACAATAATAAGGTCAGGATCGTTTCATTGTTTTTATTTTCATAAAACAAAACAATCGCGTCGATCTAAGCTAACGCATCCGCCAGCTCAAACATAAAAGCACTTACTAATCTAGCATTAACAAGCGAAGGTCAGAGCACATCAATATTTATTAACTATGTAGGCCGTTTGTTTAACTCGTCCAGTGCGTGTGACGCGTGACCCAAAAAAAATAAAACGTCAAAGTTAGACAGAGCGCGCGCGAAAATTAAAAATAAAATAAAATATGGCGTCCGAGATGGGACGATTGCACAAATTCGCGAATGTTAAAGAGTTTTGTTCAGTGTATTATTTATTGATTGTTGAAAAACAATGGCGGGCGCGCGGCGTGCCAGTGAGTCAGTGGGTCAAGGGTGCGCTGACCTAGTTACGCAGCCCCGCGCGCCGAATTTCGCGGGCTCACCTCTCCTCACCAGTTGTTGCTAACCTCACACATAGGGCGGGGCAAACACTCCTACGATATTTCTACTGCATTCTTTTTAATTCATTTGTTAATTTTATAGGTACTAGGTATCTGTATTGTTTGATTAAGTACCTGAGAATAAGAACTTGTTAACTTGTTTAAAGTATGCAATATTATTTCATTTTATTTAGTATTAACAAAATGATTTTTATATACATTGCAGGACAAATAATTAAGTATGTCGAAACTAATAAATATTGTACTGTAGTTTCTGTTTTACGTACTTAGTTTAACAAATAGCTTGAAATCTTCTTATTAAAAAAGAGGCTAAAATAAGTCTAAAATACGACCAGCTAACAATTTAAAAAAAGATTAAACCATTTTAGAAACAGCCCCCAAATATCAATAAAAGTACATCACTAGTGGGCCGGCGCGGCATTGGGCTGCCATCCTTTACGTAACCCAAGTTTAAGGCCGTCGAGCCAAGTGGACAAGTGAGTGAATGTGGACACCCACTGCTTAATTGGGAGTAATAGAACCGCCCTAGCTCCTTGCTGGGCTACTGAGGTCGACACTCAGAATGCATCTTCAATAAAATACTCGTACTTAGGGGCTGTTATATCATCTGCCAGATAAAATTTATCTGGCAGATGTGTTATACCTGACGCAATCTAAAACGTCATGTCTTATGAAACAGACATAGATCTGTCAGTTAAATTTTATCTGTAGGTATTGAAACGGGCACTACATCTTTGAATTGTAGTTTTTTATCTAGGTACAGATTACACGCTTGGGAAATATGAAGTCTACATGGTATATCGTTACTCTGCATTTTTAAGAAATGATTTTGTTTATATATCACTATTATAGATGAAAATTGTATTATATTGTATTGTATTTATTTTGTTGTACATTATGTAAATATTAATAAAGTAGTTCTATACCCGATGAAAATTTGATCTTAATTGAGTAGCTCAAAAATAAGAGCAGAAAAATAGATAGATGCAAGCAAAGACGCTATTTGGTCAACAGATTTGATCATTATTATCTAAGGAGATTCTTACAGAAAAGAGTATCTGCTCTAATAACAGTAGAAAATGCCTACTTGACCTATTTTATTTGTAAGTATGCGTAACTATTGCAGTTATCAAGAGACATTAAAGTAGAGATCCAAGGTAGAGACATTTATCCATTAATCTCTGTACACCAAACCACATCCTTCTATTTATTCAAATAAAATAAAAACAGAGAAAATATTGATTTTTTCAACTTTTTCATCCAAACATGTCCAACCAAAGTGAACTAAACTATACGTAGATACGATTTTCGTTTTTGCATATGTTTTTAACCTAAACGGAAACGTACCTACCTATAACAATGTAAAAACTTTTTTTTTTAGCCTATATTGTCCCTCTGCTGGGCAAAAGCCTCTCCCATGCTTCATTGTTTTTCAACAATCAATAAATAATACACCGAGCAAATCTTTAAAAATAGAACAATTTAAAAACCTAATTAATTGCTATTTATTGTTCTTTGTACATTAGGTGTAGTAACACCAATACATTGAGTATGTGTGTACTTTGCACATACCGAGACCCCGACCTTGTTACATTAAAAATATGCTAAATAAGTGTTACAAATGTATATTTAGGGCCTCCAAATTACAATTTTGTCCTTATAAAATACCTAATGAATGTTTATTTTATTGGTTTTGCTTGTAATTCAATTAGAGGTCGTTTATTATTTTAGGAATTGATTCATGGTTTTCAAGGCTGCCGTTGAAGTTTTAAACGTGGAATTTTACAACGGAAAATAATAATTTTATTTTTTAAAAAACTATCGAAAAGCCTATAACCTATAGTCTTTTATTAAATTAAATAAAAATGAATCATTTTGTTATTAAAATTACTCAGCCAGGCAATATTTTTACGACTCACTTATACTACCTACGTATATTTTTATACGCCTCTATAAAAGACCTACCACAATCTCACTTGGCCACTCTTTCATTGGCCTTAGATCTTTAAAGCGACTGGCCTCCTTTTTGATGGTAATTCACGCTTTTCAAGAGGCACGTTGGTGGCACGTTAGTCACTTTCGATTTCTCAAAAACCGTCCTTGTAACAGCACTACGAAAATAACGCTAGGGTGTACAGCGCCATCTAGGGGCGAGTAGCTGAACTAAATCTTCAAAAGTTCGTATCTAGGAAATTGTATTGATAAAATAAATTCGTTTTGCATTTTGTTTTGTGGTTTTATAAAACTCATTACTATAAAAAACAAACGTTCTAATTCCAAACAAAAATGGAAGACCCAGAAAGAAAAATAAGCGTGCTGTGTTTAGGACCAAAAGGCTCGGGAAAAACAACATTACTCAAAAAACTTCAAGACGCAGAAGGCATTGACTATACATACAGCCCTGTACCGACAATTGGGGCAAATATTTACGACATTCAATATCTAAATAAACACGGGAAGAAACAAACTGTGTCTATAAGGGAAGTGGGGGGAGAGATGGCGCCACTGTGGAGTAATTACTTGAACGGCGTCGAGAAAGTAAGTGATTTGCCTATATTTCACTTTCATTAGGTCTTTGTACGGGATTTTATTGAATAGAAACACATGTCTTGCATGTTTTAAAAAGATTGTAAAGATATAAAATAAGCATAATGGTGATGAAGCAGAATTGACACTTATTGTAAAGTACCTAAAGTACTTAATAACGTGTAGGTATCTGCTTACTTATTTATGTAATTGCTTGTATGTATGATACTTAAAATTAGAGATGCGCCGAATATTCGTTTACTATTCGGTATTCGGCATATTCGGCACCTTAACCGAATATTCGTATTCGCCCGAATATTCGGTTAAAATAACCATTTATTCGTTTATTTTGTTTGGTAATTATTTGCTTCATAAAACAAGATATTAACCTCATATCAAATTATTTTAAACCAAGAAGCAGTCAATCTTATATCCTCATTTTCACATCTAGGTATTACAAGAGTTATTAGGAGATGATAAAATAAAGATAAGTTAATAAGTGACACTTAAAGATTGAATTTAGAAACCTAGACATTCTGCTATATCTAGTGACAGTAAAAGGCGCTTTTCTTTATAAACTTTACCTATTTCTTGTATCAAAATTAGGATGAAAGAACAATCGAATAGTTCGGCCGAACTATTCGGTTCGGTAGGATTTTAAACCGAATAGTATTCGGTATTCGTTATTCGGCAAAACCCATATTCGGCGCATCTCTACTTAAAATGTAAACTTAAATTTAAAAAAACAATAGTTTTATTTATGCAATACCTACAGTAACCATATTCATTAAGTACAGGCAGGAGCTAATTTTAAAAACTGAATCCCCAATAAATTTTTTTTTTCAGGTGATATTCGTCGTGGACACCTCAAACTTATGCCAAATTTCTGCGGCTGCTGTTATGCTGTACACATTGCTAGCTGATCCACGCCTTAAAAATACGAAAGTAAGTTGACATTTAAAATAAATATTTTTTAGGTAGGTAAATAAAACAACTAGGTATTTTTTGTTTATTTTTTCAGTTCATCTTAGTTTTAAGCAAAATGGACGCTGCCTATCGACAAATGCGTAACGAGGCACTATTGATGCTTCAATATAAACGTCTCAGCACGGAATTACCTAATCCACCAGTACTTCTTGAAGCAGCACCACTGCAAGATGAAGGATTAGCTGAACTGAAAGCAGCTATTGCTGAAAACAAACCCCATAAACCAGCGATGATGCATCAAATATAAATAAAGTCATTTTAAAAATTATTTTCGTATTACTTTCACTTTTCTAAGCAATTGTCCTTTCAAATAAACGAAACGCAAATTTTCTAAACAAAATTACAGCTGATAACAAAACGCAATGACATTTCAATTCCGTCGCACTTTTTTTCTCAGAAAAGGTGATAGTTGTGATTCTAGAGAAGTGGATCGTGAAATAGTTTTTTCTTTTTCTCAAGAGCTGTGTATTATAAGAAATCGTGAAAATAAGCTGAGTTTCTAAACTCAAAAACATTGACTTTTGTTTACATTATGCGCATTATGCTGTTTTTACCAATTTTATCATATAATTTGGTTTTATAATAAAAACAAAATGAATATTTCAAGCCTATGTCGTAGTTGTATGAAAGAAACGTGTTCAAGAGAAACAAATGACTACAACAGATCTTTGATGGAAATGTTTACATTTTGTACTATGATCGAGGTAAGAATACTCTCATTACTTACCTACTTAAATTCTCAATTGCACGCTCAATTTCTCCAGTCCTGTGATTTAATTGAATTATACCCATCAATCTGCAAACTTATTTTTATGGAGTGAAAGTATAAATTCATTCAGAAAGAGCATCCAACCTAATTGGTATACCTAGTAAAAATTTTCGGTATCATTTAGACTCAACATCCCCCTATTCGAGCTAGTATGGAGAAAAAAAAGTTGGCGGCCACTAATGAAATTAACGTCAATCGATAGAGAAAAATATTATAAAACGTTAGTATTTTTGACAAATGTTGAAAGTGATATACTTTCGGAGATATAGAACTTTGAAAATGTTCGCATGTAACAATTTTCAAAGTTCTTTCATTTTCCATACTAGCTCGAATAGGGGATGAGTGGTGTAATTGATACCGAAAATTTTACTATACCAGGCTCCATACAAATATGTTCGATGCCATTTAATCTATTGCATATGTAAACACTTTTCTAAAATAATTTTAAGACATATATTATTTACCTATTTTTATTAATAAAATTTCAGGTTTCAGAAACAGATATCTTACCAAAAAACTTTTGTTCGGACTGCACAACCTTGTTACAATCCTCATATAATTATATTAAAAAAGCTCTAGACACAAATGAAGCTTTTAAAGCCTTTATAATAGAAACAAAGCTTAAATACAATGACTCAGAAAGCTTGAGAGATGAGATCATTGATAATAATACTGAAAAAGTAAATCTATTTAGAATAGAAAAAGATCAGAGCAGAGGAGATTTTAATGTATCAGAAGACTGGCCAAAAATATCAAATTGTGAAAATGAGAGTGAAAGAAATAATATAATTATACATGAAGGGAACCAAGATATAGTATTGAATATAAAACATGAAATAATTGATAATTCACCTTACTCAGATATAAAAGAGTCCATAATTGAAACTACTGAAGAAGGCATTCCAGAAAAAATAGAATCTGAAAATGTAAAAAAAAGAAACAAATCTAAAGACTTAAATACTACAAAAACAAAAGTTAATTACAATTTCAGAGCCAGAAACACTTCTTCAGAAAAAGAAATCATTTCAGAGCTACATGAACACATGACTGATATAGAAATTAAACAGATAAATAGCAAAAACACTTGCCACATATGTTTTAAAGTATTTAAAGGTGTAAGGTGGCTGAATAAACATATACGACATCATTGTCTTGTGACAAATCTTGAAAAATTAAAAAGTAAAAGTGACACCAAGGAGATTTTATTAAAAACGAATGAAGAGCAAGATAAGACCTGCAATTACTGTCAAATAGTTTTTACTTCAAAAGCGTGGTATGATAAACACATGGACAGACATTCAGCCAACAATGGGCCTTTATATAATTGTGCTAAATGTTCAATATGTAAGTATAACAGATTTAATACAGTTTCTCTAACTCCTAAAATGAAAGAGTTTTTTTCACAAGTAGAATAAAAAAAAAGAAAAATTAGGTACTTCAACAGGCCTTTATAGATAAATGGCATTGTCAAAAAACTAGCAATTCGGCCAGTGTCAGGGGTTTGGCAATATTTCTTTCATTATCTATGCTTTTATATTTTCATTTTAAAAAAGAAAAAAAAATGTTATAATTTTTTTTTATTATTTTTTTTTTTTAAATAATTTAAAATGTTTTTAGTTTAATATAAAAAGATCCTTTTTATACTTAAACACTTCAAATAAAATGCTTTAGAAACTTGAGATTTTTTTTCTTCCAGCGTTCGAAAAAAGGGATCAACTGAGAAATCACAGGTTAAACAAATGTCAGACATTATTATATACTTGTCCAGTTTGTGACAAAACTTTTAGAATGCGCAAGTATCTATCTGTACATCTTGTATCACATTCTAGTGAAAAGCAGTTCATTTGTGATACTTGTAATAAGGGGTAAGTTTTATGTATTTTTCATTCGATCAATCAATCAAATCAGCCCGTTTCTCCCCACTGCTGGGTATAGGCCTCCCTTTTTTCGCGCAATTCACTTCGGTCCTGTGCCAATCCAACCCATAGCGGTCCTGTTGGTCTGACGATATCATCTGCCCAGCGAGCGGGTGGTCGGCCCACTGATCGACGTCCCTGTCTCGGCCACCACTCTGTAACTGCTTTCGTCCAACGACCGTCTTTTCTCCTAGCCAGGTGTCCTGCCCATATTGCCATTTTAGTGACAAGATCCGCGAACCGACATCTTCGACCTTATTTTTCCGGCGAATTTCAATGTTTGGTATGCGGTCCATCAGCGAAATTCCTAGCATGGCACTCTCCATAGCACGTTTACATTTATTTTCATTCGTATATTCATTCACCATTGTTTATTTCGTAGAGAAATTATATAGTAGGTACCAGTACCTAGGTACTCATTAGCGAGATGTAACCAAACAGCAGTGTTTATACTCAAGTGGTTAGCTAATGGATGGCGAACCTTTTTTAGTTACAGTGCATGCTAAGGTTACGATTATAGCTCACTAATGAGAAGGTAGCTGCTTTAGATTCGCAAAAGTAACATTTCCCCAGATAAGAACCTAGCTAGCAAGTAAGATACTCTATTGGGATAGATGTAATGTCTGCAGCAGTCAGTCTTAAGGCCGTGGCCCCAGTAGGCAAACTGTTAGCGGCCGACTGAGTGAGCCGCAAATTTGTGGCGAACTGTTTGAGTTAGCTGCAAACTCAAATCAATGAAATCACCGGTTTTGGTGGGAGTTGGCTACTGTCTGAGATAGTCAGCGCGCGTAACGCTGCAAACTGCGTACAGTGAGCGCAAATTGCTGACTGTGGACACTCCATTTCAAATATATGGAAGGGCGTACTAAATCGATACGCCGCAAACTAGTCAGCCGCTAACAGTTTGCCTACTGGGGCCACGGCCTAATTTATTTCAAATTCCACAGATTCAAGTTGAAGCATATTTTGATAAGTCATCTAAAGGTACATGAGAGAAAGGCCTTTCTTTGTAGCGAATGTGGAAAGAACTTTACTACAGGTATTTTATTAGATTTTATTATTATATACAAAACAACCGCGCACTTTAAGTTACGTGGTGAAAGAGAGATCAAAGTGTGCAACGTGTGCATGCGCAGTTCTCGCTGTGCAGGCAGTTGTTTTATGCGTTGCTCGCAGCGTCCGACGCTTATACTTATGACTTATGCCCGATTTACACTTCAATAAGTACAGTAGCGAGTTAAGAACTCAGACAGTTGAGTAATAAGTATAGTAAGTTGTAAGTAGCGTCCAAACGGGCGGACTGACTAGTCATAAGTTGCCGAGAAGAATACCAGTCGCAGATTGTGAACTGTACTAAACTCACCCGTCTACATGCCGGCCAGTTAAGTTGGCGGAGACGCGAGAGGGGGGGCTACTTCGCACTTGAGTCGTCAAAAAATAGGATCGCGATCTATTGAACTCAACTTAATCAAAAACTTACTTCTTAACTCGATTTTGCCGTTCAAACAACATAAACAACTTAACTCGTCTATGACACAAGTTAACTCGCTACTGTACTTATTGAAGTGTAAATCGGGCCTTAGATATTAATATATGTTTATCCAATGATTTTTTATAGGTATAGATATGTTATATGCGCGCACATTTTGAAGACTTTAAATAGACCTATTTAAGACAACTTGTAGCTAGTCTCAGTTAGTTTGAAGACATTTGGAGTATGATTTGAAGTGCTGTCATTAATGTCATTGTAATCATTGTTCGGCACAGATTTAAAACGCCAATCACTATAAAGGTAACATATCTATACCTATAAAAAATCATTGTGTTTATCTTAATAGATTTTGTATGAAGTAACCAGATCACATCCGTCGGACGCTGCGAGCAATAAATAAAACAACCGCGCGCCCTAAACACATCACTCGTACGATAACTTTTTCCCCATCAGCGTCAGGCCTAGAAGAACACCTAGTAGTACACAGCGGGGCCCGCCCGTACTCCTGCAGCCAATGCCCATACCGGACCGGTTTCCGTTGTACTTTAAGGCAACATGAACTGAGGCATACCAAACATAAGCCATACACTTGTCCACATTGCCAGAAGAGTTTCTATGAGTCTGGTGGCTTGGTACGTATGATTTATCTAATCTAGCTATTTAATTAATGAATGAAACATTTATTTTCTTAATTTTTATGTCCCACTGCTGGGCAACGGCCTCTCCTCATCCACACGTAATTTAATTGAAGTATATTTCATGGTCTTCATTATTTTCTCCATGATCGATATCAAAATCTGTTTAGCAGTTACGCGAGAAAACAAATGTACCTATAGGTTCCTATTCTACCTAGAGTAATTTTTGATGAATGTAATTTTTTACAGTTAAAAGACAGAGACATTTCTCTATTTTACTTTTTTTTAAGTGTCCCAATGCTGGGCAAAGGTTTCCCTCGCATCAAGTTAATTACTTAAAAGTTAAATTAATTAATTAATTTATATTTTAGCAACGACACGTGCGCACGCACACAGGCGAGCGTCCATTCAAGTGCCCGAGCTGCCCTCTTGGGTTTGTGGACGGATGGAAACGCAAGGTCCATCTCATGAGGGTCCACCAATATTCCCTTGAAGAAATACCTAAATTGACACGCGACGGACGGCCTTTTGAATGAAAATTTTAATTTATTCTAGTAGATTTGATTCAGTACCTACCTATAATGTTTAAAATAAATATCAAACGCTATCTCTTTACATTGTGTTTTATTTAGAAATGTATATTATTTTTTTAAATTTTTTTTACTAAACCCTGTGATTATATTGAAACCTTCAAACTGCATTTTGTTTACAAAAATAATTGATAAAATGGCAGTGGCCAGTGGGTGGTGCTTAACAGAAAGCAGCTGTCAAAATTGACGGCGCGTTTTTTTCGCACAGTTTTTCGTCTATTGTATTTTACGAGTAGGCAAAATTAACAATAGACTGAAAAAAGAGATATCTCTATCACAAAATGAACTGACGTTGAAACAGTTCCAAAAAAACGCAGTTGCAAAAGTTGCATTGTTTTGTCGGTCACGTACGATGCATTTCCCATGAAATAAATTGTTTAAAAATGTAAAATTATATTATTTTGTGCAAAATGGACGTGTCCAAGTTGTGCCGGAGCTGTATGGAAGAAGTCGCGACGTGGGAGTGCGAGGATGTCGACCAAAGGACTATGGAGATGTTCACTTTCTGTACCAATATCGAGGTAAAAATTGCGAAAAGAAAAAAATCTTTTTTTGAACTTTCGCGATATATATCATAATATTTCTCCGTCAAAATAATTTATTTCAATAATATCAAAATTATGTCTTGTACTGATTGATAGAAATACAATTAAAAGAAAAGAAATTCATTTTTCTTTCGGCACTTCCATTATGGCGGCCGATTCCCATTAGGGATTAAGTACGTGGACTGATTGAAATAATGTTTTCAGATCCCAAAAGAAGATATACTGCCGAGACATTTCTGTTACCATTGCACAGTCTTAGTAGAATCTAGCTACACTTATATTAGAAAGGCAAAAAGAGTTAATTTAAAGTTGAAAAAACTCGTACAAAACTCTTTCGTGGACAACCTTTTGAGTAAAACTAACTTTGTTGCTTTAGAAAAACCTTCAGATGTAAATTCAAATATCTGTAGTTTCATTGAAAATGAGAAACAAGAAAATGGTGTAGAATTAAATAGTATTACTAATCAAAATGATTTGGACCATGACATTTTTGATGAAGATGATGAAAAATGTTTATCAGAATTTAAAAGTGGTCGAGACAATCATGTTAAAGAAGAAACAGATAATATTCATACAGAAATCTGTACTGTTATAAAAACTGAAAACGACTCCACAGAATCTAAAGACAAAGAAAAAGATAAAAAGTCTAAGAAAAATTCCAAAGGAAAAAGATGTGATATTTGCAAAAAGACTTTTGCGAAAAAAGGTTGGTATTCAAGGCATATGAAGATGGCACACACAGAAAACGCTGAAGTGGAGAGAATTGTTCAGAAGGAATTAAAAAAGATAAAAGACAGAGATAGGAAGAGAATAGTGTATGCGAAGAGAGAGCCAGTAGATGGTGGAGAGTTGAAAGAGACTTTTCAGTGTAGAGTCTGCAATTTGATGTTTTCTTCAAAATCTTGGCGCACCAAACATTTGAATGAGACGCACTCACAGAGACTTGATGGCCAAAGAGTCTTCCTGTGTCCGTATTGTCCTAAAAGTAAGTTATTTAAATTAAGCCTTAGTTTACTTTCTGTAAAAGTAAAATAAGAAACAACATTCTTATGTTTTAAAATTTGTATGTTTTGTTAATCCATATGTTTTTCTTCTTAATTTTTTCATGATAATAATTTTATATTTTCTGTCTTTATTAGTTTAGCAGTTCAAGAATGAAAAGTTAATAAAAATACTTAAAAACATAAGAGGTTTTCTATTACAGTTAGAGATGCGCCGAATATGGGTTTTGCCGAATAAGGAATAACCCTACCGAACCGAATAGTTCGGCCGAACTATTCAGTTGTTCTTTCACACTAATTTTGATAAAACAAATAGGTAAAGTTATAAAGAAAAGCGCCTTTGACTGTCACTAGATAGAGCAGAATTTCTAGGTTTCTAAATTCTATCTTTAAGTGTCACTTATCAACTTATCTTTATTTTATCATCTCCTAATAACTCTTGTAATACCTAGATGTGAAAATGAGGATATAAGATTGACTGCTCCTTGGTTAAAAATAATTGAATATGAGGTTTATATCTTGCTTTATCAAGCAAATTATTACTTAACAAAATAAACGAATAAATGGTCATTTAAACCGAATATTCGGCCGAATACGAATATTCGGTTGAGATGCCGAATATGCCGAATACCGAATCTTCTTCTTCTTCTTATTTAAGAGCTAAGCTCTTGTCGGTGGAGCCTCTTCCATCCCTCCCTATTTTCTGCCTTCTTTTTAACATCTTGATACGACATGACACCCGCCTTTTCCTTCACCTGTTCTAGGAACGTCCGTCTGGGTCTTCCTCTCTTCCTTTTCCCTTAAATTTTTCCTTCTATGATGTTTTTTATGAAGGAATCATGTAGTATCAAATGTCCTAGCATCTTTCCTCTTCTGTTCTCAATAGATTTTAGTAAACTTCTCTTTTCTCCCACAATCTGTAATACCTCCTCATTTCTCTTCTTTTCAGTCCAACTTATCCTCTCCATTCTTCGCCAACACCACATCTCAAATGCCTCCAGTCTTTCTCTATCCTTTTTATTCATTGTCCACGTTTCGCTGCCATATAGAGCGATACTCCAGATATACACCTTTATAAGCTTTTTTCGGATTGCTCTTGCTATGCGGGCTTTGAAAAGGTACTTTTTATTATTAAAAGCTTGCTTGGCCATCGCTATCCTAGCAATTATATCAGGTGTACATCTTGAGTCGCTGGTAATAAGACTGCCCAGATATTTAAATTGTTTAACCTGCTCTAATACTGTGGAATTTATTTTAATCTGTCTATGCCTGGCTATTGATTTTGACGCTACAAGTGTTTTGGTTTTTGCCACATTGATTTTCAAACCAAATTCCTCAAAAACCTGGTTCATGTCCGTTAGTAGCTCTTCTAGCTGGTTTGAGCTTGCGGCTAACGCAGCTATATCGTCAGCAAACCGTATAAATTGTATTTTTGTCCCATTGTACTTAACCCCCCCTTTTCCTGATTCTACTAGTTTTCTGATGGCACATTCTATCGAATCGAATACCGAATAGTAAACGAATATTCCGCGCATCTCTAATTACAGTATTACACATACTCTTAGTGCCAGTTTCACCATCGACAGATAACATTTATCTGACAGATAGATGACAGACTTAATAACAAAAATAAAATGTACTTAATTTTAAATAGTTTTTTCATTAAACTCATTCTCTATATACCTACCTAAATATCAATTTAATTATATGCCTAAATATCAATGTACCTAATTCTTTTTAGCCTTCCCAAAGTACTCTCATATGTACTATCACACAACGTCCCACCCTGACGTAACCAAACATCCGTGTCCCACTTGTGGGAAGATATACCGCATCAGGAAGGAGCTGGATCAGCATATGCGGTCTCACCTTAAGGAACGTCCTTATGCTTGCGAGAAGTGCGATATGAGGTAAGATTGACAAAGATTTATCTAATATGATGTATTTATACATTTAATATAGAGTTCTTACGTCTTAGAAGGAATATCCTTCTTGATCACACCTCCTTTTTAACTCTCAATGCCTAGATATAAAAAAAAAACAATTCGATTTTTTTTTTCATATTTTGCTACCATCTTTCCGGGTTTATAAATAAATCTTTAAAAAAACTTATTTTGAGTTTCTGTAATGAATTTTTTATTATAACTTTTTATAAAATTTTATATTTTGTTTCACAGAAGAGTAGCAAACTATTCTTAGGTTTTAATATTTGAATTCTTCCTTTTACTTATTATTAGAAATTGAGTTATGATGCTAATTCTATTATTAAACTTATATTAAAATGTACAGGTTTAAGATGAAAGCCATCTTGGCAACACACATGAAATGGCACGATGGCATCAGACCATACCTTTGCAGTATTTGTGGGCGAAGCTTCATACAATGTAAGTAAGACATTCTTTTTGTTACGTACCTCGCGACAAACCTTATACGAAAAGCTAGAAGAAATAAAGTATTAAAATTTTCACAAACTCGAATTTCGGAGGTAGGTACTAAGGCTGCGCTGACTTTGGCTGCGTTCTCGTACAAATTTCACTCGTGCGTATACGTACGAACACGCACAAATAATCCCGACCTTAAAAGTACTATTTGGAGCGCTCAGACTGCGTGCGAGTCTGAGCAGCCTGCGCAGCAGAGCAAAGTTAAAATAACCACTCATACCATGAAACATTGTGCTGTAAATAAAAAAAAAAGGAACTAAACAGTCGAGAGGAAAATGGAGGACAGAATGAAATGGAAGAAGCTCCGCCGACAAGGGCGTAGCTCTTTACATGATTGATGACGATGACAAATAGAAAACTATTTTTTTTTCATAATAACAATATCCTATTTTACTTTTTTTTTTACAGCTGGCAACCTAGAATCTCACATGCGAGTGCATACAGGCGAGAAACCATTCTCCTGTGACCAATGTACTTTCAGAAGTACAAGCAGGGTGAGCCTCAAACGGCACGAGTTGAGACATAAAGGGGAGCGGCCGTTTCCTTGTACTTACTGCCCGAAACGCTTCTACGAGTCTAGTAGTCTGGTGAGTACTGTATAGCCCACTGCTGGGCAATTAATCTGCTTCCAAAAGGATATAGGTAGATGAGAGCAGCCTGCCGTATCCCTTTCAAAAATATTTTATTTAAAACAGGTAGGTAAAACCAGAGATGCGCCGAATATTCGTTTAGTATTCGGCATATTCGGCCGAATATCCGGTTAAAATGACCATTTATTCGGTTATGTTTTTTAGTAGATAATCATTTGCTTGATAAAAAAAGATCGTCTTACTACCTGTATAGCCGAAAGGAAGAAACGTTAAGAAACCTAACTGCACTGGAGTGCCTGGTGCCTGGTGTTTCTTAACGTATAACGTGAACGTGAGGCCCACCTTACGTTCACGTTATAGCAACGCAATGTTGTCCCACGTTGCGTGTGACAAGTGTGCTTTTAATCATATCAATTCTATAGAGCATAGATAAGTCATACATTGCGTACGTGGGGTCAGTCTGTCTCTAGCTTTATCCTCACATCCATCCAGATCAAACATTGACGTTTATTATGTTAGTAGAACTAACAAACTATGTCCCTTCAGACCCGCCACATCCGCTCGCACACGCACGAACGCCCGTACCGCTGTCCGTACTGCAAACGCGACTTCAACGACAGCGGCAAACGGCGCCGCCATTTCATAATGACGCACAAAATGGCGCCCGACGAAATCCCGCCCATGGACAAAGATGGCGCCACTGTGGAGCGCACGCCGCAGAATCGACCTAGGAGCTTAGCTGATTAAGTATTTAGGCAGATTTTCCTGTTATGCGTGTTTTGACCCGCATGCGGATGATTGCACGCTACTGGTCAGTATGCGTGCGGGAAAAACATGTCTTGTTTGTATAAAATGATACTGCGGGCGGCACGCATGCGGATCAAAGAACACGCATGACAGGAAAAAGCCCTTACAGATTTGCTTAAAAAGGTCGTTTTAGGTTAGGCTTTACAAAAATCATTTTTAACCGTCGTGCGTGTGATGGCTGATGAATGTGGATAAAGCGAATGAGTTGTGTTTGGATAGTAACAAGTGGAGGGAAGTGTTCTCTGTCTACCGAAATGGGAAAGAGATGTAACAGATATATAATATGTTAAATAGCTATACAGTGCTACAAGGATCTTTTGGCGCGTGGCGAAAATCGGAACTAACAATATCTTTTTGTAAATTTACATTATTATGAGTTATTTTTTCACCACCCACGCCCTCCTGACAATGTCAATCAAATGCCAATAGATCCTTGAAGCACTGTACATACATATCCGTCACGTCCTATTGGGGTGGACAGAGACCACTTCACACAACCACCATTAGATATGTTTAATGGATAGAAAAACGGCCTTTTTGCAACTGAGGGTTAATGTTATAGTTAAAATGTATTTATTTTATAAAATAAGAGCCATTGCTTAGGGTAACGTGTTCATGAAGGAAGAAGTAGGTTACTGACTTCATGTAACGTAAAGTAAATATAAATTGTAACATTACACTGTGACAAAAAAAAAGTGGCAATTTAAGAAAAACAGGACAACACTACAGTGTTGCTACTTTTTAGCCAGACTGTAAGGGCCGGCACACACTTGACGGAGACACTTGTCAAAATCAGTTGACACAACATTCGCATGTAGTCGCTTCGATACGTCGATACTCATTTGTTGTGTCAACTGATTTTGAGTATTATTCTAATGAGAACAATGTCTATAATAATATACATACATACACATCCGTTACGCCTCTCTCCCATTGGGGTAGGCAGAGACCACTTCCTTCCACTAGCTTCGATCCAAACACACCTCTTTCGCTTCATCCACACTCATCAGTCGCCTCATACATGCTCATGGCCAAATCAAGAGTACCCTAAACCGACGAGCATGTATAATATAACAATCAAAAATGCTCTCTGCTGCGCAACGTCAGGTTTGTGCCGGCCCCTTTTCGCACATTTTGTATAGGAACTTAACTATGGGAACTAACTAGGTACTTAGGTTTTTAGCCATTTTTCTTTCTGGAAAAGGTTTTCCTTAACTACCTATACCTACACAATCTTTAATATTATGATTATATTATAGTGTTCACCTAAATGGGTCATACAGACACAGAAAACAAAAAATGTCTCTCCTGTTCCCGAAAGTTAAGGACACTGAGAGCTACTCTACTTAATGCATATCCGCATAATCTGTGCCCGATGTAGTTTTGGCCTGTATATTTTGAGGATTAGATGCTCCAGTATCATTAATCATCAGGAACAGGAAAGACAATTTTGAACCTAATTCTGTGTATGACTCAAATGTATTAAGTAAATACCTAATTATTTTACTTTTTTTTTATTATGCTATTTGACTGCCCAAAAAGTTACTTTTAATAGTATCTTGTTTTATTATTCTTAATTTAGATCGTATTATTACTGAATAGTTATTTTAATTACTGACTTTAGCTGACTGAGCGTAGAACAATTGCCAATTATTATTTTAAATACGTAAACACTAGTTTGAAATGTGTAACCGCCTAGAATATAAGTTAAATATGTAGATTTAAAATAAACCCGTAGGAAATGTCTGCACACCTGTGAACCCAGTCTGCTAATTTAAAATACCCTAGGTTGTGTGTCGGCAGAGTGTCATTGGCATTTTTGCCACATTTGGTATTCTGCTAAACAATGGCCTATTCCGTGGCCCCAGTAGGCAAACTGTTAGCGGCTGACTAGTTTGCGGCGTATCGATTTAGTACGCCCTTCCATATATTTGAAATGGAGTGTCCATAGTCAGCTAGTTTTCGCTCACTGTACGCAGTTTGCAGCGTTACGCGCGCTGATTATCTCAGACAGCGGCCGACTCCCACCAAAACCGGTGATTTCATTGATTTGAGTTTGCTAACTCTTTCAGTTCGCCACAAAGCGGCTCACTCCGTCGGCCGCTAACAGTTTGCCTACTGGGGCCACGGCCTTACATTGATTGCGATCAAATGTATCAAAAAATGATATTGACACTGCGAACACACAACTGAGAAGGATGTAAATTAGTAGACTTGGGCCCCTGGTTTACAGACGTCATGCAAGTCATACGTACTCGTCACGGTAGGTACTGGAAAGGCGAAAACGGGGGAAGCACGGAGGCAAGCGCAGTCTAGCGAGATGCGCAGATATTTCCTACGGATCATACTAATACACTACCATAAAAATATAGATTAAGTTAGCGCCATGTTCAAAATTTCAAAATTCAAAATTCAAAAATTATTTATTCGTAGGTAACATTAAATTTACACTTGAATTCGTCACAAAGTAAAAATTATAAAAAAAAAAAACATACTTAATGATTAATTAAAAGAACCAAAAAAAAGAGAAAAACAATAAAGGAGAGAAGCTACGCTGACTTCGGAAGGCAGATTCCCCAGAGAAGAAGCCAGCAAGAAACTCTAGAGGTTGCTCTTTTTAAAAATATTGTTTACAAAATGTTGATAGAATAGATGCCAGAATAAATTCAAAAAGTTATTCGGCTGGGTATACCTGTCTTCTTCTATTAAGCGACTTCTTCGTTATTTAGAAGAGGACAGATGATAGGGCTTAACAAATTTTAAAGAACATCTGAAATATCTGCCTATTGAATGATTTTGATTCGGGATATGCTAGGTTCACGACACATCTGCGTAACGTATTGCGCGGAACGTTCAGCGGCTGGAGTAAATGTATGCGACGTAATTTCTGCTGATGTGTCATAGGTGACTTGAAACACATTGCGGCGTATTGAACCGAACGTTCAGCGGCTGGAGTAAATGTATGCGACGTAATTTCAGCTGATGTGTCATAGGTGACTTGAAACACATTGCGAGCGTATTGAACCGAACGTTCAGCGGCTGGAGTAAATGTATGCGACGTAATTTCAGCTGATGTGTCATAGGTGACTTGAAACACATTGCGAGCGTATTGAACCGAACGTTCAGCGGCTGGAGTAAATGTATGCGACGTAATTTCAGCTGATGTGTCATAGGTGACTTGAAACACATTGAGAGCGTATTGAATCGAACGTTCCGCGTGGTATGTTACGCAGATGTGACCGCACACTTATAGACAATTATTTAGGATCTCATATTACAAAAAATTTGGAATCAGTGTTACTATTTATTTAATACGTGGTTTAGTTTAAAGTAGAATTAATTTTGACATTAAGTATTAAACTTATTTTAATTTTATAATGTAACATCTTAAGAGCCTTAAACCAAAATTGATTTGAATTACTTTTGCAATAACTATGCGCGGCAGTATATTTTATACGTCGGGTATAGTACTGTCTCTGTCTGACACATTAGTGTTACAAATGAAAGACAAAGATGGGAATATTATGATAAAAAAACTATTAGGTGATCTGATTGTTTTTGCAATATTTATTTATATTATACGTACCTGTAATCTACACAGATAATTTGACTGATTTATTATTTGGCAGTTACAGAAACTAACCCCTCCGAATTAAATTAAGAATTATTATAACGGTCGATTGTTCAATGCTGGACTGAAACCTATGTATGCAGGGGCCCAAGTCTTCTAATTTAAAATAGCCTCAGTTGTGTGTCGGCAAAGTGTCAATGACATTTTTGACACATTTGGTATTCTGCTAAATAATGGCTTACAGGCAAACCAACTTATCTGTGAAATGAACGGCGGCGCTAGTAGTAATACAAAATAGTATTTCTACCAATCGCAGTAGTTCTGAAATTTGACATTTTCATATTAGAGGGTGTAGTTCGATTAACGGCCATTTCACAGATAACTTGGTAGCATTGTACACTGATTGCGATTGCGACCAAATGACTTGGACCCCTGTTTGCGTGCTTCTCGCTTGCACTGTATTAAAGTGAAGTTAGGTACGAGCCATCGAGCAATGAACAATTGGCCCTAAGATGTGTATTTTAAATTATAGCTAATTATAAATTAATGTCTTATTTTACTTAATTATCATAACGTAGTTTTAGATTAGAACTTTAAAAAATATTTATTAAAAATTAAGGAGTTTGTTAGAAATGAAATATAAATTATTTATAATAAATAATTTTATTTTTGTTTTATTATATCTTTCTATACAAGCCAACAGTCAACATATACTTATAGGTATTTTCATAAGTTTCTAAATTTTATTATACAGGGTGACTTTAAATTAGTGAACGTTAGAAAATGATATGTATGTATTCGTGATAACAAACAACTTTTACTATGGGATGAGACCAAGGCCGAAATCATTCAAAAATTTTTGAACTCCCCATACAAAATGCATCAGCTGATTTTGGGGAACAATTTTTTTGGAATTTCAAATTTGGTTCCATAGTAAAAGTTGTTTGTTATCACGAGTACATGTCCTTTTCTATAGTTTACTAATTTAAAGTCCTCCTGTATACAACACTTATCAAAGCTAAGGGAAGAAATCAGGTACCTAAGTAGTATTTAAATTTAAAATAAATACAATTTGAAAAGCACCAAAAATACCATTGAAGGAAGGCGAGATTTTTTATACAAATACATGAAAGTTATTTCATACATAATTCATTCGTATTATAAAAGGTCTGTTACACTACGTACAGATAATTATCTGACAGATATTTAGATATAGGTACCTGTTTTAAGGAGATGCCATACCGTCTGGATCAGCGTGCCTAGTCTGGCGCAAAATGGCTACCTTTTTGTATGGAATTTCTTATCGTTTGACAGGTCATCTACCAAGAAAACTATGAAAAACTTGCGCCAACCTTGGCACGCTGTCATAAACTCATTTGTATATGAAAAAAAAATGTGGCACCTCCTTATATTCTATACTCAAAGCCTGTTTCTGTCTTAAACGTCATGTTTCATGAAATGGACATTGGTCTATCTGTCAGTTAATTTTTATCTGTTGGTGACGAAACGGCCACTAAATGTAATTTCTCCTAAAATATACCATTCAAATTACACATCTTTGCGTCTACTTTTCGCTAACGATTTTCCTATAAGTGAGAAAGAGACGAAAACATGTTTCACAGTTCCATCCATCTAGCTAAAAAAACTACATTGGGTTACAGAAGTATTGTAAATCTTTGGCAACAAAATTGAACTTTATTCAATAGGCCGTAAGGGTGTTATTTGTTAAAACGAATCTGTATTTTATCCAGACAGCAATATCTTAAAATCTATAAACATTAACTCTATTATTGTTCACACGATTATTATCCCTATTTCCTACACCACAAAGGTTACATTAGACTGTGATTTGTACGTTTTGCACTATGTTGGACCATTCCACTTTTGATGGTACTAGATAGAACGCAGGCGCCACTTTCTGTCCGCACGGGCATTTGCAACCTGTAAAAAAACATAATTTTAGAACCTACTAATATTATAAATGTCAATGTTTGTGCCGATAGATGGATGTTTGTTACTCTTTCACGCAAAAACCACTAAACAGATTTTGATGAAACTTGGCAACATTGTAGTTTACCCATCAGAATAACACATAGGCCATATAATATAGGATATAGAATATCATCTGTTGTTTCTAAGATATGACGATGACTGAGTACGAAGTCTTGGAAAAATCTGGGAAAAAAATCATGATCTCAAAATAATATAGCGTATGTGTTATTCTGATAATATATAAGCTACAATATTGCCAAACATCAAAATCTATTCAGTAGTTTTTGCGTGAAAGAGTAACATCCATCCATCCATCGGCACAAACATTGAGATTTATAATAATATTAAATAGAATTTGGCGAGCTTAAATAAGTAGTCTGACTAAGTACGTACCCATTACCCAACTAAAACTGCCAATCTTAGTATTACACTTGGGACAATGCAGCTTCCCGTGCGGCGCATGCGTCACATCTTTCATCCACGCCATCGGCTCCACGAACCACATCAACCGGCACACTTCTGGGGCATCTGCGCGCGCAGCTATACTCGCGTCGATTAGGTTTTGTTCGCTGTAGCCGTCTAGGTGCTGGAATAATGGGGGAATGGTTAAAAGGAACACATTTTAAACCGGTTGCAGAGCAAGAGCTAAAGGTTGCGGTTGCGACACACCAGTGTAACGTACCGCGCGGAACGTTTAGCAGCTGGAGTAAATGTATGCGACGTAATTTCAGCTGATGTGTCATAGGTGACTTAAAACACATTGCGAGCGTACTGAACCGAACGTTCAGCGGCTGGAGTAAATGTGTGCGACGTAATTTCAGCTGATGTGACATAGGTGACTTGAAACACATTGCGAGCGTACTGAACCGAACGTTCAGCGGCTGGAGTAAATGTATGCGACGTAATTTCAGCTGATGTGTCATAGGTGACTTGAAACACATTGCGAGCGTATTGAACCGAACGTTCAGCGGCTGGAGTAAATGTATGCGACGTAATTTCAGCTGATGTGTCATAGGTGACTTGAAACACATTGCGAGCGTATTGAACCGAACGTTCTGCGCGGTACGTTACGCAGATGTGACTGCACACTAAGCTAAGTTAAGCTAACTTAGCTCGTATAGCACAGTTTGCTGGACGAGCTACGGGGAAGTGGCCATACTAAATTACATTTATTAATAAGTATGAGCCCCCATATTCCTGATTACTCATAAATTTAAAGTAATTTTAATTGTACTCGTAATTACATTACTTGCAAAGTCTGATTAAAAAAATCACGATAGACTTGTGAAAAATTATAACAGCGCGTTTTACGTCCCTACAACAACGCCATCTGTTGAGAAAGCTACAAACTACTAAGTAGTGACGACAATAGGCAAAGAACTTATGGTACTCAGTGCTGCATCCGCCGGTCCGGAATGGAAAACGCCTACACTAAGCAAAAAGTAAGTTGTATGAGGGTGTACCCAATTCCATGTTTGAAAATGAAGATGAAAATTCATTTCGACCTTTGTGATATCCTTTAATCATGATTGTTTAGACACGTAAATAACTAATAAATAACTACGTTACAGTACCTGACTAGGCCCCCCATCACTATCCTGCAATCCGTCACTCTTCTGGCTATTGCTCTGGTCGCTTCCACTGCTGCCGTCCTCTCCGTTCTCCATACCCTGGCTCTGACCGTCTATTATCTGGCACGCTAAAGATTTCAGCTTCTCTATTAACATTTGGCCGTTTTCTGCGCAGTTTAACCCGGACACCCTGTTTGGTTGTGGTCGTATGCCTCTTTTTGCTAGTTCGATTTTTACCTGTGGAAGTTTTTATAATTATATAAATAATTTATTTGTAGGTCATGGGTTTAGAATCGTAAATATGTACAAACATTGTATAATATGAGAAAAGCTGTTCAGTATATTATAATAGGAATGATGACTACATTCAAAAAATAATTACTCCGTCTTTTATGCTATTAAAAAAATGTTTGAAACACATTTTTTACCAGATCAAATACACAAATAAATATAAAGATATAGAGAATCAAAGTTACGGACTGGGAGTTGACGTCACTCCTACGTAAAAATCCTAATGAGGAGTGACGTCACGAGCAACTTTAACCCAGTGTATCTTTGTCATTTTTAGTTTAAGAGAAAAAGGAAAAAATACTAGTCGAATATTTTAAAATAATCTATGTGACGGACTAAAAAATTTTTTTTAGTCATCATGCCCATTAATTGACAGAACCAGCGAGCGAGGTGGACGATCATTGTACTTATCTGTAATGTAAAGCTAAAGGGCGATAAAGAATATCGGCAATCATCGCATTTCCGAAACCAAACAAATGCTAATTTCCATATAAGTACAGTAAAGAGCGATAAGTGCACATCGATCGTTGGAAAGAGGCAATCGGCTAATTTCGACTCCGTATAGGTATATCTATGTCGCACACACCATGACGTTTGTTTTGACATTCATATGTCACATGTATGTGTATGTGTTGTTTGTGCGTGTTTTTGTGCATGTGTGTTATATGAGCATGTGTGTTATTTGAGCATGTGTGTTATTTGTGCGCGTGTGTTATTTGAGCCTGTGTGTTATTTGTTCGTGTGTGTTATTTGTGCATGTGTGTTATTTGAGCATGTGTTATTTGTGCATGCGTGTTATTTATGCATGTGTGTTATTTGTGCGCGTGTGTTATTTGTGCATGTGTGTTATTTGAGCATGTGTGTTATTTGAGCATGTGTGTTATTTGAGCATGTGTGTTATTTGTTCGCGTGTGTTATTTGAGCATGTGAGTTATTTGAGCATGTGTGTTATTTGAGCATGTGTGTTATTAGTGCGCGTGTTTGAATGTGCGTGTGAGTTGTTCATGTGTGTAGACCCCATGCCTTCCCCCGTCAGCACGAAGTCTAACCCTAGCCTTCATCTACCTACAATAAATATCACAAACCTGTTTAGGTATATGCGGTATGATGTTGGTCTGCTGCGCGACTACCCGCCGGCACTTCTTGCAGCGGTACACGATGGGGTCCGGTCTCTCTCTCGTGAGGCCGGGGTCGGGCTTCACTAGGTCCGCGAATAGTTGGGGCAAGATTTTTACTGTGGGAGAGAATTGATAAAGAGTTTAAATGGCTATAAAAAATTGTTAGGATTAAATTCGGTCTAACTTCTCTAGTAAGGCCTGTAGACGTAAGAACTAGTAGCTCTCGTGTCGCTCTTTTCCGTCACCAGAAATAGTGTCTTTAGGTTCGCTATTCAATTAATAATAATATACATTGCGCTCCTTGACGGGAATCGCAGACGTGGGCAACAAAGCTGCCAAATTAAAATGGAGTTGGGCCGGTCATGTTTGTAGAATGCATCCAGATCGTTGGGCCAAAATAACAACTGAATGGGCGCCACTAGATGGTCACAGACGCCGAGGTAGACCCTGAAAAAGGTGGAGAGACGATCTCGATGCATTTTCACGGGAATGGCGGGACGCTACCGGAGACCGTGTTAAATGGAATGTCGCGGGAGAAGGTCTTTGCCCAGCAGTGGGATCTTAATGGCTAATAAAAAAATGATAATAATAATTGAATAGTAAGCCTAAATAAAATATGTTTCACTAAGTAATCTAGCCTTATAATACATACATAATAATGTATATGTCACGCCTGTTTCTCATCGAGGTAGGCAGAGACCACTTCTCTCAAATTGCTGCGATCCAAATATACCTACCTCTTTCGCTTGATCCACATTCATCAGACGCCTCGTATGCATAATACTCAAAACTCAAACTCAAAATAATTTATTGTAGTTCATATACATAGTCCTACAAGTATAAATGAAACCCCGTGGGGGCACAGCAATATGAGACGGCTATTTATAATATTTATATAACCTTATTATATTATTATAACACTAGCTGTCCCGGCGAACTTTGTCCCGCCTTAGAATGAACTTTATTGTGTAGGAATAAAGTTCAAATTGACTACATTTTAGTAAGAAAACATTTGTATGGGAAAAAGAAAAGGTGTGTTTTAGGGCTTTCCCGGCAATTATTCGAATTTTTCTCACCGTAAGAACCATCCTTGGACTACAATGAACATTAAAAAAAAACAGCCAAATCAGTCAAGCCGTTTTCATGTTATGTCGTGACAACGGAAAACGGGTTTCATTTTTATATATAGATTACTTACATACTACTGAGTTCAATTTACTTAATTACTAGGTGTCTATACTATTAGTTTATCTTCTAAATACTCTCTTACGCTATAATATGATTTATTAACTAGTAGCTCCTTCAATTCTTGTATAAATATTTTTAATTTAGGTTGTTCTCTTAGGGAGGTAGGCAGTATTGAAAATTTTAATACTATTACTATCCACAACGTTTTAGTACTTGAATCTTATATTTTGAAACAAATACTATTACTGTTTACGTTAATACTTCAAACGAAAATCGACCTAAATACCTTGAACAAGAAGTAAAAAACAATAAAAATAAATAACTCACCTTGCTTCAATTTCTGCCCAGCCATTTTCAACCTAAACTGCTTGAATCTTGGGTCATTCCTATTCAGAACATACCCCATATGTCCAAATAATTTCAACTGTGCCTCAAACCCCATGTTCGGATGTACGAACCGCCGTTTAGTCTTCACTAGACAAAGTGCTTCTTCATAACATAGCTTGTATTTCTCCATTATATAGGCTATTACTACAGCCGCTGAGCGAGACACGCCGAAGTAACTGGAAAGATTACATATATTTTCTAATGTTTGCTCCGGGAGAGACCAGGGGCGGATTATTCCTGGATAGATCTATTTTGTATATTTCTCTCTGTATAATTACTTAAATAAATTATATTTTGAGGTATGTTATAAAGTTACAGCCATGTCGCCATCGCCATTTTGAGATATACGAAGCTTCCTGACACTTTGATATACATATGCTTTTATTAAAAGTATAGGCTGCCCGCGACTTTCTAAGCATTTATCGTCATATTTTGGTAAAATAACACACAATATCTTAAAATAATATAGGCTATGTGATGTGCTGATGTGGAACCATAAATTTTGTAAAGTTTCATTAAAATCTGTTCAGTGGTTTTTATCAGAAACTAGCTGTCCCGGCGAACTTTGTTCCGCCTTAGAAAGGGCTCTCCCGGCAACTATTAAATTTTTCCAACCTTAAAAACCATCGTAGGACTTTAATGAATATAAAAAAAAGAAAATTGATAAAATTGGTCCACGCTTTGTTGAGTTATGCGCTTATCAACACATTTTGCGATTCATATTTATATTTTAGATAAACATCACGAAAACCGCCTCATGTCCATCAGCACAATAAAATTATAATATTATTAGGATAGTATAGAAACCCTTGTTGGCTGTATATTAATAGCTTATAATTTGAACACTGTATAACACTTTATAATTAAAAAATAAAGCTCACCAATGAACCAGTACTGTCCCGCCGTCATCTATCGCCTTTCTTATAAATTCATTGGTCATTGGCAGATTCGTTATTAGATCTTCTTTCGGTACATCAGCCACTGGAAAATAATAATTTAAAAGGCTTCAGGCAATAATATGTATAATTAAATAAATTACTGGGTTCATTTGATTTTTTTGAGTATTGTTTTGCCTATTTGGTAGTAAGGCTATCTAATATGGTCTGAAGTCAAACAAATTTCAAGTATGAGTTTGACAAGGTTACGATGTCATGAAAAATGTACTCCCTACATACCTAACTTAAATACCTTAAAAGATTACCTTTCTTTTGGATTTGCCATAGTCAAGGAAAAACAGAAATTAGGATCTCACAGAATATCCCACATACTCTAATCTTTGGTTTTCTTTTTCTTTTATCTATCTTATTATTATTAATTTCTTTAAATACTAGAGTACTTTCACATTTCTTCTTCTTTTTCTTAGCCTATAGCTGCCGACTGCTGAGCATAGGCCTCTCCAATTTCTTTCCAACGTGACCCGTTTAATGCCACCTGCTTTCAACATTTCCACCAAAAATATGTTATCCAGACCTATGTGGAAATACTTACATTTAACAAACTTAAATATGATGTTAGGCCGTTCCAGCATCGCCCGTGGTAGAGGTACGAGGTCTATAGTTAGTATGTGAGTTATTTTAAACTTTTCCAAGGTTTTCGTGTCACGAGCGCTTGCCAAGTTACCTAGAAATATATTGATTAAGAAATGAAATGAAATGTTTATTTAATCTTGTAGGACGAGTTTGGCATCAAAGTTTTTTTTTAATTAACAAAAGAGGTTTCGTTTCAAATATATCTATGGTCTCAGCACTAAAGCAAGCTTGTATTGTAGAGACCTGTCTTTTTACCAAATATTTTTAAGTTTTTGTAAGTTAAGAAATTTTGTACAGATGACAGAATATTCAAAAAGTTAAGTTAGATAAACGTAAGAATTTCAATTGAATGCTGCTTTATAGCCAATATCTTACAAGCTTTTTTTGTTAGCCATTAAGATCCCACTGCTGGGCCTCCTCCGTGTCTTTCCATTTAACACGGTCTCCGGTAGTAGACACCGAGGTCGACCTAGAAAAAGATGGAGAGACGATCTTACAAGTTTACTCATTTTAAAAGCTTTTCACTTAAAATATCTTACCCAGATAAAGTCCATCATCGATAAAGTCCACACTAACGTCAATATCTGTGCCATAAGAGTCTGTTGGGTCCGTCGCGTGGACTTCCACCTCGGCCTTTTTACGAGACATTTAGATGATGGTGATACACCTATAAAGATAGGCATGCTATTGTTCATTATATTGATATAATACTTTATGCTGATATAGGATTTTTTTAGTTAAATACATTCAGATTTTATTATAGTAACAAAAACTTGTTAATGTTGTGTTATTTTTGTAATTACGTTTATAAAACAGTTAAATTGAAATCGTAGTGTTCATATTTCTATAAAGTTTAACAAAAACCAATCAAAACATTTAAAAATACGTAGTAAACATCCTTTGGCTTACCGAATCAATAGTTTCAACAATCCAAAATAACTAACACCCACGGTGTACAAGGAGCTGCCTTTTCAAGGTAACTCAGGAATCAGCATGGAATAAGGAATAGATCGCTATTCACATAAATATTTAACAAAATCAATGATAAAATTGGCAAAAACACATTGAGGCAAATCGCGCCGAATGTGCTATTGTGTTTTTTAAATTGATTATTCTCTCAAATGCCAGACCAAAAGAAAAAAACCTGATACAAAATATGCTTTGTCTAAGAAAAATATAGCGTAAAAATTGTGCGGAAAAAGCAGATTGACATTTAATTTGACGTTGACAGACATACACTGCAGCCAACGCAAAGAAAAGTATTACGGAAATCAAAGTAGGTACTATTTAAAAGTGTGATATACACAAATAAATGTTTATAGTAAAAGTTATTTTTAAATATCTTATGTATTTTATAATATCATTTAACAGATTACTACATACCTATTACATTTTCGTAAAGATTACCTCACACCTTTCCATCCTACAATATTGCCAACATTTAAACTTTCTTTTCAAACTTCTCAAAAAAAAAGTTTTAAAAAACATTTTCTTATTTTTAAAAACATTAATGCACAGAATAATTCAACATTTTAACAATAATTACAGCAAAATCCCTAAAATCATTAAGAATCTAGGAAAACTGACGCAATACAAGCATAGTAAAGTTAGTCATCGAATTTCATAATAAACAAACATACTTTCTACGTCTATGCATACGATTAACATCAGGGTTGCGTTGTTGTATAACTCCACGTCTCACAATGAGTCGGCAAAAATCATATCCACTAGTTGCGTATGCACCCTAATGAATGTTTTTTAACCTTGGATGCCTTTTGGTTACCTACTTTCAAAACTTTTAAGGAAAATATTGCTTTTTTTCTGATTGATATTTGATTTATGTGTAATTTAAGCCTGATTAAAATCTGATGAGAGTCTTATTGATGTCTGATTCAAGACTAATTGATGCCTGATAGAAGTCTGTTTAAAATCGGATTATACAAAAGTTACTAAAATCCGATTAGAATTTTCATGTAATCCACTGCAAATTTGATTAGAATCTGTTTAAATACCGATAGAGATCTGATAGAAGTCTGATTAAAGTCTGATAATCAGACATCAATCGTTTGAACTTCGCCTCTTGATCTAGGTGGCCAGTTGGCCAGTCTCGAGTGTACAGCGCAAAAACGAAACCTTTGCTCCATGGCTAAAGTGGAAAATGTACCTACGCCCGTGGGGTTAAATACTTGCTAATTTGATTCTCTTTAAAAAATAATTCCCAGATAATACTATCAATGTAATAGCAATACAAATGTCGAAACTATGAAAATCCCAAATGCTGCGCACGCGCACGCCTTCCGTGCAAAGACGACGTCACAAGGCCAGATGCTACTAACCCACATTTTAAAGTTTGGATTACGCGATTCGTCGCAATACTGACAACTGTTATCTCGGGTCTCAATTCGTATGACTGTTTATACAAATGAGGTGCCAAATGAGTGTTGCGTGTTACAGTATTAATTTAATATGGTGTGATGATGATGGCATAACATGATGAGTGAAATTATAGGTTCTTGACTCACCTACTTAGTTGTAAGGTGCTTCTTTCGTGTTATGATTTTCTGGTACTTTTGACTGATAACTCAGTAGCTTATTTAGGTAAATGATGGGGTCGTGGGTGCGAGTCCCATGCAATCATAAAATAATGCACCTTGCTGACTGATCTTATGCCGGTTTTATGAAAAAATGATAAAAAAGATAACAGTTTATCGTTGCTGTGGACTCAAACGACGGTTCTAGATTTCATTGGTCCTGAGAAAGAAAAATGTTTAGATCATAGGAAGTGCAGGGAAGTTGTCTCTGTCTACTCTACCCCCATAGTGAAAGGGCGTGACAGATATGTGTATAGTTTGTGTATATGTACCAGATATATGCTATGCATGATTCTCTTTCAGATCGGGGTGACCAACCACTGCCTTCCACTTGCTGCGATCTTGATAGACATAATTCTGCCCAATTTATTATCCTTTTAATGATTAATTCATTTTTTCCGGTAGACTGCTATCTTGCAAATTGTTATAAGTATTTAATTAATTTATACTTACTTACCTACATACAAAACTAGAGGTTGTTCTATGACTTATTTTAAAGCATGTTGTATCCCACTGCCGGGCAAATGCCTATCCTGCGTTCTTCCATCCTTCCCTATTCCCGGCAACTCCGGCCTCGTTTGCCTAGTATGCATCCAGATCGAAGCGCCATCCACCATACCTACTTTACAAAACTGGATGCGACACGAGAATAGCTTAATATAAAATGCCACTGAAAACAGATCCATACGACAAGCTGAACCCAAGCTCTAACTTCACAGTGCTTCCAGATTTTTCTACAACATCATCATAAATTTAAGAGCGTCGCTCTTGTCGGTGAAGTCTGCGCCATTCTTCTCTATTCTCAGCCATCCGTTTGAGCACCTGATACGACACAACTTCTATTCCCTCTTTTATTTGGTCTATGTAAATCCTTCGTGGTCTCCCTCTCTTTCGTCTTCTTTCTACAATATTTCTTATGGTATCTACACACCAAAGCCGCCTGCTTTTTTGACAGCTGCCATTCATATGACATAAAGCCGCCGGCGGCCTAGCCCGGCGGCATGCCGGCGGCTTTGGTGTGTAGACAGCATTATAAAATATAATTTCCTTGATTTAATTTCGACACTTAATGCAGAATATTCTAGATGACTAGTGTCGAAAACACGGCGAAATAGTTTCGAAATAATGTTTATTAGCCTTGACAACTGTTTACTTTTGGTACTTAACTCTGTCCGGTTCTTTTTTAGGTAATAAAGTTGTAATGAGCTGAAATTGTAATAAAATAATTATTGTGTTTTAAGGATAAGGTAAGGACCTACGTATAAGACCTACTTATAGGTAACAATAATGACCTATAATATTTTTTATAAATAATAATAATTACCTTATCCTTATCCTTAAAATAAAATATTATTTTATTACAATATATAATAGTACTTCATCATCATCATTTAATTTAAGAGTTAGACTCTTGTCGGTGGAGTGTTCGCCATCTAGGCCTAACCTCTGCCAGTGCTTTAACTTCTTGATACGACATGACGTTAACTTTCTCTTTCACTTGAGTGAAGTAAGTACGTCGCGGTCTTCCTCTGCCTCTCTTTCCCTCAACCTTTCCTTCAATAATGTTTCTCAAGAAACCGTCATGTACTTATATAATAATATTTATAATATACAATAATATAATAATAGGTACCTATGTTATTACAAATTTACATAAAGAGTCAGCCCGCGATTTCGTGCGCATTTATCTACATATCTTGGAAAAGATACACTATATCCTAAAAGAATATACTTAGCCCATGTGTAAGCTACAATGTTGAAAAGTTTCATTAAAATCTGTTCAGTAGTTTTTACGTGAAAGAGTAACAAAATAAAGGAAGTCAAAAGAACTATAGGTCGCGCCACGTAAAATGAACCCTAGCAGACAGATGCGCATTAGACGATTTTTGAGTCTGACGTTTAACATTTGTTTTAAAATATAATCGCGCACAAAAGTGTTTAATTACAGTCATGGTTTTACGCACAAAGGAAAGAAAAATATTATTAGTAGTATTAGTAAGGTGGAATATAAATTTAAAAAAATACACAACTATCAATCAATATTGGATTTAGTGTAAAATGTGTAAAAATGTAAAAAAAAATATTCGAAAATTAAAAAGAAACATATTGTTCTTCCATTAAGTCTTCATGGGTGGCGCGAAAACCTGATGAAGACGCGGTTTTGATGCCAGAAGTAGCCATTTTATTATAATCGTTATCGTCACTTTCATAACCTTTCGAATCAGAATCATCATTCCCTCCCTACGTATAGTCTATAAGTCAACATACGTCATACGTAACTGCGTGCGAAAGACTCTTACAAGAACGAAACGATAAATAGCCCTTTCGAGCGTAAGTGTACCCATGCGCGAACACGTGATTTTCATTTGTTTCTAAAGTTCTTTTTACGTGGCGCGACCTATAGCCTAGGATAATAATTTAAGGTTACCTGGAGGATTCTTGAACCAAACAACAAGGTTGGCCCTACTTCACTACACCTATATCTTACATATAAGTATCTTCTTTTAAAATGTTTACCGTCCTTATGTAATAAAGACTATTTGTATTGTAATAAGCCCTCAATAAACGACGCCTCCAATTAGGCCCCACCTAGATTATTTCATCAGTAAGTACGACTACCCATACAATGTGAATTTTCCTCATGTTGCGAGTGAAAGATGGTGACGCAAGCGCTCTCGATTCGGCCGGTTAACAGAGATGTTGCGCTTGCGACTCTGTTGCGGTACCTGCGAGATTTACTTAATTTGATTTATGTATTTTTTTGGTTTATCTGCTAAAGCAACAACGTCTTAATTCCACTGTTTATAACCGTCAAAATCACTTGTACTACTCAACTTTTAAACGAACTTCTGTCAATGTTTTAACGTTGATTTTCCTGACTCTAAATAAGTATAGTAGAGTGCCGTAAGGTTTATACCTCGGAATCCAGGGCCAGTCAATGAATCTTAATATAAACCTTGAAAATATGTTTTTAATAGTATATAGAAAAATGTTAAAAAAAAATTTCTTCGCACTCTCAATTTTTTTTTTTTTTTTAGCCTTTTTCGTCCCTCTGCTGGGCAAAAGCCTCTCCCATGCCTCTCCAAACACTCCTATTATTAGCTGCTTCCCACCAATCGTCCCTAAATGAGCGTAGGTCGTCACTCCATCGTTTTTTGGGCCTAAAATTATTATAAACAATTATTAATTTTTTGGAGTTTTCATTGATTTATATTAGTCAAAAGTCATATTTTAATAATTTTAAAAAGAACAACTATTACAAACTTGAAAACTTGATCTTGGATCTTTAGGGACTGCAGGTATACCGATGCACCATTCAAACACTACCTGTTTTGGTCCATTAGACTATTTTGCTTTAAACAGCGACTTAGTTTTTGCCTTTATCACTCCCTATTTCTTAGTCAGGCTGAAAAACAAACGCCCTACTAGATTACTTCTCTTAACTACTCGATTTTGTCAATTTAACCACCTTAACTCAACTTCTAAGTTTTTGAAATAATCCGACTTAGGTAAGTCTTCGATGTCTAATACCCCGAATTTGTTGTTTTTGCAATACATGTTATACCATTCTGGATTCGGAATAGCACAAGGCAGTTTTTAAAAACATTTGTTCATTAAGTACCGAGTAAATATTTTTCGTGGCAGCTGCTCAAAGTCGAGTTATTGTTTTTGGGAGAGAATTAAAGTTAACTTTGACAGTTAATTTGTCGATGTTCCACTTTAATCATCAACGAATTATTTTTGCCATATCATAAGTAACTATCGAAGAAGCCGTTAACGTACTTTTTTTTTAATTAATTGAATATTAATCGCTCTCTGATACAAAAACCATCAAAAAGTGGTTCTTTTTTCAAAAATCACTAAAACGGGTTTAACTCGATACTCATAAGACTTTTCTATGGGCATGTAAGGCTTATTTGATGCACCTTAAGTCCATCTACCTCCGGTGTCAGTTTGCCGGCCTATTTTTGGGATGTGCGGAGATTCCTGCTCCTGAAACCGATACGTATTATTTTGTATCATTGTTTTACGTTCATCAAAGCCTAAATTAGTTTAGCTAAAAAGTAACACGACATTCATTGACTGTTAGGCGGTACGAAGTTCGGGGCCCGCCATGAACAATACCGAACAGCTGCTGTTATCCCCTCTATTCTCCAACCCGACCTTCATCGGTATACCTGCAGTCCCTAAAGATCCAAGATCAAGTTTTAAAGTTTGTAATAGTTGTTCTTTTTAAAATATTACTTTTGACTAATATAAATCAATGAAAACTCCAAAAAATTAATAATTGTTTATAATAATTTTAGGCCCAAAAAACGATGGAGTGACGACCTATGCTCATTTAGGGACGATTGGTGGGAAGCAGCTAATAATAGGAGTGTTTGGAGAGGCATGGGAGAGGCTTTTGGCAAGCAGTGGGACGAATTAGGTTAAAAAAAAAAAAAATTAAAAAAAAAATTGAGAGCGCGAAAAAAATTTTTTTTAACATTATTCTGTATAAGTACTATTAAAAACATATTTTCAAGGTTTATGTTAAGATTCATTGACTGGCCCTGGATTCCGAGGTTTGACCATTTTTATGCCTTACGGCACTCCACTAGTAGTTTATTTTATAATGCTATCTACACACCAAAGCCGCCGGCATGCCACCGAGCTAGGCCGGCGGCTTTACGTCATAAGAGTGGCAGCTGTCAAAAAAGCCGGCGGCTTTGGTATGTAGATACCATTAGAGACACATTCGGGTTATTCTACATCTTACTAATATTATAAATGTCAAAGATTTTCCCGATGGCTGGAGGATGTTTGTTACTCTTTCACGCAATAATCACTGAACAGATTTTGATGGAACTTGGCAATATTGTAGTTTACACATCAGAATAACACAGGCTTTCATCATCATCATAAATTTTAAGACCGTCGCTCGCTGGCATAGACCAAATAAAAGAGGGAATAGAAGTTGTGTCGTATCAGGTGCTCAAACGGATGGCTGAGAATAGAGAAGAGTGGCGTAGACTACACCGACAAGAGCAACACAGGCTATACTTAATTAAAAAATTATCATGATTTTTTTTCAAAATAAGTATGACCATAAATGCCAACGAAGTCGCGGGAAGTCTCTAGTAAGAAACAAAATGCAATAAACTCCAAAAAACAAGATGATTATTGTTCAATTTCTTGATTTGAATACTCGAACCACACTTACCTAGACCACTCTCGTCATTTACTCACATTCGAGCACTTTCCTCGCAATGACAATCGCTTGCATTGTGCAACGAATGCAACTGCAACGCTCTTTGAACCGAGACACTTCCCCGTGCATTTATCATAATCTTACCATGCATATGCATCGTTGTAAAACTAGCAACCTACCATAGGCTGTATAAATATACAGCTAAGCGCCAAAACACACGGTGGAACGCAAAGGCAACGCAACTTAAACTGCTAGTTACTTTTATTAGAATTATTAGAAAACCACACACGACGCAACTGAAACGAAACGTTTCAAACTAGTTGCGTTGTGTGTGGTTTTCAGTCTATAGCAGAAACTGCGATGCAACTCAAAAGTAACTAGCAGTTTCAGTTGCGTTGCATTTGCGTTTCACCGTGTGTTCTGGGTCTAACTATAAAATACCTACATACCTATCTGTCACGCCTCTTTCCCATCGGGGTAGGTAGAGGCCATTATAGAGACTACTTCGCTCCTCTTACTAGGATCCAAATACACTTCTTTCGCTTCATCCGCATTCATCAGTCGCCTCCTACACACGGTTAAGGGTATTCCTACCTTGGCATTTCTTTAACAAGTCTCCGATGAAAAAAAAACTATCTAATACACAGTGGTACCGGCCACAGAGGTAGAGGTCCACCTAAGAGGAGATGATACGATGATCTGGATGCACACTTGCCAGGAGTTGCCGTGCCGGGGATAGGGCACGATGGAAAATGGGAGGAGGCCTTTGACCAGCCATGGGACAAGTTAGGCTATTATAAAACTTATACAAAACGATTAAATCACGCTCAAATTTGGTGCGCGGTTTCCGGCTATAAACAAGATAAAACAGTATCTATCTGATTCCATTTACTTGCATAATCTGAAAAAGTATTACTATTTAAACGTTTTCTACTATAGTGTGTATTTAGTATTCTGTGCTATAGTTAACAATAGCAACTTACAACAAGCCTTACCACGGCTCGCATCCGTCGCGCTTCGCTCACTTGTTACAACCTTTTAGTTTATAATTCGTAACATTTTCATAATGGAAGACAGTGGACGGGCGATGATTATGTCATTTTACTTCCTTCTGTATTCAATAAAGAAATTATAGGCTTTGAAATTAAAGTTAGAAAGAGACTGATCCCACGTACTTATGCATTATGACATCTTCTCCATAGAAATTATATGATTAGAAGCACATTAATACGTAGGGCCCTGTGCCGAAGGTTTCTTGTCGTTTTCTTCCTCTCGGCTATACAGGTAGTGAACCGGCAGTAGTTTTAGATCAAAAAAGTGACATCAAAAAAGTGTAATGAATTTTGCCTATTTTTGAATAAACATTTTTCATTTTCATTTGTCATTTGCAACGTTACATCATCTCCGAATTTTTTCGAATGCTATTTTTCTTGGGGAAATTCTGAAATTACATCGTAGAATACTTTTTTTACTCCCTATTTCCCTGACAATGCCAATGGGAGGGTGTAAGTATGATTTACTTACTTACTTACCTAGCCATTAATGTCCCATTTTTGGACAAACCTCTCTCTTCTTTCTCCACGATTCTCATTCTCATTTTCATTTCTATTACTAGTCTTTTCAGTACCTATATGATTAAAGATTATTTTTAAAAAATTTCCCATGCACCTATTTAAAAAAAAAAACAGTTTACAAGATGCACTTCCATCAAAAACTTTATAAACGACATCAAAAAAACAGAACAAACCAATTTTCTCACACGCAAACCCGCAATTATGACATCACATTACATAATAACATAATTTAAACATTACTGCATCAGCCCTAAATGCCATAATCGTGTGCATTTAATTACTCTTTCTTTAAACACTAGTTTTATTGCATTCGTTGTATTGTAGTGGTTACTAAAGACCATCTAGGTAACTAGGTAAAGCTAATTAAGCCTATAGACCTAAGTAGAAATGGTGGTTAGACAATCGTGAAATGCTTTGTTTCGTAATGCTATCTACACACCAAAGCCGGCGGCTTTACGTCATACGAATGGCAGCTGTCAAAAAAGCCGGCGGCTGTACGTCATACGAATGGCAGCTGTCAAAAAAGCCGGCGGCTTTGGTGTGTAGATACCATTAAATATGTACTTACCAGATACACAGACATGCTTTGTATTGCTGGTCCATCGCCAAAAAGTAGCATATCGATCTCTAGGTACTCTCTACTACTTAGGCCTGGTTCCGACTAGTCGTGAGTCGGGTTGGTTTTTACCATGACTAAAAAGTCGTCTAAACTAAAAACTCATCCGACTAAAAAGTCGGATGATACTTTTTATAAAAGCATAAGACATAAGACATTTATTTTCAAAAACAGTACAAATAAACACTATGTGCGAAAAAATGCTAGTAACAGCTAACTTACAAACTAAGAATTAAGTAGGAAGCGCCGTCATTTGTTCGCATGACAAATGGGAACGAGGAGGCTTCAACTTCTACTTTTGTTTCTGTAAGTCCCACTTGCGCAGCCCAGAGTTAGTGCAATAAACCCGGAGTTAGCTGCTAACACAGGGTTAAATCAAGATAAACCAATACAAATTATTTATTTAACCCTGTGTTAGCAGCTAACTCCGGGTTTATTGGGCTGCGCAAGTGGGTCTAAGAAAGTTTTTCTTTCCATCTCTTATGATACATTATGATATCATAGTTCATTCTATTTGTCAACCCATCGTAACTCTGACTTCGTAATTCTACTAATATTATAAATGTCAATGTTTGTGCCGATGGATGGATGTTTGTCACTCTTTCATGTTAAACTACTAAACATATTTTGATGAAACTTGGTAATATTGTAGCTTGTTTATCAGACACATAGGCTTATTTTAAAGGAAGAGAGGAAGACCTAGACGGACGTTCCTAGAACAGGTGAAGGAAAAGGCGGGTGTCATGTCGTATCATGATGTTAAAAAGAAGGCAGAGAATAGGGAAGTATGGAAAAGGCTCCATCGACAAGAACTATATGCTCTTAAATAAGAAGAAGGCTTATTTTGAGATATTATATGTTTTTTCCAAGATATGGCGATAAATGCAACCGAAGTCGCGGGCAGCCTCTAGTAACTACATAACAACTATGATACAGTTCACACGCATCTTCAACTAAACTATAATCGACTTATCTTTTTGTAATCCCCAGTTGCGTAAACACTCCTTAAGTTAATGACTCATTAAACATCGCGCCGTCTTATTCTGATATTCGACAATGAAAGAGACAGCTATAGATGTAATGGAGTGTTAGGTTAATTGACCTTTCTTGCAAGAGTTACCTAATGACGTCTCACGGTAGTATTGTATCATGTTATGTGTTTATTTACTCGTTAATGTGAGTTATTGTGTATCGAAAGTAAGCGAAAGAACCTAACAAGTAAGTAAAACATACCTATCTAATTTAGTAACTTTTTAATTACGTCTTATTTATAACTAGCTGTACCCGCGACTTCGTCCGCGTGGAATGAACCATGGTTAGAGTTGCTTAACCAACGTTATCGAAATTAAAAGTAGCCTATGTCCTTTCTCAGGCTATAGCCTATTTGTGTGCCAAATTTCGTTTTAATCGGTTCAGCCGTTTTAGCGTAAAAGCGAGACAGACAGAGTTACTTCGCATTTATAATATTAGTATGGAAATATGGATTACATCCAGTCCCGGCCTCCGTGTCGTCGGATGTCCTCTACCCAGCGCTGCGGTGGTTTGCCGCGCCCTCTGGTGTTGGCTCTGGGTCGCCATTCTAGAACCCTTCTCGGCCATCGACTCCCGTCCATTCTAGCAATGTGTCCTGCCCATGCCCACTTTTTCTTCGCTATGACGGCTATGAAGTCGGGCACAAGGCCGCCTTGAGTGGAAGAAGAGGGAAGAGGCCTATATCCAAGAATGGATTTCCCAAAGGCCATCATGATGATGATGATGATGATGATTTATAATTACGTTTTCCTGTTTTCAAAAAATGATTTTCCGTGTCTTATAAACAGGGTCCACAAAATGTACTTTTATTGTATTGTAACATCCTATGTAACCTTGTGGAAGAGCAGTAATTAAGATTATTATTATAATTAAGTACTTTTAAAAAGGGGAGATGAGAACAATATTTTGTTGTTGGTATCATGGCATAATATTTAGGGTTCCGCACCCAAAGGGTGAAAAAGGGACCCAATTACTGAGACTTGGCTGTCCGTCTGTCTGTCCGTCCGTCTGTCACCAGGCTGTATCTCATGAACCGTTATAGCTAGAGCGTTTAAATTTTCACAGATGATGTATTACCATTGCCGCTATAATAACAAATACTAAAAATAGAATAATAATAATAATTAAGGGGGGCTCCCATACAACAAACATATTTTTTTTGCTTGATATCAATAGTGAATGGTACGGAACCCTTTCTGCGCGAGTCTGACTCGCACTTGGCTGGTTTTTAAATGTTTAAGAGCTAGGTATGTAGGTACATTTGGCTATGAGAGAAAGATAGTTTGAGTTAAAGACTCAGCTCTTACTAAGAACTGTATAATAACCTAGTAGACATCTAAGAGCTAAAAGTCTGCCTTCAAGAGAAATATCAATTATACAGCTTTTGACTATAGCATAAAGGTCATCTACACACATCCGTGCCCGGGACGTGAACGGGCCGTGGCCTGTCAGGAGGGAAAACAATACGTCGTCATGACAACGTGTCCGGACCGTGGCCCGTCAGGAGGGAAAACAATACGTCGTCATGACAACGTGACGTTGTAGATCTGTGTAGATAGACCTTATATAGAAAAAGTAGGTCACAATCAATGATTTTTTATAGGTATAGATATGTTACCTTTATAGCGATTAGCGTTTTTAATCTGTGCCGAACAATGATTACAATGACATTAATGACAGCACTTCAAATCATAATCCAAATGTCTTCAGACTAACTGAGACTAGCTACAAGTTGGCTTAAATAGTTCTATTTACAGTCTTCAAAATGTGCGCGTATATAACATATCTGCACGGTGCAGATACTAGGTGGTATATTATATATATATATATTATATATATATATATATATATATATATATATAATATAATTGGTCACTATGCATAATAATATCTTTGAATGCAAAAAATTCAATAAAAACTGGAATTCGGACCCAAACTAATGATCTACCATGATCTTACAGCTGAGGTCAAAAGTGAAAGATTATCTTAAGTAGGTAGGTACAATTAGTGCACATAGGCTTTGACCATGCAAAATTGTAAGGCGAAGTGTGAGCCGAAGTATCAAAAAATGGTTCCGTATTACTTTAAATTTACATTGAAATACATGTCTAAAAACTATTGATTAAATTAAAGCGAGTTTATACAGGGTGTAACAGAAAGGGAGTATAATGCCGAAACACAGCGATAGTTCCCATGAAATTGAACAACTATCCCCCCAAGGAACATGGGTTCTAACTTGAAAAAAATTTTTGGTTCGCCCATACTTATTAGATCAGCTGATCGGACATTTTGTGTTCCTTGGGAAAAGTTGTTCAGTTTCGCTGTGTTTCGACATTATACACCCTTTCTGTTACACCCTGTAGAAGCAATTTACTTATTTCTTTAGTTTTTACTGTAATAGTTTTTGAGACTCGTATTTACTCAATAGATGAATTAATATAGGTTAGGAAACCATAAAGGCATAAACTGACCTACTGTCTACTTTTTGGTTGGTTACAATTTAAATACCAACAATCCGTAAAGAAGAAAATATTATTCTTGATGTCATTGTCCTTTTTTAAAAATGGGAGTAATTTATCATTTAATTATTTTTAACTATAGGCTGCCCGCGACTTCGTACACATTTATCGTCATATCTTGGAAAAAAATCATGATATCTCAAAATATTATAGCCTATGTGTTATTTTGATGTCCAAGCTAAGTAATTGTAAAGTTTCATTAAAATAAGTTCAGTGGTTTTTACGTGATGAAGACACAAACATCCATCCATCCATCGGCACAAACATTGACATTTATAATAACAATACTTAGGATTATTATTATTTATTATTTCTTCCCACGGAACTCCAAAAAGAACTTATACCAAAAAAGCCAGACTCAAGTTGTAGTTAACCTCAAATTCGAAATCTCTTTTCACGACCTTATTCAAGTGAGAGGCGAGTGGCAAGTAGCAAGTAATTTAGCAAGTTCTCCTCACTATTCACATTAATTCATTTTTATTGTCCGCGTGACTTTCCAAAACAATTAGCGGGCTATTCAAAATATAAATTGTTACGATGATGAGTGCTATAATGCGAAATATACTCTACCGTTCGTTCTCATTTCGTTTTACATTCTGTTTTATGAAAAGAAGCTCCATAGAGCATCCTATTTCCTATTCAATGTTTGTGCCCATGGATGGATAGATAGATAGATAGATAGAAATTCTTTATTGCACACAAAGAAATACAAATAAAACTTAAAACTAAAACATTGTGCGCAAAGGCGGCCTTATCACTAAAAGTGATCTCTTCCAGACAATCTTTGGAGTAGGACTGGTTTGATGGATTGATAGATGTAAGGATATTTGTTACTCTTTCACATGGATACTCATGATCATCATGTCAGCTTATGGGCGTCGACTGCTGGTCAAAAGCCTCCCCCAAGGATCTTCACAACGACCGGTCTTGCGCTGCCCACATCCAACGGCTTCTAGCGACTTTAACCAAGTCGTCAGTCCACCTTGTTGGAGGCCTTTCCACACATGGATACTACTGAACAGATTTTAATGAAACTTTGTAGGTTTAACATTATAGCTTGCACATCAGAATAACACGTAGTTGCATTAACTTTACATTTTCTGTTTTTCTTCGGGACTTTAGTTACATGAGTAGATAACGTTACAAAATGTTCGTGATTTCATAAACTTATTTAAAAACCGGCCAAGTGCAAGTCGGACTCGCGCAGGAAGGGTTCCGCACCATTCACTATTCATATCGAGCAAAAAATCACTTTAGTTGTATGGGGACCCCCCTTAATTATTATTAATATTCTATTTTTAGTATTTGTTGTTGTAGCGGCAATGGTACATCATCTGTGAAAATTTCAACGCTCTAGCTATAAAATATACTATAACATAGTTTATGAGGTACAGCCTGGTGACAGACGACACGGACGGACAGACAGACAGACAGACGGACAGCCAAGTCTCAGTTAATAGGGTCCCCTTTTATCCTTTGTGTACGGAACCCTAAAAACGGATTATAAAATATCGGATCCCACAGACGACAAAATGGCGACTACGAGAAACACAATCCCAACTTCTTAATCAAATATCCGCGCGCAAATAATTAGATAACATAAAAGTAACGCGTAACGAACACTGTTACCCTGTTATCTGTTACTGTTACATTACAGCATCGCTTTCCCTTTGGTCACCGTTCCGCACTAGTTCCGGTATCTGTTACTTATCCTTTACTTGTTATCAGTAGGTAAGTAACGCTGCCGGAATTCCGGTAAAAATGTTTGTAAGTTGCGGTTAGATAGATAGGTCTAAGGCCCACTTGCGCAGCCCTTTAAACCCGTAGTTAACAGCTACAAAAAAAGAAGAAGGTTTCTCAATTCGACCATATATTTTTTAGATCATCTTGTGAATTATTTCGGAAGCTTCAAGGTTGAAGTTCATTTAGTAGAATTTTTAATAATCTTTCTATATATCTGTGTGTGTGTGAGGTGGACTGACGACTTGGTTAAAGTCGCTGCAAACCGTTGGATGTGGGCAGCGCAAGACCGGTCGTTGTGGAGATCCTTGGGGGAGGCTTTTGTCCAGCAGTGGACGGCCTGCTGGACTGCTGGACGACTGCTTTTTTTTTTTTTTTAGATGACCCAGCAAAAATGCACTTACGCATACCTCTCCACTCGGGGGAACAAAAGAGGTTATGTTGGACTCCCGGCCGAGGCCGACCTACCAACTAAAAAACTGGGGTGTCCCTCAACCGTAGCATGTACCTACTGTGACCAAAATACATAGGATGTGCGCTCGCAGCAGGTTCCCTAATTAGCGAACAACGTGCACACTATAATATGTTTTTGGGTTATAGTGCATGTAGCGGTTACAGATAAAAGTCAAAGTCAAAGTCAAAAATATATTTATAATAAGCACAAAAAATGCTCTTGAAACCGTTACATTATTATACAGGTAATTTTTTTTAAAGCTAGCGCTAGATTCGCAAGGTTCAGTTTCCCCCAGAGAAGAACCTAGCAAGAAACTCTGTGAAGTTGCTCTTTCCAAATCAAGTTTTACAATTCTTATAAATAGTTACATAGGTCGTACCCTTGGTAAAATAACGCCGTATGTGATCATAGGTCAAAAGTGTTTTTATTACTTAAATAACCTTTAAAAACTATGTTTTATGTAATACGAAAACAATTTTTCTCTTAACTTTTTTAATTCTGGAAATATTTTGTGCGAAAAACGACGTAAGTTATTAATGGTCGTAAAATAATGTCATATCTGCACATGTATCGTTGTTTTACGCCGCCGACGGGGGCGCGAGGCGGCGCACGCGCCGCCGTATTGTTACTTGCGTCATTGTTACCGGACAGTGAGTATGTGTCGCACATCGGATCAAAATTCCCAAAAATGGACATGGGAAACGGATTTTGAATGGTAAGTAATTCTAATTATTATTTAAATAAGTTTTTGTAAAATAGTTGTATGTGCACTTACGGCTGTTTTGGTGGTAATGACTGGCATAAAATAACACGTCGCATGATCACATGCGATACTTTTTATCTTTTTTAGGTATATTAATGAAAATGTTTTTAAAACCTATTTAAGTGTATGTTATGCTCTGAAATTTACGTATTTCTCATGTTTTTTAATAAGTGGTCGTATGTTTACTTGCGTCTTTATTGTACGAACTCTTCCTAGCCGCTTGTAAAGATGTTGCGTTATTTGACGTAACTTTAGGGACCGCATGTGCACTTGCGTCGTTATATTAGGTCATGGTTTATGATACGTCGTTTTTCAAATTTTTAAATGTATATAAAAGACACATTTATTGCACAAATGTAACAGTTATTTATTTATTTATTCTATAGCATACTTTAGTAATTTTTCTAATGCATTTTGAACCTAATTGTATAACTTTTCCAACTTATTTACACACTGCGAATTTTGAGTTAGGTATGAAAATATTGTGCACATAACGAAGGTTATTTTAATTATTTGTTCTTTTCAGTTCCGAAAGCAGTTGCGGAGTGTACGGACCTCGAGTACGTGATAGATAAGACAAGTCAGCGAGCGGGAAAATATTCCTGCATCACGTAGCCCATGACGTCCGCACATATCATCGTGCAGCCAGCATCTTAGTATATAAGCGTAGCTCTAAGTCATTACTGAACTTCCAGTACGTCCAGTAGCCTAGAGTTATATCACCATGTAACTTCAAATATAAGTTCTTGCAACAACGCTGCGCCGTATTTTTGTCAACTATTTTATCCTGGCCGGAACAGTGGTGACCGCCGCCGAACACGCACCTTGGCTACTTTGAAGATGGATCTCAAGACACTACAAGCTCCTCATCGAGTCACTCCAGTTCCGGCTTCTCACCAGCTGATCTCACCGATTCTGGATGAAGAAGTGACGAATTCAATATCTACATAGTACGGCCAAGCACAACACCAATCTCTGGACCCGGCGCAGCAGCAACTAGGCACTTTTGCAATGAATTCAAATTTATTTTTACTATTACCGGCGATACGAAGAATTTTTTTGAAAAATATCAATATGATTTATTGCAATTGAGTTCGCTGCACTTGCCGCTGACACAAGCGGATTCTTCAGTGAGCGAGAATTACGCACGAGCAGCACAAATGGACAAACAACGAAACGGGGTCAAGTTTACAATGAATCACACTACATTGAAATTTTACTATAATTATTGAAACTAAGACCATCACTTGGACAGACAACGCATCGATACGGCCACGAGACGCACCATTTTGGAGAGAATGATAGAGAAAAAGGTTCATCGTTCGATACACACCAATTTTTGAGTTTCGCAGCGAGAAGTCTGAAGTTCCTCGCTCTGCCCTATTTGCGGTATTTTGTACCTGACTCTGCATTACAAGTACGTGAAACAATGAAACACGTTAAGAACGCTTGGGGCCCATGAACAGATTTGGCAACCGCCAGTGTATGCAGCTCATGACTGTAAGAGAAGCGCTCCACCGTGTAAGTATTACGAATATGAAGAATTTGAAGATTGATTTATAAAGAGACTGCGCAACCATCACGATGATGTCCGCAACGAAATACTCTGCAGTTATTAATTGTGAAGAAATATTGATTAATTGTCAAACGCTATAGTTTCCTTCGATTATTCCGGAAAAGTCAAGGGAGCAGCTATTCGGCGAAGAAAGGAGCAACGAGCGAAGTTTTAGCGGCATTTAGAAGTCCAGTTTTCTTTTTCTTTTCCAAAGGAGGGAGTAGGTACTGTGCAGACCTCCAGTACGTCATAGATAAGACAAGTCAGCGAGCGTGAAAATATTCCTGCATCGATACGGTTCCGTTGCATCAGCAATCACGTAGCCTCTCACGTCCGCACATATCATCGCGCGGCCAGCATCTTAGTATATGTATAAGCGTAGCTCCAAGTGATTACTGTTGTCCAGTTCAGAACTTCCAGTACGTCCAGTAGCCTAGAGTTATATCACCCCAAATTTAATTTCTTCAACCACGCCGCGTCGTCATTATTATCCTGGCCGGAACACGGAGTCAGACCCCCTTAAATTTAAGGGGGTCTGACTCTCACTTGGCTGGTTTTTGTATGTAAATACAGAATAATTTAAACTCAGACGTGTTTTCTTTAATGAAATGTGTAAGTTGACTAAGAAATTTCCCTGGATAATTCAAATATGACCATATACTGATGACGTTTTTTGTAAAAAACGACGTATGTATCATGGGGTGCTTCGTATAATAAAGATATATGTGCACATACGACTCGTAGTCTTTCGTCAAATAACGACGCATAGTCACATACGTTAGCTAGGTCTTGGTAAAAGAGTGCCGTATGTGCACATCCGACATACGATTTTTAAAACTTATGCATTAAATAAGAAGCAATATAATGTATTCTATTAGTTTCATTCACTTAAATACGCATGCAAAATTTTGTGAAAATTTCTTTCAATACCAAAAAGTTATACTCAAATTACACTCACGCAATCTTTAAACCTCTCTCCTGTAAAGTTAACTTTTTGCAGATGCGGCGTTATTTTACCAAGGGTACGAGGTATAAAGGTACATATATCATTATAATTCTTGTTCCTAAAATTAATTTTGACCCTGCAGCATCCAAACAAACCACAAGGTACATCTCATAGACACAGCTCACTAATGATTTCGCGCCTTAAGAATTGTAAAATTTTAAATAAAAGAACAACTTAACAGAGTTTTTTGCTACATTTTTCTGAAAATTTCGATGATATTTCAGTCAGTCAGCATCATAAGTCGATGAACACATTCAAATTTTCAAAAGTAATATACACCACTATTAGACGTAAAACCTTACTTATTTCCCTTATTTTGAACCTTATTGGATATTCATTTAACTCTGGAGTATTTTTGCTAAGCGATTGTCGTCTAATAATGGTGTATTTTACTTTTGAAAATCTAAATGTGTTAATCGACTTATGATGCCGACCGTACCTACTTCTCATTCTACAGAACCGTTACGGAAAAACATTAAAATATTACGAAAGTCTACCATTTGTCTTATTTAAGAGAAACCATCTCGGCGACCTTTCCACGCACTGTTGGGCAACTCCCATAACTTATAACATTAATTTCAACTCTACTCTCTCACAAGGTTGCACCATTTAATGAGTTAGTTACAACCATTGGGCCTCTACGCATTAGCGGAAGAAACGCCTGTATGATTAAAAAATATCAGTACCTACTTAGATGTCTCTTTCAGATTTGTCGGATCTCCGATATTACAAAACTAGTTATATTTTTAGTTCTAGCACTAAGTTAAATGACGTTTCAGCTATAGAAAAAAACGTCTAATTTTTTCATGTTAAAATCACTAAATCCATGTGAAACTTGACAATTAACATAGACTAAAGTACCTATATATATTTTCAATATTTTATATACTTAGATAAATTATTTAATTTCAAAGATATATACGATAAACGCGCAGAAAATCGCTAGCAGCCACTATTACATACATAAATTACAAATTAAGCTATTTATAGACTCATTTCATCAAATGACAACTTTTCTCTATTTAAGCAATCTCTCAAGGTTACACTTAACAAGGTTTTAAAGGTTGTTACCCTATAGGAAAGATATCTCTTTGATCTAATAGCAGTTGGTAACTTGTTTGTTTATTTAGTTAAATGTTTGTAAACAAGATGGCTACTTATCTTATCTTATCTTTATCAGCCCATATATGTCCCCACCGAGGGGCACGAGCCTACTCTCATACAGAGAGTGTTTAGGCCGTAATCCACAACTACTTATTACGTGAGTAAAATCCGTTGTGATTTGTGATATCATTTTAAGCTTTATCAAGGTATTTGTGAGACTTTTACAAACTCATAATGTACATTACATATCCATCACGCCTCTCTCCAATCAGGGTAGGCAGAGACCTCTTCCCTCCACTTGCTTTCAACACACTTCTTTCGCTTCAACTACATTAATCAATCGCCAAACTCAAACTCAAGTAATCTTTATTTTGTCAGCAATTACCTATACATAGGTCTTGAAATACGTTAATGTTATTGTTAGCAACTCCGTCGTATTTGTCTATGTTTTTTTACCATTTTTACCTTTGAGTATAGAATATATTATAAGGAGTTGCCCCATTTTTTTTTTTTGAAATAAATTACAAATGAGTTTTTGACAGCGTGCCAAGGTTGGTGCAAGTTTTTCATAGTTTTCTTGGTAGATGACCTGTCAAACGATAAGAAATTCCATACAAAAAAAGGTGGCCATTTTGCGCCAGACGAGCCACGCAGATTCAGACGGTATGGCACCTCCGTATATATATACTCAAAGATTTTTACTTTTAGTTTTTTGACATTGTTTTGGGTTTTGGCATTACTTTTGTTATGAAAATATTTGTCTGTCATCGCGATCCGTTTTAATTATTTTGTACGTTTGTCGAATAAATAGTATTTTAAAGTTTTCCACAAGCATTTAGTTTCATTTACAGTCCACTTCATCGCCGCTTGTAGCTATCAGTTATTCTTTAAATTCATAAACTAGGTTTGCAAAGTAACAGTTATCCCCCAAAGAAGAATCTAGTACCTCCCACATTTAAATAAACTAAATAATCCTAAACTAAGCCCTTTAGTTAGTTTTTGCAACACGCAAGTGATACTTCAACGATTGTGCTATGAAATCATGACTCAGCAATAACACTCAATACGTAAATTACTCAATAAGAATTCGTCATATCATTCAAACTTAAGATTTCATAAGTTCTGAATATGCTCACCAAAAGCTTTTTGTTTTAAATTTTTACTATTTAGCGTGACTTAGCTTTAATAATAGTTACAAACATTATATTATTTTGAGATATCATGATTTTTTTCCAAGATATGACGAAAAATTGCGTACGAAGTCCCGCGCAGCATCTAGTACTTATATTATAAATGTCAATGTTTGTGCCATCCGACACGCTTCTCTCCCATTGGGCTAGGCAGAGACCACTTCCTTCCACTTGCTACGATCCAAACACACTTCTTTCGCTTCATCCACACTCATCAGTCGCGTCATACATGCCCGTCGGTTTAGGGTATGCTTAACTTGGCCTTGAACAATTAACCTCTCACATCCCACTGACCCAATATGAACCCAGATACAATAGATTTTTCTGGGATGGGAGTTCTTTTTTTCTGGGATGTGAAAGATTAATAACAGTTAATAGCCGGTTAGATCCTACTAATATTATAAATGTCAATGTTTGTGCCGATGGATGGATGTTTGTTACTCTTTCACGCAAAAACTACTTAACAGATTTTGATGGCACTTGGCAATATTGTAGCTTGCACATCAGAATAACACATAGGCTATATTATTTTACGATATCATGATTTTTTCCAAAATATGACGGCAAATGCGTACGAAGTTGCGGGCAGACACTAGTGTTACAATAAATCACTATAAAACGGCTTTATACAGGATGTAACAGAAAGGGGGTATAATGCCGAAACACAGCGATAGTCCTCATGAAACAGAATAATTTTCCCCTAGGAACATGGATCGTAGCTTGAAAAAAAAATTCGCCTCCCAATACAAAATGTCCGATCAGCTGATCGAGTAAGTATGGGCGATCCAAATTTTTTTTTCGAGTTACGTACGACCCATGTTCCTTGAGGAAAGTTGTTCAGTTTCATGAGGACTATCGCTGTTTTCGGCATTATACCCCCTTTCTATTAACACCCTGTATAATGCAAACAACATAAGCGCCATACTAAAAAGGTTTGAACTAATAAAATTCTTATATCTCGTAGTACAACAATACATTCTTTAAAACAAAATGTATGTATAAATTATAAATACACACGTGATTATGTAAACAATAATTTCATTATGCAATGTGACGCAACCAGATTTAACTCTGAGATTGTATACAGGCTGTTTTATAAAACTTTATAATGAAAACAGTAAAAAGAAACAAATGAACGATTGATAATTGCCTAGGGATGTTTTTGGCGGTTCGATTAGCATTTGTACTGGATGGAGAGCAAGGAAGAGGCTTTTACACAATAGTGGGGCAGCACGGAGGAAAGCCTTTGATCAGTAGTGGGACGGAACAGGATGACTGTGTCCCTATCTGAGGAATAAGATGTTTTTGTATTCAATGATTTTATTTGATAATTTATTCTTACAAACAACTACCTACTAACTAAAAATTTAAACGTACTACTTAATTATCTACACGTGTAATTCTTGAACTTTTACGTTCATTAAGTAGATTTTAAAAATCTCTGTTAATTAATAAAAATTATGAGCTCAAAAATTCTATACTTAGGTAATTAAAAGCAAACACCAAAAAAAAAATTTTTTATAATAAGGTGTAAAAAGTTTTCAATATTATCACCCTGTATAAAAGAATCCATATTTTCTTCCATACGTCACAGTTTTAAGCTAATTACAGATTTAATTACAGAAAACAACTCAATTGCACTTTTTATGGTAATTAAATGTTTTAGAAGCTGTTTTCGCTATTTTCTACTAATTAGTTACTATAAGTAGGTATATTAATTTACTTTTTTTTGGTTGTTTTTTAACTAAAAATACTTTACTACATTGTACCTCAATGTTTTAATAACTATCTTCCTATATATGGACTTATCGCGCTATAAAATACATACAATAATCCTCTACTAATATTTTTGTTTTATTCACAGACCTCTCAGTTTATCTTTAAAAGAACTTAAATTTCATTTACCATGTTCCCTATTTAAAAGATATTTTCCGATTTTATTCAGTAAATTTACAAATGTCAATTTAAAACACCAAAAAAATAATAAGTCAAAAGCCGAATCGAACTAATTTCTACGAATATTACTAGTATAAATGTCAATGTTTCTACCTATTAATGAATGTGACGATGTTCGACTCTTTTACTCAAAAACCACTGAACAGATTTTAATAAAACTTCGCAGTGTTGTAGCTTGAACATCAGCATAACACATAGGCTATATTATTTTAAGAATTGTTTTTCAAGATATGTCGATAAATGCGTAGGAAGTTACGGCAACAAGACTTGAAACTTTACCTTTTAGATAACAGTTTAACAGTTTATTGTAAGATGATAGTACATAGAGACAGAAAAAAAAAGAAGTTATACAAAAGGTACAGCATATTTCTAAAAGAAATTTCTTCCTGCAGACCCCACAGAGAGAGAAGTGATAGCATAAAGGCAGGATAGTCACTTAGTTTTTAATCCTTTCACCTTATTAACTTTTTATCTTATGACCCCAAAATAGATTTCTTAAGATGTTTAATTACAAAGATTAACAAAAAAATCCAAAGAACATAGATTTCATAGGCGTGTCCCATTTCTAAGAAATTATACGAGACACAGTTCGATTTGCAATAATTTAAATAAATATGAATTGACCAATGACTAAGTAGAGCACGGCACACGACGTCCTACAAGGATGCGGCTCACCTGCGCGTACGCAGACGCAACGCACATTTAGTAACACTAATTTTGTGGATGATGCTGAAGTCGTGTATGATTTTATGGTGATTTATTGCAAGTTACTAGCTTTTTTAGTGTATACTGGTAATAACTTTGAATACTTATCTCCGTATGTTAGTACCTACTTTCTTTGGCAAAAATCAGAAGAAGGCGACGCTTTGAAAGGAATTCCTTAAGTAGGTACATAATACATACTTCAACACAAACTAGCTACCTATGTGTTGAACATCTGTGTATCTATGTCTATCTTCTCAAAATCGGTAGGTTAAAGTTAAGGACCTAATTAAGGTTTTAAGAACTCTCATAGGTTCCAACGCTGCTCAAACCCACGTATGCGCCGGCGCATGTTAAGATAAGCGTTTGTAATCGGGCGCTGCGGACAGTGAAAGTGCCTCCGCAGTAACTTCGTAACGGCGTTATGTCACCGCCTCCACGCTGCCTGCCTCACTCAGTCGCATTTCGACTATGCCGCCGCGCGCGCCTCTCTCATCCTACCTCATTTAAAATTCAAAAATCGAACCCCAAAAAAAGAACAAAGTGATGTGGTCAAAAAAATAAATTTTCGAATTTTTACCTGCCAGCGTGCCTGTGTTATTAAAAAAAGCCTTTTAATTCCTTCATGCCAGCATGTGCCTGTGATAAAAACTTTTTTAAATAAATTTTCAAAAAGATCCACCATGTCTCGTTTAGTGTTCTTATTAAGTGCGATTTTAGTTATAGTTAACAGTGCCGAACTACCATCAAGTGAGCCTAAAGAAACTGCTAGAGAGGAAAAATTGAGGAGTGCTTTAATCGATGCTTTTCAAAATATAAAGAAGGCGTCCGCTAGAGGTGGAATCGACGATGAGAGTCCATTAAACTCAGATTTAATAGGATCTCTAATACCGGAACAAGAACCAAGGGATCACAAACCGACGAGTGATTTCGACCTGTTTTCAGATGACGATGGTTTGACATTCGCTGATGCGTTCAACGATAGGGAACCTGAACGAAAGGCTCCAACGACAGAGAAGTCACATAACGTGCAACATATTGTTAAAACCACGAAAACACAAACACCTGTAACTGTCCCTGTAACAGCAGCTACAGAAAAAACAACAGTAAGACCTTCCAAAGATGGAATTCTAAGCAAACTGAGCGATTCTATCGATTCGATACGTAACACTTTGAACGAATCTAGGTTGTCGCAGAAAAGAGAGCCTACAGACAATGTAACAGAGGTGGTCGGTATTGAGAACATGTTGCGAGTGTTCGATGCCGAAATATTGGTGAAGCAGTGGGGTGAGCTGCAGAAGGTGGTACATGGAGACTGTAAGGAGGATATGCAGGAATATGTGTCGGGGTTGATCGAGCAGAAGCTGTGGGCTTTGAAGAGTAAGTACTCTCTTATTATTCTTATTTTATCCAGACATCGGTTTCCCACTGCTAGGCCTTTGCCTCTCTCTTCTTCTTCCACGATTTCTTAACCTGGGCCGCCTCTGCCCAGACGTCCAAGAAGTTGTCCAGCTTATCTCGCCATTATAATTATTTTTACGTTATTGGTGCAATTGCTCAAACGGACAGCAGAGAATAAACCAGAGTGTCGAAAACTCTATCGACAAAAGCGACGATTTAAAAATATGACGATGATGAATGACATTTCATTTTGTCACTTACAACTAAATAGGTTAAGTTTTCACGCAATAGCCTGTAAAAGCCACATTTTCCACAATTCCGCTAGTCACATATCCCCTTATTACAAAACGAGGTTTAAAGATAGTCCGACGTAAGTTCGTTTAGTTTGACGTTTTGTCCATAGCCGAAACGTCAAAAGAAATGAACTAACGACGGACTATTTTTAAACCTCATTTTGTAATAAGGGGGATAAAGTTCCTGAAAATGCACTGACTACTGACTTTAAAACATTGGTGTTGTGCGTGTTCACACATTTATGACATAGATGCTATTAAATTACCTGTAGCGTAGAACTGCACTTTTATGACAAATCAAATCGCATTTCCTGTAGAACTGTTACACTCAATTACTTCTACAAATCGTTAATTCGTATCATTCGCTTTATCGTTTAACGCCATGTTTAACGGTACTGGCAGCAGCTATTACATCGTTAACTTACCGTTTAGAATTTGCTTAAGTGTTTGTAATACTTACTTCATCTTTTATTTAACATTTCGCTTCCTACAGAAGCTAAATACTGTTTTTAAAGCCCTTTAGGAGCTTATGCAAACATTTACGTATTATATAAAGAAATTAAAAACAAAAGATTTCTTCCATTTTTTTATAAAGAGATTTTTATCTATCATTCTTATTATAAGTGAATTTTGTTCAACATATATTTTCTTTTGTACATCTTGTACTTGTATTTCATATGTGAAGTTTCGCACATTGTTCAAAGCACTTTCTTCGCGAAGAATGAAGATAAGGTTACGTCATTTTGTGTTCTCAGTGGTATATCTTATTTTTTGTTAACATAAGGTATTGTTTTATGTGTTGTGCGATATATGGTGATAATCGTATATGTACTATTGTCATATGTCTTACTACCGCATCTTTTCTAGATTGAGCAACTGTGATACTTAACTATAACTACGAACTTAAGCCTCTTTTTTACTTAATTCTAGAACATTTCATTTCTCATCTTTAATTACATCACAACTGTAGTATCAACTACGAATTTAAGCTTCTATTTGACTTTCTAGAACATTTAATTTCTCATCTTTAATTACATCTTTCTTACAACACCGATAAATCACAATTTTACTCGGTCGATCCAAAATCACTTGCTCTACAAACAAAATTATGAAATATCGTGGAACCATCACGTCTACACTTTTTACTTAAAAATTAGTCACGTATAAAATAAAACTGGGCTAAGAATTGAGTGTAAGATCAAGTAACGGAGGTGATATTACATAATGAACCCAATCCGGGTCACAAACGGTTTTATTTTGCTGTTTGCACAATTTGTGTACGATGCCCTCAAGCTTGGTTTTAATGCTTGAATTGTGGATGAAAGAGTAAAAGTGGACACTGTTAAGGTATATCTACACAGATCCGAGCCGTGCCCGAGACGTGTCCGGGTTGTGGCCCGTCAGGAGGGAAAACAATTAATACGTCGTCGTCTTGACAACCTTTTACAATTTGAGCAAAGTAACTTGCTACATTCCCATAGATTTAGTTTCAATTAAATCGCACATTTTTTGTTTTTTGTGCATTTTTTGTGCCTATGAAATAAATATATTTCTGACTTTGACTTTGTAAGTACTCGTAATATTAAGAGCGTAGCCTTTCAGATACAGATTTTTTTTAAGTTTGACACGTGTAAAATGTAATAAGAACTTTGCTCTGTTAAATCTTGTCCAAGATCTCGTCCTATTTCTTGTCACATGTATATGTATGAAGTATCACAAAAAACGTAAGCATGTTGATTTATTTTCGACGTTTCATGATATTTTATGGTCAGTAATACATATGAATAAAATAAAGTTTTGACGAAATTGAATTCTCAAAACGTCAAAAATTAGTAAACCACATTCTAATAAAGCATTCCGGCTTGTCTGTATAAAAATAAGCTTTAAAACACATAAATAGAGTGGTATAATCCGGATGAAATGAATGCGGTAGACGAGTCCAGTGTATTTGTTCAACGAGCTAATGTTTGCTGATCGCGTACAGAATATTATACAAGAATCAAGGTGATGTCCATCGCTTTAGCTTTAGTTTAAATATTAATGTAAGGTATGAGTACCCGTGAGTACAATAGATAAAGCAAGCTTGAACAAAGTTTACTTAAATCTCATATTAGTTTGACTTTCTGAATATATTATTATTAACTCCAAATTGAAAGGCTCAATTAAGTTGATATGAAATATGTATGTATCAATAAGGAAGGAATATAAGGAGTGGGCCCATTTTTTTCATATACAAATGAGTTTATGACAGCGTGTCAATGTTGGCGCAAGTTTTTCATAGTTTTATTGGTAGATACCTGTCAAACGATAAGAAATTCCATACAAAAATGTAGCCATTTTGCGCCAGACCAGACACGCAGATCCAGACGGCATCTCCTTATATGGACGGTGTTAAGCGTTTATGTATCAACCCTAACATCATCAAAATTGAGAAAAAGGGCTCTAAAGTTTCAAACTGATTTTTTGGCTTGGTATGTCTGATTATTGAGATATAGTTACGATTTTGGTACCATTTTATGCGTAATAAAGTACTGAATCGAATTGACAAACAAAACCTAATGATATTCCGCTGCTGTTTTAATAAAATACAAAAAACTATTATGGCCAAATAAGAATCTGGAGTTACGAATTTAGCGTTTATGTACTGCTAGCTGCTTGGTACAATAATAATTCGAATTAGGAGTTTAGCGAAAATGTCCTAAAGCGGCTTGATATATGAATGATTTATTTAAAATAGAGCTTACATTTAGAAAAAGTGTATCAAACAAGTACCTATTTAATTAGAGTGTTGTTGCCGTCATAGTGATCTATCAACGCACGCACAGCCCAAACCACTGGAAGGATCGGGCTGAAATTTGGCATGCAGGTAGATTTTATATATCTTCATTCCAAATTTTAGCCCATTATAACCATTATAACGTAGGCATCCAATAAGAAAGGATTTTGACTAATTCCACCCCTAAGGGGATAAAATAGGGGTGGAAAGTTTGTACTAAACTTTGTCAATTTTGAATCGATCAAGCTGAGACTTTGCATGCATAAAGTAACTATAACATAGACATTTCCTGAGAAAGGATTTGGACAAATTCCACCTCTAAGGAGATAAAATAGGGGGTGACAGTTTGTATAAAACTTTGTCAATTTTGAATCGATCTAGCTGAGACTTTGCATGCATAAAGTTACTATAACATAGACATCACCTGAGGAAGGATTTGGACAAATTACGCCCCTAAGGGGATAAAATAGGAGGTGAAAGTTTGTATGAGACTGTCAATTTTGAATTGATCTAGCTGAGACTTTGCATGCATAAGGGTACTATAACATAGACATCCCCTGAGAAAGGATTTGAACAAATTCCACCCCTAAGGGGATAAAATAGGGGGTGACAGTTTGTATGAAACTTCGTCAATTTTGATTCAATCTATCTGAGACTTTGCCTGCATAAAGTAACTATAACATAGACATTTCCTGAGAAAGGATTTGGACAAATTCCACCTCTAAGGAGATAAAATAGGGGGTGACAGTTTGTATAAAACTTTGTCAATTTTGAATCGATCTAGCTGAGACTTTGCATGCATAAAGTTACTATAACATAGACATCACCTGAGGAAGGATTTGGACAAATTACGCTCCTAAGGGGATAAAATAGGAGGTGAAAGTTTGTATGAGACTGTCAATTTTGAATTGATCTAGCTGAGACTTTGCATGCATAAGGGTACTATAACATAGACATCCCCTGAGAAAGGATTTGAACAAATTCCACCCCTAAGGGGATAAAATAGGGGGTGACAGTTTGTATGAAACTTTGTCAATTTTGATTCAATCTATCTGTGACTTTGCCTGCATAAAGTTACTACAACATAGACATCCCCTGAGAAAGGATTTGGACAAATTCCACCCCTAAGGAGATAAAATAGGGGGTGACAGTTTGTATAAAACTTTGTCAATTTTGAATCGATCTAGCTGAGACTTTGCATGCATAAAGTTATTATAATATAGGCATCCCCTGAGGAAGGATTTGGACAAATAACGCCCCTACAGGGATAAAATAGGAGGTGAAAGTTTGTATGAGACTGTCAATTTTGAATTGATCTAGCTGAGACTTCGCATGCATAAAGGTACTATAACATAGACATCCCCTGAGAAAGGATTTGAACAAATTCCACCCCTAAGGGGATAAAATAGGGGGTGACAGTTTGTATGAAACTTTGTCAATTTTGATTCAATCTATCTGAGACTTTGCCTGCATAAAGTTACTACAACATAGACATCCCCTGAGAAAGGATTTGGACAAATTCCACCCCTAAGGAGATAAAATAGGGGGTGACAGTTTGTATAAAACTTTGTCAATTTTGAATCGATCTAGCTGAGACTTTGCATGCATAAAGTTATTATAATATAGGCATCCCCTGAGGAAGGATTTGGACAAATAACGCCCCTACAGGGATAAAATAGGAGGTGAAAGTTTGTATGAGACTGTCAATTTTGAATTGATCTAGCTGAGACTTCGCATGCATAAAGGTACTATAACATAGACATCCCCTGAGAAAGGATTTGAACAAATTCCACCCCTAAGGGGATAAAATAGGGGGTGACAGTTTGTATGAAACTTTGTCAATTTTGATTCAATCTATCTGAGACTTTGCCTGCATAAAGTTACTACAACATAGACATCCCCTGATAAAGGATTTGAACAAATTCTACCCCTAAGGGGATAAAATAGGGGGTGACAGTTTGTATGAAACTGTCAATTTTGATTCAATCTATCTGAGACTTTGCCTGCATAAAGTTACTACAACATAGACATCCCCTGAGAAAGGATTTGAACAAATTCCACCCCTAAGGGGATAAAATAGGGGGTGACAGTTTGTTTGAAACTTTGTCAATTTTGATTCAATCTATCGGAGACTTTGCCTGCATAAAGTTACTACAACATAGACATCCCCTGAGAAAGGATTTGGACAAATTCCACCCCTAAGGGGATAAAATAGGGGGTGACAGTTTGTTTGAAACTTTGTCAATTTTGAATCGATCTATCTGAGACTTTGCCTGCATAAAGTTACTACAACATAGACATCCCCTGAGAAAGGATTTGAACAAATTCCACCCCTAAAGGGATAAAATAGGGGGTGACAGTTGGTTTGAAACTTTGTCAATTTTGAATCGATCTATCTGAGACTTTGCCTGCATAAAGTTACTACAACATAGACATCCTCTGAGAAAGGATTTGAACAAATTCCACCTCTAAGGGGATAAAATAGGGGGTGACAGTTTGTTTGAAACTTTGTCAATTTTGAATCGATCTATCTGAGACTTTGCCTGCATAAAGTTACTACAACATAGACATCCCCTGAGAAAGGATTTGAACAAATTCCACCTCTAAGGGGATAAAATAGGGGGTGACAGTTTGTTTGAAACTTTGTCAATTTTGAATCGATCTATCTGAGACTTTGCCTGCATAAAGTTACTACAACATAGACATCCACTGAGAAAGGATTTTGACAAATTCCACCTCTAAAGGGATAAAATAGAGGGTGAAAGTTTATATGGAACTTTGTCAATTTTAAACTGATCGGGCTAAAACTTTGCATGTATAAAACAACTATGACGTAGGCATCCACTAAGAAAGCATTTTGACAAATTTCATCCCTAAGTGGATAAGAAAGGGGATGGAAAATATATGGAATATATATGATGGAATATATACTAATAATAAGGTGTATCCTATTAGTGTTGAGTCATATTTACAGACTACTCTGGTACATCAATTTTTTTTCGACGTCTATTTAGGGCATGTTGGCCGTCGATTTTGGCAATATTGTCTAGAGATGAAATACTCTCTGTTTGAATAGCTACCCATATTTTTAGGCTACTCCCATGTAAGTCATATTTTTCAGATGCAAAAACAGTACTTTCGCTTTAGGTATTGAGTGTGTCGCTATAAAATAAAAAATGTACTACTTGTTAGAGCTAACGAATGGCACTAGTTTCATATAATTCCAAGATATGTAACCAAAATTTCTCACGGTCCAAAGAAGGTTGATACATAATTGCTTTTTCAATGTGCTTAAACTTCATTTTGCTTTTGTGTATCAAGGAGGGATAGTACATTAACGCTAAAATAGGAATAGCGAAATAGATTATTTTCGTTTACGTTCTATGCAGCATAACACATAAAGGCTAAATACAATAGTTTGATTATAAATTAAGCAATAATGTAACCATCAAATTATGAAAAAAGTAAAGTAGATCGTATTTTTTTAATAACACGGTCGTGTTCTTTACAAAATTTCGAACAAAACTGCATTCAAAGTCCAATTTCGCACATTTTGTGGGTTGATACATAAACGCTTAACACCGTCCATATATTCTATACTCAAAGAAGGTAGTTATCAATGTTATCATTATAAAAATATACAATTCGTTAAAATTCATAATAAGGTATGTATCGTCTTATTTTGATTTTTTTTACAATGACAGTGACAGCTATTAAATAAATTAATAGAGTATTATGATTATTCTAGAAAATGAAATAACTTTACGCGCCACTAACGATTATAATTATCAAAAACGGTTAGTTCGTTATTCATTAACCGTTTTTAATATTTGTATGACATGACATACGCCCGTTATTAATAACCTATCCAGTAGGCTTAGCATGGCCGCGACGTGAAAATGAATCACTCGTCGTAGCAATAGATTATATCAATCACAATCAGTAGCATGGGCGACGTGAGAGACAGTGAATCGCAACGAATCATTCATGACTTTGAAGAAACGATAAAAAATATTTTAATATAGAAACACTTCAACTCATTCGTTCTATAGAAATATCTATGGTCCAGTCTATGTGTCTACAGTTTTAAAGGGCCATAAGCAAAGAAGATATATTATAAAAAAGAACGAATGAATTTACGACTTTCTCTTTTACTCATATGAACGGAACAAAGACAGGCTATTGTCAAAATATTTGCGCGCGCAAGGTGAAAAAAATATGAATTTGTTTGACATTAGTTTGTATTTACTTCTTTGACTTAAGTTCTTACTGTGATATTTTGTGAAAATATTCGTGAAAATGGATAGCAGCAAGAAGAAGCAGTAAGTACTCGTGTTCGTATTCTTATATGGCGTCGCGGTCAATTAATCGTTTGACGAGAGAGTTGCGACGGGAAATGAAAATCAGTTTGAAATCACAAAACTACTAATGAACATTTATTATGTTAAACCGGTTTTTTATGATTTTATTTTTCCATGTTGTAGTATACGAAGCAATAAGGTGCAGCTGGCACACCTGTGCCACTATATGGCACGGCATAAAGAGTTCGCGGCAGGGGAGTTTAAAACTCCTCAGGGTGCAGCAAGTATAGAGCGGGAGTGGATGCGGCTTAAATTGGCGCTGGACGAGCTGGGGCCTTCCAGGACAGTGGAGCAGTGGAAGACTGTAAGTTTAAAATGTAGTTGTTTATTATATACTTACATGTGCTAACAATACGTACGTAATAACTACCTATTTACAGGTTAAATAATTTATGTATTTGTTTGTAGGCATGGCGTGACCAAAAACGCCGTGCGAGAGCGGAGGGCGGAGCCCTGAACAAAGCCCAGAATACGACGGGGAATATTGCTTTTATACCGGAGCTTTCCAGTAATTCCCGTCTTATTCTGGACACTATTGGAGAAGGCATGGCCTTAGGAATTGGTCCGCCTGAATCTCCTATTGGAGTAAGTATCTATACTTACACTTATTGCTTTCAAAATCCTCCTCTCTTTTGTCTCAATGTTTATTAGGTATTATCTTTTTCAGTTCGCTCCGCCGGGCACTTCATCCGCTGCTCCAGTGCACCCACCCTCTCCTGCCGTAGAGCCGCTGCCGCCACCCTCTCCTGCAATGGAGTTGCTGCTGCCACTCTCTCCTGCCGTAGAACTGCTGCTGCCACGATCTCCTGCCGTAGAGCCGCTGCCGCCACCCGCTCCACTGCACCCGCCACGGCCACGGGTGGTAGCAAATAAGAAAAAAATGAAAAAGGAAATGCCTGAGGACCGCTTCCTCCAGGCACAAGTGGAGCAAAATAACTTATTGAAAGTAAGCAATATTTCATACATTCTTTGTCCTTTATTATACGTACGAAGTCACAGGCAGCCTCAAGTATTTTAAAAAAACTTAAATATTATATAACTTATTTGAACTTTTACTTTCAGCAAATGATAGAACTAAAAAAGAAATCGATACAGCAAAAAGAAGCAAGCATTTTAATAAAAAGAAAAAATAGTATTACACTGTAAGTTATTAAGATAAATACTAGTATTTAGAATAAATCAGCTGTATAGCTGAGAGGCGGAAGCCTAATCGCACAGGGCCCTCCGTTATTTATATATAGATACTGATGTCCCACTGTCCTGTAACAAAAAAAAAAACAAGAATGTTGGTGGCGTCCGGTTAATAGCTAACAGTTTGTTTATTTTTACCATTTGAATTGTAAAGTGTTCATTATTGGTGCACTGTCTATAACTATGTCTATAAATATGTCTATAAAAATTTATAAGTTACCTAGACTCTACAGTGGTTGACAAATTGTGCCATTCTCAATTGGGCCGCCCTTATAACATCTCTGGGCAATGCAACCATAGGGCCTCGCTGATCGATCTCTTCATCGCTTTTATCGGCGATAATCGGAACCCTGTAAATATTATAGGTATAATGCTTTAGTTTATACACTCTTACCCAGCAGTGGAACCTCTGTTGGATTTAGGAATAGAAATAAAATCTTATAAAGTTCTTACACTTACCCAAAATGTTTCATCATATGTATATGATGCAGCTAGCGTATATAATTTTTGATGATTTTTCATAAAGGGGTATAGCGAAGCACCCTGTCACTCCCCAGGCAGCGGAGGCTACCTTTGAGTTAGCCATTGGTGCGCTCGACCGCGTTACGCACTTGGCAGTGCCAGTCGGTGTACCGCTGCTCTGGGGAATCAGGTTGTGCTCCCACTATGGGAGTCATAAGCCATGGCTCCCGTGGGTATCCCGAGTCACCTTTTAGTATAAAAAAAATTAACGTTAGCTTTTTGTTACAGGAAGAAAATTTACAATTTATTAAAGAAGAAAAACCTGTGAATATATATTTTTTTTATAATTAAAATGATGAAAAACGAAAACTGCTTTTTATTATATTAACAATAACAAAGTTATTTATTATTCTATGTCCTAAATCCACTTACCTAACAATACGTAGCTGCCTATATGATTTTGGTGCAGCCTCTGCATCTCGCTTCTAATGGCACAGTATGTAAGAGTCGTGTACCCTTCCCGGATACCTGGCGTTTACGCTGAGTATTTTGGCGGCAGCCATCGGGAGCCGGTAATTATAATACGGCACTGACATTATATTTCCGAAAACCACTAAATCACGAAACAAACACTAAACAAACAAGTACGGCACCCATTGTCGCGCTTCAAAATAGTCGAAGAGAAGAATTGCTCAGTCATCTGTCAAAATTCGATTCAATATGATAAAAAGTGGGGTGCATGCTACTGTTTTTATATCGAATGTCTCCAAATCACATAAAGTCATGTTTGACATAAGGACAAGCATTAGGAAGTGCGCCATGCTACTGACCGTCGATAAATCGATTGCGAATCACGCCCGCGCGAGAGACAGCGTTGTCACGGGCTGCCATGCTAAGCCTACTGATCCGTTTTTACCAAATCGAGATTGAAAAAACAAAACACAATTGTGACTTGTGTACCAAAAATATGTCAAGAACACAATTGTGTTTTGTTTTTTCAATCTCGATTTGGTAAAAAACGGATCAGTAGGCTTAGCATGGCCGCGACGTGAAAATGAATCACTCGTCGTAGCAATAGATTATATCAATCACAATCAGTAGCATGGGCGACGTGAGAGACAGTGAATCGCAACGAATCATTCATGACTTTGAAGAAACGATAAAAAATATTTTAATATAGAAACACTTCAACTCATTCGTTCTATAGAAATATCTATGGTCCAGTCTATGTGTCTACAGTTTTAAAGGGCCATAAGCAAAGAAGATATATTATAAAAAAGAACGAATGAATTTACGACTTTCTCTTTTACTCATATGAACGGAACAAAGACAGGCTATTGTCAAAATATTTGCGCGCGCAAGGTGAAAAAAATATGAATTTGTTTGACATTAGTTTGTATTTACTTCTTTGACTTAAGTTCTTACTGTGATATTTTGTGAAAATATTCGTGAAAATGGATAGCAGCAAGAAGAAGCAGTAAGTACTCGTGTTCGTATTCTTATATGGCGTCGCGGTCAATTAATCGTTTGACGAGAGAGTTGCGACGGGAAATGAAAATCAGTTTGAAATCACAAAACTACTAATGAACATTTATTATGTTAAACCGGTTTTTTATGATTTTATTTTTCCATGTTGTAGTATACGAAGCAATAAGGTGCAGCTGGCACACCTGTGCCACTATCCGCTGCTCCACTGCCCCCACCCTCTCCTGCTGTAGAGCTGCTGCTGCCACTCTCTCTTGCCGTAGAGCTGCTGCTGTCACCCGCTCCACTGCACCCGCCGCGGCCACGGGTGGTGGCAAATAAGAAAAGAATCAAAAAGCAAATGCCTGAGGACCGCTTCCTTCAGGCACAAGTGGAGCAAAACAACTTATTGAAAGTAAGCAATATTTCATACATTCTTTGTCCTTTATTATACGTACGAAGTCACAGGCAGCCTCAAGTATTTAAAAAAAACTTAAATTATTATATAACTTATTTGAACTTTTACTTTCAGGAAACGATAGAACTAAAAAAGAAATCAATAGAGCAAAAAGAAGCAAGCATTATAATAAAAAGAAAAATAGTATTACACTGTAAGTTATTAAGACAGATACTAGTATTTAGAATAAATGAGCTGTATAGCTGAGAGGAGGAAGCCTAATCGCACAGGGCCCTCCGTTATTTATATATAGATACTGATGCACCACTCCCACTGTCCTGTAACAAAAAAAAAACAAGAATGTTGGTGGCGTCCGGTTAATAGCTAACAGTTTGTTTATTTTTATCATTTGAATTGTAAAGTGTTCATTATTGGTGCACTGTCTATAATTCGTTCCTTAACCTTACTTATAGGTATAATGCTTTAGTTTATACACTCTTACCCAGCAGTGGAACCTCTGTTGGATTTAGGAATAGAAATAAAATCTTATAAAGTTCTTACAGTTACCCAAAATGTTTCATCATATTTTATATGATGCAGCTAGCGTATATAATTTTTGATGACTTTTCAGGGGTATAGCGAAGCACCCTGTCGCTCCCCAGGCAGCGGAGGCTGCCTTTGAGATAGCCATTGGCGCGCTCGACCGCGTTACGCACTTGTTACAGGAAGAAAATTTACAATTTATTGAAGAAGAAAAACCTTTGAATATATATATTTTTTATAATTAAAATGATGAAAAACGAAAACTGCTTTTTATTATATTAACAATAACAAAGTTATTATTCTATGTCCTAAATCCACTTACCTAACAATACGTAGCTGCCTATATCATTTTGGTGCAGCCTCTGCATCTCGCTTCTAATGGCACAGTATGTAAGAGTCGTGTACTCTTCTCGGATACGGCGTTTACGCTGAGTATTTTGGCGGCAGCCATCGGGAGCCGGTAATTATAATACGGCACTGACATTATATTTCCGAAAACCACTAAACCATTAAACAAACACTAAACAAACAAGTACGGCACCCACTGTCGCGCTTCAAAATAGTCGAAGAGAAGAATTGCTCAATCATCTGTCAAAATTCGATTCAATATGATAAAAAGTGGGGTGCATGCTACTGTTTTTATATCGAATGTCTCCAAATCACATAAAGTCATGTTTGACATAAGGACAAGCATTAAGAAGTGCGCCATGCTACTGACCGTCGATAAATCGATTGCGAATCACGCCCGCGCGAGAGACAGCGTTGTCACGGGCTGCCATGCTAAGCCTACAGGATAGGTTATTAATAACGGGCGTTAGAGTTTTTGATACGATGACGCATCACAATCTCTTTCTTATTAATGACGTCACGTTTTCTTAAATACTAATCCGCAAAGTTCTGAAACATGTTAATGAAAAGTAACTCAAAAATTTCTGATGTCGTGATTTGTACTTTTCGAGGTGATAATCACGGACGACACACGTATCAAAATAAGTATCATTTGATTAGCATTTCCTTGCGAAAAACGTGAAAAATGTCTAATACTTACCTCAAAGCAAGAGTCTACTAGAATCTAAAACTACAAAAAACAACTTAAGTACCTAAGTACTTAAATTTTGATGAAATAATGGTTAACTTTTCATGATACTGGCTGATAAAAATTTTAAATAAGAATCACCAAAAACATAGAGAACGAAAACTTCGTTCAGATTCAAAATTCAAAAATATCTGATTTTAAAAATAAACGAAATAAATGGCCTATTCTAAATTGAAATAAGAAATATTTTTATTCAAAATTAGAACGCTGTTTACTTTTTGACATTATTTTTTTCTATTTTTTTTTTTCTGCAAAGCGTGTTAGAATTAACTGCCCATTTAAGGTGATCTATCCACCAACGCAACGCTATAAATCCTCAGATGTTGTCATGTTAAACCTGATTGCATTCTAAGCACTTTTACGACAACCCATAAAACATTTGTATGACCACAACAAAGCTAGCAATAAAGTAAACAGATACTCGTCACAAACCTATTATCTAATATACTTAAGCGTAATAATACTTGCAAGTTTTAATTAGACACTTCATTTGTATTGACGTGCATAATACTCAGGTGTCAAGTTAAGTCTTGCTAGTACACTTCAATTGCAAGATACTCCATTCGTATTGACGTGTAAAGTATTCAGGTGTCAAGTAAAGTGTTGCTAGTATATGACCATTGCGATATGACCTTCGGCAATTTTCTGATGTTTCCCAATGAGACTTCTTTCCTCACTCTTGTGATGTAAGGTGTGGACTTTGTGCTGTCTCTTTGGACTTGATACTTAATGGTGATGAGTTTAGAGTTTTAATTTAATTAGCAAGAACTTTTGCGATTCTATGTTTTTTTTTAAGTTTTGTAAGGTGCACTAAATACATATGAAATGATTTTTTCCATATTTAAATCTTATTAAGCCTTAATGTGGCTCATTGGGCAAAGACCTATATCCTCTCTCTCCATGATTCTCTATTCTAAAGCGCCTCAAATATAAATCTATAAATACGTGTAGGTAGGTATAAAGCCTTTCCCTAAGAACCTTTTTCTTTTGTGTTAAGACAGCTCTATCCTCGTTCTTCACAATACTCTTTTCTTACCGCCTTAAATAAAAGTCTATAATTAAGTGTAGATAGGTATAATCTTACGCCTAAACATATGAAATGATTTTTTCCATATTTAAATCTTATTAAGCCTTAATGTGGCTCATTGGGCAAAGACCTATATCCTCTCTCTCCATGATTCTCTATTCTAAAGCGCCTCAAATATAAATCTATAAATACGTGTAGGTAGGTATAAAGCCTTTCCCTAAGAACCTTTTTCTTTTGTGTTAAGACAGCTCTATCCTCGTTCTTCACAATACTCTTTTCTTACCGCCTTAAATAAAAGTCTATAATTAAGTGTAGATAGGTATAATCTTACGCCTTTTCTTTTCGAGTTTAGATAAAGAGCCTGTACCTATTTTATTTCATATTGAAGCCACATTTGGCCAACAGAGAATCTCAGTATTTCAATTACCTACTAACAAACTTTTGAAATGAAATGAAACAAATTATTTATTTCACGAATAATTTATTTGAAATTAAATAAATTATTTTTTTTCATTTCATTTTCGGCCACATTTGGCTAACGGGGAATCTCAATAAATTTTCAATTATAAGCTTGTAAAGCTTTTCTTCACAAAAACTACCAGAAATACCTTATATTATAATACTTCACAGCGCTTATACCTACCTAACTTCATACTTACGTCATAAAAACCACAGTTTATGCCAAAATCTGACAAGATCTCGTTAGCGAAAGTGCTCGCACATGCGCGGGAGTGCCACGGGCGAACTCGACTGTTGCTGGGCAATGAGCATTGTTGCTCAGTCTCATGCTGCGTTTGCACTGGGGTAGTTGATGGGCGAGTTAGGTGTTTTGGTGTGTTCCTTGAGGACAGCCATTTTGTGGTCAAAAAGATAAACAAGCTAGCAAATGGTACAATCGTACGGTAAGCTAAATATTAAGAAAAGGTTTTATAATTATTCTGTAAACACTGCTACAGAATAAGAAGTATGCTATTAAACTTTGAATATACTCAATCAATCATCACGACAAAAAACATACAAACATATCTATTACGCCTCTTTACCGTCGGAGTAGACAGAGACCATTTGCTTCCATTTCTTACGATCCAAACACACCTTCTTGCTTCATCCACATTCATCAATCGCCTCATATTTGCACGTCAGTTTACATAAAGTTCAGAACAACAAAAAACAAAAATTCGTATATAATGATTTATCTACCTGTTATAAGAGTGCTAGGGGCTGCCCGCGACTTCGTATGAAAAAAATCATGATATCTTAAAATTGTATACCCTATGTGTTATTGTGATATATCTTATCTTATCTTATCTTATCTTATTTAGCCACTCGTGTCCCACTGCTGGGCAAAGGCCTCTCTCCTCATACGCCAAGACTTTCTGTCTCGAGCTTCCTCCGCCCAGGTACCCAAGAAGGTATCCAGCTCGTCCCGCCACCTTTTCCGCGGTCTGCGGTTGTGATATATGAGCTGCAATATTGCCAAATTTCATTAAAATCTGTTCAGTGGTTTTTACGTGATGAAGTAACAAACATCCATCCATCCATCGGCACAAACATTGACATTTATAATATTAGTAGGATACATAGCGATATAAACTATCATAAGTAATTAAAAAATCAAATAATAAATTAAGTAACTTATTCACTTGACCATCCCTACTTCAAACAAGGCTCTATTTCTCGAGATGAAAGGCTTAGATTACCACAGACTACAGAGTATATTGTCTTCCTACTGCACTAAGTACTTACCACAGGAAATGATGAGAATCTCTGCTCGGAAAGTGTGTGTCGGCTGAAACACTTCCTTATTCTATCCGTTGTTATAAGTCCATTACTTCAATACTTTCCACTTCCTTTCTAAGTCTTCATTTTTTCTATTTTCACTTATTTAAACGGTGATTTCATAGATAGATTGTAAACTTGTAGGTTAAAAGAAATTGTTTTGGAAATCTGACGACAACTCTATGTTTAACTTACGTACTTCAAGCTAAAACAATTAAAGAAGAAAAAAGAGGTGGCTCGATTCGGTCGAATTTAGACATGGGATTTTTTGTTCTATTCCATCGGCTGTCCCAAAGAGACATGGGTGTCAAATCGAAAAAAATCTCATCTTCTAAATATCTAGAGAAGTCTAGACTTGTAAGGAGTTATATTACGTCGCATTTTTTAATTAATCACGTCTCTTGAAAAAATTGATTTAGTATTTTTGTGTAGACATTTTATGTTTTAAATACTAATCTAAGTTTTCAAATAACCTCACCTCACATCCTTTATTTAGAAAAAATCACTTCAAATAACTTAAATATTAAATAAGCAAACATTTCGATATTTAACAAACGCACTATGCAATATGTAAACTGACCGGAAGTTGGTATTTAAAATAGCAAAAGAATTAATATTGCTTGTTATTCTATTTGGTAATGGCAAACTTATTTGAAGGTTTTACTTTACATAATATAATAGGGTGACTTTAAATTAGTGAACGCTAGAAAAGAATATGCATGTACTCGTGATAACAAACAACTTTTACTATGGGACCAAGGTTGAAATCATACAAAAATTTTTGAACCCCCCATACAAAATACATGAGCTGATAGTACTATGGAGGAACATTTTTTTTATGATTTCGTACTTGTTCCCATAGTAAAAGTTGTTTGTTATCACGAGTACATACATATCCTTTTCTATCGTTCACTAATTTAAAGTCACCCTATACAGGGTGTAACAGAACGGGTATATAAAGCCGAAACACAGCGATAGTCCTCATGAAACTGAACAACTTTCTCCAAGGAACATGGGTCGTACGTAACTCGAAAAAAAAATTTCGCCTCCCCATACAAAATGCCCGATCAGCTGATCGATTAAGTATGGGCGATCCAAAAATTTTTTTCGAGTTACGACCCATGTTCCTTGGGGAAAGTTGTTCAGTTTTATGAGGACTGTCGCTGTGTTTCGGCTTTATATACCCTTTCTGTTACACCCTGTATATAACTTGAGAATGCCCGTGACTTCGTTCGCATTTATCGTCATATCTTGAAAAAAAAATCATGATATCTCAAAATAATTATAGCCTTTATTATTCTGATGTGCAAAATACAGTATTGTAAAGATTCATTAAAATCTGTTCAGTGGTGTCTGCTTGAAAGAGCAATAAACATCTTCATATCCCTCCATCCATGAGCACAAACATTGACATATTTATAAATCTTAATAGGATAGGTACTTTTTTGTCTTCTTATTAAAAAAAAGATAGGTACTTATAAGTATTAAATATGTATACCTACTATTAAAAGAATAATTGGCAGCAATACTTTTATTTCCAATTAGATTAAAACAGATAATCATCGCGCGCGCACACACTCGTTCGGGCGAGAAGAGAGAGAGAGGGGATAACAGTGGCGCCATCTTCGCGTCACTAGTGCTGCTCCCTTCACTGTCATTAGTAGAGATGCGCGTAGATATTTTTCGGCTAACACTACCTAAAATACCATTTCCCATATATAAACTTAAGTTTAAACTAAATAAAGTATGCGTCATGGTAATATTTCAAAGAAAAGGTAATATTTTATGCGATCATAGTTATACTACATTATGTCAGAATACTTATCCATTTTAACATGGTCTGTAACTGTTAAACGTGGCTTGTTTTAACAGATACGTAAACGAATGTTTTACGCTCAGGGGCCCAAGCCTGCAAATTGCCAATATTTTCAGTTGTGTGTCAGCAGAGTGTCAATGAAAATGTCAATGTAATTTTCTGACACATTTGGTCACAATCAGATAAAGCCCTTGTTTAGCAGAATACCAAATGTGTCAAAAAATGCCATTGACACTCTGCCGACACAAAACTGAGGCTATTTTAAATGAAATGAAAAGAAAAGTGTTTTATTCAAAAATAGGCAAAATTCATTACAGTTTTTTGATGTCACTTTTTTAATCTAAAACTACTGCCGGTTCACTACCTGTATAGCCGAGAGGAAGAAGACGGCAAGAAACCTTCGGCACAGGGCCCTACGTTATGTGCAATATATCTTTTTTTTAAATCGATCAAAATAAAGGAACAGCTCCTGCTTTGTAAAACCAAGAAACTTTAAATCTTTTCCGAAGTTTTAAGTATAATTTAAAAACGCTATATAATCCGTAATCGTCAAGCGCGTTTGCAATGATCCATATCGAACGTCAGACCGCAACCGCCAGAGCGCAGGATTGCTTAAAATTAGCTATATGTCAGAGATCATCCTACATTGGTCTCGTTTCAACATATTTGATTATAGTGCTCAGTGCAATAGGCTAATGAACTACATTCGTAAAGCTTCCGCGTTTGAGTTAATTTATTGAAGAACTCTTTGCTAATATTACATTAGATGTTTTTGCGCGAAACCATTTCAGTTTTAGTTACCATATTTGTATAAATTGCGTTGCAATAGCATAGCTACATCGGCAATTCACCTATAGCTGTCACTGTCATCGTCAGAAACCAGAATAAGACGGCACGATTTTAATGGATTATTATAATAATGCTATCTACACACCAAAGCCAGCATACCACCGGGCTAGACCGGCGACTTTACGTCTTACGAATGGCAGCTGTCAAAAAAGCCGGCGGCTTTGGTGTTTAGATACCATTATGAGGCTTTTATGCAACTGGGGGTATTACAAACAAAAAGATAAGTCGATTATAGTTTAGTTGAAGACGCGTGTGAACTGTATCAGAGATGTTATGTAGCTGTTACGAAGTTAGAGTTACGATAGGTTGACAAATACAATGAACTATGGAATCATAAATGCATCCATCACATCGATAGAAAAACTTTTGTACAAAAACACAAATAGATATTGAATAAGGTTTCGTTTTCACTCACGTGAATTTTCAAAGTTAAAGTACTTAATCAAATTTTAACTTTCTTTTCAGCGATTGAAGATTGAAATTACTTAGAATGGTCTATTTACACACATCCGGGCGGTGTCCAGGACGTGTCAGGGAAAAAATATCATTCCATACATTTTCTATTCACACACGTTGTCATGACGACGTATTTTCTTCCCTCCTGACAGGCCACGGCCCGAATCTGTGTAGATAGACCTTAAACACGACGCTCATAAAACACTAAAGTATTCCCAATCCACTATTCCACATCGCTATGCACTATCCTACTGAAACAATCTCGGCCTTTCGTAATTTTCTCCAACCAGACTTAAAGCGAAATTATTTCAACATTACTTTACAATCGGTATTGCATACTGTGCTAATTCTCAGCCTACAGTGGTAAACACATATACAGGATGTAGGATCTAGTTCGCTAAGGGCGCGTTCTCATATCGAGCTGTAACCAAAAACATAGGATGAGCACTCGCAACAGGTTCGCGTATTAGAGAACAACGTACTCACTGGCTACAACGCATGTAATCGTTACAGTTACAACTTGTTAAATGAATACGCGCCTTTTATTATCGGAGGCTAGAGTAGGTAGTGGGAAATAGTCAGCTATGTCGTATCAGGTGATCAAAAGGACGGCGGAGAATAGCGCAGAGTGGCGCAGACTCGCGGACACTCCACCGACTAGAGCGACGAACTTAAATTTGATTATGAATGATGATAGTCGGTAAGCGTCTTGTTTGTGCTATTCGTTGTGTTGCGTTTCGTTTTGTGTCGCTTAGGTACTTTAGTATATAAAAATTGCCGTTCAAAAAATGAAATAAAATTGTTCTAAGAAATAAAAAATACTTTTCATAGAAATTACTTAAGCTATAACTCCAAAGTCATTTAGAATACAATTGTATATCATATTATGTTTGATGTCGATTCAGTTTCATGATTAGATATCTACTTATCACTTTGCGTTTTGCTACAGTGTTATAGTTTCACCCTGTATACAAATTATTTATTTATGCGTTTAAATGTCGGTAGGGAGGTATTGCCAATAATTTCAGAGGTAGGGCTTTGCTTTCTCTGCCGAGATTCAAAATATGGTTTAATAGCGGCCGCACGCAACTACGACAATCTCTTGATAACAATATTTGTAAAGTACTTATATGAAAAAGGAAAATAGGTGTAGATGTCCTCATAGAGTCACAAATTGTTACATTTCGACGCCTCCCAAGAAAAACGTTCTATGTGAAATTTTCGAGGTTTTCAGGACGGCCTCTCAAAGATTGCAAGTTTGAACTTTGTCTCATAAGTCGGACATGCTTCATATGCCAAAGCCAAAACTTAGCAATTAAATTAATGTTGATACAAACTACATAATAGCTTAAAAACGTGTTTATTAAATCTTTTAATTTAAAAATTAGTGGGTCATATATGCTCATGTGTCATTATTGTAGGAAAACTGACAAAAAAATGTGCGTCACATATTTACATGTGACTTTTTTCTACGAAAATCTCTAGAAAAAATACAGTTACATATGATTATGTGACATTATTTTACGATAAACCTTTAAAAAAAAGCGTCACATTTAATTGTGGAACGTTGTTTTACGAATAGTTGGGTGTATCGCATGCTAGATCATTAAACCCATATTAAATTGATATTTTTTAAGTCTTTACTTTTTGTTGTATGTTGTAGTTAATAGAATTATTAAATTTTTGAATATATAGTAGTAGTTTAGTAGTAGTTTTAGTCTCAATTTTGCTATAGCTACTTTAATACTTGCATTAAAGTTTATATTATGACTCAGTAGGTACCTAAGCATTCTCTTATAATAATTTAAAAGTTCAAAAAGAAAACTAAATTAATCAGATACACTGATTTAGTTACAAAGATTTGGGGAGAACTATTTTGTTAATTTTAGTTAATACTTAGGTACTTAGTTAAATCTGTAACTTCTATACGTATCTACTTACTCAACTTCAGACAAACCTTGTTATATAAATACAAAAATAAAAAATAATTATGACTTAATTTGAGTAAACATAAACAGAACTTTTTTTAAATATTCAAATCGACAAAATGTTCACAAAATATTCTTATAGAGTTACCACTTTAATCAAGACTTTTAGAAAAATATCCTTTTTCACCTGAAAAATATTTTGGTAACTGACTTATGACGTAAAAAGTGACATTCCGTAAAACAACGGTCGATGTGATCTTGAAACGCCGCCCGCGCCACTAAATTGCGAGTCATGAGGACGGAGTAAAACGTTGCATGTACAAAACGGTCTTTATTCCATGTACCTACTATCACATAGAACGTTATTCGATTTCAGTATCTTGGCTATTAGAAGTCATAGAAAAATAAAAATTAGTTCTTCATAAAGCTTGCAACGTAAGCAGAATTCCCATGCAATAAAAACGATTTCGTTCTATGGTAATATAGAACGTTTTTCTTAGGAGGCGTCGATTTGTAATAATGAGAGATTGTTTAGACAACTTAAGTATATGTACTCGTACATTTGTTTCTGCCCAATTTATATAGGCTTATCCCTCAACTCTGCTATGAATATGTAATGCAAGATAAAACTATGAAATACGTTCCCGATCCAAACTAGATAAATCCACAAATCGATAGATAAATCTTGCTACAACATAAATGGAAAGTGAAATGTTGACAAGTACGGCATCCTGCGCGCGCGCACCGGTTGCGCAGGATTTGATCGAGCGAGTCAATGCGCAAGGGCTTACCTTCACCTCAACAGGTTCAGATAAAGATAGCTTCCGCGTTTAAAAGGGTTAAAGTGTAAATATGCAGTTGGCATTTAAGTAATTAATTTTAAATGCAGATGGTTTTTCGCTTCCTTCAATGTATTCTTAAAAATGGATAGCAGTCAATTCAGGAAATGCAGGAAGGACGGGTGATATTTGAGAGATTCAGAAGTTTGTATTTATGGTTGAATGGTACAGCGTACAGCTAATTTATTTATATATATAATAATAATAATAATAATAAATAAATATATAATATAATATATAATTATATAATATATATAATATAATATATTAATATATTAAAATAAAATATATTAATATATATTAATATTATATATATATATTATAATATGTATATTATATATTATATATATTATATAATATAATAATATATATAATATATAATATAATATAATAAAAATAAATAATAATAGTCCCTTATATGTTTGTATCTAAGTGTTTTTGTCTAAGAATTTGTAATACCAAATTTGAAAACAGCAACCAAACATAGTTTCTTGCTAGATTCTTCTCTAGGGAAAACTGCACTCTTGCGAATCTAGCATTAACTTTAAAAAAACACCCGTCGTATGTGATGTCAAACTCGTCCTACAAGATTAAATAAACATTTCATTTCATTAAATAAGCTGTATAATTTCGTTATATGAATTTGGTAGGTACTTTATAAGCTACACACTAAGTACTAAGGTCTATATTTCGTAGCACCTTAGGCTGGCCGCATACACAATTACACACGTTTTCCGTACTCGATTCCCTATTGCTTTTCAAATTGAAAATCCGTGATACTAGCGCAAACGTTCATTTTTCATGCAGTATCTATCCTTGTAAGTATACAGACAATGACTGAGTGGTAAATGCATCATACGATATCGCGATCCGTCCCATAGGTAGGTAGGTACAAGGAATTAAAAATTACAGATTTTTTGAAAAGAGTAACCTAACCTAATTTGACATAATTACGCGATGACATCAACAATCAATATTATCGACCGCAACTTTAATTTAAAACGTGTCTAAAAGCATGAAAATCTTGTAATAAAAATTATCATAACAAGTTTGTCATCAAGTATTACAAACGCGTGTAATTATTTGTTCCCTTCGACCGCACCGACTTTGACCCTTTGCTGCATAACCGCGAATTTCGTCTTTTGTTTCCAATGGACGCCCGTGAGAACCTTTTGTCGTGAGTTATTTTACTACTTAGTTAATTCCATGGGTACGTTTAAGAGTCTGTAATGCTGTTTGTTTTATGGTGTCTACACACCAATGCCGCCGGCCCGGTGGTTTACGTCATTTTTAAACATTTTCGATGACTTTTTTGACAAACGAAAAATGCCGGCGGGATTTATTTATTTATTTTAACAAAATCCCATTACACGACAACATTACAGGCAAGTCCCAATTCGATGATGTTACTGATATTTTTTAATTTGATAAATAAAATAAAATTGGTGTGTAGGCACCGTTATGGTTTTGAAGCCTGTAACTTTATCCGCAAGTAATATAAGTTTGGACTCTTCTGTCAGTTTCTGTTTTGCCTACGTTTCATCAAACGTCAAACCAATCGAAGTTGCGTACGCGCCTATTTGGATACTACGTAGTTATGAAGATTCTCGAGATTTCACTTGTTTTAAACATGTCATTATTTACATACATACATACCTATACATATCCATCACGCTACTCCCATCGCGATAGGCAAAGACCACTTCTCTCCGCTACTAATTTAATAACCCTTCCTGGCTGTTGGGTAAAAACTCTTCAACACAGTAATATCATGATGGCGGGTTTAGTCATATACTCTTGTACACTTAACATGTCTAGCTATTTACATAAGCAACATAATCCTAACAATACAAACCCAATAGCAAAATGACACCTATGAATACAGTCAATTATCCCATCGCATTATACCTTTTTGACGCGTGTCATTCGATGACAACGGTTACGACAAAACGCGGAGCCTTTACGGATATTTGCGCAAGAGCACAGATAACAAGAATATTGTGACACATGTCTGGGCTACGTCGTAAAGAGTTCGCACTTACGTTTTACTGTCGTAAATGTTGCTTTAGACTTGTTTGTTGGACCTACATAGAAAGAAAGACAACGAAGGCTTAAGTAAGTACTTATTTTGTGAGTTTTAAGTCACTGTGACAATACAGTACAATACAATACAAATATTCTTTATTGCACAAAAAATATAAGGTACAGACACAAACAAGAATATAAGAAGCAACAGGCCTTATTGCTAGGTAGCAATATCATCCAGGCAACCTCCAGGCAACCTTAGGGTAAGAAATAGCGAGAAATAGGTAATAATGGTTGCGGGTTGAGCAAATAATACAGAATACATACATAACATAGATATACATACCAAAACACCTAATACCTACTTATAATAAAAAAAAAAACCTTTTTAAAAACAAGCTTTTATTATTTGTTTATAAAATGAACTAAAAAGTTAAAAATAAATTAACTCTAAAAAGAAATATAACACTTTGTAACTTGATTGTAACCTTTAACGACAAATAAGCGTCTTCGTCTAGGACAAAATAATTCCATATTGTACAAATTTATTTAATTTTAACACTAAAACTTTTCACCATACATAATTATTCAATCTCGTCCCCCCTCTTTATCATAGTCCCCATTTATAAATGAAAGCGTGTTACATTGTGATAGCTTGAGGAAAATGAGTATTTAATTAATAGGTACAACACAACATTTTTCTTTTTAATTTGTTAAATACAACATATAAGTTGTATTTAATTAATACATCACAACATTTTCCTCAGGCTATCACAATGTAACACGCTTTCATTTATAAATGGGGACTATGATAAAGAGGGGGGACGAGATTGAATAATTATGTATGGTGAAAAGTTTTAGTGTTAAAATTAAATAAATTTGTACAATATGGAATTATTTTGTCCTAGACGAAGACGCTTATTTGTCGTTAAAGGTTACAATCAAGTTACAAAGTGTTATATTTCTTTTTAGAGTTAATTTATTTTTAACTTTTTAGTTCATTTTATAAACAAATAATAAAAGCTTGTTTTTAAAAAGGTTTTTTTTTCTTTAATTTTATTTTTAACTTTTTAGTACCTCTATTTTTAATTCGAGATTTACTACGACGTAGTTCGCAGCGCGTAGCAGCGTTATTCCGTTATGAAGTCCGTAGTTGAGGTTGCGTCGTTTAATTACGGAGTTCCTATGGCCACCTTCCGGCTCCAACATCAGACCCTGGTTACCATATAGTATCAAAGTACTCGTCAAGACTAATCCAATGAGCCCAAACTAGATGGGGTTGCGTCGTTTAATTACGGAGTTCCTATTTCTACCTTCCGGCTCCATCATCAGACCCTGGTTACCATATAGTATCAAAGTACTCTACAAGAGTAATCCAATGAGCCCAAACTCGATAGGGTTGCATCGTTTAATTACGGAGTTCCTATGACCACCTTCCAGTTTCATCATCAGACCCTGGTTACCATATAGTATCAAAGTACTCGTCAAGACTAATCCAATGAGCCCAAACTCGATAGGGTTGCATCGTTTAATTACGGAGTTCCTATGGCCACCTTCCGGCTCCATCATCAGACCCTGGTTACCATATAGTATCAAAGTACTTGTCAAGACGAATCTAATGAGCCCAAACTCGATAGGGTTGCATCATTTAATTACGGAGTTCCTATGGCCACCTTCCGGCTCCATCATCAGATCAGCTCCATGTTACCATAATATTGCATTGTCACGCGATATACATAAGCATGCAAAATTTCAGCTCAATCGGAAACCGGGAAGTGGATCAAATTTAAGTTGCAAGATTTGATTACAGAACGACAACGGGACAGGTGAAACTAAATAAAAGCTTGTAAAAAAACTAATAGATATCCAATAGATAATATAAATATTAAATACATAAATTACTGTGACTTTTAAACCAGAGTCTGTAAAGTTTAAATTGCGTATTGGCGGTTATCCTGCGTCCACAGTTTGCCATTTTTTATAGAATTCGCTCTTACTACACTCGAGAGCAATGAATCCGGGTCGGGCAAACAAAAAACTAAAATATCTCGAAAACTAAGAATCCTAGCCTTATGAAAAAAAAATTTGTCTAAGAGACCAATAAATACTTGTTGAATGTAAATATAAAACTTCTGAGTTACTTCTATATTTACTTATGTCATATCATAACAATACAATTTTCGTTTGTGGATTTTGGTACATAGCATGCCAAATATCGAATGGAAGCACGAGTATGCAATGCGAAATGTTAAAATTCAAGAAAATGCTTATGTTGTTTTAAAAAATAAGTATTGTTTAACATTTTAGTTTTAAAATTAGATCATCAGTTATTTTCTTTACGTAATATTCTGTTATTCAAATGTTGTGACTCATAAATGTTATTACTTACATTGACGGAGTATTATTGATTATCTATTAGGTATTATTTATTAGTATTATTTATTAAGAGTCCATTAAACACAATTTATTTCATTAAGCTAGCTAGCATTCTTGGATCGCGAGTTTTTGGGATTCTTTTGTGACCCGGATTCATTGCTTTCGAGTGTATATTGTCAATCAAACAATGAGGAAGTTTGTTTACTATTTCACGCAAAAACCACTGAACAGATTTCAATGAAAATTAGCAATATTGTAGTGTATATCAGAATGTGTAAGTTTTCTGAGATATGACGATAAATGCGTGTCGGGCAGCCTCGAGTAAGTTGTATCTACACACCAAAGCCGCCGGCTTTTTGACAGCTGCCAATCGTATAACGTAAAGCCACCACGGCGGCTTTGATGTGTAGACAGCATTATAAAGCGGGGTGTGAAGACACCATAATAAAGTTTCAAGTGTTATTGTTGGTGATCGAAGGCTGTAGCCTCTCACTCACAATCGAGAGGAGTTTCCGTTGTGTCCAATTGGACATCAAAGTCGTACTTATATAATATACCCCGTTTTTTTTTTCATTTGTCCATAGCCGAAACGTCAAAAGAAACAAACTAACGTCGGACTATCTTTAAACCTCGTTTTGTAATAAGGGGGTACAAGTTTTTGCAATGTTTATATTGTTTCAAGTAGGTTCTAACCGAATCTCAACTCTCATGTGCAGATTTATTTGTTGATAAGAAAGTAGATGAAGTTGAAGCAGTCAGCGACTTCGTTCGCGTTTATCATCATATCTTGGAAAAACCCAATATCTTGAAATAATAAATATTGCCAAGTTTCATCAAAATCTGTTGAGTAGTTTTCGGGTGAACGAGTAACAAACAACTATACATCACATTAGTAGCAAATCTTATTCTCATTCATTTTATTAAAGAGTTAGAGTCTTGCTGATGGAGCATCCGTCATTTTTGCCAGTGAGGTCTATCCACACATATCCGGGCCGTGCCCGGGACGTGTCCGGGCCGTGGCCCATCAGGAGGGTAAACAATTCGTCGTCATGGCAACTGGACGCGATGTCATGACAACGAATTGTTTACCCTCCTGATGGGCCACGGCCCGGACACGTCCCGGGCACGGCCGGGATATGTGTAGAGAGACCAGCTCTATAAAATCTCTATTTATATGACTATCTCTACGATAACCAACCAATTCCAACTTTATTTACGAATTGTAAAACCGTGAATTAAGTGCGCACTGGGTCAATCGGCCACTCACATAAGTATTACGTAACGTTCGACTACGGACTGGCTCTCGGGGAAATTGATGTTGCTAAATATTCTACCGGAGAGTGGATTGGACAGGTTCTTATTGACAGAAAACTGTGTGAAATGCCGTTTATTGCGATACTAGGGCGGTTGCAGGAAGAGGTGTGACAGATGACTAAATGTTTGGTTGGTCATCATTCAATAATCAAAATGGTCTCTAATGGTTAGGTTTTTAATACTGAATTACGGATTACAAAGTAGATATGTTAAAGAAAAGAATAGGGGACAATATATAATAAAATGTATTTAAAGCTGTAAAAAAAGTAAAGAAAAAAACAAACTGACACACGATTAACAATAAAAAAACTCTGAAGAAAAAGAAAAAAATTCAAACATTTTACTTCTTAAAACTGAACAAAAGGGTGAAAAAAAACTAAAAAAAAGTCCGTCCATATCTGACCACAGATTAAGAATACGTATTAGTATCTGACACGCCTCTTTCACATCGGGGTAGGTAGAAACCTCCTTCCACCACAATCCAAACATACCTCTTTCACTTCAATTTCAGTCATCGGACTATCTCAAACTTAATTATTTTTTTTAGCCTATTTCGTCCCACTGCTGGGCAAAAGCCTCTCCCATGCCTCTCCAAACTTAAACTCTCTTGAAACTTAAATTAACAAAGGTAAAAAAGGTAATTTAATACCCGTTCTCCCACACTAGTCCAAACGTCAAATATCAAAACGCGTTCATAGTTAACTCATTGAAAGTGATAATTAATTTCACTTGAGTGCTATAATGCGTACTCATCGTGACATCTATCTATTGAATAGATTCTATTGGTTTTTGGTGATGGTACAAAATATATGCGGAGGCGTTATTCAATTTCAATCATAAACGTATACATATAAAACGCAGAGTTGTACATAGTTACCTTTGCATTCTTACTGAGGCCTAATAATTTTCAATATTCCCAGTTATGTGTTGGCAGAGTGTCAATGAGAGTGTAAATGGCATTTTTTACACATTTGGTCGTAATCAGTGTAATCCAATGATATTATATATATACTAGGTGCAGATATGTTATATGCGCGCACATTTTGAAGACTGTAAATAGACCTAATTAAGACAACTTGTAGCTAGTCTCAGTAAGTCTGAAGACATTTAGAGTATGATTTGAAGTGCTGTCATTAATGTCATTGTAATCATTGTTCGGCACAGATTTAAAACGCCAATCACTATAAAGGTAACATATCTGTACCTCTATAAAAAATCATTGGTGTAATCCATTGTTTAGCAGAATACCATATACATGCCAAAAATGCCATTGATACTCTGCCGGCACACAACTGATGCTATTTTAAATTAACAGTAAATCCCTGAATAGTTTCCGTTGCTTACATTTCAGAAACAACAGAAATAGAAAATAAACACCAACCAAACAGGGTGCCAATTCTTCTAATTACCAAATGAAAAATGGTGTCTCTCTAGAATGTGAATTGTATGAAATGACACATTTTGGTATTCTCTTAACAGATAAGTTGACAGTGGACAGCGATCGGCCGTACATTTTATTACTTTACGCTTTATTTGGTATTCTACTCCGCAATGTCACATGAGTGGCAGTTCCAAACGGTATTCTCTTCGCTATTTGACAGTTGTTGTCTAATGGCATTTCGTTCGGTCGTCCGTCGTTCAGTCGTTCAGTCGTTCGGTCACCCAAACACTATTTCGGTGTTTTTTCGAAAATTAACGTGCAATTTATGCAAAAAATGCATGTAAATCTTATAGAAATAAATATTCTGTATTTTAAAGTATGTCTAAGCTTATTCTAGGTCGAAAAAAATCTATCAATCGGTTGATCAATTTCTTCGAACAATAATTTTATTAAATATTGGCAACATCGACAACTAAATCATTCGCAAAGACAAATGAATGACAAAGCCCTCTAGAGACTACTAATCGACTATCTCGTGGCACTTAAGATAATACCAAATTTGTGACATATTGCTGTCGAATGTTTATCTGTTGGCTATAGTATGGTCGCTTAACTTAATTTAAGGGAATTGGCACCCAGTATTCATTACCAAATTATTTTCATTTGTTAAAATCCATACTTTATTTGTCTATCATTTCATTTTTTTAAATAATTTCAGCAATAACTTAGTTTTCTGCCAGTTGACAGCTTGTTTAATAAATAAAACATTTTCTATTTTTTAAAATAATTTCAGCATTTACTTAGTTTTCCGCCAATTAGCAGTTTATCACATTAATAAAGTTTTATAAAACTTAATAACAAGTAAATCCCTGATTGTATACAAACTATTCAAAGTACATTAGTACTACAATCACGCGTATTCAGAATTAGGCAGTACACTTGACCCAGCCTCTAGTTACGCAACACACGCTTTCACTGTCCACCACCTATGACGACATAGAGGTATTCTTAAAAATGCTACAGGTTTATGAAATTAATTTATTTTATTTTATTTTATTTGGATATATATTTTTGTACAGACAGTGTACTGAAATCGAATAAGCAGAAAAAACTACAGCACAGATAAAATTTGCTGAATTATGTACAACAGTTTATTCGATACTGATTAGTTAAATGCTACTTTTAACTTCCTACGCGACCGCGTTAATTATAATATCATACTAAAAAAACAATATCTGTAAATAATATAGCATTATAGCCTATGTGTAATTCTGATGTCTAATGGTATCTACACACCAAAGCCGCCGGCTTTTTTGACAGCTGCCATTCGTATGAGGTAAAGCCGCCGGCCTAACCCGGCGGCTTTGGTGTGTAGACAGCATAAGCCACAATATTGTAAAGTTTCATTAATATTTGTTCAGTGGTTTTTGCGTAATGAGTAACAAACATCCTATCCATCTATCGGCACAAGCTTTGACATTTAAAATATTCTTCTTCTTCTTTATCAGCCCACCGAGGGACACGAGCCTACTCTCATACAGAGAGTGATTAGGCCGTAATCCACCACACTGGCCAAGTGCGGGTTGGCGGATTTCACATACACCTTCGAATTTTCTTCTCTGGTGTATGCAGGTTCCCTCACGATGTTTTCCTTCACCGTTAGGACTATTTACTAAGTTCATAGTTATAAAGCAGTGCACTTGACCTAACAAATTGCGTAACTCCTTACGCTTTCTCTGTCCCTGGTCCCTGTTGATTCGACGCGTTGATAGACAATCGACAACCATTATTAAAAGCAAGGTTCTTTATGAATTTAAATTAATTGAAGTTTATTTATTAACGTTTGTCTGAAATATAAGCGTATCGACATGCTTGTATGAGGCGACTGATGAATGTGGATGAAGCGAAAGAGGTGTGTTTGGATCGTAGCAAGTGGAGGGATGTGATCTATGTCTACCTCGGTGGTAGAGAGTATTTGAAATTGAATGTAGGCACTTAGTCATTTATCTATCACAACTTTTCTCGTCGGGGTAGGCAGAGACCACATCCCTTCACTTACTACGATCCAAACACACTTCAAACTTTACCTAATCTAATCTGAGTTAAAATTCCAAAACACAAAATCAGAAGGAATGCTCATTTGAATATTATTCTTTTTTTGTCTCTATCCTTTCCGGTTATCGTCCTCTTTTCTATTTGTTTTGTCTATGGAACCGAACATTCCTTTTTTAATTTTGTTTTTATTACACTGGTTTTAAGGATAACCAATAACACAACTATATCTCATACGAAGTACCTACCCTATAGCCTATTTATTTATTTATTTAACAGTTTATTGTAAGATGATAGTACATAGAGACAGAAAAAAAGAGAAGTTATACAAAAGGTACAACATATATCTAAAAGAATTTTCTTCCTGCAGACCCCACAGAGAGAGAAGTGATAGTATGAAGGCAGGATAGTCACTACAATAAACAATAAATATAAGTATAAACCTATACATATAGTTACAAAGAGGCAAGATGAAATCTTGTTGTTGCATTTTGACCTTAGTTTCTTAGGTAAAGATGTTCAATTTCAATAAACAATTACGTTTCTTAATAGAGCCATCATGAAGTGAAATAACTATGTTATAACGTGTTTATGTAATTTTTGTTTACCTTTAGTTTCCATTAGAGGCGCTGTGCGTTCCATAGCATAACCTATGTAGAAATACTTAAACCTCTCAAATTCTAAAATCAAACAAAAAAGACTCAACTGGCTACTTAAAGAAAAAAAAAACTAGAAAGTTCAATGCTAACAAGCGTACTGTGTTCACAATCCATTACTGCCTCTAAACTGTTATTACTTACACAGATTGATACTAAACCAGCAATGTATAGCAATATCGGGGCAAAGACCTCGATCCTGGGAACTTTCTCTGCAGGAAGTTTAATGCGATGCGACAGGCATTTGTTTCTGATACAATTATTATGCTTCATTATCTTTGACAGGTAATTTTTACTTGACTTTAATGGTTGACGAGAGGCTACCCGCGACTTAGTACAGTCAGCATAGCTGTTTTGAAATATTAATTTTATTATATGTTTCTGTGTATGCCTGAGATTTGTAAAACTTAAATTAAAAAGAGCAACCCTACAGAGTTTCTTGCTAGGTTCTTCTCTGGGGAAAACTGCACTCTTGCGAATCTAGCATTAACTTTAAAAAATGACCCGTCTTAAGTGTTGTCAAAACCTACAAGATTAAATGATTTTCATTTCATTTCATCATAAGTCGATGAACACATTAAGATTTTCAAAAGTAATATACACCATTATCGGACGTAAAATCTTACTTATTTTCCTTATTTTGCACCTTATTGGATATTCATTTAACTCTGGAGTATTTTTTTCTAAGCGATTTTCGTCTAATAATGGTGTATTTTACTATTGAAAATCTGAATGTGTTAGTCAACTTATGATGCTGACTGTACCTACGTATTTATCGTCATGTCTTGAAAAAAAAAAAAAAAAAAAGATTTCTCAAACTGTTTAGCTAACGTGTTATTCTGATAAGTAAGCTACAATTTAGCAAAGTTTTATCAAAATGTGTTCAGTGGTTTTTGCGTGAAAGTGTAAAAAAATTCTCACATATATGCTGAGATTACCTTTGTTGAGAATAATTTAGTTATCTGTGGTAGTGTCCTTTTCCCAGTTCTATCTCTTCTTTCATTTTTCTTTTATTTGGGCAAAGGTAGGAGGTAATACTTTTGCAGTGTATCTTAATAAGCATGATGACTAAAAAAACTAAAAATGACAAACATACACTGGGTTTAAGTTGCTCGTGACGTCACGCCTAAGTAAGATTTTTACCTAGGAGTGACGTCGATAGGTACCCCCCACTCCGCAACTTTGATGCACTGTGTCTTTGTATTTATTTATGTATTTGATCAGGTAAAAAATGTGTTTCAAATATTTTTTAATAGCCTAAAAGACGGACTAATTATTTTTTGAATTTTTGAATATAGTCATCATCCCTATTTAAATATACTTGTCGTTATTCGCGATCTACATTACAGTTAGGGAAATGACCGTTAGGAAAAAGAAAACCCAAAACCTCGCTTTCTTTAACCGACTTCAAACTTAAAACAAGATGTAGGTACTTACCTAAAGGTCAAAACACACCGGATCCGTATGCGTAGACGTAGACGCAAGCGGTGACAGTTCCATACATTACAACATTTACAACTCAGTAAAGCTGCGTCCAGATAGAGCGAATTGGCTCGCGCGGCAGCCTCAACGTTTTGCCTCGCGAGCGGCGCGCGCGAACCAAAACGTTGAGGCAGCCAAACACTGAGGCAATGCTCGCGAGGCAGACCGAGCCATCAGAATTCCTTGCGCATTCAAAATGGACAGCTACATTTCGAGTGCAACAATGTTTTGCTTGCTTATTTAGTAAGAAAAAAAAGATATTTAAGCAAATGAAGAGACCAAGATACGACTTTATGGAATGATATTGTGTTTGATACCTAATAATTTCACAATGTGTTTTGGCCTTAATTCTCAATTCGACTGTTTTTATTTTATAAATGCACATCCATTCTTCACCTACATAGTTAAATCACCAAGAAAAAGTTGCATCTTTACAAATTCGAAACGCATCCAAAAACTTTCTTTCCCAAACCGAAATAAGAGAAAAAAGCCATTTAAACAAACACCTTTGACCTGTATATGTTTACAGGTGTCTACTTAACTCATGGGACGTGACAACAATACATTGAGTTTCCCTTATTATCATATTTGGTCATACTAAAGAAAACTGCGACCCCGTTATTATAGGCCTTTGTGAGGCCTGGTTCTGCTTTATCGTTTTTCGGTACATTTTTCTGTCGAATTTTTTTTTTATGCGCCATCATTTATGCATAAGCGGCTTTATTCATAAACGTAGGTACAGGGGGCCGATTCTACTAATTACCAAATGCACAAATGGTGTCTCTCTGGAATGTGAGTTGTACGATTTTACATTTTTGGAATTCTACTAACGGATAAATTGACAACGACAACTATAGACGATACATAAACCATACCTAACTACTACTATTTGCTCTATTCGGTAGTCTACTCCACAATGTAACAAAAGTGGCAGTTCCAAACGGTATTCTCTTCGCTATTTGACGTTTATCCATCAGGCATCGGACTGTCAAAAATTTGCAATATGGCGGATTTGGTGCATCTGTCGCGGAACCTAGCAGACTACCAAATTTGTCATATATCGCAATAGTATATTAATGTGTACAATAGTTGGTTGTTTAATTTAATTTAGTAGAATTGGCCCCCAGATAGCGAAGCGGTAGTGTTATTAGGCTTGAAACACTATACGTATTTAAAAAGTGTGCTAATGTTCTGATTTGGAATAAATGAAACACTTTTGAAGAAAATCCGTGGAAAATGCGATACCTATGTGGGAACATTCCCAAACATCTTGGAAGGAAAAGTAGAAGGAAAACGGAAGAGAGGGAGACCAGGAGGCCTTACATAGATCAAATGAAAGAGGGGATAGAAGTTGTGTCGTACCAGGTACTCAAAAGGAAGGCAGAAAATAGAACAGAGTGGCGTAGACTCCACCGACAAGAGCGAAGCTCTTAAGTTTAATGATGATGTGGGAACGCATGCAATGATTGTTGTCAATATGTCGAAACCACGTTCACTGCTTCTAACACGTTCTCTCAATAATAGGTACTATGCTTGATAACTTTATAGTCTACAATCCATTAATATAAGTATGTACTAGAGGCAGCCCACGACTTCGTACACATTTATCTTCATATCTTGGAAAATAAACACAATAGCTTAAAATAATATAGCCTATCTGTTATTCTGATGTCCAAGCTAAGTTATTGTAAAATTTCATTAAAATCTGTCCAATGGTTTTTATGTGATGAAGTAACAAACACCCATCCATCCATCGGCACAAACATTGGCATTTATAATATGAATAGGATTTAAGAGCCCGGCTCGTTTCAGTGGAGTGATCGCCACCTTTGCCTTTCTTCTGCCAACAATTTGACTTCTTGACAAGACACGACGTTAATTATTTTCTTTCACTTGAACGAAGTCCGTGCGTGTCTTGGTCTTCCTCTTCCTATCTCCCCTTCAAGTTGAGAGGTACTACAATTCATTCTATATAAGAGTCAGACTCTTGTCGGTGGAGTATCTGCCATTTAGGCCTATCTGGGTTTTGACTTCTTGACAAGACACGACGTTAATTTTTTTCTTTCACTTGAACGAAGTCCGTGCGTGTCTTGGTCTTCCTCTTCCTCTCTTCCCCACAACTTTAGGTATACTACAAACTGCAATAGTTCTAAAGACTCTATTTGTATATACGGGCATATTAATAAGGCTTCATATGAATGTTTTTATGCCATTGATTACGTCATATGCTAAGTCCACTGAATAAAACACGAGAACTAGTATCAGTCCATTTATTGGAGAAATGTATGTCACAAGACCCTAGTTTATATATATCCTGCGTCAAAAAAGTTAATACCACGTTCTAGAGTTAAAGTAACGCCATCTAAGAATCATCTTATGAACTATTTCTAATATGACAAGTCGATGGCAAGTAAATAAAATAACATATAAAACCTCGTTCAGCAAACATATAAAACCTCCTTCAACAGCCATCATAATTAATAACAGGCATATACACATTGCACATCACATCCGTCCTTTAAAGACGAAATAGGATATAGCCGCTGCAAAATTATATTATTTAATCGCTGTAATGTTTATGATACTAAAGCTAACTAGCTGTTAACCACTAACTTCCACGCGGTTTAGTAATCTAAACGTGGTTTGGTTAAACTTAACTTAGCATTTAACTGAGTTCTCTTAACTTTATTTACATACATATATATTTGTCAAGAAGTCAAAGCACGGCCAGAAAATAGGTCTAAGTGCCAAAACACACGGTGAAACGCAAATGCAACGCAACTGAAATGAAACGTTTCAAACTAGTTGCGTCGTGTGTGGTTTTCTAAGGAAGTCTATAACAGAAACTTCGATGCAACTCAAAAGTAACTAGCAGTTGCAGTTTCGTTGCAGTTGCGTTTCACCATGTGTTCTAGGTCTAAATGGCGGATGCTTCACCGACAAGAGTCTTAAATAAAATGAGGAATGATATCTGTCACGCCTTTCTTCCATCGGGGTAGACAGACATCCTCTTGCTACGACCCAAACACACCTCCTTCGCTTCATCCACATTCATCAGTCGCCTCATACATGCCCGTCGGTTTAAGGTACTCTTGACAAATTCCCGATTATTTGATCGACATACATTCGCCTTCGCCTTCCTTTGAAATACTATCTATGATTTGTCATTCGATACGCATTGAGTCTTTGACACATTGTATTTCATGAAACACGGATTTCATATCCATTTTCTATTTAAAAAAAATACAAAAAAAAAAAGATTAATGATTGATTTTTTTAATGATATTTTTTTTTTGTTTTTTTTTTTTGTTTTGTTGATTAAAACAAAACTAAATCTCTTATTTACCAACTAAAATGTCAATAAAACCCGAGCAACTATTGCAGCAGACATACCGATGCGTTCTATTGCTATGCACCAAACGAACGCGTAAGGCCGCCGGGGCGCATGCGCAATTGTCATACTATTACCAGAGTAAGTTACCCAATTGACAATGGCTGACCGTTTTTGTTGAGATCGTGTGGAAAGAGTTGTTTAGTTTGATAGATTGTCACTTGTTTGTGTTGTGTTGTGTTTCCTACAACTATTAGGCATTATACCAATGATATTATATATATACTAGGTGCAGATATGTTATATGCGCGCACATTTTGAAGACTGTAAATAGACCTATTTAAGACGTAGTTAGTCTCACTTAGTCTGAAGACATTTGGAGTATGATTTGAAGTGCTGTCATTAATGTCATTGTAATCATTGTTCGGCACAGATTTAAAACGCCAATCACTATAAAGGTAACATATCTGTACCTATAAAAAATCATTGCATTATACTATACAAGTATATTGACAAAAATATTTATGTGTGTTCTTATGCAAACTTGATCAACAAACGGGCCCAAGTCTGCTGATTAAAAATAGCCTCAGTTGTGTGTCAGCAGAGTGTCAATGGCATTTTTTGACATATTTGGTATTCGGCTAAACAATGGCTTACACCTTTGAGTATAGAATATATCAGGAGGTGCCACATTTTTTTTCATATACAAATGAGTTTATGACAGCGTGCCAAGGTTGGCGCAAGTTTTTCTTAGTTTTCTTGGCAGATGACCTGTCAAACGATAAGAAATTCCATACAAAAAGGTAGCCATTTTGCGCCAGATCGGGCACACAGAACCAGACGGTATGGCACCTCCATATATGTATATTCTATACTCAAAGGATCACACTGATTGCGACCAAATATGTCAAAAAATGACTATTTGACACTCTCATTGAAACTCTGCCGACACATAATTGAGATTATTTCAAAATTAGCAGACTTGGGTCCCATGTTTATATTTATCCTGTCCCAATGAACTCTACCTACTTAATAACCAGAGAGATCTAAGAAAGCATTGCATAAAGTGGTTTTGCAACGCACACTCCGCATTGAGTCAGTCAATCTCAATCTTGAGGAAAATGTGTAATCTCGTTGCCAATTCCAGTGCGGTTGCGTGAGATTTGCATCTACATTATGTATTAATTGGATAACCTATTACTTGTACACGTAATGATGATAGCTGGCCCAAGTCTGCTAATCTATATATATAAAAATGAAACCCGTTTTCCGTTGTCACGGCATCACGCCTGAACGGCTGGACCGATTTCGCTAATTCTTTTTTTGTTCTGTTCGTTATTGTCAGGAGAAGGTTCGAGAAGGGAAAAATCGAATAATTGCCGGGAAAGCCCTAAAACAGACCTTTTCTTTTTCCCATACAAATGTTTTCTACTAAAATGTAGAGTCAATTTGAACTTTATTCCTACACAATAAAGTTCATTCTAAGGCGGGACAAAGTTCGCCGGGACAGCTAGTTCACAATAAATTCTCAGTTGTGTGTCGGCAGAGTGTCAATGGCATTTTTTTATTTGGTCGCCATCTGTGTAAGCCATTGTTTAGCAGAATAACAAATGTGTCAAAAAATGCCATTGACACTCTGCCGACACACAACTGAGGCTTTTTTTAAATTAGCAGACTTGGGGGCTTGATGGTTTGTTCAGTACTTACGAGTAGATACTTAATAAATACATATCTGTCACGTCTCTTTCCCATCGGGGTAGGCAGAGATCACTTCCCTTCTTCACCTTGTTCATGAGAGGGAAATCACGGGATTTCATTTACTTAATAGCGTTTGAACTGCGGTTAGATGTTTTTGATATCGTGACATTCAAATCGTCTAACAACTGGCCAGTTGGCTTGGTTGGTAGTAACAATGCCTGTCACAGGTTGTGGGTTCTACTCCCACTAGAGGCAAACATTACTGTGAAGTAGAGACTTTTGTTTTGGGTCTGACTGTGTGTGTATAATATGTACGTGTCCGGGCCGTGTCAGGGAAAAAATATCATTCCATTTTTCTATAGATTCGTTCACACACGTTGTCATGACGACGTATTGTTTTCCCTCCTGAGGGGCCACGGCCCGGACGTCCCGGGCACGGCCCGGATCTGTGAAGATAGACTTTAACCCGATGGGAGAGATGCGTGACGGATATATAATTATGTATATGTCTAATAGAAAGCTTTTGTTCACATGACATTAGCAAATAAAAACACGCTACCAAACGATCTTGTAACACTTCTGAAAAACCAATATCTGAATGAATATTTTATCTTACATTATTCCATTGTTAAGTGACACAATGCGAACCTGTTTTTTAGCACAAACGAATAAGTAGGTAAGCAGAATCAGCTCTCTCGAAATACTTACCCCGCCTTTTTGTTGTCGGTGTCGATTATTGGAATCAAGGCTTTATTTTGTAGGTCATAATGAATAGGATATGCTGGACATTAACATCTAATATAGGAACTTCAATTGTCTCATTTAAAATTACTGTCAATAAACTCAATTGTCCGTAAGTTTGAGTGTTTGTTTGACTATTATTAACAATTATAGTAAGCTTTACTTTTCTTGCCATTGGCAAAATCCAAAACGACAGAGGTGCCATTTTAAAAACCAACATAATCTGGGGAGTGCTTTGAACCACCGACAACAATCTAATCTTGCAGTTAACGCTAGCATAATAATCATAATTGAAACATTCATGCATAAAGATGCTTATGTTCTGTTCAAAATCTATCCTTATCTCTCGTTCATACATATCTGTCACTCTTCCTTCCCATCGGGGTTAGTAGAGACCACTTGCTAGGTTCCAAACATACCTCCTTCGCTTCATCCACATCAGTCGCCTCATACAAGCACGTCGGTTTAGGATACTTAGCCAAGTCAGAAGTACCCTCTGTTTAGTACACACAGTATATAGTAATCACCCTTGAACTATATAGATCGCAGTTCTAACCAATCCATTTGATAATCGACCTTGGTTCCGTTGACTTTAATGCACATTAAGTTCCTTTTACAATCGCACCACGCGCCGGCTTGAATCTAATTCGCGAATGTTTTGTAATAGATGCTTCTATTTGTTATGTTATGCACGGGGTGCTATGTTAGCTAACTGTAGTATATTGTTAAGATTTTTTAACATTTTTCTGCGAGATGCTGCATATATGTATGATAAAATATATAAAATAGTCACATAATGAAGGGCTTTCAAACATTAGCGGCTGCCGCAGCAACCGCGCCGGTTGCAATTTTGTCGTTTGATATGAAATCGCAAAAAACAAAAGCCTATCGTTGTTTGCGTTAAACTGCGATCGTACCCGCAGGTACATACCAGCCTGACAATTCCACTTCTTATTTAAAATCGATGTTATAATCACACTACTGTAAAACTCAAATGTTTTTTTAAAAAGGAGAAAAGGTTTGAATGTTGTAAAAAAAGAAATTGTCCTATAGGAGCCATTCTTATGGCATTTCCACATGTGCGTGTGATAGTCTGTTTCTAATCATAATATTTCTATGGATCCAGGGCCTCGATTCTGTAATTTCTTGTTATTTTCAGTGTAAGGATATGGACACCGACACCGATAAGCCACTGAACTGAATTTTGGTAGTCTCTAAAATTAAAACTTCGGTGTGGCTGTCCTGTCGATGGTGACTTTGCTTTTTTTTTTAACACGTTTGATACCCATATTTTTTAATGATTTATTTTTACATTCGTTCTTTTTAGTGGCTGTATAGTCGAATGTCACTGCTTGCCAAATATTTGAATGAGATAGAGTCGTTGCAGTGTTGCCGTATGTACGAATTTGTCCGTACACGTACGGAATTTGGGGTATTACGTACGGAGAGAAATGGCGTACGGATTTGTGTTCGGATTTTTAATTATTACACATTATAAATAAAATGTAGCACGCTTTCAAAAATAAAAGTGAATATCTATGTCGATTTCGATAGTTTTTCACTTCCCTCATCTCATAAATTATATTATTGAGTAAGTAATTCCCCATTCTAGACAATAACTTGTCTATGACAACTGATTGTCTATGATCGGGAATTACCGCAACATATTTCGTTTCGTCTGACAGAGGGAGCATGATACACGACTGACATGAATGAACGAAAGAGATACATTATAAATCCATTGTTGTTGTGGTTATTGTTTTGGCATAACGCGCTCATTACACGCATTGTTCTTTCTTAAAGTGAATAAAGTATTGCTGTGTGCGCAGCAGTTGAGCGTATTTTCTCTGCTATTAACTTAATAAAAACAAAACAACGAAATCAACTCTCAACAGAGACAATCGATACGCTTCTGCATACTAAACAATTGTTAGGAAATACGCCATGTTTTGATTTGAATGTTGATAATGATATGATTAAAAAAATTAATAAAGACATGTATAAATAATTCTTGCTATTGAATTTGTTTTTTTTATTGTACGGATTTCGTACGGAGTTTCAGATTTATTTTACGTACGGAATTTGTACGGATTTTACTGTCGAATGTACAGATTTTTAGTTCTTGTTGTATGGCAACACTGAGTCGCTGTCAGTTGTCATTGTCAGCGTTGTTTTGACATTGTTTGTGATAACTTGTTGGTGTTTATTTTGTGTTTATTCGTGTATTTATCCACTAAAATGACTTTATAAGTGGTGTAAAAATGACTTTATAAGTGGTGTAATCTAATTCTCCAAAACACCCGAAAAACTGTTTACCAAAAAATTTGAAAATTCGTAAAAAGTGGTTGCAGCTTGCCCGCATGGATCCTAGGAATATGTCTTATAGATCAACTACTTTTTCCTGTGAAGACCACTTCAATGTAAGTTAACATACCTAGAGATAAAAGATTATTGTACTAAAGTGATAAAAGGTACTAAAGTATGTTGTGGTTTTGAGGTTAGCTTATAACTTTGTTATTTTGTTACAGATGGAGCAAGATATTGCTAACTATAGTCAATATAAAAAGGAATTTTTTTTTAAATGCATTGATCGATGGAGCAACGCCTTCTAAATCTGATTGCCAACCAGATCGCCGGAAAATAACGTCTGATAAAAGTAGTACTTCTCGGCGAACATTCATAAAAGGCAAAAACTGAAATGCTTCTAGAGCTCATTAGAAAAGAGGAAGAATCTCAACCTATTGAAAGTGTGCCTGAAATTTTTATTGAAACTCCTATAACGACAGGTATGTGAACTTCTATATTATCTACATATCCAAAAATAAAGCGATGTGAGATTTTTCATTATGTATGCCTATTATACTTAGTTTATTTCTCTACCTAGATGCTACTATCTGTGTAAGTTAATAAACAAGTGCTTCAAACTCGTGAATCAATTTCTTTGAAAACTATAGACATGACAGAGAAATATAAAGTCCTTATGCGATATTGTTGTTGTCAAGCCAGACTGTATTAGCCAAGCTTCCTAAATTATTTTATAATGATATGTAAGTATTCATATTTTTTTATCTTTACAGAATCACCACCAAGAAAAGATCAATTTACATCAACCGAAAACGATCAATTTACATCACAGCTGAAAAGGCAGTCCAATTTAAGGAAAAATTGCATTATAGAAGTAAAGCTTTACCAACAACAATGGTGTCCAAAGATGTCGCACTTTCTCCTTATAAATTGTTAACTATTACAAGTTACACATCTCCATTTAAGATGGAACAGTGCAGTAATGTAATAAAGCCATCAAAAAGGGGTCTTACTGAATTAATAGGAGAATTGGGTTTATTGATGAAGATAAATCAGACAGTGAAAATGTAGAGGTTCCAAAACAGCCAGATTCATCATCATATGCACATTCTTCATCTATTGTTTCCAACTCGGGTACAACCATAGCAGAAACCAACGAAGATATTCATAAAATACAGTGTTTGCAGCATATTTTGCGCCTTATTCATAGAAAACCTATGATGTACATTGGAATCTCTGAAGATTCATATTTTTTAGTACACCTGATTCATAAACGTATCCGTATACCACATGAACATATTTTGCTTTGTCTTAAAAAAAAAAATGATTAGGGAGTACTTTTTCAGAACTTGAAGATAATTTTGGATTATCTCTGTCATATGCTAGTAAATTATTTTAAAAAAATATACCCTTGATTGCTAATGTGCTATGAAGTTATATTGTGAATATAGATGTAGTTTCAACTAAAAAGCCACTACCCATTTCATTTCGCCATATTTTTTACAATGTCAGCTGTATAATTGATTGTTTAGAAATTGATATTCATAAGCCACCTAAAGCCCTTTTCCAAGCACTTACTTGGTCTGATTATAAAAAAGGTAATAGGTACAGTAAAATATTTGATTTCATGTACTCTAAATGGATAGGTCAATTACATTTCACCTGGTTTTGGGAGATGGGCCACTGATGTTACAATATTACAAAATTGTGACTTTTTAGATTTATTAGGTCCAGGTAATTATGTTCCAGCTGACTGGGGATTTAAGCATGTTGAGCAAACACTGAATGCAAAGGGAATTAAATTGCTTAGACCACCAAGTGTCCCAGCAGGGTCAAAGCTAACAAAAAAAGAAGTAAGGCAAACGAAAATTATAGCTAGTTTAAGAATTCATATAGAACGAGTGATAAGGAGATTAAGAGAGTTCCACATGTTAAAACAATATCATGTTATCAACAAAAACATTCTACGAGTACTTGATGATGTTATCGTTAAAGCTTGTGCTCTGATCAACACACAGGACTCTCTTATAAAATAAGGAAAATGATGGGCATTAAAATGTACCTATGTACCTTTAGTTTTAGTTATTTGAAATATATGTTATTTGTTAAATAAATCCAGCATTTATTATTTTTCTAATAAAAAATCTCTCTAATGAACTACCTACCTAATCCTTGATAGGAATTGGTAGCTTTGTTTATTACTTTTGGAAGACAGTTAAATGACCCAAGATTACTAAGTTACCTATAATATCCTAGTATGTATGTAAGTACCTAACAAATTCATAGGCACTGAAATGTAGAAAGTGCTCTACTTCAAACTAATTTTTCAATCTTTACTTGTTAGGATGTGCACTCAAATTAGTTAGTCCTGTCAGTGAATAAATTAACTTGGTTTCAATGAACAATAGTTATTTATTGTATGATATTGACATACCTATCTGAATGGTGTTATGTAAAAAGGAAACAATAAGAAGTTAAAAATATTTTAATTACTTAAATAGTTAGCAAAGACACAATGGTGTATGGTCCATAATGGTACCGTTACCAAATACATAGGTACCTATTATTATTACGATTATGAATAATATGGGACAGATATTTTTTTTCCAAAATAACTCAGGTGAAATAAATAAATAATTTAAATATTGTTCATTAAATATAACTGGAACAACATCCACTTTCTTTGTTTTTTCAAAGTCTGGATGTGCAACGCACAAATATCCTTTTTTTAAATTTGTTAGGTACATTTGCAGCGCACTAATTCACAGTTCATTACTTTTCTATCTTTTATTGTTTGAAGGTACTCATTTAGCAGAACTTGCACTACTGTCTGAAGTCAAAGCTTCTTTATTGCAATGTTGTTCCACTGTTACAAACTTCAATGTGGTTCCAACATGGGAAAGTTTTGATTTCTTCTAATAGCACTCCACCTCTGTGCAAGAAGGCTCCTCGCTTCTTCTGTGAGACCACATTAGGAAAGCAACAGCAGGTTTGCAACCGCCAGCTGATGCTGTGCAGTCTAAACATTGGCAGCTTACAATTTCCTCTTTGTTCTCGTCTACAACCATTGTCACATTGTAAGAACCCGCTTTCACTTTGTGTTCTGGACAAATCTTGCATTTAAGTGTGCAGACGCCAGACTCGCGACGCAGTTGCACGTAACCAATGGCATCGTCACCGTACGACTCTCTTCCACCCCTAAAACAAAGAACAAGTAAGTTAGGTACCTAATGAAGCTGTTTTTCGCAATGGTAGCTAAAATAATGCTATAAATCTTTAGTAGTTGAATGTAAATTATATACTTACACAGCAGTTTTCACATTCCCGAGTTCTGCAGCATAAAAGTCTACCGTCTGCTTTGATAAAATTACTCTCCATTTTAAAAAACTCCGAAGACAAAAGTAGCAGAAACATAAATAACAGAATTAATTCAGAAAATAACACAAAAAGCTATGATGCAGTTTTGACAGTTGGCAGCCATTAAAAAAACTATCGAAAGAAACGTCAAATAATTAGGGAATACGGTTTTGATGCGACATCATGAAGCCACTGAAGAAAATTTTGGTAGTCTCTAAAATTAAAACTTCGGTGCCGCTATCCTGTCGATCGTGACTTTCTTTTTTCTTTTTTAAACACGTTTGATACCCATATTTTTTAATTATGTTTTTTTCATTCGTTCTTTTTAGTGGCTGTATAGCCGAATGTTAGGGGAGAACAGGTAGGCTTCGTACAGCAGGAGCATTCGTACAGTAGTCATATCTCCACTATCAAATACATTGGTTCGTTAAGTGTCTGTGTGGGTAATAGCCACTCATACGCATAGGCTCTACGTGTAGTGCGGCGACAATGCTGCCATTGGATTCTCCGCTACAGGCCAATGTGTGTTTTCGCTCCGCGTAAATAATTTTTGGATATCCATTTAAAATTGTCTTATTCAATAAGTAATGGTTAAATTGTTTATGTTCTTTATTATGTATGATGAAATAATGTCGTAGTTTGCTAATTTATCATAAGTTTTGCGATAAGATAATAGGTGATTTTTATTTTGGTTTAAATGTTTGAAAATTTGGATTGGGGTACCTTCGTACAGTTAAAGGTGGGGTAGATTCGTACAGTATAAATGTACCCTAACTTGATAAACAAGAAGGGGTTAAATGTTATCTAGGTATTTTATTTGCTAATACATACATTATTGAATAATTTTAAAACTAAAGTCTGATACTTTTGAAAAAAAATGGCTAAAAGATGTAGAAATAAGCTAGCGGATGTAGAAAATGAAGAAGCAAGAGCAAGAAATATATCAAAAGGCTAAGTAAATACAACAAGCGTTCAAGTTGGTGTCAGAAACAACAGAAAGGATAAGAATACAAAAAAATTAAAGTGACCATAGAAAACTATTACGACTGATAGTGACGATGAAAACAATTTATTGAGTATAAGAGAAATTTATTGTTCTTATTTTGATGTTTTGCTTCTCATAGAGATCTCAATAAATGTTGAACACTATTGGTTTTACTAGTTTTTAATTTATTTTACCTAGATTCTCACTATGTACGAATCTACCTCACCTTATGTACGAAGCTACCCCGCCTGTGGGGAGCTTTCGTACGAATTCCATTTTTTGGTAAAATCGTTATAACTCGGAAACGTAGCTTTATATCCAAATAGAACTACACTACATATAAAGCCAAATAGTGTGGCTGTGTGACAGCATTAAAATCATTTCGCCATAGTTATCCGTTTTTCTTTTACGAGCTATTAAATAAAAAGTGTACGAATCCTACCTGCTCTCCCCTACTGCTAATTATATATTTGAAGAAAAAAGTGGCATGTTTTTTGTTGGTTGACATTATGTTTGACGGTGAAAGTCATTGGAAATTTGGAAGATGCGACTGAAATTGTAGAAAAACTGTTTAAAAACAAATTACTTCTGCTTTGGTAAGTAAGTAAGTTAGTCTTTTTTTTACAAATCATTACGTTGTTTAAATGTTCAAGACAATTCTTACTATAAAAACCTGATTGTTTTAGGTAACATCTTGATAGATTATACGGAGGCCCACCCTGACCTGGCACTAGGAAGGTGCACAAGGACGAAGGAGGGCCGCAGTCTAGCTTAAAGGCTCTGAGAGGAATGCGCCCTGATACTGAACAATGTAGGGGCAGACTGTAGGTACTCATAAAAACTAGTGAGGATTATTCATACAATATGATATTAATGTAGGTACTAACCTGAGACTACTCTCTGATCAACATTTATTCCTTTTTCAGAATTACAACGAATATAAGAGTAAACTCATAAGAAAAATTAAATCAGAAAGAAAAGACAAGTGCAACAGGAGGAAGGCAGCTGCTGAAATAACATTGTCTCAGGCAGAAGATATAGAGTTGCTTGCTGCAAAGCTTTCAGAAATATCATTGCATGGCTTAACACCAACTAATAGACGCCGCCGCCGTAGTCACATTTTGTTTGATCTAAAACTATTATCGTGACCTAATGTAAACCTATAGTGCAAATAAACGTATTGAATATTAACCCATTCAGAATGCTATAACTCCTTTTGAGTTTTATTTAATATATTAGAATTTGTTATGATTAACTACATTAATACGGTACTTATCGCTTACAAACATCTTAGAGCAAATATGTTACTTGTAGGTATTAAACTTTGAGTAGAATGTAGAAATTATTTAATAGGAATTTATTCTTGTTAACTATAGTGTAGTCTTGTTTTAGTAGTTTCATTTTGCAAGAAGCAATTGAGTTTTATTTATCTGAATATGTGTACGTTGTGGGTCTCTCATAAACTAGCTAGTAACTGTGTTAAATAAAGGAAGATATTGCAAAATACTATAGCCTTTTATTCTGAAATACTTATACATTTTTACACATTTATAATAATCTATATAAGTACCTATATAAAAGAAAGTTGTGTTGTTTACAGTATTTACATAACTACAAAACGTATACAGGCAAAGGTCCACAAGGAGGAAGATTCAAAGTCCGTAGGTAAACACCAACACAATGAAAAAACTGCAGCAGGAGATAGAGTAATCCAAACGTATATAAAATCAAACATGACACACACACGACATATCGGAATAGGTTTTTTTTCCTTCTTTACCTTCTTTCTCCTAGATATGAATTGTTATTCAAAGAAACATTATGTGTTTTTTTATCGATACTATATAAAATGTGAAGAGACATTGAAAGGACTTTGCTAAAATAGCAGTGTCTGCTCAAATGCAGTTTTGACAGTTGACAGCCATTGAAAAAAACGTCAAATAAATTAGGGAATACGGTTTTGATGCGACATCATGAAGCCACTGATTACGGGAATACCAAAATTTGCTAAGATGGCTCCGTGGCCCCACGATGGCGCCATCGATGTCAAAAATGTATCAAAAAACGAGTTTTGCGGAATACCAAAATTTGCAACCATGGCTCAGTGGCTTCATGGTGGCCCCATTGATCCCAATCAAGCCAAGCCATTTTTTTACAGAATACCAAATGTGTCAAAAATTGCTGTCGACAGTATACCGACACGATATCCACGGCTATTTTAACTTACAGAATCAAGGCCCCAGATTGTTATAATGCGTACGTCCGAATCGGATGGTCCGATGCGTACGTGTGAACAGTCCGTTTATATCTTTACAGCTACAATGACACCTAAGACCCAGAACACACGGTGAAACGCAACTGCAACGCAACTGAAACTGCTAGTTACTTTTGAGTTGCATCGAAGTTTCTGCTATAGACTCCTCTAGAAAACCACACACGACGCAACTGAAATGAAACGTTTCAAACGAGTTGCGTCGTGCAACTCAAAAGTAACTTGCAGTTTCAGTTACGTTGCAGTTGCGTGTCACTGTGTGTCTTAGTGTACACTAGACATTCAAAACTCTTCAAAAACAACAAACTTAGAGACTAGTAAAACAAAATTTAAATACATAATGAAATGACTACAACTCTCCCACAGTATCGTACTGATTGTACCGGGTTCATTGGCTGGCCTTGACTTACTTTCAATAACCGCTACTACATTGTTTGTTATAACTTTGATTGTACTTTATCTTTTTACCCGACTACGATAGAAGGAGGTTATGTTTTTCGCGAGAATGTACAATTCTTTCGCACGCTCTACAGCTTAAACAGCTTGATAGATTTTTGCTTGAGAGGTGTCCTTTCGTTAGATTTGAATTTACTATAAGTGTGACACTAAGTATATCAAAGTTGTAAAATTTATTATAATGTAATTTTAACGCAGTCTTTTTTTTTTATAAAAAGATTAGGTTATTTTTACTTAATGCGAGTACCTGCAGGATTATAAAGCATTTCATTTTTACCTACCACTGTACGAATTACTGCAGTAATATCCTAAACTGAATATACCTAATTAAATTAATATATTTATATTTAACTAGTGGCTGCCCGCTACTTCGTACGCATTTATCGTCATATCTTGGAAAAAAATCATGATATCGTAAAATAATATAGCGTATGTGTTATTCTGATGTTCAAGCTACAATATTGCCAAATTTCATCAAAATCTATTCTGTGGTTTTTACGTGATGAAGTACCTAACAAACATTCATCCATCCGCACAAGCATTGACATTATAATATTAATAGGATATTATATACTTCTGTTAATTTAAAACATAAAATATTAATCAAAGAAACAAGTATTTAATTTAAAATGTAATAGCGTTATGCAATCATTAAAAGCTTTAACAAAGCTCGCACTACTAAAATAAAATAAGTAAAAGAGGTTTACATTGAGCTTTTTTGCATTAAACTAAGATTTAAATTCGGTCAATGTAACAGTCTTTTGGTTATTACTTCCCGAACTGAAGGTGATCAAATAAAGTTATATATGTATGTATGTATGTATACTGGGTGTAATAAAAAGGGGGTATAATGCCGAAACAAAGCGATAGTCCCCATAAAACTGAACAACTTTCCCCAAGAAACATGGGTCGTAACTAGAAAAAAATTTTTGGATCGTCCATACTTACTCGATCAGCTGAACGGACAGTTTGTATGGGGAGGCGAAATTTTTTTTTCGAGTTACGACCGATGTTCCTTGGGGAAAGTTGTTCAGTTTCATGGGGACTATCGCTGTGTTTTGGCTTTATACCCTGTATATGTATGTAAATATATATACTTGTGTAACTTTTACTTATTTGTAAGGTTAGATGTGTAATAACGAGTTATGTTGCATTATCAAGGTATACTAGGTTGCCAAAATACGTATACAGGGTGTAACAGAAAGGGTATATAAAGCCGAAACACAGCGATAGTCCTCACGAAACTGAACAACTTTCCCCAAGGAACATAGGTCGTAACTCGAAAAAAAAATTTCGCCTCCCCATACAAAATGCCCGATCAGCTGATCAAGTAAGTATGGGCGATCCAAAAATTTTTTTCGAGTTACGACCCATGTTCCTTGGGGAAAGTGGTCAGTTTCATGAGGACTATCGCTGTGTTTCGGCTTTATATACCCTTTCTGTTACACCCTGTATAGGGTGATTTTAAATTAGTGAACGATAGAAAAGGATATGCATGTACTCCTGATAACAAACAACTTTTACTATGGGACCTAAGTCGAAATCATTCAAAAATTTTTGAACTCCCCATACAAAATGTACCAGCTGATAGTATGGGGGAACAATTGTTTTTTGTGATTTCGACCTTGGCCCCATAGTAAAAGTTGTTTGTTATCACGAGTACATGCATATCCTTTTCTATCGTTCACTAATTTAAAGTCACCTTGTATAGTCGAATTTATTTTAAATTGACTATTGTTCGTGTATAGGTATTATTAGGTATAATATGTATAAAATATGTAATAACTATATAATTAAAGTAACTTTAATGGTCTACACACATCCGGGCCGTGTCCGGGACGTATCAGGAAAAAAATACAATTCCATACATTTTCTATGGATTCGTTCACACACGTTGTCATGACGACGTATTGTTTTCCCTTTTGACAGGCCACGGCCCGGACACGTCCCGGGCACGGCCCGGATCTGTGTAGATAGACCTTGACAGTATTTCACCTTTTAAACTATAAATAGGTAGTTTATTTTTCCCAAAAACACTTGTAAATACCAAATAACAACATACTCGTAAGGCGAATGCTACACCTCAATAAATATTGCAATAATAGGCATGAAGACTAAAAACTTTTTTAGTCTATCACATAGATTATTTTAAAATATTCGACACGTATTTTTTCTTTTTTCTCTTAAACTAAAAATGACAAAGTTACACTGGGTTAAAGTTGCTCGTGACGTCACGCCTAAGCAGGATTTTTACCTAGGAGTGACGTCAATACCGTAACTTTGATGCTCTGTATGTTTGTATTTATTTATGTGTGTTTGTGTTGTGTGTGTTTTCATGTGTTTCAAATATTTTTTAATAGCCTAAAAGACGGACTAATTATTTTTTTAATTATTGAATGTAGTCATCATCCCTATTATCATGATATTTACTTTTATGACCTGCATCACATACACCCTACACCATCAATACGGATCTTGCGTTCGCATTAACTCATTTGCTCTCCATGTCAAAAGTCAAGGCAAGTTCAATGACCTCCGCTGAAGGAAGTGACAGTTCCTCGTAATTTCACTGATGAGGCTGATGAAGTATGATTGCTGGTTGCTATACAATTACACTTTATTACGGTTCAAGGCTTTGACGGAAGGTGAAACGTAGAAGGAAGAGGCTTTTGTTTTTTTGTGAAATGTTTACGCGGAATGTATCTGTTTCTGTCATTTTCTTTAGTAATGAGAAGGTGCGTTGTTACTGAAAAATCTAATATTAGCTTAAATAGTACATTTTATTTGACATAAGTTAATAATAATTGAAAATAAATACCCAACTTACAAAAAAATAAAATATACAAAACAAAACTAAATTGAGACCGCGTTGATGTCTTTTGTATGGAACGCAGACATTTTTAGCTATTATCTTTTAGATAGGCGTATTTCGTTTTATTTAAGAACGTAGCGAACCTGGAAATCTTACCTACGTATAATTGAAACTATAACCGACTTTAAAGAAAAAGGAAGTTCTACATTTTTCGAAAACTTTTATCAGTGTTCCATATGCAAAATCTAATAGATGTATTTGCTTGTTTCAGTGGAAGATGCAAGCGGCCGATACACGACGATGTTTTACTGGGGAAACAACTACTGGACCGGGTCAGCTGAGCTCTGTCGGACGCTCAACGAGCAGCATTCGCCATCTAGGAACCATAATAGTGAGTATATCCCACTGTTGGGTATAGATTTCGTAGCATAAGAGAGGTTTCGTACTACATCCGATCCGATAAAATTACCATAGAAATAGTTCTTGGATCCATTTCGGATCTGGCTGATGAAGCAAGATCTGAAGCGATGTTCAGAAGATGGCCGTGGTCGTATGCCTTCCTTTTGGCGTTGCCGTAATCGGGAAAGAATACAATACCATACAAATATTCTTTATTGCACACAAATATATAAGGTACAGACACAAACAAGAATATAAGAAGCAACAGGCGGCCTTATTGCTAGGTAGCAATATCTTTCAGGCAACCTTATCTTTAAAAATAGTCGAGTAGACTATTTATTTACTTTAAAAACCATCCGAGTATTTATTTACTCATTCTTAAGAAAAGACAATCGATAAATAACTTAACAATGCAACATTTTAAAAATTCCATACTTCCTTCCAACGGCCCTTATTGCCGCAACCTTAAAACCTTTGTCATTATCATTGAAATTAATTCGACAGTGTATACACCCATAATAGCTTTAACCTGGCGACCTTACACAAAAGCTTTTATATTAAATCAAGTGATAATCACTTCCTGAAAGCTCAAAAAAGCTCATTGCGGTGGTAGGTCGGTTATTTTGACGCCAAATGTAGCCATGGCAAATTTATTGCTCGTAAAATATATAGGTGTCCGGAAATGTATAGGATGTCCGGAAAATGTATTATTATGTAAATGAATTGTAATTATACTATGGGCTGGGCAAAAGGAATGTATGATATGAATCAACAGTTTTTAATGTCATTCAAGTTTTTTTTTTTTTTAATTTACTTGAGAGGAATGGAATCTTCAGAAAATGCCTAGTATGGATGACGGCAGTACAATACAATACAAATATTCTTTATTGCACATAAAGATATAAGGTACAGACACAAACAAGAATATAAGAAGCAACAGGCGGCCTTATTGCTAGGTAGCAATATCTTCCAGGCAACCTTAGAGTAAGAAATAGCGAGAAATAGGTAATAATGGTTGCGGGTGTATGGAATGGCAGTAAAGAGGTATCATCATTTTTAACCGACTTAAAAAAAAAGGAGGAGGTTTCTCAATTCGACCGTATATATTTTTTTTTAATTAAACATTCTATATCCTGTGAAAATGTATGGTAGTTCTTTATTTCACAAAGATATACATATATAGCGATTCTGTGTACACCTACAATAATAAAATCATTTGTCGAAAAACGCGTGCGCATAACAAGATGACAAGTTTTTCGAAAAGCATAATGACGATGAGAATAATTTCCGTCATTATTCTCATCCGGAGAATATCCCTTGAATCAACAGCCTACAAATTAAAATGTAAATATCGCGACTTCCAAAAAACATTATGGAATTTTTGAGAATTATTCAACCATGACATCCTTTTTAAATATTTTATAAATTCTGTATTGCAATATAGGGCCTTGTTTACTTCCGATTTATTTTGACAACAACAAATATTGCTTGGGTCCCAAGTTCACAAATTTTCGCAAGTTTACTCCATCTGAAGGTGAACGTCGTGTAAAATAATTCGTTTTATAAGTAAATTAAATTGATAAAATCCTATTCAAATTATAAATGTCAATGTTTGTGCCGATGGATGGATGGTCGTTTGTTACTTCATCACGTTAAAACCACTGAACAGATTTTAATGAAATTTTACAATTACAAGAGCAACCCCACAGAGTTTCTTGCTAGGTTCTTCTCTGGGGGAAACTGCGCTTTGCGAATCTAGCACTAGCTTAAAAAAGTATATTATAATAAGTAATGTAACGGTTTCAAGAGCATTTTTTGTGCCTATGAAATAAATATATTTTTGAATTTGACTTTGACAATAACTTAGTTTGGACATCAGAATAACACATAGGCTATATAATTTTAAAATATCACGATTTTTTTCTAAGATATTACGATAAATGCGTACGAAGTTGCGAGCAGCCACTAGTATGTACGAAGCTAGCCTGTGATACTTTTAGGTCGAGAGATAGATGCAATCATTAATCTAACTGTAGTTAGTTAGAAACGAAACAGGATATCAAAAATTAAGATAATACGCAGTCGCGGTGGTTTTCTTTTCTTTTGTAAACACATGATTGTGAACAATATTTTTAAAAAAAGAGCAACCTCATGAGTTTCTTGCTGGCTTCTTCTCTGGGGAATCTGCCTTCCGAAGTCAGCGTAGCTTCAGTCAGTTAATTTGCTTTTACTTTTGTTAACTTGTTATAATTTTGTTTTTATTTTTATTTTCATTTTGTTTTATATTTCTGACGCATTCAAGTGTAATTTTGGGTTACCTATGAATAAATCTTTATTGAATTGAATTGAATTTCACGAATTTAGTGTTTAAGTTTAAACGCTCTTTTATTTTGTCAAACCACAGGAGCAGCGGTTCGACTGCTCATACAAAAAACCTTTAAACACAGGTCGGGCGCGCGGCGCACTCGCTCTCCCTCTCTCGCTCTCTACGGGCGGTAAGCGCTCCCGACCTACTTACTCACCGAGAGTTGAATGACCTTTGCGTTAGAGCGCGTTATATAAAATGAAATTCTTAATTAAAAATGAGTTCAAAAAATTTTTATTTTCGTGGAATGTGTTACATCACTAACACTATACCTGGTTAAAAGAAAAGTGATACTTTTCCTAACACCCTGTATAGTCAGCTTGGAAAGCCACTCCAATACTCTTCTATCATTGTATCTTCTATATAAATAAAAATGAATTGATGTTCGTTAGTCTGATTAAAACTCGAAAACGGCTGGGCCGATTGAGCTGATTTTGGTTTTAAAATGTTTGTCGTAGTCCAGGGTAGGTCTAAACGGTGAGAAAAATTCGAATAATTGCCGGGAAAGCCCTAAAACAGACCTTTTCTTTTTCCCATACTAATGTTTTCTTACTAAAATGTAGAGTCAATTTGAACTTTATTCCTACACAATAAAGTTCATTCTAAGGCGGGACAAAGTTCGCCGGGACAGCTAGTTAGCAATAAAAGATGTAAACATATTCGCAATTTCAAAGTTTACCTTTCCTTATGTAATAGAAGCTAAAATGCAAAATTACATTGTAACTGACGCAACAGTGTAAGTCGTAAATATTTACTACTCATAAATACATACGCTACTGCTATGTACTGCAATTGTTATATTATTGGAATGCTTTTACGTGTTCTATGCGATAGTCACGACATATCGTAACATTTCCTTACATAAAAACACTTTAAAACGAAAGCTAAACAAATGAATGTTAAAAAACAGAAGACGATCGTAACCGCTCGAAACGAAAGCTTAATTCAAATAACATCAATAAGTAAGTTAAATTCAACTATTGTTTTAACTGATCATTTGTTTTTAAGCTCATATCATAGTCAGTCTCATTTTAAGTCACTGACAAAATGATTCTCTTATGAGAGAAGGCATGTCGTCTTCGTGAAGATATGGAACACCATATCATAAATTATTTGTTAATAAAACACAGAATCTATGACCCAAAACACACGGTGAAACGCAACTGAAACGTAACGTTTCAAACTAGTTGCGTCGTGTGTGGTTTTCTAAAGAAGTCTATAGCAGAAAGTTCGATGCAACTCAAAAGTAACTAACAGTTTCAGTTGCATTGCAGTTGCGTTTCACCGTGTGTTTTGGCGCTAATCAGAGGAAGTTATGAAAAGTAGAACTTATTCATATCAACATCCATCATTTCATTGAAGAGTACGTCCGTCGATATAAGTTAAACCTCAAGATTGGTCTCTCTTTATGTATGTTTACTTAAAAAGTAACGCTTTCTACGAACCGACCTCGGCCGCCGGCCTTGCCACTTGTCTTACTTTTGGTGACGCAAGTCTGGCTGCAACTTATTATTTTCTTAAACATTCCAATTATATTGGGAACATGTCAAATTAAGCAGGTGATACGAAACTGTTATTTTGTAACAATTATTAATTATATTTTGTATCTGCTACTCATATGGTAAATTAGGTTGTTATTGAAAGAACAACCAGTTATTTGCATTTGCGCAATCATTAATACGTTATTACACTTAGCAATCATTAAATAGTTAGGTATAGTAAGTACAACAATTTGCATGCTAGAAGAAAACGGGCTAGATGTGTGAATCCTTATGGTATCTACACACCAAAGCCGCCGGCTTTTTTGACAGCTGTCATTCGTATGACGTAAAGCCGCCAGCCTAGCCCGGCGGCGGCATGCCGGCGGCTTTGGTGTGTAGACAGCATTATAATCAATGCTACCAACTTTGTACTACCTATTTACGCAAATAAATATCTTTCAACCTTTTGTATAAGTCTTTTTATCAAGGTACTAAGGCTAGAACATTTCCCCCAACAAGACTTTTTTGCTTTCCTGAACCTTTTTCTCTTTATTTTCTGCCTTTAGATAGAGACAAAAATATCAAGCAGTATAATAAACCGACGTGCATGTATGAGGTGACTGATGAATGTGGATGAAACGAAAGACTTATGTTTGGATCGTAGCAAGTGGATGAAAGTGGTCTGTGCCTACCCCGATGGGAAAGATATGTACCTACCTATGTATGTATAATGTTCTTCATAGTAGATAAGTTATCATGTTTTTAAATATTCTTTTAACATCTCTTAACAAGTCTCTTTTCCCCCTCAGAAAGCGGCGGTTCCCAAATCTTTAGCGAGTGGCGTCAGGATGTCTCCATGACAGGCCTTGGTCCTCCCTTCGATACTGGCTTCTACACCGTGAGGATTGTCGTCACCACTGACCAGCAGGATATTGTTAAAACTGTAAGTTGAGGAGACTTCTTTATTTATTTTTACATACTTATGCAGAAAAGATGGCGGGATGAGCTGAACGCTTTCAGGGATGTCTGGGTAAAGGCGGCTCAGGATCGAGAATCGTGGAGAAAAAGGAGGTAGGCCTTTGCCCAGCAGTAGGACACTGGCAGCTAGATAAGAAGACATGTAGTTATTTCAGTAGGTACTTAACATAAAAATCCAATATCCATTGGAAGAATAGAATAGAAAAGCTTTATTCGGTAAAACATAAGGTACAATATAGGTAAACGATAATACCTCTAGTAACTAATAAGTATAGATACGTTAAAAGTATAAATTCTCACAATAAACTTTACTCCATTCACAGAGCACCCCCTATAGAGCCCGAATCATTACAATTTTATTCGAAACAAAACTCACAACTTTAGGCGGCAAGAATGAAGTGCGGGGGACGTGACAACTATGCTGTGATTTGCTGAATCAAGGTCAACGCATCGCTTAGAGATGTGCCGTGACGACAGTTAGGTTTATCGATAAAACATTTACATAAGTGTGTTACATTTTTTATTGTTGAACAATTCGATGTTATAACAAAATTAAATAATTAGAGAGGTTAAGTTAAAATTGCATGACAATTGACGACACTTACCGGTAAAATTAATTTGAAAATAAATACATGCTTCCGAAAACTGAATTTCAGTGTCCCAAATAACCCAAAACTAGGTTATTATTTAGAAACTTCTAATAAATATGCTGTACTTTTTTTGCTCAGGACATTTAGGAAATCTTTAAAAGAAAACAAACACTAACTTTATTCTATTATTTGCGATGATAGGTAATAAAAAAATATCGAAGTACTGTTCTTTACATATTAATAATAATTATTAGTTATTTTTTATCTACATCTCATCTCAACAAAAAGTGTACTTATATTATTATTGTATTTGATAAAATAAATCGATTACATTCAGTCGATAAATTTGTTACAACTCTAGTACTGAAATTTCGGAAACGAAAAAGGATAAACATAGTAATTAGCATAATGACAGAAAGGGATGTAGGCAAATCAAAATTTGTTGTCCAGTGTAACATGAACTCCGCGTAATATAAAACAAAAATTGTTTATACTTATCGGTGAAAAGATATTCCATTTTTCTTAAAGCAAGATGTCCCAGAATTTTTCCCGTACCATTTCACAAAACACACTGTCATTTTATTACGCTTTAAAGCAAAATAAGAGCCATGTAAATTGCGAAAAAGCTTGTGCGTACGGATGTGACAGCTGGTCAGTACTGACTTGAATGACATAGTTCGCTTTGCTACATCTGCCGAAAAAGACATATGTACGGTGCACGTCTATTGCCTTGCAAGTGCACTCTATTAGGGGGTGCTCTGTGACTCCATTAAACTATGCATCAATCCAATAACTTATTTTGTGAATGACAATGACTTGAATGACATTTCCTTTTGCATAACTAACATGTACCACTCTCGTATGAGAGTAGGCTCGTGGCCCTGTAGTGGGGACGTTAAACGGCCGATAAGGGGGACTAATAAAAAAACCAATTTTTCTTAACCCACAGCGCCGAACCCTCCACCTCGGCCTCTGTCTCCCAGCATCCTGCGCCGGCGCCGAAGTGACGTCACTAGTGAACGCCGCCCACGCACCGCTGCTCCACCACACCGTCGCCGCTGTCAGGTCACCAGACGCCGGCACTTACCAATACTTGGAGGATCCTACTTTTAGGGTGTTGTTGTGAGTACTTCTGAATATAACTTAAATGTAGGTAAGTCTCCATGTGCGAGAGAATCTCGGCGATATTATCGTCGTGCCACGTATACGTCGCATCTTGACATAATATCGACATGTGGAGACGGCTCCACAGAGAGTGTATACTGGGTGTTAAAGAAAGGGGGTATAAAGCCGAAACACAGCGATAGTCCTCATAAAACTAAACAACTTTTCTCAAGGAACATGGGTCGTAACTCGAAAAAAAAAATCCCCCCCCCCCATACAAAACGTCCGATCAGCTGATCAAGTAAGTATGGGGGTTCCAAATTTTTTTTTCGAGTTAAGACCCATGTTTCTTGGGGAAAGTTGTTCAGTTTTATGAGGACTATCGCTGTGTTTCGGCTTTATACCCCCTTTCTGTTACACCCTGTAGAAATACGTGGCACACGACGATAATATCGCCGCGATTCCCTCGCTCGTGGAAACAGCGACTAGTAGGTATTGTATATAAATAAATGTATCTCTAGATTTTTGTTTCTGTAAACCTATCGATGAAATTAATTTAATTATTATTTAATTTTGTAGAATTCTTTCCTCACCTAGAACATGTTATTTTTTAAAAAAAGCTAACGCAAAATTCGCAACGGTGCAGTTTACCCCAAAGAAGAATCTAGCAAGAAACTCGGTTGGGCGATTTTGAAATAAGAAACCTTATCCCTGCATCTATCTATCTACGATTCCTTACCAGGGATAAAAATGTTATTGTTTGTATCTAATCTATCTTTGTATAGGTAGGTAATATTAGGATAGCTTCAAAAGATAGATAGCAAGTACGTACTGCTAATCGAAATAGCAATTTTGACTTAACTGTAAATGAAATGAAATGAAAAATCATTTCATCCTGTAGGACAACACTTAGGACGGGTCATTTTTTAAAGTTAATGCTAGATTCGCAAGAGTGCAGTTTTCCCCAAAGAAGAACCTAGCAAGAAACTCTGTAGGGTTGCTCTTTTCAATTTAAGTTATACAAATCTCAGGCAGAAACACAGAAACATAAAATAAAATTAATGTTTCAAAAGAGCTATCCATAAATAAATAATAAAAATTTGACCCCGCAATATCCAGGAAAAAGTAAGGTAAGTAAATGGGAAACAGAGAAGTGAAAGGCTTAGTTTGATAAGATCCGCATGACATGACCGGCCATCACAGCAGCACCTTCACACAGGTCTCAACGCATGTGCCAGCCATCAACCCCTAATAAATAGAATATTGGAAACTTTAAATACCTTAACATATCATCATTCAACCCACTCTGGCCCTTAGGTCACATAACACAGGGCAATTCTCAAAATGACATAAATGATGTAATTGTAGTGCCATTTATGAAACCGTACGTTTACAATATTATATTGAGGTCACTACGAGAGCCTGCTAAAGGCTGCAATCAAGTGATTTGGGCTCAATTACACACCTTGACCTTTCCTTAATATGCTTTTTGTAGGAATTCTTGAAATATTTTGTAAATGACACTTGTAATGGATGGCAATAATGTATTTTGGTACCTAGGTAATAAGCAAGTGTCAGTTGCTATTTACTTTTTTTAAAGCGTCTATCATTGAAAAAGCTGGCTCAACTGAAAATCATCGTCTTGTTTGTATAAATACAGTAACATTAGGTACACATGGTGAGTGGAGTACTTTTCCCGGTTCTAATCCATTATTGAATTTTCCTATTGCATACCTAAATGCAATTTTATTATCTTTTTTCGTTTTGTATTTATTTTGCGGCCCAGGATAGGGAATCGTGGAAGAAGAGGAGAGAGGGCTTTGCCCAGCAGTGGGACACCGATGGCTAGATAAGATAAGATTTATTATCTTTACTACCCTATAACTCTATCATTTCCTTCCCCAGAGGCGTATTCTGCGTAGTAGCCGTCCTCCTCGTCACAGCCACAGCCTACGACATGAAGTTGTCTAAGGAGGTGCGTAGGCGCAGACGTCGCGCCGCAAACTTACGGGGCGACAACAGTGAGAGCAGCTCTAGGGATCTGAAGTTAGATCTCAATGGGCTTGATGGAATTAGTGAATCAAAAGGTATGTAATGAATCCTACTGATACATATTATAAATGTCAATATTTGTGCCGATGGATGGATAGATGTTTGTTACTCTTTCATGCAAAAACTACTAAACAGATTTTGATGAAACTTGGCAAAATTATTGCTTGCGTATTAGAATAACACATAAGCTACATTTTTTTAAGATATCATGTCAGTTTTCCAAGATAAGATGATAAATGCGTAAGACGCGGGAAGTCTCTAGTTACTGTTTATTCTGTAAACCAACTGTAATCTGGTTCCCCAAGATACAGGCTCTGCCTAGTTTGGGGACCTCTGTTAATTTAGTTTAAGGCTGGATCTACTTAGGACTAATTTAAGTAATTGTGTACCTATACCGTATAACTCAATGTGTATACCTTTGTATTTCCTATTTCGGATAAATAAACAATATTTTCATTTCATTTTCATATTTTCATTTTCATTTCATTTCATTTCACTATACCTAAGTATAATACATAATGTTAAAGGGTAGGTATCTAAAATCGTCTACAGAAAAACGCTTAATTTTGTTTTTTTTTTTTGTAAATTTAAACTAAAAACACATTTATTTGTAGGTAAATCAATGTACAACGTAAATAACAACATAGCTATCAACACAAGCAATACATCGGAGGAACGACTCACCGGTGAAACCATTTCACATGATGAGGAACTTAAACTTAGTAAGTAGATTTTGAAGTGGTTTTGTGAGATAAGGCCATACATACGTATACATTATACCTATATCTGTCATATGCGTTGCGTTTGCGCGAACGTTTGCTCACCTTAATATATCCTGCGCATCTGACCGCTTCTGTTAAATCTGATCTAGACACTAAGCGCGACCAATTGAAGGCCCGGCCACCTGCTGCCATCATATACAATTATGACAACGGCGTTCTTACCTGCCCTCAATGTGCACGGAACTTTGTCTCAAAGATAGGCTACACAAGCCACATGAGAGTGCACGAGCGCCAAACTGACCTATAGGAGTCGAAGTGGTCGCCATGGCCGGAATCGGCCGGATAGATAGATAGATCTGTCATATCTACCACGCCTCTTTCTCATCGAGGTAGGTAGAGACAACTTCCCTTTACTTGCTACACTTCAAACAAACGTCTTTCGCTTCATCCACATTCATCAGCCGCCTCTATATGCAAGGTATAACCGTGAACCGTCAATGAAAACGATGAATGTGGATGAAGCGAAAGAAGTATATGAATCGTAGTAAGTGGATGGAAGTGCTTTCTGTCTACCCCGATGGGAAAGAGGCGTGACAGATATGTATGTTATCAAACCACGTGATCTTTTTGCACTACCGAACCGACATAGTTAATGTAAATGAAAAGCATTAATTCAAAATTAGGCAAAATTCGTTACACTTTTTTGATGTCACTTTTTAAATTTAAAACTACTGCCGGTTCACTACCTGTATGCCGGGAGGAAGAAAACGGCAAGAAACCTTCGGCACAGGGCCCTACGTTATGTGCAATATATCTTATAATAATAATTAACAAACCTTTTCTTACAGGCGTTTGGTCAGAGCTACTCCTATCATTCTCAATGAAAGCAAACATTCTTCAAATCTTCGACCAGTCAGTAGGATCTGATACAATCCCAGTGGTCCATGGACTAAGGTCTCTATCTATGGTCTGGGTGGTCTTCGGCCATACTTGCATCGTCGTGTTCAAGTACGCTGATAATACGGCGCTGAGGGCTATGTTGGAGAAGAGTTTCTGGTTTCAACTGATTTTGAGCGCCGTTTACAGTGTTGACACGTTCTTTTGTCTTGGGTAAGTGTTTTTTTTTTAATGTTAAATGACATTTTGGATTCTGCTAATGTCAAGTAAAGTAAAGCTTAAACTACACAGATTTGAGACCAATATTTCTGTAAATCAAAGCTATGTTTGTTTGTAGTGGGAATCGAGCTACGGCATGGTAGGGTCGTAAGTTCGATTACAAACCGAGGCAAATTTTGTTTTCATTTAAAAAGATTTCTCAGGTCTTTTTTTTTATGAAAGTCAGAAAGTAGAGTTATGTATTGTCACTAAATATGGTAGCTTGTACATTCTGGCATAGAGTTTTTTTTTTAATTTTCCAAGATATAACGATTGATGCCTACAAAGTCGCGGACGGCCTCGGTAAGTCACTAATTACAAATCGTATCAAGAATTTAAAGCACTGGCAGAGGATAGGCCTAAATGGCGAATACTCCACAGCCAAGAGTTAAGAGTTGGACTCTTAAATTGATGATGATAACGATAAATGCATACGCAATTGATCAGCTCCTAATATTTAAATAACCAATAAGTATAATTCCTTTCAGTGGCATGCTAGTGACGTTCCTCTATTTCCGCACCAACGCGAAGGGTAAGCTGGATCTGCTGACCAAAGGCAGGAGGAAGATCACCTCTGGACTGCTGCAGTTCCTCGGACTCATGGCTTATAGGTTTGCTAGGTAAGTGATTAAATACATAAGTATAATTTACAGTTTTCTCTACCTATGCTTTCTACCTAGCTGGCGGTTGAACCACGCGTTGCTTTTGAAACACTGGTCGCCGCTTTTGGCAGGTTTGACTTGCAACCGAATAATTTTCTTTGCGGTTTAACCGCAAGAATAGTGCGTTCTAATAAAACTGTCATTTGCGAAATACCAGTTACGGAAGAATAGGTATCTATTTAGGTGTTTATAAATACAACAAAGTTACCTCCGCGGTTTGACGATTGATATCTGGATGGATCTAGGGGAAACGTTTTTGACGCGGTCTTATCATATTGAAGTTAAAACGCTAGTTTGTAAAAGCGCTACCCTAGTTTTTTCTTCTCAAAGTCTTAAAACTCAATTATAACCACTTTTTAATAAACCTCTTCTTACCTTTCAGACTAACAGCCCCATACCTCTTCATGCTGGGCGTGGTAGAGGTGACGATGAAGTGGTTCGCCTACAACGCAGTCTTCGAGCCGCCCGCCCTCGACCACGAGACCTGCCCTAAGTACTGGTGGAGAAATGTGTTGTATATTAACACGTTATTCCCTGTTGAGCAGATGGTAAGAGCTACAGTTTTCAGCTGCGAATCTAGATTTCTTTTTTATAGACAGCACTTAGTCTTGATATAGGTACACTAACATTACACTTAAAATACCTATGCTAATTTAAAAAAAAAACATCGATATAGGTATTCCAAGAGTTTCTATTTAAAAAAATTAGGTATTTGAGTTTTATGTAGTCTACGAGCTTCATTAAACATAACAAATATGCATTATAAGCAAATTAAGAAATTACGGATCGTATGTTAGATGTGAACGGACCCTAAACATTGAGCAGTCTTATTCGGATTTTTAACATTGATAGTTTTAGTTATAGTTGTAACGGAGCGTTAGCTTGATTGCCTAAAACGACTCTCTAAAAAGGCTTAAATGTGTAAGGAGCGTTAAATACCTATCTTGTGTGATCTTTCCTGCAACTATTAGGTGTCTCTCTGTCTCAGTCTATTTGGCGTAATGGACAGGGACAAAGTAAACTAAGTACCTACCTAGCCTACGTCACTACGTGGTAACCATCTACTTAAAAATTAATGTAATTGTGTGGTTTCAGTGCATGTTATGGAGTTGGTACCTATCTGACGACACGCAGTTCTATGCGGTCAGCGCTATATTACTCATCTTGGCTACGAGGTAATTTGAACAATTGCTTGTATTATAGAATAAGTCAATTGCTTTTACATTGTATTTAATTCTCTACATATAATAAGACTCGTTGGAAATATCTGCGCATCTAGTGACGTCATACAACTCGTATGTCGGTACTTGTCACGGTACTGGATGGGCGAAAACAGAGAACGTGAATTCCAACAAGCTGCACAGATATTTCCGACAGATTATAACTTGGGTAATGGCAGTTATTTTCATATAATGTCATCCACACCACAACTATTCTCGATTTCTATTCCAAGATGTAAAATATTCAAAGTGTGTAGCAAAATCTCCAAATCAGACATAGGTATTCTCCAGTTTACCTACTTGCCTAGTCTTAGCCGAGGAAGTGGTTTAATATTGTGTGTAACACTGCTGAACTGCAATCTACAGGTTCATATAATGTATCTTTCATTTCAATCATTTCAGGCCTGAGAACTCTTTCATTTTCTAACTATACGTACGTAGATTCTTCTCTGGGGAAAACTGCACTCTTGCGAATCTAGCATTAACTTTAAAAAAATGACCCGTCTTATGTGATGTCAAACTCGTCCTACAAGATTAAATAAACATTTCATTTTCATTTCATTTTCGTTCGATGAATTTTCACAAAAACCCACAAGTTCTCACATCTTTTTCCCCCCACAGCCATTTCAAGCTATCAGCCGCTCTAACCGGGGTGTTCTTCCTGTCTTCCCTGGTGACCACGGGCTACGTCTCTTGGAGCAACGACCACGTGCCAAACAGCGAGGACCCGTTCACGCAGTTCGACAAGATTTACGACAAACCCTGGACAAGGCTCGGGCCGTATTTGGTGGGGATGGCAACTGGATGGATTCTTTTTAAGACTAATTTGAAGATTCGGATGAATAGGGTAAGATTTTGGTACATTGTAATAAGACTGCGTTTCGTTGGATGCAGATGGCAATAAACCGGTAGCGTTGGAGAATTGGAGAGGTCTACGCTCAGCAGTGGGCTTTTAAATTACGGATATATTTAGACGACATACACGTATATCACCCCATTTTGAGAATAGAAAGATTTCTGTAAGGTTTTCGACCGTATTCTTAAATATTAAGAACTAGTTGATTCAATCTACGAACTATGGGCAATTTCCGTAATGTTAATCTGGTCGTGACTGCGCATGGCATCTTTTTTTACAAGCTTTTATATTTAATTTGCAATGTATGTAATTAGGTATTTTCTTTCATGCGTTTGTTTTCTTTTCATCTAAACATTTATTTTCAAACATAGCTACGAGTACTATTATCTTAATTTCTTCCCCAGATATGGGCGTGGGTCGGTTGGATAGTATGCACGGCGACGCTCCTGTTCCTAATCTTCGGGTTATACACGACGGAACTTGGCGCAGTGTCGGCGGCGGTGTACAGCGCATTGTCACACTCATTATGGGCCGCTTGTATCGGATGGATCATCATAGCTTGCTCTACTGGTCATGGAGGTATACTTCCTATCCTACTAAGTATCTATTATAAATGTCAATGTTTGTGCCGCCGATGGATGGATGGATGTTTGTTGCTCTTTCACGCAAAAACTACTAAACAGTTTTGAATGAATCTTGGCAATATTGTAAATTTTACATCAGAATGACAATAGGCTATAGGCTATATTATTTATTTTATTTAACAGTTTATTGTAAGATGATAGTACATAGAGACAGAAAAAAAAGAGAAGTTATACAAAAGGTACAGCATATTTCTAAAAGAAATTTCTTCCTGCAAAACCCACAGAGAGAGAAGTGATAGCATGAAGGCAGGATAGTCACTACAATAAACAATAAATATATAAGTCTGAACTTACACATATATATTCGATAAATACACATACATAAATATTATAATTTATATAAATATATTGTATTCTCTATGATAAGGAAAGATAGTGCTCTTTAACTTTCCGTTTGAAAATGTGGAGAGAGTGAGTGTCACGTATAGTGTGTGGCAATGAATTCCACAGCCGAACTGCATGAACAGAAAAGGGATAAAAGTATTTTAAGATATCATGACTATTTTCAAGTCGCGGGCAGCATCTAGTAACCTCTAATTTAACACACAGATAAATTTCCTAATAATTGTGCTAAACCATGATTGCGGAATTTAGGTATTACCGCAGCGTCGAACGTTCAACATCAATATTGATTTGCTGAAGATAACCACTCGACCGTTCACACTCGACCGATGATAATTTAGTCGGATAAGTATGAACGATCGAGTGTTTTTCAATACGATTACCTGTTCTGGCGTTACGTGACTCATCTGTTATGTATGGGCCTTTAATACGAGACCAATAGATGACACAGTCCAGTGGGCTAGGCCAGTGGTTTCGTTTCACGAAGCCAATGTTGGCCTGGCTTATTGGATTGCCTTGTCTATTAGCCTCGTATAAAAGGATTAGATGTGAACGGACAAGTAAAACTCTTTACTATAGGCCTATTTCCACCACAAATACAACATCCTACGACTGATACCAATATCTTCAGAATCAAAACTTTACCTTCCTTACCTACTCCATCATGAAACCTACCGTCATTTGTTTCAGGTTGGGTCCGCCATCTTCTCGCCGCGCCAGTGCTGTACCCGTTCTCACGAGTAACGTACTGCTGCTACCTAGTACACCCCGTAGTGCTGCGCTACGTCGCCATGCATCTCACACATCCTATTCATTTGGGAGAGCTGTTAGTGGTGAGTAGACTGAGTATGAAAAAAGAAGAAATAAGACAAATAAAATGTTTGAGAAACTTTATATTATTCAACTTTTAAAAGTGCCTAGTCTACTTACTTTTGTGGTCATTTAACTGAAATGTAAATTAAAACTTTATACAAACACATTATATCTTTCAATTTTATTCAACGTATAAGTTCCGTCATTATAAAAACGCGGGAAACAATAAATAAAACTTTGTTTTTTTTTTCAGTTCGTCCTCTTCCTCGGCCTGACAGTGATATCGTTTGCGCTCGCTCTGGTAGTGTCAGTAGCGTTCGAGGCGCCAATCGTCACAATGCTGAAGATCGTATCGCCACAGAAGAAGCCGCATAGAGTTTGATCAGGCTATAGTTTTTATTTTTTTGTACAAAATGTTTAAGTCAATATTTGATGTTGGGAGTAAAGCATCTGATATTTAAGAAAGCACAAATACTAAGATTTTTTGTGATTGTGAAAATTTAAGGCTTTTCCAATCTTTTGTGTGATAGTTATCGTTCAGCTTTATAATTAATTTCAGTTAAATTACACTAGAATCTCTTTTTTTTTCATATCACGTGCATACAGTTTTTCATATTTTTAATCCTACATAAATTAGAACTTGAAAAACTTTTAAAAATACATTTGTTACAAATATTGCATTTTGCTTACAACAATTTAAATATTCAATTCAATTCAATTCAATAGAGATTTATTCATAGGTAACCCAAAATTACACTTGAATGCGTCAGAAATATAAAACAAAATAAAAACAAAATTATAACAAGTTAACAAAAGTAAAAGCAAATTAACTGACTGAAGCTACGCTGACTTCGGAAGGCAGATTCCCCAGAGAAGAAGCCAGCCCAGAGAAGAAGCCAGCATTCATAATAGATGGATAAAATCTTGCTCAAGAAAGATGTTTAAGTACAAAATATTTGACGCTATGCAAATTACCAACCTAAGTAAGTTACCACATCCATTTGTGATAAGTACCTAATGAACAAAGTACATGATAAAATAAAATTATGTGAACCAAAACAAAAAAGATATTCTTTAAAAAATGTACTGATAAACAAAAATTGTATCTCTAGCATAGAAAACTATTATTTAGGACCCTATTTATTTGAAACAAACAGAATTATGGAAATATTTCTTTTTAATCTGTAGTCGTTTTCAAAAAATATTTTTAAGTTTGAAATTGTTAATCATGACAATCATATTGAGAAAATGTTTGTTGTACATAAATTGTATACTTGTCTCGTAAATAGGTATACATAAATTATGTAAATAAATTGTAAATATTAGATTAGTTTTAAGTTTTTACCGATTGTAATATTTTAATATAAAAATTAAAATTTGTAAGCGTTGCTGTTTTATTCTACAAAATCATGAAATTAAAAATCATTATTTTAATTACATAATGAACAAATTCTACATCCAAATCCAATTTCAGTATTTTTATATTGAAACTTCTATTTACTTTTGAAAAGTTACACAAACTGCATAAAGTTTGAAATTCCCGCTTCTTTTCTATGCCTTGTCTATGCCCGTATAGTGAAAGTGCGATATAGCAATGGAATCTAAAAATATTCAGCCTCAGTAAAAAATATCGATTTATTTACGAAATACAAAGCATTTTGTAATTTTAATTGTATTTTTTACTAAAAATAGAGACACATTTTCTTAATTAAAATAAGAAAGTCACACTTCGTGATCTATAATTAAACTATAGTCAACGTTGATAATCAAGTAACAGCTATTAACAGTGAAAAGTAACAGTTACTTTTAAATTATTGACTCGCTCAGCACTGGCAACACTAATTCCGAAATTTGAATTTTGTTGAACGCCAACGATCTTTCAACGCTTTTTCGTATGTTTTAGCATTTTTGAGTGAATTTATCAAGAAAAATAATTGAAAAGGTGGATAGTGATTGTGAAAAAGAACAATTTGTGTTTTGTTGAGATGGCGACAATGGATCGGAGCGTGAAAAAGGACAAAAACCAAAATATCCAAGTGTTCGTGAGGCTAAGGTAAAACATTGTTTTGGTTTGATAATTTTTGCAATTTAGGACAAAATCTTGTAATAAAAGTACTATACATACATTGCTGTTACATATTTTATGCAACCTTTACAATATAATTAAAATTTAAGCCATATTTCATTATAAAATTCATAAATTAATGCCTGCATGACTCACTAGATTTTGGACAATGAAAACATGAATTTATCTGGTCTTTCTTAACACCTTAATGCTAGAATAGCTTCCTCAATACATAATAATCTTATATTTAATTTCTCGTTACACTTTATTCGTGAATTCTATTAAAAATAACATGAAATATTGACCCACCCTAAAGTACCAAATCATATCTCTATGAAATTATTCTACCATTATTTTACTACGCATGCTATGAATTAAATTTGTATAGAAACTAATACATAGCTTTTTTAAGGCAGCTATAGAACTGTAAACAAAACAATTATTTAAATTATTGTATGAACTTAAATAGTTTTTTAATCTCAAGTAAATCCATGTTGCTAACCAGACCTCTTATACATTCATAACTCCTCAATAGGCCCCTGAACCAGCGAGAGAGAGCCATCAGGTCCACAGGGGTGGTGGAAGTGGCTAACAACCGCGAGGTGGTGGTGCGACAGTCCCACCAGTCTTCCCACACTAAACGGTTCACATTTGATCGTGCTTTCGGACCAAATGCTCAACAGGTTTGGCAATTATAATAATAATAATCTTTATTCAGGATTAGTTAGGATTAGTCAGCATCTTCTTACTTTTCTTATTACTCGCTGGGCAGATGACATCGTCAGATCGACAGGGCCGCTATGGGTTAGACTGGCACGGGACCGTAGTGAATGGTGAATGGCGCGAAAAAAGGGAGGCCTATACCCAACAGTGGAGAGAAACGGGCTAATTTGATTGATTATTACTTTTTATTATTTTAGCTGGCATCTAGATAGATTAGAATTACTTTATCCCACATAGTGCTAAGTGAAAACTACAAGGAGAATGTATACTAATCTAGAATGTGTGCAAAGATGGCATTTTTGGTTCTTATCATTCTAATTATTAGAACATATTTGAACTGGTTTTATAGTAGATTGGATGATATCAGTAAATTCATGAGAAGCACTGTGTCTTTAGGTTAAATACTTCCATTTTATTTTCTATGGAAAGTGTTCTTCTAATTAAAAAAAAAATACTTCCAAAATTAAAAAGTCTGGGGACAATGACCTGCACTACAATATGATCTCAATTTTTAAATAATATAAGTGCTTTGTAGCTTGCATTTACTTGTGATAGGTAAATAAAAAGTTAATGATTCTATTGATGAGTCATACACATAATTAGGTTCAAAATTGTCTTTCCTGTTCCACATGATTAAGGATATTGGAGCATCTAATCCTCAAAATGTTCATACAGACCAAAACTACATCGGGCACAGATTATGCGGATATACATTTAATAGAAATTAGCATCCAATGTCCTTAACTTTCAGGAACAGGAGAGACATTTTTTGTTTTCTGTGTCTTTATGACCCTGATACGATGTGCCCCTAAATTATTAGCTTGAAACAGAAAAGTTCATCATACTAATATTTATTAATGTCAATGTTTGTGCCCATTGATGGATGGATGTTTGTTACTCTTTCACATAAAAACTACTACACAGATTTTGATGAAACTTATATTATTTTACGTAAGCTATATTATTTTACGATATTACCTATGTTTTTTTTTCCAAAATAGAACAATAAATATTCATACGTACGAATTCGCAGAAAGCTTCTAATATTCTGTATAAATCATTATTTTTAATATCTCATCACTCTCCAGGTGGAAGTATACAAGGAGGTGGTCAGCCCCCTCATCGCGGAGGTGCTGGCCGGGTACAACTGCACGGTGTTTGCATACGGGCAGACCGGTACGGGGAAGACTCACACGATGGTCGGAGAGAGCACCGGGGAAGGGACTACTTGGCAGAATGTATGGGTTTTATAATCTTTTTTTGTTTTTAATTATTTTTCTGTCTGTTATTTTAGGGGTAGGAATAGCATTTTTTTAAAATGTAATAAGTATCAGGGAATCGTATGTATTGTATTTCTATTTGAGTAGGTATATAATGGGTATATAATTAAGGTTTACATCACACAAAGAATTTTTAAGTAAAATATTACTGCTAATGTTACTGTAGTTGTTTTGGCAATACTTTTAGAGAGAACTTTTTTTTTTTGAATAAAACACTTTTCATTTTCGAACCTGGGCTTATTTGTGCAATTTTATACTTTCTTGCCACTGCCATACAAATCTCACTATTTTTTTACAAAGTAAGGCAAAAACACACTAGCAGAGTTCGATGCGCACATACATATAGAACTGAGCCGACTTATATTAAAATCTCTTTTCAATTTAACTTTTTAATCCAGGACCCGTTAGCTGGCATAATCCCTCGCGCCCTCAGCCAGCTATTCGACGAGCTACGTATCTCAAACACAGAGTACAACGTGCGAGTATCGTACCTAGAGCTGTACAACGAAGAGCTATGCGATCTCCTTTCTCCGTCCATAGACAATTCCAAGTTGAGGATCTATGAAGATGTTAACAGGAAGGGGTCTACTATTGTCAATGGGCTTGAGGAGTTGACTGTGAGTTGTTTTGAAAGTTTTAAAGTTTTATAGACTTATAGAATCGTTGACATGAAAAAAAAATGGGAATTATCGCGCCCTACAAAATTGCTCAAGAAATATGGCATTGGCACCTCATGATCTCAGAGTTAGCGTCCCAGACAGGTCTTGCGGTGAAAAATGCCTCAAACTAGAAAGGGACACAGTGTCCCACACAAAACATGTATGGGTTTCGCTAAATGAATTGGGGTAGGCTTAGGGGTAGGCAGAAACCACTTCCCTCCACTTGTTACTCAACCAACACACCTCTTTCTTCATCCACATTCATTAGTAACATATACAGGGTGTAACAGAAAGGGTATATAAAGCCGAAACACAGCGATAGTCCTCATGAAACTGAACAACTTTCCCCAAGGAACATGGGTCGTAACTCGAATAAAATTTTTGGATCGCCCATACTTACTCGATCAGCTGATCGGGCATTTTGTATGGGGAGTCAAATTTATTTTTTCGAGTTACGACCCATGTTCCTTGGGGAAAGTTGTTCAGTTTCATGAGGACTATCGCTGTGTTTCGGCTTTATATATCCTTTCTGTTACACCCTGTAGAGCTATGAATACTTATACTTACATCATATTCTTTCCTTCTTCTTTTTCTTCTTTATTTTTTTTTTCTTTTCTTATATTCTTCTTTTTTCATTTTTTTTTTATTGTAGGTTAATTGACTATCCTGCCTTTATGCTATCACTTCTCTCTCTGTGGGGTCTGCAGGAAGAAATTTCTTTTAGAAATATGCTGTACCCTTTGTATAACTTCTCATTTTTTTCTGTCTCTATGTACTTTCATCTTACAATAAACTGGTAAATAAATAAATACTTCTTTCTAGGTATACAACAAAAACGAAGTATACGAAATCATGGCTCGTGGCCAGGAACGTAAGAAAGTCGCGTCTACACTAATGAACTCACAATCCAGGTAAGATGAAATTCTGTTATACAACCCGTCGGTAATATCTGCGCACCTCGGTGGAATGCGCTTCCCCCGTTTCGCTTATCCAGTACCGTAAGGCCGTGGCCCCAGTAGGCAAACTGTTAGCGGCCGACTGAGTGAGCCGCAAAGTGGCGAACTGAAATTTGAATTAGCTGCAAACTCAAATCAATGAAATCACCGGTTTTGGTGGGAGTCGGCCGCTGTTTAAGATAATCAGCGCGCGTAACGCTGCAAACTGCATACAGTGAGCGTAAACTAGCTGACTGTGGACACTGCATTTCAAATATATGGAAGGGCGTACTAAATCGATTCGCCGCAAACTAGTCAGCCGCTCACAGTTTGCCTACTGGGGCCACGGCCTAACGAGTACGTATGAGCATGGCGTCAGTAAGGTGCGCAGATATCTCAGACGTTATAGGTATATGACTTATTAACTTAATGTTTGGTTTTTAAAAGAAATTAAAGTTTTTTATAACATTACAGCACCAATACCAATGGCATTCTGTAAGTCGCTTTGTGATCGGTAGTTAATTTCGTGTTTATGTTTCCTCGATAAAACTAATAAAAAACATATGCAAAATTAAATAAAACAGAAAAACATCCTAATTATTGCTTACATTGGCGTTTGAAATGCTTTTGGTTTGGTCTGTGATGTGATTGAAAGCTGAGGAAGCATAGACATCCTTAATTAATTCTAGTAGTTTTGTAGTTTATATTAAATATATAAATTACTTATAGTTTACAGTACATGATACATATGAATAAATAACTTTATTCTGGTTTAAATAGATAAAAAGCAATTTATTTAATAGCAATGTTAAGTACACACCTACATCACAAACACACCACGGTAGAAATGTATTAGTATGTACACTATCATTTTTATTAGATTTGACAAGGGTAAAATTATTCATAGTTCCGTATTACATTATTTACCGTAATATATCTACTGGGTGCAACAGAAAGAGGGTATAATGCCGAAACACAGCGATAGTCCTCATGAAACTGAACAACTTTCTCCAAGGAACATGGGTCGTAACTCGAAAAAAAAAAAAAAAATTCGCTTCACCATACAAAATGTCCGATCAGCTATCGAGTAAGTATCGGCGATCCAAAAAATTTTTTCGAGTTACGACCCACGTTCCTTGGGGAAAGTTGTTCTGTTTCATGAGGACTTTCGCTGTGTTTCGGCATTATACCCCCTTTCTGTTACACCCTGTATTAATCCAACGTATGATAGTGTAATATGTCCCTATATGAGTAGATATGCTTCCTCAGTAGCCACAATAGAATATTCTAGAAAAATATAGACTTTACTCAGTCAAATATCTCTTACAGCCGCTCCCACACAGTATTCACAATAGTGGTACACATAAAGGAAAACAGCCCGAAAGGCGAAGAGTTAGTGAAAATCGGGAAGCTTAACTTAGTCGACTTGGCCGGCTCTGAGAACATAAGCAAGGCTGGCTCAGATAACCCGGCTAAAAAGGAAAGGGCGAGGGAATGCGTGAATATAAACCAATCGCTGCTTACACTTGGTCGGGTTATAACTGCGCTGGTTGAGAAACATCCACACATTCCTTATAGGTAAGTACTTATATACATACATAGTTTTTTTTTTAAATATGCTGTAGGTATAACTTCTCTTTTTTTCTTTTTCTGTGACCTATCTTCATATCTGTCACGCGTCTCCGTGGTAGACAGAGACAACTTCCCTCCATTTGCTACGATACAAACGCACTTTTCGCTTGATCCATGTGTCGCCTCATAGATGCACATTGCACATCAGTTTACATTGCACTCTTGACTTGGCCTTTTTACCTTACCACACTTGCGACAATTTTTTTAACCTACTTCAAACTAAAAACAAGTAAAACAAAAAAAAGCTGAATTATTTTGCTATCTTTATTATCATATTTAACAGCGACACTTTTATCAGTGGAGTCTAGGCCACTCTGCTCTATTCTATGCCAATTTTTATTATAACAATACTTAAAATTTAGTTAAGTTTAAGTCACGCAGCTATTTTATTCGTAACTCGCAGCGTCCGACGCATGCGATCAGGTTACTCCATACAGAAGCTATGAAGATAAATATGTCGACGAGACGAGTCATCAGAAGTGGCGTTTAAGCTTTTAGTTAAAATAAAACAGTGGGCGTGTACTGAACAAACTGGCTTTATTGTGTAGTTTGTAGTTTTTTATAAAATACCAAGGTGTACGTGATGTCTTCCGATATCTCTTCAAATCCATAATCAAACAGAATCCATCCTACATGACAGCGACTCAAATATGAAAGCGCCAAAGTGACAACCAGTCCGAAACATGCCAGTTCTTGCATTTTAGCAGAGTTTGCAAATGGTTCCAAAATAGCCTTCATGAACGTAATCTCCGACGAATATATGTTAATATAAGTTATGGTATACACCTAATCGCAATCGTCTGACGCTGCGAGCTACGCATAAAACAAACGCGCGCCTAAAACATTTTTTTTTTCAGAGAATCAAAACTGACGCGCATCCTACAAGAATCCCTAGGCGGCCGAACTAAAACCTCCATAATCGCGACTATATCACCAGGCAATAAGGACTTAGAGGAGACAATGAGCACGTTAGAGTACGCGAACAGAGCTAAGAACATTCAGAACAAACCTGAGGTGAACCAGAAGTTGACTAAACAGGCGATATTGAAGGACTTTGCTGAGGAAATCGATAAGTTGAAGCGGGAATTGACTGCTGCTAGGGATAAAAATGGTAAGTTTTAAAAGCTCCATAACAGCCTTTTAACGTCCCCACTACAGCGGCAAGAACCTACTCTCATACGAGAGTGATTTTTAATGTTATTTGATTGAGTAAACTCACACTCAAAATCCTTTTATATGAAAACTAGCTGTCCCGGCGAACTTTGTTCCGCCTTATATAGCAATAAAGTTCAAATTGACTACATTTAGTATGGGAAAATAAAAGTGCTGTTTTTGGGCTTTCCCGGCAATTATTCGATTTTTTCTCGCCGTAAGAACCATCCTTGGACTTCAACGAACATTTTAAAAAAAGAATTGGCCAAATTGGTCCAGGCGTTGTTGAGTTATGCGCTTACCAACACATTTTGCGATTCATTTTTATATTATATAAGATTAACAATATTGTAGCTTGCAATAACACATAGGCTATCTATATTATTTTGAGATATTGAGTAAGTTTTCCAAGATATGACGATAAATGTGTACTAAGTCGAAATAAGCAGTTTTTCAGAGAAAAAGCTTACGACAAAAAAAATAGGTTAAAATTATATTTTTAAACTGTTCCTAAACATAATACATACCATGTTTTAGGAGGTAAGTACTGGAGTAAAATGGAGTACAAAAACTTTTTTAAATATTAGCCGTGGATGGCTACTGAGTGCGTACGCGCACGACATCGACAAAAGTCAAAACCAAAACAACAATCTTAATTTAAATTCTCAAAACCCCACAGGCGTATACCTCCCAGCGGAAACGTACGAAGAGATGACGATTAAACACGACGAACAGAAACGCGAGATACAAGAGTTGTTGCTGAAGAAACGCGCGATGGAGGAAGAGAGAGAGAGAATGGAGGGGGTGTTTAGGGAGTTGGAGCAGCAGCATGTCAGGACGGAGAGCGAGCTGGCTAGTACTAGGGAGGAGCTTGAAAATACTGTGTCGGTAAGTAGATATGTATATATCGGTCGGTCATGTTGTAGTAGGCAAAGAACACTTCCCTCCGCTTGTTACGATCTAAACACACCTTTTAAGTCTTACATTCATTTGTCATGCCTCTCGTGGTAGACAGAGAATACTTAACTCCGCTTACTACGAACCAAACACACCAAAGCTTCATCCACATCCATCAGTCGCCTTAAGTCCTACGATGAGTGGATGGATATGAGAAATTTTTTTACACTTTCACGTTAAAACCACTAAATAGATTTTGATGAAACTTTATAATACCGTAGTTTGCACATCAGAATAACAAATGTGCAAGCTACAACATTATAGTTACATTAAATTCTGTTTAAACAATATGCACAATAGACATTTATAATATTAGAAGAATACTTACGTAATGGCGTCGCGGCAGAGCTAAAGGTGGTGGGACGAGCTGGACACCTTAAATACCTGAGTGGAGGAAGCTCGAGACAAAGTCATGGCGGATGAGGAGAGGTTTTTGCCCAGCAGTAGGACATAATTGACTAGATTAGACTTAAGTAACGAGTTGTAATTCACAGCGACTCCAAGAAACAGCACAGAAGTACCAAGAACAGAGGCACTTAGTAGACCGGCACTTGGAGACGGAGAACGAGCTGAGTGCGCAGGCGCAAGAGTTGATACGAACAGCAGATGTCGCCACCAGTGATGTGAGCTCGCTGCATGATACTGTGGATCGGAGGAGGTAAATATAGGGTGACTTAATTTGTGAGCGATAGAAAAAGGATATACATGTATTCGTGATAACAAACAACTTTTAGTATGGGCCCAAGTTCGAAATCATTACAATGGGGAATATGCATGTTTTTTTTTTATTCTTTATATGTTTCTACTAGTTATTACATTACCAAACATACAAATATCACGTCCAAAATATAAACTATTATGCAAAAAATTAAATATTAAAATCGCGATCAATTTAAACGCGGCCATTTTGGCGCGCTTGCTCGTGACGTCACCATTACACGAGTTCGATGTCAACAGCAAAGTGTTTGGTTTACAAAATTACCAAAAAATAAATAAAGTGAGTGAATATCGACTTAATTACCATGGAAAAGTACAAAAAACCGTAATATAAATATTGTGTCGTTCCTATGTGTCCAAATAACATCAACACTGCACCTGACAAAGTGTATTTCCTTATGCCGAAAGGTGAAAATCTAAGGAAAAAGTGGTGCAAGGCGATGAGAAGAGACAATGTATCGTGTTTGAGCTGTTTATACTGTTGTGAAGATCATTTCAATGTAAGTAAGGATATTAAAAAAGTAAAATACATGTACAAATCATTCTTACTTTTACCTACCTACTTGTTTTGTTTACAAACCTCTACAAAAACATAACCTAGTTTACAAAAAGTTGTAAAGATATTATTAAAAATTCTTATTCGATATTCTAAATTTATCTTTATGTATGTATAAGTATTATTCATGAATAAAAACATCTAAACTAAATTATAAATAATACGTGGCCATCATATACACGTCGATTTTCGGAAGATTTATCCGACTGCGCTTTTACGAAACCGGTTTCAGTCATTCTCTAAGTCCTTCTTCACAATTAATTAATACTTTGAACACATAAAACTATTAACTTAAGATAAAAAACAGCGACACAATACAATAACAATTATTCCTCAAACAAGAAACCATACAAATAGCTTGTTGACAGCAGACGTCTCGTGTAAAACTGACGTCACGCTTTGTTCCACCAATAGTGTTGCGTTTCGAAAATTTGCGCGGTAATTTCAAAACAGCCACTTTTTGATGATTAAATTTCATTATTAAATTAAAATAAATTCTAAAAATAATTGTATAGTGAGTTTTCAGTAGCAATAAATGTTACAAAAAAAAATATTTTGTCCATATTTAAGTCACGTGCATATTCCCCGTATGGGGACTTAGAATTTTTGAATGATTTCTAACTAGTTAACGTTGTTTGTTATCACGAGTACCTACCTACATGCATATACTTTTCTATCGTTCACTGATTAAAAATAACCTTGTATATATTTATAGAAAAACCAATAGCTAAAAAACAGTCTAACTAGCTAGTACATTCAAATCGAAGACAACTTGACACACGACAATCTAAAACCCTAATTTACCTTACACAGGAACCTAGAGAACACAAACGTGGCAGCAGTTAGTGCGTACCGCGCCGAGAGTACAGTACAACGCCAACACATGCTGGAGGGGATCCAGAGCTGCAGGGACTCGTACTTGGAGGCCAGGGACCAGCTGCAGGCCAGTATTGGTGAGTGTTGGCCCAGCGACTTGGCATCTATTGGTTTAGGGAGAAACAGCCTGGTCCCACATACACGTAACACAACACGCAACACGTTGCGTGTAACAAGTGTCTTTCTAGAAATATTTATGACTAGAGTGTGCCCGCGACTTCGTATGACATATCTTGAAAAAAAAAACGTTCTATCTTAAAATTGTAAAGCCTATTTGCTATTCTGCTATATAAGCTATATAATATTGCCAAGTTTCATCAAAATCTTTCAGTAGTTTTTGCGTCAAAGAGTTACAAACATCCATCCACAAACATTTTTATAATAAAAGTATTAAGTAGGATTAGAAGCAAATGTCATAGCGTGCGTTATGGCTCTAAATCGGGTAGGACGCGCTAGGCGAGTCCACTCTACTATTAAAAATATGCATTCAATTTATATCTTAATGTACCAACATGTAACTGTATAAGTCTGTTGATTAAAAAAAAAAGATATTAGACATAACGTAGGGCCTTCTTTCTCTCGGCTATACAGGTAGTGAACCGGCAGTAGTTTTAGATCAAAAAAGTGTAATGAATTTTGCCTATTTTTGAAAAAACACTTAATTTTCATTAATTAGTTTTTATATCTTATATACATATATTTTTAAAAATACTTACAAAACATTCAATATGTTGCATTCAATATGTTTAATGTTATCTGAGTTTCAAAATCTTTGTTTTCCCCGCAGACGACACGTCAAGAGATGTATCAATGACACAAGAACTGAACATTCAAGATGTGAAGTTGTTGACGGCGAAGATGGCTATGTTTATGAATGATGTAAGTTTATGTTTGTTTTTCTTGACTATTCATATTTCAATACGACGCAATACATATATGTCGACGAGACGAGTCATCAGAAGTGGCGTTTAAGCTTTTAGTTAAAATAAGACAGTGGGCATGTAACGAAACAAACTGGCTTTATTGTGTAGTTTGCAATCACGTTATAAAATAACAAGGTGTACGTGATATCTTCCGATATCTCTTCAAATCAATAATCAAACAGAATCCATCATACATGATAGCGACTCAAATATGAAAGCGCCAAAGTGACAACCAGTCCGAAACATGCCAGTTCCTGCATTTTAGCAGTAAAGAGTTTGCAAATGGTTCCAAAATAGCCTTCATGAACGTAATCTCCGACATATATATTTATTACTTACATCCATATCTATCACGTCTCTTTCCCATTGGTGTAGATAGAGACCTTCCTCCACTTGCTACGAACCAAACCTTTTTCGTTTCATCCACATTCATCAGTCGCCTCATACTTACAACAGCACGGACGTAGCCAAGTCACAAAACTGTAATAAAGAAAATGGTAGAATAATAATAACAAAAGCAAGTAAAGTACTTTTTTTACTTGTAATTGTAAATACATCAACTTAAAAAGTTATTAATGTTTGATTATTTGTAACTATTTAAGATTTGATATTATCTATTCCTTAGTTACACTTTTACAACAATTTTCATTATATCCATCACGAAAAATACATACACATCTACACCTCTCTCCCATTGGGGTAGACACAGACCACTTGCTATGATACAAACACAGTTAGAGTTCGTTTCATCACCAACAGATAAAATTTATCTAGCAGATAAACCTATGTCTATTTCATAAAATGACAGAGACAGGTATAAAATATCTGTCAGATAAATTTTATCAATAGATGGTGATACAGGCCCTAAATCGACAATTCATATTTTCCAGATAAACTCCCAAATAAAGGACATAGAGTCCCAACTGACGAAAACAAGTGAAGACTGCCGCTCTCAAATAGAATCCTCAGCTAATAAGAGACAGGAGAACTTGCAAGGTGTACTCAATAATCTACTACACACGGTCGCTTCTTGCGTGCAGCGAGCGGCTAATACGGATGTTGTTGGGACTGTTGGACGCTCTACAGAACAATGGGTATGTATTCTTTTGCGTTTTATTTATTTCTTTATTTTATTTAACAATTTATTGTAAGATAATAATACATAGAGACAGAAAAAAAAGAGAAGTTATACAAAAGGTACAGCATATTTCTAAAAGAAATTTCTTCCTGCAGACCCCACAGAGAGAAAAGTGCTAGCATAAAGGCGGGATAGTCACTTAACCTACAATAAACATTTTATAGCTAGTGTTAGGGCCTTTTGCTTGTCATATGTGTTTTGATTCGCATGTGGCTTGCACGCAAGCGTTTGCCCGCATGACAGGAAAAATATGTATGAAATGACTAGACGCTGTCCGCGACTGTACGTATTTATCGTTATCTCTTGAAAAAAAAAATGCTTTCTTAAAATGCGCGGAGGAAGCTCGAGACAGAAAGTCGTGGCGTATGAGGAGAGAGGCCTATGCCCAGCAGTGGAACACGAGTGGCTAATTAAGATAAGATCTTAAAATAATATAATTGGGATGACGACTACATTAAAAAATTTAATTATTTTAGGCTATCAAAAAATATTTGAAACACATTTTTTACCTGATCAAATACATAAATAAATACAAAGATACAGAGCATCAAAGTTACGGAGTGGGGGGTTTTTAAGTCACCATCGAATAAAAATCGAGCAACTTTAACCCAGTGTATCTTTGTTATTTTTGGTTTAAGAGAAAAAAGAAAAAAATACGTGTCTAATATTTTAAAATAATCTATGTGATGGAGTAAAAAATTTTTTTTAGTCATCATGCCTATTAGCTTATGTATTATTCTGATGTATAAAGACAGAGACCACTTCTTGCCACTTGCTACGATCCTAAAACATAATTCAATGTGTCCATTCAATCCTACTTCTAACCAATGTTTGTGTCGATGGATGTTTGTTACTCTTTCACGCAAAAACTACTAAGCAGATTTTGATGAAACTTGGCAATATTGTAGCTTTTACTTCAGAATAACACATAGGCTATTTAATTTAAAGATAGCATGAGGAAAAAAAAAAGGTAAGACGAAAATGCTTGAGTAGGAAGTCAAATATTATATAATATTTTTATTTCTCTATTTTCATTCATTCATTTCAGCTATCGGGCGCAACGTCCCGCGTGTCGTGTCTACAACGAACTCACGCGGCGTTCACGACGCACACCCGCGCCGCAGAGACCAGCCGCTGCAACGCCGCTAACACGCGACACGCACACTTAGTCGACAGCTTGAAGCGGGATGAAGAGATTATACTTAATTCTATTGAGGTAGGTGTGAATTGATGTATGTACTTATAGAATCGTTTCATATGGATAAGAATTAAATAAACTATTCAAGTAACTTTAGAAATAAGTAGGGCAGGCGCGCATCTGACGGAGCGCAGCACAGAGCATTTTTGATTGTCACATGTTCATTAGAATGACATTCAAAACAAATGAGCATCGAAGCGACTACATGCGAATGTTGTGTCAACTGATTTTGAATATTATTCTAATGACAACAATGTCTTTATTAATATTACAATCTTACTTTGCACTTATTTAAAATTTTTCTAAATAATTATTTTAAAGATACTTATAAACTTATAATTACAATTACAGCAACTAAAAAGAGACAAAGAAGCGTACGAGGAGCGTATATCGAGAGAACTGGCTGCGTTAGAGAGTGACAGAAACGAAACGAAGCAAACGCTTCATGAAGTGGCTAGACATATTGACAAGGTAAATATATTAGAACATTTCAATTACGACAAATATTTCTATAGTGCTACAAGGATCTTTTAGCACGTGGCGAAAATCGGAACTGACGATTTCATCTTGTAAGTTGTCATTATTTTGAGTTATTTATGCATCACCCACACCCTCCTGACAATGTCACTCAAGTGCCAATAGATCCTTGTAGCACTGTACGCGCAAATTGTCAACAAACACAACAAAAAAGTCGCGGGCAACCTTTAGTACTAATCTGAAATAATCATATCCGAAGGTAAATTCAACACTTGAAGAAAAAGCCACCCGTCACATTACACAATTAGAAGAACAGAGACAGCTATTCGAGCTGTCAACGTCGCGGCTACTCGAGATGAGACAGGCCGAGCTGGCAACAGTGCGGCTGAAGCAGGACAGCGTTATCGAGTGGCAGAACACGTGCGAGGAAGACAGCAAGTGCTGCGTCAAGAATGTGGATAAGTTTGATAAGGAGTTTGGGGAAGGTGAGTTGATGTTGCTGAATTGATAATTAAAGATTAAGCCATTAAGTTTATAGTAGGTCTCAAAAAAGTGGACCGACGACTGAAGTTGCGGGAAGCGCAAGTATGTGGGTAGCGAAGGACCGGTCGTTGTGGAGACCTTTGGAAGGCTTTTGTTCAGCAGTGGACATTCGCAAGCTGACAATAATCTCGCGATATTTTTTAGTTTGTTCTTTGGTCGTAAAACGAAGATAGAGTATAGGGTACGATAGGGTAATCGACGTGTATGTATGAGATGACTGATGAAAGTAGATTATTTTAGATGAATCGAAATTGCAAAAGAAAAAAATATCTATTTTCAACAATTTACGTTTATGTTAAGAAAAACATGTTTGAATTTGGTGGAGGGTCCAAAAGTAACCCTGTATAATAATGATGATGAAATTGCAGGTACAAGTGCTATAACAGCAGAAATGGAAGCGTTCAGTCACAGCGTAGTGCAGATAGTATCGCACACCAACGATCAGATCATGGGAGAGCTTCAGAACTCCAAACAGACTATTGAGGTGAGGCAATGTTTAAAACTAATTCAAGATTATTGGTACAATCGCTAAGTAGGTATAGTAGAACCTGCCACCTAGTTGAAATGTTAATGAATCTAGTCAATCTTTTACTTTTAGTTGCCCCATAAAATTAGTTTATTAGGGTTCCATACCTACCCGAAGGGTGAAAACGGGATCCTATCACTGATGAGGTGAATGGTATGAAACCCTTCCTGCGCGAGTCCGACTCACACTTGGTCGGTTTTTACCTTTTAGTAGCCCATGGCAAAGTCGTATTTTAAGCTCCTCGGAAAAGTGAATTAATGCATTTATCTGTGTTAGTTTCTTGGTTCATTCGTCTCTAGGGAAAACTGCTACCTTGTGAATCTAGCGTATGTAATTATATTTACAAGTTCACACACAAATCAGTCCTATCCAACAAAAGCAAAATTCGACGCAATTTCCAAAACATGACTGTCACATTGCTAATTCTGTATTTTTAAAATTCCAGCAAGCCGTAGAGGAAGTGTCGTGTACAGAAGCGAAGTCGACACAAGACCATGTACAACATACCGGGGCTGTTATCAATGGCGTTGTGGATAGCGCTAACACTGCTTTGACCAGTGTACTACAGAAGGCAGAGGTATGTAAATTATACTAGTATCATAATCATTTTATGAGCATCAGAAGAGGAAAGATGCTAGGACATTTGATACGACATGATTCCTTCATAAAAAACATCATAGAAGGAAAAATTGAAGGGAAAAGGAAGAGAGGAAGACCCAGACGGACGTTCCTAGAACAGGTGAAGGAAACGGCGGTTGTCATGTCGTATCAAGATGTTAAAAAGAAGGCAGAAAATAGGGAGAAGAGGCTCCACCGACAAGAGCTCTTAAATAAGAAGAAGTAGATTATGAGCATCATTTTATAAGCGGGCTTGTATGTGGCGACTGAGTATGGATGAAGCGAAAGAGGCGTGTTTGGATCGTAGCAAGTGGAGGGAAGTGGTCTCTGTCTACCCTGATGTGAGAGAAACGTGACAGATATGGATTATCATTATATTTAAGAGCGTCGCTCGTGTTATTGGAGTCTTCGTCCTCTGCTCTATTCTCGTCGTCCTTTTCTGCACTAAATACGACACAATTTCTATTATAAATGTCAGTGTTTGTGCCGATTAATGTAAGGATTTTTGTTACACCTTCAGGCTAAAACTATTGAACAGATTTTGAAGAAACCTGGCTTATAAGAATTAGAATAGGCTATTCCACGTTTGCGTGTGATAAATGGCATCTAACATATTTGTATATAGCCTGGTATAGTAAAAAAAACGGTATCAATTAGGCTAAACATTACTAATAAACAATAGGGGTATTAGAGTTAGTATGGAAAAAAAAAAGTTGGCGGCCACTGATGAAACTTACGTAAATCGATAGAGAAAAATATTATAAAACGATAGTATTTTGGATAATTGTCAAAAGTGATATACTTTCCGAAAACATAGGACTCTGAAAATGAAAAAGTATGTTTAGCCTAAGTGATACCGAAAATTTTTACTATACCAATTAGGTTGGGTGCCCTTTGTTTCTAATCATAATATATTTATGGATCAGATTGTCATAATGCTTTGCGTACATAGGACCAATTTGTTTCTACATTTAATTAACCATTCCTCTTTCAGGAAACATCAACAATCACCACAACAACTCTATCAGCGATCACATCACGGTGCAGCGAGCTCGCCTCCTCGTCGCTCCAGCATCAGAACGCTTCCACGTCGACCTTGGCCAGCGCTACGGAGGCGGTGAAGACTGGAGCTGAGCGGTTACAGCAATTGATTGATAACCAGGCTGATGCTGAAGGACGGTATCTGATGCAGCAGTTCACAGTCTACGAGCCTACTGGTAGGTTTTATTTCTGTATTGTACTGCTGCTACAGTATTTTTTAACCCGCTTCTACGCCAAAGGTAGTCTGGAAGATATTACTCTTAGCGCCAAACCACACGGTAAAACGCAACTGCAACGCAACTGAAACTTTTGAGTTGCATCGAAGTTTCTGCTATAGACTTCCTTAGAAAACCACACACGACGTAACTGAAACGAAACGTTTCAAACTAGCTGCGTCGTGTGTTGTGTTCTAATGAAGTCTATAGCAGAAACTTCGATGCAACTCAAAAGTAACTAGCAGTTTTAGTTGCGTTTCACCGTGTGTTCTGGGTCTTAGTGATAAGGCCGCCTTTGCGTAAAATTGTAATGCCTGTATCTCTTTGTGTATAAGTAATGCTATTTACACACCAAAGCCACCGGCATTCCACCGAATTAAGCTGGCGGCTTTACGAAATGGCAGCTGTCAAAAATGCCGGCGGCTTTGGTGTGTAGATACCATTAGAAAGTGTTTCTAGCTATCTAGGTTTAGATTCTGGCTTCATTGTGATTGTGATTTGGATATTATTTTCTATTTTTTGTTTTATCTTCAAAAAATAGATATCACGGTTTATGACATATAGATAGTCTGGATATGGACGACGGACAGTAAAGTCTTAACCCCTAATTACAAAACGAGATTTAAAGATAGTCCGACGTTAATTCGTTTCTTTTGACGTTTCGGTTACGGACAAAACGAACGAACTAACGTCGGACTATCTCTAAATCTCGTTTTGTAATAAGGGGGTTAGGGTCTGACTCACCACTCACAGATAAAAATTAATTAGCAGATATTTTATACCTGTCACTGTCTAAAACGTCGTGTTTAATGAAATAAACATAGTTTTATCTGTAAGTCGCGAAATTAAGTCGCAATATTTCTAAGGGCCGTTAGTAATATAATCAATTGAGCATCAAAACGTAAATATGTGCGTGCAGGTAACACGCCGGACCGCCGCGAGTACCGCTACCCGCGCCGCCTGGCCGCCACGTCGCCGCATCAACGGATACTCGCGCGGTTCCGGGACAACTACCGGGGGGGGTTGCACGACAGCCCGGATAGCGTAAGTATTGTTTTATTCTGATGTAACCATGTTTAATAACTCGAAATTGCGGGGTGCGTGCACGATAAATATAACTTCATTTTCCCGTTCCGCAAGCGAGAGAGCGACAAGAACGAGAGAGAGGCATGATCGGTTCAGATCGGTGGTAAATACCATCCGTAAACCGACTTTATTAAAAAAAAAAACAATGGAATGGCACATGCATTGTGATCTCTGTGTAAGTGTTGCTGTGGTTGTCGGTCATGTTATGCGATTTCTATTAAGCTAAGCTTTTTAAGTGTCCATTAACATCTTCGGGTTTATTTTTGAAGCTGCAGGGTTGGAAATTATGTAAAATTTCATACTATGACAATCTAGAAAATTGGTGTATTGCATTCTAGGAATTTTCAGCAAGAAAATAACTAGTCTCGCTTCCTTGCATAAACAATATAGAACATGGTTTTTGTGAACATCTTATCGTGTTTACCATAAACTGTTTTCTAAAGCGTTCTTCATTTTGTTTTCTGATAACTGTTTAACTTGACACTCACACTCCGAATACAAAATTCCATAAACTACCTTCTCCACAGGTGATCCAAGACTTAGTAACGGAGTCCGACGAAGGCCGCAACGGGAGCGACTCAGATGAAGTGTCCGAGTCATCAGTGTCCAACGTGTCTGAGGACTCGGGCGTCGCGCAGCAGTGACACAAGTATGATGTAGAATAGGAAAGTTACTACTCCAAGTTTGCACCTAACATCAATTACATCACATTGACCCTTAGGCCATGTTCAGACCAAACTGACTGTAAGCCGCCGAATGTAAGCCCCAGCTTATAGCTTATAGCTACTTAGTAAATCAACGTCCGCGGAGTGTGGTGACGTACTATATTAATCAGCCGCCGAATGTCTACGTATAGCGTCATAACTTCGTGATAATGTATTGTCGGTGGGAACAAATAAGTGAATATGTATGGAAATACAATAAACTGCGTAATGCTCGCTCACTTTCTGCGGCTTACAGTCGGTTTGGTTTGGACACGGCCTTAGATACGGTCTACAAAAAAGATTCGCTATAAAAAAGTTAACAAATGTTTGTTACAAAATGTCGGCTAGGTCAAGTTTGTGCCATATTTGAGATATGTACTCTTCAATAATTTCTTCGAGGTGCAAACTTAACTTAAAAAAGTGTAAAGATGTATTTATAATGTACAAAAACGTACTGAAATATCTATTATGATACTTTTAGCGAGTTTAAAGTAATGATATTTATCCCAGTTACATGAAAGGCTTACCGTTTCACCACAGATAAAATTTATTTGACAGATATTTCATACTTGTCACTATGTAAAATGACATATTTTATGAAATAGACGTAGAGTTATCTGTCGGTTAATTTTTTTTTGTAGATAGTGAAACGGACACTTTAATAAACTATTAAACATCGTGCCGTCTTATTCTGATTTTTGACAATGACAGTGATAGCTATAGGCGTAATAGAGCATTAGTTTAGTTAACCCTTTTTTTGTAACGGGATGTTATTTGGCTATTCATTGACTTATGTTTGTGTGTTTAACCACTTCTCATTGGAAATCATTTAACCATTGAAACCATTGGGTTACAACGTATTACAAGAATGACATAAATGTTGCGATGGTACAGTCGCCATCAGATATATGGTAGCGGTCAAGGTACTCAAATATTTCGGAGCAGCATTAAATTTCAATATGTTCATTACAATAGATGCGGCCTATAATATCGGAACATATAAATCGTCACAAATATCGGAACATACAAATCGTCACAAATATCGGAACATTTATGGAAAATGTACTTTAAGTCTGTGTAATACAATTTAAAATGCTTGAGATTGGACCCACGAAGTTATCAATAATTTGTAGTGACATTCACCGAAGAGTGTCATTGTGACTGTCTCTTTCAAATACAACAAATATTCTTACCAAACTAAATGCCTATATAAAAGTTCTTTTGACGCAATGTCAAAATTGAAGGGCGTAGAATGATTAGCTTAATTTCGATAAAACGATGTCAGCTACTTAATGGCGTAATTGATTGTCCTTTGACTTTTAAAGCACATAGTCGTGGGTTCAAATCTGATGGGTGTGCGTTACTTATTTTCTGCTTTTTATGGATAAAAATAGCATTATTATTTTGTATGTCTTTTCTATCACGGAACAATTGTAAAGTAAATGATAAAAGTCGTTTTCAGTTGGTGGGTATAACAGTGTAGTAATAGTTATTGTTCTACAACAAAAGAAAATTACAAAGAATAAATATTACAATAAGTAAGTAAGTAAATAATAAAATAGCAAACTTGTTGTTGTAGGTACTTAAAATTATTTTATTAGTACTTATACCTAAGTATCTATCACGATTGAATTGTTGATCAAGTACTAGAACCTACTTGGTTATTATCTTTCATGTCCGAACTCTTTTAACGCGTGTAGTTAGTTATATTTGTATTCTTGACGTTGACAAGTCAATATAGATTCGGTACTACCTAGTATCGAATTCAAATGTGTACTATGTAGCACAGACTTAAAGTACATTTTCCATAAATGTTCCGATATTTGTGACGATTTATATGTTCCGATATTATAGGCCGCATCTATTGTAACGAACATATTGAAATTTAATGCTGCTCCGAAATTTTTGAGTACCTTGACCGCTACCATATATCTGATGGCGACTGTACCAATATACTGAACCTTTCACTTTAAGACACAGAACACACGGTGAAACGCAAATGCAAGGTAACTGAGACTGCTAGTTACTTTTGAGTTGCATCGAAGTTTCTGCTATAGACTTCCTTAGAAAACCACACACGACGCAACTAGTTTGAAAAGTTTCGTTTCAGTTACAACTTTACAACTAGTTTGAAACGTTTCGTTTCTGTTGCGTCGTGTGTGGTTTTCTAAGGAAGTCTATAGCAGAAACTGCGATGCAACACAAAAGTAACTAGTAGTTTCAGTTGCGTTGCATTTGCGTTTCATTGTGTGTTTTTCGTCTTAAAGATTGATGTAAATCTTGGGCCTACTGAAATAATGGGTCATTGATTTAACCTCTCACATCCCACTGACCCATTATAAACCCAGACACTAGATTTTCTATTGTTCTTTTTTTTCTGGGATGTGAACGATTAATAACTTACATTCCATTAAAGACAACGAAAACATGACAATACGAATATTATTATGACTTCTACATTCGGCCACTTTAATTGTGGTCTATTGAATTAATTGCTATTGGAATTTAATTACTGTCTTAAAGATACAATATTCTTCAGTATGTCTGAAAATACACTCATAATTTTAATTACTTATTGGTCAATATTTTGATATAAACTAAATACAGTTTTGTAAGTATTCATTACGTTTAGTTTAATTTAGATTTTACCTATTTTTCGGTTTAAACTTGTTACTTACTAGTTTATTCTCGTATATTGTGTGATAAATTGATAAAATACATTTCGGGGTTGTGTTCGTTTTGTTGATATTTCTTGTCGAATTTCTGCGATCAAAAATCTTCTATTTTAACAAAAATCCGTAGGTACATGTTTTAAATGTGAATGAAATTCAAGCCGCCATCTTTGTTCCGCAATATTCACGAACTTCAATACCTTACTAATTTGACATCTGAAGCGTGAAGTTGTCTGCGCTTAAGTTTGCATTCTTATTTGAAACTTGTACAAACTTGAGACCTGAGTAACATGCGTGCTCATACAAATTGAGTTTCGAGTTGTTGCTGGTTATAGATGGATTTATTCCATACTTATGTAATTTGCTTCTATATTTCTTCTTTCGGCTATACTATTTATAAACTGACACAACCCTTCGTTATATTAGTATAGACGTTTGTGTACGACGACGTGCTTTAGATGTATTATCAAATAATGATTAGGCCTAGTGATTTATTTTGCTATAATAAATATTTTAGAACCAATAAATTATTTTTATTTAATTAAAACTGTAATAACTTTATATTTGTACGATATTGAACCCTAAATTCCTCATAATGGCGCATTTACATTAGGTCGGTCACCGAAGGCGGTGGCCGCATTCGGTTTAAACGAAACGCTTACGAATATGGCCAAACCGAACACGGCCAAACGAATACCTGCTAGCTTAGCATACACTCCGTGACAAGACGTTGTCATGAGTTTGTCACGCTTACGTCTCTGTCCATAGTTTTAAATGAGGTAAGGACAGCATTGCGTGAGATAATTGTCGCGGCTCGTATGCTAAGCCCCCTGTTTATATTAGTCGACGGCCTAACCAACTAATGTAAATGCGCCATAAGATGGTTTCCATAAAAAAAGGTATAACATTGTTATGCAACGTAGGTATACCATTTTTACAAAATAATGAAAAGAAACAAAAATAAATGACTTAGAACAATTTATTATTAACCTTACATTCGACATATTAAGCTACCAATTAGCGTAATCGGAGAGTTTTCTGAGTAGACTACAGCATGGCGTCTCTATGAGTAAAGAGAGAAGTAGCGAAGCTAGTAACGTCACCACACTGGTACCCACGTAGTACCACCACTGGGGAGAAAAAATAAAATTAGTTATATCAAAACAGGTGTCCTATTTTTGATAATTTAAGTTATTTGGGCATCTAATCCTCAAAATTAAAAAAAAAAAACAAGAATTCTTGAGATTTAAGGAAGGGAAACAAGAAATAAAGAACGTGGTCGTCTAATTCATGTCATCAAATAATTTAATTTACACCGCCAGGGGGCGCCCTTGCAATACTTTCTCGGGACATGTAAACGTGACACGATGTCACACCACAAACTCTACATCAGCGATACAAATATGAAACGACTTTTCCCTGCTTGCGATATGAAATAGCCATCAGACTGAGTTTTCGTGTGTTTTTGATAGTTAATAATGATAATACTTACAATACACACTATCTGGTCACAGAGCACAGTGTTTGTAGACAGCATTAGAGCGCGGGCGACGGGCCCGTGTAGTAACAACGTGTTACAGCACAGACGAGATAACGCTGCTAGTAAAGGACTTTCTAGGAGGTAGCGGGTGCTTGCTGTAATATTAAATAAAACCAGCTATATCTAATACATTTTAGGGAAAGGCGTGGCCTAAACTTAGCGTGTAGCTTTTCCGGATTTTAAAGAATGTACGTAAGTACAGACTGGTCCCATCTACACTTTAAAGCTGCTGCATAGCGTTGCGTATGACAAGTGTGCTTCCAGTCTAGAATGCGTTTCATAAAACAGTTCCTATGCCGCCATATTGGCAGCATTGAAAATTTGTACTGCGAAACACAATGAGGGTAATACGGCAGTACATATTTTCAAAGCTCCCAACATGGCGGCATAGGAACTATTTTATAAAACGCGCTCTTATCACAATATTTCCATGGAGCAGATGTCATAGCACTGAATAAGTTGTGTACGTGGGCGGTAGGGCCAGTCTGCCTTTATCTTAACTCCGAAGTTCTTTTATGAAATTTTTATTTAATGTAGCCAATTACAATGCATTCGTTTATCACGTATGTAAATATCGTCACAGTGTTACGGTTTGATCATAAACACCATTCAAAATTCACCACTTAGAAAAAGAGTCCTCAAATAGCCAAATAAAAATACACTTACCAGCAAACAAAGTAGCAGACACCAACGCCGGCCAAAACAACGCGAGCGGCCACACCGGGTGTACCCACGACATGCTCCACTCGGGTAACGTCCACGGAGTCACGAGCGAGAATACCACACCGAATAACGACCAAAGCCACAGCAGCGATGATTTTGACTGAAGCGTTTGACAATGTTTATCATTAGTTTTTGGGTTATTATGTGGATTTAAAATAGTTTTTTTAAAGTTAATAGTAGGTGAATAAGGTTCATAAAGGAATGTATAAAGTATGTAAATAATAACATGAAAGTTTTGTATAAAAACTTGGTATAAAAAAGTGTACCCCAAGGCACAATTCTGGGACCCGTATTATAAATTGTATACATCAAAGCTTACCTTACTCATATGAAGTTTTCCTTCTAAATGGATAACGAGCCAGCCTGCTAGCATACCGAAGAAATACGGTGACACACGAGCTAGTGGGCGCTCTATGAATGTGAAGTATGATGAATATATGTTTGTTAGGCTGAAAAGAAATTGCATAATATGTGAAAGACCATACTTACGAAGAAAAAGCGAAGAATCATAAGAATTAGTTTAAAATCATAAGTGGTGATAATAAAATAAATATCTTTATTTAACAATAAAGAACTAAGATAGGTAACTAGATTAATTGAACAAGCAACGAAAAAATGCATCGTTGTACTAATATTAAGACGACATGTCACAAACCCCTATTTAAAAACAAAAATGCAAACCTCAAAAATGTTCTTAGACAATCCTGAAACAATGTAGCTAAATAAATACATAATAAGCAATACTCACAACTGCCCCCCGTAAGTAAACGCGGCTCCGACATCAGACGCCACACATATAACAATTGCGCCTGCGCACACTGCCGACACCAACTTCCGTGATGCTCCATACACCGTACACGCTAGGACTCCTAGTAGATGGAGCTGGGTTTCCACTGACAAGTACCAGGAGACTTGGAGACACTGTGGAAGTATCGTGGTATTAAAGGCTGCTAGCGATTTCATATGCGTTTATCTTCATATCTTGAAAAATTTACATAACATCTCAAAATATTGTAGCCTAAATGCTATTTTGATGTGCAGGCTAAAATATTGTAAAGTTTCAATAAAATCTGTTTCGTGGTTTTTGAGTGAAAGATTAACAAACATCTACACATGCATCCATCCAGCGGCTCAAATATTGACATTTATAATATTAGTAGGATTTATTGCCTATGTACGTACAGTACGTGGTAGATATTATTATTTGTACGAGTATTGTTCCTACTTAGTCTAAAAATTGTCTGCACAACCCGGAAACTTCGTATACACTTCTCTGTTTTACCCCCATGCTACCTTGAGGTAAGCTTGGGGTAGTGTTTGTCAGATATCGCTAACTAGCAATAAGGCCGTCTGTTGCTAGTATATACCTAAGCATGTAGTAGAATATTAATATTTGTACTTAGACTAAAAAATATCTCCACAACCCAGAAACTTTCGCGTTCAACACTATTCCGTATTTTACCCTTAGGAAGCCTGGAAGATATTACTACCTAGCAATAAAGCCGTTGCTACTTCTTTCTCCGTATTGTATGTTCATTTTTACCTCTGTCTAGGTAATTTGTGCAATATAGAGTTTTTATATTGCATATTTGAAAATGAAAAGTGTTTTATTCAAAAATAGGCAAAATTCATTACACTTTTTTCATTTTCATTTTCTTCCCAATTTATTATCAATCAATATATTTGATTACCTGTTCTCCCTTATCGAAGAAAGTAGTGACATACAAGAGGTTCCGCCACCAGTATGTGTTACACGTGGTGTAGTCAGATTCAGGTAGTTGTAGTACTGATGTAGCTCGCGTTATCCGAGATAGGACGGCCGATAGGAAGATTACGTAGGTGTATGATGGAAGGAGTCTGATAAAGGAAAATTTAAATAATTACTCGTATTAGGCCCTCCGCACATGGAGCTACTCAAATATGACGGAATCAATCAGTAATTAGAATTACAAACTAGTTATAAACTGTATTTCGCACACGACGCTACTCACATTGCAAGGTTCCAGTCACTCCTGTTATTTCTACTACCAAATAAACACGTGCGAAAAACCTAGCAAGGGGAAATATTGGAAGCAATAAAAATGTCGAGTGGATCGAGCGAAGATGACGATGTCATTATACTATATTATCATCATAACAGACGCCGAAGGAATCGACGCAGATTTTGGATTCACCCATATATCCAAAATAATGTGAACTGCAGATTGTCAGTTGCAGCACGAGAGCTGCGTGAAACAGATAATAAATTTGTGGGATTCTATAGAATGTCCAAAGATAGCTACGTACATTTGGTACAGTTAATAGCTCCTGCTATTTGTCAAATTAAATACTTTTCCAACTTCACTCCAAGCTCTTTCTGTTACATCCTTTCGTGAGTAATCTGTCAGTTTATAATTATATAAACATGGATACTCTTCCACTTTCTGCACAAATTTAATATTTAAGGCTTGATCATTCATTTTTCACATCAAAACACAGTAAACTCGGGTAACCTAGTAGCTCGGCGACCGGCAGGACGCGTCGCGCGCGATCAGTTGCCAACGCGTTACTAACTGGTTAGTGACTAGTCGCGTCGTGTGCGAACCTGTATGGCAATGTATGGGCGGTGACGCTCAAACAACTCGTTAGTAATTTGAGTTTGTGATTAGTTCCTTTTGAGTAGCTCCATGTGCGGAGGGCCTAAATCTTCATAAAACATTTAAGGGTGCCTTTCCACCAGAGATGTGCTATGCTACATTGCTATGGATGCGTTTGATAACCACCAATCATGTTCATTGAATATGAGAGCATTCCGAATATGATTGCTGGATATCAAGCGCATCCATAGCAACTTAGCATAGCACATATCTGGTGGAAAGGCAACCTTAAGCTAGAAACAGACTGGGCCAGCAACATACGCAATGAAATTTTGCTCCATAAAAATATTATGATAACATTCATCACATGCAAGGTAGGACAGCGTTGCAAACGTGGGACCAGTCTTGTTTCTATCTTAAATCATGTTATCCTCTTCTCTTAGTCAAAATATGTGGAAAGAAAAATATTCCCTTCGCTTTACAAGCCATGTTTTAAAGTGATTTTAAGATTTAAATCTCCCATTTCTGTATACCTTGGAACTGTACCGCTTTAAAGAAGATTGTCAACACTTTCCAAAAGAAAAACATCAGTCTATGTATAATTCAGATTATTGGTTACTGTCTTGTAGTTTTTCTACACCTCAACATTAGCTTCTAAGTCTATGGCCAACTACCAAATGCCTTACCTTATAGCCCTATTGATGACGAAGCAAACAAACTGCAAGATCTGTCCAATCGGACCTCCGAAACTAACCAGCTCTTCTATCGTGTACTGGCCTTTGAGGAAGAAGAAATGATGCGCGCTGAACAAACCGCTGGAAAAGACAATTATGATGTTAATTAACTGTTGTCACGAATTTCAAATAAGGAGTACAGATTGCTGGCAGCGACGTATGAACCAGAGACGCTCTAGAGTTCAAATAAATTTAATGGTGAATGGAATCAGAATTCGTAACAAAACTTTTAAAGATTGTTCTTGATGAAGATCTTGACAAAATTGTGCTAAATTAGAAAATAGATTTTAAGAGAGAACAAAGATGGTATGTTACTTCATAAAGAGAGAATGCCAAGAATAAATCGACTAATCGTGAATTTCAAAAACACGGTAATGAAATAAATGCGAACAGAAGGAGGCGACTGATAAATGTGGATGAAAGGTAACAAGTGTTTGGATCGTGGCAAGTCGATGGAAGTAGTCTCTGCCTTCCTCGATGAGAGGCTTATCAGATCAGATATGTTTGTAGAACAGTAGTAGGTATGTAAATAATAATTTTTACCTGACAAAGAACAAAGTGTCAAACGCCAGTGTCCCAGTCATTACGATGTAATAAATATTATTTCTATCATTTACATCATCAGCGTTATCTGTAATACAAATCAAGCATCAAATTGAGCAAAAAGAGTGTTTGGATCGTAGCATGTTGAGGGAAGTCTCTGCCCACCCTGATGGCAAAGAGGAGTGTAAGTTTCAAAGTGTGTCTAAATAGTGCTATAGCTTACCAGAATTTCAGAACTCACCAGAAATATAATTAGCAATCATAGCAACGTGGACGAAGATGACCCAGAACGTCGCAACGATCCTCAAAATATGAAGCACGGACAGATCTTTATTAGCCATGTTCGTATTTAATAACCTCTTCCAGCTACGTTTCAGAGAGAAACACAAAACCAAAGATTTGAATAGAGATTCCTTCTTCCTAACTTCAGTTGTTATACTAGCGAAGGATTTCACTCGAGGACAAGCGGGTAAGTTCTCCAAATGTTTAGGGTTAATATTGTTACATTGCTTCTTATATTTGCCGCATCTTTTACAGCTGCCTGTCACCCTCTCCATGGACACTACGTCAAGCGTAATCGACGGAGGCAAAACATTAGGCTTCATCACTTTCTTTGCTGTTATTAGATTTATATTATTCGAATTGTTAATATTATTTATCGTCAAAGTTTGCATATCAACGATATTTGATTCTTTTGTTCCGTAATCGCATTTGTGGTGTTTGTTTTTGAGTATTTGTTGTTTATTATCTACGTCTGAGTTAGTATTGTTTACTTTCTGCAAATCAAAGCTCATTGATTTGCTGTTGTGTGTTTTACATGTAATTAGATTGAAATCCACTGCCGTCGCAGTTAGGGCTGTCATTATTAATGCGATTGTAACACAAATGAGTATTAAACCTCCCAAGTCATTTTTAATATCATAAAAATCTTCCACTCTCCTTGCAGACGTTACTTTTACAATTCTTGGTATGGATTTGTTGGATTTTAAATTGTCGTTGAACAATATAGAGAAGTTTACGAGCGATGCAACATCTTCGAGTGAACAAGATCGAGGTAGGCATACTCCAAGAGTAACGCTGTGCGCCTGAAATTAAAAGGATTTGTCAAAAGCGTTTGAGTTTGTGTATCACGATACCTAGTAGGTATACTAAGTACTTATATGAAAATATTACAAGAATTGGTGATCTACCTAAAAATAAAATAAATAACTAAAACAGTGACCCTCTTCTGTTTCTAGTGAAAAAAAAACGACAATAGTCTTTTTGTAAAGTTATTGGATCATTCTATTCAAACTAGATTTCCCCAAGGTACCATATTTGGCCCTACTTCTTTCTTCATATACATCAATGACTTACCTGAGCTAAGGTAATTTTTGTAATGTTGAGGGAAACCTGTACAGTGTAGTACGAGAGACTGTAAGGTGGACATCTATCAGCTTGCACTAGACGACGGATTAGCTCGTCTTTTTGTATAAGAGATCTCCAGCTAGTTGGTCCTGAAATTATAGGCTTATAATACATTTCTGAGCAAGGTAATGTTACATGGGATTTTTACTTAGGTATACTATAGTGGCGAAAACACATTTTTTTAAACAAATTGCCCGATAAGTTAATCAACATTTGCATGCGACATTTTCTTTTCCTTCTAGGCCAGCTTTAGGCGATTAAATAAATATTGCTATAGTTAACGTAGAGCCCTGTATCTTTAGGTTTCTTGCCATTTCTTCCCCACGGATATACATACAGGTAGTGTAACGGTAAGTAGCAGTTTTAGATAAAAATACTTATCCTACATGAAAAAGAGTAGGTACTTTCAAGTGTAACTATTTTAAATAAAACATTTTTGAATTTGAACCTGAAACTTATAAATTACTAGCCCTATAACAAAACAACTGTTAAATTACCAGAATCATCATTATCATGGAAGTTCTTCTCCCGTCGCAGCACCACGTGTAAGTAATCGCTGCTGATTCGGAAGTCTTCAAACGTCTCGTTCACTGATTTGGAACGATATTTGTGATCCTGGAATATTAGGTAAGGTGTTTGTAATAAGGGATTTAACAGGCATCTGTTTATAATTACTTAGTAGGTGCGCTGATTTATAAAGTACCTAATAGTGGCCATTTGCGATTTCGTACGAACCTATTCATCGTCATATTTTTGAAAAAATAAAACAAAGAAAAGACCTATCTATATGTTATTCTGAAGTTCAAGTTACAATATTGTAATGTTTCATTGAATTCTGTTAAGTGGTTTTAGCCTGACTGAGTAACAAACATAGGTACCTACCTACTCACACCCATCGGCACAGACTTTTTTTTTATTCTAAGATATGTCGATAAACCAATAAACGATTTTTGTTTAAAGAAGCTGTTGAAATATTGAAACTGGCGGCCATATTGTCTTCGTAACTGGCACATTCGAATTACAAACTTAAATTAGCCGCGTTTTATCCATAACTACCGTAAAGTATGCAGATTGCAGACCAACGGGTTAGAAAACATGTGAACTATGTGTATATACTTACTAATTGCAAGCACTCCTGTTTGGAACCTAGCCAGTATCTGTTGCCTTTGAATAGGCCGGAGCCATACCGGCCAGAGGCGTCCGCCACTGAAACAAAAGCAAGCAACATACATATTTTCCTAAGGCTCAGACCAGAAATTACACATAGAATTAGTTATTATTATTATATAATACAACTTTTTAAAGTTAACTGGTGGGTCCATACAGAGCGAGCAGCCTCGTGAGGCAACCGTTTGGCCAAACAGGCCCCTAAGAACTACCCAGCTTTCCTACAGTCTTTCTTGAGCGGCCAAACGTCTTTTGCGAGGTCTGTGTGGACCCTTTTAAGGTGGACCGACGACAAGTAAAAGTTGAGGGAAGCCGTTGGATGTGGGCAGCGCAAGACCGGTCGTTGAGGAGATCCTTGGGGGAGGCTTTTGTCCAGCTGTGAACATAAGCTGACACGATAAAGCCTGGAGTGCGTTTCATAGAACACTTCCTATGCCGCCATGTTGGCAGCATTGAAAATTTGTACTGCCACACTACCCTCATTGTGATTCGCAGTACAAATCAATGCTGCCAACAAGGCGGCATAGGAACTATTTCATGAAAGCACTCTGGGTCTTATCAAATGACATCGTCTTCCAGCGTGTTAATCTATGGTTCATAGGTCCATAGTCTATGGAGCGGATGTAGGATGTAAACGATGTAAAAATGTAAAACCAAGTTAATTAAATTCGAAATGCGTAACCATCCTACTAAAATACACACCTAATCCATCGACATGCATCCGATAACTCAATTAGCATTCAACAAGCCGAACAATTTCCCTTTCTACATAATTATCGTTAAATCCAACATTTTATTATTTAATAACCATGTGGCGAGCTTGTTTACAACGTAAACAACCAATGAATAAAGACCTGTGGGAACTATAGAACTTGATCATGAAGTTAGAGTTTTTATATTGGTTATGCAAGTTAATTGCCGATTTAGAAAGGCCCCCAAAAAGTATCAAAGTCGAAAGAGCAGCGAGGTCTTTTGTAACTGGTCGATCGAATATAGAGATTGATTTCTTAGTATGGAGCGAATAGCTAATTGATGATTTCAATATATCATCTGCACAAACAAAAGTAATGAAAATGAAAAAATGAAAATGAAATGTTTATTTAATCTTGTAGGACGAGTTTGACATCACATAAGACGGGTCCCTTTTTTGAAGTTAATGCTAGATTCGCAAGAGTGCAGTTTTCCCCAGAGAAGAATCTAGCAAGAAACTCTTGCTCTTTTCAAATTTGGTATTACAAATTCTAAGATAAAAACACTTAGATACAAACATTAAAATTAACTTTTCAATAATTATGCTACATAGAGACAGCTTGACAGAAGAGCAGGACAATCCAATAATGTCATAACTTTAATTGAATATTGCGTTTTTGTGTTTTGATTACTTAGATAGGTACAATTTGTTTACCATTATGAAGCACTCTCACTGTTAGTAACGTAAAATAATGTCAGTAAGTGAATTTCGTGTAAATTGAGTAAATAGGTACCTATGTTAATCGGTGGATTCTAAGTGCCCCCAGCACTATGCGGTCAGCCGTCCGGTAAACTGCCAGTATTAGCCGCAGCCGCATCGCAATGTGCGGATGAAAACTAGGTACCTACTTACTCTATCGTACAAAACGGCTGACCGCATAGTGCGGGGTTACCCTAAGCTCGTTTGAAATATTTTTCATAAATGTGGTAGCCCAGTTGGTAGAACGCTTGCCTCGAATTCTGAGGGCGCGAGATCGTATCCTAGCGCGGGCACGTATCTCTGAGTTTATTTCTTATGTACGGATCAATTTATTCGATTACCACTTGCTAACGGTGAAGGAAAACACCGTGAGGAAACCTGCATACACCAGAAAAGAAATTCGAAGGTGTATGTGAAATCCGCCAACCCGCACTTAGCCAGCGTGGTGGATTACGGCCTAATCACTCTCTGTATGAGAGTAGGCCCGTGCCCCTCGGTGGGGACATATATGGGCTGATAAGAGATAAGAGATAATCTTTTTATCATTGTCCGCAAGGGAACGGACCTTACCTACTAGTACCACAGATAACTAAATAGTTAATAAAATACTAACGTCTAGGTAGATAGACCCTACTTTAAAACAATAAGAAGGTATTTTCAAAATTCGCGTTGTACCTATCTGTTTAATAAAACCAACGTTAAAGTTCCTATAGGATCCTACTTATCCGACATTTACTTATTTTAGGCTATATATGGTGACTTTAAATCAGTGAACGATAGAAAAGGATATGTATGTACTCGTGATAACTAACAACTTTTACGATGGGACCAAGTTCGAAATCACAAAAAGAAATTGTTTCCCCATACTATCAGCTGGTGCATTTTGAATGGAGAGTTCAAATTTTTTTTAACGATTTCGACCTTGGTCCCATAGTAAAAGTTGTTTGTTATCACGAGTACATGCATATCCTTTTCTATCGTTCACTAATTTAAAGTCACCCTATACCTATAGGTTACATGCCACATCTACTAAACATAATAGGTACCTACCTACCTATGTTGACACAGAATATTTGTTTAGCAATATTAACGTTCAGTTTACTAAACATTAGGTATTTATGTTTAGCAAGGGTAAATCTAAATAATCTATTGTTCTATTGTAACAAACATTTGAATGTACCTACCTACCTATAGGATATGTATAATTACTTACGACGTCATTGTCTATAAAAATGTATAACGATAAATAAATACACCCTTGTTTACAAAATAATCAACTATTTCATATTCCTGCTAGATACATTATATTATATCAAACATACTTTATAATGTAAATCATAATAAGTAAGTAAGTAAATATTTATGAGTTGATTGCTCTAGTAAAATAACATATTATAGATACATGCCACATTAATACATAATTATACCTAGTGACGGAGATTTTTACGGTCAAGTGCTGATCAAACACAAAATATTCTTTCGTAGGCAATTGTATAGCACTAGCACTCAAAATACTTCGATAAAAGTTGTTAAAACTATTTAGCGGTTTTCCTAAAAAGAAAATATAACAAGTAGGTACTTAACTATGATTTAAAAAACCTCTGCTTGCATTCTTTATTTCTATAAGGTCGCCCGAATTTTGTACCACGACCTCAAAAACAAATTTATTTTCATGACAGAATTGGTTTCACTTTTTCATTGGCAATTAGTTGCGTAGAGTTGCACGATTATCCAAGTACCTACTTAATATCCGAATATTCCATTCCTCCTTTTCAAATCGGTCACCGTCATTCACCTAAGAAAGGGAAGCTTGTTAGAGAGGCATTATGTCATGAACGGTCAGAGGCGGCTCAGGATAGAGAATCATGGAAAAGGAGGAGAGAGGACTTTGCCCAGAATGGGATACTAACTAGTAACGCAACTAGTTTGAAACGTTTCAGCTTAGTTTCATCGTGAGTGGTTTTCTAAGGAAGCCTATAGCAGAAACTTCGATGCAACTCAAAAGTAACTAGCAGTTTCAGTTGCGTTGCAGTTGCGTTTCACCGTGTGTTTTGGCGCTAATGGCTAATAAAATAAGATTGTCAATCTTGAGACTCGAGTTGTAATAGACGGTATATCTATCATAACATCTCAACGGCTAGTTAAATGTTAGTTAGTAGGTATGTAAGGAGATCATGCGTGCGGCACGCATAGAGCATTGAACTGTAGGGGCGGTGGAAAGTTGCGTAATTTCTTTGCTTGTCTATAATTTTAACTGATGGCTATGTAAAGAAGTATGTTTACTTAATTACAGTTGCCTGGAAGATATTGCTACCTAGCAATAAGGCCGCCTGTTGCTTCTTATATTCTTGTTTGTGTCTGTACCTTATATCTTTGTGTGCAATAAAGAATATTTGTTGACTATGTAAAGGAAAAAATAAGTAAACTAAGGCCTACTTGCGGACCGAAATAAACCCGGAGTTAGCTGCTAAGACAGGGCCAAAGAAATAATTTCTATTGATTTATCTTGATTTAACCCTGTGTTAGCAGCTAACTCCGGGTTTATTGCTTTAATTCCGGGCTGCGCAAGTTGGGCCTAAGTAACATAATCTGTATATTTTTCATGTGAAGTTAACACTGCGCAAAGAAATAAAAACTTTTTGCACTGTTTCTTACTATTACCTTGTGACGATGTTAAAACATGGTTGGGCCTTACGCACGTATACGAGTACTTTTTAATTGTCAGTCTTTATAAATATTTACGAAATACTTAAATTGATACACCGCCTGACAATCTCATGTACATTATCGTCCCACAAAAACCACATTACCTGCCTAGTAACTTAGGCTAATTTCTGGACTGAGCTCTTGTCGGAGGAGCCTCTTCCATCCCTCCCTATTCTTTGCCTTCTTTTTAACATCTTGATACGACATGACACCCGTCTTTTCCTTCACCTGGTCTAGGGACGTCGGTTCTAGGCTAATTTAAGCGTCAGAATTTCAAGGGAATATTGCGTGACATTTAATTTAGAAATCATATGAGTTATTATAATTAAAGCCAGCTATGATAATTTTGCTCTCTAGTGAAAGAAAACATCCTGTGGAAACTAGCATTTAACTAGAGAAATTCTGGCCTTAAGAGTTAAAAGCCGGTATGGTGGATTTAAGTAGGTATCTACCTAATCACACTTGTTAACCTCAGGGCCCTGTACCGATTGGTTTCTTGCCGTTTCGTCTGCTATTAATATTATTGCAAAAAGTACGGAAAATAGGAAAGAAGAAAAATTCTTTAAAAACGTGTTCCAATTTTAAATGAAAATTGTCAAATTCACTTCCGGAAAAGTTTTTCTTATCGACACTACTAAGGGGCCGTTCAAGTATTACGTAAGCACTATGCCCCTTGCGGCGGGCGGGCGGGCCCCCCTTGCTTTGCTTATTTTGGATGACATGGGGGGTAGGGGAGTCTAGATGATGATTACGTCATCGGTAGTTATTTACTTTTTTACACGAATGGCAACCCTCACATTGTCTTTGCTTGAAAACCTAATCTATCCTTATTTTATTTTCTTATTTTTAAAATTATAATTATAATATTTAAAAAAAACAATATATTAATTGAAAAATGTTTACGTAAGCATGGGGGAGGGGGTAAGAGCTTTGCTTACTTTTGCTGACAAGGGGGATGGGGGGGTAAATAATTGTAATAAATCTGCTTACGTAATACTTGAACGGCCCCTAACATGTATTGTAGGTAGATATTTAGGTAGTTATAGAAATGAAAAGAAAAATCATTTAATCCTGTAGGTTTTGACAACACTTAGGACGGGTCATTTTTTAAAGTTAATGCTAGATTCGCAAGAGTGCAGTTTTCCCCAGAGAAGAACCTAGCAAGAACGTAGAAGTTAGGAGGAGTGGAATTTTATTTATTTATTGGTTCACCAACATATTTACAACTTGGAATATACCTAGATATTATCATACAATTATGGTATAGCGTAAAATATCTTTCATTCTTTAATTTAAATTAAATACCTACTTATTTTAAAAAAACTCTGCGTTATCTACCTATCGTATAAAATAATGATTAATCCCAATAAGTAACCAGATGGTTTTTATTCAGCGATCTGCTTTCTTTTACTCGTAATGTGAATTAAATGGCCCAAACAAAAGAGTTTAGGGGAAAGTTTGGTCTAGTTATGTATCTATTCACTTTTGATTTAATTTTTCTGTAGTTAAGTTAAAGAAACGTATTGAATGCTAAGATAAATTCATTTCGATAAGTACCTACCTAGACCTACCTACCTACTTCATTAATACTTATACAGGGTGTAACAGAAAGGGGGTATAATTCCAAAACACAGCGATAGTCCTCATGAAACTGAACAACTTTCCCCAAGGAACATGGAACTCGAAAAAAAAATTCGCCTCCCCATACGAAATGTCCGATCGATCAGCTGATCGAGTAGGTATGGGTGATCCAATTTGTTTCGAGTTACGATCCATGTTCCTTGGGGAAAGTTCAGTTTCATGAGGACTATCGCTGTGTTTCGGCTTTACACCTCCTTTCTGTTACACCCAGTATAGGGTAGTCATCTTATATCTTGGTACATGGAAAGGTAGGTACATGCATAGTTTCGATGTGGCATTTTTAAGTTTACTTACAAAATCCGCACACTGTAGGTACTAATTAACTAAAAGCACCTAATTGGCACCTTATCACTCTCTGTATAAGAGTAGGCTCGTGCCCCTCGTTGGGGACATATATATGGGCTGATAACAACAACAACCTAATTGTAGATACTTTTTTTTGCCTATGTTGTCCCGCTGCTGGGCAAAAGCCTCTCCCATGCTTCTACACACATTTCTGTCGGTGGCGATTTCTCACCAATCATCCCTAAATGTATCTAGATACTAAGCATGTAAAAACTTTTTTAACTTATCGACGACAAAGAAACCAATAACAGAAACATATTACATGAATCGATCAAGTTCAATCGACCGGCAAACAGTTAATGTATACCTACTTAGTTCCTTCATTACCTCGGACATCCGCACTTTACGGTGCAGTAGTGGTGACTGCGGAATTGGAACTTTTACTAAGTAGGTGTAATTTTTTACATGAATGAAGTGTTTATACCTACTAGGACATTAATATTTCACATCACAGAAAAAAAAGAACGATAAAAAATCTATTGTCTGGGTTTATAATGGGTCAGTGGGATGTAAGAGGTTAAAACATTGCTAATGAAGTAGGTATTTTCTGTAAGTAGTTATGATAATTTGTGACTTTATGTAGTAGCTACAACTTGCTAATCAAGAGATTTAATTGTTGCTATTTACGTGCGCGAAAAGTAATGAAACTTTATAACTAAAATAAAACAGAAAGAAATCGTGAGATTCGAAAAAAGATCGTTAAACCATATATTTATGCATTATTTACGAGTAGGTATCTACTTAAATACTTTTTAGAATAAGATCCTAGAATTACGATCAGTAGCGCAAAATTGTGCTTAAGTTATTTACAGATTGATTTATCACAGCTTCAATCTCATATAGAGAGTTGGCTGAATCCCCTGTAGTGGGGACGTTAAAAGGGCTGATGATCATGACCGCTTTTGTTTTTTGATAAATGAAAGCCTATAATGTCAAACTTAAGTGCTTCTGGTTCTTTTGTTAATATTATAAAAGCGTAGGTAGGTACACTTACCACTATAGGCCCAAGCTCTACCAAGCTTTAATTGCGCGAAGAACAAGGTGAGATCATCCTCGCATTGCGAATCCACGTACAGATGCACTCCAACAGTTATCTGTGGCCAAACCACGGCCAAGAACGTAGGGTCGTACAAATTCATCAAATCCTCCAAATTCCCCATTTTGCGCGGACCAGTCACTCGATTCTTTTTTCTTTGGTTTTGGCGGGAAACTACACATTGAGCCACTAACACCAGCACGAATAATGTAAAAACTTTTTTATCCATTTTTTTATATTTATTTTTTTAATGTTTGTAAGCGAGGCGTGCGCATGCGCGGCGGTTTGGCGGTAGTATACGCACAGAGCTGCACGCATGTGCTGCCTTGCCTCTATATACCTAGTTCTATTGTTTACAATCTTTGAGCTCACTCATCAAGACTTGCTTTGTAATAAATGAATAATGATGTGAGATAAGTGTTTTCTAAATGCCTTCTGCTCAACACTTAGTTCCGACATAAGATTGAATAACTATACACTGCTAGTGCAACAATTAATTTACATTGAAAAATAACAATTGTACTTTAACATAATAGGACTTTGTTATTGATATAAAAAGTAACTACTTACAAGTTCTTACCACGTACTTATACAACTTTTTGGACATCTTTTAAATGATTTCCTTATTAAAATGGGCTCAGATAAAAAAAAAAAAAAACTGTATGTGGGTTGCTAAAACTTGATACTCCTTTTCAAAACTTTTTTAAAACAATAATTAACCAATTACATCGATACAAATAAATTTCATTACCCGTTTCATGGTCCGACAAGAATTCATTCCTCAAAGTGGCACACATTGCCTACTTTCTATACACCACAATAGTTTACTTAGGACTTAAGCAGTATGGATGCTCATTGCAATAAAATTTCAAGATTACTCTTCTGGATTTCGATTAGTGCTAGTCAACAACTGTTAGTATCATAATTTTATACAATAGTACTAGCAAAATAAGTTCAGTCACCGATGTAAGCCTGCTGAAGTGCTGAGTCGCCTAATAATATGTACAATTAATTACCGTGTATGCAAAATGGTGTTATTTTTAAAGTTCCTTTTTTGGTGTATGATCGTTCTAATATTAGTTTCTTTTTAATATTAACTAGCTGACCCGGAGAACTTCGTTCCACCTTGGCAATAAATGAGCAGACTTTTTATTTTTGAAAATAGAATAATATGTATTAGGATACGTTTTTTAAAAATAAAATCTATTTTTTTTAGTATTAGGACATAGGTGTCCTCCTGGTTCGTAGCTCCCTCTTTCCTTACCAATTTTCAGCTAAATCAGTTCAGCCGTTCTCGAGTTATAAAATGTGAAACCAACACGACTTCCTTTTATAAGATTAATGCTCCCACACTGCATGTTATGACATGTTTGTAAGCATTTTATAACAAACATATAGTTTAGGTAGGTACTAACTTTTTGTTATTAAATGTTTACTAAGCGCCAAAACACACGGTGAAACGCAACTGAAACGAAACGTTTCAAACTAGTCGCGTCGTGTGTGGTTTTCTAAGGAAGTCTATAGCAGAAACTGCGATGCAACTCAAAAGTAGCAGTTTCAGTTGCGTTGCATTTGCGTTTCACAGTGTGTTTTGGCGCTAACGTTACTAAACATGCAATGTGGGAACACCATTACTCAAAAATCATGCAATCAATCGAAATGACGCGGTAAGTCTTTCTGCCAAAACTAACTTACTTCCACGGTCGTACTGTACCTACAGATACAATTAAATTGATCAAGCAGTGTTTTATTGCTATTTTTAAGCAATTATCAATCAACTGAGATTGATTAGAGTCGATCCTCAGAGACGTGGGTAATGATCAGTTTACCATTGAAGAGATAATTTTATTTACAAAAACTCTTAATTTCGCGATTTTTTATTCTACATGCTTTTTATCGACATAATACTTATCTGACACGCTGCTTTCCCATCGTGTGATCGTAACAAATAGAGGAAAATGGTCTCTGCGTACCCCGGTGCGATGGCGGCATGTCGATTCTTTATGGATTAACAAAACTTAACTATAACAATTTTCAAATTTTAACAGTTTTACCTCAGTTACAGACTGTTTTTTTTTATAGCAATTACCATTGTGTATTCTGCCAATGTCATGTTAATCCTTTACAAATCTTCCTGCTTTATGGTCCTTTTACACACAAGGCCAATAGACGAGACAATCAAATAAGCCGAACATTGGCTTCGTGAGAATAAAGCCAGGCCAATGATTGGCTCTATTCTCACGAAGCCTCGTGTAAAAGGACCAAGGTAGGTAGGTAGGTATAGGTCTACAGTGTGACAAGGATCTTTCGGCGTGTGGCGGAAATCGGAACTAACAATATCTTCCTGTAAAACATTATTTTGAGTTACTTATTCACCCCCCACGCCCTCCTAACAATGTCACTCAAGTGCCAATAGATCCTTGTACCACTGTAGTTTGACCTTGAACTCCCACAACATCCAAATAAAACACCCAAAGTTAGTAATTACATTTATTACCTGTCAAAAAGACAATAGCTTAAAATTATTTCATGTACTTAGTAAATAGAATTAGCTAGATTTAATCATACTGTCGCCACAGAGTCCCTGACGCACACACACACTCGCTTACATCTGTCGCAGCCGCTTGTTCGGCCGCTGGCCGTCGTTCATGAAGCCACCCTGTGGGAAATGTATAACTTTAATGTTGGTTTTTTAGGTTATTTGACAAGACACATTGGACCTTATTAAAAAAAAGTAAATTAAAACTGTCTTGATTGGATTCCTTACGTTAAGTGCTATGCTATGATTATGATTTAATGGTACAGATTTTTTAATGTTACGTAAATATAAAATGACTATTTTTAATATCGAAACGTTTCAACTTGAAACGTTGCGTATTTTATAAAAATATGGCGTAGATTTAATTATTTTACAAGAATATTTAATAAAGCATTATTTTAAGTTAATCAATCCAAACCGAATAGTTAGAACACCCAACCAATGAAATTTCGTCAAGATACGTTAAGAGTGCAAAATTTTGATATTTTACTGCAAAGAGGTGACAAGTCCATGATAAATTAAAACCTAATAGCACCTTAACAAATTACTAATTTATTTACATACGTTCAAAATCGAGTAGAATATTAAATAATCGATAATACCAAACACATAATAAATCATCAAAAAGAAAAAACAATAACATTTACAGTAATTAGTTATGAAATTACTAATACCTAACTAAAATAACATCTGTGGATGTAAACATTGGCTTATGAAACTTGTAGGCGTCACTTCAGCAATATATTTAAGTGTTGATACAAAATCACTGTTATTATTATTATTTAGTAACAAATACAACACTAATCACACTTTTGTTTATTGAAACAAATATCAAGTCATTGTAAAACAGTGTGTAAATAGATGACAGTTATTATTTTGGTAGCTTGAGCGTCACTGGTTTATACGTATGAGAGGCTATTAACACGTCATTGTCCTGTACATTTAATTGCAGTATACCTAACCTATAAATACGTATAGTGACCAGACGTATATAGATCCATTCACACATCGATTGCTTTGACGTGTGAATGGATGCAAAGCTTAGACTTAAAGCGCTTCTAAAAGTCCGTTTTTCCGGACAACAACGATTCATTGTCCGTTATGCGTTGGTGTATGGTTTGTAATGGACGTGTACACGCATCAGACAGCCATCCGGCAAAAAAAATATGGCATTCGTTTTTTTTTCCGATGGACGTCCGATGCATGTACAAGCGCTCTTATACTGCAAAAAACGTGCATGACAATGCCGTGTGAGAGGGATCTGACTTGAGATTTGTGACGACGAAAAAAAGCTTCACTATAAAAAGTTATCTGGAAACCCTAATGTTAAATAAAAGTAGTAAAACGGTATTAGTTTTAGATTAGAAAAACTACATCGAAAAAATGTAACAAATTACCTATTTTTGTATTTAAACACTTTTCATTTTCATAATGTATAAAAGCTTAGAATTACCTTAGCAGTGTGCAGTGGTAATATAGGAGTTGGACTAGAAGTAATTCTGAAAAGAATGCACAGAAAATTAGGCAAAGAACATTGCAGACCTACCCCGTGTCGCGTTTGTGTATGTACTGCATTTCTTTGCACACATTTCTATGCACTCCATTCAAAGTGATAAAAAGCATGCGCGGCGACAGAAATATAATAAAAAAAAGAAATCATAAAAAAGCTCGAAATAATTTGCAAAAAAATACAGTAAAAATGTTTTTGGGGGTTTATGGGTGTGATCTTTTGTGTAAGTATAAAATAAATAAATAATAAAAAAAAAAAACTCTATCATAAATGACAAGTAATAAAACAATATAAAAAGTAGTATTCCTTATCAAATGAAATATTGAAACAAAATGCTATTGAACAGATAAACGATAGCTATTATTTACGCGTCACGTTATCTGCGCACGCGACTGCATAGTTTTTACATATTGCTTGCCAAGATACTGTAGTACGGTAGAGATAAGTTATAGATGTACAAAATGTAACCTTAACAATTTATTTAAAATAATCAATTTAGTCTGTCTACCCTGATCACAGTTATAAGAAGAAATAAACATTTTTCTTAAACTCTGATTCTGATTCAACAACTACTCTGATTGAACAATTATTTTATTTTGCTACTGATCTTTTAAAAAATAAATTAACTCGACACACATAACTACAAAAATACGTTTATATGATTATAAATCTACTCAGTCAAAAATCTAATAGAACTTTAAAAAAAAACCACACGAGTCTCATTTGTAAGACGCAACTTATTTCACCGGTACTACTGTAAATCTGTTCTAGTTATTCCACTAAAGAATATGCATAGTTAATTTTATAATTGTAAGTAATAGAACATAATTACTAAGTTGTTATGCTAATCAGTGTTTAGGTGAATGTACGCACGCGTGTAGTATGAATGATGGTAAAATATGGGGAAAGTTTCTGACTATGTTATTTCTATGGTATTACTGTAGTAGTGTTGCAACTTATATTTATGGTCCTAATGTACTTATTGGTGTATTTGTGACGCTACTATAAGCAAGAAAAGTGCAATAATTTTGCTGTACAATTGTGATATACACAAAGCTGAAGAGAGGTAGACTGTCCTTAATCCTTAGTTTAAGTGTTTCAAACTTTTCTTGCCCACGACATTTTAGATAGATTAAAAACCGGTTTTTAATCTTGGGGTTCAACATTTTATTGTTACAATTTAATGTACTTAACATTAAAAAATCAAGACTACAAAGGACTTACATAGATGAAATAAAGAGGGAACAGAAGTTATGTTATATCAGGTGCTCAAACGGACGGTCTCTGCCGTGATAGAGCGTGACGTAGTCGACAAGTGCCACGCTCTTAAATAATAAACGATATAGAGCTACAAGGATCTTTTGGCACGTGGAGGAAATCGGAACTAACGATGTCATCTTGTAAATTTCACACCCACGCTCTCCTGACAACGTCACCCAAGTGCCAATAGATCCTTGTAGCACTATACGGTGTCTACTTTTCTCTTTAGCTGTGTGTAGTATAGTATAACAGTGCTATGTATGTGTACAGGTGTATGCGTTACATACCGGGCGCCCCATGAAGGGCTGCGGCGGGAGGTAGGCGGGTGCGGGCGCGAACCCGCCGCGGGGGAACGCGCCGCCGCGACCGCCGAACCCGCCGCGACCGCGACCTGCCGGACATTGAACAAAAATAAGCTAATGTAATGCTAATGAGAATTGAATAACATTTAATCAAGATATTTTATGTATTTCTTTGATATATCTTAAGTCTAAACCCAATTGTCCACGGAATCGCACGTCATTCGCACCGAAACTGAGAAACGTTTTCTCTTGAATTACAAATGCTAACGATAAACTGGGTTAAAGTTCCTCGTGACGTCACGCTTCATTGCAATTCTTGGAAGTGACGTCAAAAGCCCCCATTCTGTAACTTTGATGCTCTCTATCTTTGTATTTATTAATGTATTTGAAAAAGCAAAAGATATTTGTTCATTATTTTTGAACAGTCTAACAGACGGACTAAACATAATGCCATTTTTAAAAGTAGCTATTATCTCGTTTGAACTGTTAGTGAGTACATACCTCTGAAGTTGCCGCGCGCGTTGAAGGCAGCGGCGCCGCGCGGACGGAAGTTGTTGTTACGGTTGTTGGGACTGTTGTTGACGGCCGCGTTGGTGTTGTTGCGGTTCTGGTTCGAGTTGTGGGCGCGTTTGTTCTATAAAACAAGCGTTATAAGTTTTACTTCTGAATGAGAGAGTTGCTTTATTTTTTCAATTTGCTAGCGTCTTTTAGACACTATTTCACGGAACTTGCGCCAGTTTTTGTCGCGATATGATTTAAGTAGATAACTAAGTTTTTTTGTCATATAATGTGGTTTCATTTTATTTGTATAATTTACTGAATAGATATATTACAAGACTACAAGCCAATGTAGACTCAATTACAAGCGAACAGAAGTACTGGTAAATAAGTCTTTTAGATTGAATAAGGTAACCTAATCGGGAGTGTTGATTCTGTCCAGCTGAACTGCTGGTTGTCAGAACCATTGTCCAGCAGAGCGATGGCGCTTTATCGCTTCCTAAGCCAAGCTTTGTAACCTGATCTATAAATAATTGAATGCTCCCATGAGGCTGGCATAGCGAGAGTGGTTGAAGCCTCGACAAAAATTAGATTTAAAAGAAAAAGGTAATCTAATCCAGCGTTAGCTTTAAAAAATATCAACATGTTCAAATGCAATAGATATTTCAAATAAAGGTAATTTGACTTTTACTTTGTAATTTTCGTGAGCAAATACATGGCAACATTTGCAACCCTGTTTGTGCATGTGTGTGTATGTGTTACCTTGTTGACATTAGCGTTGTGTGCCTTCTGATCATCATCGTCGCGGTACTTGGACACGGTGACGAGGAACCCGTTGATACGCAGCTCGCGGTCCAGCTTCAACGCCCGCTCCACCGCTTCTTTCTCGTGGAACGTTACTCGCACTGTTAGAATATAAGTCTTTAAGCGCTTTTGTTTTATGCGTTGCGGGAAGCGTCAGACGCATGCGATCAAGTTTCTCCATACAAAATCGACGTCTGCGCGCCGCACTTGTTCTCTTCTTGCATGGTGACAGACATGCAAAGTTTTGGACGAGTCTATAGATTTATTATCTTTATCCTTCGATGATTTATCTTTATAACCTACAACATACCAGAGACCACTTCCTTCCACTTGCTACGACACAAACACACTTCTTTCGCTTATCTACATTCATCAGACGCCTTATACGCACGTCGGAAAGACTCTTTACTAAGCCAGGCCTGTCCCACTCGCGCGGATATATATCGAACTGTAAGTAGCAACAGCAACCGCTCTCGAGGGGATAAATCAAGAGCTCACAAGCGAGTTATCGGTGACGGACGCCTCTTTCCCATTAGACCATAGACCACTTCCCTCCACTTGCTAAGCTACAAAAAACAACAAAACCTTCGTACTTACAAATCTTATACTTAGTCTTGCTGAACTCATGAATGTGCGCGACTTCGCCACACTGCGCAAACAGCAGCCTCACGTACTCCGTGCTAGCTTCGTAAGGTACACCGACCAGCACGGCGGTCTCAGCTCGCGACTCCACCGCCACGTTGATCGCGCACCCGTCGAGCACCGTGCCTTCTTCTGACAGCGCCTGGGGGAGGTAGCTTGTGTGACGTTGTGTTGTGCGGCTGAAACGCTTGTTTGTGGTGTGACCAGGTGGGTTAAGGAGTCTTTCGTAGATATTGTTTATTTATGCGAAAAAAAAGAGGTTTGTTTGTCTCAAAAATATCTCAAATGAATGACCGTTTCAAACTGCGATATAGGAACATTAAAAAGAATTTTATTTTTCTGTGATAAGATAATAGATAAGTCATAAGTAAAGATCTGAGACTATAGAGCCAAATTTTCAGTTATTATTCTTGAGTAGTATAAGTTACTAAATTACTCAATTATACACAATTAAATTTCTTAAAAGTATCTAGTTTAAAAATAAAAATAAACAGCTGATAAATAATTAACAAAGATCCTATAAAACCTTGTTTTTAAAAACAATAGGCTATGAAGCCTGCACACATTATCACATAAGTATGAAATGGTTTAAAACTCAGAAGTTCCATTTCATTATCATAAATTAACACACTTTACTGATATGTCGCATACGTCTATACATATTGTAGCGTAAAATCTGGGAATTACATAAGAATTATATATATTTTTTTACAATAAAATATTGCGAAATAAATTATATTTATTACCTGGTCACATCAACAAAACAAGCGTTACTGCCGCAAAACAAATATTTATTCCTCAACATCATTCAATATTTTTACTTTTACAATCTGTTTACAATGCAATCTCTTTTTTCAAATAAACTTTTTAATTTTACTTTTTCAGTTTTTTTTTTTAATTTAAAACTCTTTGGCCTTTAAAAGTTTCATCCAAATCATTGAACTTACCTTGATTTATGTTATCAAGAGGCATCGGAGTAATTTGAAAGAAATATTAGCTTATAACTAAGTTCATACATAATAATATCAAAGGGTTTGTGAACTTTTTGTTCACATAACACGGCCAAATACAATGTATGCACATAAATAGGTATAGTAGTGGTAAATGATAAATACAACATTATCAACAAACTTAAATATTGCAAATAATTGTTTTTATGCCTGGGCCACTTAATTCTAAAAAAAATATAAAGTCTATTTAACTTTTCAAACACTATAATATGTTTTTCCTAATAATTTAACTGCTACAAAAATAGAACCACAGGTTGAGTCCAACAACGCAATGTGCGAAAAACTGCGCAAAAACTGGCAACACCTGCGAGGTCATTGACCCCTAGAGGTCACACCTGCGTGCGTCACCGGAAGTCACTTTTGTGGCCTGGCAGCACTGTTGAATGGTGGCAACACTCGTGTCAAACTAATCAATCAATTTGGCGCTTTTTCCACGCACGGCCGGCGCAAGGCAACTAAGTACTTTAAGTAGCTACTTGGGATTCCTATAGCTAATGGTTTTCCAAGTTATATTTTTCAGTTTTGCCATTTATAACAGTAAATTATTATTGATATGATGAGAACAGGATGTTTTTTTTTTTTTTTTTGTTTATTATTTTTTTTTGTTTTTTTTTATTTAGTAAATGACTTAAATATAAATTCCCAGATGAAAAATAAGTATGTTGTAATTTATCAGTTACCACTTAAATCTGTTTGAAAGATATTTTGATGGATCTGGTGATAAACAGCTGATCTACTACATAACAAAACAAACGTATAAACAATTTTGTCTTTGATTTACTTAAGAATAGTCAAGGAGCCAATGTGTGTCTGTCAGTGTAGCAGACCAGCCTCGTCAAACATTCAAATAGTCACTCATTCTGCACATGACTTCAGGGTGAAGTTAGCAAGGCAATTTGGAAAAGACTTAGCCTAAGTAGGGCCTTTTCAGCACACTGAACAAGGCGCTATCACTAAGCTACTATAATTTTTCATAGAAATAATAAGTTATAAAACTTTTGATTACCTTTTCCAGAGACTCTTTGTTTTTGAATTCGACTATAGCCGATAATGTCGGAGTTGTGGTCAGTTCAGTAACAATGATTGGACCACGTCTAAAAAGAAAGAAAATGTCTCTTGTTAATGCTCCGCTCCGGGCAGACGGCGTACCGAGTGGCGTTGCACCTCGGAACACACATAACATCATTTACTTTTTAAATATTTCAATCATTTATTCATTTAATAAAATCATTAATTTTCAGCTAAAAAATCATGATAATTCAGGGACTGATATTTGAATGTTAGCAAAAACATGTTTTGAAAGGTAACAGCTTGTGTGGGTGTCTACGGGACTTACTTGACGCTGATGACTTCGCCATGCTTGGAGAACAGCTCTTTAAGCTTGTCCTGGTAGTCAAACAGGTAGGTGGATGGGAGGTTTTCCACCAGCAGTTTGCCGGATTCGACCTTTTCCTCTTTCTTGTCGTCTTCTTTAGCTTCGCCATCGCCGCCGTCTTGCTCAGCTTCCTGCTGGTCAGCGCCATCAGGGGCCGCGGCTTCGTCTGCTTGGTCTCCAATTTCCGCCTGTCCGTTGTTTTCCTCTGCGGCTTCTGGAGCGTCAGCTACCTCATTATCGGGCACTTGTTCTTCAGGGGCCGGCGCCGCCGCTTTAGCCTTCGCTGCCTGGTTCTTAGCACCTCGGCCTCGTTTTTGAGCCACCATCTTGAGTGTTGAACTATAACACAAACATTACCCTAAATATACCTACGAGCATCCCAAACACAAGTTTTCGCCGATTGTCTGCCGCCCCACGCGGTAAATCAACATGCAAAGTAACTTGGGCAAGTAGGTATCTACTTGGCGCCTATTCCTAGTTCTCAAGGACATCACTAGAGTGACGCTTCGGCGCGAAACATCGGTACGTTGTACTACGTAATACTATCTGAACGTAAATTAGTAGCTCAGTCTTGTAGATCTACGCTATATTTAGCTTGATGAGTTATCCTCATAACGGTACATGGTCAAAACACAAGCCAAACGCGCCATCAACCATGGCGTTCTTACAAGTGGAAAATTCGTAAGCCCTACGCTAAAGTACTTGATAACGTAACAAGTTTGGATCAATTACACAAGAACTTTGAACAATATAGAAACACTTTTCACTTACGGTTTAGGTATGGGTTCCGAAAATCAATCGAAGCACTTTATAACACGAATAGACGCCAATTTATAAGCAATAATAACACGAAACCGGCATCACGCAAGCGCAGCCGCCATTTAAAAAGTGAGGTTATAGGTGTTGCCGGACTAAAAAAATCTCAATAATCAATAAATTAGCGTTTGACAAATCGATCGATTATATTTTAATTTGGGCTATTTCCTTATGAATTTGCGTAGATGTCGATCATCTATCAATCAGGTAACAAAAAGAAGACCTTTCCGAAAAACTAGGAACTACCAAAAAACAATAATTTGCCTTATAAGAAATAACTGTAAGGCCAGTAATAGCCAAAAAAAAATCACATCACACACGCATGCGCCCACAATGTTGACTGATTGACGTTTGACAAGGCGTAGAAAATAACCTCAAAAATTCTTTCAGTCCGTGAAAGAAACATGCATTTTCGTCTTAAAACTTGAAGAAATAAATACTAAATCTTAAAAATGAAGTCCAAGTCGTTTGACCTAAAAAAGAGTCCAGCTGGAAAAGATAGGGCTAACAAGACATTCGATTTCGTAGGTCTATACAAAAGTGCGGCGGAAACTAACGAAAAACTATTACAAAATCCAAAAACAGTGGAGAATCTTGACAAGGAGAACAGTTTCAATTCGTCGACAGCTACGGGTAAGCGAGAAAATTCGCCGAGCAAGAAAAAGAAGAATATAAAGAATGACGTGTTGGAAATTTCTCACATAAATATTGACGGTCGTAATTTGAATGCTTCAGTTAAGACTTCGCCAGTGAATTTGTCAAGGGCTACGTCCACGCCTAATGGTAGAGTAGAAGGAAGGAAACCACAAAGTGCCGACCCAAAGGTCAAGTCTATAATGAAAAATTCGACTGCAACCTTTGATGAAACTATGGAGGATTATTCATACGCCACACCAACCTCTAAACCTAAGAAAAGGAACAAGTCCGTCAGTTTCATGCTTGATGATACAGAGGAGATCGCTATTAAGAAGACCAAGTCAAATGAATCCCTCAAAGACAAGAAATCTGATAAAAATAAAACAAAACCCAACAAAGCCGAAGAGAAAAAAGCTAAAAAATTAAAAAAGCAATTCCAAGCTGAAAAAGAAAACAAATCTAACATCAGAATGGAAACTGATCAAAATATAGAAGGGCCAAATAAGAAAAATAAAAATAAACATGAGAAACCAAAAAGTATTGAAGAAGCCACTGGCGATTCTGCATCTGATATCCATGTAGATGGACAGGAAAAGAAGAAAAAGCCTAAAAAATTCAAAAAACAAAAGAAGGCAGAAGAAAGTTCCGAACCAACAGAAAATGATGAAAAAGAAGTGGAAGCAGATGTTGAGCAAAAACCTAAGAAATTAAAAAAGAAAAAGCGTTCAGCGAAATCTACAACAGAATATGGCGAGGAACCGGCTACAAAGCTGAAGAAAGAAGTTCCTGATGTGATAGCTGAAGATCTGGAGAACCTTAGCATCGGAGACAACGCTCACACCCTAACCAACCTACTCGACGAAATGGTTGTCGTAGACAAGGACCAGAAAAAGAAAAACAAACTTCACCGTAAAAAGAACAAGCCCAAAACAGCCAGTGTGTCAAGCAGCGAAAACGCAGATTTAGAAAAAATAGAAGAAGGGAAAGAGAAGGTTAAATGGAAGAACCGCAAGTGGAACAAGGATAAAAAAGAAATGACTGACTTGTTGGCTACGTCAGTTATTGTTGAGAATCTTCCTTTGAAAATTATGTGTAGTTATAAGAAGTCTTTGGCAGAGCATTTTGGACCTTGTGGGCTTATTAGAAGGATTGGGTAAGGAAATTAAATCCTATTGAATCTATAATATAAAAATAAATCGCAAAATGTGTTGGTAAGCTCTTAACTCAACAACGCGTGGACCAATTTTATCAATTCTTTTTTTTTAATGTTCACTGATGGTTTTTATGGTGAAAAAAATTCTAATAATTGCCGGAAAAGCCCAAAAACAGCACTTTTCTTTTCCCATAGTAAATAACAATTTGAACTTTATTGCTATAAGGTGGAACTAAGTTCGCTGTGACAGTGACAGCTAGTAAAATAATAATTTTTCTTAGGGCCTCTCTTACAGATAATATTTAAATGACAGATAAACCTGTCTATTTCATAAAACATGACATTTTACATAGAGACAGGCATAGATATAGGATGGTTCGCGCGCGCGATGGAGACAGGTATAAAATATCTGTCAGATACATTTTATCTGTGGATTTTGAAACAGGTCTTAAATTTAATTGATTATATTCATTATCAATTTATCAAATGTTTTAAGGCATAATTTAATATATATTGTTTTGTTTTTCAGTGTAGCTGAAACTTATCCTACAGAAGAGCCCAAACCAGTCTTCACTACAACTATTAATTTCTATAGTGAAGGTGCTGCGTCTAAGGTAAAGTGCTTTATTCTAAAGTTTATTATGTAATCATACAAAAGTAGTACAAAGATTCACCAGTAACTTATGTTCAAATGTGTTTAATACTTTAAAAAGTCTAAAATACTGTTCCATTTTCTTTCATAAATCATCAGACTTAATTCGCTAGTTTAGCATCATCAATGTACGAATCAACAAACTTACATCCAACTCTCTCACTCAACAGGCTTTAGAGGAAGACAACACTACGTTTGAAGGCAGCCGCATACGTGTAAAGAAACCACTGCCGGCAACAGAGACCACTATCGTAGTGCGGTCCTACGCTGAGTTAACTGAACAGAATCTCAGCTCTGTGTTCAGTGGTGCTGGGCGGATTAGGAATATAAGGCAGCCTGTGAAAGGGAAGAAGGCTATAGGTATGGAGTTTTATTTATTTGAAATGGCAACACCATCTCATATTATTAGGTAGCACCAATACAAGGAAGTCCCCTCAAATGTGATAGAAGAAGGATTGGCTGGAAGGAATCTGCTTTCCAAGCCAGTGTTGACTTTTAAAAAAATAGGTCTATCCCAGAAAAAAAAGGTTCTAAAATATTATCTATCATAAACAAAATAAAGCTTTTAGAGAACGATATAATGTTAAAACAAGATCTCATAATAGGAGAGTCTAAACTAAATTCCTTATTTCTTACAGGCACTGCGTTCATAGAATTCGACGGCCCGGAATCAGTGGAACGCGCCCTCAAAATGGCGGAGGACGCGAAAATTGGCGGGAAAAAGATTCATGTGTCAAAGTTCGAATTACGCGGCAAAAATAAAAAGACACAACAGAAGCCCAAAGTCAATCAAGAGAGTGAGAATGAGGGAGACAGTGAAGATTCCAATGATTAATTTTGATAGGTTAAAAAGAGATAACTATAGCTTTGTCCGCGCTAAATGTGGGAGATTCCAGCTGTAGGCATTTTTATTTGTAAAGCGATTTTAGTAGACGAAAACTTTGTTCTCTTGAAACTAATATGGGCACGTAATATTGTGGTATTCTCACACTGCATGCTGTAAAACAAATGTTATAAAATGTTTACAAAAGTTACTAAACATGTGGGAGCACCATTTTGATTCATTTTCAACTTTGTTGGCTGTAGCCAGAGTGCTCGGATACACTCCCCTCGCAACCCGTTACTCATCTGCGATACCTTATTTTTGCGCAATAATAGTCTTCGCTGTAGTTCATGAATGAGAGACGAAAACAATGTGTAGTACCAGATGCTCCATTAAAGGTACGTTACGGGACTTAAGGGTTATTTTATCCCAAAAGGCTCGTGACGTCTAATAGCATTAGCTTTACGAATTTTCTTGCTTTCGTCTGTTTGTCATTAGTGGACTAGAGGGAAAGCAAATCCCTATTGACCCATTATCGGGGGTATCTGGGACTTCACGAAACAATATAGGGTGACTTTAAATGAGTGAACGATAGAAAAGGATATGTATGTACTCGTGATAACAAACAACTTTTACTATAGGACCAAGGTCAAAAATTTTTGAACTCCCCATACAAAATGCACCAGCTAAATTAAAATTCAAAAATAATTTATTCGTAGGTAACATTAAATTTACATTTGAATTCGTCACAAAGTAAAAAATAAAATAAAAAACATAATAAGGAATTTAAAGAACCAAAAAAAGAAAAACATTAAAGGAGGGAAGCTACGCTGACTTCGGAAGGCAGATTCCCCAGAGAAGAAGCCAGCAAGAAACTCTAGAGGTTGCTCTTTTTAAAAATATTGTTTACAATCATTTGTTTACAAAGAACAACTTATATATTATAATCGTGTGGAGCTAGAGCATTAACACACCATGCCCTATTGTCATTAATAAAATCGTTAAAACTATAAGGGTCAGCGCAGACAGAACGGAGCGCAGCGGAGAGGATTTTATTACCGCACTTGAAAATAAACCTTAAAATTTTTACAATTAAGTGCATAAATGCTCGAACCTGACAAAAAATGCTCGCGCGTCCTCGAGGATGCGCGGGAATGCCGGTTCGAGCATTTATGCACTTAATTGTAAAAATTTTAAGGTTTATTTTCAAGTGCGGTAATAAAATCCTCTCCGCTGCGCTCCGTTCTGTCTGCGCTGACCCTAATACGCTCTTTGTAAAAGAGTCCTCTTGATACAACGTTTAAACTTAGTTTCCGTTAAAATTAGTACATTATCAGATATCAACTAATAGTATGGGAGAACAATTTTTTTTGTGACTTCGACCTTGGTCCCATAGTAAAAGTTGTTTGTTATCACGAGTACATGCATATCCTTTTCTATCGTTCACAAATTTAAAGTCACCTTGTATACTTAAGTTCTACGGAACTAAGTTTCTGTCTACTAAAATGGTGAATTGTTTATAAATCAGTCCGCAAATTGATTTGTATTTTAAGTGTTGATTTTGCTGTACGATTTTATAATGACGAGCATGATTTTTAAATATGTTTCCAATAGGTATTGCATTTTTTGTTGTAAAACGAAATTAGAAAAGTAAAATATCAAACTAAAACACTGCTAATTAAAAAAAAAACTTTTAAATGAAATATGAAAAAAAGTGACCAAAACGAAAAACTGCCATTTTATAAATGAGATATTAGAAAAATAAGTATTACTTACCTACGTTAGATGTGCTAAAATCAACACGGAAATGGTCGTGTCTTATCACTTTTTAAATGGTGCGTGTTATAATGCTTTTGAGTCATACACAGACTTAGGTTCAAAATTGTCTTTCCTGTTCCTGATGCTTAAGGATACTGGAGCATCCAATCCTCAAAATGTTTATACAGACCAAAACTACATCGGGCACAGATTATGCGGATATACAATAAGTTCAGGAATTAGCTTCTAGTGTCCTTAACTTTCGGGAACAGGTGAGACATTTTTTGTTTTCTATGTCTGTATGACCCTTTTATACAAACAGTTCAAAAACACAGTGCCAAATTATTAAAGAAAAAAGTTCACAGTACAATTAAATTGTGTTTTAAGTGATTGTGTAGGTATTTGTACGAAATAAAATTTGTTGACAAAATAACCCTTTTTTTCTTATAGTTTCCTTTTTTTTTAAAGAACCTTTTTTTTTGTAGCCTATTGTGTTTTACTGCTGGGCAAAGGTTCCTCTGCGTTCTTCTATGCTTCCCTATCTCCGGCAACTTATGGCCGGTTTGCTAAGTATGCATCTAGATCGTCGCCCCATCTCCTCTTACTAAAAAATGGAGAAATTTACCGAAAGTTCAAAACGCAAAATGCCAAAAACTATGTTTCCGCCCGGGATCGAACCGGGGACCTTCTGCGTGTTAGGCAGATGTGATAACCGCTACACCACGGAAACTTATTTCGGTGGGGCGAAATTATTAACTCCTTTCTGCAGAAACTCCAAAACAAAATATGCGCAAGAGCATGATTTGAAGCTGATACACCATGTATCAAGATTTTAAATAGGTAGGTATATTGATTTTTGTTTTTTTTTCTACGGAGTAACGTTATTTTACACTATTGTACAAAAAAATAATTAAATTTTATATTTTTTATTTTGTCTTCATTACAAAAAAAGACCTGACCGTAGTTATTAATTATTAGAGATGCGCCGAATATTCGTTTACTATTCGGTATTCGGCATATTCGGCACCTCAACCGAATATTCGTATTCGGCTGAATATTCGGTTAAAATGACCATTTATTCGTTTATTTTGTTTAGAAATAATTTGCTTGATAAAACAAGATATTAACCTCATATTCAATTATTTTAAACCAAGGAGCAGTCAATCTTATATCCTCATTTTCACATTTAGGTATTACAAGAGTTATTAGAAGATGATAAAATAAAGATAAGTTAATAAGTGACACTTAAAGATAGAATTTAGAAACCTAGACATTCTATCTAGTGTCATAGGCGCTTTTCTTTATAAACTTTACCTATTTGTTGTATCAAAATTTGTGTGAAAGAACAACCGAATAGTTCGGCCGAACTATTCCGTTCGGTAGGGTTTCAAACCGAATAGTAGGTATTCGGTATTCGTTATTCGGCAAAACCCATATTCGGCGCATCTCTATTAATTATTATCCCAAAAATTAGTATACCGCAGGGAAATAGTTAATCTATCATTAAACTGAGATAATACAATAAAACAACCAAAATAAATTGAAACAATAATTTATTGTGTCCTTAAAGTCAATAGTATGCGTTAAAATTACATTATACTGTATACACAAGATATCTACTTAATAACTTATTTACAATAAGAAATCACGAATAAATTAACACTGGGCTGTATTTCGTAGCAAGACTGAACATTGCATGAACTTAGGTTCAGTTAAGGGCCTGTATTACAAGTTACAGATAAAATTTAACTGACGGATTTTATATCTGTCTAAAACGTGATGTTTTATGACATAGACTTAGGTTTATCTGTCAGTTAAATTTTGTCTGTAAGTGTGAAACGGGGCCATAAGCTTTTTATCTTTTCCAATTTATAATAGAAGCTGAATAAAGTATAAAAAGACGCTTTGATAACTAAGCCTCGACTGCGCATGCGTTTGAACCGACTCTTGCGCATGTTAATGAAAAGCAAAGATTCTAGAATCATATGCCCAAAATCTTAGGGCCGGCGCACACCCGGCGAAAAGCAGCGCAGAGCATTTTTGATTGTCATATTATTATCGACATTGTTATGCACAACAAATGAGCATCGGAGTATGTTGTGTCAAATGATTTTGATTTTTTTTCTAATGAGGACAATGTCAATAGAAATATGACAATCAAAAATGCTCTGCGCTGCGCTCCGTCAGCAGTGCGCCGGCCCATACTGTCTTATATCCTCAAGCAAAGTTACCCTAATTAAGACCTTAACCCCATTAATACTAGATTGAAATACCCACGAATACAGCCCATAAGTCGACTCCACATAAATAATACTTTTAAAACACATAGATATACGAACTTGATATACAAAAATATTTTATTTATTCAGAAAAATAATTCATCTGATTGGTGCATCGTTTTTTTTATATTTCGTTAGGTCATTGTTTTAGAACTTCTTGATGAAATTGACTTTTAAAAGTTGAACTTTAGTAAGCCGGGTTCACAAAGAGCAGCTACCTAACTGTCTAACGCCCGTTCCCAATATTCATCTATCTCTGGTTTAGCCCTACCGGAGACAGAAGTACCTACAATACAAATATTCTTTATTGCACACAAGGATATAAGGTACAGACATAAACAAGAATATAAGAAGCAACAGGCGGCCTATGTAATAGTAGTTATCTGTCTTCGAATTTTTCGTCCCTATAAACCTACCGCTGTCAAAAACGTATGGGATTCTTCTGAAGGATAAACAAAAGTGACAGCTACGTACCAGTTAAGTACTGCCGGTCTCGGATAGCTCTGTCTGTCTTTGAATAATGGGAACGCTTATAAGTGAATATCCAAATTAATTAAATCTCCGAGTAATAATCAACTCGCTAGCATTCACAGATCTGATTAGAATGGTCGAGCTTTTACCTAGAGAGAATGCTTGCTTTGTGTAAGCCCGGCTATTACTTATTTTTCTGTTTAATACAGAATAGTTTTAATTGAATATGCGAATCAAACTTCAGTTACAGAAAAGGCTTCTTTTCTCATTAAACATCGTGCCGTCTTTTTCAGATATTTAGGAACGGCCGAGTCAACTATAGGTTTATCTGCTCTGTCTAGCATATTGATGATGCATTGGTGTGCGGTCACATCTGCGTAACGTACCACGCCGAACGTTCGGTTCAATACACTCGCAATGTGTTTCAAGTCACCTATGACACATCAGCTGAAATTACGTCGCATACATTTACTGTAGCCGCTGAACGTTCCGCGCCGTTACGCAGGTGTGTCGCGACACTAAATCGCGTGCTACAAAACACACTTCCGACATCTTTTTAAATTGACGGAATGCGCCATTTGTCAAACAAAAATTAGAAATATGTTCAATCTTTTGTTCACCCTTTCTGTAACCGGTAGTTTAAAAATACTTTATCCATCTATCAGATTCTAATTGCATCAAATAATAATAAATACATTGAAACAAATATCAAAATCATAATTTATTTATTTATCACCAAAAGCGTACTTTATGGAATATTGGCATTTAGGACAAGTTTCGCGGCTCACCTTGTCAAGGCAATTCCTTGTCTATACTTCGAATATTAAAATTCAATTTAATATCTGAGCCCTAGATATTTAAACAATTTCAACATTCGAGTATATGCCAAATCTTACTCCAATTTTTAAGCTTGCGATCTGGCAACGTCGCATTTTTCTGTCAAATTGTGACTAGTTTGACAACTGAAACGCGAGGGTTACCAAAATATGGCTGTAGTAAGGGACAGCGCTATACGAGAAAAAGATACAGGAAAACTATGTTGCTACCTATCTCTCTTACTACGTATAGCGCTCTCTCTATTACACGTTTAAGTAGGAGTGAGAACGCACACCGGCTACCTATCTCTGTTACTACTTATAGCGTTGTTTCTATTACGCGTTCAAGTTAGAGTGAGATACACAACTTCTGTCATACAATCCAACGTTGCCAGATCGCAAACAGATTTTATTATTCCAATTATGCGATGATGTCAAACCGCGCACTATCTAGCCGCATTATTATAGTTTCAATTTTTATCTGAGTTTTTACTCAGAGCGTTATATCATTATTTCTGGCAAACATTGGTTCATGTACAATAACTATTCATTCAAAAGTTACTCTTGTCAATAATTGTTATAATGTAAACTGTAAGAATTGTAAAACTTTATTTGAAAAGAGCAACCCCACAGAGTTGCTTGCTAGGTTCTTCTCTGGGGGAAACTGCGCTTTGCGAATCTAGCACTAGCTTAAAAAAGTATATTATAATAAGTAATGTAACGGTTTCAAGAGCATTTTTTGTGCCTATGAAATAAATATATTTTTGACTTTGTCTTGTCGGAAACATTCGCCATTTCGGGCCTGTTACACCATCTAAAGATAAAATTTATCTGACAGATTTATACCTGTCTCTGTCTAAAACGTAATGTTTTATGAAATAGACATAGTTTTATCTGGTAGTTAAATTTTATCTGACAGATGTTTTATACCTGTCTCTGTCTAAAACGTAATGTTTTATGAAATAGACATAGTTTTATCTGGTAGTTAAATTTTATCTGACAGATGATTTATACCTGTCTCTGTCTAAAACGTCACGTTTTATGAAATAGACATAGTTTTATCTGGTAGTTAAATTTTATCTGACAGATGATTTATACCTGTCTCTGTCTAAAACGTCACGTTTTATGAAATAGACATAGATTTATCTGGCAGTTAAATTTTATCTGACAGATGTTTTATACCTGTCTCTGTCTAAAACGTAATGTTTTATGAAATAGACATAGGTTTATCTGGCAGTTAAATTTTATCTGACAGATGATTTATACCTGTCTCTGTCTAAAACGTCACGTTTTATGAAATAGACATAGGTTTATCTGGCAGTTAAATTTTATCTGACAGATGTTTTATACCTGTCTCTGTCTAAAACGTAATGTTTTATGAAATAGACATAGGTTTATCTGGCAGTTAAATTTTATCTGACAGATGTTTTATACCTGTCTCTGTCTAAAACGTAATGTTTTATGAAATATGCATAGGTTTATCTGGCAGTTAAATTTTATCTGACAGATGTTTTATACCTCTGTCTAAAACATCATGTTTTATGAAGAGAAATAGGTTTATCTGACAGTTAAATTTTATCTGACAGATGTTTTATACCTGCCTCTGTCTAAAACGTCACGTTTTATGAAATAGACATAGGTTTATCTGGCAGTTAAATTTTATCTGACAGGTGTTTTATACCTGTGTCTAAAACATCTTGTTTTATGAAGAGACATAGGTTTATCTGGCAGTTAAATTTTATCTGGAGGTGGTTAAACGCGCCCTTAGGGTTATTTTCTGCCAGTGCTATAATTATGATGAAATAGTTTATTTACCAATAACCGCGTAAGCATTGTGCTAGTTGCGAAGCAAGGGTTCGGCCAATTTAAATAGGTCCCTAGGAACTACCTAACTCAAATGTAAAGTGAGGTTTTCTTAGAATGGTCGAACGCTGCTTCGCGAAGCTCGCCTAGTAAATACGCGACCATTACGCTATTTGCTTCATGCACAAAAAATATATAGGGTGACTTTAAAGTAGTGAACGATAGAAAAAGATATGCATGTACTCGTGATAACAAACAACTTTTACTATGGGACCAAGGTCGAAATCACTCAAAAATTTTTGAACTCCCTATACAAAATGCTTCAGCTGATAGTATGGGGGACCAATTATTTTTTTATGATTTCGAACTTCGCCCCATTGTAAAAGTTGTTTGTTATCACGATCATATACTTTTCTATCGTTCACTAATTTAAAGTCACCATAAATATGATTTAAACCTGTATGTACTCGAAATTGTAAATATTCAGACGTCTTTCATGTTTTTTTTTAACTTTTTTTGAAACTAGTCTCAAAAGACACCAATATTGTATTGCACATAAACCACGCAATGCCAGAAAGTCACTTCACTTCCACAGTTCACAAACTACCCGCACTTCAAGTCAATTTGATCTGCTAATTATAGTTATCTATTTATACGAGTTTGAGGTATACTTATGTAGATGTAATATGAAATGATTTTTTAAAGATTTGCGTGTAAGTATTACACAGTTATTTAATAGCTATACACGTAGCGAAACTGAAGTAGTTTTAGACAAAAAGAAATACGTCAAAAATAGTAATTACCAATTTTGAATTTAAAAAAAAAATGAATTTTGATTTATTGGCGTGGTTGCAACGCTGCAGGTTGTCAGTTCGATTCTCACAAGAAACAAACTGATCTGTGATGGACAGAGATGTTTGTCTTAAGTCTGGTGTCTGTATTTATTATTATGTATTTAACAGTTTATTGTAATATAGAGATAGAGAGTACATAGAGACAGAAAAAAAAAGAGAAGTTATACAAAAGGTACAGCATATTTCTAAAAGAAATTTCTCTGTTTATAAATGACAAATAAACATCAATTACTTTGATGCTCGTAGTCAGCAACACGTGGTAGCGGCTGATTGGCGCGCTCTCGGTTCATATTTTAAGCCCCGCCCACTGCGGTTACTATTTCGCGGAACTATTTTTTTATTTACGTTTCAATTTCTTTATTTTGTACACCATAGGTTTTACAGGATGTTATTACAATAGTTGCCAGTACCTTTTTTAGTATTGTTATATTCGTAGACTATAAATACCTCGAACTCATAAAAATAGCAGTCGAAAGTCCTAACCTCACTGTATGTCGTGCTATGACGTCACATGTCATAGTACCTGTCGACGACGGTCGCCTCCTGTTACGGATGTCGTTGGTTCGGGACCGGGATACTGTCAAATAAAAATAGTTATGAAAAAGTTAATAATCCATACAATATGCACATAAATAGAAAAACACTTGACCGACAGAAGTTGGAAACTGAATTTAATCCTAACAATGTTTTATGGTATCCGTCACGCCTCTCTCCCGTTAGGGTAGGCAGAGACCACTTCCTTCCACTTGCTACGATCCAGACATTTGTTTCGCTTTTTATACCCAGTAATAAAAAAACAACTTACCCATAAAAAGCCGGAAAACTAGTATCAGTATTGAACTGAAAATTAACAGGCGTCTTAGGCGATGCGCAGGAGTACGACAGATAATCATCTGACGCATGTAATTGCCTATTCACATTAGGTTCGGACGCCGATCGTGTGATCTTCGGCATTGCTCGCAACATGCTCTCGAGTGAAGCCAAGATCAATCTGAATTGTGGTCGGTCTTCGCGCACGTATTTGATGCAGTTTTCGAATAAGCGTTTTAGCGCTTGAGGCGCGTCTTGGCGGAGTCTACGTGCGTCTGGTTTGAGTAGGCCGCGGCCTACCATCCATAGGATCTGCGAATAAAAGTCATCATGATCATTTCCTGCTGAGAATAGGCCTCTAAAATGATTTTCCTACGCAACCGATTAAGTGTCCCTTACATCCAACGAGACCGTCGTAGTTATAAAAAAAAGTTTTTAAAACCTTAACTCGACTATGGAAAAACGATTTACAACGTAAGAAAGAAACATTGAATAGATTTACCCATTGTGCGGACCTCGAGTACGTGATAGATAAGACAAGTCAGCGAGCGTGAAAATATTCCTGCATCGATATGATTCCGCTGCATCAGCAATCACGTAGCCTATCACGTCCGCACATATCATCGCGCGGCCAGCATCATAGTATATAAGCGTAGCTCTAAGTCGTATTCAGTTGTATTGTCCGGTCCGGTCCAGAGCCTCCAGTCCAGTACTGTCCAGTAGCCTAGAGTCTTATCACCATGTAACTCCAATATAACATCTGCAACTACGCTGCGACGTTTTATTGTCACGTTTTATTGACCCTTTTTATTCTGGCCGGAACACCCATAAATACATAGACGAAGCCGTCGAAACATGTTCAGAGAATAGCCGTAGCCGTAGTAGTATGCGTTTTGGCTTTGCCGTAGTCGAGTAAAAACTTATTAAGTAAAATTACGTGTGCTTGTGTATTTGAAAGTAAACTATAGGTTTTTTTTTCATTACTCTTATAGTACATGAAAATGAAAATGAAAAGTGTTTTATTCAAAAATAGGCAAAATTCATTACACTTTTTTGATGTCACTTTTTTAATCTAAAACTACTGCCGGTTCACTACCTGTATAGCCGAGAGGAAGAAGACGGCAAGAAACCTTCGGCACAGGGCCCTACGTTATGTGCAATATATCTTTTTTTTAAATCGAGACTCTTATATACAATTACATGTTGACTTAACTTGTTATCACAGTAATTTACATTTCATACTTGTCATATAAATACATACATACATATCTGTCACGCCTGTTTCCCATCGAGGTAGAAAGAGACAACTTCCCTCCTCATCCTACTTCTTTCGCTTCATCCACATTCATTTATCAACAACTATGCTATCACCCACCTGATCCTTATTATTAAGATGCGCATACGGCAGCTCGGCCGCCATGAGCTCGTACAACACGACCCCGTACGCGTACACGTCCGAGTACGCGGTGTACGGCTGCGGCTCGTCCATACGGATCACTTCCGGCGCCATCCATAGGATCGAGCCCGTTGGTTGCTGCCATTGGATGCCGCCGGCTACTGATGTGTCTATAGAGATAACATAAGGACAATTGTAAGTTTTGAATAGGTACGAGTAGATTTTAGGGTTCCGTATCCAAAGGGTGAAATTTCCGATTTCACCCTATTACTAAGGCCCTTCTCCCATTACGATACGCACAAGCGACTCAAGTCTCCAGTCAGTCTCAAAGACTTGTCACCGCGAATTATCTCACATACATTTGAATGCAGGCGCGCACACTACGATACCGGTATCCTACGCGGCCGCGACTAGTCTCGCGCGACTCGACATGTTGTTCGTTTCGCTTTTGTCGCGTCTCGCGCAATGTCACGTGCTGTATGCAATTCGACAAGATGCGTGGCGGAGGAAGAAACAAAGTTGGCAACTGATATGGGCGCCCGCAGCTACCTCTGCAGCAATACAACCGATAACACAGTTCTTGCAGAACAAGAACACGAAAATAATATTAACTTACCCGACCACCGCACTTTAGCCGTGGCTAGACCGAAATCTCCGATCTTAACCGACCAGTCGTCTCGCAGGAATATGTTATTTGATTTCAGGTCCCTGTCGAACAAATATTAATATAAGTAATCAAATATTACCGGCTTATTTATCAAAGCGGACGTCAATTTACGTACACTTACGTTTATCTTACGTAAACGTACGGAAATTGACGTTAGCATACAAGAATTAATTGAACCATACGTAAATGGACGTAAGCGAACGTCAATAAACGTAACCGTGCGTAAATTGACGTTAGCGTGTGTAAATTGACGTAAGCGTTCTTGAATTGACGTAAGCGTACGTAAATTGACGTAACCATATGTAAATAGACGTAAACATGCGTAAAGTAGCGTCAAGCAACAAACCTGTGTATAATATTCTTTGCATGCAAATAGTCCATGCCCTGGGCAGTCTGTCGCGACACATCAATGAGGTACAGCATTGGGAAGGGAGTCTCCAGCACGTGTAAGTGCTGGTAGAGCGAGGAACCTTCGCACCACTGCGTCACGATGGCCAGCGAGGGTTTGGAGACGCAGCCCATGAACAGTAGGATGTTGCAGTGTCGCGTTTTGCGGAGAACTGCCACCTGGGGTGAAGCATTATAGATAGATAAATTATTTACTCACGTAAATAAATAAACGTAATAACAAAATAAAATAATAATATATTATATATATTTTTTAAAGTTTGGAAAGTCATAGTGCACTTCCACAAAGTTACATTAGAGCGCGTACTCATTAGCAAGCTGAAACCGTTGCGTGCACTGTAATCAAAAAACAAAGTGTGTACTCGTAGAAGTTTCGCGAACCATTAGCGAACAACATACAGACTGGTTACAGTAAATGCAACAGTTACGATTACAGCCACCGGCCATATGGACTAACGACCTAGTGAAAACCTAGTGAAACTAGTCGCGTTGGAGAGAAATTGGAGGGACCTATGCTCAGCAGTGGGCAGCTACAGGCTAATAAAAAGAAGAATATAAATAAAATTATGAACCTACCTCATTTTTGAATGCCTGCAGTTGCGCCGGAGTGGGTGTCTTAACGTTTAACGTTTTGACAGCGACCGGCCCGTGCCAGTGCGCCTTGTATACTGTTCCGAAACTGCCCGAACCTGTACACATACAAACATTATTAAAATTATTTATTCATTTATTTTTCTCATGTAATAAGCTTTCTCGCATTATTATGCAGACCCTTCAGATTTACATAGATACAATAGATTCGAAAGAAAGATGCATAAAATATTTATGAAGTGAAACATAGGTTAAAATTTTCCGGAAAAATCAAGGGAGCCTCCTTTAACCCCACCAATTTAAATAAAATTGTTTGCTGCTGGCTTTAGTTTTAGGAACCTATTTAGGTATAATAAAGAAATTAATACAGATTTGTTACAGTTATGGAGTTAAAATTTGTCTGAAAGGCGAAGGCTGAAAAACAGCATTGTGCTGAGTCCTAAGCCATTTCATAGCATAAGCTACTGTTTCTTTTACATTTTCATATTTATTTATTGAACTATTATGTCTTTTTTATTTTTTTATCAATCTGTCATAAATGAGCTACGCCTGTGTCACGCCTCCATCACGCCTGTATCACACCTGCATCACACCTGTATCACGCCTACATCCCGCCTGTATCACGCCAACATTACCTATCCTAGCTCCGATGAGTATCTCGTCGGCATGTATGACCCAATCATCGTAACTCTCGCGCGGCGACAGCGCATTCTTCCACGACTCGTCCGCTGAACGCGCACGCGCACGTCTCGGTCGTAGCGTGCCGGTTGGGGACGCCTGCGCAATTGGAAGGGGAATTAGTTAAAATCAAATGGAAAGATGGATTCAGTGTACACAGACTACTGTTCTCTTGCTAAGATTAAAACACGATTCTTATATTCATCAGTTTCTTCATACATGCACACACAAGTCAAAAGTACCCTAAAACCGACGTACATGTATGAGCCGACCGATGAATGTGGATGAAGCGAAAGAGATGTATTTGGATCGTAGTAAGTTTAGTAAGTCTAGGGAAGTGGTCTCGGCCTATGGGAGAGAGGCGTGACGGTTATGGAAATTGTATAACATACATACTTACATATCTGTCACGCCTCTCTCCATGTATGTATTGGTTAAATAATTACCTGCGTGCTTTGACTATGTGGCGTGTCGTCTTTTCCTTTGTCATCTTTACTGCTTCGCGACGAAGATGTTAGATAGTTTGATGACTGGGGCGAGTTGCTATTACACTAGAAAAAATTTTTTTATTGTACATTTTGGAGTTGGAAATTTTGCGAATTGGACATCAGTAATTTGGCATTTCGAGATTTGGAAAGTACAGTTCCGGTGACTGTATTTTACATAGCATTACAAGTTTAAAGGAAAGCAAAAGAAAGTTTATAAATCAAATACACATCATTAGATAACATTAATATTGCAAATACATATTTAACAAATCTAACTTGATATTGGACATTTTGTCACACTATACCTACCTACCTATCGTGTCACCTACCTACCGACTTGGTTAAAGTGATGACTTGGTAAAAAAAAAACTGAAAGACTTAAAAGACTAACGACTTGATTAAAGTCGCGGGAAGCCGTTGGATGTGGGCGGCGCAAGACCGATCGTTGTGGAGATACTTTGGGGAGGCTTTTGTCCAGCAGTGGACGTCCACAAGCTGATGATAATGATGATACCTACCTGACTATTATACTTTCTCTGGTGTTCGGCTAGCGTCATAGGCCTCTGTACCATATTGATACAGACGTTTGGCGCTGAATTCGATCTGTCTTGTTGGTTTAGCGAGCGGGGATGTTGTTGCCTAGAAATAATGCATTAACATACAATATTAAAGTGGTTGAAACGTCGACAAAAAAAAGATTTAAAAAACATACAACATTCTACACAAATTTTGTTTTATACTAGAGGCTGCCCGCGACTTCGTACGCATTTACTGTCATTTTTTTGGAAATTTTGCGCAATATCTTATAAAGCCTGTGTATCTGTGTAAGAAACAGAACAATGCATAAGCTACAATATTGTAAAGTTTTATTAAAATCTGTTTAGTGGTTCTTTCGTAAAATAGTAACAAACAGCCTCACGTTCGTCGGCAGAAACACAAACATTTATAATCATGGTTTGTACACAAAGCGTTTGCAGGAGACTTGCAATAAGCATTTTTTGAGTGCATTTGTGTAATTGTGCGTACGCTACGCACAATTATAGATTCGAGTGAGATAGTGCGAGTCAACCACGGACGAATATAGAAGAGGACTAGGCTCTATGACTATGAAAAGAGCAACCCAACAGAGTTTCTTGCTAGATTCTTCTCTGGGGAAAGCTGCACTCTTGCGAATCTAGCATTAACTTTAAATAATGACCCGTCTTATGTGATGTCAAACTCAAGATTAAATAAATTTTCATTTCATTTCATGACTAGGCCCTGTGATCTTTTCCTCGGCCCTGAAGTCACAATGTGGGCGGGGCTTTATGGCCATTATGGCACCTCTACACACTCAAAGTTAAAGTCAAAAATATATTTATTTCATAGGCACAAAAAATGCTCTTGAAACCGTTACATTATTATATAGGTAATTATTTTAAAGCTAGCGCTAGATTCGCAAGTTGCAGTTTCCCCCAAAGAAGAACCTAGCAAGAAACTCTGTGAGGTTGCTCTTTTCAAAGTCGAGACACCCCGAGACAGGCCGAGCACGAGTGTGCACAGAGCGCTCTCGTGTCGTCTCGGTCGTTCTCGGCCGCCTATTTCCTTTCAAATGAAACAGTTGTCGACGTCACTCTCTCGTTTTAGTATTGTTGTCTTCGTCTAACTATTGCAAGTTCTTGACACTATACACACACAACCCCTTGCGAAATAGTACCTATTACACAATAGTAGGTGGATTACGGCCTAATCACTCTCTGTATGAGAGTAGGCTAATGCCCCTCGGTGGGGACATATATGGGCTGATAACGACGGCGACGACCTAATAGTAAATAAACAAACAGCATAACATCTTTAAACGCTTTAATACTATGCAATGAAATGCTAGTTTTCCATACTAGATTAAAAAAAAACCCACTCCTGTACTATAATGAGCATATGCTAGTAGACCTCGATTCCCGATTTAAAAAAAAAACAATTTTCCACTCCTGTGCTATATGTAACATTTGCTAGTAAATAGCCCGAGAGCCAGTGCAAGTATTTACGTGTTGAAGCGGACATTATTTATGATTAAAAAGACAATCACCAATTGTAAAAGTCCTTCATCTTCTTGCCTGGCGATATCCTGGTGAGATAGTGTTTGTTAGTTATATTAAATTGATGTTATTATAATTATTATTGTTAATAATTGCCTAGATTTAGGTAACAAAAAAGTTTGGTAAACTTAAATTATCATTTTAACCCATTACAGTAGGCACTGTTTTTACCTACTTAATTAAGTATCATTTTGACCGATTTAAGTATTATTTTGACCCAAACAACAATCTTTTTGACCAAATTCTGTACCGTTTTAACTCAAGTCTATTTTGACTCAATTCAGTATAATTTTAACCAAATTAAGTATCATTATAACCTAATTCAATATTATTTTGACCCAATTAAGTCTCATTTCAGACCCTATTCAGTACTATTTTGATCCAACCCAGTATCAATTTAACCCAATCCTGTATTATTTTGATCCAACCCAGTACTATTTTGACTGAATTCTGTATCATTTTGACCCATCTAATTATCATTTTGACCCAATTAATTATAATTTCGACCTAATTACTATTTTGACCTTCAACCATTTTGACCAAACTATTATATTGACTAGAAACATACCAAAAGTAATTTATACTCACTTTCCATGATCATTCCGCATCAAATGATGGAACCCAAAATGCGGGTAGTGTAATATAGCTTGCGTCTCCGGGTTTTGAGCCAGTAGCGCCGCGTAATAAGTATCAGTCATTCGAACCTGAAAGTATTTATTATATTTTAGCTATTGGTTGATAGTGGACTTGTAAAAAATTTGTGAACCCGAGGTATTTTTTTGTTTTATGCAACTTTTGGCAATACAATATAAGGTAATATGGTAGTTTAAAAGCTAAAAATTGACTGTAAATTACCATATTTAATTACTTGATCGTATGAGTACGCTCATACCCCTGTAGTGGGGAGTAGGGAGTATTTATAGTCAATATATTCAGTCTAGCATCTGTTTTATGAAATATATGGATGGAGGTCAGAAACCTTATTGAAAAAAGCTGAGATATGCTCTTGCCCAGCAGTGGGGCACTCTAGTTTAATAATAATAACATATGCTATATTATTTCAACATTAGTTGCTCAACAAAAAAATAACTCTGGTTTCATAAGACTTTTGAAATGTAGTTCCGAAACTGTACCACGCTTTAGGAGCAATAAAATCTTTTTAAATAAGTTTTTTTTGTGTTGAGCTTTAGCTCAAAGGAATCGAAGCGTCCGGAGCCAAAGAATTTGTTGGTTTGTATGATTTCTATAGCGCAGAAATGCCGATCTAGTGCGCGCAGTACCACAGAAATAAATACAAAGATATATACACAGAAATAAATACAAAAAAATAAATACAAATTTCGCACCGTACCTCCGATTCCCGTGGACGCTTAGCTTAACAGTTAATGTTGCCACACTAAACAGTCTGTTAGGTTAGACTATCCCGTCTTATGTACTAAAGCTTGGAACATTTTGGAACTACAGGGTGTTAGGAAAAGTATTACTTTCCTTTTAACCAGATATAGTGTTAGTTATGTAGAACACATTCCACGAAAAAAAAGGTTTTTGAACTCATTTTTAATTAAGAATTTCATTATTAATCGCGCGATTCGCGCGCTCTAATGCAAAGGTCATTCAACTCTCGGCGAGGAAGTAGGTCGGGAGCGCTCGCCGCCCGTAGAGAGCGAGAGAGAGGGAGCCAGCGCGCCGTGCACCCGACCTACTTACTCGCCGAGAGTTGAATGACCTTTGCGTTGGAGCGCGCTATTAATAATGAAATTCTTGATTAAAAATGAGTTCAATTTTTTTTTTTGTGGAATGTGTTCTACTACATCACTAACACTATACCTGGTTAAAAGGAAAGTGATATGTTTCCTAACACCTTGTAAAAGCACATATTCGATATATTATAAAATCAACTTTGAAAACCACATAGATCTTTCGCCGAACGTAAAGCAAGGAGGGGGTATATTTCCAAATTAGCGGGGGGCAAACATCGCATTATACTACTATGCAACATTGACTATCAAATTAATAGAATATGTAAACATAAAACTATCTTTTTTAATTACTTTTCATTTAAACTCCTATTCTATACTAAGTCCTATTACGGACTATTTGAATTCAGATACAAAAAAGATTTTCCATTTTCAAAATCTAAGCAATCGTCTTTGCGTTTTTTTTTCTCTATATAAAAAAACAAAATGGCTGCTACCACAGAGGATTCTGCCGATGAAAAAATCGAAAAATTATAATTCTTATTTTTTTAAATATCGAATAATAAATGATGTACATAAGCGCGTACTAACATTTACCACCGTAAATACATACGTGGAGTAAAGAAGCCTCGGATGGTAAAGATAAGCGTGCGCGAAGGAGCGCAACAGCTTTCTTTATTCTCCGCTATAAGACATAAGAAATATTTATTCTGATGTGTTAGAATGGCCAATTTACGAATCAATTTTATGGGGGAGAGACATACACAAAGGTTAATATGGTGAAGGAAGGTGAACTTAAACTTTCCTAAAGATATCAGATTGCCGCGTACTTATGACGGCAGAATAGACTCTAAAAAACTTAGATGAATTAAGGCCTATTTTACCATCTGTCAGATAAAATTTATCTGACAGATGTTTTATACCTGTCTCTGTCTAAAACGACATGTTTAATGAAATAGACATAGGTTTATCTGGCAGTTAACTTTATCTGAATATGGTGAAACAGCCCCTTAGTATAAACCAATGTCTCAAAAAGTTCGCTTGGAGCAATTTTTTTAATAAAGGCTCCTTCACACAATGTCGGGTTTTGTCGTAATTAAGTTATGTAAGTATCGGCATCAATTACACTTATACAATTATCGATTATTTCAATGACTAATCGCGACTTTACCGGCACATGGTCTCTTGTGTGTAGAAGACTTAGGCTGCTTAGTACGCGGAGTGACGCGGCGGAGCGAAGAAATGCGGGAATATAAATAAACCAATGAGATTTCAGAGTGGAGATTTTATGCAATATTATTATTATGCTAGGCGATTATAAAATATTCTGTCAATCAGATACATTAACAAAAAAAATTGATACGTATTTTTTTCTTATAAATGAGTCATGTCAACGATACAGTGCATTTTCTGCGTGACGTTACGCCTAAATAAAATTTTACAATGAAGTAACGGCCCAGGTTCGTTTGGAACTTTGATGCCCTTTTACTTTTTTATTTTAGTACTAGCTGTCCCGGCGAACTTCGTCCCGCCTTAGAATGAACTTTATTGTGTAGGAATAAAGTTCAAATTGACTCTACATTTTAGTAAGAAAACATTTGTATGGGATAAAGAAAAGGTCTGTTTTAGGGCTTTCCCGGCAATTATTCGATTTTTTCTCACCGTAAGAACCATCCTTGGACTTCAATGAACATTTAAAAAAAAGAATTAGCGAAATCGGTCCAGCCGTTCAGGCGTGATGCCGTGACAACGGAAAACGGGTTTCATTTTTATATATATAGATTAATAAGCGAAAATATGTCCTCTGTTTTCTATCTACCATAACAGACTAAATATATAGTATATCTTTTTAACGTAGTCATTATCCTTTTTTTTCCGCTCCGCCGCATCTAACCTCTCTCCTATTGCAAAGACAGCCTTAACCTCTTATTGGCATTAAAAAAAAACAATAAAATTTAAAAAATAAAATTACCTGATGACACATAGGGGGAACTTTATCAGCACATCTCTGATGGAACTTAAAGTTACATTGCGAGCAGTAGAACCCGTTGAAGAGGAGCCGTCTGCAGCACTCGCAGAATGCTAACGTAAAGAATGTCTTCCTTGTGAACTGGTGGGAGATGTGGGACATGATCGGCAGCTTGTCTAGAGTTCGGACTGTCACCTGCAAGGGTTATTGCGGAGGTGTAATACTTTATAGATCATTTACAGGACAATAAGATAAAGACAATAGAGAAATAAAAAATAAAAAAAAAATTCTTTTAACACGGAAGAGTAAAAGCTTACTTATTATATTCATAGAATTGCTTAAATCCACTTAGATTTTGGAAAAAGTTCTTGAGTCTTTATAACACATTTTATGATTAGTCTTAGTCATTAACTGACTACGAACCATTAAAAAAGGAGGTGGTTCTTAAATCGTCAGCTTTTTTTTATCATTGATATTGCAAGTTGCCTTATCCTAAATATGTAAACAAACATATTCATAGGTATTTGAAAATGTTTTCAAAATGAAAACCTGATAAAAGTAGGTGTTAAAAAAAAGTGTAGTACAAAAAAAAATGTGTGTGTATTAAAATTATTTTTGTTTACCCTTTCTATTTAAATCTAATTTGAATACCACTTATACTTATTTCAGTTATAAGATTTTAATTAATTTACAGCATTTTATAATGATAAAATTATTATGTATAAAGGTAAAGAAGATGGAACATCACTGCTTCATAATTTAACGTATCACAGACCTAAATTATGGCTTTTGGTTGACGTGGTAGTGTTTTTTTTGTAACCTAGTTTTAACTGTGAATATTTTAATGGGTGCAAGAAATGAATAAGTACCAAACAGTATGAGAATGCGGCATCTAAAGTTGCATTAAAATCTTTAGCCCATATTTTATAATTTAGTTTGAGAGACACAAAACAAAAGTATGTAGACAATTGTAGACTTATCCTAGATACAAATAAGACTGGATATTTTAAGGTAAAAGTTTATTAAATAGGAAAACCGGTAGAAGCTCACCTCTTCAGCCTCAATCTGCGTGATATCAGAATCCCACGGTATCACTTGGCTATTGCCTGTCCGTACCACTTCACACATTTCACAAGTCAGGTTACGAAGTTTCAGCGCTTTGGAGAGCGCGTCACGCAACGTCACTCCCTCTTTCACCTGCACACTCGTACGCTGCTGGTTCGGCAGGTGCGCCCGCAGGAACACCTTCGGCTGCCGAGTGAGAGTATCGAACTTCTTCGAGTCATCCTGCAACGAACACTCCTCACTCCTATCCGGCGACTCAGACTGTAACAACTCCCGCAGAGTCCGCTCCCTAAGCTCTAAATTATGCAACTTCGACGTCAACTCCTGATATTCCGATAAATATAACGGGGGAGGGTGCTGGAAGCAGGCAAACTTTGCATTCAAAGCGTCTATGTTTTCACGAGTCACATTTATAATACTTTGAATGTTCCTAATTTCATATGTCGGGTCTGCTACGTCGTCACTATCCGTGGATGTCGACATGTTATCACTGTTAAGAGATAATGCAGGTATATTTCCATTAATTTTTCTTGAACAATTTTCTTTCTCTCGAGTAACTGCCATTTCTTTTCTTTTATTTTTTTTTTATTTTTCTCCGCAACTCGCGCAGCTCCTGTTGCCATTGCAAAATAACTGTTTTCCCTTTTTTTGTCATAGAAATATTACGTAAAGTACGTGTATCCGAACGATAAAAAAATAAAATAAACGTTCAGAAATATCAAGCGTTGACAAACTTGTGGAGGTTCTTAATACTTCCGAACGAAATACTTTTTGTCAAAAGCGAGTGGATGGAGCTCGTGGAGAGGGAGGGAAGGGAGGAGATTTGAAAAACCAATGTTACCAATGATCGAATATAAACTTATTAATTCATTATTTCAAAAGAATATTTCGATTTGAAATAATGTGGGTCACAAAACCATAACTTGTGCAAAATTGATCCCAGCATTACATTTTGTATAGGAATTATTTTTAGCTCCACTTTACTTGATGCTGAAATGCTATTCATTTATACAAAATAATTAAAATAAGATATAATTTAAAGTAAACAATATATTTATACTAAAAAGATATTTTTTATTTACACTCATTCATCCATTGTCGTTTAACAAGTTTCATTTACTCTCACAATTTCCATACAATTAAAATCAGCTCATTACAGCATGTCGAAATCATCTCTCTGTAACAAGGAAAAAATAAAATTACACAACTACTAATGATTTTGACAAATAAAGACTCATAGCGCTACAAAGCCTTGCAGCAAAACACAGGAAAGGTGGCAAAATAAGCAAAGATCTTTATGAATGAATTTTCAGGATCGTGAACTTTGGCAGAAGAGCAAAGAGGCCTTTGTCTAGCAGTGGGACATTAGTGACTATGTTTAAAGATAATAGTTTGAGTTACTTTTGATGATAAATACTATTGTACAAAACTAGCTAATAGAACAAGGTTTAGGTTATGTAGTGTAATTATCACCAAAAATTATAGCAAACATAAAAACTATCCAGAAATCAATATTTTAAGACCATAAAAAACAAATTACCATTTCATTATACTCCATAACATGTTTCTTGATAGCAGAACCATCAACCCAGGTGACGAAATCTTCTAAAGACCTATTTACTAGGAAGGCTGGGTCTTTGACCACCTCAGGGCCGACTCTCACATGTCCTTGCTCTATGAATTTGGTTGCTTCTTTTAGGTTTTCTGACATTTTATCTGGAAATATATGGCAGAATTACAGTGACTTTTGTTTGTTGATTCTTCTTAAAAAGGCTATAAATAGCTGAGGTACCCTCCTACACTCAGCCTAGTTTGTTAGGTTAGGCTGCGTGCAAATATAGCCTGATTTATCTTCATAAAAAGTAAAAAAAAAATTTTTACATCATTTTTGCTTTTGATAAATAGCCAGCTCCTACAGTAAAATGACACATAATTAAAAAAATTTATACTTACTTCGCACCATAACAACAGGAAGTCTTCTCCTACAAAATGAGCTAGCTGAGACATTGATAGCAAGAGCCAAGTCCCATCGTGTTGGAATTAAACCAATCTGATATAATTTCTCTAACAACTGTGCGCTGGCCTCCGTTCTAAATTCGGTGTTAGCGTCGAGTTCTTTTATCTTATTTGCTAGCTCTCTTATGTCTCTTGATAGTTTATTGTATCTGGAAATGAGGGAAAAATAATGTCTACATTTTTTATGACTATTTTGTATAAACTATACCATATACCTACTTAAGATTTTATTAAGCTATGAAATGAAAAATAGCATATGAGACGGCAAATAACATAGGTAATGTTAAAAATCATTCAAATAATACAGAAAACATAAGAAAATTAATAAATACAAACTTTGTATAATCTTCGCGCTTCTGAATGAAGTACTTTTTCATTACTTTAACTTCATTAATATTGTTGTCGACTTTCCATGATATGAAATCTACTTTTTTAAGCAGTTTCTGCTCATGAAATTTTAATTTCCGCACCATTTTTCTTAGTTTTTTTCTTACAACAATAAATACACGTGCGTGCTATAAAAATTCAGAGAGTGAACGAAACGAACGAACGAAAACAGAGAAAATGTCATCTGACAGCAAGTCATTCATACGTTCAATCACAACACCTATTCAACCAGATTGAAACATTCGGATACACATGGTTTTTCTGCTTGGCATCTCAATTTTCAAGCAAGAAGAGGTTCAAATCAAACCACAGACGTAGTGCGGCACCTCATTGAATTAATAGAAAGTGACAGTGAACTGAGGAAATCGTAGGAAATCGTAGACGGAGAAAAAGGAAATATATTTGGTTTCATTCGCACATTACGATTGTACACAAATAAACAAAAATTCGCCGGCTTGGCAATTTTGTTTTGTGTCGTTGACTGACTTTCCGTTCCGTAGATTTTATCGATCAAACAAGCGTTTATTGCAATTTTAATATTTGCGGAATCCTGTGTTAATTTAAACAAAAAAAATGGCAAATCCAAGTGATTTTGCTCAATACGTTACATCAGTTATAAATTTAGATGAGTTGGAGAAAATGACGAACGATATGGACAAAGACATTGAGGAGTCTCAGAAACTGATGGATCAAATTAAAAACTTGTTTGATTCGATTCCTAATCAAAGTAAGGAGCCTACAGATAGTGGGTTGAGGCATGAAGACATATCAAACTTTCTTGAGGCAGGAATGCCTAAGCTGCTATTACCAGATATGGAAATTAATTCCGAATCAGACGTGAATCTAGACGATATTGTAGCGACAATGAAAGGCTACGCTGAACGCTTGAAGACCTGTACAGTATCTAGCCCAAAAACTGAGAAAATGAATAAGGTATGGCTTGCAAACCAAAATAACATAAATTGTTATTAATGTATTGAATTCTATGAATATAGACCCACGAGTTTATTGCCTGCTGGTGTCGCAAACATGTAACTACAATATTGATTTAGTGGCAGAAGGTATTGTTCTGTGTTTAAGTTACTAAAGAAACTCCTAGACGTTGTTTCCTGACCAATATACCTACTTAAATTAAGAACATATAGAAATAGATCTTAAAAAAAAAAGCAACTGGTCACTGCTTAGTATGAATTAAAAAAAAAAGCTAACCATCGATAAATAAAGCCGAAAAAAATTTTATGTTAAAGGATATGAAAGAGTTGGAACTGGACGAATACACAGCCAGCCTAGATCAGCTGGGGAAACGTCTCGCAAATATCAAACTGAGTAAAAGGGAAGAGGTACGCAGCCGGAGCCCTGAGCTGGAGGAGAAGCTTACCAAGTTGTGTGAAGATGTTACTATGTTTACTCAGGTAAGAAAACAAGTAATTAAATAGGATGAGAATTTAATTGTAAGTACCTACTCTTGACTTGGCCTTTCTTTACCAAGTCCCTAATTTCATCGAGAGTATCCTAAACTGACATGCATGTATGAGGCCACTGAAGACTGTGGATGTAATGTAATGAAAGAAGTATGTTAGGATTGCAGTAAGTAGAGGGAAGTGGCCTAACCTACCCCAAATGGGAAAAAAGCATGACTTCATGTATGATAGACATAACAATGGTAACTCATTTCATAGTGCCTACTGTAGGGCTGCTATCCAAACTTGTATGCATCTCAAAAACTCTACCTCAATCAATGCATCTACTCAAACCATACACTTAGGTATGTATAAGAAAATGTTCAATTTAGAAACCAGTTATGACCTTTTTTCTTTCTAACTTAGTGTTATATCAAAGATAATCATGTTTTATTTAATAAAAATCTTTCCAGATGGTGCAAACCAAAACCAAGGTAACAGAAGCCAACAAGAACTGGTCAGAAACCCAGCAAGACAGTAGTGCTCTTCAATACAACAATATGCTAAGCAAACTGCTCTCAGGGATCAATGAAGTCACTTATTTACTGCAGAATAAGAACTGAAATTGTACAACGATTTACAGGACTGACTGAAAAATGGATTAAGATATTTGGTTTCCAATTTTATATTCTTAGATTTAATTAGAATGTCTCCAGTGCCTTACTTAAGGATATGTTCATTTTTCAGTGAGTCCAAGTGAAGTTAAGTGCAGTTATTGGTACCCAAAAAGGTAATTGGTACCAATTTTTTAATTAGGGACCAGTACCAATGCCTAAGTATTTTTAGTTTATCTGAAAAAAAATATTTTAAAGAATTATGTTTGTCAATTATTTAATTTTAAAAGTGCGATGTAACCGCCTAATAATGTATTTTATAAGAGTTAAATAAAACAGAAAATATTAAATAAAGTTTTTATTTTTACATGTACTTACACTAATACATTAAATTAACGTTCACTTCACACTAGGACTTCAGAAGTTTCTACTCTTAAAAAAAGTGTAGTGACTTCTAATCCAATCATTCTTTAGTCCATAAGAGTCGCGACACATCTCCGTAACGTACCGCGCCGAATGTTCAGTGGCTGGAGTAAATGTATGCGACGTAATTTCGGCTGATAGGTGACTTGAAATAAACACATTGCGAGCGTATTGAACCGAACGTTCCTCACGGTACATTACACGGCACACTAATGAGTCTTAAGTCAGTTTATACATTAATTTGATTCTTTGTAAAGCAGTATCAGTAAGTGGGTATAGAAAAAAAAGTAATCTCATTTCGAAAATAATAATGTAACAGTTAGTTAATCTAGATATTGCATTGAACACTTCAAAACATAAAAAATCATAATCTCATCAGTCAGTCAACTAGTCTGATTCTTTTTTTATCCATATCCATATTGAAACTTTCATTATGGTCAGAGTCATTGTCTCTGTCTTGCTCCTTAGCCTCCATAACCTTAAAATAAACACCACACACGGTTGCTCCATGCAAAGTTCTGATCGCTTCTTGCGCTGCATGAGCCGAAGCATACATAGCAAATGCATATGTTTTATTCGGAATCATACTTACGTCAATCAGATCACCGAATCTAGAGAATACATCTCTCATAACTTTTATATCTGGGGGATGTGGCTTACAGACTATGAAGCATCTTTGAACGGTTTGAGCGGTAGATGGTGCTAAAGGCTGTACTGGAGGCAGGGGAACACTACAGAAACTAAAATCTTGATTTCTAGAAGGTTCTGACTTTATATCTAATCGACCTGAGGTAGCCACTTTAATAAGTGTTGATGCTTGAGCTATAGCATTTGCTAGCTGTACTAAGTTAGGATTTCCACTGTCTACTGCTACTTTGAAACTGTTTACTATGTCAGTCAAATCTGTAGCTGCCTGGCTTAGAGGGTTTTCTGGTTTTACCGATATAAGTTCCCCGGAAGGAAATTCGTAATTATTAAGTTTCTCTACAGCATAAGCTGCTGCTTTTTCATCTTCATACTTTACCACAGCCTTACAATAGCCATTGAAATCTGTACTAGGCGTATATTGACAGTGAATCATGCCAGGTATTATACTAAATAGTCTTTCAATATGTCTTTGAGGTAATTGAGGAGAGCAAGTCGCTATTACTGTTTTATAATTCTGTGCAGGAGTTTTGATTAAGTTATTGATATCTGAGTTATTAGATCCCTTGAACCCTCTATCATAGGAATCAACTAAATTGTCTTTTACGTTGGAACAGTTTATATTGTTTAAACTCTCTCTTGTTCTTTTTAAGTCTTGTTTTGGTTCAGCAAAGACAGCCTTATACTGTTTATCGCACTCTTCAAATGCTCTGGCAGCCTCTAAAAATGTGTGAAACTGAACATAAGCTAAACCTTTACTTTCTGATGTAATTTTATCTCTCATCACATAAACGTTTTCTAACTCACCAAAAGTTGAGAAATACTCTTTGATTTCATCATCTGAAGTCTTCTTCGACACTTTAATGAAGAGTCGGTTATGTTTTTCAGATCCATTGTCGTTTTTAATACTATCATTTTTGTTTGTGGCTACCATCACTTTTAAAGGTTTGTCTCCTTTGGCGCTAAACTTTTTTAAATGCATTTCCTGTATAGCGGCAGCGGCTGACGAGGTTTTGCAGTACTTTATATAGGCCACTCCTCGAGACTTGCCACTGCTACGGTCTTTGAGCATGTACAAGTCTTCAATCTCACCGAATTTGTCAAACAGTTGCCGTAAATCATGTTCTTGTAAGTCTTTGCTACAAACCACGAAAATCCTGGAGTGCGGTGCTTTATCATCATCACTTCGGGCCCGGTTACTCATTTTAACTCAGAATTTGTTAGTCGTAACGGTAAAAGTAGAATGGTCGGTGGTCAAACGTTTGTAAGCGGCACAAGTCTTCTCTAATTGTCAAGTAATAATTAGTAGTCTGAGATTATCTTGCATTCTCTGTTTATTCACAATCTACAGTCAAATAAAAGCATTTTTTCTGATTAATTAGAAATAAACCAACACATTTACTTCGAAAGAAAAGAGCATCAATGAAATTGATATTGATTGAATGCCAAACAAAATGATAAATAGGGTTTGATTGACAACTAGTGATTGACTGAATCAAACAATCCATCAAATAAAAAAAATGGAAGCTTGTAGTGGTGGTGGTGTAATATAATTTGTTTGAAAGATTCTTTTTATTTTTATTTAAAACTGTCAATGTCAGTAAATTCTCCGTGCGTGTGTGGTTTCTTTTCTTTTTGCGAGTTGGATTTTCTTCAGTATTTATACAATTTATATCGATTTTTTTTGTACATTACAAGAAAAAAGCAGACATATGCTTCGTGTTTACTACCTTTCGATATCGAATTCCGTTTGTAGTCGATTCTAGTCATAAAAATTCAGCTCACTCTTTTGAAAATTCGCAACTCGCACCGAACCACACTCGATTTATTTGTTTTGTTGAAATATTTTTTTGTTGAGTGAAAATTTCTGCAAAAAATGTATCATAAGAAGGAGGGCTGCTTTCTGCAGTCTCGGAAACAGCGTTATCAGCGGTACGACGAATGCGACGAGTTGAACGATTTGTTTAACAAGAAGTTTCAGTTCGAGTTTTGCAGCGAATGGAGTTTGCCAAGTCCTGAGGCTTGGTTCTCTGCTCCGCCGTGGAAAGTTAAGGAGCTAGAGACTTTGAAGACACGGCTGAACTTCTACAAGAGCCAGTTGAATGATTTCAATATCGAGGAGTGGAGCAGTCACACGAGAAGACGCAATCCAGCTGGCGAAGTGTGCTGGAAGATCAGATGCTTGGTGAACCCTGAATTTCTGACTCAAGCATGGACTAAATTCTATGAATGTGCTTGTACATACGATATTGTACCGTCAGAAGCTATCATAGAGAGGAAAATGGTTTCCCTACATTTGTGTGAAGCACCTGGCGCTTTTATAACATCTTTGAATCATTACTTGAAGTCAAATCATCCTGAGATTGAGGTATGGTTCCTAAAATTGTCTTTACTCCCGTATTTTATTAGTATAGAACACATTTTATTCATAAAGAATGTTGTCATTAGTTAGTTCGAACTTTCCTTATACATTTATATGATTTATATTGAAGTGATCTTAAAATATACAAATATTCATAAGTAGTTTATTTACCAAAGAGTACTAGGTAGATATACCTAAACATAAAAAAGTTGTGTGTATTTGTGAAAATGTTTATTACAACACCTTTCTTACTAAAATCTCTTTTTCTTTACATACATACATATCTACCTCATCTCTTTCCAAACTGAGTAGACAGAGACCACTTCCTTCTAATCTGTGTGATCATCCACTGTTAGATAATAGCAATTGCAGCAAAAGCAAAGCAATATTTTTTTAGGCCATCATCCATAGATTATTTTAAAATATTGGATACATATTTTTTCTTTTTTCACTAGAACTAAAAATGAAAAAGATACACTGGGATAAAGTTGCTCATGACGTCACGCCTATGTACGATATTAACCTAGGTGTGACGTCAAATCCCCCCACTCTGTAACTTTGTAGCTCTGAATCTTTGTATTTATTTATGTATTTGATCAGGTAAAATATGTATTTCCAATATTTTTAATAGCCTTAAAGACGGACTAATTATAATGCCATTTTTTGAATGTAGGTAGTCATCATCCCTATTGTAGCTAGCGTTGCCGAAAAATCGATAATTTTACAATCGATTGTTAAACGTCAAAAACATGTACCCTATCGATAGTATTGATTGTGATTTCGCTGCAATAGTATCGGTTAACAGCAATACTATCGATAGTATCGATAGTTTCGATCGCTGCCGATCAATGAACTATCGATAGTATTGCTCTCCAATATTGAATATACAATCGATACTATCGATAGTTTTGCACAATCGATAGTGTTTATTTTTTCGATAGTATTGCATTCAGTAAGCAGGCATAATGGGTGGTAGAATATATGACATGATCACATATAATGGGTGGTAGAATGTATGACGGACGAATATAAAGTAAGTATGGTCAGTCAGTTTACCAGCAATTTCGAATCTACCCGATATCTGATTATCGATAGTATCGATAGTTCGATTGTGCTATCGATAGGGTACATGTTTTTCGACCTATCGATAGGTTATCGATAGGCTATCGATATTGGCCTATCGAGCGGCAACACTAATTGTAGCATTTTCTTCTTCTTCTTATTTAAGAGCTAAGCTCTTGTCGGTGGAGCCTCTTCCATCCCTCCCTATTTTCTGTCTTCTTTTTAACATCTTGATACGACATGACAACCGCCTTTTCCTTCACCTGTTCTAGGAACGTCCGTCTGGGTCTTCCTCTCTTCCTTTTCCCTTCAATTTTTCCTTCTATGATGTTTTTTATGAAGGAATCATGTCGTATCAAATGTCCTAGCATCTTTCCTCTTCTGTTCTCAATAGATTTTAGTAAACTTCTCTTTTCTCCCACAATCTGTAATACCTCCTCATTTCTCTTCTTTTCAGTCCAACTTATCCTCTCCATTCTTCGCCAACACCACATCTCAAATGCCTCCAGTCTTTCTCTATCCTTTTTAACCCCAATATATCCAAATCCAATCTTTCCATCTCCGACTTCAGTTCTTCTAGTTTGCCATCTGGCAACATTGTCCTCACATTCCACGTCCCAATCTTACAAGGATTTCGCAGGATGACGACCGAGTCAGCCTTGCTCCTGACCCTGCCGGACTCAGACCGCCACGGCATGTTACATCGTGGAAGCCCGTTGTCAAGAACGTTATTACTTTTATTTTCCATCTTCATGCTCCTTAAAAGGGAATATAGTGTGGTGGTTTCCCACTTTGCCTTCCACACCGCAGTACCACAGCCGACACAGCCGATGTTACTCGCCCGTGGATGTCTGGTCTGGAGCCATACAGAGAATATGTCTCTTCAGCCTCCAGCCAGTACTGATGCCACTGCTGCCTGACACCAGGGGAATGCTTATTTAGTGGCGGCATTTATATATTTAGCATTTTACTTTACCCATATTCACCACTATCTCCCTCCCTTTCAGTGGAAGTGGCTAGCAAACACGTTAAACCCGTACTACGAAGGAAACTCTCCGTCAAACATGATCAGCGATGACCGGTTCATGTACCACACGCTCGACAACTGGGACTTCGGAGCTGATAATACTGGCAACCTGTTGGACTGGGATAATTCACAGGCTATTGTTAAGAAGGCTCAATCTTTGGGGAAGGTGAGGAATAAATAGGAATGCAGGACATACTTAAGTGAACATAGCCATAGACCTTTAAGATCTTCTCTTGTCTAGGAATTAATAGCCGCTAGCATCCCCCAGTAGTTTAATATTATAGTAAATGAAAGTATTCATTAATCTTTTTTTCATGTTTTTGATAATGAAACTTACTAATAATTTAAAGAAAATAAGTCCTGAAAATATAAACCTGACTATGGAAAGCAACAATCTTAAAAGTATGAAACAGGAAATAATTATTTTCTTGTTACTTACCCTGTTAATACACAGATGAAGCAATGTTTAGTCAGTTAGAGAATAGCCATTGTCATATAGCTGTATGGGGCAACAGATACAATATGGTCAAAATAATATATCCACCCTTTGGCTTCACCATAATCAAGTACAATATTAAAACGGATACACTCAGCAATTTTTTTAAAACATCTTTATATGATCACATGAATATCTCCATAATAATCATTAATTGATATTTCAGGTGTTATTAGTGACAGCGGATGGCTCCATAGATTGTTTACAAAAACCTGACGCTCAAGAAGAAGTTACGTCTCCTTTGCACTACTGCGAAATTGTCACGGCTTTGCAAGCACTTAGCCCAGGTAAGGTAACAGATGCAGCTTGTCATGTCCCACTGCTGGGCAAGGTGTATTACCTACTATTTTTAAGTGTAAGACCTGTCCGAAATATTTGCGCACTCTATGTATGAGAGTAGGCTCGTGCCCCTCGTTAGGGACATATATGGGCTAACCATCAACAATTCGTACGTACTCGTCCATGTACTGGATAGGCGAAATCGGTGTAAACGCGGGGGCAACCGCATTCCAGCGACTGACGCAGATATTTCCGACAGGTTTTAAGCAAAACTAAAGGATACATTTTTGTTTCATGTTTTTTTTAAATCTTATTTTTGACGAGGCTTCATCCACTCTGAATGCTTCATGGAAGCATTCAATTATTTATAGATCAGGGGGCTTAGCATGGCGTGCCGCGACAATTATCTCACGCATGCTGTCCTTATCACATTTCAAACTATAGACAGAGTCGTAAGCGTGACAAACGCATGACAACGTCTTCTCACGGAGTGCCATGCTAAGCTAGCAGGTTACAAAGCTTGGCTTAGGAAGCTATAAAGCGCCGTCGCTCTGCTGGACAACGGTTCTGACAACCAGCAGTTCAGCTCGACAGAATCAAGGCTCCCCACGGCCATAAGCTAAAAAAAAATTCCCAATTTCTGTCACAAATTTCTGCTTAGTTGTTCCTTGTGTAATGTTACCTTATAATATTATCTTAAAATACCTACTTACTCATAATCTTTCTTTTACAGGAGGTACATTCATCTTCAAGCTATTCACAATCTTCGAGCATTCCACAGTGAGCTACCTTTACCTCATGAACCATTTATTTGAAGAGGTCAATATATACAAGCCGGTCACATCACGGCAAGGCAACTCTGAAGTTTATGCCGTGTGCTTAAAGTACAAAAAGAATAACGATTTGAAACACGTCTTGCCGAGTTTAAGAGCTGCGTACGGAACTGACGTTTACCAAAACACTTCGTTATTCCCTCTTGAGTACATACCTGAGAGTTTCTTAAAACAAATATACGATTGTGCGTTCTACTTCAGTTCAATCCAATGTCAGGTCATCAACAATAACTTGCAAGCGTATCTAATGAGAAACAACATGAATCTATTCAAAGATATAAAAAAAATAAGATCTATGGTCGCTGCGGAATTCATTTGGCAGTATAACTTAAGACCTTTGGACACAGAGGATGAGATTTTAAAAGGTATACTGCATGAGGAGAATAAGATCAATACGAATCCAAGATACCATAGAGGTTCGTACACAGAGAGGGAAATGTACAGCAAAATGAATTTAAAAGAGAAGTGTAAAAGTCTAAGCACATTCCTCCAAGCTGAAGTACTGTCGAATCCAATGATGACGTCAAACATGCAAACAAGATGGGTGGCCTACGATGAAGACTTAGAAATAAACCTCAAGATAACAATCGGGCAGCCTTTAAAAACGGTTAACAGTTCCAAATTCATATTCGTGCCAATTTTCAAGCTATTCCAGCAGATTTTGGCAGAGGACGAGTTCAGAAATATAATATTCCATAAAAGCGAAGAAGTTATACCTCAAAATATGAGCCCGTTGGAAAAGGGGACCGTTGAATTGTGTTTACCCGAATATGACTATGCGGAGTATTTCTATGTCTACGAAAAGAAGTCTTTCAGACAATTATTAGAGATGTTAAAGAAGTTATCGCTCGGGGAAAACTTGCTCGTCAGAAACTTTAACACGTTGACCCATTTCAATGTAAGCGTCCTATTTATCATTGCAAAGAAATGTTTCGAAAAGACTGGCTTCACTTTCAGTGATAATATAATTCTGAACAATCTACTGACCAAAGAACCTCTCAAATATCTGGAGAAGATTGAGAATGAGTGTGATAAAGTATTGGAAGATAGTTCAAAAGATGTTTTGAACGCTTTGCCGGTTCAAGTGACGAATTCAGGGGAGTTTTTCAGCAGTATTGTCTATTATAACAACACGTTTTACAGGAACAAATGTTCTGAGTACCTATTGGCTATTCAGAAGTCTCTATAGCATTTAATTTAAATTTCAGCAAGAGAGCATTTATTTTTTATTTGTGAATGAATTTTGTAATTTGATATTTATTTTGTGAGAAATGTTTGGCTTGTCTGTTTATCAGATTGAGAAATTAAATTGTTTGTATATTGTTTTAAAGATTTTGTGTTATTTTAAATACCTTTAAAATCATTATTTTTAATCCAAAACCAGAAATGGGACTTTCGCTAAAAAAATACTATTGTTTGAACCAAGGTTTGAACTTAGGCGTTTCCACAGACGTATAAAAGCTGCTGTAGCTTGCAGTTAGGCGTTTCACATGTAATAAAAATATGTAAATAAAACGTCTGTGGAATTTAAAACCTGTTGAATAAAAAATATGCTTTCAAAAAAATAAAAAATCTCTATCAAATTGATTCACAATCACAACGAAACGCACTTGACAGTTCTTTTCGTGACATTATTGACAGATTGATGACATTAGGAAAACTCATCCGCGCGCGTCTCTAACGGATTAATTACCTATTTTTCTTTTTGTGAATATTGGACCAGTTACAAATTAAATTACTGATATTAAAGTGTGAAATAAATGTGATTGTGTTATTTCAGCTTGCGCTGTAATCAGATAAGCGCTAACCATGGAAATCAACGAAGGTAAGTCCCATAACCTGTATGATATTTCGGCTTTGTATTTTGCACTTTATTTATTGTTAAAATTGAATATTTTACTGAATTATCGTCCAAATCTATTGGATTATTTACAAATCCGTCGTTATATTTTATTAAAATCGCTCAAAAACACGGAAAATTCCAATTTTTGTTTACCAATTTTGAAGGTTATGTTTTTCTATGTAAATATCCGTTCGCGGGTTTTGCAAGCATTTATAGAGATTGGTATTACTAGAAAATGCCATCTGTATTCATTCAATGTTATTTTACTCTAGTTATTCTGTGTAATACCACCTAAACTGCAGTTATTCAGCCACAGTTCAGTTTTCGTAGGATGCATCTACAAGGTTGTTGCATATCACTTTCTACTGCAAAGTTTCAAATAATATGGCAGATATGTTTATGTAGAAACCGTTATATCCATACAGGTTCTGTACTAAATAAACTTCTTATTAAATTTCTATATTACGTGAAAACTTTCTCTTTTACTTGAGTGAAGTAAGTATCAAGAAGTTAAAGCACTGGCAGAGTATAGGCCTAAATGGCGAACACTCCATTGAGTCTAACTCTTAAATTATATGATGATGTGAAAACTTGTAATTGGCTTGTTTGTTAATTTATAGCTTTCTTATATGTACATGGTTAATATTATTAATAATAATTAATTAATTTTCAAAAAATTATGGTAGTAGTATGTTATTTGTTTGATGTTATTAGTTCATAACAGTAGGTATGTAATAACACACATAATTTAACTCCCTTTAAACTAAATATTTACTCACTCCCTCAGGTACAACAACAGAGGACTTATGGACTCCGTACAAGGAGCTGGTGGCCGTGGTGGAAGGCTACTTAGCACACGAGAGTGGGGGAGCTCCGTACGCAGTCCACACGTTTGAGTCTGTGCTGCGGAGGCATAAGCAAACGTTTCTGTCGCTGTTTAAGAATCCTGTAAGTTCTTTTATTTATTGTTTTTTATATTAAAATGAGTTCTATTCTTAATTATTCAGATTTGATGTTTAAAATTTTAAGCTAAGCTTGTAAATCAAAATTTTCTTTCACATTCTTAATACCAGTTGTTTGATGTGTTGCAAAAAAACACTATTTTTAACACTATTTTTATTAAAATTATTGAAACACCAAAAAAAAAACTCAGGTTTAATTTGGGTAATATGCCACTATGTATTAAATCTTTACCATACCTACTACCACTTCAATCCCAGAATATTATCACCACATCTACCCTAATCCTAATAATATTATAAATGTCAATGTTTGTGCCGATGGACGAATGTTTGTTACGTCATCACGCAAAAACTACTGAACTGATTTTGATGAAACTTGGCAATATTGTAGCTTGCACATCAGAATAACAGATAGGCTGTATTATTTTGAGATATCATGATTATTTTCTGAGATATGACGAAAAATGCGTACGAAGTCGCGGGCAGCTTGTAGTCTTAGTATAAACTTATTAACTTCCAACATTATCATAATTTCAGCCAAAGAACCCAGCGAGCAGAGAGGAAATAAAGAGAGGTATCACTGAGGGAGTGAACCTCCCAAGTATTGGCAGGACTCTGTTGTCTAAGGAGCTGGTTGATGAAGCTATTATTATATCAGGTAAGTGAGATTTGGGTTTTTAAGCGAAGTGTTTAAAGTGAAGCGAAAGACATACAAACACACGCACGCACGCACGCACGCACATACACACGCGCACACGCGCACACGTACGCGCACACGCGCGCACACACACGCGCACAAGCACGCGCGCACACACACGGGCACACACACGCGTACACACATACGCGCGCACACACACACACACCCGAACCAGGCCTCCGTCACTCTATGTACTTGCGCGCTATAAATACCTACCGCTCAGCGGGCCGCTTGCGGACCAAGCGAAGCGCGGTTGTCAAAGCGAAGCGCTCGCACGTTATTCAAATTTTAATAGTTCCATTCGTTTTTTTGTTTGTTTTGAATGTTTTATAATCTTTAATAATTACGTTTTTTTAATGAAAAACATAATAATAACCGAAAATTCAGAAAGATAAAAAAACATTAAAAATTAAAAATAAAAACATGTTAAAAATAAATATATTAAAAACGATACAATTTTAAACTGCCCAATATGAGTCGGAACATATTCATAGTTCCAATAACATAGTCACAAAACGTTTTGTTAATTTAATTTTATATAAGAGGCAGCCCCGCGATTTTTACGGGATCGCGCGGTGCGAAGCAATCACAACTGTAAGCTTGAGTATTTAGGCACATTTTAGCATGCAGTGGTTGCTGACGTGACAGTTGGGCTATTACGCACTGTTAAAGCAGTAGGTATTGGATATTTTCTTCTGAGTGAAGTATCTGTTACGTAGTAACTATTAGGTAATCTGTGCCCGAACTAGGGATGGCAATTACATGAAAAAAATATCCAATTCTTTTTTTCTTGACATCCTATAAAGTTTATAGTTTAGTTTATAATAAACTATGTCCAAAACGATGTCCAAAATCACTAATAAAACATCACTCTTCCAGACATGTACAACGTGAATGAGTACCTAGCTCTGGAACTACTCCATACGGCTCAGAGACAGCTGCCACGTCACCCCGGTCTACCTCGAGGGCTGGTGGCTGTACTCCTGTATTATGATGGAAGACGAGCTCTCGTGCAGGCGCTGAAGGAGCTCGTTATGTCTACTCATGGGGTTTGTTGGTTAGTATTTGTTTCTATTTGACACATTAAAAATATTTGTCTATGCAATTAAAATAATTTGAGATAGGTAGTATAGAAATATACAAAGAACTTAAAATTGTTTAGGTTATATAATTATAAAACTTTATTTGAAAAGAGCAATCCAACTTGCTACATTCTTCTCTGGGTAAAACTTCTACCTTCTGAAAGCATTAGCTTAAAAAAATAACTGACATATTTCAAGTTTAGTCTATCTACACACATCCGGGCCGTTTCCGAGACGTGTCAGGGATAAAATATCATTCCATACATTTTCTATGGATTCGTTCACACACGTTGTCATGACGACGTATTGTTTTTCCTCCTGACAGGCCACCTCCTGGACACGTCTCGGACACGGCCCGGATCTGTGTAGACAGTACTTTATGCATATTTGCGATATAATATAACTTGAGTTTTAGCAAATGTTAAAATAACATTGGTTGTCTTTTTACTTTTCATACAAATTCCTGTCTCTTTCACTCACACTCACCAATCATATCTTCCCACCCTCTTCCACAGGTCAATAAACGCCCGCGAGGAAATAATAAAATACGTAACACGGTATATAGAGCAGTTAATCGCAGACGGGGTATTAGGCAGTGTACTAGATACACTAAGGCGTTACTCTTTGGAAGGCGAATTAGAGTTGTTACAAGCTAACCGCGCGCTGCCGCCGCATCGGCACCATTTGCGGCTGTTGGCTTCCATTGATAATACTAGGTAAGGTTCTTTTTTCTTAATTTGTCCATTTCAGGCAAGAATCAGAGATTATACAGCCTTGTAATATTAGGTCAGGTTTTTTGTCGCGGAAGTATGCGAAAGTTTTCCCGCGCTCCCGTCTAGAAGCGGCTAGTAGAAACACCATGGGATTTTAGCCAGTGGGAGTCCGGCAGAACCCTTCGTCTTTCTCCAAGACGAAGGGTATCCATAATGGATTGCCCCACGTAAAAAAATGTCAGGTTTTTTGAGTTAAAAAAAAAGAGACGGCGAATACCTCTCACATCCCACTGACCCATTATCAACCCAGACACAATAGATTTTTTATTGCTTTTTTTTCTGGGATGTGAAAGATTAATTTGTCCATTCTGGTAAGAATCAGAGACTATACAGCCTAGTAATATTAGGTCATGTCAACTGAATACTTTTATGTATTCTGATTCTGTCATTGTTAAGTGAAGTAAAACTTAAAAACAAAATGTACTGTCCTTGTAATATTATAAATGATAATGTTTGTGCTGATGGATGGATGTTTGTTACCATTTCACGCCAAAAACGACGGAATAGATTTTGATCTAACTTGGCAATATTGTAGCTTGCACATCAAAATGACGTATTGACTGTGAGGTTTCCAAACTGACGGTAAATGCGTGCGAAATCACGGGCTGCATCTAGTCTTCCATAACAGTCAAATACCAATTTTTGTTGTTAATATAAGTTTAATATAGCTTAATATAAAAATAATAAAAAAATAAAAATATCTTTATTTCCACAACATGTACAATTTAGTTTACAAAGGATTTTTTTTATTGTACAGTACATGATTACAGAGTTTCTTTTGTCTTAAACCTTCGATTTGAGCTCATAATACTAATAGAATTAAAGTTTTGATAGTTCCTGGTCCCCAAACTAGGATTCCCTGTACTAAGGGTAACCAGGTCTTTCAATCCAGACATTTGTTAATTAATTTAAAAACTTGCAGCGGTCAAATTTATCAATTTTTGTAAGCAAAATTAAAGATTAACAGTTTAATATAAGTTATAAAACAAAAGTAATTCGCAAATTTGACCTTCAACGAAAAATGCGCTAGTAATTAAACCTCTCACATCCCACCGACCCATTATAAACCCAGACACAATAGATTTTCTATTGTTCTTTTTTTCTGGGATGTAAAAGATTAAACTATGTATTTCTTATTTGTAGAAAACTCCTGGCAGGCGTAGTATTCGCGGCATCAGCACAAAGAGGATTAGGCAGAGATATATTACTCAGACTGTTAAATGAGGTAAGCATATATCTATTTATCATGTATTTATTCATAGCTCCACGGAAATGTGAATGAATGTATGAAACCATGTGTTTATAAGAATTGTAAAACTTTATTTGAAAGAAGCAACCCAATAGAGTTTCTTGCTAGATTCTTGTCCGGGGAAAACTGCTATCTTGCAAATCTGGTGTTAGTTTAAAAGAAAAGTGACATATTTCAGTGATTTCAAATGATTGATAATTTGTAAATAATCTGACCGTAAAGGTCTATCTACTCAGATCCGGGCCGTGCCCGTGACGTGTCCGGGCCGTGGCCCGTCAGGAGGGAAAACAATACGTCGTCATGACAACGTGTCCGGGACGTGTCAGGGAAAAAATATCATTCCATACATTTTCTATGGATTCGTTCACACACGTTGTCATGACGACGTATTGTTTTCCCTCCTGACGGGCCACGGCCCGGACACGTCCCGGGCGCGGCCTGGATCTGTGTAGATAGACCTTTAGACCTAATAAAAGAAGGAGTAGAGATTGTGCCGTACCAAGGCATAAAATGTAAGGCGGGAAATAGATCAGAATGCTAAGCTAAAAGAATAAAAACAATTTTTTAATACAAATATTATTGTTACAGCAAACAACTTCGCCATCCCAAGGACCAACGGGCGCGCTTGATGAGATATCACTCGCATTGCAAATGGCGTTACTATACGCTTTGGATCTATCAGTATTACACAGGTAAGTGAGGTTATTACATGCATAAAACCCGTCGGAAATATCTGCACACCTCGATTGAAAGCGCTTCTAAAGGAAATTTGTTAGCAGATGTAAAAAAAAACTTGTTATCAATTAATGATGACTTTAATTAGGACTTATTACAGACAGATTTTTTAGTGAGATCGTCGAGAGAGCAAAACGGCGGGAATGAAACAGAGGCGCCATCTTACGCCACAAAAAGCGATCTATTTTAACAGTTGCGCTCCGTTTACTCTAACAGCTTCCCCTGTTTTCACCTATCCAGTACCGTGACGAGTACGTAAGAGTCGAATGACGTCACTAAGCCAGGCGCGCAGATATTTTTACGACGGGTTATACATATCTATCACGCCTCTTCCCCATCGGGGTAGTCAGACACTTCCCTCCACTTGCTACGATCTAAACACACTTCTTTCACTTCATTCACATTTACAAGTAGATCGATTAGATAGATACCTAGATTTATCGTTTTTAAAGATAGTTTATATATTTTGCCGTTAGGTTTCTTGTCGTTTTCTCTCGGATACACATGTAGTGAAAAAGTAGCAGTTTAAAAAATACTTTCAAAAATCGAACATCCGACTTTGAATAAAAACGAACTTTTCAATATGCGTTTCCAAGATGGCGTCGACACTACAGCTTCGCTCTTATTATTCTTAATTAAATCTTATTAGATTTACAAATCATCATTCTTCTTCCAGACGAGAAGATGGAGAAGAACTGGCGAAGAAGCTGCCCCTCATCCAAGACCCGGATCTCATATCAGTGCTCCTCGATGAGCTGTCCCCCCCTCCGAATCAGAATCAGGATACCTTGGACAAGACTACTGGAGTCCGGGCGTTATGTCAACTTGCTCTAGGTTAGTCACTTTAATGCATATTTTTTGAACTATGAACATATGAACTGTGAACTATCAGGGAAAAGGTCAGAAAATAGAGAAAATAGATCTATCAAATTTAGTTCCAAAAATATCCGGGGGACTTCTTTCGTGAAATGCACTCTATTCTTTTGAAGGATAGGTCAGAAGTTACAGCAACATGACATCCGTGACATGCCGATCTCAGACAGTTATTTGTTTTTGCATATTGGGAACGGCTGTAAATCAATAATAAAAACTTATTCCTGACCATAGGTTTAGCACTAGCAGCGTTGAAGCGGGCGCCGCAGTCTTTACTGCGGGGCGCGGGGGGAGAGGTGAAGGTGGAACTGCTGGAGCAAGATGAGGTGCTCGTGGACGCTGCTATTGATGGCAAGGTGGGTTGGGGACCAGGCTATTTCAGTCAATAAATTGCTAAATTGCAGATGTGGCACGTAAAGCCGCCACATTAAAATACGACTGGGCTGTTCATGTCGCATGCATACGAAGCGTTGAGCGAGAATAACCACAGATTGGATGCCAGGCGGCCAACGTCGCCGAGGTAGGCCGAAGAAACGATGGCCTGACGACCTACGCACATTTAGGGAAGATTGGTGGGAAGCAGCCACTGACAGGAATCTATGGAGAAGCATGGGAGAGGCTTTTGCCTAGCAGTGGGACGAAACAGGCTAATAACAAAAATTGTTTGAGTAAGAACATAGTACATTGGAGACGATACAAGTTACTTATAAAGTTCAACAACAAGTTATTCTACCACAGCTATGTCTGTGTCATGAAATCGAATACCCTAAATATTATTCTAATGTTGTAAAGTTTCATTAAAATCTGTTCAGTAGTTTTTCCATCGGCACCAAATTTGACATTCTACTATTATAAATGTCAAAGTTTGTGCCAATGGCTGGATGTGAGAATGTTTGTTACTATCACTATAAATTCCTCCATAGTCGTAGGCATTATGTACATAATGGGCATGATAACTAAAAAAATTTTTTTAGTCCATCACATACATTATTTTAAATATTCGACAAGTATTTTTTCTTTTTTCTCTTAAACCAAAAATGACAAAGATACCCTGGATTGAAGTTGCTCGTGACGTCACGCCTCAGTACGATTTTAGCCTAGGAGTGACGTCAATACCCCCCACTCCGTAACTTTGATGCTCTGTATCTTTGTATTTATTTATGTATTTGATCAGGTAAAAAATGTGTTAAAAATATTTTTTAATAGCCTAAAAAGACTGATTATTTTTTTGAATTTTTGAATGTAGTAAATTATCCCAATTATACCTTTATTATAGGTATTCGAGTATTTAGATGAAGCGATCCTGTCAACCGACTTCGTGGTTAAAGAAGAGTATTACCAGAGACGAATACACACGCTTATAACGGATTTCATCGTGCTGATGCATTCTAAGTTGATGGAGATGAGGGTTAAGTAAGTTTTTTTACTAGCCTTTAAGATCCCATTGCTGGGCAAAGGCCACGACTTTCTATACAACACGGTCTCCGGTAGCGTCCCGCCATTCCCGTGAAAATGCATCCAGATTATATCTCTATTTTTTTTCGAAGAAACATTTATTTATTTAATAACATTTATATACTTCAAAATAAAATAGGTAAATAAACAACTAATTCAATAAATTAATACATTCTTATTCTTCTTTTCTTATTCTTCTTTTTCTATTCTTCTTCTTCTTTTTCTATTCTTCTTCTTCTTTGTCTTCTTCTTCTGAATTGATTAATAATTTTTCCCGTCCACAGAGCAGATGAAGCGGCACGCGCAGTGCAAATGTACGCAGCGGAAGGCATCACGCCGCCGGTGGGCGCCGGCCAGGGCCGCACGCGGCTCGACTCGCTGCTGCGCTGTGTGGAGCGTCTCTACGCCCGGGACCCGCTCGGCCTCCGACACGACTACTGGCGGGCCTGCGACACCGGCGCCAGTCCGCATGTATACAGGTACATTCAGTGGCGTGCACTCCATAAAGGCCAAAAGACATTGCCTACCCTACAATAATGAATTCAATCGTAAATAAAATAATACGAATCAATCGAAATAACGTTGGTAGAAAAACACAAAAAATTAATTACACTAACAGCGCCATCTATCTATTGATCATAGTACTACTAAGCCTTTAAGCGAGCGGGCTAGTATACCATCGAGCCATCTACGATTGCTCGCGCACCTAGCGCCGCTTCCTTCTGATTGCGGGAAAGGCACAAACTAATTTTGTCAAACTACAGCTCGTTTGGTAGTGTGCGTGCTTGTAAATACGCAGGCACACTTTGATAAAATCACGCACACAGGCATCCAAGGTAGGCAGTGCCTTTTCGGTTTTCTATAGTGATTATGCGACCATTTTAAGGAGTACGCATTATTTCATGCAATTGTGACGCAATTCATGAACATTATTTTTTGTCGTATTATATTTTGACATTACACGACCACTATGAAGAGTAGGTTAGTTTCAAAGTAATTAGACAAAATTATGTATTATTGTTTTTTGTTACATAACCTTAAAATGTATTTTTGTTGTTGTGCGTTATCGCGGATTTATTAATTGATTTTTAAAATGTATAAGTATAGGTTGTGAAATGTATTTAAATCGTGACTGTGATGATGATGATGATGGAACTCGTTTATTAATATAATTCCTAGATGGCGCCACTCGTACTCTAAAACGCGGTGACGTTGTGTTCGCTGTGCTACTATAAAAGAATAATGAATAGGTACGTCTGGTACTACTCCTTGAATGGGTTGTATTTTTACCTACAATATTTTTGAACATTGTCTTCGAAATTAAGAGGACAATGACAGTTTTTTGACTACAACGGCACGGCCACCCACGGCATGGCCACCCACGGCATGGCCCAGTGACGGCGCCGGCTTTTTTTGTGGCAACTACCATCAAGGACTCTGCCAACAACGTCAAAAACATTGCAAACGACGTGTGTGAACGAATCCATAGAAAATTTATGGAATGATATTTTTCCCAGACACGGCCTGGATTTGTTCACGGAATCGCACGTCTTACACACGTTTTCGTCAATTGACGATTGAAAGACGAATGCTTGAAGTGGCAACGTCAAAAATCTGTTCAATTTTGATAAAATTTAGCAATATTGTAGCTTATATTATCAGAATAACACATAGGCTATACTATTTAAAGATATCATTACTTTTCTTCAATATATGATGAGAAATGCGTACGAAGTCGCGGGCAGCCCCTAGTACTGATATAAATATTAATGTTCGAGCCGATAGACGGATGGATGTTTGTTGCGCTTTCACGTAAAAACTACTGAACTGATTTTGATGAAACGTTACAATATTGTAGCTTGCACATCAGAATAACACATAGCCTTCGTTATTTTAAGATATGAAGTGCCTGTTTCACTATCAACAGATAATATTTATCTGACAGATAAACCTGTCTATTTCATAAAACTAGACGTTTTAGACAGTGACAGGTATAAAATATCTGACGGATAAATCTGTAGATATGGTGAATAGGCCTAATTAAGTTTTCTATGCAATAAACGCGTAGGTACGAAGTCGCGGGCAAGTTTAAGTATGTGTTAATTTTTGTGTTTATTACTTTTGAACAGAAAATCAGTCATTGTCTTTTGAATTTCGAAGATAATGTTCAAAAATTATACTTGTCTTTACTGTCAAGTAGATTGGACACACTGTTGGACACGAGTTAATTTATCCTCATAAAGTAGCACAGTGAACACAACGTCACCGCGTTTTAGAGTACACATGGCGCCATCTAGGAATTTTAAAGAGAAGCAGCTAGAATGACATCTATAGTAAATAAGAGTAGTATGTGTACATCCTAGTGGAAGAGCGATGCTTTGACCAACAATGGGCTCAGTGGGCACCTATAGCCTATTTCTACTAACATTAAAAACGACAATGTAAGGATGCTTGTTACTTTTTTCCGCATTTAATAAAGAATAGAGAATTTGTTGAAATAAAAGGATATTGAAAATAAAAGGCAAAGGGTTGGAGTAGATAAAAATACGTGTTTACTGATTAATGACTTAGTTTGAAGTGGTGACATGTAAACAATAATATTATGATGTCCAAGGGGACACAATCTTAATTTAAAATTTGAAATATTAATATTATTTCATTAAACACAAAGTTTAGATTAAGTTTATAAAAAGGCTATATTACAACAGAATTGCAATTTAAGTAGGGCGTCCAAACCGTAAGAATATGGAACTTATTAAATAGCTGATAAATCGAAATTGCAAAAGAACATAATCTTTTTTCAACAATTTACATTTATTATTACGTTAAGAAAAACATATTTGAATTTATTGTAGGGTCGAAAATTAACCCTGTATGTATCTCCCCCTAGAGCCGGCGGGCGAGCAGCCACGCTATATAAGTTCGTCCGTCTGTCCGGCGAGTTAGTATGTCCGGCGCTGCTCCCCGCGTACCTCCGCGCGCTGTCGCGGCTGTGCGTGCCGCGGCACACGTGGGCGTTGCTGGCGAGGAAGGACGCGCTCTCCGCCGGGCATCTGCTTACTGCACTGGCCAGATATTATGCGTAAGTAAAATCAATTTAAAAAGTTATACAGGGTGTAACAGTAAGGGGATATAAAGCCGAAACACACCGATAGTCCTCATGAAACTGAACAACTTTTCCTAAGGAATATGGGTCGTTACTCGGGTGGTACGTGACAGGCTGACTTTATCTGTATGTTTATTTCATTTTAATTACAGAAACCTTCGCGCAGACCCCGCCCCGTTCTCCGACACTATTCATTCATCATCGCTCGGCGCGTCCGCTATAGTGACACCGGCGGCTCGGCCCGGGAAACTGCTAGTTAGACAGGAAGAGGTAAACATACTTTAATTTTTAATCTAGTGCATAACGTTTTATTCGGATGCTAGTCTTACCAACTTAGACTTAAAAAATATACAATACAATACAAATATTCTTTATTGCACACAATATATTCCATACATCTACTTTTTATATGGATATTTCGATGTATGTTTCTTTCGGATGGATGTTTGATTTGGATGTTTTTCAACTCTATCAAGCAAACACAGCTTTAGTTAATCTGTTTAGGCCCACTTGCGCAGCCCAATAAACCCAGAGTTAGCTGCTAACACAGGGTTAAATTAAGAATTTGTATTTACTTATCTTGATTTAACCCTGCGTTAGCAGCTAACTCTGGGTTTATTGCGTTAACTCTAGGCTGCGCAAGTGGGCCTTACATAGTTGTTTGTTATTCAAAAATAAATTATGAAACCACTGATCTCACGAGCCACTAAAATATAAAAGTTTCAGTATTTTTTTCCTCTACCCTCAACTAAATTTAACTACAACAGCTTTGAGTATAGAATATATAAGGAGGAGCCATACCGTCTGAATCTGCGTGCCTGGTCTGGCGCAAAATGGCTACCTTTTTGTATGGAATTTCTTATCGTTTGACAGGTCATCTAACAAGAAAACTATGAAAAACTTGCGCCAACCTTGGCACGCTGTCATAAACTCATTTTCATATGAAAAAAAAATGTGGCACCTCCTTATATATTCTATACTCAAAGTACAACAGCGTAAATTTTGACAATGCCACTTTCTTACCAATAAAATAATCTATCTTGAATGCAGGTGGAAGCAATGATAGCAGCATTGAAGCTCATAGCGGGAGTGGCGCGTGAAGACCACGCTGCGTGCGCTAACATATGCGAGAACTTACAGTGGGATGCTGTCAATGTTATGTTTGGTAAGTGTGTTGCGAGACTAATCGATCGATTGTCAATATAAATCGATCGACTGGTAATTTCAGTCGATCGACTGATACTGGTCGACTATGTACGACTAATCGATGATTAAGGTTAATCCATTAAATATTACATCTTATTCTGATTTTTTATAATGATAGTGATTGTTATAGTGTAATTAAGCATTAGCATAATTGGGATGATGACTACATTCAAAAAATTGAATTATAATTAGTCCGTATTTTAGGCTATCAAAAAATATTTGAACCACATTTTTACCGGATCAAATAAATAAATACAAAGATACAGAGCGTCAAAGTTACGGAGTGGGGGGTTTTTATGTCACCGTTGAGTAAAAATCGTACTCAAACGTGACGTCACGAGCAACTTTAACCCAGTGTATCTTTGTTATTTTTGGTTTAAGAGAAAAAAGAAAAAATACGTGTCTAATATTTTAAAATAATCTATGTGATGGAGTAAAAAAATTTTTTTAGTCATCATGCCTATTGATCTTTCTGGCAGAATACACCATGGTCACTTTTTATCAATATCAACATCATTTCAGCCCATAATAGCCCATAATAGCTGCCCACTGCTTCAATTTTTTCAACTTCAATTCTTCAACATGACCTACTGATTTCTACACTATTTCCATTAAAAAAAAATTGACCTTTCTTTGCTGGTTCTAATTCTAAATTTATATTAATACTAGAGGCTGCCCGCGATTTCGTACGCATTTATCGTCATATCTTTGAAAAAAACACAAAATATCAACAAATAATATATCCTATGAGTTATTCTGATGTCCAGGCTGAGTTATTGTAAAATTTCATTAAAATATGTTCAGTGGTTTTTACGTGATGAAGTAACAAACATCCATCCTTCCATCGGCATAAACATTGACATTTATTATATTTATGGTAATTTATCCAGGTCTAATCTGCTGCCACATCCCGCTGCAACTCAAGGCGGAGCTGTGTCTGACGCTGGCGGCGTTGGGTGGTACTGCAGCTACGGCGGGCCGCGTGTGGGCGGGGCTGGAGAGCGCGCAGCTCGTGGCCAGCTGGAAGGAGAAGCGAGCGCTCGTGGCTGAGTTGCAAGAGGTATGGCCTATAGTGGGATCTTATACATATATAACCCTGTATGAATACAACCATATATTACACGCACCAGACGACGCAGTGTGGGAAGGCTTTCCATCAACGTGGGCTGACGACCTGATGAAAGTCGCGGGAACCCGTTGGATATGGGCAGAGGTATGCGAGACCTCTGTGGAGATCTTTGGGCAGGCTTTTGTCCAGCAGTGAACGTCCACCGGTTACATGATATTTCATGCGTCTTTCCTATCGGGGTTGACAGAGACCACTTCCCTTCGCTTGCTACGATACATTTCCTTCGCTTCATACATTCGCGTACATGCACTTCGCTTGAGGGTAATTACTCCTAACTCTCTTAAATCTTAAATCTCTAGATTTATCTAAATAAGACTTGGCTTAAAGATCACAGCAACCAGGCCATAAAATTATTTAAAAAATAATTAATAACTATCTTCCATATCCCCCCTTACAGACAGAAACCCGTATCGAAGAATACCCCCTCTCCCGCGCGTTCCTGTCACTACTAGAATCACTGTGTGCATCGGCGCCCCTCCCCCGCGCGCTAGGAGCGGGTGCGCGTGCGCCGGGACTCGACCCGTATCTACAGCACGTGTTACATCGACTAGCGCTGCCTGCGCCGCATCGGGTGTATAGGAACCCGGTGGAGAAGTGGCAGGTAGGTGATATACAGGGTGTAACAGAAAGGGGGTATAATGCCGAAACACAGCGAAAGTCCTCATGAAACCGAACAACTTTTCCCAAGGAACATGGGTTGTAACACTAAAAAAAAATTTTTCGTCGCGCATACTTACTCGATCAGCTGATCGGACATTTTGTTAGGGGAGGCGAATTTTTTTTTTTTGAGTAACACATTGAGTTAAATCTTTCAATTCACAAATCACTATTCATTGTTAACCTTTATGTGCGTTTTCTCTATAATTTTTTTAAAATCTAAGGGCCTACATAAACAATTTTAGAAAACAATCTACCTTAACATTTACATTATAAATTATCCCTCAGATCCTCTCCCTCTCGTTCCGTCTGTTCAACCGCTGGTTAGAGCAATACGAGCCGGCGCCCACGGACTTCCCCGCGCCGGGAATCGAACCCGATACCAACCCACCGCCCGGGTTCCGGCTGCTGTTGCAACTACACAACAAGTCTGAACTGCTGAGATTGGCGCTGACCTGTTTGGATGATGCCACTGATGTCTTGGAGAGGTCGAGTGGGAAGGTATGATATGATGATTATACAGGTGATATGATGATTATACAGGTGATTCAAAGTCATATTATGGTGATAATAAACAACTTTTACTATGGGACCAAGCTCGAAGTCATTAAATAAATAATTGTTCTCGCATACTATCAGCTGGTGAATTTTGTATGGGGAGTTCGAAAATTTTAGAATGATTTTGAACTTGGTCCCATAGTAAAAGTTGATAACAAATATCACGAGTATATGTATATCCTTTTCTATCGTTCACTAATTAAAATTCACCCTATATAGGGACACAATTTTTTTTTCATGATAAATATGGAAAATATGTCATTAGGCCTTGAAGACAGTCCTTCTGTTAGATTATTTTTTTAATAATGAACATGTATCATTATTTAGTAATGTGAATTATTACAAATTTTTTTCATGACACGCACGGCATAAGTTATTATGCTTCGAAGACAGCCCATCTAATAGATTAAAAATTGGACACGTTTTTTAGGGCTCCGTACCCATAGGGTGAAAACGGGACCCTATTACCGAAACTCGGCTGTCCGTCTGTCTGTCCGTCCATCTTTCTCCAGGCTGTATCTCACGAGCTGTTGTAGCTAGAGCGTTGAAATTTTAAAGATTTTTTTTTTCTTTATTTATTTAGGGGAATTTTTAAGATGATGTATTACCGTAGCATAACAACAAATACTAAAAATAGAATAATAATAATAAAAAAGGGGGCTCACATACAACTGACGTGATTTTATGCCTTTTTTTTGCTCGATATTAATAATGGCTACTGGTACACATTATTATTAGACTATTGTTAACCTAGTAAATGGTACAGAACCCTACGTGCGCGAGTCCGACTCGCATTTGGCCGGTTTTTTGCCTAAACATTTTAGATGCTCTGTATCTTTGTATTTATTTATACATTTGATCAGACAAAAATATGTATCTAATAATTTCAGGGAAGATTGGTAGGAAGCAGCTAATAACAGGAGTGTTTAAGAGGCATGGGGAGGCGTTTGCCCAGCAGTGGGAAGCAATAGGCTAAAAAAAAAAATTTTTTAACAGTAATAGATGGACTAAACATAATGCTATTATTCTCCTGTTATGTTGATAGGAATACGTAGAAGAGACCCTAGTCAGCATTCTACAGATGTTAGAACGCGCGCTGACGTTGGAGCGTGCGTTTGTGTCCAGCGCCGCTGAATCCGGTCGGTCTATGATGATTGAGGGACTCTCCAAGCTTATTCTGAGTAAGTATTGTTTGTAAAAATACTATTATTTCAGTAAGTTGATTAAAACGTTGTAAAATATGTTTCTTTCTTCGAAAATGAAAATGAAAAGTGTTTTATTCAAAAATAGGCAAAATTCATTACACTTTTTTGATGTCACTTTTTTAATCTAAAACTACTGCCGGTTCACTACCTGTATAGCCGAGAGGAAGAAGACGGCAAGAAACCTTCGGCACAGGGCCCTACGTTATGTACAATATATCTTTTTTTTTAATCGAGACTCTTATATACAATTACATGTTGACTTAACTTGTTATCACAGTAATTTACATGAATATCACAGTACAAGTAGTTTGTTTTACATAAATTTTATCTCTGCAGCATCCAAAATAAACCAAAAGATGTTAATAGGCACTTAAAAAGTAAAAAGCTTAGCTTGATAAAAACCGCCATATTTTAGAATGTCGCTTTTCTCGGTGGAGTCTACGCTACTCAGATCCTTTCTCCGCCATTAGTTGGTTTTTGTTTTAGTTGAAATCGATACTTATTCCTCTAGTCTAGCCTGTCCTTTATTTATTACTTTTTATGTCCTTTTTTTGAGTCATTTTCTAAAGTCTCTTCACGTTTGTCCGTCACGACTGTTTGTCCAATGAAAAATGGAATATTTCGCATCGATGCCACATGGCATATATTTGTTTTCTCTGGGTAAAACTGCAGTCTTGCAAATCTAGAATTAGCTTTTAAAAAATTACGCGTTTCAGGTGATGTAGTAACAATCCTACAAAATAAATAGGTAATATTTCATTTTATTTCACCAATAAATATTTTCCCCTGCAGCCCCCGAAGGCCCAGACAGCCGCGACCGCCTAGTGTCCTGTTGCCGGCTAGTGCAAGTAGGCGGCTACAGCGCGCGCACCGCCGCCGCTGCCGTCGCGCTGCTGTACCGCGCGTTGCAGCACCCCGCCGCGGCTAGGTGTCTGCTGCCTGCGCTTACGCATCGGCACGCTACTGCTACGGAAGTCAGGTAACTAGTGACACGGTGATATCGTCTATAGTGAGTGTGAAAAAGAGAAGGAAAGGGAGAGAGAGAGAAAGAGAAAAAGAGGCGAGGTACAGAGAGGGAGAAATAGAGAGAGTGAGAAAGAAATAGATAGAGGAAGTGGGAAGAAAAGAGAGACAGAGAGGGTAGAGAAATTAATTTATTAAACTTTTGTGCCAATTCAATAATAGATTGCTGGAAACCACTTATGAACCAGTGATAACTGACGCACAATTAAAATCCTAAAAATGATATTCTTAATCTCACAGACACGGCTTCGTAGAATGCCTCGAAGCGGAAGAATACGCTGATGATGAAGAGGCCGCAGCAGTCCGTCAGACGAAGGAAGGCATCATCATGCTGCTGCATCAGGTCCTGCCGACAGCCCCGCCGAATCTCGCGCACTTCCTGCTTGGCTACCAGCTCACTGAAGATGTGAGTATCCAAGGACGATAAAGCATATCGGTGATCATCGGATTTCCGAATACAAATGAATGCTTAATTACATGTACATCAATTATTACTCAATATTCAGAATTTGAATTTAGAACTAAAACTTTTTTTGTTGCACTCTATCGCATTTGAACCACGACTGACGAACCAAACGTCGTGGTGTGTGCGACACAGATATCACTATACGAAGTCGAAATAAGCCGATTGCCTCTTTCCAAAGATCGATATGCATTCTTTATCGCCCTTTTTTAGTAAACAATTGAAATGCTAATGATATTACGAAACTAACATTCGTAATTTTTACAATTTAAATAGCAATGGGGATGATGACTACATTCAAAAATTCAAAAAATAATTAGTCCGTCTTTTAGGCTATTAGGCTATTAAAAATATTTGAAACACATTTTTTACCTGATCAAATACATAAATAAATACAACGATACAGAGCATCAAAGTTACGTAGTGGGGGGTATTGACGTCACTCCTAGGTAAAAATCATACTAAGGCGTGACGTCACAAGCAACTTTAACCCAGTGTATCTTTGTCATTTTTAGTTTAAGAGAAAAAAGCAAAAATACGTGTCGAATATTTTTAAATAATCTATGTGATGGACTAAAAAAATTTTTTTAGTCATCATGCTCATTATTAATGTTAGTATGTGAGTTTGAGAAATTTTGTATTAGTATAAGTAGGATAATTTTGTATTGTATTATGCTTGTTTAACGATTTGGTGTGTATGTTTAATAGCAATTTAAAGAATATTTTTTCTATAATTCATCAAACAAAACATTTAATGTTATGTTCAGGTAAGCCGCAGTCAACTAAACGAGCCAGGCGCCGCTGGGTTCCCGAGGACCTGCCTGCATTCAATACTGGATATATTGGACCAGCATATCGCCGGGCAGAACAATGCTGATAGGTGAGTTTTATACATACATACATGTGAAAGTAAAAATACTGTTATTGATTTACTTAAATTTATATTTTCAAATAAACCCTAAACTTCAACCAAATCCGCCATTCATCCCCGTCCCATAGTTACCAATCAACAATTCTCACTCTCTTACTCCTTAGCATGCATCCTTTTCATTCATCTATAACTTCCGCTTCCTTCATCCGTCACTTCCGTTTCCTTCTCCTGTCTCCTTCCCACATACATATCCGTCACGCCTCTTTCCCATTAGATATGTCCCCACCAGCGCACTTTCGTTTTCGTTTTCATGTTCAGCTTGCACTTCAACTTTCAGTTCGTTCAGCGTCAAGCGCTGTGCCTCTTTTTTCTTCTTTTTTGACACAGTGAGCCGTGCGATATTGTATGCGCTATGGTTTTTCGGACATGCTTTAAATAAAAACGCAAGATGAACGTGAAAGCGCACTGGTGGAGACATACCTATTGGGGTAGGCAGTGACCACTTCCTTCCACTAAGTAGTAAGTTTGATATCTTATCTAGCCATCAGTATCCCACTCTAAGATTCTATATATCCTTGAAGGTGTAGTTTGATAAAAGTGAATTTGTTTAAAAAAATATATGTCTCGACTTCATGCTCCTTGGAGAAAATTGTCTAGGCACATTCGTGGCAAGAGGCCGCCCGCGACTTCGTACGCTGAATATCGTCATACCTACATAAAGCTTGTGTTATTTTTGCTAAGTTTCAACATTTGTTCAGTAGTTTTTGCGTGAAGGAGTAACAAACATAGTCACAGCCATAGGCACACACATTGACGTTTATAATATTAGTAGAATGACTTATTCCCCCTTATTACAAAACAAGGTTTAAAGATAGTCCGACGTTAGTTCGTTTCTCATCGTCAAACTAAACGAACTACTACTACTATCTTTAAACCTCGTTTTGTAATAAGGGGGATTGAGTTTCTATAAACCCCACGTATAACACGTCGGAAATATCTGCGAACCTCGCTGGAATGCGCTTTCCCCATTTTCGCCTATCCAGTACCGTGACGAGTACGTACGAGTTGCATGACGTCATCAAGCCAGGTCCGCAGATATTTCCGACGTGTTATATTTACGTACTATCCACAGAGAAGCGAACAACCTAGTAGAAAGCTGCTATCGCCTCATATACTGGCTATGCGCGAGGCCAAGCACGTCAGCTCCTGTTCTAAGATTACTTCGCTCCAGAGACTACTTCCTATCCAGACATGTGAAGGCCACGGTTAATTTAGAGGTAAGTTTTTATTTATTAGCCTGGATGGTGGTATTTTGAGTGTTATGGCCTGAGAGGTGGTGGTTTTGAGCCATGTATACACAGTGATATGATCAGAACAAAGGTTTTTTAAGAATTTAGTAGCCTGGGTAGGTGGCATTTTGAGTTTTGTGGCCTGAGAGGTGACTGGTTTTGAGCACAGGTCAAAAAGTAATAGGAAACAGTTTTCATTAATTTCATGTGTTAGTTTTTTTTTAGGAGTTTCATGGCCTGACAGTCGATGTATTTAAGCCACATTTCTTAAATTTTTTGTTCTGTTTGCTTAAACATAAATCTATACAATTGCAGACAGCATCGGTAGTGACTTTATCCTCGCGGTCGTGGGTGTTACGCGCATGCGCGTGTGAAGCTGGCGCGGCGGCGGCGGCCAGACAACATGCTGCGTTGTCCGCGCTACTCACTGCGCTTACGCACACCGCACATCATCCTACGCAGGTACTGATATTTGCGTTCACTCCTCTGATGATGATGTTTCTGATGACGACTATGGTCATGACAATGACTGTGATGATTACGACTATGATTGACCATGACAATGACGATGATGAAGATGACAACGATGATAATGCCATTGACGATGACGACGATGAATATTTAAACGTGACTATGCCATAAACGATGATCATTATGATGACTTTGACCATGACTTTGACCATGATGGTGATCATGACGATGATAAGATAACGATGATGATGATGAAGTATTTTAAATCAAATATACCAAATATCCTATAGGAATGGGAATGGTGCCTCCTCCGTCGTGCGATAGAAGCCCTACCGGTTACAGTAGAAGCGGCGACTGAACCGCGCTGGGAGTTGTTCAATGCCACACAGCTACGACAAGCTATAGCCTCGTGTGATCTGCCTACAGGTATGAACGAGCTAGCACAGTTCACGTGACACAGTTCACCTTTGTCGCGTGTACTGCATGTCACACACTCTTACAAAATACATAATAGGCTCTAGACTTATAGACGACTAAAAAGAGCATCCAACCTAATTGGTATAGTAAAAATTTACGGTATCAATTATACTAAACATATTCGAGCTAGTATGGAGAAAAAAAAGTTGGCGGCCACTGATGAAACTAACGTCAATCGATAGAGAATGATAGGGGATGTGTAGTGTAATTGATACCGTTTTTTTACTATACCAGGCTCCATACAAATATGTTCGATGCCATTTACTTAGCCCATCATCTATTGACAATTTTAAAAATCACAACAAGACGCTGGCTTAAAGTTCGAGCCCAATTTTTACCCAACGACAAAACCCCCACTCCGTAACTTTGATGCTCTGTTCTGTATCTATGGATTTATTTATGTAGGTATTTGATCAAGCAAAACATGTGTCTTATATTTTTGTACAGTCTAATAGACGAACTAAAAAAAGAATGACATTTTATAAATGTAGTCGTCATCCCTATTCCCGTGGTAACACTTGCTATCTCACTCAGGTCTGGGCGGTAAGCGTATAAGCGTGTCCCGCGTGCACGCGTTACTTGCGCGCGAGTTGGCCGCTTTGAACGCCACCGCGCCGCAGAGGAATCTCGTCATACTTGAGATACAGAAGGTAGGTTCAATTGTTCTTTGTTGCAGTCTAATACTAAGTAATATTTAGTATTATTGAGGCTATTAAAAAAAATATTTGAATATTTTTATCAGTTGTCTAATCCGTACAAGATTATATCTTAGGCCCGATTTATATCTTAGGCCCATTCTCCATTATCGTGTGTGATATGCACAGTTTAGAAACTTTGCGTAAGACGCTTACGTAGACAATGGGCCTTATTAGTTTTTTGGTAACAACTTTATGTGCATTCTTTTATAACAAATTATACAAATAAATATCCTTTTCAGACCATATACCATAAAAGTCAAAAAGTCAAGTCAAAAATATATTTATTTCATAGGCACAAAAAATGCTCTTGAAACCGTTACATTATTATATAGGTATTTTTTTTAAAGCAAGCGCTAGATACGCAAGGCACAGTTTCCCCCAGACAAGAACCTAGCAAAAAACTCTGTGGGTTTGCTCTTTTCAAATCAAGTTTTACAACTTTAAAAACCAAAATCATTACCCTTCCCCTTAATCTTAGTCGGGTAATAAGCTCCCATTAACCCCACAGGTGTTAGACTACGTGACAGACGTGAACAAGCAACGCAACCTCGCCGCTACACTAACTCACTACTACGACTCGTGGCGGCAACTAACTGAGATACTGTTCTGTGTGGCGCCGCAAGATGTGCTCAATTTGGAGTCCAGAAAGCATCTGCTGTTGAATATATTGCAGGTACGTCAAATTATATGTCGAAGAGTGATCAGAAGTGGCGTTTAAGCTTTTAGTTAAAATAAGACAGTGGGCGTGTACTGAACAAACTAGCTTTATTGCGTAGTTTCCAATCACGTTATAAAATAACAAGATGTACGTGATGTCTTCCGATGTCTCTTCATGACCGTTATTCCAAACAGAATCCATCATACATGACAGCAACTCAAATATGAAAGCGCCAAAGTGACAACCAGTCAGAAACATGCCAGTTTTTGCATTTTAGCAGTAAAGAGTTTGCAAATGGTTTCAAAATAGCCTTCATGAACGTAATCTCAGATATTCTCCGACATATATTTATTTCATAGGCAAAGTTATTGCATTACACTTAAAGTCTACGGTAGATTTGTAGTTTTCCCCAGAGAAGAATCTAGCAAGAAACAATTGAAAAAGAAAGACATCTCATTAGAGTACCGTAAACCGATGTGTATGTATGAGGCGACTGATGAATGTGGGTGAAGTGAACGCAGTGTGTTTGGATCGTAGCAAGTTTACGGAATTGGTTTCTGTATACCCCGTTATATTTTTGCGTATTACAAAAATAGTTATGTAATATATCTTTTGTCTTTTTATTTCTTTGCCAAATTCAAGTCTTATTTTATAATATGATCTTTCTTTTTTAATTTGAATAGTGTGTCATAAATATATTAATAACCTTGAGTATTCCAAATCCGCATGGATTGGTGACAGATCAATGGATTTAGTTACCACTCACTCATCCCCATTTCACAACAATTAAAAAAACATTTCCCCCCCACAGGACTTACTAAACAAGATCCCACCAGCGGAAGTCCTCCCTCAACTCGGCAACCTCGCATCCGGCACTATCTTACTACTTTTAGTAAACCTCCGTCACTGCTACATACTACAAAAACGAGACACGAACTTAAAACACTCAGACTTCGAGACCACATTCTTCGGCCCCTCCAACCAAATCATGCAAACGAACTCTTTAACTCTTAAATTCATCTTACATAAGATTTTAAGCTGGATTCTGGTTTCGAGTGGTTCTACTCAAAAAATGAGAGTGAATTTGTACGGAGCGTTGCTTAATTACTTAAATATAGTGAATTTAAAGCCAAGTTCGGCTGATCCGGAGGAAGAGACGAATGTGACGTATGTGAGTAGGTTGGATAGTTCGAAAGCGAGGCCTAATAGAGAAGAGTCGTCTTTGAAGTCTATGGTGATTGACGTCATCAGTGGATTTGGGGATAATCTCTGCTCGATTGTATGCAGCGATTGTATTGGTAAGTGTTTTAAGTTGTTTATAGTTTTAGCGTTAAATTTGTACAGCTTTAAAATCTCATCCATAGCGTAGTGTTTGATCATCTATCTAGAATATGTTACCGATCAAACCCGATTGCAGGTAAAACTAGTTTGTTCTACGCTGAAGTAGTTCTTCCTAGACTAGACTAAGTAGGGATATGATTAACTAGTATAGCCTGGCTAGTCCGATAGGATAAACCATTTTAGACTAGGCTAAACAAGTTGATGCTAAAATAAATTTTCACACTATATGGTGCTCCCACAACGCATGTTATAAAATGTTTACTAACATTTCATAACAAATGTTTAATATACAAACATGTTTGTAAACATTTTGTATGCTGAAAGTTTGTTATAAAATGCTTAAAAACATTAACATGCAGTGTGGGAGCATCATTAGGATAAACTAGTATAGACCAATTTAGAATAGGTCAAACTACTTGTCCCGATTTAAATATGCAAACTCTACAATACAATATAAATATTATTTATTGCACACAAAGATATAAGGTACAGGCACAAACAAGAATATAAGAAGCAACAGGCGGCCTTATTGCTAGGTAGCAATATCTTCCAGGCAACCTTAGGGTAAGAAATAGCGAGAAATAGGTAATAATGGTTGCGGGTTGTGCAAATAATACAGAATACATACATAAATTAACTACATATACTTACCAAAAATGCCTAGTACCTATAATAAAAATAAACTAATAGATATATAGAATATTAAATCCAATAGATAAAATAAATATTAAATACATAAATTAAATTATATATACTCTCTCTAGGATAAATAATGATAATAATTATGACCTTAATACTTATTCAACCAGGTGGAGGCCACGACGTCTGCCGTATGGTAGCGCTATCTTGCCTAGACACACTGATAGAGATCAACCCTCGTACGGACTGGATGTCTACTGTAACCGACCAGGGGTACCTGCGGAGTCTCATTGATAGTCTGCTGCATGACGACAAAGGGTTGAAAGAGGTATGTTTCATGTTTATTTAAGTTATACATACATACATATCTGTCACGCCTCTTTCCCATTTGAGTAGGCACAGACCAAGGTCTAAACACACTTCTTTAGCTTCATTCACATTCATCAGTTCAAAACTTCAAAGTTCAAAATATATTTATTTCTTTGGCACATTTTTGGCTCTAGAACCGTTACATAGATATATCAGTCGCCTCATGTATCTCAATCAAATCGGGGATTTGTTAAAGAAAGGTCAAGTCAAAAGTACCCTAGACCGATGTGCCTGTATGAGGCGACGGATGAATGTGGATGAAGCGAAAGAACTGTGTTTGGATCGTAGCAAGTGGAAGGAAGTGGTCTTTGCCTACCCCAATGGGAAAGAAGCGTGTGTATGTACATAGTACATATGTATTACAAATCTATCTAATTATATTTTTATACCGTTCTCAGACGCTAGAACCAAATCCAAAATCACTGCGAGTCCTCTACGTGTACGAATCAAAGATGGCACTATTAAACAAAATAGCACGCACGCGTCTCGGCTGCGAGTGCGTGCTGGCCCAAGGCGCGTTGTCGTGTCTCGCCAACATGACGGTGCTAAGCTGTCATCCAGATATACATGCGCCTACGCAACAACACGACACGGATTTCGTGCCTAATGTTGCTAATAGGTAAGATATAAAAAGAAAAGAGTAGGACGTTTTGCGTTTTGAACATTTCGAGTTTTGTCATTTTGCGTAGTTGTAAAATTTGCGTTTTAGACATTTCGCACTTTGTAATTTTGCGCATACGACTTGCGATATAAATTGGACATTTTGCGTATTTGCACATTTTGATTTTTGGACATTTTGCGTTGTTCATAGGTTTTAATAAAATACTTCTTTACTACTTACCAACCTATTAACACTAAGCTATATTTCAGATTCCGTCAGATCCTAGTGCCGGCTTTAGCTCTATGTGACACTCTTCTAACTACTTTGGGAACAGAGAATCACAGCTGTGTCATACACGTCACGCATCTACTACTGAGCCATGTTGAATGTATTGATTGCGTGTTGAGGTATGTGTTATTGTTTGGCTTTGTATAAGTAGATTTTAATATGTTTTCTTGGAAAATGTACGAATTTTATGAGCAGATTTTAGTGATTTTTGTGTTTGAAACTAAAAGGTGTTTGTTTTATACAATTGAAAAGATTATAAAATTAACTTAGTTAAAAAAGTAAACATCAAATTTTAATAATCCGTTTATGTACACTTTGACCCTAAATTCGCATATTTACCCTAACAGAGCAGCCCACCCGAACTCCCCAGAAGGCCTCCTAATAGAACTAGAAGCGATCACCTCAGTGATATCCCGCGCGTCGAACCGGGAAGTGTTCGGTCTAGTGCAGGACGACACGTGTCTGCAACACGCGTCTCTCGGCCTGCAACGAGTGCAGAGTCTCATGCTGGCGTTGCTGCCGAGGTTCCACGTCCCGCCTAACAACCAGGCTAACAACAGGATTTATTATAAGGTAGGTTTAATGGTGATTTGGTTGCTGGATATTTAGAGAACTAGGCATTTTGAATATTAGACGTTTTGCGACATGGACATTATGAGAATGGGACATTTTGCGACAGCTATTAAGAGAATGGGACATTTTGCGTTTACGTCATTTGCGACAGTCATGAGAATTCGACATTTTCCTACATGAACATTGTGAGAATTGGATATTTTGCGTATACGACTTTTGCGACATGGACAAAATGAGAATAGGACTTTTTGCGACATAGCCAATATGAGAGTAGGTCATTTTGCGAATAGGACGTTTTCAGACATGACATTATAAGAATTGGATATTTGAGACTTGTTCATTTTGAGAGTCATAAATCAAACTTTTATGATTCACAGATAGTATGCAACCTCCTTACCTACGCCCGTAACATAATCGAGCGCGACGGGACCCGCGTGCTCCTCCGGCCTTCTCTCGCCGTGGGTGACGCCGGCGCCGGGGCCGGCGCGACTACAGCGCCGCACTGCGGCAGTGTGCTGCAGGTATTACAGCACATGTGTGGCGCGGCGCACACGCATGCAAAGCTGCTGGCTACAGCGCAACATCAGCTAGCTAATGTACCTACTATGACTTCTGATGGTAAGTGTGTAATGTTATACATTTTTTATTGCACTTTAGATTAATAAATGGGAGTAAGATATAAACAATATTTACAATACATACGATACAGATTTTAATTATGTACTCGTATTAAACTTAAATAAATGGAAGAAATGGGAGAGGGAAGATAAAACGATGAAGGACTAATAGGCAGCCTTATTGCTAGGTAGCAGTTTCTTAGCAAATCTTAGCTAAATTATTAGATTAATCGTTCGTCAGTATTTGAATGTAGAACTTAGTAAGTAAGTAGGTACTTCATTGTTGTTTTGAACTACAACTGTCAAATCATACGTCATAGTGTGTGCGACATAGATATCACTATACTAAGTCGAAATTAGCCTCTTTCCGAAGATGATTTTAATACAAAAATCATTGTGCATTCCTATTGCCCTTTCTGTACTTATATGAACTATTTTCAATATCTCCCTCCCACAGACATGAAAAAACTCCTCCCATCGGAGCCACGCCCCCCATCAACAGTAGAACTGCGCGCGTCGGTAGTATCTTTACTCCGGAGCCGTGTACGTAGCCGTCGTTTAGAGCTGCAGTACTGTGAGCACGCGGTGGAAGCCGCGTTGTATTTAGTGTGGGCGCACGCGCGGGTGTATTTGAGGCAGTGCGTGTCAGTGGCGGATGATAGTGCGTGTAAGTAAAATTTATTTATTTTATTTAATAGTTTATTGTAAGAAGTAAGAAGAAAATACACAGAGATAGAAAAGAAAAGAGAAGTTATACAAAAGGTACAGCATATTTCAAAAATAAATTTCTTCCTGCAGAATCTAAAATAAGAAGGAAAAAATATCTTAACTTTTTTATGTTATTGAAAACCTGGCCTGCTATTAAAAATACAATTTTATTTTTTATTTTGATGTACCCATTGTCATTCTTGCAGTAAATACTATTATAACGACACCTCTCAAGCTGAAATCCATGAAGCCAGGCTGAAGAGCCTGCCAAAGAATTATAATTACATTCTCAAAAAACATAGCCTCCGCCTGGGCTACAAATTAAAACGTAACCCCTACCTACAGAATTGAATGAACCTATTATATTGTAGCTTACTTATCAGAATAACACATAGTCTATATTATTTTAAGACATTGTGTTAATTTTCCAAGATATGACGATAAAAACGTAAAATCCGTGGTAAATATCTGTGCACCTCGCTGAAATGCGCTTTCACGTTTCTACCTATCCAGTATCGTGACGAGTACGTTCAAACTTCATGACGTCACTAAGCCGTGCGTGCAGATATTTCCGACGGGTTACAAAGTCGCGGACAGCCTCTTATAAAAACTATATTTATTACAGTAGCACTAACAACATCGAAAGCATGGCGCGGCGCGGTGGGTAACGAGCTCCCGGAACTGAGGAAGGGACTCGTTACGGTATTCAATGACAGATTCACTGATCAGCTGTTGGAGACTGCTAAGGTAGGTTGGATACCAGCCTAGTTTATGAAATGTGTCAATTTCAAATATACGGGAAGTAAATAGAAATAGAATAGAAAAAGCTTTATTCGGTATCACTCAAGGTACAATATCGACTCAAATAAATCGACACTGGCTGCCCCCTGAGCACCACAAAGTACCTATAAATCCATCGTCAAGTTGGTTAAAGCTGCCTTCTTAGCATTTTAAATTTATGATTGTGCTTCATGATAGAAGTAACATGTCCTTGACCAAACCCTTTCTCTTGTAATAAAAGATAAAAATAAATAATTTCACAGTCGCCATTTTTAATCCTAAGACTGATTTATAAACAGTCGCCGAAATAGAGACAGCTAGCTTAGCTGGTCAGCGCTGACCCGAAAAAACCGTGTAAATAGATTTGAAGTCAGTACAATGGCGGGAATTCAGCGCCGACTTGTAAATTCGCATACGAATATTTAGTGTACGGTCACATCTGCGTAACGTACCGCGCCGAACGTTCGGTTCAATACGCTCGCAATGTGTTTCAAGTCACCTATGACACATGAAATTACGTCGCATACATTTACTTCAGCCGCTGAACATTCCGCGCGGTACGTTACGCAGGTGTGTCGCGATTTTTAGAAGTCAGTCTAGGCGCTTGCACTGGCGCCGATAATTGACTTGTGCACTTACTCTGTCTAAATAAGCAAGAATCAAGTTTTTTTTTTTGATATTTCAGAATCAGCCTCCAGCCCAAAAAGGATTCATCGAAGTACTTCTAAAAGATATAAAAAGTATGATTCAGTTTTCACCATTCTAACTAATTTCTAATAATATCTAGCTTATAATAATTCTAGTTGTAATAATAATTGTTAGTTATAATCAGTTTCTTTTGTATTGTAATAAAGTTGAATAAAATAAATGTGATTATTTTCTCGTAATTATATTGATTTATTTAATGTTTCCTGATGGGAGAGAAGCGTGAGAGATATGTATGTATGTTATTTAATGTTAAATTGTTATACTTCTTTTTGGATTATAAAACGAATTAAATGAGGGTACATGTGTACCTTTTTAAAAGGATTTTAAAAGCAAACAAATATTTTTATTTCAAGATTAAAACGTTTATTAATGGACGGAATCAAGCCTCATACATAAGAAATAAAAAATATAACTTAATCAAAACGACAATTCAAAATCGCTAGAGAGTCAATTATTACAAGAAACATTACGACAAAAAAATAAATAAAAATTAATAGTCATGCAAGAAGACAATTAAAAGCTACACCACAAATCATAAATTATTAAAAAATGAGATCATAAAAAATACAGCTTCCACAACTAGCCGTAGACTGTAACTTATTGCTGCCATTGTCCGTCATCTTCAACCTCGTCATCCACCTCGATGTATAGCAAACCATCTGGGGGGAGTTCTTGTAGGACTAGAATCAAGTTAAATAATATTAAACCAAAATTAAATACAATTCAAAAATATTTTATTTTAAATTGGTAATGGGGATGATGACTACATTCAAAAATTCAAAAATAATAATTAGTCCGTCTTTTAGGCTATTAAAAAGTATTTGAAACACATTTTTTAACTGATCAAATACACAAATAAATACAAAGAGCATCAAAGTTACGGAGTGGGGGGTATTGACGTCACTCTTACGTAAAAATCCTAATGAGGAGTGACGTCACTAGCAACTTTAACCTAATGTATCTTTGTCATTTTTAGTTTAAGAGAAAAAATAAAAAATACGTGTCGAATATTTTAAAATAATCTATGTGATGGACTAAAAAAATTTTTTTAGTCATCATGTTCTAAAACTACTACCGTTTCACTCTAAGTACTTTCATAGACGAGAGGAAGAAACGGCAAGCTTAAATGACAGCATGCAGAGCTATTTAGCCTAGAGGTGTGTTTCGCCACTTAGCGCCAAAACACACGGTGAAACGCAACTGCAACGCAACTGAAACTGCTAGTTATTTTTGAGTTGCATCGCAGTTTCTGCTATAGACTTCCTTAGAAAACCACACACGACGCAACTGGTTTAAAACATTTCGTTTCAGTTAACTTGCAACTCAAAAGTAACTAGCAGTTTCATTTGCGTTTCACCGTGTGTTCTGGGTCTTACAGATGAAATTTATCTGACAGATATTTATACACGTCTGTCTAAAACGTTATAATTTATGAATTAGACACAGGTTTATCCTGTCAGTTAAATTTTATCTCTAAGTGGTAAATCGGGCCCTAGGTCTTACTATCCAGTAGATACTTATCTTGACCATTCGTTTAGGGTTCTTCAATATGAATATACTCACCTAAATGTTTCCCAAGGTCATGCAAGTTGCCAGGTTGTACTAACAACGATTGTCCTTTCAAAACGGTGTCTAGTTGTAAACATTCCGGCATTTCCTGAAAGATTTCATTAGTAGATGAAAGATTTTATTGTTAGAGATATGCTACAATCAATTAATCAACCGAATACTACATGTTTATATGGTAAAAAATAGGTATCTTATTAAAAAAATGTTTCTGTGGACTTGTCGTTTTTGCTTACATATTTAAATACTAGGGACTGCCCGCAACTTCGTACGCTATTTATCGTCATGTCTTCAAACATTAACGCACCTTATGTTTGTGGTACAATATCATAAAGTTTCATCAAAACCTGTTCAGTGGTTTTACAAGGTTATAAATGCTCACATCTATCGGCATAAACTTTGCAATTACTAGTAGGTACATACCTCAACAGTACTAATAAGTAATTCCTTAGTATTATTATTGCTTTGAACAGATTTCATACGAATAGCTTTTTCACAGGACTCTATGTGTTTTTGTAAGTTCGCCTCGGTTTGGTACCTGTAAACATTTTTTTCATCACATACATACATATCTGTCACGCCTCTCCTATCGAGGTAGGCAGAGACCACTTCCCTCTACTTGCTACGATCCAAATGCACCTCTTCCGCTTCATCCACATTCATCAGTCGCCTCATACATACACGTCGGTTTAAGGTACTCATGACTTAGGAAAGGTTGAGGGGAAGAGAGGCAGAGGAAGACCGCGACGTATCTACTTTACTCAAGTGAAGGAGAAAGTTAACGTCATATCGTATCAAGAAGTCAAGGCACTGGCAGAGGATAGGCCTAAATGGCGAATACTCCACCGACAAGAGTCTAACTCTTAAGTTAAGTGATGATGACTCATGACTTGACCTTTCTTTAACAAGTCCTCAATTTGACCGAGATACCTTTGCCTTAGCCTTCCCCTTTCAACATTTCTTCCATTTTCACCGTTTTATATCTATTTCATTCATTAAAACTACTTAATACCAGTAAAAAACCTGCCAAGTGCGATTCGGACTCGCGCGCGAAATGTTCCGTACCATTCACTAGGTTAAAAATAGTCTAATAATAAATGTTTACCAGTAGCCATTATTGATATCGACGGTGACAGACGGATGTACGGACGGACGGACAGCCGAGCCTAATGCCGGTTTCACACGAGGCAGAACAGTGGGCAGCACAGTACTGCTACTGTTTAAACGCACAGAATAGTGTCAAGGCAGTTGAAGACAGTACTATTCTGTCCGTTTAAACAGTAGCAGTACTGTGCTGCCCACTGTTCTGCCTCACTGTTCTGCCTTCGTGTGAAACCGGCATTAGTAATATGGTCTCGTTTTCACCCTTTGGGTACGGAACTCTAAAAAGTACCTAGTCCTATTACTTAAATAGTATAACTTACCCAATATTACAGCCAACACACTTAAAAGGCTGCCAGGGCCCGTGCTCAGTGACGCGGTGCTTATAAAACTCGCCATAATCGTCGAACGTCAACGCGCATTTGTCGCACTTCGACTTGCGCGCGCGCTCATGCATGCGGAGGTGTCTATAAGTAATAAATAAATAAATAAATAAAATGATAAATGTTTTAACCTATCATTGTTACATACATACATATCTGGCACACCTCTTTCCCATCGGGATAGATAGAGATCACTTCCCTCTGCTTGCTACGATCCAAACACACTTCCACACACTTCCTATTATTAAAATAATAAAAAAAGATAGTGTTACAAAACACGAAGAAACTAGCGCCATCTAATGTTAAGTAGTGAAACTACAGGGAAATGGAACCCCCTTCTCACTATTAGATGGCGTTAGAAGTTAAACTACTGTGTGGTAGAAAAGTCTCGAACACTGAGTACACGTGCGAACTTTCGGGAAACATCTAGCTCGGTCGATCACGTTCGTACGAGACGGGTACGTTCCAGGAAAGAACCTTCTGGATTAGTCTAGGACCCGGGTTGGCCCATATAAATAGCCGCAGGGTGGCGAGCTAGGGCAGTTCAATTTGAGCTACCTTCGAGGCGACTTCGAAGCGAAGACAAGCGAACAAGAGTGATATAAGTAAAACCTACGACTTGGCTACGACCTAGGACAGTGTTAGTGCTTAGTGTTTGAACTTAGTGCTTTGTGTTGGACCTAGTGTTTGTGGAATAAAGTTCTCAAGAGTCAGCAGGTCTTTCTCTCCAAATTCTGCGAACCCTAGCACGTAACAACTGGTGTCAGAAGTGGGATTTGGAGATGCCATTGACTCCGAGAGAAGACATCAAGGAGGGCGTCAGGACTAGGGCGCAACGGGTTGCGGAGGCCACGCCCACTGCGAACCAAGCCCCGCCCACTGAGGGCCAAGTCCCATCCGTTGGCCCCGCCCACCAGGCCCCGCCCACCGACCACGCCCCTCAAACTCCGCCCACTCAAGCACAGGCCCCGCCCACTTCGACGCGTGCCACGTTCATTGGCCACGCCCACCAGGCCACGCCCACTCAAGCCCCGCCCACTGGCCCCGCCCACCAGGCCACGCCCACCAGTGGCACCGTAGCTTCTTCAGATTCTCAAGTGGCTCTTCAATTGGGATGCTTGATTGAGTTGATGGAACTACAAAGGGCCGAAATGCAGGCAATAAAGGAATCCCAAGAAAGTAAGTTCAGCGCTTTGCAAGAGTCACAAAAGAACCTACAGGACAAAGTGCTCTTGGCTTTAAATAATGTTTATGACACGGTAATTAATCTTCGAAAAGATGTCGACGTGTTGGAAGAACGAGTTACCGGGTTAGGATTGGAAGTTGAAAGTGTGAAAACTGGTCTCACTGAACTACAGAAGAGAGTAGCGCGTCTCGAGGCCACGGGAGTTACAATGTCTAGTAGAACTACCGGTGTGGCTTTGGGACCAAAAGTGGAAGTGCCTCCATACGATGGCACTACTCCTTGGAGTGCGTATCGTCTACAATTCCAGACAGTTGCTACTGCCAACAGATGGACGGAAGAACAATGCCTGACCGCTCTGATTGTTGCGCTTAGAGGGCAAGCTTTGTCGGTCCTGGAAGCATTGCCACAAACAGGAAAAGGGTTCCAAGACCTTTTGGAGGCACTTGAATCCAGATACGGGGAGCGGCACTTGGAGTATGTGTTCCGTGCACGACTGCGTGACAGAGTCCAACGCCCAGGAGAAGGGCTACAACAATGGGCGTCGGAAATTGAAATGCTCGTTAGGAAGGCATATCCAGGAGCTGACACCAAGATGGTAGACATTACTATTGTTCAAGCGTTCGTCGACGGAATCAAAGACCTGGAGGTCAGAGCTGCAGTGAGGCTTCATCACCACACTTCGCTAAAGGAAGCATTGGCGCATGCTCTGGAGGTCGAAGCTGTTCGCCACGACATAAGGCAGACTAATACGTTACGCGAGGTCTCCAAGGAAGTCAAGGAAGTCAAGGAGGTTAAGGCTCCTACGAAGAGAAGTTCTGGAGTCCTGTGCTACAAATGCGGCGAGAGGGGTCATCTTCAGCTCAACTGTCCGCAGAAAAAGACTCAGGTGGCCAGAATAAAAAGGATTGAGGAACAAATAGAGAAACTGAAGAAGCAAAGGGTTTCATCCACCATCCAGAAACGGGAGAACGGGTTACAATCGAGTGAGAACATGAAAACCAGATACGATCGGAAATCGAACACAAGCGGCTTCGAGGAAGGGTCACTGGTGTGGCTACATAACCCAACTCGCCGAAAAGGGAAGTCTCCAAAGTTGCAGACCAAGTGGGACGGTCCGTACAAAGTGGTTACCCGACTGAATGATGTTACTTACAGAATTCAAAAGCAACCAAGAGGGACATTCAAAGTGGTACACATTGACCGTCTGGCGTGTTACCATGGCAGTAACAACGATGCTCGGGACGAGCATCTCTAAGGGGGGAGTAGTGTTACAAAACACGAAGAAACTAGCGCCATCTAATGTTAAGTAGTGAAACTACGGGAAATGGAACCCCCTTCTCACTATTAGATGGCGTTAGAAGTTAAACTACTGTGTGGTAGAAAAGTCTCGAACACTGAGTACACGTGCGAACTTTCGGGAAACATACGGGTACGTTCCAGGAAAGAACCTTCTGGATTAGTCTAGGACCCGGGTTGGCCCATATAAATAGCCGCAGGGTGGCGAGCTAGGGCAGTTCAATTTGAGCTACCTTCGAGGCGACTTCGAAGCGAAGACAAGCGAACAAGAGTGATATAAGTGAAACCTACGACTTGGCTACGACCTAGGACAGTGTTAGTGCTTAGTGTTTGAACTTAGTGCTTTGTGTTGGACCTAGTGTTTGTGGAATAAAGTTCTCAAGAGTCAGCAGGTCTTTCTCTCCAAATTCTGCGAACCCTAGCACGTAACAATATTATAAAGGTTAAAAAGCAATTATCTCGATGAAATCGGGGACTTGTTAAAGAAACGCCAAGCCAAGAAACTTAAACCGACGTGCATGTATGAGACGACTGATGAATGTGGATGAAACGAAATGAACCAATGTGTTTTGATCGTAGCAAGTGGATTGAAGTGGTCTCTGCGTACCCCGATAGGAGAGAGGCGTGACAGATTATTATATTACTTAGGTAGGCTAAGTAAGTATAGATTATGTGGCTATATGTTTAAGTATCCTATATGTAGTAACTATAGTATACATATATATAGATATAAGTATGTGCACATACCTATTCAGCAAAGATCTTGAAGTATAAGAAGCAGCTGAACAAAGATGACACTTGAAGAGTCGTTCGTCAGAATGAGTTCGCGCATGCGCTGCGAGCATAGAACGCGTGTGGTACGCCTTTGTACACCCGGTCCAGTCACATACGAATCTTAAAAAATATAACATTTTTTTCATTAATTTTAATTAATAGTAATAAATAAAATAGTTGAATTATGCAGGGTGACTTTAAATTAGTGAACGATAGCAAAGAATATGCATGTACTCGTGATAACAAACAACTTTAACTATGGGACCAAATTTGGAATCATTAAAAACAAAAATTGTACCTCCATACATTTAACACTATCAGCTGATGCATTTTGTATGGGGAGTTCGAAAATTTTTGAATGATTACTGCCATAGTAAAAGTTGTTTGTTATCACGAGTACATGCATATACTTTTCTATCGTTCGTAATTAAACTATATAACACGTCGGAAATATCTGCGGACCTCGCTGAAATGCGCTTTCCCCCGCGCTTCCCCCGTTTTCGCCTATCCAGTACCGTGACGCATACGTACGAGTTGCATGACGTCATCAAGCCAGGTCCGCAGATATTTCCGACGTGTTATACTTATATTATACTATACTCTTTTCCACTAACCTCCTTTCCCGATGATAAAAATGCAAATGTTGATAGAACGTGATGGCATTGCGGAATGTCTTCTTACAAGTAGTACAGTGTTTGGGTTTAGGTCGGTGCGCACGCGCAATGTGCTGTAACAGCTCGTACCGCCGCCGGAACGAGAGACCGCAGCGTTCGCACACTACTGAGCGAGGGGAGTGCGATATAGCGTGGATGCGGAAGCAATTCTGATTAAAAAGGAAAAAAAAAAAAACATTTACCAAGTTTCATAAAAATATGCGGTTTATAACGGTTTATAACGGTCGGAACATATTCATAATCAGCGGTTTTGGCAGTAGAATAGCATAGAAAGGTTATGCCATTAAGTGTTCTTAAAATTACTGAAAACGTAAATTAAGTTACGTTAGTTTAAAGCGAATTTTGCAAAACTTTCACTCTATCGGCCTAGACACTTTAGCTTCGCTCGCATAGTTGAAGCAGTTTTCCATACTTGTGTGCGGACCTCAAACTATGCTATAAGTATGGTACGCGAGTAAACGCGAGCCAAGCTAAACTAACTTAGCTTAGGACTTGGTCTGCAACCGACTATGCTATAGCCGCTTAAAGGTACACAGATCCCGGGACGTGTCCGTGCCGTGGCCCGTCAGGAGGGAACACAATACGTCGTCATGACAACGTGTGTGAACGAATCCACAGAAAATGAATGGAATGATATTTTTTCCCTGACATGTCCCGGACACGGCCCGGATGTGTGTTGATAGACCATTATTATCCAAATCAACTAACCTGATTCTTCCCAACATACCCGCATCCAGGCTGCTTGCATACAAACGGATTGACGTTCAAATGCATCCTATGATGAAGTATCATTTGAACCTTGCTCATACTCCGGTTGCATACCTCGCATTTGTATGGGTGCTGTAAGAACATTCTGTGTTAAGTTGTCATTTGTGTATGGACTGTCTGTGTTAAGTTGTCATAATGAAATTAGGTTTTCTATTGATTGATGTTTTAAGTACGTATCTAATTAGTAATTAATAATAAAAAAATATTAACTTACGGATATTATTATGTACCTCTAGAGTTTTGAAACTTAAAATCTATGAACATTCTGTGTTAATTTGTCTTTAATAATTTTAGGAGTGCAACACTAGGGTTTTACACTTTTAATTACATCACTAATTTTGAAAGTTCTTGTCAAGCCCTGGGAGCGAACCGAGACATCATTCATTCTTAACTTGCAATACGAGTATTAAACAATTATAAATTAATATTAAGAAGTGCTTCAAACTTTAAAATAAAACCCTGAAGACCATCTTATGTGTTTATTTTATCTAACAATACAGAGGGAAGTACCAATTTTAGGTCAAGTGAAGAGAAGTGGTCTTTGCCTATCCCAATGGGAAAGATGCGTGACAGATATGTATGTATGTAATTTGAGATTACCAAATACTATGAATTCTTATAGGTAGGTATATTGAGACTCAAGATAAAATATCATGGTGGATGAGGACAGAGGCCTTTGCCCAGCAGTGGGCCACAAGTGGGTAGATTACATTAAGTATACAGGGTGTAATAGAAAGGGTATATAAAGCCGAAACACAGCGATAGTCCTCATGAAACTGAACAACTTTCCCCAAGGAACATGGGTCGTACATCGAAAAAAAATTTTGGATCGCCCATACTTACTCGATCAGCTGATCGGGCATTTTGTAAGGGGAGGCGAAATTTTTTTTTCGAGTTACGACCCATGTTCCTTGGGGAAAGTTGTTCAGTTTTATGAGGACTATCGCTGTGTTTCGGCTTTATATACCCTTTCTGTTACACCCTGTATAATAGTAGAAATCTATATATATAAAAATGAAACCCGTTTTCCGTTGTCACGGCATCACGCCTGAACGGCTGGACCGATTTCGCTAATTCTTTTTTTAAAATGTTCATTGAAGTCCAACGATGGTTCCTTCGGTGAGAAAAATTCTAATAATTGCCGGGAAAGCCCTAAAACAGACCTTTTCTTTTTCCCATACAAATGTTTTCTTACTAAAATGTAGAGTCAATTTGAACTTTATTCCTACACAATAAAGTTCATTCTAAGGCGGGACGAAGTTCGCCGGGACAGCTAGTCTATATATATAAAAATGAAACCCGTTTTCCGTTGTCACGGCATCACGCCTGAACGGCTGGACCGATTTCGCTAATTCTTTTTTTTAAATGTTCATTGAAGTCCAAGGATGGTTCTTAAGGTGAGATAAATTCGAATAATTGCCGGGCAAGCCCTAAAACAGACCTTTTCTTTTTCCCATACAAATGTTTTCTTACTAAAATGTAGAGTCAATTTGAACTTTATTCCTACACAATAAAGTTCATTCTAAGGCGGGACGAAGTTCGCCGGGACAGCTAGTTATAAAATAAATATTAACAAACCTTTAAATTCAAGTACGAAGTAATTCCCGACTGAACATAATGTTGCTCAACATGTTTGACAACATCTTCAGTCGTAACAAATGTTGTAAGACAAATCTGGCAGGTTAAGTGCTTTGGTATTGTTTTCCTTCGTTTCGTGGTAGCTGGAATCAATGAGGAAGGAATATAAGGAGTGGTCCCATTTTTTGGTAATATACAAATGAGTTTACGACAGCGTGCCAAGGTTGCGCCAAGTTTTCTCATAGTTTTCTTGGTAGATGACCTGTCAAACGATAAGTAGTACCGTACAAAAAGTAGCCATTTTGCGCCAGACCAGGCACGCAGATCCAGACGGTATGTCACCTCCTTATTATATTCTATACTCGAAGCTTGTGGGTATGTGGATGTAAGGTGGATGTATTATAACAGGTAAATGTAGAGTCATTAGTAATATGTAGAGACATTAGTAGTATATTCTATACTCAAAGCTTTTTATGATGATGGTATTAATATACTCTATGTACAATACTTATTAGTTTTTTCGACGCATATCGCTGACACATAGTTTAATTTATTTTTGGTTTTAGCAAAGAATGTTGCGGATTTTCTGTATGCTTATGTGGGAGCTCGCTCCCACTACCTATAGAAGAGCGAGAAGATTCTGCTTCACGCAACACCCACTAGTTGCGTACCTAAGTGCGAACAACGACACCAGCGCCGCCTACAGTACGAGACTTGCGAGCGAGAAACCGAACGACTGCATTTCAGCTGCTCAATGATAACCCCGCTAGTTTCGTTCCTTAATTTAGTACTTAAGCATTGTTATTGTAAATAAATTTTATCTATTGTTCTACTGTAAAGTTTAGTTTTCTTTTAACCCAAGTGATCGTCGATAACATTCTTAGTTTCAATATCCTAGTTTCTACAGTCAATCGTCAATTCTAGTTTCAACAGTCAATCGTCAATCCTAGTTACACAGTCAATCGTCAATCCTAGTTTCATTGGTTCATCCTAAGTTTCAACGGACATAAAGCAGACTCACAAACTTATTTAGGTTTGTCTTGACGAAGTATGTTTCGGATGTATTGACTGTTTTTTTTAAGTACCTAACATGATTAAAATAATGTGCTAAATATGTCATATTAGTTTTTGTATAATATACTTACGAATATAAACATCTTTGACTGAATATTCATTATTATTTTCACTTTCATAAGGTTCAAATTCTCTAAGTACTTCTTGATTTGTATTTTCTGATGAATATTTCATATTTAAGTCAGATTGAAAATATTTGGCTTCATTTGATTCTGTATCAGAATTGATATATTCTGTAAGTAAAGAAATTATGAAATTTTATAAATAATGGTTCACCATCAACATTTTCATCATGTCAGCTTATGGACGTCCACTGCTGGACAAAAGGGTCCCCACAACGATGGGTCTTGCGCTGCCCACATCCAATGGTTTCCAGCAACTCTAACCAAGTCGTAAATAATGGTTAATCTTACTAATATTATAAATACCACAGTTTGTGCCAATGGATGGATCTGAGGATGTTTGTTACTGTTTCACGCAAAAACTACTGAACAGATTTTGATGAAACTTGGCAATATTGTCGCTTACATATCAGAATAACATATACACAAGTATGCATATTGTGTGTCTACGAAGATTATATTATTTTTAGATAGTTTTTTAAAAGAACAGTCTCAAACGTTTTCTTTCGAAAAAGGAATGTTTTATTTAAAAATAAAATAAAATATTCTTTATTCAAGTAAATCTTTTTCAATATTTTGCTTCCTAGAAAGTAATCAAATTTTTTTATTTCTACATATAATCAATTAGATACTGGAAGATATTGCTACCTAGCAATAAGGCCACCTGTTGCTTCTTATATTCTTGTTTGTGTCTGTACCTACCTTATATCTTTGTGTGCAATAAAGAATATTTGTATTGTATTGTATACTTACCTAAATTTTCATCACCCCCACCCCCACACTCCTTAACCACCTGTCTTCCAGCATCACACAGCAGCAGATGTGTTTTAGCCACCATATCCCGAAGTTCACAGCTCAGCTCCACAACATACCGACATTTGTGGCAGATCTTGGATGGGAGGCCGTCGTCTTGGTCAATCTGGAATTTAAAAAAATACAGATTTATGCTTTTTTAAAAAGTTTAAGTTTTTTTTTCATATTATTTAATAATACCTAAAACATACTGCCAATTTTTACAAAGTATTTAAAAAAAATATAAGACTTTTGCAAGCTTGCAAACAGCTTTTGTTATTTTTTTTACTAAAACTAGACTCATAAAAATAGAGACAAATCTAGCAGGAAAATGGGATGGTATTTGGTAAGGAATTTTGAAGTTATTCAATAGAGTAGGGTGTCATAATGCAGAGTAAATAACAAAATTATAAGATACAGAAAAGAATTAGGATTATAGAGGCAATATGAGTACCTAAGTTTTATCAGTAAATAACTTTAAATCAGAATTTTAAAAGACCGAGAGTTCGCATTATTACCTATTGTTATTACATTCGCTGTTTATATTCAGTAGTAAGAACTATCACGCTAATAAGATTAGGTAGCAGTTTCAAATAGCTTTTGCTAAAGTTTTCTATAAAAAAAACTTATTGGAATCCTGTAAACTTACTTTACATCCAGTGGCATTGAATATAAGTTCTTTTAGCGACGTGCCCTCATTTACTTCGAATATATCGGACATAGCACTTGTTGAATGCAAGCACAAGCGACAGATCTTTTCGTAGCCTACCACTAGAATTACACTTTCATTCATTTTTTAATTAAATTTTAATAAAATATATACATTGAAAGCAAGATCTCTTTCGCGGCGAGAGAGCGCAGTATTTGACAATTACGTTCCTTATCACTTTGTATTATAATGGAATTATACATTACTGAACAACTAAAAAAAAAACTGAAAACGGATGAGTATACTTTAAAAAAACCTTTTAAATTTGTATTTTTATATTTCTAGCTTGATTTTACACATATTGTATGCTTTCGTTTATGTTAATAAAGTAAAATAAACGCGTTTTGCATTGCGTAGAATGGAGTGTGATAGCCAACTGTCAACGTCAATGTCATCGCATCGTAACCTAACCTCAAAACAAAACTTCAATCAATAAACGTGTGTAAATAAGTGAGTGTTTATTTATTAAAAATACACAGAAAACGTAAATCAACATGACAGAAAATATAATAAAGATCGGCGAATTCATCGTCGTACAGAAACACAACTACAAGAAGATACATAAACTGAATAAACCAAATTCTTCTATTTCTTTGGGTCGTGATAGCATCAACTTGGGAGGTATCGAGGGAAACCCTTACCATTCTCTGTTTCGAATGATCCCTAGTAGTAAGAAAGGGAAGGAATATCGTTTGGAGCTCACTGATGAGGTTTTGAAACTGAAAGATGAAATAGATATCAAAACTTCAGGATCTGATAATAGAAATATTATCGACGACGGTCGTTCACAGAAGCTATCTGCTGCGGAGATCGCAGACCTAACCAACGACGCAACCAAAGCCTCGGACATCGTAGAAACCTTAATTTCTAACTCAAACACGTTCCACAACAAAACAGAATTCTCCCAAGAGAAATACTTAAGAAAGAAAGAGAAGAAATATTTCGAATACGTTGAGATTTTAAGACCAAACTTGAGATTGATATCGGAAATCATGTATAGGTTAGATCCGGGTAAAATTCAGCATTTAAGAATGGATACGTTGTCTCAAATGATTACGTTAAGCAATATTCATTGCGAAGGTGTACATTTATTGTACGATTCTGGGTCGAATGGTCTTGTGGCCGCTGCATTGTTAAGTGCAATTGGTGCTAATACAAATGGTAAACTAGTCCACATGCATCCCGGAAACATGTCTCAAAAACAGGCACTACAAGCGATGAATTTTACAGAAGAACATCTAAGCCGATGTGTATCGGTCAATATATATTCGGCTTTAAGACAGTATTATCAAGGCACAGATACACATAATGTAGATAAAAAAGAAATGAATGTTTTAAAAAGAAAAGGTGACGATATAGAAAATGGAGAGTCAAAAATACCTAAATTAGACACAGAATTAACTAACACAGAAAGTAATATAGAAAATTCAGATAATTCAAAAGCATCAAAATCAGAAGAAAGTGGCACAGACTCAAAACCAGAAAGACGAGAACCGAAAAAGCCAAAATGGCATTTTGATAACATAGCGGCATCAGAATTACTAACTAACAAAGTAGATTCATTAATCATAGCTTGTAAAGAGGACCCGTTAAGTATATTTAACGAGCTGTTACAGTTTGTGAAACCTAGCCGCCCGTTTGTGGTGTACTTTAATGTGGCAGAACCATTACAGAATATGTTTTTAGAGTTAAAGTCAAATCCAAGAGTAGCTGCTTTGAAACTCACCTGCAATTGGATGAGGAATTATCAGGTATGTATCAACTGAAACAAAACGTTTCAAACTAGTTGCGTCGTGTGTGGTTTTCTAAAGTCTATAGCAGAAACTTCGGTGCAACTCAAAAGTAACTAGCAGTTTCATTTGCATTGCAGTTGCGTTTCACCGTGTGTTCTGGGCCTAACTTTTTTTCTTAACAATCATACTATTATTTAAAATTTCATAGTTTGTGCCAATGGATGCTTGTTAGACTTTCACGTATAAACTACCGAACAGAATATTAATGAAACTTTTCAGTATTGTAGGTTACACATCAGAATAACACACAGGCTATATTATTTTAAGATATTGCATACATTTTTCAAGATATGACGAGAAATGTGTACGAAGTCGCGGGCAGCCTCTATGCAGATATACTTATCATGTCTGTCACGCCTCTCCCATCGGGGTAGGGTAGGCCCCTTCCTTTTTTTTAGTAGCCTATTGTGTCCAAAGGCTTCCCCCGCATTCTTCCATGCCTTTCTATCTCCGTCTACCTCTGCCAGCTTGCCAAGTATGCATCCAGATCGTCGTGTTATCTCCTGTTATTACGGATCTAAGGACCTTTTACCTCTGTTGCCGTCGAGTGACAACCAGTTGGTTCTGTACAATACAATAAAATATTTATACCTTCTCTTTACTGTATTATTTATTAGCACAAAGCATTTAATTTATAAAAGCACTACATGAGTTGAAGTTTTGTAATTCGGAATACGCAAGGCCAGTTTAGTTCATTATGGGGCGTAGTCCTTACTAATTTGAACGTAATTAGTATGGGTGAATTCCTGTGTCGGACCGCACCGGCTCTGTATCTACAAATTGTCGGGAATATCTGCGCACTTCGGTGGAATGCGCTTACCCCCGCGTTTTCCTCGTTTTCTCCTATCCAGTACCGTGACGAGTACGCACGAGTTGCATAACGTCAGTAAGCCAGGTGCGCAGATATTCCCGACGCGACGGCTTGTATTCGACTGCCAAACGGTGTCGCGGTAGACCACGGAAAAGGTGGCGGGACGAGCTGGTTACCTTCTTGAGTACCTGGGCGGAGGAAACGCGAGACAGAAAGTCATGGTGGATTAGGAGAGAGGCTTTTGCCCAGCAGTGGGAAACGAGTGTCAAAATTAGATTAGATTAAATTGTATTCGGATATTACGAATTCGACACCATCATTCAAAATTATCTACCTACTGTTAGTATTGTTTTAGTATTACATTTTAGTATAGGGATGATGACTACATTCAAAAATTCAAAAAATAATTAGTTTGTCTTTTAGGCTATTAAAAAATAATTGAAACACATTTTTTACCTGATCAAATACCTACATAAATAAATACAAAGATACAGAGCATCAAAGTTACGGAGTGGGGAGTATTGACGTCATTCCTAGGTAAAAAAAGACGTCACGAGCAACTTTAACCCAGCGTATCTTTGTCATTTTTTGTTTAAAAGAAAAAGGAAAAAATACGTGTCGAATATTTTAAAATAATCTATGTGATGGACTAAAAAAAAATATTCAAAAAGTTAGTTAAATTAGTTTTTTTAGTCATCATGCCTATTCTAATAAAAAAATATGAACAAAATATGAGTAGCTAGTTTAAATAACTTTAACATAACTTTTTCTTTGTTGCAGGTGTTGCCAGAGCGAACACATCCAGAAGTGTCAATGAACAATCAAAGTGGATTCATCCTGTCCGGATACACGTTAAAATGATATTTTTATTCAAAACTCTACCTACAGATGTAAATGTAAGCAAAGTAATAAATTTTATTTTGTTGAAGCTATTCATAGTTTCTTTTAAAATTGGCGTAGTATAGTATACTTATTTGTCAAACTCTAATGAATAATAGGCATGATGACTGAAAAATGTTTTTTGGTCCATCGCATAGATTATTTTAAAATTTTCGACGCGCATTTTTTTTTCTCTTAAACTTAAAATGACACTGATACACTGGGTTTAAGTTGCTCGTGACGTCACACCTTAGTACGATTACCTAGTAATTACTTTGATGCAGACGTAACTTTGATGCTCTGTATCTTTGTATTTGATCAGGTAAAAAATGTGTTTCAATTATTTTTTAATAGCCTAAAAGACGGACTAATTATTTTTGAATTTTTGAATGTAGTCATCATCCCTATTATAAGTATTTATAAGGTAAATAGAAAGTAGTAAGAGGTAAAATATTCTTTTAAATTAAGAACTATAGAAGGAAGACGGGCCAGTTAGCGTGGTTGTGACGTTGGTAACCAAGCTTGCCATGCCGTAAGTCGGTTCGAGAGTAGTAGAGCCAGAATTTGAATATAAGGTGTAGGATCTAGGTCTTCCCCGTCGTCGTCGTTCCCAACTTATGTACCTATATTCATAGTCTAGACTGGTACCTACCTACATGTATAGAATTACGTACGCATAATCATTCGTAGAACATAGGCAGTATTGCATGGGATGGTTAAACTTACCTTCTTCTATACCTAAAGCAGTAGTAAATATTTAGTATTGATATTTAAAGAGTTAGTTGGTAACAAAGTTCAATAAAAACTCGAAACCCTTGTTCCTATCTTCAGCAATAATGATCCCACAACAAATAGGTAGGTACTTTTACCTCATTCAAAACTTCGAACCAGGGAGGTATACAGGGAGAATTCTCGCCTCAACTATCAATTTAATTGGAGCTCCGCGGGCAGCCTCTTTACCTCGCTTAACTTTTCGATTTACATTCAAAACGGTCTTTTAAAAACCAACTCAATAACTACGAGTAAACCCTCCTCATTCAAATACTCTTTAGAAATCATTCGGCTGTATAAAGTTTGTTGCCTTTGCCATTGGTAGAAGAACGAGGGGAGGAGTCTGAAATCCCGCCCAGCTTTTCCCGCGCATGCTAAACGCGCTCTAAACCCCGTTTAAGCGGTATTTTGGCCCAAAACCGCAAGAAAATGTATGTAACGGCGGTTAAGGGAGGGCGTACCTAAATGGAAACACATTTTCGCGGTTGAACGATGATTTGTCGAACATGGCGGCCAGTTGAGGTGAATACGCGGGAAAGTGAGGCCGGAAGTTTAAATATTTAGGACTAGATAAAAAATCTGAAATAATTCATTTAAATTCAGACAAATATTACCATGGACTTAACCGCATATATAATTGATTTAAAATTTAACTAAATATAATTTGTAAATATTTAAAAAAAGAGTTTAAAACTTGTTTTTTTAAAAGGCAATGGTTTCAAGAATGGACAGCCACAAGTCATTTCTGATAAAAGATTTACTTGGTGATGTGCTTAGACCTGGAGCGACTGCAGGTAGGACTTAACAAATATCTAGATTTAAGGCTATATAGGTAGGTTACTACAATATATTATAACTATTCTACCCAGTAGATACACCTACCGGGTAAGTGTAATATTAATTTAAAAGCTGTCATGGTCTCAGACTTTACTTACCTGTCAGACTTATTTGTAAGAACGACAATCGGGGAAATTTTTCGCCAAACCTTCGCCGATTCCTTTCTTTCGACTAACTGTCTGTAGAACGTTTGTTTTTCTTTGTAGGGTTATGCAGATGCAGATGCATGCAAAAACAGACTAAATTCTGTTTTTCCAAAGTTAAGGTACTGGAAGCTAGGTTAAAACAGGAAAAGATTTCTTTGTTTTGGAAAAATTGCTCTCTCTCTCTCTCTCTCGCTATCGGTGGTACCAGCGTGAACATACATCCAATTAAATACATAGTAGTTTCAATATAAAGCGAAATCAGTTTCAAGACCAATTTCTTTAAAAAAATCTTCTTGCTCTTGGAGGAATAGTCTAAGTGTTAACCAGACAGTAGGGAATATTAGATACCTAGATAGAAATACTTTATTGCACACAAAGAGATACAAGCACTACTTTTAATTATAACTACTTATTACAATCTGCGCTGAGGCGGCCTTATCCATAAGAGTAATCTCTTCCAGACAACCTTTGGCGTAGGAGTAGTTTTAAAGAGACTGTAGAGTAGAGCAATGCAGATAGTAGCTACCTACAGAACTTACCTACCTACTAGAATTAAAAGTTATATTTTTATTGAGTAAGAACAAATCAACTATTTAAGTTTAGTTTAGTTTAGGTATATACCTACATATCCGTTACGATTCTCTCCCATTGGGGTAGGCAGAGCCCACTTCCTTCCATTTGCTACCATCCAAACACACTTCTTTCTCTTCATTCACGCTCATCAGTTTCCAAGTCAAGAGTACCCTAAACCGACGGACGACTGTATACTTATACCTACCTACCCTAAATTAGGTATACCTACATTACCTAGCTATAATATTACTTCACACAACAAAAACCAACTCCACACATGAAATATTCATAATTTTGCTAGTAATTAAGTCAAGTTTACCAAATTAGGTCCTAATTTATGCACCTACATTAAGGGTGTGCGCACACTTGCAAATTAGCAGCTTATTTACGTCGGAACAACGGATACTTGAACACGTAGACTCTTCAAAGTAGTGGGGATATGAAATAGTGCTTATTTGCTTACCTACACCTGTAGTGTAAATATTCATGACAGTAGGTTTTATGGCACTTTATTGCCAAGGTTTTTGATAGGAAGCAGCATCAATACCTCTATGCACCACAGATATCAGGTCTGTATCATAAGCTGTTAGCACCACGAAAAATTAATTGATAAAAAGTCAAGAGTACCTACCCTAAATTGTCCTAGATCTGTGTACCTACTTGTACACGTAGACATATCTTCGAAAAAGACACAAAATATCTGCAAACTATATACCCTCTGTGTTATTTTGATGTCTAATCTAGCCAAGTTATTGTAAAGTTTCATTCAAATCTGGAGGCTTAGCATGCGTGCCGCGACAATTATGTCACGTCATGCTATCCTCATCACATTTAAACCTATGGACAGAGATGTAAGCGTGACAAACCCATGACAACGTCTTGTCACGGAGTGTACGCTAAGCTAGCTGTACCTATGTATTTTTTTGCGTGGGAGAGTGACAAACATCTTTACATCCATGTATTGGCACAAACATTAACATTTATAATACTTAGTAGGTGGTAAGCTTGTGGTAAGATTTCGATTAAAAGGAACCGGATTCTTTGTGTGCGACTCATGAAATTACTACTTAGTTTTTCCAACGGCGATGTTTCAAAATGGTCTAAACTAAGCAAGTAGGTAAGTAAGTATAATGGGGATGATGATTACCTACATTCAAAAATTCAAAAAATAATCAGTCCGTCTTTTAGGCTATTAAAAAATATTTGAAACACATTTTGTACCTGATCAAATACATAAATAAATACAAAGATACAGAGCATAAAAGTTACGGAGGTATTGACGTCACTCCTCGGTTAAAATCGTAATGAGGCGACGTCACGAGCAACTTTAACCCAGTGTATCTTTGTCATTTTTAGTTTAAGAGAAAAATGTGAATGTGATGGACTAAAATAAGGTTTTAGTCATCATGCCTATTAGACAAGACACCATAAAAGCACAGAACACTTATTAGTAGGTACAAGTCTAAAAGATTTTCGTCTCAAGCATTCGTACGTGTCTATTGTCTTTTCTAACTTGTCCACATCCAACTATTTCTAACGACCACTTATCGGCTTCCCACTTGACCAACGACTTGTTACTTCACATTTTTGTACACTTTACATTTTAGTACCTACGGACCCTACGGTTTAGGGTTCCGTAAGAAAATCTAAAAACCTAATTCTGACTTTTAAAATGAACGCCTGTTAAGTTTAGTTATAAATAATATGTAATGGTGGAATTGAGAAACCTCCTCCTTTTTTGAAGTCGGTTAATAAGTACCTAAGTAGGTAATTTTAAATACCTACTACCGGCATTGACTTGTAGTTATATCTTATGTTGAGTGGTTTTCACAGTGATTTCAATCGAGAAGTAGATATATCTGTAACAAAGATTACTAAATAGATTAATTACTAATCTGAAACGAAATGAAATATTATTTATTGTTTTAAGTGTGGTACGGTCAGCATCATAAGTCGATTAACACATCTAGATTTTCAAAAGTTAAATACTCTATTAATATAAGAAAATCGCTTAGCACAATATACTCCAGAGTTAAATGAACATTCAATAAGGTTTAGAATAAGGAAAATAAGTAAGGTTTTTCGTCTAATAACGGTTACAGTCAAAACTCATTGCCAGTCAAAAACACTTTTGACTGCTAAAATCAGTTTGAATGAAGACATTGGTCAAAACCACTTTTGACTGATTTTGGCAGTCAAAACCACTTTTGACCGCGATAACAACCAGTCAATATCCATAAAAAGTTATGGTAGTGAAAATTACGAGGAAATTTTTTATGCTAAATGCTAGAAAATTAATTCATTAATTACAACAAAAACTCAAAATATACTATTAAAGTAACCCTTAAATAACACTTGATTGGAAATTAAACAAATAAAAAAGGAAAACTTAAAACTATTATAATGAAATTAATAGAAGAGTGGTCGCGTGTCAGTCGCGTGCGCATTGAAGTGCTTCCATGCTGTGTCTGAGAGCATATTGCAGAGTATAGTGATCATTATTATAGTATGATTGCACTATTGAGTACCTATTGACTTCTAGTTTTTGTGTTGAAAATCACTTAGGCATTCAATTTAAGTACTAACGTGCTTAGTTTTGTGAAATACCTCCGTAAGTTTTTGTAATTAGGTATCTACATTTTTGATATAGCTATATATAATTAAAAAGTATTACAGATAGATAGATCTATATGTCGACGAGACGAGTCATCAGAAGTGGCGTTTAAGCTTTTAGTTAAAATAAGACAGTGGGCGTGTACCTACTGAACAAACTGGCTTTATTGCGTAGTTTCCAATCACGGTATAAAATAATAAGATGTACGTGATGTCTTCCGATATCAAATCCATAATCCAACAGCATCCATCATACATGACAGCAACTCAAATATGAAAGCGCCAAACTGACAACCAGTCGGAAACATGCCCGTTCTTGCATTTTAGCAGTAAAGAGTTTGCATATGGTTCCAAAATAGCCTTCATGAACGTAATCTCCGACATATAGATTGATAGATAGAAAGATATATAGATAGATAGGAATACTTTTATTGCACACAAAGAAATACAGGCAAAACTACAGCTATAATCGGAAAAAAAGTGGCCAAGTGCCAGTCGGACTCGCGCGCCAGGGGTTCCGTACCATTCACTAGTTTTACAATAGCTAAGTAATAACGTCTACGAGTAGCCATTATTAATATCGAGCAAAAAAAGTCATGAATCATAATTACTTATGAAAAATTGCAAAGAAATCAATTGATCGACCATAAAGGTTAATTATTCTCTCGGTAAAAGTTTATTTTAGCCCATTATAAAACAAACCCCCGATTAGAGAATACAAAACGAGGGTAAACATAAGGGGTGATTGTTTACAAGTGATTGTTGGGGATCGCCCCGACACGCCCTTGGCTATTTGCAAATTATCACCCGTTGTCACCAATCTAGGAAAGTTTTTAGAGGTTATGAAGGTGTACGTATGTATTTTTAATTGTTTTGTTTGTCATGTCTATAAAAATTCTCAATTTCCATTAGGTATGTACTTAACCAAAATTGTCGTTAGTAAGTGAATTTGTAGTAGGTACATAATTATAATAGGTTTGTATTATATTGTATTTTATTAATTTAAGGTGAAATTATGTATATTTATTTTTATTGGGTTGTAAATAAGGTAACTTTAATAACCATCGTTAAATGACAATATCGATGTCTTTCTGCAATAAGTGAATTTGTTCATTGATAAACTTGCAAGATAAAATACGATTGCTTTAACGATGCTGATCTGAGTAGGTAGGTAAGTATATTTTTTTTCTCAAGGTATTCTGGGCTTAAAACGATGTGACAGAATACGCAACACTACGTTGCGCTCCTTGACGGGAATCGTCGACGTGGGCAACAAAGCTGCCAAATTAAAATGGAGTTGGGCCGGTCATGTTTGTAGAATGCATCTAGATCGTTGGGCCAAAATAACAACAGAATGGGCGCCACTAGATACTTAGTCACAGACGCCGAGGTAGACCTCGAAAAAGATGGAGAAACGATCTGGATGCATTTTCACGGGAATGGCGGGTCACTACCGGAGACCGTGTTAAATGGAATGTCGCGGGGGAGGCAGTGGGACCTTTATGGCTAATAATAAAAAAAGGTATAATAAGGTTGGTACCTACTAAATTCTTCAATTTGCATTTTCTATAAAAACTCATCCTGAAAACATGGTGTTTCATACATTGTCGATCAGCTAAAAGAGTTAAAAGAAAACCCTTCTGTTTTAAATTAGATAGTGGCTGCCCGCGACTTCGTACACATTCATCGTCATATCTTGGAAAATAATCATGATATCTCAAAATTATATAGCCTATGTGTTATTCTGATGTGCAAGCCACAATATTGCCAAGTTTCATCAAAATCTGTTCAGTAGTTTTGGCGTGATGAAGTAACAAACATCCATTCATCGGCACAAATATTGACATTTATAATATTAGAAGGATATTTATTTATTTATTTTTATTTAACAGTTTATTGTAAGATGATAGTACATAGAGACAGAAAAAAAAGAGAAGTAGAAGAAGGATGTTTCTATTCATCCAAAAATACCGCCAATAGTTTATTTAACTATATTTTTATATGAGTCCACTTGCTTGCTTCGATCCAAACACACCTCTTTCGCTTCATCCACACTCACCAGTCGCCTCATACATGCCCGTCGGTTTAGGGTACCTACTCTTGATTTGGCCTTTCTTTAGTAAGTCCCCGATGCAAGTGGAAGGAAGTGGTCTCTGCCTACCCCAATGGGAGAGAGGCGTGACGGATATGTATGTATGTATGTTTATACGAGTCACGAGTCACCCCAAAGTGCATAGGCGCGATTTCCCCGTCGGCGGCGATGCACTGACTTACAGCGAGATGCAACGACTCCCGGCGGGGTGTCTTGTTAATTTATAACTACAAACTGGTTTACTTTTACAAACTTTTTTTGTTGTTTTTAGATTTGTATCGCAATCTACTGTAATCAATGTTAATAACTTAGGTTATTATAATAATAGTAACAAAAACAAAAGAGAGATTTTTAAAATGATTTCTGCATCGAGGAAATAATTGTCTAACAAATAATTAAATTCTTAAGGTATTCGTCGGAACATAATAATAAGTTAGTTATCCAAATAAACCTTAATATTTGCCAGACCAACAAATCAACGGAACATTTAACTAAGTACCTATCTATATGTAGGTATCTATAGGTAAAGTAAAGAAAAAAGTTTGGGTTTTAGAGTCGAATGATTTTGAATACAGGTAAAAATTAAACAGATAAACCTATGTCTATTTCATAAAACATGACGTTTTAGACAGAGACAGGTATAAAATATCTGTCAGATAAATTTTATCTGTAAGTGGTGAAATTGGCCATTAATATCGTTAAAGGTTTCAATTTAATTAATTTCCACGCTATATCTATCTAGCTATAACCTACTTCGGTTGATAGATTTTGTTGGAATATAGAACGCAAATTACGCCTGATAAAATAATCATAGCAAATATGTCAATACAAGAACAGTATTCACTGTCTTTATAGGCGCCCTCTCTCTGTCACTTACCTCTGAGTATACCAAGTCACCTTGTAATATTTTTAATAAAATAAAATACTCTTGTTTAAACTATAATATCGTTTAATTTAAACAGATTTCAATATTCTCTTTCCAGTAATCAATAACTAGTCAAATTATTGCTCCCGTTGACATTTTATGCAGCATATTTTAGCGAGCAATCGAAATTTACAATTTAAATGACATTCAGTTCACTTCGGGCCGTGTCTTTCTTTCTTATAGGCCAATTGGTGCATTGTTTTAGATACGTTTTGTTAGGTCTTTTCCCATGGCTGTCCAGATTTGTGAGGAAGGTTTTTTGCAGGATTGTGTTGGTATAATTTTAATCAGATTGGAATACTATCTATTGTGCATGTAGGACCCAGAACACACGGTGAAACGCAAATGCAAAGCAACTGAAACTGCTGGTTACTTTTCGAGTTGCATCTAAGTTTCTGCTATAGACTTCCTTAGAAAACCGCGCACGACGCAACTAGTTTGAAGCGTTTCGTTTCAGTTGCGTCATGTTGGCGTCGTTTTGGCGCTTACTCGCTTATAAAAAAACTTTCCAGGCGGGAACAGGAACATATTTTGGTAGTCTAGGCATTATAGGTACCTTCTCATATACTTATTTCAATGAATTCTTTATACAAATAATACCGCCGATAACATCCAGTCTCAAAAACCACAGCAGCAACCTATTACTCGATATTGAGTGAGTGGATATCCCCCGTTCACGCGTGACTCGACGCGTCTTTCCAAAAATAAAATCTAAAGCTACAGATCCTCATTAACGATGTTTTTCGTGAAGATATTCGTGCGGAAACATTAAGACCTCTCTACTTCCTCTCGAGGATCGCAGCTAAAACATGTTTATGCGATATTATAACGAGAGAAACACTCCAGCACTCGACGGCCCCACCACTCTGCGAAATAACAAGTAATCGGGGATACCGCCATTATACGCGAGCACAAAACTTTACAAGAAAAAACATATGAAAAGCGACCGTTGGCTGAATACCGAATGCCCACTCTCCACCATTTTCACGCAAATTAAAAGACACAAACCATAGACAAGATTTTCCCGCGCGCTAAAACATCATTCACGACGTTGTATTCAATTGCTCGAGAGCGAAACGGAACGCCCCGAGGCATTAATTAGAGCAGAAACTCGTGTTGCCGTTCCTTTTTCAAAACTGAGGTCTTTATGCGAGTTCCCGCCTTTGTGCAACTCGTTTGTGTCAGTATTAAAGTGTCAAGCGATGCTTTTATCTTTGTTCTCTATGATTTGACTTATTATCACCTTTTTTGCAGTTTCTGTTCGTAATGAAGAGGACCAAGACGTCGCGAGGAGCATTTCTCCAACTACAAGTCAGAATCTTGACAATTCTGATGTGGAAGATGACATATCCGTGGGCGATAACCGTAGTGAAGCTTCGACGCCTAAGAAATCATTTGAAAATTCAAGCAAATTTGATAAAAAAGACACAGAAAACAATGATTGCACATCTCCCTCTGAATATGCTCTAAACAGTCGAATAAAGAACTCAAATTACAACTCTCCTTTCAAAGAAGACGAGGATTACGAACATCGTGATGAGCGAATGAATTTATACGATGGTGGTCTCTTTCATTTATATCGGCCTGATAGAGAGAGTAACAAGGATGAGAATTGTGAGAATGGTTCTGCGTTTGCTCATATGGCTGGGTCGTTGTCTGACAGTATTTATGGGAGGTCTATGGATTTATCGAAAGGGTCTTTTCAATCACAGTTGTTGGCTGGTTTTGCTGCTTCAGTCATTGCTGGGAGCTCTCAAAGGGAACCTCAAGAATCTACGGGTAAGATAGTTTATTTAATTAAAGTTGTCTTGTCCAGTGTTTATCAGGTTGTCTCTGTAATTCGGAATGATTAAATACCAGAGGCTGGCCGCGAGTTTGTACGCAATAATCGTCATATCTCTGAAAAATTACATAATAACTTAAAATAATATAGATAGCCTATGTGTTATTCTGATGTGCAAGCTACACTACTTACTGCAAACTTTCATTAAAATCTATTCAGTGGTATTTTTTTGTGAAAAAGTTACAAATATCCTCTCATCTATCCATCAGCACATTGATATTTATAAAATTAGTAGGATTCCAAGTTCATATTTTGCTTATTTACTTGCGACTATAAATATATTTTTAATGAAAATGAAAAGTGTTTTATTCAAAAATAGGCAAAATTCATTACACTTTTTTGATGTCACTTTTTTTTTTTATCTAAAACTACTGCCGGTTCACTACCTGGGCCCGTATTCTTCTAATTACCAAATGAAAAATGGTGTCTCTCTAGAATGTGAATTGTATGAAATGACACATTTTGGTATTCTCTTAACAGATAAGTTGACAGTGGACAGCGATCGGCCGTACATTTTATTACTTTACGCTTTATTTGGTATTCTACTCCGCAATGTCACATGAGTGGCAGTTCCAAACGGTATTCTCTTCGCTATTTGACAGTTGTTCTCTAATGGCATTTCGTTCGGTCGTCCGTCGTTCAGTCGTTCAGTCGTTCGGTCACCCAAACACTATTTCGGTGTTTTTTCGAAAATTAACGTGCAATTTATGCAAAAAATGCATGTAAATCTTATAGAAATAAATATTCTGTATTTTAAAGTATGTCTAAGCTTATTCTAGGTCGAAAAAAATCTATCAATCGGTTGATCAATTTCTTCGAACAATAATTTTATTAAATATTGGCAACATCGACAACTAAATCATTCGCAAAGACAAATGAATGACAAAGCCCTCTAGAGACTACTAATCGACTACTAATCGACTATTTCGTGGCACATAAGAGAATACCAAATTTGTGACCTATTGCTGTAGAATATTTATCTGTTGGCTATAGTATGGTCGCTTAACTTAATTTAAGAGAATTGGTACCCTGTATAGCCGAGAGGAAGAAGACGGCAAGAAACCTTCGGCACAGGGCCCTACGTTATGTGCAATATATCTTTTTTTTAAATCGAGACATATACATTTACAAATTACTGTGTAAACATTACCATTTTCTCTCTCCTAGATCGCCAATCAACTACCCGCCCCGCTAGCACATCAAACGGCGGCAGAAAACCGCGCAGACGCCGCACCGCCTTCACGCATGCGCAACTAGCATACTTAGAGCGCAAGTTTCGATGCCAAAAGTACTTGAGTGTAGCTGATAGAGGGGACGTTGCTGACGCTCTGAGTTTAAGTGAGACGCAGGTCAAGACTTGGTATCAGAATCGAAGGTAAGTTCTAAGTGAAGGGAGGGGTAAAAAATGTACATTATTTAGACACAGAACACACGAGGAAATGCAACTGCAACTGCTAATTACTTTTGAGTTGCATCTAAGTTTCTACTATAGACTCCTTCAGAAAACCACACACGACGCAACTAGTTTGAAATGTTTCAGATTAGTTGCATCGTGTGTGGTTTTTTGCAGTTGTGTTTCTCTGTGTGTTCTAGGCCGTTTTAAAAACTTCTTATACGAGCTACAATATAGCTGAGTTTCATTAAAATATGTTTAGTGATTTTGGCGTCCAAGAATATAAAAGATCGTCACATCCATCCATCTACCATCAGCACCCATCGTCGCATCGTCTCATTTGGGCACTAAAAAAAGGTGGCGCCCAACTTGGGCCAACCAATTTTGTTATTCCCTGTTCTTTTGCATCTAAACATTATTATCTTGTTAATTAAATATTAATTGATGGTCTAATCCTATAAAACAAAACTTGAAGCTAATAGTATTTTACTATTATAAGGATTCTTCTTCAATGTTGGATGCCAACCTTCAAAATTGGCGCCCAACCAGCGACCTCACAATTCTTTTCATTTTAGAACAAAATGGAAGCGCCAAAACCAGCTGCGCTTGGAGCAGCTTCGTGCGCAAGCGGCGAGCAGTGAGCGAGATCTGTCTGCGCATGCGCTGCCACTCGCCTGTGCGCTGTTACCGCCATACCCTGCTTACATGCATTGTCATCTGTGAATGAGATAATTGGAAAGGAATAGTGTAAGAATGTTTTTTTATTTCTATTGCGTAAATTGATAGATTTTTGTTACCTAGTGTTCCCAGGGGCCCAAGTCTACTAATTTAATCTTTCACATCCCAGAAAAAAAACATAGAAAATCTATTGTGTCTGGGTTTATAATGGGTCAGTGGGATGTGAGAGGTTAAAATAGCCTCAGTCGTACGACTGCAGAGTGTCTATGGCATTTTTTAACACATTTGGTATTCTGATAAACAATAGCTTACACTGATTGCGATCAAATGTGTCAAAAAATGACATTGATACTATCATTGACACTCTGCCGACACATAATTGAAAATATTGTAAATTAGCAGTTCTTTGTTTTTTTTTCAGTTAATTTTAAAATATCGTCAGTGGAAAGGATAAAATGCTAAAGCGCCAATTTGACCATATTGAGTTATATATACAGTTCGACTGCATTTTTTTTTCTGCGTCGATCTAGCTAGGTTTCGTAGCGATCTGAGCACTTTTTTGGCGCTTTAGCATTCCAAATTTTTGATAAAAACCTTAAAACATAGCCGGCAAAATGACTAAAGCGGCACTTTTTCGGGCTTTTTTTAACAAAAGTCGCTTAAGAACTTTTTCTTTTACGCTTTTTTTTTGTTACTGTGACGTTAGCATTTTTTCGTTGATTTTAATTTTGATAGTTGTGCAGCGGTTAGCAAAAAATGCCTTTTGTGTTTCTATATAACTTTGTTCATTAGCAGTTTTCCAACACTATGATTTCAAACTGTATGGCGTTTTAGCAAAAGTTCGCTGAATAATATTATAAGTATGGATGTCGCTTTAGCAAAAATCTCTTACTATTCCTCTTATCAATACTTACCATTTGTCAACGTTAGCAAAAATGCTTAGTTTTATGTGATCAACAACATGATTAACTGGGCATTATTAAGAGACATTGAAGACGTACGCGCGTTTGCGGAGCGTACGCGTTATTTTTTCCACTTCCAACGTGATTAACTTGATTAACAACGGACATTATAAGTAGGGTCCGATCATTATTAATAACGCCCAAGAGCGACGGGAAAGCTGACTAAACTTATGACTTGGACCGGGCAATGCATAATTCCTTACTTGTAGCCGTGCAATGTGATAAATTGGACCGCGGCCGTTGTCAAAAATTGATTGTAGATGATGGTAGAAAATGTAAATGCAAAAATAACTAACCAGTTAACCAAAATGGGGCACCTCAACTGGGTGGGCATTATTCACAATAGGGAAAAGTGATAATCATGCAGTATTAATTACATTGTCCAATTGAGTCGGGCATTATTAATACACACCGACCATTATTAATAGTGACCGGACTTATCTAATTGCCCGTAACATCTATACGGGTTAAGCAAAATTATATTTATTCGTAGTTGACTTCAATTAGTTAAGAAGAGAAGACATTTTGTTAGTAGTATTTTTTGTTTAGTGAGTTCCAGAAAGAAAAAGGTTTGTCCGAAACTCATTAAACATAACACTTATCGCCTAAAGATTTACGTGGCATATGACTCATTTCGTCTAAAACTCTATTCAAACAATTTTAAAGTTTCTCGCAAAGTTTTATTTCTTCGAAAATATGTTTAAAATGTGTTTTCATAAGCACCGAAATGGGGCACCCCGTCTCTGATAGGTTATTTTTTATGACTAGGAACCCAAAATTAGGCAGACGACACAGCAAAATGCAGGCACACCGACACGGAAAAATCTAACCTGATTTAGATATTTTATTATATGAAAACCCAGAAAACAGGTCTGTGACAGACGTATAAAATATTATTAGTCCCTATCAAAATTTACGTACAAGATAAAACGATATAAGTTTAGTGAAAATTGCATTCTGCGATACCATTTTCGGCTATAATATACTTTAGCCAAACATTATAATGCAATAGGTACGATTAGGAAAATTAATCTTATACAAAAAAAGGTAGACCCAAAAAATATTTTTCATTTGTTATAAAAGTTGATAACAGTTCCCTTTCAGCAACATCAATAAATTAGACGGTTAGCTATATTTTTAAATTGATTTTTTCATATATGGGTGAATAAGCATTTTGTTTAACAAATGTTTTAAACAAATGTAGATTGAATCATACTGTTAGAATTTTTTTCCTTTCGCTTTCTTCTAGGATATGGTAACGTTTAGCAAAAGAGTCATGATTATCATTTGATAAAATCAAGTAGATTAGTATTTTCCGTTGATTGGATAAGAGACTTTTGCCGTATATTAGCATTTTAACATGAATTGGTTTTTCAAAGTAGATAGAGTTTAGCATTTTTTTCCTGAATATGTTTTTCTTACTTTTCAGCGTCTTTTTGCTAAAGCGCCACTTATTTTAGTAACGGAAAGAGATAGACACTCAAAGTTATGCTGAATATTTAGACAAAAAATCAAATAATATTTTGTCTCTTTACAACATCTCTCTAACTCTAATAATATCAGAGATATAATTTTTTTTCGTAAAAAAAAAACTTTAAACTCGATTTCCCACAAATGCCAATTTGGCGCTTTAGCATTTTATCCTTTCCACTGACGATATTATTTTGTTATGACTTTTAGTTTAATTTTTGTTTTGATTATTACCTTTATTCCTATTGGTTGACAGGGGAAATGGAGGCCAATGTGCGATAAATGAGTACCACTTATATACCTAATATTATGTTGATTTTACAAAGTATACAATGTAATTACATGACACTTGTAGAGTGTTTGCTCTAATAATATGTATAGGCCAAAGCCGCCAAAGTAAAGGCAGTTGTCAAAAGCCACCGGCCTGTTATGTCGCCGGGCCGGCGGCTTTGGTGTAAAGACACCATAATACCTACTTACAAAATCAGTTTTTTGAAGAATAGAATAATTTTATTTCTTATTCGCAGAAATGTATGATTGTAAGGAAATGTGCAATAATATGGATCTCGTAGGCGCAGAAATAACTTAAGTAGGTTTTAACGTTTAGAAATAGAAGTAGTTGTTACAGCCAGTTGTAAGAAAGGTCAAACCTTTGAGTATAGAATATATAAGGAGATGCCATACCGTCTGGATCTGCGTGCCTGGTCTGGAGCAAAATGGCTACTTTTTTGTATAGAATTTCTTATCGTTTGACAGGCCATCTCCCAGAAAACTATGAAAAACTTGCGCCAACCTTGGCACGCTGTCATAAACTCATTTGTATATGAAAAAAAATGTGGCACCTCCTTATATTTTCTATACTCAAAGGGTCAAACTAATGCTCCATTACACCTATAGCTGTCACTGTCATTGTCAAAAATCAGAATAAGACGGCACGATGTTTAATGGATTATTAAATTGCCTTTTATGCAATGAGGATTAGATTATTGTAAATAATGTAAATTTTTGTAGGTAGTTATTTATGTTAGTGAAAGTATCTAGTCAAATAAATAATGCATTTAAAATGATACACACAATGTCAGTGACTTTGCAATAGTGGAAAAATCATAGGCCATTTTGAATTGCAGGTCCCAAATTTTCAGGCCATCTAAGCTATTAAAAACCTAGAATTAAACATTTACAGGAAAAATATGTCTTCCAACGCGTCCCCACGAGGCAAAGTACCCAACAAGCTGGCAGCATTACCTCTTTGAATTGCAATGCTTATCCTTCGGCTAAGGAAGCTGCCAGCTCTCGGATCAACCGAAGCCTCGCGTAGACGCGTTGAAAGTTCCGATACTACGAAATTAAATTCGCATATTTATTTATTATATTTATGCTCAGAGTACTTTACACACCAAAGCCGACGGTCCGGCGGCACAAACCCGGCGGGTAATGCCGGGGCTAAAACTATCATGATGGCGGCTTTAAAGACTAGTTCGCATTAGGCTAGTAGTTTAGTCGAGTACCGAGTAATTTAGTAGCTAAATAAACACCATAAATTAATTCAAGTAGGTTACTAAGTCATTAAGTCGAATCAATCCATTTTGTTCTATTTCTATCGGACAGTAGCGAGTAGTTTAGTTACTAAATTACCTGGTACCAGGCGCGGTCCTAAGGGGGGGGGGGTCACAGGGGACATGACCCCCCCCAAAATCTAACGTCAAATTGAAAAATCTCAACAATAATAAAAAAAAAAAGGAAATTTCTAGCTATCCCCTAACAGCGATAGATTTATAATTTGCTGATATCTAGTGGTATTTTTATGAACTGCGTACGATGGCCAAAAGAACTTGGAAATGACATCTAGTTTATAGTCTGATCCTTAATCCGAGTCACAAATTGACAAGTGCAACTGTCAATTATACCAAAAAGGGTGACCAGCTACAATAGTGATGTTCAGCAATCTATAGATTTAGATGTTTAGTCGAGCCTAATTTTATTAGGTACCTAATAAAAAAAAATAGTAAGTATGCAATAGGTTTTTATTTAATAATAAGATTAGAGGAATATAATAGCATACTTATTAAAATTGCTCACTACAAAATTATTACAAAAGATGGAAAATTTATAAAGAGATTTAGAGAAATTAAAATAAAACATTACAAGTTCTTTTATACATTTTTACACGACTACGGCGAAGCCAAAAGGAAGTGTGTTTGGCAGTCTATGTATGTATGTATGTTCCACCGTAACTTCTAAAATACTGAACCAATTTTGATGAATGAGGTGTCAAAAGATTCGTAATAGGCGTGTAAAAACATGGTTGAGAGCTAACATGTTAGAAGAGCGATTAACAGGTTTAGCTCTTCTAAACATTCACCCGGAAGTAGTACCCAGACATCTCAAATATTATCACCCGATTCGCAAATACAAAAAGACGACTTCCATTTGTTTTATAAGTAATATATAAAATAAAATTGTGTCTTGTGGGTAATTATTTTTTAAAATGACCATTGTGACAAAAATGAAACAAAAATGAAAGTGTTACAAAAATAAAACTTGTTACAAAAATAAAATATTAGGGCTTACTCACAATGCACACTTTATCTTTTACTATTTTCTTTTACTCATGTATTAAATGTCATGCAATGAAATGAAACACAATACCAATAATCAACACAAATTGTATTTTTTTTTTATCAATAATGAAATCAATTAAGTCACTATAGAACATAAAAGATTATTCTCTTTAACTTAAAAAATAAGAAAACATAATTAAACAAAATATTTCATTGACATAATAAAATAGAATTAGTAAAAATTATATGTGGCTGAGGCTTTTTTTACTGCATTTGGGTGCACAATCACGCTCCGATTATGATGTTTAAATTAGTGGTCCACATTATAGTCACCGATGTGATTACAGCTTTACTTCATTTTTGTAACATCATATTTGTAACGTCATCAAAAATTGTTACAAAAATGAAGAAGCAACATTGTTTGAAAATAATCTCAAATAGTTTATGCCAACAGAAATCTCAATGAGTGAAATCACCGTGCATTTTTATAAAGATACATAATAAACTATTCCAATAAACAATTAATGAAAAAGGAGTCGCTTACCTGTGTATTTTGACAAACAACACAAAATGGATAAATTAAAACTGGAATTTTTCCGGTCGACAAAAAAACAAGCGTCGTGCACTTTTTCACACAGTAAACGAAATGACCGATTCAAATTCGTTTCTGGCGTGCCATTGACTCGTTGAACTGCTAAGTGTTTCTTTTTCTAGTTTTCAATTATTACCAGATTTATTTGTTACAAAAATGATAAACAAAAATGAACAAAATTTCGGACGATGTTTTGTAAGTAAAAAATATATATTTAAAATTATTTAAATTAAATAATGTATACTGAAGAAATACGCTTTCACTGTTGTCTAGGCGATATATTCACTCATAATTAAATAAAGGTTCCAGTAACTTTTTTAGGTCAAATTTTGTAACGTATCTCGTGAAGAGGACAAATAATTTTGTATAGGGACCATCCGAACCCACTGAGAAAAAATAAGTATTATTTTTTTAATTGTAATATTTAATACATAAAACTGTTTAATTCTACTAGAAAATACAACATTGTACAATAATAGGTACTTATTTGTTACTTAAAAGTATATTTAATAAAAAATATCGCGTATAGACAATTTTTTTCATCCAAATGGTCATTTTAAAAAATAATCACCCTTGTGCAATAATGTTTTTTTTATTCCAGATACCTTTTTTTTATTAGTGTAGTGAGTGACCCCCTCCAAAATTTCAGGCTACGACCGCGCCTGCTTGGTACTCGACTAAATTACTAGCCTAATGCGACACTAGCCTTTAGTCTTCGGAATGACATCTGTCAGAAGCCGCCGGCCATGCCCAGCCTTTGAGTATAGAATTATAAGGAGGTGCCATACCGTCTGGATCTGAGTGCCTGGTCTGGCGCAAAATGGCTACCTTTTTGTATGGAATTTCTTATAGTTTGACAGGTCATCTACTAAGAAAACTATGAAAAACTTGCGCCAACCTTGGCACGCTGTCATAAACTCATTTGTATATGAAAAAAATGGGGCAACTTCTTATATATTCTATACTCAAAGTGCCCAGCGGGTTATGCCTTCGGGCCGGCGGTTTTGGTGTGACACCTTATTTTGGTCTGCTAAATTCTTAAAATATATATCAAAAATTAAGATATGTTCGGCAAAATAATACGTATTTAATTAGCAATCATTGTGATGTAGGAATACCAGTACCTACTTAATCCGTAGAAATTATTCAAACCTTTGTAGATCACGAAATAAATTGTCCAAATTGGAACTCTCAGCGTTTCAATCACACCCTATTACTGTTGTCAAATTGTAAACCGTTGCGTTTGTATTTGGAACAAATTATGTAAATTTTCGCGCCATTTGGCATCATGGCTGCCAACCGCTGGAAATTTGCATCTTTTAGTGAGTTGTTAACTTTGGCGGGGAATTCAGCGGCTGTAGAGCTGCAATTTTGATGTTATAGCGCTGGAATAGCTTTATGTAGATCTTTTAGTAGGTTTTGTTTTGCATTGATAGATGGGAAAAATGGGGTTTGAAATAAGAACATAAGAAAACGGTTATTTTATTCGTTATTTTTAAATAGGTGTTAGAAAATTTGGTACCTTACTTAAGTGTACCTTGAAAAAAAAAACATTTATTTTTTTCTATTAGGTCTTTACCTATGAAATTGCCGTTTTGAAATTGCCATGTAATTTTTATTTGTATTAAGTGAAGTAATTACCCATACAATCAATGCATCTTTGCTAAAGCAGTGGCAGTTTATTAATGCCCTTCTTAAAGAAATCAGCTGGACGAGAGGCAACAAATTCTTCAAAGGCGTTTTGTACTGCCTCTTGGTTATTGAATTTTTTTCCAGTCAAGAAGTTACCCAAATTCTGGAAAAAGTAGTAGTCTGTAGGGGCAAGGTCCGGTGAGTACGGTGGATGAGGGAGAGCTTCCAACCCCAGTTCTTGCAACTTGGAGACAGGCAATGCACGGCACGTCTCGACGCGTACCTACTTGGCGCTGGCGATCATTGAGTTCGTGGGGCACCCATTTGTCAAGCTTTTTTACCTTGCCAATTTGACGCAAATGGACCAATATTGTTTTGATGCTAACGTCGAAAGCTGCTGCTAATTCAGCCGTAGATTGAGTATCATCAGCTTCCACGATCGCCTTCAATTCGTCTGCATCGACCAAAGTCTTCGGACGACCGCGGCGTTCATTTTTCAGGTCGAAATTTCCAGAACGGAAGCGAGCAAACCAATAACTAGTGGTTCGTTGGTTTGTAGTGTTAGCTCCGTGCACGTCGTTGATGTTGCGAGCCGCTTGTGCCGCGTTGCTGCCACGACGGAACTCATATTCCATAATTACTCGAATTTTTAACGTATCCATGTTGACGAAAATGATTGAAATGCAATGAAAATGTAACACTAACCAATAAACAAATGACTGTTTTTGGAAAAAGAATTCCATATTTTTTAAATGAAATTAATTTGAAATTAGAATTCTTAGCTAAACAAAAAATATTTTTAATTGAAATGGCCAGTACTGTAAAACGGCAATTTCATAGGTAAAGCCCTATTATTTCAATATTTAAAAAGTGTCGTAACTTTCCAACTTAACAAATACGTCCATGTTTTACCTAAAGGCCAAAACACACCTCTGAGAACTGTCACCGCTTGCGTAACGTATACGTAGACGCAAGCGGTGACAGTTCCATACATTACAACTCAGAGGTACGCATACGTCTATGCATACGCAACGCATACGCATCCGGTGTGTTTTGGCCTTAATTCTTTCCATGTAATACTTACCTACTATAATAGGAATTCTTTGAGCTAACCAAAATTTACTTCATTAGAATGATAACAAATTATAAAAACTCAAAAATTAAGCAACAAAAGCCTTAACAATAATTTCAATTTGACTCATTAACGCGAATTTAAAATTAAAACCGAGATAACAAGTGTCAAACGAACTTCGCGAACTCTTTGGTCGCAATTTGTAGAAATGAGATGCTAATTCTGTCGCCGTTCAAATTGTACTCTCTTACTTTGCAAAGGTGTGAACACATCAACCAAGAGGGCATTTGTAGTGAGGCAGGGAAAGTTTATAGTTAAGTCGTTAAGTAGAGAATGCGCGCAACTTGGTAAGAATTTATTCTAAAATAATTACAGCCTCTGTGTTATTCTGATGTATAAGCTACAATATTGCTAAGCTATCCATCATCGACGAAAACTTTGACTTAAATGGACGGATGGACGTGAAGATGTTTGTTGCTCTTTCACACAAAAACTACTGAACAGAATTTAATGAAACTTTACAATATTGTAGCTTGCATATCAGGGCCCGTATTCTTCTAATTACCAAATGAAAAATGGTGTCTCTCTAGAATGTGAATTGTATGATTTTACCCATTTTGGTATTCTCTTAACAGATAAGTTGACAGTGGACAGCGATCGGCCGTACATTTTACTACTTTACGCTATAATCGGTATTCTACTCCGCAATGTCACATGAGTGGCAATTCCAAACGGTATTCTCTTCGCTATTTGACAGTTGTTCTCTGATGGCATTTCGTTCGGTCGTCCGTCGTTCAGTCGTTCAGTCGTTCGGTCACCCAAACACTATTTCGGTGTTTTTTCGAAAATTAACGTGCAATTTATGCAAAAAATGCATGTAAATCTTATAGAAATAAATATTCTGTATTTTAAAGTATGTCTAAGCTTATTATAGGTCGAAAAAAATCTATCAATCGTTTGATCAATTTCTTCGAACAATAATTTTATTAAATATTGGCAACATCGACAACTAAATCATTCGCAAAGACAAATGAATGACAAAGCCCTCTAGAGACTACTAATCGACTATTTCGTGGCACCCCTTTGGACGCCAATGACCACTTTAGTCGCAAATTGTTCGCGTGGCTGAGACGCCGCTGGCCTTAAGTCGTCTAAATTTGGCCATTTTTATAACAATAATTTTGTTTTATATAAGATGCCCTACCGCCTGTGTTAATTGATATAATATAATTGATATAATACTAGGCTCGGCGGCCTCGGGCGTGTATCAACGTCAAAAATGGCTGGCGTGCAAAAGGTTAAGAGAATACCAAATTTGTGACCTATTGCTGTAGAATGTTAATCTGTTGGCTATAGTTAGGTCGCTTAACTTAATTTAACAGAATTGCTACCCAGAATAAGACTTAGGTATATAATTTTATTTAAGTATTGGGTAAGTTTTTCAAAATAATGACTTAAATGTGTACAAAGTGGTGCCTTTTGTAGTAGTCTTTTAATATTTATCATGAATTCGGCTCAAATAAGCACCGGTACAGACGAGTCCCAGTACTTACCGGACCGACCCAGCCCTTCTATCTGTGTGCCCTCCCCTTTACAACAACTCTGAAGTGAATACAGATTACAAAGCTCAGTGTAATTGGCCTGTTTTGATCTCCGGATTGAGTGACTGTTTCCATGGGGGTTTTACTTTAATTGAAAGTAAAAATTACTTAACTAGGTACTATTTGAGGAGAATTACGGGAAAGAATTACGTAAGTATGATTTATATACTTTATTGCTTTACTATTGATTGAAAAGGTAAAGGCTTTAAGTGAGATTTCTATTTTGTTTTTTTAATTGTTCGAAGAACTGTAAGCTTAGCATACGTGATTATCTCATTCATCACATTAAAAACTAAGTATAGACAGTCACTCTAAGTACCACAATTTTTTGCTGACTACAAAATTGCAACTTATTAAGAACTGCAAACAATTTTGCTGTGACATTGGTAATTATTTTGCTGTTGCATATGTACCTACTTAGTTTTTTACTTTTACTTGTCACAGCTATGCGAAATTGATATCAAAAGGTTAATGTATAAAACAATAACTATTCATATATTTTTTTAATTGACCATACTATAGATATAGCTACCACAGCAGCTACCCCATTATCATCAGATAAAAAAGAACTTCTAACCTCCAACCCTACACACAAGTGCAATGTGAACGCATCCCTAATTGGAGTATTTGAAACGTTTGTGGGGTGGTTACACACGCTCAATACATTAGTTAGAGATTATAATCTTAATTATAGCTTTTATTTTATTTTAAGATTGAATAGATCAGTTGTGTGCAGAGAATCCTCCCCGATTTTGTCCAGCAGTGGACGTCCACGAGCCGATTGACGATGATGCAGTATAATAACTAAAGCAAAAATATTGGACATATATTTTTTGCCTGGAGAAGAGCCGGAATCATGTAGAAGTCAAAAGGAAAATGGAGGACGGAACGGATTGGAAGCAGCTCCACCGACAAGAGCGTAGTTCTAAAAGTATAGGTAAGTAGGTATGTTTTGTATAGGTTTATGATACCTCACGACAAACTGTTTATATTACTGTTCTCATGTAAGTCACTAATGTATTTGTCTTTTAACGGGAATAAATGGTAAAATAAATGTTGTGTGCGCTTGTAATTGGCAGACATAGTATAGTCAAAACTCAGTCAATGTGTCTTAATGGTATCTACACACCAAAGCCGCCGGCTTTTTTGACAGCAGCCATTCGTATGACGTAAAGCGGCCGGCCTAGCTCGGCGGCATGCCGGCAGCTTTGGTGTGTAGACAGCATAAGTTAATGTTGACCCTTTGTTGACGATATGTTTTTGCTGTAAGCGTAACTATTCTTAATAAATAAATAAATACCTAAATAAAGTATCTTTAAACTAAAAACTACCGTAAATAATATTGCCGGAAACATACATTTATTTTATCTGCATCAGTTTTGTATAATGAAATTATCAACTTACAACCTCCGCAGCATGATATCAACCCTCAAATTAACTCTAAAAGGGTCAAATTGAATAGCTTGTTAGCGTTTAGATACTTATTAGTGTATAAAGCCACCGATGATTGGTCTCTTTCAATAGATAATTCAGATAATATCCGCCAGATTGAGGGGTAAACAGATAATTTGATAACTTCCTTCTTTTGATAATATTCAAACACAAATTAGAGATAATACTAGATCATTACTTAGAATAGATGTAGTTAGTCGTCGCTATGACAGATAAATTTCCGTGTTTTGAATTGGTCATTCGATAAAAAAAAAATGTTTTTTTTTATTCTAATGTTGTTTGATCGTAATTTTTTTGGTTTGTGACTAGGTCTTTATTAGTTGGGTGTTTTGTGTCTATTTTGGTTATAAATAGGCTCTCTTTCAGGTTCAAAGTGTCAAGCTAAATCAAGGAGTTATCCTACCACACATAATACCACACCCTGCGTTTTTAAAGCTCTAATAATTACAACAATAACTACCTTCTCTGTTACATAACTATATCGTCACTAAAACTACATTGACGTGCACTATACTATCAATTAACAATTTAAAATTCTTATAAAACAAACAAACCATATGCGTGTTTCTTACGAAATGTCATTTCCTCAATTTATCAGCGTCAAGCTCAGCTGCCCCTATCAAAACACAGGCCAAAACAACGGAGATTTTAATTAAAATTTGTTTTCCATACACCTTTGCCAATGTGAACGCTCTGAACCCACAATGTATGTACATTTTATTCTTATATTCATCACCACAATTATAGTTCGAGCTGAAAACGACCCTGTTAATGAAAGGATAGAGGAGGAAAACAAAAATTTCGATGACACAGAGAGAAGGTTTATGGATAGTTTAAACGAACAAGAGTGGCACGTGGCACATCTTAAAGCTGCAGACTTCGAAAATACAAGACGTAGCGGCTGCAAAGAAGACTCTATAGCTGAGAAGAAAAGAAAATATAGAAAGAGCTTGAAAAACGATCCAGGTCGAATAACATTTGTGTCTTCTCAGGCTCTACCTTTTGATGAAAATGATTTAGAAGAATACAAATGTATACCGGAAGATAACGCTGAAGGAGTTAAGCAAACTGAAAGTACAACAGAGGCAGTAAAAGTGACGGAACCCGAACGAATGCACCAAACTGACAAAACAATTGACAAACCTGAAATGACAACTGAGATTCATAAAGCTGAAAATCCTGCTGCAAATATCGACAATACAAATACCAGATCTAGTAAAGACCTGAATACCACAATATTAAAAGAAGCAGATGAGGAACAAAGGAAAGAGACAGCAACTATAAATCCTAGCAAACTTAAAGAGGGAGTGAGAAAGAGTGGTGATTATGTATTTACCTCAGCAGAATATGAAGACGATGTGGTAGATTTCTCAGCTACTGTATGTCCGAACGATGTTGAAGTAATAGTGTTAGAACAAGACATTATTAGGAATTATGACGTTGAATGCGAACTGGCTTTGGAATGGAGAAGTTTGGATCTAGATTAGTTCTTAAGTGGTAATAGTAAGTAAAAAATCAGCTTGTCGCCCTCTTATTTAAAATTACTGGCAAAACTATTGAATAACCGACTAAATACTGGTTTCAGACAGTTTCGAGAAAGGTCAATTAAGCTAATGTCTCTAAGTTTATGTCAGTCCGGATTTCTAATAGTTCTCATTTTTGTAGTTACGGAAAATTCCTAATTGATATGTAATGATTTACATGGAAGCTCCTTACATGTTTACTGAATATTTTTGCCATGGAAACTAGCAAGCAAATTCAGTGATGTTTATTTTTCTTATCGTTTAATTTTGTATTAAATAAAATATTTAATCTATATGTGTTTTTTTTTTTAAATTGATTCAATCTCTACTGAGTAAAAACTGCTTATGCAAAAAATTTATGGTACCTACGTCTACTTGTGGCTATCAGTCAATATATTATGATCACTTTGTGGGACAAAAACATATGTGAAGCTAGACAAACGAAAAACGCGACTGTCCGGGCTGTTCGAAAATATACCTACAAGATACCTAGTTTCTTTCCAATGCTGAAAACTGAAAATTACAGCCCACATGCTGCCATCTACCAGGAAAACCTACAAAAATTTTCCTCACAGTTTCCCAACAAATTATTTCATCGCCACATAGATGGCAGCACAGCGTAGATACTACGAGGTTCGTAGCAAAGTGCTACAACATTGCTACGAGTTGTAGTTCCGTTAGAAATGAATAGATGTCGCTACTCGTCGTGGAAATAGTATTGTAGTTTTTCGTTTTAACACCAATTTGTAACAGTAACCTTAATCTTTCAGTTTTGTTAAAGTCAGTGAGTGAATTACGAACTATTTACGTTACAAATTGTATTATGTTCAAATCTTGTTACTCGGTCAAGTACATACTCAGTTTTTCAATATTCAAAACAATGTTTAGGTTCTTCATTTGTTTCTGAATTTACTTGACGATGTATTTTCTATTGCATTATTAAATACCCACTTATCTAGCAAAGTATACAATTGTCTTTTGGGTTTGACATTCAAAAACGAATGTCATTTTGAAATGTCAAACTTTGTGAAATGTTAAAATTGAAATAGGATGGACTGTCGTGGTGTCAAATGAAACCAAGGTAAAAAAAATTTGAAAGGCACCATAGAACTTTGTTTTTAATATTGACTGGCTTATGGTATCCTACTAATATTATAAAAATCAATGTTTGTGCCGATGAATGGATATTTGTTACTCTTTTAACGCAAAAACTACTGAACAGATTTTCATGAAACTTGGCAATATTGTAGCTTGTAAATCAGATTACCTTTTTGTCCAGGGGCTCAAATCTGCTAATTTGACATAGCCTCAGCTATGTGTCAGTGGAGTGTCAATGGCGTTTTTGACACATTTGGACGCAATGAGTGTAGCCATTGTTTAGCAGAATACCAAATGTGTCAAAAAATGCCGACACACAGCTGAAGTTATTTTAAATTAGCAGATTTGGGCCCCAGCCTTTTTTCCAGCTGTTTAACAGCGCACTCTGCAACTTAGATTTAAAAAACCCCGTTACATAACCAATATAATACCACGACAAGCAAACTAACAAGTTTACAACGAGCATTTCCCTCGTTTTGCAATCTTGTAAGCGGTTCTAATGCGGGAAGTAAGGAGGTATTAGAAACCTTATGTCACCCAATCAAGGTTTGTGGGTCGACTACATTTTACACTTGAATACGTTTCGTGAATAGCGCGTCTGGAGAACGCAAGTGGTTGCTTTTTTTTGGGGTGTTTTCGTTGTTTGGTTTTAGGTATGAACATACGTATCTGTCACGCCTCTTTTTAGTGTATAGCCTAAACAAAAACATAAGGCAATATTTTGGTGTTAGCCACTGAATTTGAATAAAAAGAATATATCTGTACAATATGACTATGATGATAAAAAAAACTGAGATAGGTCACGTGACTGTCGGGTCTGGGTATTGTTTGCCGGTTCCACTTTACCTTCTGAATTTCTAAACAAACATTCGCCTTCTTTTATTTTATATCGCATTTCAGTCCCGAAAAAGTTAACTTGAGGCATAAAGGGTTTGAGCACGACAACAGTTATCTCAATTGAGGAAATAAGAGAAACATTTTATCTCTCATTAGAATAATTGTAACATACGTCCTTTTCACAACTAACAAATTGTTACGTAGTCATCAATATTCTTGTCAAGCGTGTCGTCGCCGTACATCATATGACCTCTATTTGTTTATGCTGTCCTGGTACTTGTAGAGGGAGAGAGAAGGGTGAATGAATGCTGATTTCCTTGTTTTAAGGCTTTGTGGGAGGTGTCTGTTGGATGTGGGAGTACTAGGTATTCTGTAGTATTCAGTAACACTCTAAAAGTTATGTTAGCCTGGTAGTTGCACTGTAATGACAAGAAATGTGCAGTGAACCCACGGTTGAAGAAAATATGAATAAAGTTATTTAAACATCGTGTCACCTCTTAATATAAATAGATATTTTTGACAATGATATATCTTTTTAGATATATCTATAAGTTGAGGGTGAGTCAATTATATAGTTAAACTTTATTCTAAGCCTTGCGAGGATTAAGTACCTACTTAGGTACTCATATTTACTTATTTACTTTATTTTCAGCAAAAAAAATATGTTTCCATATTTTTTTTAAGTTTAACTTACTAAATTACTCTAACCTGACCAATATCAAAATAAGATAATAACTTTGAAAAACTACTTATACTATTATTTCGTATCCTAAAAATATACCTCTGAACTTTTGGAAACTAGGAATTCTTTTCCACCTTGATCTAGCTAGACAATCTGTACCGATGGTTGAAAAACAGCATTGTGCTAAGTCCAAAACCATTTTATAGCTTACATTGATTCATCTAAGTTTTACCTATCTATTTATTATTTATTTAACAGTTTATTATAAGATGATAGTACATAGAGACAGAAAAAAAGAGAAGTTATAAGTTTATTGTTGTTGGACTGTGAATAAATGTCTTTTTATTTTACAATAGCACTTCGTTAATCTCTTTAAAAGTCTGCTACCCTAGTACATGCACGGGTTTGGGACACGTGAGGCGTCTCGGGGCTCCCTCGGAACGTGTCCGGCATTAGGCACGGCTGATGAAGTTTGTTCCGTCTGAGGGATAATTTGCTCATTTGCTCGCTTTGGTTTAGTATCAACTGGGGATCTAAAAAGGTAAAATCAAGCATTTCATAATAATATGTTCCTATTATGATCCATTTTCGTTCAGTCATTCAATTCGTAAAATGACAACATTCAATTCATCAGATGATTCATATTGTAGATGAAACATCCAATAATATGGCCTTTTTAGACCCCTTCGCGACTTCGTACGCATTTTGGAAAAAAAAAATCACCATATCACAAAATAATATAGCCTATGTGTTATTCTGATGTATAAGCTACAATATTTATAGTTAAAGTTCGGAATGAATGTGAGAATGTTTACTATACTCTTTCACGTAAAAATAAGAGATCAGATTTTAATGAAACTTTACAATAATGTCGATTGCACATTAGAATAACACATAGGCTATATTAATTTGAGATATTGTATGATTATTTTCAAGGTATGATTATAAATGTGTATGAAGTCACAAGCGGTATTCTTTATATGAATTTGTAAATTATGCCTAAAATAAGTTCATCTCTTTGAAAACTGTGTTTTAGCTTCCCGCATTGCTGCGATCCTGGTACAAAAGACGGAATTTCGACACGTGAGGCGTCCCGGAACGTGTCCCGCTCGCCACTGTTTTTGTAGTTACGGGAATTTTTATTAAGTGTGAATAGAGTAGAAATTGCAAAAGAAGATTTTCTAGTTAACTTATTGTTTTAACTGCCAAGAATGATCAAGCTTTAAAATCTTTATAATAAAGGGAAGGCTTATGTACTTATGTGTGTAGATGTACGTAATAGGCGACTGATGAATGGGGATGAAGCGAAGGAAGTGTGTTTGGATCGTTGGAGGGAAGTTGGTTTCTGACTACCCCGATAGGAAAGAGTTGTGACAGATATTATGTATATGTATTAAATTAAATACTAAATAAGACAAATGAAGGTACTTTATTGCCGTAAATACCTGATTAACCTATTTGAAGTCGAAAACTTAACTAATTCTAATTTATGACCTTTTGTAAGAAATCACACTTGATTTTTGATAATTAGTTCCTACTCCACACCATCTGGCTGCAAGATCGTTAAAAGTAAGAAGAAATATAACTCTCTCCTTCTAACCCATTGCTTTCATAACCTATCCTTTTCACTCTTCAATTTCCCAGGGTATGCAATTAAAGTGCATCGAAACGTAAGAGCTTAAAAGCCACGGAGCTAACTTTTAAAATCAACGTTATGTCGTTGAGAGAGTGTATAAAATGCGATGTAGAAGGGGAATAAGGAAATGAGAATTGACGGGGGTTGGGTACCATGGCAACCAAAAGCACTCTTATTTAAACGCATTTAGGCTGCATTTCTCTTGCAAAATGAAATGTCTTCTATATTGCTTCCTATATCGCCACCAAAGATAGTACTTGCAATTTTGAGTCTTGGCGGTTGAACTAGAAGGGTGAAAACTGTATGAAGGTCTATTGAGTTGATCTCCGTTAACTTCTGCTCTCCTAGTACCGAATGCCCTTTAACATGTGACGTCACCCATGTATTTGTGAGACGTGACGCTAACTGATGGAAAGTAGCTTTTGATGTTGGTTTTAACTAATTGATTTTGTTAAATACTAAAGACTGCCCGCGATTCATTGTCATATCTTGAAAAACTTATAGGTAATCTTAAAATAATATAGTCTATGTGTTATTCTAATATGTTCAAGCTACAATACTATAAAGTTTCATCAAAATCTGTTCATTAGTTTTTGCGTGAAAGAGTAACAAACATTCTCACATCCGTCCATCCATCGGCAGAAACTATGACATTTATAATAATAGCAGGATGAATGGTTTCAGTGCTTTAAAATAAGACCAGTGAGATGTTTGACGGTGGAATGAAGGAAGTGACAGGTTATTGATTGTGTTTCTGAGTTAGATATTTGTAGAGATGTGTCTGGCATATTGCGTTACTTAGCAGTTGCTTTCTGTCTAATGTATTCTTATACAGGTTTATTTTAAAACTTCTTCTATATTAAAACATCGAAGAATTGAAAATTTTATTTCAATAATATGTATTTTGAGATATAATTTGTTCAAAATTAGTATAAGTTACATGAATATTGATCTCGTAGCAAAAGGTACTGTCAACTATTGTAATAACATCCTGTAAAACCTAAGGTGTGCAAAATAAAGAATTTGAATTTGAAAAATCTTTGGTATCAAAAGATGTTTTTTGGTTACTTTCCCACCCATATTTCTTAGTGAAAGGTCTTCAGTTTTATAAGCAAATAACTCATTCAAAATCAAATTTAGATCTTTATTTGCACACTATAGATTTTGTAGATGATTTTAAAAGTACGCCGGACTCTTATTCACTAGGCAGTCCAAAAACACCTGCATAAAAAACAGAATATTTCTATAGGTACTATGGGATTCGTTCTTCGTATCTCTAGTAAACAGCTTACTTAGGTACCCTATAACAAATATATAGCAATATAATCTGTAAATGTACAGTATTTGGCGTTACACTACACAGAGATAGGATTTATTGCATTACATCCCACGCAATCTGTAATTGTTTTGTGTACCGATCAATATAGATGTACAGGCGAATGGGATACTACCTTACAATTTATTTTAAAGTTATATTATTGAGCTAAAAAATAATGTTTTTATCAAGATGTTTATGCAGTAGGGTGTCCCGAAAATCTTTTTTTTCGATTTTCGATACACAAGACCCCTCAAAAGTTGCGTAATTAGACATAGATTACGGTAAAAATAATTTAAAAAATATTTAAAAAGATCCTCAGGGCTCTACTAGCATTTTTATTTTGTGAAAATTCGAAAAAACAACCTTCTAGTCAATATCGCCTAATCTATGTTCTACTCATCAATCCCGTTCTATTTTGTTATTTTATCGTTAAAAATACCTTCTGCTATAATTTAGAAGCTCTGATAAGTTAATAACAGCGAAGAATTGGTTTGGGTCAAACTTACAAAATTCCTATAAAATTCATGCCTTGACTTGATTTTCAAATATGTGCTACTTCTATGACAAGAGAGTTGGGCTCATTTCTATTGCGATTTTGTTCCTGTGAGCAGCGGCTCTGTACTTCTTTGTAATAAAATACGTGGTTTTAATAGGTATTTACATACAAAAATGAGTTCAAGACGAAGTGAAACTACATGTGTTTTTGGGGTTATATAAAGAACTTGACGGTCGCCAATTACCTGTTATAAATTATATAAAGGACGTTATTACGTTGATATTATTTACTAAATATGATATATAACAACTAAGATCTATTGGTAAGTCAGTGATTGAGTGAAACACTTTTGCTCACCCAGAAAACTTATTCATTACATTACCATGTTATTCGACGACAGAGAGCATATTCGAGAGCTTGCTGTTCACAAAATATTAAAGGCCAGGAAAGCAGAAAAGAGCAATATTCGCGGGGTTTATAAAGTACCAAAGCTTTACTTTAATGAGCAAGATCATATTGACTTGATATTTTGGCAGAATGTGAGAGTCCCGCCCCACTGATTTCGCGAAAAATGCCCGGCGATGAACTGAGACTGAAGGCTAAACGACACAGCCTCGATATTGCTGATTTTCTCTGTCGTACAGAATCTGTGGAAAGTTGTGAAAAGCTAGTGAAGAAGGCTTCTGAGAGTGTCACAGATGCTACAGATCAGGATGGGAAGATTAAAGTCACGCGCGGAAATGCCTAGTTTTTGGACACAAAATACCAGTCTCGTAATTAAAGTTAAGAAGTCATTTATAAGTATTTAAACTGATTAAGACTTTAAAATGTGTCATTTTGTATTGATAAACTGAATAAAAACCTTAAAATTATTGTGTTTGTATGATTTATGGATTTTGTTCAATACCTCTAAAAATGGCAAATTTCTAAAACTTCTCGGGCCGGTAGAGACCTCAAAATGATAGATATTTAATTTATTTGTTTTGTATTCGTAATCTATGCATTAATACGCAACTTTTGATACCTCTTGCGTAGCTGTAAGTCTAAAAAATTTTTTTCCCATACATTGACGGGACACCCTATTATGCAGTCTCATAAATGACCATAGGAAACATGGGTCGATAATGTCGATATACTACGACATTAATTCCATAAATCCTAAACCGACGTGCATGTATAAGGCGACTAATGAATGTGAAGCGAAAGAAGTCTGAATCGTAGCAAGTAGAGGGTAGTGGTCTTTGCTTACCTTAATGGGAGAGAGGCGTGACAGATATGTATGTATTCCACTCGAATAAGATTACACATAATAATGTCCAACATGACATTATTCTATGAGAATGACAATTTAAAATGTTACCACATTATACTTAGACAACCTACTTTATTTTTTGTTCTATAAAGTTTAAATTGTCAGATTTTACTGTGTGTACTGTTTCTACTTCCTAATTTGAGCATCATTTTAAATAAATTAATAAATGGTTGCGGTTTTGCTTACCTTTTATACCTTTATCCGCATCCTGTAACCACTGTGGTCAGTTAGAGGGGGAAAGGTTCAACTCGTGCGGTTTGTAGCTAAATGTACTACTGTTACAAATAGGTGGGTGTTTATTTATAATTCTTTGGATAATTAGCGCATTTCTGTATATCAGGGGGCCCAAGCTGCTAATTTAAAATAGCCTCAGTTGTGTGTCGGCAGAGTGTCAATGGTTTTTTTGACATATTTGGCATTCTGCTAAACAATGGCTTTGACTGAATACAACTGAATGTGTCAAAAATGACATTGACACTTTGCCGACACACAACTGAGAAAATTGAAAATGTAATTTTTTGACACATTTGGTCGCAATCATACACTGATTGCGCCATTGTTTAGCAGAATACCAAATGTGTCAAAAAAACCATTGACACTCTGCCGACACAAAACTGAGGCTATTTTAAAATAGCAGAATTGATAGGATGTCTTCGTATGGATGCATATCGAACGCCCACCTGTCGAAGTGATCCATCTACAGATGCGTAAGTTTTAATATAAAATACCTAATAAGTATCTACCGATGACTGATGGATGTGGATGAAGCGAAAGAAAGGTGTTTGGATCGTAGCAAGTGGATAGAAGTGATCTTTGCTTACCACGATGGGAGAGAGGCGTGACAAGTACCTATTAGGATTTCTGATTTCTCGACCTTTTTTATTTCTCGGAGCACGAGAATTCTCGACCACTATTTCCCGGGAATTCGCGGCTCGAGAAATCTCGGAGAGAAACCCTAGTACCTATGTATTTAACTAATAATTAACAAAAAAACCACACCAAAAACTTTTCTCAAACCACATCGTTTTTCATTCATAAGCCCCTACAATTCGTTTGAAAGACACATTTCAGTCCCGCATTAGGTATGCCTCATGCAGTGGCTTCCAATACAGTATTTATCGCGTCTATGCCTTGCCAACTGAGATATTAGCGTGTCAGTGTGGCACGAGCCGGCACCGTGCGATGTAAGCCTTTGCTTGGGGGCAGGGACGGATTTGGTTAAATGTGGGCCTTGCAAGTCGAGACCATTATTATTATTTTGAGACTCTTGACGTTGGAGTGTTCACCATAAAAGCTTATCTTCTGCTTATGGTTTGACCTCTTGATACGACATGACATTAGCTTTCTCCTTCATTTGAGTAAAGTAGGTACGAGTACGACGTGGTCTTTCCCAGGTTGAGGGGAAGAGGGAGAGAATGCGATAAACATCATTGAGTTTCCTCATTGATGTTTGTGGCATCAAGTCCCCAGTTTTTTATCAACACCTGAGAAAGTAAAAGCTATACCTACGCTTGGATCTCGCGGATAATCTTTACATCTTTCAAATGCAGTTTTATCAACCCGGGTCCAAAAATCCCCTCACTTCAGGCCCCCAAACCGAGGCCCTTCACCCAAGTCCACCCCTGGACTGTCCACTGGGGTTAGTACACAGGTGACAGCTACGAGTGGCTTTGCCGCATGCAGACTGTTTGCCCAACTAAATATTTGTACAATTTCTTGTTGGCGAATCAAGTTCTAGTTCTGTTTTTGTTGGATAAACTTAGAAATGCTGCAAACGGTTGCAATATTTTGTTTAAAAGTGGGTACTGGTTGGTGTAAAACAGTCTGTTTAATGTAGGTAAGGTAAAAATTTGGTCTAAGAATTCGAGGGTGTTTTGTTTGGGATTGACTTTTTGTTTAAGTTATTTTATTTCAAGTTTCAAGATTGTTTTTTTATCCTTTAATCGATTTAAGAAAACGAAATTGGCCTAATAATAAAACAACTAAACGTATATTAAAATTATTCTTACTTTATTTGTTACTTACAAATAGCTATTGCGTTTAATACTTTATTTTTGAACAAAAACAAATAATCTAACTATACTGATGATGTAGGTACCTAAATACCCGGATTTTATCCAATATGGCGTGACATATTTTAATTCCTAGGTACCAGGCTGTCATGAAGATAGGAGAGTGTTCGCGTAACAATTCATTAATGAAATGGGTATGACGCGACTATGTTCAGTCTTGCATGAATTTATTTAACAGTATGATGTATTTTTTATGTATAAAGTTCATAAAAAGTGTCATATAAGTCAACATAAATAAAACCACTCAATGAAACATTGATAATTTCAGCAAATGTTATGAAAATATTACAGATTTTATTATTCATTTGGCATATTATTAACTGCTGTTTGCATCATTTCATATTCACGAATGTTAATAAGCTGTCAACTCTACATTTTTATAAAGGAGATTATTATGAAAACTTTTTTATAATGTGGACTTCTAGGATTCTGCTAGTATCAAGTAATGTAAAGCTTCGCCATCGTCGCAGGCTTGCGAACTACGTACCTTCACACGCTATTTTTTTTTACAGCGCTACAACGGTTACAGTTCGCCAATGAACATATTGCTACAAGGATCTATTGGCACTTGAGTGACATTGTCAGGAGGGCGTGGGTGGTGAATAAATAACTGAAAATAATGACGATTTGCAAGATGATGATTAGTTCCGATTTCCACCAAGTGCCAAAAGATCCTTGTAGCACTGTACGCGCCTTTACTGAGTACCAGCTGCGATTTCGCCTTGACATCTTAGCGGAAGAACAAAATGTTGTTAACAAAGCATTTATTACCTGCCAGTGCTAATTGCCACAATTCTGAAAATACCTTTGTTTTTATGTTTTATGGCTTTGAGTTTTGGTAAAATACGAGTTGGCAGGGTTAAAAGGGTTAATTAGGTAACTTTAATTACTTTTTCTGCAACTGGGGATAGGTAAGTTACATAGATATCTGTGAAGCGTCTTTCCCATCGCGTTAGACAGAGGTCACTTCCCTTCACTTGCTACGATCCAAACACATCTCTATCGCTTCATTCATATCCATTAACCGCCTTATACCTATATGCACGACGGCTAAGCTATATATATTACTAAAATTATAAGATAGATTGATAGACAGAAATTCTTTATTGCACACAAAGAAATACAGATAAAACTTAAGACTAAAACATTGTGCGCAAAGGCGGACTTATCAATAAAAGTGATCTCTTCCAGACAACCTTCGGAGTAGGACAAGTTTAGGAAGACTGTAGAGACAAAAAAGAAAGACGAAGACTGTATAAGATATATTAACAGTATAAGAATAATAGTAATTGACTTAAAAAAAACTACCTGCTTATGCGTTTTTGCAAAGCAATAAAAAAGGTTAAAAACCTACACAAAACAAAACTTGTTTTAATCACCGAAAATAACGTATAGTCAAATCAAATTTAAAATCCCGTCGGCCTGTACACCGTACAACCACAATTACGTGATACGGAAAACGTAAACGTAACTGATGGTAGCTCTAACGTATCTACGTTGTGGATAGCTATACTACGGTGCTCATCTTTAAATAACGCCAGTCAATGACATCATTGGCTTGAGATAAGGCGGCTAAGCTGTTTTGAGTTGTATCTTACATATTTTCGTCTGTGTGCCAAATTTTATCAAAATCTGTTTAGTGACGTGATTGATTACATCATATGCAAGGGAAATCATTTGTGAAAATATTGAATAGAATAGAATAAGATTATTGCAAGTCACAATTGCGAATAGATTTTCTTGCTAGGTTCTTCTCTGGGGGAAACTGCGCTTTGCGAATCTAGCGCTAGCTTAAAAAAGTATATTATAATAAGTAATGTAACGGTTTCAAGAGCATTTATTGTGCCTATGAAATAAATATACTTTGACTTTGATTTTTTTAACATGGCGAAAACACTTCGAAATATCAAAAAGCAAATATTCCATCGGCAAATTGAATATAACCTATAAATATTTTAACGTTTGCAGGCGCATATAGAAACACTGGAATACTGTTGTAAAATTCACTCGCTTTATTATTCATAAAGAGTACTTTTTGGTACACACGCCTTTGGGATCTCTCTTTACCCCTTTACTTATCAAAATGTTATTTTTTTTCAAAGAACTGTTACAATATTTATTAACCAGCGTTGTCTTTGAAAATTCTAGTCAAAAAAAAAGTTTGGCTGTAAGGAGATTTAAAGTGAAAAAAAAAACAAACCAAAAAGTTCCAAATGTTTAGCCGGTGATCGTAAACCGCGAGATTTTAGGGACAATTATAAATAGCCCGACCTACTGTCCACCAAACATATGATACAATCACTAAAGAAAATCCGGTAGAATAGAAAAATACACGCGACATATCGCCCCGGCTTCCAGTCCGCCCTACAACTTTTCGCGCGTTGGTCGACACCTACGCGCCGTCCACTCAAAACTCAGAGAACAACCTTAAAAAATCAAAAGTCAACATTCTTTTTTCAAACAATGAGTTTAAAAGTGTCGCCGTTGAAAGACCTCAGTGTTTGTGAAGAACAATGACGTGTGAATGCTTTTGGCTGAATAACGGAACGTTTTGGCGGGAAACCGGTGTTCCACGGAGTTTGACAGATGAGCTTCCCGCTTTTTCCCTTCAGGTGCGTTCATGTAACAGTAACCTACATTGATAAGGACTTAATCGATTATGTCTATTTATTACTCGTATTTAAGTAGATTTTCCTTTAAATAACTCCTCAAAATAAATTTTGTTTGTCACAAAATGCGCCGAAACCGCTGCAGACATTCGTTTTACAAATACCGATCTTTTAATAAATAGCAATATATCAATGTTGAAAGCTTTGTGAGGAGAATCGTGTCATTTCACGAAACGTACCGTGTTGGCCTAGTTTAAAGACTTATTGGTGAATTATGCGGTGTTCAACAAAACATGAAACATCAAGATTGGAAAGGAAAGCTAAATTTTCTTTAACCAATAAGTATCAGGGATTTTTGGTTGGGAAATTGTGAAGTTTATGTGGTTTTGCGTCAGATATGATTAGTAGGCGCGGGGCGGCACACGTGTCAGGCCAAACAAGTGTTTCTATTTCAGTTTGTTCGTTTAGCGATGTCTACCCGGTGGTTATGATAAATTTTATCAATCCGCTAAATTGACTCCGCGATGAAGTAAACGCGCGTTTTTTTTATAACGTACCTTATTGTGCAAGTGCCAAATCATACTTCGACCGGACGGCATGTAAGTTTTTTTTAAACGCTTGTATTGAAATTTTGCCGGTTTGTTATAGAAACACGTGTTCTTGTTTTGATTTTAGAAGACGTGTGATACGACTGTTTTCGTTTTTGAAAGAGAGACAAACATTTGGCATGTTGTAGGTTTTTAGGTACGTACCTACATGTACATAAATAATATAATTTTACTCTGCGATAATTTTTTCATCAATTTCTTTGATAAATTATTTGATCTAAATATTTCTGTTTTCAAAAAGTATATTATACGGAAAGAAGCATAATTAATAAATAATCACCTACTCTTGATTTTTTATATTTACTCAAAGTATTGTTTTAGTTATCAAACCATATTTATAGCAGATAACCAACCAAACTCATTTACGCAAGTACTGCTTAAGTCCTTAATGTTATTAGCCCATAATTATATGTCCCCACCGACGGGCACGAGCCTACTCTCATACTCATGATTAAGCCGTAATTCATAATTCCATAATGTCAAGTTTTAAATAAATCTTGCTATGAACAGTCTTGAATTAACCTAACACAATATTTAAGACATACACCATTCTACCTCAACAATACATGAACATAACAGACTATTCTTGTAATAGGTACATACAATACATACAAGGTATCAATACTACAAAATCTAATCCATTATTAAACATACGAACCGAACCCACTACCCTTTGCCTTGATTTCAATTCAAGGGCTGATATGTTAGAGGTCAAATATTAGGAATATACTCTTACATATTTAGTGTAACAACATTATTGTATGAACCAATAATGAATTAGTTAAGAAATTGAACAAGGTCATGTTTTTTCAGGGATATTCTAATGATTAAACGATTGAACTGAGTTGAGTGGTCAATGGGAGATAGTCGTAACAGATATGTAGGTATGTATGTATTAAAGTAACTTTTTTTTTTCTAAAGCAATTTTCGAAATACCTAGGTACTTACGTAATTTTTTATATGTTGAATAATTTTGAAGACATTTTCGTGATAGGTAGGTACTTGGGTATTATGTAGGTGTAATTATGTATAACCCGCCTTTCAATAACGAATATATAGAGCTATCTATGTAGCTACATGCTTTTGTTTTTTTATTGTTTCATGACCACAATGCTTTATCCACGAAATTCTCATTTTTCCTCAATTGAGTAAAATTAAAATTGGATACTTGATAAAGATGACAATTCATAAAACATTGGTAATACGTACATAACATTATTAGCGAAATCGATCTGAAGTGAAAACAAACTGTGTGGAAACTGTCTACCTATCTTAGTTTTACATAAAGATACAGGTAATTGGTGTCAACAGCATCGATTAATACGCATTATGGATGTGGCTGCACTCATTATCACGTACAAAATAATATCTACCTCTATAATATAAATAATAGCTACCAATAAGCCTAGTCAAATTCCAAATTAACAGTTCGCTAGCTTACAGTCAAATACCAAACTGAAAGTTAATGACTAACAGTTAGTTATAATTAGTTATAATAACTAACAGTTAGTTATAGCTGTCACTATGATATTACCGAATACCCTGACACTGACATAATTTGTAGAATTATTCACGTTCCATTGGTTGAGCAGTTCTTAATTATATTTTTTTCTAGCTTTCTATTTTTGTACTCCTTTTTATATGAATTATCTGATTTTATAATAATCGAATTCAACCGAGAAGAAAGAATCAGCTCATAGTTATAAGTACATCTCTATGTAGATCGATGGAGAGCATGAAGTTTTTACAGCACTTGGTCAGTTCACTGAGTGTTAATGATAGGGGGAGAAAGGGGGGCCCCAAAACGCCCCTCACTTGCCATTAGGTTCCCCAAGGTCCATCAGTGGGGCACTTACAGTTTATTGATGTTCGAATCTGTTTTAATTGGCTTTAAGATGTTTGTGATGTTTGTTAATGATGTGTCGTGTTTTTTTTATTGGTTTTTTAGTAAACAATTAAGGACTTTAATACCAATGAGTACAACTTTAAGTAACTGTTTCATCAGATAAAAGGGGTTTGAAGATTTTAGTATGGAGAGTGTCCTACCTACAACTTTTTTTTTAAATTTTCCAAAAGTGGCGGCAGTCAATGAAACCTTCACTAATCGATAGTTCAGGTCAATACAAAATTTTTGATAAAGCGTCACGTTTCCGAGATATAGGCTGTCAAAGTCAGACTAGTGGTGCCAGTATTGGAACATGAAAAACTGTGTTTTGGTACCTAAAATAATAAAATTATAGGCTGAGCATCTTGGGAGGAGGGAGGGGGTTCGCTAAAATAAGCTAGGATCCTTCATATAACTTCTAGTATCAATTTTCAATACAATATGTGCCATTTAATAACACTAAAACACAGTTTTTCATGTTTAAATACTGGCGCCACTAGTCTAACTTTGACAGCGTATATCTCGCAAACGTGACGCTTTATCAAAAAAATATCTGCTATACTTTCGATTTGTATTGACCTGAACTATCGATTAATGAAGGTTTTATAGATTGCCGCCATTTTTGTCGAAAAAGGTACATACACAAGTTTAGGTAGGACATTATATTCAAACCCCTTTAATAACAAATAAACCTATGTCTATTTCATAAAACACGACGTTTTAGACAGAGATAGGTATAAAATATCTGTCAAATAAATTTTATCTGGAGCTAAGTACGAAAGGTATGAGGCGACTGATGCATGTAGAATGTAGATGAAAGAAGTGTGTTTGGATCGTAGCAAGTGGAGGGAAGTGGTCTTTTTCTACCCCGATGGGAGAGAGGCGAGACAGATATGCATGTTTGTAGGTATGTATGAATACAATTAATGTATGTCTATGGATTTATGTAGTTACGTATGTTAAAGATCCACATTCATCAGTCGGCTCATACACACACGTCAGTTTAGGCTACTCCTGACCATTCTAATATAAATAATTCCCACAAACTGAGACATCGGCTCCTCAATAAAGCGATCTCGCAAAGCACTTATAAGAGCATATTCTAAAGGAGCCCATGAAAATGAAAAATTGGTAGTTTAGCCCATGGCTGTGTAAATCATGGCGCCTCAATAAAGAGGGGGTCATCAGATAGCACGCGGCACGGAGACAAACTACCAGCTTCCTCTCCTTTGGGGATCCTCCCATATATTGCGTCTTGAGATTTATATACTCCGCTTAAAATGCAAGATATTATTTATACGAGTACCTAGTATGTAATCTTTTTGCTGCATTTTTTACGATTTGTTAGTTTTGGAAGCCACGCCCACGGAAAATGTGTAATTTTTTTATTTCATTCAGAAATAATACTTAATTTCTTTATTAAACCAATCCGGCGATCAATCGAATAGCTATTAGGCGTTTTTTTGAGCAAACAAATCTAGCGATTTCATTATCTATACTTACTTAGCTTGGCATTTTTGTATCAAACTTCAGACTGGTTGACGATTCAGCCGATAATGCGTAAAGGTCTTCCTTTTTAAGATTAAGCATTGCAATCCAAAGAGGTAATAATGCTGCCAGCTTGTTGGGTACTTTGCCTCGTGGGGACGCGTTGGAAGATATATTTTTCCTGTAAATATTTAATTCTATTTTTGTATTATTTACTTATTTTAATACTTAAAGTTAGCGTTTAGATTAAGTCAAAACAAAAGCAATTCGCTAAAAGTACCTACTTTACAATAAAGAAATTTAGCCGAATTGAGAATCGCCTCCTTTTTTTGGTACGATCCTTTTTAGACGGTTAAAAAAAGAAACACTTCGTTTCAGCACTAACAAATTTATAGATTCAATTTTCAGTGTAGAGTTCTTTGTCCAATCTTTAAGAACGGAAGCTGTTTGAGAGCGTTGCCAATAGTTTCGGTTCCACATTTTGTTGGTAGAATATCGTTAAATATCTCTTCGCGTGTTTTCTCTAAACAGTATCTCTATCACAGATTATTGTATTGTATTACTTTCTTTTTCTTTTTTATGTTAAAAAAAATGATATGTTTCTGTGTTTATGCCTGAGATTTGTAAAACTTAAATTGAAAAGAGCAACCCTACAGAGTTTCTTGCTAGGTTCTTCTCTGAGGAAAACTGCACTCTTGTGAATCTAGCATTAACTTTAAAAAATGACTCGTCCTAAGTGTTGTCAAAACCTACAGGATTGAATGATTTTTCATTTCATTTCATTTTATTATCAGTAGATAGATAAGTTGGAAAGTGTGAACAAGTAGTTATGATAGCATGTTTTAATTATAACTTACTTATTTTAATATACGAAGGGCTTGTTTCACTATTTTCAGATAAAATATGATGATAAGGAGGCTTAGCACGGCATGCCCTGACAATTATCGTCATGCTGACCTTATCACATTTAATACTATAGACAGAGACGTAAGCGTGACTAACGCATGACAACGTCTTGTCACGGAGTGCATGCTATGCTAAGCTAGATGGGGGCTAAAGGTGCTCCGCTGTCAAGTAAATATCCATCTATCGATCAAATAATTAGCTCACTATCTTTTCATTATTAAACTATTATTATTAACGTGTAATGGTTCCTTCATAGATAAACCACTGATTTAAATGCAGTTTTTAATAATGACATGTGTATAGAAAAAATATTAATGAAAAATAAGGTTTCTAACCGAAAAAGAAACTATGATGCTGTCTACACACCAAAGCCGCCGTCATACCACCGTATCCATACGCCATCATACGAATGGCAGCTGTCAAAAAAGCCGGCGGCTTTGGTGTGTAGATACCATGAAAAGGTAATACAGCAGAGACGAGGCCATAACCAAAAAAATATACCTATTAAAATTGCTACTGCAATATTCTGTAGTAGAGGCAAAGGAAGTTAGGCAATATTAAACGCGACATTAAGTGGAGTTTAAGTGGTGTAAAGAACGCTTAGCACGCCATCCATTACAGCTTTTCTTTTAACTACAAAATGTTTATAAAGCTTGACCGGGATTGTATAGGATTTTCAGCAACTTTTAAAAAATACGTTGACGGCTAAATAAGGCTACGTGAAGCGAGGATTCAGAATTTTATATTTTTTAGCGGGATTTTCTGCGTTGTTCGAATTTTAAAATATTTTAGAAAGTGTTTCGATATTGAGTTTTTTGTTCTATAAAAATGAATATTGCGGCTTTTATAAAAATATGGTAGAACTTTTTTATATATATTTTTTAAACTTTTATATTTATGCTCCGTACCTATTGTATATTTTTATAGTGAAATGAACTTCCAGTTTTAAAACGCAAATAAATTATAATTGAAAATTCCATATAAAAAGTTACTGTTTTTTCCAGACCCTTTTCTTTCCATCTCTCTTCATGTGTCTGTCCGATTTTTTATCGGATGAAAATTATTAGATGAGCAGCGTTATCTGACAAATTGTAAATAGCTTCATATACATTCTGCCAATGAATTTTTTTTAATGAACTAAATTCCGTGAAAGAGGAAACAGGGCTTATATTCCTTTCCCATCTAAAACAGACAATTTACAACGAAAAAAAAAACACATTTCAAACAAAGAGGTCTAAACACATGTAGGGCGTAAAATGGCAATACTGAAAATGTAATGGTAGTCACACACGACAGAAAAACATTGCGAGTGGAATGATGACTTTCACTAGAGAGGGATAAATGTAGTATAATATAATTTAAGTGGTCGCGTAACGATTATGCGTATTTTTAGAATGAATTTAAGCTTGGATCAGATGGTTGATTTCTTTCGTTTAAAATCACTATCAAAACTGTATACCTAAACCTACTTTTTACTTAAATAAATGTCTGTTATGCTATCTACACACCAAAGGCGCCGACATGCCGCCGGGCTAGGCCGGTGGCTTGACGTTATACAAATGGCAGCTGTCACAAAAGCCGGCGGCTTTGGTGTGTAGAGATACCATTAGTGTTATAACTTTAATATACAGTCATTGCTTTATATTTAGTTGGTTTATACAGTTGAATGATTCGAAACGAGGAAAAAACTGTTAGGCAGGCATTCATCAGACCCCACAGAGAGAGAAATGAAAGCAAGAAGGCAGGATAGTCACTTAACCTACAAGAAACAATAAATATAAGTAAGTATTTAATCAAACGTGTTTAACGCCGCTAAAATGTTAACGCAACTAGATATCATTTTGACGGCACTATTTCACCACAACAGTGTAAAACAGCCATTATTATTTTCTTTCTGCACGTTATTTCCCGTGCTAGGCACGTCGTGGCTGCACTACATCATATCTGCAGGAAGCTCCCAAATGAAAACTTGTATTGTTGAAGTTTCTTATTGTGTGCTTGTGTATGGGGATGTGTAGGTGTGGAGCTAGTGTGTTGTTGGTTGTTGTGTGAATGAGTGTAGAGATACAGGTTTGTATGGTCAGCTCTAGTATATGTAGAGTGCATTTCACGAAAGAAGTCCCCCGGATATTTTTGAAACTAAATTTGACAGGTGTATTTTCCCTATTTTCTGATCTTTTCCGTGATAGTAGGTAGAAAACCCCTTAGTTATCTTAATAAAAATATACTTTTTACATAGCAGAAATATAGGTGAAATATAAATCAAAATGTATACCTAACTACTCATGGAATGACTAGGGCACTCGAAGTATGCAATAATAAGTATTATTTGATAAATTACAAATGAAATATAAATAATATAGGTTAAATTAGTACCCATAAATGGCAACATTGTCAATTTTGACATGCTATACAGCGCCGCGGCTAGGGGACTTCTTTCGTGAAATGGACTCCAGTGTGTTGTTGGTTGTTGTGTGAATGAGTGTTGGTACAGGTTTTTATGGTCAGCCCTTGTTAGTAGGCGAAGGCTGAAAATCAGGATTGTGTTTAGTCATAAGCCATTTCATAATTTGAACTGTGTTTTTTCTATGTATTGTTTTGCTGTGCATAAATTTCTTTTGATTTATTATTTTTATTAATCGACTTTAAAAAAGGAGGAGGTTTTATTTTGCTGGTTGGTTGCAATGCAATCGCGGTAGACCATGGAAAAGATGGCGAAATTAACTAACACCTGCATGAATGTCTGGGTAGAGATGGCTCAGGATAGAGAATGGACAGGAAGGAGAGAGGTCTTTTCCAAGCTAGATCTTATGTTTATTGTCAAGTGATAGAAGGGTAGCCGGGAACCAAGTATAATTTAAAATAGCCTCAGTTGTGTGTCGGCAGTGTCAATGGCATTTTTGACACATTTGGTATTCTGCTAAACAATGGCTTACACTGATTGCGACCAAATGTGTCAAAAAACGACATTGACACTGTCATTGAAACTCTGCCGACACTCAACTGAGATTATTGAAATTTAGTAGACTTGGGCCAGTTGCTTTCTAAGGCCGTGACCCCAGTAGGCAAACTGTTAGCGGCTGACTAGTATGCGGCGAATCGTTGTAGTACGCCCTTCCATATATTTGAAATGAAATGGAGTGTCCACAGTCAGCTAGTTTTCGCTCACTTTACGCAGTTTGCAGCGTTACGCGCGCTGACTATCTCAGACAGCGGCCGACGCTCACCAAAACCGGTGATTTCATTGATTTGAGTTTGCAGCTAACTCAAATTCCAGGTCGCCACTTTGCGGCTCACTCAGTCGGCCGCTAACAGTTTGCCTACTGGGGCCACGGTCTAAACCCAAAAGCAAGCCAATGTATACAACTAAGTATGATATTCTCATAAGTTATGGCGTCCGATAAGGTTCTTTGTAACCAATATTGTTATGAGTCGTAAACTATGGACAGGGATATGACCGGTCCACTATCGGGGACTTGTTACTTAGCTATATGACTGTAAGGTATAAACTTACATAGTTGGAAGCTGCATGTTATTATGTAAGTGATGATGTCTCTTTAGGAAGTTTAGATATATCTTCTATAAGATAAATAGATCTTCTATAAAAGATATTAAAGTTTACAATGCCTATTTGTGGTACAAAAATAAGTATGCAAGTATTTATTACTACGGGACACTCTAGACTCGTAAAATAAACATCTATCTGTCTAGCTGTCCGTGTCCCACTGCTGGACAAAGGTCTCCCTCTTTTTTCTCCACGATTCTCTATCTTGAACCGCCCCTATCCGGATATATATTTACATAGATACCTAGCTATTCTACAAATATTAAAAAAACATACTATCTCCATGAAGCACTTTAAATCTTTGGCTACATTGCAGACGAAACGCAAAAGACGCATTATTGTTACAAATAAGTACATTTTATAAATACTACCCAAAAAAATCTTTCATCACATTTTAACACGAAAAATCCCAATTTTAAATACCTTTTTCTTAGCAAACCTCGTTAACACCTTAACTGACAGTGAGCGCATAATACCATGATATAGGGCAGCGGGATTTTTATCTTGCTCCTATTTGGGCATTTTCTGCGGTTTTCGGCGGCTTGTGGGCGGTTGTGAGCCCATTCCGGGGCCCTAATCGTTCTACGGGGACCACAGCGTAGCGACTCAGCAAACATAAATCTCAGCGGGTTATTTGTTGGAAAAATCGCTGGGTATTTTGTCGAATTGAGATGTATAGGTGTTGTGTTGGCCAATTGATTTGGGTTTACAGTTTTATTATCGGTTTGAAGGATTGGCTTGAAGTTTGAAGGTTGGTAAGGTCAAGTTGTGTTTTGTTTTGTCATGGTTTCGATCTGTTGTTTTATTGATGTTTGATAACGCATTGTAGGTATACTACATATGTTTCCTTTGTATGGGAACGTTCTTATTTGTTCCACTTTGAGAGTAAAAATACTTGTTTAATTATTGCAAAATTATTACATACCTACACACTTGAAGATAACAATACTCTTTCCTATCGGAGTAGCCACATAAGTACCTCGTTCCTCCACCATACAGACATACACACAGTGGGATGTGATGGGTTATAACAGTACAGCCTATCACGTCCCACTGCTGGGCAAAGGGCTCCCTATTTGCTTTCCATCCAGTTCTGCTGTGCTGAATCGAGCTCGTCTCGCCATTCAATTAAATTCAATAGAGATTTATTCATAGGTAACCCAAAATTACACTTGAATGCGTCAGAAATATAAAACAAAATAAAAACAAAATTATAACAAGTTAACAAAAGTAAAAGCAAATTAACTGACTGAAGCTACGCTGACTTCGGAAGGCAGATTCCCCAGAGAAGAAGCCAGCAAGAAACTCTTGAGGTTGCTCTTTTTAAAAATATTGTTTACAATCATGTGTTTACAAAAGAACAACTTAAATATTATGATCGTGTGGAGCTAGAGCATTTACACACCATGCCCTATTGTCAATAATAAAATCGTTAATGTTATAATACGCTCTCTGACAAAGAGTCCTCTTAATACAACGCTTAAATTTCGTTTCCGTTAAATTTAGAACATTATCAGGCAGTTTGTTGTAAAACCGTATACAGTTCCCTTCAAATGAATTATTAATTTTAGTTAGTCTACTACCAGGCATAACAAGTTTATTATTATTTCTAGTATTAAACTTATGAAAATCACTATTTTTCTTAAATTTTGATACATTTTTTCTAACAAACATTAAATTTTCATAGATGTATTGACACGGAACTGTTAAAATATTTATTTCTTTGAACAGTTCTCTCAGGGAATCACGACTTTTAATATGGTAAATGGCTCGAATGGCTCTTTTCTGCAAAACAAATACTGCATGAATGTCAGCAGCATGACCCCAAAGCAGAATACCATAAGACATAATACTATGAAAGTAGCTGAAGTATACAAGTCTCGCTGTAGGTATATCTGTGAGCCGTCTGATCTTTCTGACAGCGTAGGCGGCGGAACTTAGCCGTCCACACAGTTTGTCAATATGGGGTCCCCATTGCAGTTTCGAGTCTAGCGTCATCCCTAAGAAAACTGTGTTGTTTACCAAGTTTAGTACTTCATCGTTAATAGATATATTAATTATATTACTTGAAATATTACAAAGCGAAAATTTTATAACTTTGGTTTTTTTTGCGTTTAACGCTAAATTATTTATACTAAACCAATCATGAATTTGCTGTAGGGAATTGTTAACTTTGACAATATCTTGGCGTTTCCTATCTACTTTAAAAAGAAGAGATGTGTCATCAGCGAACAGAACAATATCCGATACACTTTCTACCATGAATGGCAAATCATTTATGTACACTAGAAATAGGAAAGGACCTAGTATCGATCCCTGGGGTACGCCAATTTCTACCTGCGATCCCTGTGATGTTATTTCATTGACTTGAACCTTTTGAATTCTGTCCGATAAATATGATTTAATAAGATTTAGAGATTCATTTTGTACGCCGTAATGATTGAGTTTATTTAATAGTATCTCATGATGAACACAATCGAATGCTTTCGATAAGTCGCAGAATATGCCAATGGCATCTTGCGAGTGTTCCCATGCATCAAATATATGTTTAATTAAGGCAACCCCGGCGTCCGTAGTGGAACGACCTTTGGTGAACCCAAATTGCTGGTCGTGTAACAATTTATTTAAATTGAAATAATAAAGAAGCTGATTAAGTATTAATTTTTCAAAAATTTTACTGAGTACAGGGAGAATAGAAATTGGCCTGTAATTGCTAGGGTCGTTATCATCCCCGGCCTTAAAAAGAGGTATGACTTTACTATATTTCATAAGATCAGGAAATATTCCTTGATCTATACACATATTGAAAATTTGCGCTAAATGATATGCTATGGTATTAATAATAGATGCGCAGACTTTGACTGACATTCCCCAAAGATCTTCGGTTGATTTCAAATTAATCTCTTTAAACGTTTTAATAATACAATTTGGACTAACATGGTGAAATCTAAATTCAGTTTGGCATGCGGGTACGTTGGCTTTAAGAAGAGAGAGTGAGACTAGAGGTGAGGAATTAAGATGCTCAGTTGTTTTGAAAGGAACGTTAGAGAAAAAGGTTTCGAATTCATGAGCCACTTCAGAATCAGAAGAGCACATAGTGCCCTGTTCATTACGCAAAACAAAGCTACTTTGACGATTTTTACATTTACCTGATTCTGTGTTAATAACATTCCAAACTGCTTTAATTTTGTTATCAGCTGATTTAATTTTATTACTCAAAAAAAATGATTTTGCACAAATGCAAACTTTCTTAAAAACTTTTGAATAATTTTTAACATAGTTATGAAAGCTATCTGTATGATTATAATTTTTAAGGTCGTAAAGTTCAAAAAGTCCAAAAAGTTCAAAAAGTCTTCGCCTAGGTCTATCGCGAATCGCGATGTTAACGCTCTACAATTGGCTACAATTTTTTCTTGAACTTTATATAAAAAATGAACTTATTATCGAAAAAATTAACCCCAAAAACCTGTCACCACCACACACGCCACCATAAACTTCTTTCTCATAAGCTAAACCCTTTTACCTAAATGAAGACTCATTACAGCGGCGGCTTACCACAGAATATTATTTAATAGCAATTTAGGGGACACTTAGTCCCAAATAGGGACTGATAAGGCCTATTGCGGTTGACTTCACGTAAGGAGTTCCCTGGAAGTAAAGTGATGGAAGTGTCAGGAAAAATTACAAAGTGATATAAGACTGTGTTGTTTTGAAATTAGAATTCGGAATGGAATGTGGTTTTGGGCGAAGAGAAATGGGTATGCATAAAGAGTAACTGGAATATCAATTCTAATTGATTACCTAAATGCATAAGTAACAAGATAAGAAATTCAATCAGTTGTGTGTCGGCAGAGTGTCAATGGCATTTCTTGATACATTTGGTATCCTGCTAAACAATGGCATGGTTTACAATACATTGATTGCGATCAAATGTGTCAAAAAATGACGTTGACACTCTCGTTGGCACTCTGTTGACACCATAAAAAATAAAATATGATTATGTATCATCCAACTCATTATATCTGTCCATCTAGAATCAAAGCGAAAAAGCCGTATGATAATAAGTTAAGTTTATTTATAACCTACTTACTTATTCATTAAGGTTAATAATTATGATCGTCCGTTATTACGATTCATTTATATGTATATGTACCTACTTATTTATTTTCTTTCATTTCTTCTATAATAAATAAATAAATAAAAATAGCCTTTATTATACTACCCTTTGGCTATTTGCCCTATTTGCCCTTTGGCAAAGGCTTTCTATTTATAACATTAATTAAGATTTTAGTTAGGTACTTAATGACGAAAACTCTCAGATCCTATGCTCCTTCCGTGACTGGATATCCTAGTGCGGCCACACATCACGGGAATGGGCGGAAAGGGCACCGACCCTCGCTGATGGCATGGAGTACGGGCTTCATAACGACATCGTCTTTATACCGACGCTTTAATAATTACGGACAAACGCACAGATTCGCTTTTATATTTACTGTTAATGTGTCAAAGCTTTTAAAAGCATGTACCTGTCGCAGCAAACTGGTTAAAATAGCTGTTCAATTAAATAGCTAGCCTTTTGATTGAACAACGACATTCAATCACACGGCTAGCTTTTTAATTGAATATTTGACGCGCTTAAAACGTTCAACACTACAGCTGATTTAAAAGCCGCCGGGTAATTGAATTAGTTCGTTGCTCGCCACCACCGCGGCGGTAGCTGCGTTTTGTTTTCAATATGGCGTCAACTACCCGGTGTTTTTTGATAGTTTCAGAATACTTTTCGAAAATAAAGTAGTAAATATAAGATAATAGTGTTATTAAACATACATAAATTATGAAGGCACATACGAGTGATACAAGTGATGGAAAATTTAATTTTTTTTTTGTAAATTATTAAAAGTTTACCAAAAAATATAATGATTATTAATTTCTTTTTCATTTTTACTTATTTCATCAAACTTGTGGTGACCTCTTAAACTTAATCCAAGAATAATCTCCCAAGAAATTAAAAAAAGTTTACCAATTCTTTCAATCTACATACTAAAGTAATGGACACCCTAGTTAATTTTCCGTTTAACCAGTTGGCTAAGCGTCGTCTAGCTGTAGTGTTGAATGTTGCATTCGACAAGACGGCTAAACGACGTATAGCCGTGAATGTTGTTGTTCAATCAAAGAGCTAGCTGTTTAATTAAACAGCTGTTTTAACCAGCTGGCTGCGACATACCTACTGTTTCATGCGTGCATGTTTAAGGTGACTTATGAATATGGAAGCGAAGGAAGTGTGTCCGGAACGTAGCAAGTGGAGGGAAGTAGTGTCTGTCGATGGGAAAGTGGCGGCGTCAATTAAGTGTATATGTATGTATGTATTAATGTGCTATTTTATGAAATCGTAAAAATTATACTAATGACACTTTACAAAAAAAATATAGTGTTAATTAAGAAAAAATGTTTTTTGCTGGCTTATATCGACGCATAACTGCAGAACTAGATGGCGAGCAAAGCACCTACTTTGCCTAGCACCTGTATTTTTTGTATGGGATTTCGGCTCAGCTTTTGGTATTTAGTTTCATGTGTAAATTCCATGTAGTATTGCATTATTTTTTCTATAATTTTGTCATAGATAGGTAATCGTAACTATTTTAGTATACTTACCTATTTTTAAAACACAAAACCCAAAATACCTCAAGACTTTTAGCAACAAATTCCCCAAAAAACACGGTTAAACAAATATCTTTTTACTTTACAGATTGTATCAGTGCCGTAGACTATTTATAAGGCTGTAAACCCTCCGTGGCGTCCTTAGGGAGCTCTGAGGAAATATCTCGATGTAAAAAATAGCACAGATTATAATGTGGGATGGGACTTGTGGCTTTGAAAACTTTTTTACAGATATGTATTGATGTTTTTGGCTTTGTTTAGATAAAGAGTTATATAAAGAAAGCAACTAAGGTTACCATCTACTTAGAGAAAACTTTATGTAGCTAAGTGGACAGATAAAAGGAAAACATTCTTTGAAAACAAATGAAAATTAGTGACTTTCTAGTATACCTTTGGGCTTTTATGATAATATTAATACCAGAGATTTTTTTTTTCAGCCTATGTTGTCCCTCTGCTGGGCAAAAGCCTCTCCCATGATTCTCCACAGATTTCTGTTGGTGGCCGCTTCCTACTAATCTTCCTTAAATGTGTTCAGGTCGTCGCGCCATCGTTTCCTGGGGCTACCTCGGCGGCGCTGGCCGTCTTCCGATACCCATTCTGTAGTAGTAGAGTCAGGCCTTCGTCACTCTATGTACTTGCGCGCTATAAATACCTACCGCTCAGCGGGCCGCTTACGGACCAAGTGAAGCGCGGGTGTCAAAGCGAAGCGCTCGCACGTTGTTCAAATTTTGATAGTTCCTTTTGTTTTTTTATTTGTTTTTAATGTTTTATAATTGTTAATAATTAAGTTTTTTTAATGAAAAAAATAATAATAACCGAGAATTCCGTAAGATTATTAAATTAAAAATTTAAAAATTTTAAACATGTTAAAAATAAATATATTAAAAACGATACAATTTTAAACTGCCCCAGATAAGTCGGAACCTATTCATAGTTCTCAATAACATAGTCACAAAACGTTTTGTTAATTTAATTTTATCGAAGAGGCAGCCCTGCGATTTTTACGGGATCGAGCGGTGCGAAGCAATCATAACTATACGCTTGAGTATTTAGGCACATTTTAGCATGCAGTGGTTTCTGACGTGACAGTTGGGCTATTGTGCACTGTTAAAGCAGTAGGTATTGGAAATTTTCTTCTGAGTGAAGTATCTGTTACGTAGTAACTATTAAGTAATCTGTGGTAGAGTTTATAAAATAATATAGCCCAAAACTAATAATAATACAAAATAAAAATAATAATGTACCTATGTACCTATATAATTTGACTTTGGTGTGAACAGATATTAAAATTTTCCTATTACACAAAAAAAACTGAACTTTTATAATTCAAACGTTTAAAATATTCTTCAAAAGTAAATTCAAAAAGGCTAGCAGTTTATAAGTATTCTTTTACTAGCGGATGTCTTAATTAAAAACTACGAAGATCAAACACGTATTTTGTAATAATTACGATCGTTAAATAAGTAGTGATGTGTTTGTTTATGTTTTATTTATTTACGTCATCTTCCTTAAATATTTAATTCACGGTATTCAAATAAACAAACGTCAGACAGTTTGTAAATTGAGTCATCACTTTAGCACTTATTGTGCAGGACAATCTCTTTGCTTGTGGCAGAATGTGCGACTAGCATGGTTGCCAAACTAAAAAAAAATCTCTTTGCTTTAAAAGTCACTGTCAAAATCACTTTATTTTAAAAGAAGTTATATTATAATACTTATTCTGTTATATTATTGACGTTATATTAGATAAAGATAAAGATAATTTATTAATAACATATCGTTACAAGTCAAAGCGCATTTCGATACAACGGTATTATTAATGGTACCGCCATTGATTTGCACTTAGTCGGGTTATACAGTTGATTGGGAAAGTCACGTGACAGATATGTATGATATGGCAGCGCAAGACCGGTCATTGGAGGCTTTTGTCCAGCAGTGGATGTCCACACAACAATTACTAGAAGTAAGTTAAATGTCCGTCACCATCAACAATTAAAATTTATCTGACAGATAAACCTATGACCATTTCATAATAAATAACGTTTTAGACAGAGACAAGTATAAAATATCTGTCAGATGAATTTTATCTGCAGGTGGTGACTCAGCCCCTAAAGCTTTGGTCTTTGATCAAAGCTCAACATTACGCTCTTAAACAACATATTTCAACCAATAACACGAACGTGAAAAACTCAAAAAGTTTGGCATCGATAGACACATACTTAAGAGGATGCAGTCGGTGCCAAGTTATTTAAAACTTAGCCCCTTTTTAGCGAACGGCACATGACTACTTGATACGAATTTTAACGAAGTTCCACTCGGAAAACGTCGGGTTCAAAGTTCGAAATTTTTTTTAACAGACTGCGCTAGTGATAAAGACTTACAATAGACATGATAGTTTTATTAGAGGATTTTTTATAATCTCGTAAAATAACTGTTTCTTCTATAGATATAGGTACCTACAGTTCATCTGGCAGATTGACCTACCTAGTGAAAACCGCGTGGTCTCGTTGGATGCAGGTGGCAATAAACTGATCGCGCTGGAAACTCATTGAAGACTGCGATGGGCAGCAATACATACATATATATAATATATGTCGGAGAACAGCTGAGATTACGTTCATGAAGGAAATTTTGGAACCATTTGCAAACTCTTTGCTGCTAAAATGCAAGAACTGGCTTGTTTCTAACTGGTTGTCAGTTTGGCGCTTTCATATTTGAAGAGGCTGTCACACCCACATTCAACAGACTCTGACAATGGTTGCTTGTAATTTAGAATTGCGAATGTTGACCCTAGTTTTGCCTGTATTGCATTGATAGAGCTAGATAGACAAATTTGTTAGTGATTTTAAACGTGGATCTACTTTACCTTTCCCTAGTAACTACGAAATAATATAAAACAACTTTAAAAAATAGCTAACAAAAACAAGAGTTGTAAATAATCACCAGTTATTCTAGCTCAACGTATGTCAGCCATTATAAATAATATGTTTTATGCGAAACAAACGATGTTTTGATAAAAATAACCATAGGCCGTAACCTGCGATCGTAAATCGTGCACAATGCGTTGCGCGCGCGCTTACATTATTATCGGATTTGGGCCGCAGCCACTAAACTGGAGGGGTGATGTTTGTGAATTAGAAAAATGAAAATAAAAAGAAAACTATAATTTACTAAAAAAAAAACTACAGAACAAATATAGGGAAGGCAAATTACTTTCAGTTAAGAGATAAAAAGAGAGCGTAACATAGAGGTACCTAACGAAAAATGGCTAGTTTCTCATATTTATAATTCCGTGACAAAGTAGAGAAAATAAAAATCAATATGATCTTTGTAAATAAAGCGGCCCACACACGCTAGGTTATGCCTGAATAACTGAACATGTATATGGTATATTTTTTGCCTGCGCCAGCAAAATTTAAATACACACGTTCAGTTATGCTTGCATAACGCTTAACAGCCAAAATATGTACTAGTTTGATTAGACACAAGATAAAGTCAGCCCGTCACGGCTCACTGGATGGCTCACCTGGATGCCTGGATTTTCCCACTCCAAATTTGATAAATATTCCTAACATATAAAAATACAGTGTGAATATAAGAGCCGCTAATTGTATAGCCTGAACCGATAGTTACATCAAACGTAACTACATTATGTTTTATGGGCGATAAATCCGCGTTGTCTAATAAAATCTTGCGGCCGATTCATGAGGGATATACTCTCAGGTGTTGCTGTAATTGGGTTTTCGAACGCATTTTTTTATGTTGCTCTACATATTTTAACTACTATTTTCTATTTTGGAAATTGATTCTATTGCTCTCTTTTATTTAAACACTATTTTTATTCATTACACTATGTATTTACATATATTTTTGAAATAACGGAAATTATTTCTCTAATCTAATGGTATCTACACACCAAAGCCGCCGGCTTTTTTGACAGCTGCCATTCATATGACGGAAAGCTGCCGGCCTAGCCCGGTGACATGCCGGCGGCTTTTGTGTGTAGATAGCATAAAGGCATGTCTTCATTAGCGAGCTGTAACTGTAACCGTTGTACACTGTAACCAAAAAACATAGTGTGCGCTTGTAACAGGTTCGCGAACCATTAGCGAACAACGTACACACTACGTTTTTTTGTTACAGTTTAATTATAAGAGTACCAACCGACGAGCATGTATGAGGCGATTGATGAATGTGAATGAGGCGTAGAATGTGTTTTTGGATCGTAGCAGGTCGAAGGAAGTGGTCTCTGCCTACCCCGATGAGAGAGAGGCGTGACGGATATGTATGTTTATCAATTACAGCTCTTTAATAATAAGTACGCGCCTGAAAATTGTGGTAAGGGTGTGGCCGCACTGACAGGCACTAGGCACTAGACGCAAAGCAAGCCGCATGTCAGTGCGGTCATCTTCTTAGACAGCTTAAACTTGAATAAAAACAAAAGTAAATCAAGAAGGTTTATTATTGACAATACCGAGCCAAGTAGACGGACAGGTATCTTTGAAAGCAGGGCTCGTATGTCCTAGATGTATGTCCAACAGTTCAGCTACTGGAAGTAACCTTGCTGCGATTGCCTTAAGCATCTCTATCACTTGAGGACCGACGTTCTGTGGCTTCGTCGATAGGACTTCTATAGCTTTTGACTTTATGGCAAAGTTTATAGTGTTGCGGAGGTGGTACTGGAAGAAGGGTAGTTAGTGTTAAGACGGCCGTTCATGGAGTGCTTCAAGCAGTTGAGATCGACTGCTGTGGTAAACTCCTGAAGCGGTCGCGACTGCTCAAGAAGTTGCATGTACGGCAGCGATTGAATGAAGGCGCGCGGTCGCGGCAATTGCTTGAAGCAGCCCGTGTACGGCCGCCGTCCTTAGGAATCTTACACAATATCTTAAAATAAAACATATGTGTTATTCTGATGTGCAAGCTACAATATTGTGAAGTTTCATTATAATCTGTCCAGTGTTTTTCGCGTAAAAGAGTCACAAACATCCATCCATCCATCGGTATAAACATTGAAGTTTTTAATATTAGTAAGATGGTGATATTTGACTTAAGGCCAAAACACACCGGATGCGTATGCGTAGACGTATGCGTACCTCTGAGTTGTAATATAAGGAACTGTCACCGCTTGCGTAACGTAGACGTACACGTCGACGTGACGCGTAGCCCGGTGTCACATCGGATTACACCGTAACTACGCGCGTGGCTACGCCGTGCTTACGTCTACGTTACGCATACGCAGTGTGTTTCAGCCTTTAAATAAAATAATACCAACATAATGTTATTTTGGCAGACATCGTTCATAAATCTATGTCCAATTTAATGCTCTATAAATATTTTAAAGCTGCTTAAACATTTTAATGTTTAGTCAAATCAGGTTTGCATTAAATTACTCGTATAAAGTAATAACATTGAGGTATATTTGTGATTGTCAGCGTATTTTTTAGAACAAAAATACTGTAGCCAAGCATCAATGAAGTTTTTATACTAATTATAAATAGTACACTAAAAACCAGAACACACGGTGAAACGTAAATGCAATGCAACTGAAACTGCTAGTTACTTTTAAATTGCATCGCAGTTGCTGCTATAGACTTCTTTAGAAAACCACACACGACTTAAGCAACGAAAGTAACTAGCAGTTTCAGTTGTGTTTCACCGTGTGTTTTGGCGCTAAGCCTTTTTTGGAGAAGCATGAGAGGGGCTTTTGCCCAGCTGTGGGACGAAATAGGCTAAAACAAAAATCTTTTTGAACTACTTGACTTTATTTCAACATAACCAAGTGCCATCAAAATCAGTTTAGTAATTTTTACGTGAAAGAGTAATAAGCATCTTCACATCCATCCATCGGCACAAACATTGACATTTTTATAATATTAGTAATATGAATCTTACCTGAATGAGTAAAGCTATACCCAAATGCACAGGTTTAACTTCCAATTCAGTTAGTTTCCGAACTAAAGTCCTTGGAGTTAGGTCCTCTAGGTTGCCTAGTTGTGCTAGGATCCTTGGTGCCTGGCGACAATTCAATATACGATGACTTTTAATCAGTGAACGATAGAAAAGGATATGAATGCTCTCGTGACAACAAACAACTTTAACTACCTACAATACAAACAACTTTTAAAATGGGACCAAGTACCAAATAATAAAAAAAAAATCTTCTATACATTTAACTTTATCAGCTTTTGCATTTTGTTTATGGATTGTATGATTTCGAACTTGGTCCCATAGTAAAAGTTGTTTGCTGTCGCGAACAAGTATTAGGTATGTTTTATTCGCTTCATCCACATTCATCAGTCGCCTCATACATGCACGTCGGTTTAGGGTACTCTTGATTTGGCCTTTCTTTCAGTCCCTTATTTGATCGAGATACGTTCGCCTTGGCCTTCCCCTCCTATTTCCATCCATTCTCGCCTTGTATACTTGTATCACTCGAAAACATAACACTAAGGTAACGTTTAGTACTAACACACAGTAATTTAGTAAGTCAGTTAAGTTTGTAGTTTGTCCCTATTGTTAGCGAAGTTTGGTTTCATAGTATATGTAATCCTACTTGGAACAATGTATATGAGGACATCGACTTAGTATACTATAGACACTAGTAAGTAAGTAAATCATTTATTCAGAGTTCAGTTACAGTACAAAATTAAAATAAACAAAACAAAAACATTAAACAAAAAGAAAATAAAATAGCACCTTATGCTAAAAAAATAATAATACGAGAAACAAGGAAATTACAGGACAGAGATAGAACTGGGAAAAGGACTCCACTCAGCATTTATGTCATGTCACTATACATACAATGACATGACGCTGATTTTCAGTGGAGCCAGGGAGAGTAGTAGACACTACAGACAGAGTAGCGGTATTAAGTCGAGAATATTAGGTACGTATACTTGTGAATATTTTAAATAGATAAGTACATACTTGATAAATATAGTGAAAGTAAAAAAAAAAACATATTCCCGATGCTTCGCATATGCCCCCAGGTGCTATTTCCAGGACGGCCCCGTGTTTTATCCATTTTGCTTATTTTTTTGACACTTAAAGCTTCTTAGGAAAAAGTAGTTAATTTCACAGAAAGAAAACGAGTCTGTTAACTCTAAATAAATTTAACCAGGCAGTAGGCACCTACAGTAGGTACCTACCTACAGTAATAGACAATAGGTACCTACAGTTCCTACGAATTGAATTAACTGAATTAAAATGAACAGCATCCTTTTTGAAATTGATAAAACTGAATGTTGCCAACGTCAAAAAATAAAATAAAAACTTTCTAGGTGTTGTTAAAAAGGGGTCCATACCTGGTACTTTGTAACACCTATGGTGTGCTAATAAACATTTGAATTTGAATTTGTTGCCAACGTAAAATACAAAAACAATAAATAAAAAGAATTTACAAAAATAAGCAGTACCTAGTGTTAAACTTCCTCATAGCTGCACCTACCTACTACCTAATATTTATATCCACTAGCTTAATTAGTTACGTAGCCCGATTACGCTACAAGTCCGTACCTATACCGTACCGTGTCCGCAATAATGGAAACCTTACTTCTATAATTAGGATACCAATCTAATTAACACGTCAAGGTGAAGTTTACGATTCTATACGGTTAGTTTACAGGTCAGGTTTATTTAAGTCTTAATTAGTTTTCAAACTGTATTTTTGGTGGAAAAAGATTGGTTAATATTTTAAAAGTTTTTACAGTTGTTCTTTTGGCTGCAATGCAGTTGTAAATTAAATTATGATTTGTATACGAATATGGAAAATGATTTAGTTAAATGCATTTGTTCAAACAGGCATTGGGGGAGGCTTTTGTCGTCCACAAGCTGACACAACAACAACGGCATAAGAGTTAATCGTTTTCTTGGATTGTTCTTATCACATTCGGCCTTTAGACAAAGACGGGAATATGCAAGATGGTCATTCACCCTTTTTGCTAGATTTTACACTATTCTTATGCCTTTTTTATGCGTCACAAATCCAAATACTATGGATCGCAATGACATACGAAACAGTGACGCGCAAGAGTTTAAAAATCGTGTAAAAAAACAAGAGTAAAATAACTTACAGTATACATAACATCATACAGCCTAGCGCATGCGTGAAACACTTGAACATCGGCCATTTTGTCGTGCATATCTCTCGACTCCACTGACATGTAGTATCTATGCGCGGTGTCGATTCTAGCCGCAGCGCTGTTGTTTTTCGGCAGGTCTTTCGCGATGTCTATCAGTTTCATTATCAATGCTGAGTAGATTCGTCGGCTTATCGCGTCTGTTCGTCTTGATCTGTAGTTGTCTACTTCGCTGGGGGTTAAAAAATAATAATTTAGGGTCTTTATGTGTGATTTTTGAGCTGTCTTTTCATTTTTACGTTTGATACATGCATGTATATTATGCTGTCTACACACGAAAGCCGCCGACATGCCGCCGAGCTAGGCCGGCGGCTTTGCATCATACGAATGGCAGCAGTCAAAAAAGCCGGCGGCTTTGGTGTGTAGATACCATTAGTCACGCCTTTTCCCATCGGGGTAGGCAGAGACCACTTCCCTCCACTTGTAATAATCCAACTACACATCCTTCGCTTCATCTACATTCATGATTCGCCTTATGCATGTACGTTGGTTTAAGGTACTCTTGTGGCCCAAAAATTAAACTAGAAGCTGTCATACTAATTACTAAATATAGTATCACAGTGTTAGTGATGTAGAACACATTCCACGAAAAAATTTTTTTAACTCATTTTTAATTAAGAATTTTATTATTGATCGCGCGATTCGCGCGGTCTAACGCAAAGGTCATTCAACTCTCGGCGAGTAAGTAGGTCGGGCGCGCGGCGCGCTCGCTCTCTACGGGCGGCGAGCGCTTCCGACATACTTACTCGCCTAATAGAGCGCGCTATTAGTAATTAAATTCTTGATTTAAAATAAGTTCAACATATTTTTTTTTCTTGGAATGTTTTCTACCTCACTAACACTATACCTGGTTAAAAGAAAGTGATACTTTTCCTAACACCCTGTATATAAACGCGCTCTTAAACATTTCTACGTTAACATTTCAAAAAAACATCTCGCAAAATCTTTTCCGTAACCGAACAAACTGGCACAATTAAACAGCTAGACATAAAATTGGCACAAACGGTTAAACGTCTAAGACAGAGTCAGCAAATGTCGGTCCGGGTATAACCGGGTATGAACCGGGTCGAAAGTAAAGATAAACCGGGTGTAGGGGTGTAAGATTAACACCGTCATATTTTACACCCGTACTCTGATAAGATTTTTTATAGGCGTGTAAAAAGGAGGCTTGTTAATTGATTTTTTTAAAGACGGGACTTGATTTTGAAAGATATTCATAGTTATTCGGGGAAAAAGACGTCTATTCGCTTGACGAACGTCCATTGCATGTGCATACACAATTATTTACCGAATTCCATCAATATTGAATGAAATAAAGTTGTCATGAATTTTTGTTATGTTTTTGTCTATTGTTGTTATTTTACTATTTTGAAATGATATCGCTGTTTTGAACCGGGAATACATAATTAGTACTTTACTCTATGAAACGTCATACAAGAGACTATTCACTAATAAAAATGGCGATTGGTATACAGTTGCCTTCTGCCTTATAAAAAAAGAAATACTTGCCGTTTCACAATGTACTTGATAACCAGTGACATGGTGCGGTTGATGTAGACCTGGTTCTCCTTCTTCAGGTCGAAGAGTAGCTCCTCATCGAAGCCGGAATCTTGCAGGGCTTCCACAATCGCCTTGGACAGACGTCTCGTTTCTTGAAAGATTTTCTGGGGGGATATAGGGGAAAAGATTTAAGGTTTTAAAGAGGGGGAGATATGAGGTTTTAAAAGGTTAGCTTTCCTATGTATTAGCGGTTATACTAACTTGTACATACATACATATATCTGTCACGCTCTTTCTCATCGAGGTAGGTAAAGACTAGGGATGTTAGGGAGCTCCGTAACCGTAACCGAAACTATCGGATATCCGATATAAAAAATCATCCGTAACCGAATCCGAAATAAAAGTTTCTCATAGTATCGGATAGGGGCGGAGCCTAATTGAGACACGTTATTTGTATTTTACTTTTGATATTCCTTAAAAAAATAATATCCGTAACCGAAACTAACGGATAATCCGAAATAATTTATTATTCGTATCCGTAACCGTATCCGGTATAATAATCATTCCTAAATCCGTATCCAATCCGTATCCGAAATTTCATATCCATAACATCCCTAGTAAAGACCACGTGCTACGATCCAAACACACTTCCTTCGCTTGATCTACATTCATCAGTCGCCTCATACGTAAACAGCGGTTTATGGTACGTTTGACTGAAATAACTTTAACTTAACTTTAATTGAATCGTAGCAAGTTAAGGGACGTGGTGTCTACCTACCTCGATGGGAGAGAAGCGCGACAGATATGTATGTACCTTTGTAGATTTATTCTAAACATTTTATACTTAACGTGTCTAAGATATAGTGTCGATGATTCTGTACACAGAATAGATATAAATATTCAACAGAGTCAGTGACACGAGAAAATGAGGTCTTCAGTTTTTGTACGTACTAGATTATATCATGTAGGTTACGTATACTTATATGTAGATATTTATCTACCTATCTATGGAGTGTTGGTAATATTGGGGCGCTTCTTACGGTAGAAACAGCCTGCGGCCCAAGTCTTCTAATTTATGCTGTCTACACACCAAAGCCGCTGGCATGCCACCGGGCTAGGCCGACGGCTTTATGTCATACGAATGGCAGCTGTCAAAAAAGCCGGCGGCTTTGGTGTGTAGATACCATTACAATATAAGTAGTTGTGTGTCGGCAGAGCGTCAATGAGAGTGTCAAGGTTATTTTTTTCTAATTTACAATTTAGTTGTGTGTCGGCAGAGTGTCAATGAGAGTGTCAATGTAATTTTTTGATACATTTGGTCGCTATCAGTGTAAGCCATTGTTTAGCAGAATACCAAATGTGTCAAAAAATGACATTGACACTGTGGCAACACACAACTAAGGCTATTTTCAATTAGCAGACTTGGGCCCATTGCACGTACTACGCAATGCATTATGAAATATGTTCTATTTGACGCGATAAGGGAAAGAAGTGTGTTTGGATCTTAGTAAGTGATAGGCAGTGATTTCTGCCTATCCAGATGGTAGATAGGCGTGACAAATATGTATGTATGTAGGAACTAGAAGATGAAAAGTACAAATTACGTATGACATGTACATGTTAAGGTCTATCTTCACAGATCCCGGCCGTGCCTGGGACGTGTCCGGGCCGTGTCAGGGAAAAAATATCATTCCATACATTTTCTATGGATTCGTTCACACACGTAGTCATGACGACGTATGTTTTTCCCTCCTGACAGGCCACGGCCTGGATCTGTGTAAATACACCTTAAGTATAGTTTATTTATTTATTTAACAGTTTATTGTAAGATGATAGTACATAGAGACAGAAAAAAAGAGAACTTATACAAAAAATACAGCATATTTCTAAAAGAAATTTCTTCCTGCAGACCCCACAGAGAGAGAAGTGATAGCATGAAGGCAGGATAGTCAGTACAATAAACAATAAATATATAAGTATAAACCTACACATAGTTATTATCACATAGTTATTATCAACTATCCATTGATATAAAGCTTCTAGCATAGAAGAGAAGATAGAATTTGTATTCGGCATCCATTCCATTGTAACTCAGTCTAAATAGATCATAGTTCCCATATGGGACTACAATAATATAGAGTGCGTGGTAGGCTTCAGTACTATACAGAAAATAAAATAAAAATGTCGGTAGAAGAATAGGAAGAGAATAAAGTTTTGTTTTCATTTAGATAAGTAGATGTTTTTCTTACACGCTTTATATTAGCTTCACTTGTAAGTAACTATGTATGTAAACAAATCTTGGAATCTTAATTTGACTTCCCGGTCTTCGAATAGGATGAAATTTTGCACACGCTTTGAATTCTGATGACAATACAATAATATGGGACTTTCGAACTGATCTGATGATGGAGCATGTTTAGTGCGAGCTAAAGCGTGTTTTAGTTTTTTAAACTACCTATTATTTTCACTTCAGAAAATGTTGCCATACCTTAATTGTTATTTTCTATAATATTTTAATCAATAATTATAGTTTTGTAAAAAAACAATCCTGAATAGCGAATGCTTTACCGACAAGAGTGTAATTAAGAAAAACAAGACGAACGTATCTCGATCAAATCGGGGACTTGCTCAAGAAAAGCCAAGTCAAGAGTACCCTAAACCGACGGGCATGTATGAGGCGATTGATGAGTATGGATGAAGCGAAAGAGATGTGTTTGGATCGTAGCAAGTGGAAGGAAGTGGTTTCTGTCTATCCCAATGGGAGAGAGGCGTGAAGGATATGTATGTGTAATTAAATATAGTAATGATGTTGATTTATAACAGATAATACAAAAGAATGCAATTTATTTTATTTTAAGAAAGAAGTTCCTAACCTAACTAACCTCATATTGCAGAAAAAGGCGCCAAAATTCATCAAAAAAAAACTTGGCGCTTTCTTTTGTTTTTGAAATTAGCTAAAATTTTAATTAATCGTTTTGAATGGGTTTCTCAGAAACAGGTTATATCGAACCCCTATTACTGAAAGAATCGTATAGACGCTGACTTCACAGAAGCACAATGATAAGTATAATCTCAGCAAGTAATATATGTCCTCCCGCCATTAGGAGGAGAGAAAACTACCATTTGGATTATTGCCAGCTCCATTCCTCGGAGACTCTATTTTTTAACTTGCAACACTTTCCCGGATTAATACGGAGGTTAGACTTTATTACCGTTTCTATAAGTTATTTAATGTTGTAAGGCGAGGGGAGACCGACGAAATTGGCCGATGATCTCACATTGCTTAGCATGACATTAATCGATGCAAATAAGCGCCAAAACACTCGATGAAACGCAAATGCAGCGCAATTGAAACTGCTAACTTTTGAGTTGCATCGAAGTTTCTGCTATAGACTTCCTCAGAAAACCACACACGACGCAACTAGTTTGAAACGTTTCGTTTTAGTTGCGTTTCATCGTGTGTTCTGGGTCTAAGTCAACTTTAAGTTTTACCATAACTTAAAAAAAGAACAAATAAATCTATGATTGTTTTAGGAAAGAAATCTTGGTTGATTTCTAGCGTATTCTTTTTCGAATTTTGAATTACGAACGAAAAATAAGGGTTAAAGAGAAAACGTTCCGAATTTAAAGTTTCAATAAAGATCGGTACAACACGCTGGCCCCGAATTTGCAACATGGCGCCTACTTTTCAACAGTTTTATTTTATTCCGACTCCAATAGGCGTTGTTCGAACTTTTATATTTTCGAATTTCGAATTCTTTTGGAGGGAACTTGTACCTCTAGCATAAGTTGAGACATTACACAGTCTGACAATTCCATTTAATTAAATAAAAGTCTAATAAATACTATCATAATCACTCAACTGTTAATCCGACTATTTAAATAAACTCCTATCGGCATCATAATTATTATACCTACTGCCAGCATTCATATGTATTTAGTTGGGTTGTAGAGTTGATTTTACCCGCTAAAGTTTCTATAAGAAATGTTGACCACATCTTATCGCTGTTGCCTTGCATTGCAATTGCAAAATCAAACGAAGTATGCGACCAAAAACCAAACAAATAGGTATCAAACACGTGCATGTATGAGCCAACTAATGAATATGAATGAAGTGTGTTTGGATCCGTAGCTAGTGGTCTCTGCCTACCTACATTGATGCGAGAGAGACGTGTCAGATATACAGGTTGTAACAGAAAGGGGGGTATAATGCCGAAACACAGCGATAGTCCTCATGAAACTGAACAACTTTCCCCAAGGAACATGGCTCGTTACTCGAAAAACATTTTTGGATCGCCTTTACTTACTCGGTCAGCAGATCGGGCATTTTGAATGGGTACACGAATTTTTTATTTCGAGTTACGACCCATGTTCCTTGGGGAAAGTTGTTCAGTTTCATGAGGACTATCGCTGTGTTTCGGCATTATACCCCCTTTCTGTTACACCATGTATATTATGTATGTGAATGTATTACACAGTACTTACAGGTAAACGTAGAGACAAAAAGAGGGGAAAAAAACCTGTAAACAAGGCAATAACAATTAAACCTTACCTCCGGGTCTAAAGCCGCCATTCCGGCAAATGAAACTAACAACCATATTGCTCGCACGCCCATTTCCAACTAGAATATTCACTTTAACTACCTATAGTCATTTTATTTTAACACTAAAACGTATCTTTGAACAAGAGAGAGAATTTTTAACGGATTTTCTACTGCTTTTAAATTCAGTAGGGGAATTCTAGCCGCAACGCAAGCTGTGCCGTTTAAAAATGTATTTCAGTGACGTAGGAGTGAACAAGTTTTAAAAAGTGTGCACAGGGTCCGTTTTGGAGGTTAATCGGCCAGTTTGCCGCCCCCGGGGTCGGTTATTAAGACTTTATTAAGTTTAGAGGTTAGGTGGGGATTTTTTTGTTTGTTTTTTAGACGGATGGAAGATCTTTTGGGTTTTATTTTAAAATTAGACCTTTTATTTTACTTTTAATAACACACGAGGATTAAACTGACTTTTTGCTAACGTATAGGTACTCAAATCAGGATGACACCTACCCTACCTTTGCATAGTCATAGAACAATAAGAATTAAGTTCATTTATTTATCGTCATATTCGACAATAATTGAGTACTTAGGTACAAGTAGGTGTCTTTTGAAGGACATGCGTCGTGGCAGTTTATTACTGTGAGATTGAGTGAAATAAAACTTCTTTATTGATATTTTATAAATTCGCGCCTTCCGGCATTCCCGCTGGCTTTGTAAGTAATAATCAGTCAATCTTGACGTCTGTCAACTAGAGATATGAACCAGAGAGTATACCAAACTGCGTAATTACTTTATTAGGGATGCCACAATTACTTTTGTCGTGATTTATAAACCGCTTTAAAAATGTTACCCAAAATCCATCCCTGTCTAAATCCAACGAATAAAACGTATGAATAACATTAAAAAAAACACATAAAACAAACGGAGGCTTATTCTGAATTGCCTTTACACTCGTTTTGTTTCCTTTTGTCGAAACATTCCAGCTGTCGACCGAACTGAGGGACTGTTTATGAGATTATCAAATGAGGTTATAGCCTTTTATTGTAAGATGCGTTTTGTAGGCAGCCTTTTAATATGTTTGTAAAAAAGGTTTTTGAGTTTAATGAAATGTTTTTGTGTACATGGATGTTAGAAAAGTGGATTTTCTTAAGTCAATATAGTGTAGATTTCGGATGATTTTAGATTAGCGTATCGTCTACGTGTACTAAACGCGCGTACACAAGCACTACTAATAACTAACTATTAATAGTAATGCGGATCCCATCAAACTAAGCATTTCACTTCTTTGTTTCCCATTTGCTTGCCTTACTTTTTCCTGGATATTGTGGGGTCAAATTTTTATTATTTATTTATGGATAGCTGTTTTGAAATATTAATTTGATTATATGTTTCTGTGTTTATGCCTGAGATTTGTAAAACTTAAATTAAAAAGAGCAACCCTACAGAGTTTCTTGCTAGGTTCTTCTCTGGGGAAACTGCACTCTTGCGAATCTAGCATTAACTTTAAAAAATGACCCGTCTTAAGTGTTGTCAAAACCTACAGGGCCTTGATTCTGTAAGTTAAAATAGCCGTGGATATCGTGTCGGTATACTGTCGACAGCAATTTTTGACACATTTGGTATTCTGTAAAAAAATGGCTTAGCTTGATTGGGATCAATGGGGCCACCATGAAGCCACTGAGCCATGGTTGCAAATTTTGGTATTCCGCAAAACTCGTTTTTTGATACATTTTTGACATCGATGGCGCCATCGTGGAGCCACGGAGCCATCTTAGCAAATTTTGGTATTCCCGTAATCAGTGGCTTCATGATGTCGCATCAAAACCGTATTCCCTAATTTATTTGACGTTTTTTTCAATGGCTGTCAACTGTCAAAACTGCATTTGAGCAGACACTGCTATTTTAGCAAAGTCCTTTCAATGTCTCTTCACATTTTATATAGTATCGATAAAAAAACACATAATGTTTCTTTGAATAACAATTCATATCTAGGAGAAAGAAGGTAAAGAAGGAAAAAAAACCTATTCCGATATGTCGTGTGTGTGTCATGTTTGATTTTATATACGTTTGGATTACTCTATCTCCTGCTGCAGTTTTTTCATTGTGTTGGTGTTTACCTACGGACTTTGAATCTTCCTCCTTGTGGACCTTTGCCTGTATACGTTTTGTAGTTATGTAAATACTGTAAACAACACAACTTTCTTTTATATAGGTACTTATATAGATTATTATAAATGTGTAAAAATGTATAAGTATTTCAGAATAAAAGGTTATAGTATTTTGCAATATCTTCCTTTATTTAACACAGTTACTAGCTAGTTTATGAGAGACCCACAACGTACACATATTCAGATAAATAAAACTCAATTGCTTCTTGCAAAATGAAACTACTAAAACAAGACTACACTATAGTTAACAAGAATAAATTCCTATTAAATAATTTCTACATTCTACTCAAAGTTTAATACCTACAAGTAACATATTTGCTCTAAGATGTTTGTAAGCGATAAGTACCGTATTAATGTAGTTAATCATAACAAATTTTAATATATTAAATAAAACTCAAAAGGAGTTATAGCATTCTGAATGGGTTAATATTCAATACGTTTATTTGCACTATAGGTTTACATTAGGTCACGATAATAGTTTTAGATCAAACAAAATGTGACTACGGCGGCGGCGTCTATTAGTTGGTGTTAAGCCATGCAATGATATTTCTGAAAGCTTTGCAGCAAGCAACTCTATATCTTCTGCCTGAGACAATGTTATTTCAGCAGCTGCCTTCCTCCTGTTGCACTTGTCTTTTCTTTCTGATTTAATTTTTCTTATGAGTTTACTCTTATATTCGTTGTAATTCTGAAAAAGGAATAAATGTTGATCAGAGAGTAGTCTCAGGTTAGTACCTACATTAATATCATATTGTATGAATAATCCTCACTAGTTTTTATGAGTACCTACAGTCTGCCCCTACATTGTTCAGTATCAGGGCGCATTCCTCTCAGAGCCTTTAAGCTAGACTGCGGCCCTCCTTCGTCCTTGTGCACCTTCCTAGTGCCAGGTCAGGGTGGGCCTCCGTATAATCTATCAAGATGTTACCTAAAACAATCAGGTTTTTATAGTAAGAATTGTCTTGAACATTTAAACAACGTAATGATTTGTAAAAAAAAGACTAACTTACTTACTTACCAAAGCAGAAGTAATTTGTTTTTAAACAGTTTTTCTACAATTTCAGTCGCATCTTCCAAATTTCCAATGACTTTCACCGTCAAACATAAATACATAATGTCAACCAACAAAAAACATGCCACTTTTTTCTTCAAATATATAATTAGCAGTAACATTCGGCTATACAGCCACTAAAAAGAACGAATGAAAAAAACATCATTAAAAAATATGGGTATCAAACGTGTTTAAAAAAGAAAAAAGAAAGTCACGATCACGAGGATAGCGGCACCGAAGTTTTAATTTTAGAGACTACCAAAATTTTCTTCAGTGGCTTCATGATGTCGCATCAAAACCCTAATTATTTGACGTTTCTTTCGATAGTTTTTTTAATGGCTGCCAACTGTCAAAACTGCATCATAGCTTTTTGTGTTATTTTCTGAATTAATTCTGTTAATTATGTTTCTGCTACTTTTGTCTTCGGAGTTTTTTAAAATGGAGAGTAATTTTATCAAAGCAGACGGTAGACTTTTATGCTGCAGAACTCGGGAATGTGAAAACTGCTGTGTAAGTATATAATTTACATTCAACTACTAAAGATTTATAGCATTATTTTAGCTACCGCTGCGAAAAACAGCTTCATTAGGTACCTAACTTACTTGTTCTTTGTTTTAGGGGTGGAAGAGAGTCGTACGGTGACGATGCCATTGGTTACGTGCAACTGCGTCGCGAGTCTGGCGTCTGCACACTTAAATGCAAGATTTGTCCAGAACACAAAGTGAAAGCGGGTTCTTACAATGTGACAATGGTTGTAGACGAGAACAAAGAGGAAATTGTAAGCTGCCAATGTTTAGACTGCGCAGCATCAGCTGGCGGTTGCAAACATGCTGTTGCTTTCCTAATGTGGTCTCACAGAAGAAGCGAGGAGCCTTCTTGCACAGAGGTGGAGTGCTATTAGAAGAAATCAAAACTTTCCCATGTTGGAACCACATTGAAGTTTGTAACAGTGGAACAACTTTGCAATAAAGAAGCTTTGACTCCAGACAGTAGTGCAAGTTCTGCTAAATGAGTACCTTCAAACAATAAAAGATAGAAAAGTAATGAACTGTGAATTAGTGCGCTGCAAATGTACCTAACAAATTAAAAAAAAAGGATATTTGTGCACTGCACATCCAGACTTTGCAAAAACGAAGAAAGTGGATGTTGTTCCAGTTATATTTAATGAACAATATTTAAATAATTCATTTATTTCACCTCAGTTATTTTGGAAAAAAAATATCTATCCCATATTGTTCATAATCATAATAATAATAGGTACCTATGTATTTGGTAACGGTACCATTATGGACCATACACCATTGTGTCTTTGCTAACTATTTAATTAAAATATTTTTAACTTCTTATTGTTTCCTTTTTACATAACACCATTCAGATAGGTATGTCAATATCATACAATAAATAACTATTGCTCATTGAAACCAAGTTAATTTATTCTCTGACAGGACTAACTAATTTGAGTGCACATCCTAACAAGTAAAGATTGAAAAATTAGTTTGAAGTAGAGCACTTTCTACATATCAGTGCCTATGAATTTGTTAGCTACTTATATACATACTAGGATATTATAGGTAGGTAACTTAGTTATCTTGGGTCATTTAACTGTCTTCTAAAAGTAATAAACAAAGCTTCCAATTCCTATCAAGGATTAGGTAGGTAGTTCATTAAACTACTTGTCGATTTAGGTGTAAACCTGTAAAGATGATGTAATTGTAATTTATAGATGAAATAAATTGAATTGAATTAGAGATTTTTATTAGAAAAATAATAAATGCTGGATTTATTTAACAAATAACATATATTTCAAATAACTAAAACTAAAGGTACATACATTTTAATGCCCATCATTTTCCTTATTTTATAAGAGAGTCCTGTGTGTTGATCAGAGCACAAGCTTTAACGATAACATCATCAAGTACTCATAGAAAGTTTTTGTTGATAAAATGATATTGTTTTAACATGTGGATCTCTCTTAATCTCCTTATCAATCACTCATTCTATTCTTAAACTAGCTATAATTTTCGTTTGCCTTACTTCTTTTTTTGTTAGCTTTGACCCTGCTGGGACACTTGGTGGTCTAAGCAATTTAATTCCCTTTGCATTCAGTGTTTGCTCAACATGCTTAAATCCCCAGTCAGCTGGAACATAATTACCTGGACCTAATAAATCTAAAAAGTCACAATTTTGTAATATTGTAACATCAGTGGCCCATCTCCCAAAACCAGGTGAAAATGTAATTGACCTATCCATTTAGAGTACATGAAATCAAATATTTTACTGTACCTATTACCTTTTTTATAATCAGACCAAGTAAGTGCTTGGAAAAGGGCTTTAGGTGGCTTATGAATATCAATTTCTAAACAATTAATTATATAGCTGACATTGTAAAAAATATGGCGAAATGAAATGGGTAGTGGCTTTTTAGTTGAAACTACATCTATATTCACAATATAACTTCATAGCACATTAGCAATCAAGGGTATATTTTTTAAAAATAATTTACTAGCATATGACAGAGATAATCCAAAATTATCTTCAAGTTCTGAAAAAGTACTCCCTAATAAATTTTTTTTTTAAGACAAAGCAAAATATGTTCATGTGGTATACGGATTAGGGATGTAACGAATATTCGCATTCGCATTCGCGAATATTCGCATGATTTTTGATATTCGCATTCGCATTCGCGAATATCTTTTGAATAAATTGCGAATATGAAATTGAAAAAATACAGAGTGTCAAAACAATATTAGGTAAAAGACAAAGACAGACACAGTCTCCCAGACTTACTGTGGAAAAATTACTGTTGAATCATACCTTATTTTAAAGGCCGAGACATCTACAATCTACATGTACTGGTTTAATGAGCATATATTAGGGTATCGGAATATGAATCATAAAAGTATGATTACTTTTACCCCCTTAACTATTTTTTGTATAAAATCTAATAATAATCTCAATAATGAGGTAGATATCATAAAAAAATGTGTCGTTCTCTCGTCCCCTTTGCCGCGTTCCACGCCTATATGATGACCTTAGTCACTTTTTGTATTAAATTATTTATTTAGGTACTAATATTATTGAGCACCTATTACATTTTGCGAAAATTGTATTATATTTGTGGTCAAGTTGGTCAAAACCACTTTTGACTGCGATAACCAGCAGTTATCCATAAAAAGTTATGGTGGTGAAAATTAAGAGGAAATTCACGTTATTAAATAATTTCCAGGTAAAAATTATAATATACAGGGTATTTGGTAGCTGATGTATTAAGCCAAGACATATCTATGTTCCTTACATATTATTACATAATCCAAATTGTGATTTAGCTATTTTTTTTATATCAAATCGATCAGATGATGGACCCTTTTGTGTGAAGTCGATTGTATAAGCACAAATCACGTAAAAAAAGATTGTATGACATTACTGTGATGATTTTCCTCGTAATTTTCACCACCTTAAATTTTACTGGACTGGTGGTTATTGCAGTTAAAAGTGGTTTTGACTGGATATGAGTTTTGACTGTAACATATACAAAAAATTGCACAGTTATAAAACTTGTGACGTTATCCAAAAACTTCTATAATTTTCATTCATGTTTGCAAAATGGGTCAAGAAAGGTCCCAAGTCCCAATGTCATTTAAGAGGTTATTAAGTACTTAAAGTAATGCATTGATCTGTCTTTGTCTTGCCTACACATACCTACATATCTGTATATTCGCATTCGCATTCGCATTCGCGAATGTCAACAACAGATATTCGCATTCGCATTCGCATTCGCGAATGCTTAAAAACCGACATTCGTTACATCCCTAATACGGATACGTTTATGAATCAGGTGTACTAAAAAATATGAATCTTCAGAGATTCTAATGTACATCATAGGTTTTCTATGAATAAGGCGCAAAATATGCTGCAAACACTGTATTTTATGAATATCTTCGTTGGTTTCTGCTATGGTTGTACCCGAGTTGGAAACAATAGATGAAGAAGGTGCATATGATGATGAATCTGGCTGTTTTGGAACCTCTACATTTTCACTGTCTGATTTATCTTCATCAATAAACCCAATTCTCCTATTAATTCAGTAAGACCCCTTTTTGATGGCTTTATTATATTACTGCACTGTTCCATCTTAAATGGAGATGTGTAACTTGTAATAGTTGACAATTTATAAGGAGAAAGTGCGACATCTTTGGACACCATTGTTGTTGGTAAAGCTTTACTTCTATAATGCAATTTTTCCTTAAATTGGACTGCCTTTTCAGCTGTGATGTAAATTGATCGTTTTCGGTTGATGTAAATTGATCTTTTCTTGTTGGTGATTCTGTAAAGATAAAAAAATATGAATACTTACATATCATTATAAAATAATTTAGGAAGCTTGGCTAATACAGTCTGGCTTGACAACAACAATATCGCATAAGGACTTTATATTTCTCTGTCATGTCTATAGTTTTCAAAGAAATTGATTCACGAGTTTGAAGCACTTGTTTATTAACTTACACAGATAGTAGCATCTAGGTAGAGAAATAAACTAAGTATAATAGGCATACATAATGAAAAATCTCACATCGCTTTATTTTTGGATATGTAGGTAATATAGAAGTTCACATACCTGTCGTTATAGGAGTTTCAATAAAAATTTCAGGCGCACTTTCAATAGGTTGAGATTCTTCCTCTTTTCTAATGAGCTCTAGAAGCATTTTAGTTTTTGTCTTTTATGAATGTTCGCCGAGAAGTACTACTTTTATCAGACTTTATTTTCCGGCGATCTGGTTGGCAATCAGATTTAGAAGGCGTTGCTCCATCGATCAATGCATTTAAAAAAAAATTCCTTTTTATATTGACTATAGTTAGCAATATCTTGCTCCATCTGTAACAAAATAACAAAGTTATAAGCTAACCTCAAAACCACAACATACTTTAGTACCTTTTATCACTTTAGTACAATAATCTTTTATCTCTAGGTATGTTAACTTACATTGAAGTGGTCTTCACAGGAAAAAGTAGTTGATCTATAAGACATATTCCTAGGATCCATGCGGGCAAGCTGCAACCACTTTTTACGAATTTTCAAATTTTTTGGTAAACAGTTTTTCGGGTGTTTTTGAGAATTAGATTACACCACTTATAAAGTCATTTTTACACCACTTATAAAGTCATTTTAGTGGATAAATACACGAATAAACACAAAATAAACACCAACAAGTTATCACAAACAATGTCAAAACAACGCTGACAATGACAACTGACAGCGACTCAGTGTTGCCATACAACAAGAACTAAAAATCTGTACATTCGACAGTAAAATCCGTACAAATTCCGTACGTAAAATAAATCTGAAACTCCGTACGAAATCCGTACAATAAAAAAAAACAAATTCAATAGCAAGAATTATTTATACATGTCTTTATTAATTTTTTTAATCTTATCATTATCAACATTCAAATCAAAACATGGCGTATTTCCTAACAATTGTTTAGTATGCAGAAGCGTATCGATTGTCTCTGTTGAGAGTTGATTTCGTTGTTTTGTTTTTATTAAGTTAATAGCAGAGAAAATACGCTCAACTGCTGCGCACACAGCAATACTTTATTCACTTTAAGAAAGAACAATGCGTATAAATGAGCGCGTTATGCCAAAACAATAACCACAACAACAATGGATTTATAATGTATCTCTTTCGTTCATTCATGTCAGTCGTGTATCATGCTCCCTCTGTCAGACGAAACGAAATATGTTGCGGTAATTCCCGATCATAGACAATCAGTTGTCATAGACAAATTATTTTCTAGAATGGGGAATTACTTACTCAATAATATAATTTATGAGATGAGGGAAGTGAAAAACTATCGAAATCGACATAGATATTCACTTTTATTTTTGAAAGCGTGCTACATTTTATTTATAATGTGTAATAATTAAAAATCCGAACACAAATCCGTACGCCATTTCTCTCCGTACGTAATACCCCAAATTCCGTACGTGTACGGACAAATTCGTACATACGGCAACACTGCAACGACTCTATCTCATTCAAATATTTGGTAAGCAGTGACATTCGACTATACAGCCACTAAAAAGAACGAATGTAAAAATAAATCATTAAAAAATATGGGTATCAAACGTGTTAAAAAAAAAAGCAAAGTCACCATCGACAGGACAGCCACACCGAAGTTTTAATTTTAGAGACTACCAAAATTCAGTTCAGTGGCTTATCGGTGTCGGTGTCGATATCCTTACACTGAAAATAACAAGAAGTTACAGAATCAAGGCCCAGGATTAAATGATTTTTATTTCATTTTCATTTCATTTCAGTTATTAAAAGTTTATATACTACTCATGTCTCATGTCTCAAGTGTAAGAGAAAGTTAACGTCATGTCGTATCAAGAAGTTAAAGCACTGGCATAGGTTAGGCCTAGATGGCGAACACTCCACCGACAAGAGTCTAACTCTTAAATTAAATGATGATGATGATACTACTCATACTAACTACTAGTTTTAATAAACAACAACTACTACTTACTATTAAGTAAGTACTATAATTAATACTAACTACGATTTCGGTTTTACTATTAATAATTGATAATAAATAAGATTATTAAGTAAATTAACAGTTAGTTATTAGTTAAGCAAGTTCAGTTTCATTCCAAATTAAGATCTGTATGTAAACAGGCTACTATGAATAAAGTTTATTTTTATTTTATTTTTCTTATTTTATTACGAGGTTCTGTAAACGGATCGTGCATATATGTGCGTGCGTATAAAACTCTAGTCTTTACGCAACATGAGCACAAATAAAATTGGACTGTATAGTGAGGTAATGGAGTAAATTATCCCACCACGTTCCCTCAATCATTAAAAAAATATAATTCATATATTCGCAGGTATTTTAAACAGCTAACAAAAAAAATTGACGAGCAAAAAGTAGGTAAAATGAATAATTATATGAAATCATTATTAGTTTGAATGAAATTATACAAAAAACCATTATAAAAAAAAACCCTATAAAATTTGACTTCATGCTCAAGAATATTGCCATGAATTAAGCAAATCTATCAGATTACCTAGAAACCGACTCCGTATCTTCTATCTCTGTGTACGTACTATTTCATGCATCAAGTCAATTGGAGCAAAACAAACAGATAGCATAATGTAAGCGTTAGGCAGGTATATACCGAGCGAGCAGCCTCGCCAGGCAAGCATTTGGCCAATTAAAAGAGGCCCCTAAGAACTAACCAACTCAATAGGATAGCGAGGTCTTTCCTGAACGGTTAAGCATCTGCTACGCGAGGCTGCTCGCTCTGTGTGGCCTTTACATGTACGGTAGGGGAACAAGGAAAACTTAATTTCCATATGTTAAATAAGTTGTGTAATAAAGTGAGGGTGCAATTGTGATCCTGTTTAGATAGAACGTGTGCTTTTATTTGGATTTAGTTTTGTTGGTTTTAGGTACTATACAATGCAGTATATCCAATTACATAGTATGTTTGGATCGTAGCAAATGGAAGGAAGTGGTCTCTGCGCCTATCCCAATAATGGGTGAGAGGCGTGACGGATATGTATGTAGGTATGTATGTATATTCTATACTACTATCAAATGTGTGGTATACTACTAAACTGTACTGTATTAATAAAATTAACTTTCTGTAAGTTTCGAGAACAAATTGTTTAGATACTAATTCAATTGAAGGAACCGCAACAGTTTTTAGAAATTTTTCAGAAATCAGCCGCTTATTACGAAGTGCATTTTTCACATCAAACAAACAGCTTTAGGTACATAACTAATTTAATTTTAATTTTGATTTCCAAAGTAACATAAAAAGTTTTCTACCATAACCTTTCATACTTAACTTTTGTTAACATTTTTACTTAAGAAGTTCAATGGTCAATTTTATTTGCATAATTGTTGAATTAGTAGCAGAAACAGCCATTTTGTTTTAACATAAATGTTTATTATCCATAAATATAGGTTAATCTACGTTTTTGGGCAAGATTAAATATTTTAATTAGGGCCTCTACGCACAAGCAGTTGTTCGTAGCGGTCTGACATTGTATGCCTTACTGGCACGGCGCGGCTTGTCCGGTTGTCATGACGACGAATTGTTTTCCCTCCTGACGGGCCACGGCCCGGCCACGTCCATATGTATGTATAGACAGACCATTAAAGAGTGGGCAAAGGGCCGCCGTTTCCATAATAATCCAAAGAAGATTCTCGTGTAGGAGATCTAATGTGTACTTATTATTAAGCAAAACATCTTTCTACATACATATCTGAAGTAAGGGTAGACTAGGGCCACTTCCCTTTATTTCCACTTTTTTTAAAATATTTCTGCCTATCGTTTACGTTAAGACTCCGTCCGAATATTCCTACATGGGTATAAAGCACCCAAAAAGATCTAGTCTGTAATAAACAAGGCAGACAAACGCGGAAATCTTTCTCAATTTGCACAAAACCACACTAACCACAGTTAACGTAGCGATACATTTACATAAGTAGAACCTCGCTTTGTGCTGTCGATTGGCTGCGAGCTGAAAATCTATGGTTTTACACCCCCGTAAAAGTATTGTCACACTTTGTATTCTGTACATTGGTGGGAAGGATTTGAGGCTGTGATTTTGTGTTTAATTTAAGAGAATTGTTAGTAAGGTAGAGTTGACTAGATGACAAAGACTATGGCCGTGGCCCCAGTAGGCAAACTGTTAGTGGCTGACTAGTTTGCGGCGTATCGCTTTAGTACGCCCTTCCATATTTGGAATGGAGTGTCCACAGTCAGCTAGTTTTACGCTCACTGTACGCAGTTTGCAGTCGCGTTGACTATCTCAGACAGCGGCCGACTCCCACCAAAACCGGTGATTTCATTGATTTGAGTTTGCAGCTTACTCTTTCAGTTCGCCACAAATTTGCGGCTCACTCAGTCGGCCGCTAACAGTTTGCCTACTGAGGCCACGGCCTATATTAGTAGTAGTGTCAGCGTATGGATGTCTACTTTTGGACAAAAGTCATCCCCAAGGATCTCCACAACGACCGGTCTTGTATTAACCGATTATATTAAAAACAAACAACTAAAAGATTCGAGTGTATTTTAATTATGTTATGGCGTATTAATTCAGAAATAACTAGGTATTAAAACATAAATATTTAGGATCCCGAAAAAAATATCCTACAACAGAATTCAATGGAATTTCAGCCATTTAAGAAATGTTCCCGACATCGTCAATTTTCATACTAAGTACTTACACCTTGATTGATTTGTTTTAATCGGATTTTAGAGTTTATTACACATAGAGTGCTTACAAAAATACTAATTGTTAGATACTAAGTAATTAAGTAAATTTATAATTTAGTAGCGTAGAAATGTATGGGATTGTACCTCACCTCATCCTATAGATTTTCTACCTAATTCCACCCCTATTACAAAACAAGGGGTGTACTTCAACCCCGTTACGTTCCACGTAATGTCTTGCACTGATTCCCCCCTAAAGCCTCCGTTGCAGCCTAATTTGCACTCGTAAAACCTTAGCAGGGTGTGCTTTTAGTGAGGCTGTTTGAAGGTGACATTTTGTAGGTGACAAAGGGCTGTTTACAATTGAAATTGTATCTAATGTATTTCATGTTAGGTGTACATTTAGCTTGCTATGATGTTTGTTATGCTTTTGGCTGGTATGATTTTTGAAAGTTACATTAACATATGATGTATTGTCAATCATTTGACAGGCCAGTTAGCGTAGTCGGTAGTGAGTCTGCCTCATACGCACGGGTCGCGGGTTCGATCCCCGCCGGTTAACAAACATTTGTGTGATGAGCATAAATGTTTGTTCCGTGTTTGGGTGTTATATATTTATCAGTCCCTGATACCCATAGTACAGGATTTGCCTAGTTTGGGGTCAGGTGACCGTGTGTGAAATGTCCCCCAATATTGATTTATTTATTTGCAGAACATATCGTATTTACCCACTGTGTTTAACAAACTTCAAACTAAGAACAATCCAAGTAATAAAAAGGATGTCTCAATTCGGCTCTTCAGCGATACCACGCCTAACCACCTTACTTTTGAGAATGTTTGAAGGTGTTTTGAATCTAATTATCCGCGTAGCAACTGCTGGTGCATAAGAGCTCTTGTTCTTATTGTAGGTAGTTTATTTATTTTTAAACTAAGTATACCTAACGAGCGAATAACAATTCTGTATATTTTAGCTTTGTTCCGTAAAACTTCAAAAAATAGGCGTTTAAAATTCAACGCTCTAAAAATTTTACTTGTTCTAGATATTGTCGGACTGACGCCATTTTGAACGACAAAAAAAATAGGTAAAAAAAACTTTTTAAGTTAAACGGTTTTATGTTAAACATACATTGCTATGTTTAAGATAAATGTACTAAAAACCAAAAAATAATAAAATAGATACAGTCGTGGGAATTATAAACATATGCATAGACTAGACTAAAATAAAACCGTGGGGCACGTCAATTGTCTACAAATTATCGATTTAATGTGCGATAGAAGAATCATTTAATTATTTTCTTGCTCATGGAAATTCCAATAGTTATACACTCCATGTAAATAAAAGAGATGTTTCAACTAGTTTATCGTTGGACATTCACACTGCTGGCTGGCGAAGAATCGTTTCACTGCTCGTAGTTTGTCTTTAATCGACAAAACACATGATAAAAGTACTACTCGCTCAACACTATGAAACCCTAAAACTCGCTTATAATCGAGCTTGCTAGCTTGTTTCCACATTCTAGCCCTACTTATCACACGTCCATCGTTGTCGGTTGAACAACTGCCTAATTATAGTGTAACATTACAAAACAAACATTTTAATCAACGATTGTAGACAATTGACGTGCCCCACGGTTTTATTTTAGTCTAGTCTATGCATATGTTTATAATTCCCACGACTGTATCTATTTTATTATTTTTTGGTTTTTAGTACATTTATCTTAAACATAGCAATGTATGTTTAACATAAAACCGTTTAACTTAAAAAGTTTTTTTTACCTATTTTTATTTTCTAGTTTTTAGTTTTTATTTCGCATTCTGTTTAATTCATTTAGTGCTTCATTATTGCAAGGTTTCTTGCCCGTTAGTTTATTGCAGTCCAACTCCTCTATACGTAGTCCCTGCAAAGCTCTTACTCTACAAAGAGCCACGTAGGCTTGACCTTCTTCAAACAGTTTCGCACCTAAGTATACGACTGCGTGATCCACAGTGCTGCCCTGCATAAATCTTGACTTGGGTGGTGGATTCAGGCTGGATTAATCAGATACCTAAATTACAGATTCAATTTCTAAATTTAAATCTTATTATTATACGCCATTTAGTGGCTGCGCCCATCTAAAATATTCAGGTTGTATAGTGCACTGTATTCTTCTTGGCAAGCCCTTTTATTTGATACCCATATTGGTGGGATTGATAAAAAATTGTTATCAGCCATTTGGTAGCGGCGGCCATCTTAGATTTCAATTTTGCATAGTAAATTGTATTCTACTTGTTGAGACCTTTCATTTGATACCCATATTGATGGGATTGATAAAACCTAATTATCTGCCATTTTGTGGCGGCCGCCATCTTGGATTTTAATTTTATATAGTACATTGTATTCTACTGGTTGAGCACTTTCATTTGATACCCATATTGATGGGATTGATAAAACCTACGTTATCCGCCATTTTGTAGCGGCCGCCATCTTGGATTTTAATTTTATATAGTACATTGTATTCTACTGGTTGAGCACTTTCATTTGATACCCATATTGATGGGATTGATAAAACCTACGTTATCCGCCATTTTGTAGCGGCCGCCATCTTGGATTTCAATATTTTATAGTATATTGTATTCTGCTTGTTGAGCCCTTTCATTTGATACCCATATTGATGGGATTAATAAAACCTAAATTATCCGCCATTTTGTAGCGGCGGCCATCTTGAATTTATAATGATAATGAATAAACATAATTGTATTGTCACCAAAATCCAAAGTGTATACAAAATTTCAGATTAATCGGTTGACAGGAAGAGGGTGAAATTTGAATTACTAAATTTGACCCAAGAAAACAAACGGGGTGAGCTAAATAAAACCGTTTAAAAAAAATGGACAAAAATACCAAATTGCAAAGCAAAACCATTTAAAATAGGCTGTAACTATTGTTTTTCTTGTTTTCAACTTTTGTGTTATAAAAATTCATGGCTGTATGTGCTCCCTGCAAAAAGTGTTGTACATTTTGTGGCAGTTTGTTCCAGTAGCGAATTTTAAACAAAAGAATTAGTGATGCATTGAGGGGTTAACATTTCGATGGGTTTTGTTTTAAAAACGATTTTGTTTTGTTTATTTAGAATTCATTGTTTGGTTATTGTAATATTGGAGTAGCAATAGCAACTATGTATGTTATTATACCTATAGTTAAAGCATGTTGCGATTTCCGTATTTATCGTAGGTTATAAGTAACTACATATTTTTATTTTTATAGAAAAATACTAACTTGTACAAAAGATAAACCTTCTACATACATACATATCTGTCACGCCTCTCTCACATCGGGGTAGGCAGAGACCACTTCCTTCCACTTGCTTCGATCTAAACACACCTCTTTCACTTCATCCACATTCATCAGTCGCCTCATACATGCACTTCGACTTAGGGCACTCTTCCCTTGGCCTTTCTTTACTCAGTCTGTCATTTCAGCAAAATACATACATACATATCCGTCACGCTTCTCTCCCATCGGGGTAGACAGAGCAGAGACCACTTCCAGCAAAATATTAACAACAATAGCATTAAAATAAAAAAAATATTTTTAACCCTTCCAACCTACAGTTTCGTCTCAAAGTGTTAATTGTGCTCTTGACTTTGAGCATTCCGGTCTCAATGTTAACCCTTGAAGTGCCGATGGCTGACAAGTGACAGATGAGGATGTTTCCGGGTCGACCTAATGACAGTGAGACTATTTGTGGCTGGGATACGTCAAATTGTTTTAGTTGTGAATGAGATGAGTATAGTATAGAAATATATAGTCCATTTATTTCCACTTGTCCAAAGACGTTAACAAACATTACTGAAATCACAAATCACGAGTTTACGAACTGTTCACGTCATGAATTCTAAAACAAATTATGACAGACACTAGGTTATACATACACGCTGAAATTTACACCGAATTCATCCACAAATCAGCATTAAACATTTAATTATAAGCTAAAACAGGATCTCGAAAAAGTCGCAGACAACAGATAAATATGATTCAAAAATCTTTTCAAAAATTGATTGCGTCAATGAATGATTAATGACCTGGCATAAGAGCTTTTTTATACATACTTTTTAAAATATAAACATATTGTTCGATTAATTACCTATGCATTCTTTTATTTCATGTCATTCATTTCATTACCAGGCGTTCGTATTAAAACTTGTAAAGTTATCTAAAAACTACTAAAAGTTTCATTCGTGTTTGCAAAGTGGGTCAGAAAGTTCCCAATGTCATTTACGCAGTTTAAAAAAATAATATTGTGTAGTTAAGTTTTAAAGAAGTTGTCACACAAGAACCCCAACCACTCTCTCTTGAAGGAATTGAAATAAAACCTAGCAAATATCAAAAACTATATTTATCTTGGACGTCGAGTGGCTGTCGGACCGCGGTATCCGCGATCAAGCTGCGGACCGAACGGATCCCGGCGGATCCCATTCCATTTCCGGAACACTTTTCCGCCGAACTACGCTTTTGTGGGGCCTTGAGAAAGGCGGGGTGATGTCTCAAGTTTCATGCGGGTTTTAATAAATTACCGGACTCTTATATACAAAATAGACTACTGATATAATACATACATATCTCAGGCCGCCTTTGCGCACAATGTTATAGTTTTAAGTTTTGTCTGTATTTATTTTTATGCAATAAAATATTTATATCTATATCTCTCAAGCTTCTCTCCCATCGAGGTAGGTAATGATTTCGCTTCCCTTATTACGATCAAAACAAAACTTCCTTCGCTTCATCCACATTCATCAGTCTCCTCATACATGCCTTTTATCAAAATAATCGGGGGATAAGATGAATGGGGCCAATTATGTTTATGTATGTGAGGAATCATAGCCTGAGAAATGTGTGGATCGAAGCCCGAAACACATAGGTATATAAATACATTTGTCATGACTACTTCACTCAATTTGAAATCCAAACACATCTCCTTCCCCTCATCCACATTAATTCCAAGACACTTAGCCTAGGTAAATGCGAGAAAAATGACTCGCCAACTCCATAGCCTACATCTCTCCAGCAATTCTACCGCGTAGATTGATACCGATGTTCCCGATTGTCGAATATTTGCTGTTCTCCCTGTAACAAGAAAATCTCCTATTTGCTCTTGTTTATCCATCTATTATAATATTATTAGTACCTATACCTACATACAAAGATACTAGTTTATAGATACAGATATTGTACCGATACATACAATAAAGAATAATTTGGTCTTTTATAGCCGCCTGTGTCTTGCTGGCTATTTAATTTACTTATTATTTTACCTTTAAATATCACTTACATTTTTATTGAATGAATAAGTAATGTAGGTAGACATGCCCCTTCGAAGAAACAAAAGTTAATCTTTCTATAAGTACTTAGTTGTTCTCCAATTTTTTTGACAAGAGTTTTATTGAAGAAATGGGATGAACCATTGAAAGTATTCTTTAAAAAAATAGGTACTTTACGTACCTATGTTTAATTTAGTGCCGTATTTAACAAAAGTTCCAATTTTCCAAAATCAAATAGTGATGCCTTGAAGGTTGTAACTACTAACAAGAAAGAAGTCGCAGAAAATACAACAACAATATTTTTAAGTAACCAAATACATTTATCCAAATGAACAGACTACATAAAGGGCCGAAAAACCCCTAGTACGGATACATTGCAAAAAATAAGTTGGGTAGTAAACAGTTGTGTATCCGGGGGGAGGAAATGGAATGTGTTTTGTGATACATGTCATCTGTGCCAGTTTGGGATGTTTGACGAATAGAGCATTTTCAAGGCCAGACAGTTGAAGGGTTAAGATTTTTCAAATGTATTTTTTGGAGATTTTTGGTACGATTGCGATGATGTGGTGAAGGAAATGTGTTCTTTTAAAAATAATAGGTATTCATTCTTCTTTTTTGATGACTTTTGAATCTAGAGTTAACTTTAAAGAGTCGGTTGAATCGCCAATGTTTACTTGGGTGCATAAACGCATCTATAAAAAAGTAACTATTTGATATATTTATAAATAAGTAGCTGTCCCGGCGAACTTTGTTCCGCCTTATAGCAATAAAGTTCAAATTGACTACATTTGGTACGGGAAAGTGCTATATTTGGGTTTTCCCGGCAATTATTCGATTTTTCTCACCATAAAAACCAGACAAGAGTAAACTAGACTAGACTTAGACTTCAGTGAATATAAAAAAAAATTGTAAATATTTGTCCAGGCGTTGTGAGTTATGCGCTTACCAACACATTTTGCGATTTATTTTTATATTAAAGAAGATGACCAAAAGCCAAAACGACATGTTAACTATGAAATCACACAAAATCACATATGGTAAGTCAGTTTAAAAACTATTGCCCACAAGAACACATTTTGCACTAAAACTGTCTGATTAAAAAACAAGGGAAAAGTTAACTGAAATGCAAAGTGAGCTTGACACGTGTCTACTGGATAAAGGCGTAACGTTTTACCTTATTTCTTGTTTCTAGAATATTCTAGAACGACGATACAATGTTGTTGGCGTATTAATAGATTAGTTCTTGTTGAAGAATGTATTTAATTCATTAGTTAAATGTTTTTGGGTAATGAGATGGTCAAAATTGAGGCCACTTTGTTTTTTTTATTAATCTGATTTGAGCATAACGAGAATTAAGCAATCATTTATTTTACATGATTAAAGTATAATATTATGATATGATAAGTATATGTAGGTATTTAAGTAAGAATTAGGTAAGAATACAATTAAATAAATTTACAATAGTGTTGCTCATATCATAAGACATTAATAAGTCAGCTGAGTTTAACTCCACGTTTAAAAGTACACGTAGCGCCATCTATTAACAATCCTTCTAACTAAACTCGTATTGTCCAGTTGTCGTAGGTTACCACAAGATGGCACTGGCGGGCGATCGCGGCTGACCGCGGCAGTCGCGCGACGACCGCCCGATGGGAAAGACGTCCGGGGGACGACCCGACGCTGGAGTTCGAGGTCAAAGGATTGGTAATAGGAGGTAATTATTTAATGCTATTTGAATGGGATTATTTATATGTATTTTATTAGTCTCGAATGCGAGACTACGAGACTATATAGGTTAGATGTAAATATGACGATTTTGGCCCATGGCACTGCCGTGACCACCGTTTAGAAATAAAGCTTTTAAGACAATATTGATGAAAACAAACGGTCAAAAACGAAGTCGTGCTGATTCGGCATACGTAAAGAAACTCAATAGCGAGCTGTAACCGTAGCACACAACGTAACCAAAAACATAGTATCTATGGTTCACGAACCTGCTGCGAGTGTATTGGTGTATTGGTTACAAAACATGCGATAGTTCTTTATCGTTACAGCTCGCTAACAAGCACCAGGCTTAACATGACAAATGGCATCGAACATATTTGTATGGAGCCGATAGAGTAAAAATTTCGGTATCAATTACACTCAACATTACCTATTCGAGCTAGTATGGAGAAAAAAGTTGGCGGCCATTGATGAAACTTACGTCAACATTTTCAAAGTTCTCTAAGTTTTATCACTTTCGACATTTGTCCAAAATACTATCGTTTTATAATATTTTTCTCCATCGATTAACGTAAGTTTCATCAATGGCCTCCAACTTTTTTATCTCCATACTAGCTCGAATAGTGGGTGGTTGAGTCTAATTGATACCGAAAATTTTTACTATACCAATTAGGTTGGATGCTCTTTTGATTTTAAAGTGTTAAAATATCCCGTTTCTATATAAATTGCACAAATAATAGAAACTACATAAATAGAGGAAGGTATATTCGAGAGAATAAGCTAAAATCACTTCGTATAAGCTACACCTGCAGAATGAAAGCATATTGAACAACTGCATGGAAACTGTTTCTCTGCAATATTTCACTAAAACTTGATACATTTGCCGATTGCATGATACATAAACGTTTTGGAAATCTGTTTTCTTGTCGTGAACGTTTATACAGGGTGAATTTGAATTCGATCGACAAAATTTTAGGCAAGGTTATTTTTACTTCGGTAATTAAGAAAAAAATAAAAATATGCGAAATTAATAAAAAATAAAAAAGTTTTGTAAAAGAAAAAAAAATACGAATTTTGAGTGACTTTTGTGCGTGAGTGTACAACTCATTATAACTGCTATATTTTGTATCTACCTAGGTTACGTTTACCAATTCAGATTTTGTTTGGTTGATATTTAATACCAATTTCTGACATTTAATTTTGTTTTTTAATTATGCAGAATTATTCTAAATCGATATCACAATATAGCCTTAAATTTTGTCGACTGAATTCAAAGTCACTCTGTAGATTTCTTAAGTTTAAGAAAGTTTTTGTCAGGCAGATGCAAATTAATAATAGAATACCTTTCCTTGTAGGAATTTGGAAATAAATTGAATATTTACTTTTATTGTCATAATATGGGTGTGTTTTAGAAGAATTCTCCAGATCGATTTCTAGATGTTATTATCTATACTCTGACTTTAAATTACTGAACGATAGAAAAGGATATGCATGTACTCGTGATAAGTAACAACTTTTACTATGAGACCAAGGTCGAAATAACAAAAAAAAAATCCCCTATACTATCAGCTGGTGCATTTTATATGGGGAGTTCAAAATTTTTTGTATGATTCCGACCTTGGTCCCATAGTAAAAGTAGTTTGTTATCACGAGTACATGCATATCCTTTTCTATCGTTCACTAATTAAAAGTCACCCTGTATTGTATCTTCCTATGTAAGTAGGTAGGTACATATAATAGGCATAATAACTAAAAAATTTTTTTAGTCCATCACATAAATTATTCGACACGTATTTTTTCTTTTTTCTCTTTCTCTAAAAATGACAAAGATACACTGGGTTAAACTTGCTGGTGACGTCACGCCTCAATACGATTTTTACCGAGGAGTGACGTCAATACTTTGATGCTCTGTATCTTTGTATTTATTTATGTATTTGATCAGGTAAAAAATGTGTTTCAAATATTTTTTAATAGTCTAAAAGATGGACTATTTTTTTAAATGTACTTAGTCATCATCCCCATTCCAAAAACATAAAATATTGCGCATTATCTTACTAGACCGTGCAGTAGACTAGCCTATACGAACAGCTGAAGTATTATCATAAAACACATCGCTTATTGCATAATTCAAAAGAAAAATAAATAGGTATTTTATAGATCAAGGTAGACTAAATCCGAAATTGTATACGTTAGAAACTAATTTGGACAGATGAACTGTTTCAGACTATTTTTAAACTTGGTAATACAATGGTATGGACTAAATTGTTTATGCTTAGCGCCGGTCGATTGCTATCTATTTTGTTTGTTTAAGTTTCCTTGATATGAAGTATTGAGAGAAGTATTGAACTATTCCTATTTGTCGATATCTATTCACTAGATTTTACTTCAAATATTTTTTGCTAATATTACACATTTGCAGTTGCAGAAAAATAAATACAAGTTAAGAAGCTTTTAAATATCATCTCAGTTTGGTCTAATTCTTACCCAACTGTCAGGAAGGGTTATGTTTTTTAAAATGATAGTTTCATATATAAGTAGGTATGTACAATGATGCGCTACCTACCTTTAGACTTTTAAAGTATTTGATATAATTATAAACAAAATTATCTCTTGCAATTCATGTAAACGATAAATATGATTGTAAATAATAAAACCTTTGAGGTTTGTATAAATAAATCCGAAATCAAAGGACTTAAAACCAACTGTTTAATAATTTAAACCCAAAAATAAAATTGTAAATGCTGATTAAAGATAAAATACGGGCAATTATGCCGTTTGCGAAGGTTTTGACCGAGATCAAAATAAAACTTTGATTCACGTTGTATCTACCGACAAAGAGTTGTAAAACCCGCAGTTGTTCCGCCGTCAATCTTCCTCGACTCGTGGGTAGCGTTTGACACCGCGCACCATCTGCATTTGTTTGACATACTCCTTAAAACTCCACCAATCACAGTGAAATTTTATGGTAAACGTTCATTGATTTTATTCCTTTAAACTTCTCCTTTCATCTGAGTTCAATAGACGGTTAACAAGGCATAAATCGAAAGAATCACTCAAGGTAACGTTCTTGGACCACTTTTACAAATGTTCTTTGTAAGACAGAAGACAAGTGTTAACAAATTATCTGGTTGAATAGGATTTTTAACCGATTAGTATTAATCTTTAATGTTACAAAACGATTTATAAAAGTGTGAGACGAATCTCGGATTAGATGTAAGGGCGACCGATACTACATTCATCAGTGTTGCTTAAACAATTTGGAAAGTTTCCAATCTGTTGTTGTGTTGGTTATTTCACCCAAATTAACAAAGTTGAGCTATATTGTAGTACGTTAAATTAAAATTTATTTATTTGGCCACGCACTGTTGATCGTGAGATATGTCTTGTGTTTAATCTTTTGTTAGTTTTTGTAGCGTTTAGTTTTGATTCTATCGCGTTTTCGGAGACTAGTTTTCAGTGACAGTACTTCAAATTTTGTGTGTTTAATTTCGGTTTTCTGTGAAGATTTTAGCGCGGTGTTTCATTGTGTACTGGCCTTTAGAACACGAATAGCGTTTACTAGGTTTTCACTCAAAATTGGGTTTAGTTCACCACGTGCAATACAATCGAGGCAACGGCCATGAGCCCGCCAGTTTCTTGGATATTTATATTCGGTTTCCGTTAATTGTTTTTCGTATTTTTAAACGGTGTTGGTGCTTACTATCTATTGGTTTCGAATCGGTAAGTTGAAGGAACTGTAAATGTGTGTTTATTTCGAGTTCCGTTCGAAGTTTATTCGTTTCGTTTGATTAGTTATAGGAGTTTAAGAGTTCTCATTGTGTGTTGTTTACTGTGGTGTCAATAAAAATTTTGTTTTTTTTTCATAAACACGTAGGCATTTAAAATATAGGTACGTTTCTTCAAGGTATTCGATGATCACAATGATTGCTAGACGATATACATAAACAGTTTGTATTGTAAGTTACGCGGAATCCTGCTTAGCAGTTTAGTTATTTACTATTGGAGACTGTTGGATTACATGTACTTACAAATAATCCATTTTCAAGATAAATAACCCCGCTTTTTTATGCAGAGTGTTGACATGTACAATGCTCATTATGTAGCTTAATTATTGCAAGGAACTACATAAAGTATAGTCTGTGGTATAGTACAATTGCCATGCCTCTCTTCCATCGGGGTAGGTAGAGACCACTTCCCTCCACTTCCTACGGGTGTTTGGATCGTAGCAAGTGGAGGAAAGTGGTTTCTGCCTACCCTGATGGGAAAGAGACATGATAGATGTGTATGTAGGTACCTAACTATTATCTTTCTTGCAGAGAATCCGGTGTAGCGTGGGGCCGGCGTTCGCGCGGCGGCGGCGGGTGCGCGGCGCGGGCGGCCACAGCCGCGGCCGCGTGCAGCTCGTGGCGGCGGCGCGAGCGGGGCGGCAACCCCCGCAGGCCCATGGAGATCCTCACCAGCCTGTACGCGCTGCTCTCAGGGGGGGTACGACCAATTATTTATGCTAGTTCTGCTAATTTGACTAACATCTAGCTTTATATTCGGTTACACCACAAAGGTGTGATTTTATGAACTCATTTAAGTTGTACAGATCTACCAAGTTATCTGTGAAACCACGACCACTAATACGGAAATGTCAAATTCAAGAACTGCTGCGATTGGTAGAAATACAATTTTGTATTACTAGTAGCGACGCCGTTCATTTCAGTTAAGTTGGTTTGCCTGTACCAAAATTGACGAAAAAATAAAATAATGTCTGTGTTGGTTGACGTTGTTTAGAAATTCGCAAAATTAAAGTGCTATCGGCTTTTAGTTTTACAGACATTGTAATGCTATCTACACACCAAAGCCGCGGGCGGCGGCTTACGTCATACGAATGGCAGCTGTCAAAAAAGCCGGCGGCGTTGGTATGTAGATACCATTACAATTTTCAAAATAAATAACTTTGCCATTGCTATTCTTCAGTGCAAATTTCAGTATTGTAAAGTTTCTTGAAGGTCGGTTCAGTAATAAAACATGAAAGTCAAACTCAATTAAACTTTTAACTAGTTTCTTTTAAAACTTGAAAAAACTATCAAAATTCAAAAACTATGTCAAGAGTAGAATTAAAACTTTTTGATAATACGTTTACATACATACCTACACTACATAGGTACGGTCAGCATCATAAGTCGATGAACACATTCAGATTTTCAAAAGTAAAATACACCATTATTAGACGACAATCGCTTAGCAAAAATACTCCAGAGTTAAATGAACATCCAATAAGGTTCAAAATAAGGGAAATAAGTAAGGTTTTACGTCTAATGGTGTATATTACTTTTGAAAATCTGAATGTGATAATCGACTTATGATGCTGACTGTACATATACCTACGTCACGCCTCTTTCCTCAGTGGGAAGAGTAGAGACTACTACTGTCTCAAAACGCAAAGCCATTGAAAAAAAAACTGTTTAAAAAGTCATAAGTTTGGATCAAATTCATCAATCGGTCGATCAATTGAAAATGAAAATGAAAAATCTTAATCCTGTAGGTTTTGACAACACTTAGGATGGGTATTTTTTTAAAGTTGATGCTAGATTCGCAAGAGTGCAGTTTTCCCCAGAGAACCTAGGAAGAAACTCTGTAGGGTTGCTCTTTTCAATTTAAGTTTGACAAATCTCAGGCATAAACACACAAAATTTCAATCGTGGGTAGAATAGACTAATCGTCGTTGATCCTATTTCTTCCATGGGGGTTTTAGGTAGCCCATAAAAACCTCTATTTTTTTTATTTGATCCATAGGTCATGCGACACCATGCATTGGTAACATTGAGCCAAGAATTTACCTATTAAAATCAATGCATAAATGTCACAGAAACTATAAAGCTTCGCCGGACTGGCCCAATTACACAAAACGTGCCTAATTCAAAGCCATAGTACGTGTTAACTGCTCCAGAGTAACTGTTAATAGTAACAGTTACTAACAATTGGTTTTGCATTGGCCATGACCTTAATATTGATGAATCTGTGGAATCAGAATTGTAAAACGTAATTTGAAAACAACAACCCAACTAGATTCTTCTCTGAGGGAAACTACTACCTTTGTGAATGAAGGTTACCTAACTAACTTTAAAAATAACATTGACATATTTTATTTACTTATTTAGGATCGCCAACAGTTTATACAAAAACATGTTTTATTTATAAATATCTAATCTAATCTAATTTAGCCATTTGTGTCCCACTGCTGGGCAAAGGCCTCTCTTCTCTTCCGCCACGACCTTAAATATACAAACTTAATTTTTTTGCTAAACTAATTATAGGCGAAAAGTGCGTGCTTTTTAAGTGCTTAAGTATTTTTGGCTGTGAAATAAAGATTTTAAATTAACTTGTCATTGGCAGAATTTACAATGTGACCGTGGTATTTAACCATTGCCATATAAAAAAAAAATTGAGATAAAGTTGTATTGAGTTTAGTGCGAGTAAGAATAACGGCTGTATGTGAGGGATTTGAATATCTCACAGGAATGCACCTTCAATGTACCTTAATGTACCTCGATTAAAGTTTAATGTACAAATGTTGTAAAAATGTACAAAGTTCATAGCTTTGACTCAACGTCGAGCAAATTTTAAACAACATATAAGTTTTGACTGTAACATAATGTCCCATTGTTTAGCAAGGCTACTCTCGCAACCGAAGAGGGGATGGATCACACTTCTTCACTACACTACTCCAATGCAGTATGGCGGAGGTATATCCCAGGCTTCACACCATCTATTGGCCAAGCCTAACCTCCTGCCAAAAAAAAAATTCTTTGCAAAATTTATGCATGAACCGGAACGTAGTTGGTCTCCGTAAAAAATAATTTTATGGAGATGTCTTCGCTTTATATGGCAGGTGGTGCGTAAAACGAAACGCGAAATTGATTTTTTTGCATTTACAAGTTTACGCATAAAGTTTTGAGGTTTCCTCTATTTGAATATTCTATGGAATTTGAGTTATATTGTGATTTTAATTATTTATTTTATATTACCTATTTAGTTTTTAGATATGTTCACGGATACATTAAAAAACTTTGTTAAATTTTTAATTTTACCTTTATCACTAAGGCGCTAAACAATAATATCGCCGCGATTCTCTCGCTCGTGGAGGCAGCGCCAACTGAATTATGTAGTTTATTAATTAGGTATCTAAGTAGAAAGTCCATTATAATAAATAGGTACTTAAGTTTTATAAAACTGAATTAATAATGATTAAATATGCATAAAGCATTGCTGTTATTATTTCAAAGTAAGATTTTATAGAACTGAGCTTGGTAGAGTCGTCTCTTCATATTTTTTTACAAGCATATTGATAACAATAAGCTTAAAAATTCCATAGAATATTTAAATATGTTGGAGCTCTGAAATATGTATGTAGTTAAATAAAAACGGTACAATTAAATATGTATTGCAATTGGTGAATAAGTACGATCCATATTTTTGTTTGCTTGTAGTTAGTGGTGACAGAAAAGTCTAGTTATTCGACTAAATATAAAGACAATTCAAGATTCAACACCATACCTACTAACGTACTACTTAAATACTATCATTGACTTACTAGTACTCTAGATATAGCCCCACGAATAAACAAGTAATGTCATTAATTCCAATAAATAAACACACCTAATTAGACCAGAGTTTTTTTTGGAACTTTGATAAGTATTTGGTTATTTAGACTTTTGATTATGTGCTTACATAGGTACCTATCTATGTACGTACAATGTACATATTTGATACGCCTCTTTGCCAACTGAGGTTGGGTACCTACCTATTAGGTACTTTGCTAATTCCTTCGCTACATACTTTCTCAGTTATGGTTCGTGGGGTTATGTCTAGAAATTGGTTATCAGTGCACACACATCATCTAACGATTGTGTTTCTGTACTTTTCTGCCACTTGAAAAGCGACCTCATCTACGCTTAAAAACACAGCTATTTCTACATTCAAAGTGCAAAAATCTTAATGATAAATATTTTTTTAAAACAGCAAGGAGTAAACCCGAAGATAGACTCGGTGGCATTTCGCCTGCATTGTGGAGCGACAACCGCCGCATTGCTAGCAGCCAGCGCCGCGTTGACTACACGCCATCTAGTGGGCAACCCTATAGACTGCATACATACTAGGTAAGTGCGTTAGGTTCGTATCCAGGTAGATAGGTCGGTGTCATCGTAGTTCAAGGGTGAGGAGATAGATGGCGCTGTTCGGGTTAAAGTGGATGGGGTGGTTTTGTTCGGAAAAGGGTAGGTTTTGATGTCGATAGTTTGAATTAGTATTTTTAGTTAACAGACACACAGCATTATCGCCATCTTTTATCTTAGGCAAAATAGTTTAATGATAAGTACATTTGTGGAAAGTACTTAGGTATTAAGGTGACTGATGAATGTGGATGAAGCGAAAGAAGTGTGTTTGGATCCTAGCGATAGGAGCGAAGTGGTCTCCGTCTACCCTGATGGGTGAGAGGCCTGACAGAGATATGTATGTTTGTTTGTACTTAGTTATTCTTTTAGAAGTACTTTACGATTGCATACATACAGCCCACAGAAATCCCACTGCTGGGCGAAATTCTTGTTTATCGCATAAGAAAATATGTTATAAAATAAAATACCTGATTCCACTATCTAATACCAGCATAGTGTTTAGCAAAGCTAGTAGTAAATCATTCTTCACTATTTTAGAGAGATACTTTCCTAAATTTAAAAAATATGCCGATGTCGATGAATATGTCGATATAAGGTAATATTTATTTAATGATTATATCCAGAGACATCCCAGAAGACGTCCTGAACACGTACTGCTGGATCCACTCGACGTTCACGGTGGCGGGGGAGGCGGGGGCGTACCCGGGGGTGCGGGGGGCCGGCAGCTCCCCCCGCCGCTACGGGAAGTACTACCAGTGGGTTGCCTTCACACTGTTCTTTCAGGTTAGTCCTTAATTTTTTAATGGTTTTTGAAGAAAAAGTTTTTCAGGAATCAATCAGGAGGCTTAACATACGTGCCGCGACAATTATCTCGCGTCATGCTGTCCTTATCTCATTTACAACTATGGACAGAGACGTAAGCGTGACAATCCCATGACAACGTCTTGTCACGGAGTGTATGCTAAGCTAGCTGTACCTTCTTGTGGTTATGGTACACCAAGACGCTTATCGACTGTAAAGTAAGAAGTTTTCATCGCATCAATCCCTTATACTTGTCTTTAAACAAGTTGACAAACATCAAGTCGCAGAATAGTCCGTTAAAGACACGTTAGCGCCTACGTTAACGATAGAAAAGGATATGCATGTACTCGTGATAACAAACAACTTTTACTGTGGGACCAAGATCGAAATCATAAAAAAAAAAATTGTTCCCCCATACTATCAGCTGGTGCATTTTGTATGGGAAGTTCAAAATTGTTTGAATGATTTAGACCTTGGTCCCATAGTAAAAGTTGTTTGTTATCACGAGTACATGCATATCCTTTTCTATCGTTTACTTATTAAAAGTCACCTTATATACCATCTTCTCTGACCTTTTTCTAATTTTTTACAAGACACAGCGTTTTAACGAAAAGTTAGTTACACTAGTAATGACTTACTCTGCAACTAGCTATTTTCACAAAACAAAAGTGCGAAAGATTAACCGTTCGTGCGAGAGAAGCCAGGTGGCGGTGCTAGTGCGGCAATCAGCGGAGAAGCCTTCGGAAGGCGCCACACAATCCTTTAACGGTTATTGGTTATTTATTACGATTCAGTTGTTATAGTTAGGTCGAGTAGGATTGACTTCGTTGGTGAATAAGCGCCAAAACACACGTTGAAACGCAACTGCAACGCAACTGAACTGCGATGCAACTCAAAAGTAACTAGCAGTTTCAGTTGTGTTGCATTTGCGTTTCACCGTGCGTTCCGGGTCTTAGTATTACTTGCAATAAAAAATTACTGGTTTAAAATATAGCATTTCCATCTGTCAAATTGTTCAAAGATTTATGACATATTTTGCAGTCGATTATAGCAAAAAAAATACTCATTCTATTTATAGACAGGTACTTATGTGGAATTGTGGAGGTAACTTTTTCAAATGTCAAAATATATAGTTATTTCTTAGATATTTAAAATAAGTAAGTAAGATTTCAAAAATAAAATGATTGCGGTTGACTTTTATTTAAGTTCATCGCCAAACATATAAAAATTATATTATTATGAAATGACAAGAGGCTGCCCGCGACTACGTACGCATTTATAGTCATATCTTTGAAAAAACACGAAATATCCGCAAATAATATAGCCTATGTGTTATTCTGATGTCCAAGTTAAGTTATTGTGAAATTTCATTAAAATCTGTTCAGTGGTTTTTACGTGATGAAATAACAAACATCCATCAATCTATCCACAAACATTGACATTTATAATATAATCATTAAGAAAAGCGTAAATCGCAAATAAATACATAATTTAATTCATAAACTGGATTATGTTATATATTTACTTAAGCATTGCTACGCCGCCGTAGCACTTTCGTAGACCTTAGCTACGAGAAAACCTACAACTAGAGGTCTGATTATTTTTGTTTATATTTTCTTAATTAAATTCGATTAGGATGTTTTAATATTAATATTTAATAACTGTATAAATGAAGTATTTCATTATTAATACAACTTTTATTCAAATTGTATCTCGAAAGGGTATTCAAATCGCTCAGTTTCGCACAATAAAACGACTACCTAGCTTAAAGTACAAAAATTAAAAAAAAATCAATCCAACAGCCAATTCATACCAACCCAACTAGCCATCATAGCGTGATAGATAATCCAGAGGCCAATCAAGTATAAGATCAGTCAATTCATGATGACCGCACTACTTATAAGAGCTAGTGATTGCTTTGACCAATTTTATTTATTAGCCAAGTATTGGATATACGTCTTTATTGTTTTTACATTATTACATGATTGGACAGTTTCGGATTGGCATTTGTTTATGGGGGAGAAAGACCGCGACGTACCTACTTTACTCAAGTGAAGGAAAATGAAAATGAAAAATCATTTAATCCTGTAGGTTTTGACAACACTTAGGACGGGTCATTTTTTAAAGTTAATGCTAGATTCGCAAGAGTCCAGTTTTCCCCAGAGAAGAACCTAGCAAGAAACTCTGTAGGGTTGCTCTTTTTCAATTTAAGTTGTACAAATTCTTAGGCATAAATACAGAAACATACAATACAAGGAGAAAGTTAACGTTATCAAGAAGTCAAAGCATTAGCAGAAGATAGGTAGAACTAAATGGCGGACGCTATACCGACGAGAATCTAACTTTTAAATCATAGTGAAGATGATGATGATAATAAGGTCTATCTACACAGATCCGGGCCGTGTCCGGGCCGTGGCCCGTCAGAAGGGAAAACAATACGACGTCATGACAACGTGTGTGAACGAATCCATAGAAAATGTATGGAATTATATTTTTTCCCTGACACGTCCCGGACAAGTTGTCATGACGATTGTTTTCCCTCCTGACGGGCCACGACCCGGACACGTCCCGGGCACGGCCCGGATCTGTGTAGATAGACCATTAGGCCTCTTTTCCACCTGTCGTGGATTTTATAAAGCTAGTTAGCATTTTCCTTACATAAGAATCTAAAGTAACTCTGTTAGGTTGTTATTTAAAAAAATATTAATCTTTTAAACACACAGATACATTAGCTTATTATAATTGCACCTAAATAACATAAACGCTTTAAAAAAATACATTATAAATACTCAGTAAATACCAACACATATGTACAAACCTCGCTTAACCTATTCAAAAAGTACCAGCTTTAAATTATAATGATTTACGACAACGCGCCGCTCTAAAACGCATTTATCGGAACTCTTGCGCAACAAGACAGATGGAAGCAAAATGATAATGAGTAATGATGGTTTGTGAGCTGGCAACACAGGGTAAGAAGGTAACTATGTTAATGTTGCCGTATTTTGATTTATTGCGTGTGCACATGTGGGGACAAAACCGCGAGGTAGAGTTTAAGGGATGAGAAATTGGTTTTTGTACAAGGTTAATGAATCGGGAAGTGTCTCTAGCTACAGCGATGGGAAAGAGGCTTAACAGATATGTATGTATGAATATAATGACCACGTAATGCTGATTGCAGTTTGTTTTTTGATTTGAAACTGCTATAAAACCGCGGGTCGATGACTAAATGCGCTTTGCATTTTATTAAAAGTCACAACCGCAGCTGCGTAAATAATGCAGGCACATTAGGCAATTAATTAAATAATTCATTTTATGATTAAATTTCGTATAAAGCTACTTACGTAAACGTATATCAAATAACGAAATAAAATAAAACACATATTTTTTTCGTAAACGAATTTCATAGCTTCTACGAGATTTTTGAGCATCTAAATTGCAGAACTAAAAACTCAAGCTTAAAAGCACCATACAAATCGCTCTCACTCATCCCTTACTCCATAACCAAACTTTTACAATCGCCCGCGCATATAACAGGAACACCTGTAGACATATAGGTCGCGACCGTTCGCGCCAAGACGCGAGTTTTTACGACAAAACGCCTCGTCTGGACCCCGCCGGTAAATGTTGCGGAATGTATTGCTTTCAGGATGTTTTCGGAAGCAAAAAAATCTGTGTTGTTGTCTTTTATGAAACTGAAAGTTTGTTAGTTGTATTTTTGTAAGTCCTAGTTGGGACGAAAGGAATATGGCAACAGGATATTTCCTCTCGATTAAAAGTATTGTCTATTAACTATAAAAGAAGAGGCAAATAATATTTATTTTACAATAAAGTTTCAGGACCACGAAGGTTGCATGTAAGTACAACACATTGTCAAAAGCACTCAACTGTACCCAATGAGGAATGAATATAAGGAGTGGTCCCATTATTTTTTTCATATACAAATGAGTTTACGACAGCGTGCCAAGGTTGCGCCAAGTTTTTCATAGTTTTCATGGTAGATGACCTGTCAAACGATAAGAAATACCCTGAAATACCATACAAAAAGGTAGCCATTTTGCACCAGACCAGGCTCGCAGATCCAGACGGTATGGCTCCTCCTTGTAACTATAACCCAACTTTTTAACACGTTAGCGCGCGGTAGTTTCTCGTACTTTGGCAGTAGAAATCATCGATTCCGTACTGTTTATTTTATGATACATCAAAACACTACATAACAACAATAACAGCTATAGCAGTAATCGCAGCAACGACGCACTGGCGCACTCTTCGAACAAAGTCCCATACAACTATTACTGTCATTACCGTAGTGATGATTGTGAGTATGGGCTTATGGTTCAAAGAAACATAAACATTTTACTTAACTTTGACAGTAGCAACAAAAGGGTTTGTTTCTAGAAAAGAAGTGGGTGTGGCCTAAATGATTATTTAATGGAAACTAAGCAGCAGTGACCGTAGTAATGGTCATAAGCATTACTACAATTTACGGAAAGGACCGTACCGTGCTATTTTGAGTGTCAATTTTACGGCTATAGCCGGTACCGCGCGCTAACTTGTTAAAATGTAGTTTTCAAAATGTAAAAAAATAAGTCGGTTTAAAAAGTTAACTTGCATCGTGTCATATCGAGAAGTCAAATTGCTGGCAGAAGAAAGGCGAGATGGTGATTTCTCCACCGACAAGAGCCTGCCTCATGGTTTTGGCAATGATTTTTATAAAAGGAATTGCTCGGTGGATTCCTCCGGTGTAGTGTAACGTCGCATTGTGCATTGAGCCCATAAAGTGTTTTGTCGGCTTTATGGACGAAAATGGACGAAATTTTAAAGAACATCGTTGAAGGAAAGGTTGAGGGAAAGAGAGGAAGAGGAGGACCAAGACGAACTTATTTCGCTCAAGTGAAGGAAAAAATTAACGTCGTGTCGTATCAGGAAGTCAAATTGTTGGCGGAAGACAGACAAAGATGGCGATTACTCCACCGACAAGAGCCTGGCTCTTAAATAGATGATGATGATCGCCCATGGATTAAACTAACCGTAACAAAAAAAAATATGCTTTATTTTTATTGTTGCACCACGACAAATTGGTATAGTTTAAGACAAAGTATCGTTTTCTAAACTTAAAATAGTTCTTAAACTGAAAATAAATAGCTAGCATTAATATTTCCGTTGAAGAAGATCCATTCATCTCCGCCTGAAACTGGCCGAAGAGAAATTTAGAATGCATAAAATTAAAAAGTTACTCGTTTGATAGTTTGGCGGCAACACAATATTTCCCGCGCTGTCACACAGTCATCGTCGCGCCATCTGTCGCTCAAGGCACATATTACCGTGTCCCGATTAGAAAATAGCGCGGGAATTTTGACAGCTGTTACCTTTATTTTAATAGGAACACAGGTTTTCGCTTTAAACTCGACTTTTTTATTTTTATTTTCCAGCTTCATAGATTTCTATACATTCTTTTTATATTCTAGGTCCAGCATGCGGTTGTGTTTTTATAGCGAGTAGTAAAAGCATTTCTTCAATATCTCTTCAAAGATCAAAACATACAGTAAAATATAAGGAAAAAGAAAATATACTAGCTCTACATTTCCTTTTTCAAAATGATTACCTATACCTTACCTAATTCGTTACTTAATTTACGATAACTTTTTTATTTTACCTACTTTCTAATATATTTTCCAGGTTAAAAAATCTGATGAAAAATGTTCTAAAAGCTAAAAAATATCAGTAATCTTAAGATCATTGTAACTCACTCTCGTCGAGCTGTCGCAATACGTCCGTCAGCTGGCATTTTGGAAAAATTGCCAGTGCCGTGTCCGCGCGCTTCAACATTACGTCACTTCTTGTCAGATTTGACAGCGATGTGACAGCGCTGAAAGTGAGGCAAATACAATATGATGGCCAGTACGAGCTGCGTTAGAAAAAAGAATTATTTTTTCTGTTTCGGATGAAAGTAAAGATTTTATGTTTTTTGTAATGATTTGTTATGACGACAGATAAAGTTAAACAAAAAAGGTAGGCAACCAAATAAAAAAAGCTGATTAAACTAGCTTTAGACTCAAGAGTCAATGTTTTGAGATACCTACCTCTAAATAAATCATGTGTCATACCTAGGGAGCATGACACTCATATCTAACTCTATAATATTATAAGCTCGGTTATAAACTACTCATAAAACCTTTGTTAGATATTTAGTAACAATAATGGTAATACGCCGATCATCCATAATAACAATAATATTTTTAAAAGCAAACGCTTTTTGATATTTATATCAAAAAGCGTTAAACTACTCAGAATCAACTGGTCGAAGCGAAAATCCATTTTATTTTATTACCGTCAACAACTTTAACATAAATTGAAGCCGAAGTCAATATTTATCGCGTTTTTATAGGTTGAATACTAACGTAATATGTTTTTAAAGAAAATAATCCATTTTGACGAGTGTTACGTCGCAAATCACACGGCTTCATAACTGTAATTCATCTATATTATGTTTGGAGCCCTTCCAACTCACAACTTACACATTACTCATCTCTAACACCTTCTATTTAATATTTCTACAAACTAACTTACAAGTGTGAAGATTATAATGTTTAAGGGCAGTTGTTTGCCCGCCGACGGATTTACAACGTTAATTCAAGTTATCTTTATTAAAGGATGTAAACACGGCGCGCGTTTCGTCAGCTGACCTAATAACTTCAAATATTATGATGTTCGTGTGCCGTGGACGCGGTCGCAGTGCACGCGCGGAACGGCCAACTTAGCATTATAAATAGAATGCACATCGCCCAGTATGTATCGTAAGAAGCTTTTTCAGCGAAACCGCCCAGTCGCTTCGAACGCTTGATCGCGCCAGCCGCGCTCACGAGCGCCGCACGGCCGCACGCACGACAACTTTGCCAAACGACTCGCGATACGAAACTCCTTGCTCGAAAACTTTTTAGTCTGCGTCGGGACTGGCCATTGATAACCGGCCGACCGTAGGCCACTGTTATGTGCTGACGTGTGACAACTGTGAGTGAACAAATGCCGATTTCTAACGTGCTAAATGTTTCAAAGCGTTAATCACGCGCGCGTAACCGTGTTTCAAAAATAAAACGTTGCTGATTCGAAACCGGAGCACCACGAAGGTTAATGACAAAATAAAAAGCGTGCATTAAATAATGTGTCTAACACTAAAGGCACCCTGGATTCCTATGTTTTACTGTGGACACGTGAGTCATGCTCGAAAGAAACACTTTCGCTAAACATTCGCTGCTATTACAATTAATCTGAAGACATTATCTTGTCTTCTTTAATATATTTATTGTTCTTTATTTCATTTAGGCAATAATTGTCTTTATTACTACATAAGTTTTACACTGAATTTTACATAAATTAAAAATACAATTTTACGTAAAGATTACACAAGAAAAATCGAAATTGCATTGAAAAACCCGTCACATCTTTTCTACAAACCCGTTCCAACCTAGGCACCTATCTTTATCTGAGCAATTTCCTCCAGAGAACCAAGATTAGTCTAGATTTTCGTTCCAAACCTAGAATTCGTGCTGCATTTTATAAATGACCTGACAAGTCTTGGGGAGAGGTTATGATGGATGCTCAAAGCACCTTTACAGCGAATACAATATTTCAAATGCTGGAAACTTTTGGGGGGACGTGTTTTGAGTGTTTCTTTTTTATATCTAGGTATATTTTTTAGGCTTTTTAACCAACTTCAAAAAAAGGAGGTTATCAATTCGACCTGTATGTGGGTATGTGATATTTCCAGAACTGCCCGGTTATCGTATATGTTAGTCTTTATTTGTTTTTTTTTTTAATTAGTTTTTTTAATTCCCAATTACAGAATAGAGATTTAACGTTATCAGATATTAAATATCGTATTCATTATTTTCAATTCATTTTTTTTCAATTCATTTATTTTACTGTCAGATTATGGTACACAAAAGTTGTTACATAGTACATAAAGTCGCTTGCATATTACTCGGATTTTTGACAATAATGGTACCTATATGTATAAGGACACATTACTTTTAATGACTTTCTATAAGGGTCTAGCGTAGGAAAAAGAAAATCTTCTTTCTTTGATGTATTCAGCATTCGTACCTACATTTATGAATGATAACTAATAACACACAAGTATACCTACTTTACAATAAAAAGCATATAGATAAAAGAAACAAAGAAAAAACAAATAAAATTGATCAGGATACATATCCCCATCTCGAGTCAAATAAATAATTTTCATAATCAATTAGTTACAATAATCAATTACCGTGTCATATGTAAGTTTTTGATATACTTATGCGGTGTACATTCATACATACCTACATATCTGTCCCGTCTCTTTCCCATCTGGGTAGGCAGAGACCACTTTCTTGCTAGGCTCTTCTCTGGGGAAAACTGCATTCTTGCGAATCTAGCATTAACTTTAAAAAATGACCCGTCCTAGGTGTTGTCAAAACCTACAGGATTTTAAATTTTCATTTTCATTTTCCACTTCCCATTGCAGTAGTAGTAATTCTACTCGTAGTAGGTATATAATCCAACCTGCAGTAAAGGCATCGATCTAAAATTCATCTTGCCAGATAAATCTTGGATTTAAACCACAGGATTGGGAAGCCATTTAGTTTAAAGACTCGTAAGCTTTCGTTGAGAACGCATTCATTTGATTCTCAATGCATTTTTAACTGGAGTTTTTTTTTGTTTTATTTTTGAGGTTGGCAAAGGTGTCACTTGATAAATCTTTGCAATAAACAATTTTAAAATAATTCAAAAACCTGATTGTCAAACGCGACAAATCTGCCAGTATGCCAGTTACATTTAAAATAAAATACTACGGTTTCAAGACTTACAGATAAAGCTTAACTGACAGATAAACCTATGTCTTTTTCATAAAATAAGACTTTTTAGACAGGGGCAGGTATAAAATATCTGTCAGATAAACTTTATCTGTATGTCGTGAAAAGGGCCTTTATTATTGTATAATGATTGCACAAATGAAATAGAGATAGAAATAAACAATACAATGCAGACAAGGCGGCCTTATTGATAAGCAGCAATATCTTTTAGGCAACCTTGGCTTGGGGTAAAAATGGAAATATACCTAAAAGCTACACGAAAAATTTGCGGAAACAATTTTAAAAACTTAAAAATTATTTCTGAGACACATCAATTTATATTTATTAGTAAAAAGATTTGTTGTCGGGATCGTAACAGTTATTTAGATAAATACAAAGTTAAATTAACTCTGACTTTGCTGCAAACTTTTTCTTTTGTTTCCTTTTTGGTCGAGAGACGCTGCATTTGAGCTGTCAAATTTAATTTTCAAAGATTCAATGTGCTTCTATTTATCTATGGAAAATTGGAAATACAGTTTCCTTCCTTATCAGCCCTTTTAATGGGGACATTAGGACTACAGAGGCGCGAGCCTATTCTCAAACAGTTTCAATAATGTCATATTAAATTTCGGATCTGATTCAGCCGGCTAATGTGATATAAATCCAAGTATTTTTTTTCCTTAATTTATGTTGTTACTTACTTATTTTTAGAGTTTTTATGTGTCGTGTAAGTTAAACTTGTAAAATGCAAATAGAATAATCAAAATTTTTTTTTAATCCATCTATACTAATGGTATCTACACACCAAAGCCGCCGGATTTTTTGACAGCTGTCATTCGTATGACCGACATGAGCCCGGCGGTATGCCGGCGGCTTTGGTGTGTAGATAGCATTAAGAAGGGGATAGACAAAGACATGTCATCCCTATCATGAAGCACAAAATTACATAAATACGAATAGGTACCTACTTAAAAAAAACCAAAGGCTTTGCCTTGACTATCTATATCAACCTTTAAAGTAGGTATCTAGTATACCTAATTTACGTTAAGATCAGTTAGCTCAAAAGCTGTACCTCACTGATTACTTTTTTTAAAAGGCCTGCTTCACCATCTAAAGATAAAATTTATCTGACAGATGGGTCATGCAGACATAGAAAACAAAAAATGTCTCTCCTGTTCCCGAAAGTTAAGGACACTGGAAGCTAATTTCTGAACTTAATGCATATCCGCATAATCTGTGCCCGATGTAGTTTTGGCCTGTATAAACATTTTGAGGATTAGATGCTACAGTATCCTTAATCATCAGGAACAGGAAAGACAATTTTGAACCTAATTCTGTGTATGACTCAGATATTTTATACCTGTCTCTGTCTAAAACGTCATGTTTTATGAAATAGACATAGGTTTATCTGTCAGTTAAATTTTATCTATAGATGCTGAAACGGGCACTTAATAAAGCAACGTTATGCTATCTACACACCAAAGCCGCCGGCATGCCGCCGGGCTAGGCCAGCGGCTTTACGTCATACGAATACCATTACGTTCAAATATCAATATCATTTGTCTGAAATTCTGAATAAAGATATACATACCTATATATTATGTAAACCGAGTAGAATATATGAAGTAATTCGATGTCCCGACCAGATAGCGAGCGTTTTGATTTATAAGAGGAAATATAAAATTGAAAGTTGCCATCAAAAGATAGGATTTCCGATAGAATAACAATTGCAGTAGCATGAATGTGGATTCTGATTTACTACGATTATAAATTTTGATTTAATATTCGAATATATGAAATTGAATATACAGGTTGAAGTGATAAATAACCTATAGCATATGAATGTATTTTTAAATAGAAACAATTTTTTTTGAGAGATATTATGGTTCGGTATATTAAAAACCATTTAGTGCCCATACTCTAGCCAGGTCCATGCTAAATATTTACGTCTCTATACTATACTTATGTAGTTCGTCTAAAATTTAATCCAATCAGAATATGTAATGGTCCACATTTTCGTTTTTAAAAAAGATAGCCTACCAAGAAGAATCATTAAAGACCTTTCCAGAAATTGACTTCAAAAAACCATAAACTAAAACTATAATAAACTAGCAAGTTTTTTTTTATAAACGATAGTGTAATAAGCGACAGCACAGAGTAATGCAAACCGTGATCTGTTTAGTAGCGCAAGATATGGGTCAACACTGTCCAAACGGCCGGCCGGTGTTTCGCAACGTTATTACCCTGTACACGTGCTATGAAAACGTATCGTTAAAGAAAATGATCATAGAATATAATCTTTTTGGAGCTAGAACTTTTTGGTTCTTGCTGGCTGGTTGGGAATTTCGAATTTCGAAATCTTATTGGTTATGAACATTGAAATGTCATATTTATTGATAGATTTATAAACTTTTTGATTTCCCTTTATTAAGGCAAATACGCAAACCGCGCGATGCCAATATATACGTAGTCGGGTCATAAGTTCTGTCACATGACAAAAGTGTAATAAATAATACAACGAAATATGTATGACAATATTTATATATCAAATGAAAGATAAAAAAATATAGATTAAAATAACAATTAAATTATTCAAGATGACCTCCTTTATTTTTGATGCACGCCTCTAATTTACGAGGCCAGTCATCAATAGACGTATGCACCGACGTCCATATCAATATCGGCCACTGCTTTAATCAGGGATGCTTTGAGAGACTCCAAATTTCGATGAGGTTTAGAGCAGACCTTCTCCTCTAAATACTGCCATATTTTATAATCCAAGGGATTCAAGTCTGGGCTGGAGAGGGCCAATCTTCGTGCCTTATGAAGTCAAAGTCGCGTGCGGCGAACCAGTTTTGTGTTCTTTGCCTTGTGAGCTGGCGCAGAGTCTTGTTGGAACACCCAGTGCCTATTTTCGAACATTGTCTTAGAAAGAGGTTCCTCAGCCTTTGTTAGGACTGTATTTTGATATACTAGTGCACTGGTTTTTACTCCTTTATCACAAAAATACATCTCGTCTCGTCTTCGTACGGTAAACGAACCTCAACGTAATTTGCAAATTTTTCAGCAAATTAAAAATCGTAGTTGGCGCGTAACCGCAACGGTGCAAAGCAATTACTGCGACCCTGTCTTCTTACCGCGTCCAGTCCATTTTTAAAAATGAAGAGAATCACAGATTAACTACGCTAATGTATTGTTTAAATATTCAAATTTCGAATGCCTTTTATATTTTTTTTCAGTCGTGTTCTAAATTTGTAATTTGAAGTGTGTGACAGAACTTATGGCCTGACTACGTATATAAAAACTTTTTGATGACAAACTAATATCTAGTCATGACAAAATAAGTCAGTTTCATAATTAATTATAGCCTTTATGTGTTTGTTATTCTAATGTATAAGCTACAATATTGCCGAGTTTCAAAGTTCAGTATTTTTTGCGTAAAACAGTAACAGATATTGACATTTATAATATTAGCAGGAAGTAGGATTTGAGGTTAACTCACAAAATCTTCAGTTCTAATTATTCTTTTGTAAAATAAAGATACATTAGCTTCAAGATACGTCTTAACACCTAGGGAATCACTCGAGCCAACTAAGACAACTAAGGAATAGCTGTTTAAAGTTCTAATTATAGCTGCAACTGGAAACTCTATGTTAATTAGCTCAGATTTGGGCTGTTGTGCTAATGAGGATGTATTAAAAGAATAAACAAACATATAGGATCTTTTTTGTGGTTCATTTTTGACACATTACTGTAGCATAGTAAAAGAAGTAGGTACCTGCTTACTCTCTGTTTCGTAGGAGATATAATACCTACCTACTTACCTACCATATTTCTAGCTTTTAAAATTGTATAGCTTTTGTAACTAAAGCTAGATTCGGATTTTTTCCTGACATAACTAACATAATCTTAAGAAAATTATACTAGTCAGCTATTAATTAATGGATTGTAACTAATGGAGTGTCTATTTTTGCAACAACTGGGGCCCAAGTCTTTTAATTTACTTACAATATTTTCAGTTGTGCGTCGGCAGAGTGTCATGACATTTTTTGACACATTTGGTATTCTGCTAGACAAAAGCATAAATCTGATGTGTCAAAAACGACAATGACACTCTCGTTGACTCTCTGTCAACACACGACTGAGGATCTTGTAAATAAGCAGACTTGGGCCCCTGTTACACAACTACGATTATAGCAAATAAAACATACTTTACTTACTTAACCATTAGCGAAACCCGAAACACAAATTAAATTAGCATTAGTAAGGTCAACGTTAAACCTCAGTAATTAGTAATTTTATAGTTTATACGTAGTTACAAAGTTTATTTATTTACACTCATTACATTTTAGTTTAGATCATAACCCTTGCTGAAATGGGTTTAGATATACGGTTTTAAACGAACTGATTAAGGTCTGTCTACACAGATCCGGGCCGTGCCCAGGACGTGTATGGGCCGTGGCCTATCAGGAGGGAAAACAATACGTCGTCATCATGACAACGTGTCCGGGCCGTGTCCGGGACGTGTCAGGGATAAACTATCATTCCATACATTTTCTATGTATTCGTTCGCACACGTTGTCATGACGACTTATTGTTTTCCCTCCTGACAGGCCACGGCTTAGACACGTCCCGGGTACGGCCCGGATGTGTTTAGTTAGATAGACCTTAAAAGAGAGGAAGATCGTTTAATGTAAATGATTTTAACCTAACTTAATCTTTATTTATTTAATAGTTAATTGAAAGAAGAAATTACACAGAAACAGAAAAAAAGTAGTTATACAAAAGATACAGTATATTAGTTGCAGAAACGGTCTCAAGAGTTAATAATCCATTAAACATCATAAGGTCTTCTGATTTTAATAACTAACTGTAGTTATTTACTTTTTTTATTAGCCATTAAGATCCCACTGCTGGGCAAAGGCCTCCACCGCGACTTTCCATTTAACACGGTCTCCGGTAGCAACCTGCCATTCGCGTGAAAATGCATCCAGATCGTCTCTCCACCTTTTTCGGGGTCTACCTCGGTGTACGTGACCATCTAGTGGCGCCCATTCTGTTGTTATTTTGGCCCAACTTGGTCTGGATGTATTCTCCATTTTAATTTGGCAGCTTTGTTGCCCACGTTATTTACTTACAACTGATAAATCCATAGGTACATAACACCCTCGGTTTAAGAAAGACGTGGCATTTAAAAACTCGATAGCCTTTCAAAAAGTTTAAAAGTAAAGGAGGAAGGCTTTAAAATATAAACCTCATCCTCCCACAATATATCTCAGAAAATAGTCAGTTCATGCAGTCAGCGGGCTGATCAGCGTTTCACATAGGCAGGTTTAACATTTTATGCGTCATGACGTAATACTATCGGTCCTTATGTCCTCTTATGGTATCTACACACCACAGCCGCCGGCTTTTTTGACAGCTGCCATTCGTATGACGTAAAGCCGCCGGCCTAGCTCGGCGGCATGCCGGCGGCTTTGGTGTGTAGATAGCATTAAGCGCTAACCACACATGACAAAAATCGGTTACGTACAAATTGTATGAACTTGTTCACACAGCTAAAACTATGAGAAAACTTGGCGCAACCTTGGCAAGCTATCATAAACTCATTTGTATATGAAAAAAAATGGGGCCACTCCTTATATTTCTTCCTCATTGGATTCAACGCTCGCCGGCGGTGTGGCCTAAACTTCATACTTAGATAACATGTCAAACTGAAAATATTCTAGAACAAACTTTATATATTTTTAAAAGTAAACAAAAGACGGGTGGAATGGCTGACAGACAGTAAATAGCAGATAATAGGATAGCTTATAGCCATTTTGAGTAGGTTGTTAAGTAGGTGTTAGGGAATATGTCTTTGTTTCCCTTTACAATACAAAATAGTTTTCTTTTAAATAGTTTTAATAGAGTGACATAATATTAGAATTATAACTTCAAAAGGTGTATTCAAGTTCGTCTCCCTTTCGGTTTTAAAAGAAAGTGTTTCTAGTGACAATGTCACATCGGACTCATATTTGACACTGTTGAATTAATAAAATTTATCCAGATTGTGACATGTACCTATCTACATACATTTCTCAGTATAATACATAAATGATTTCTATTAAGTTTTCTTAAGTAAAATTGCACTGTAAAAATCCCATTTTTGCTAAATTACGAAATTATTACAATACAATATTGAAGCCAGTAACATGTGACATACATCGAATATCCTATATGTATACACTTATAACTAGGTTTTATCTGTGGCAAGGTCATTGATCGAAAACAAAAGAAAAACTAATAAAGAAAAACACAACAAGATGGCAAAGATTGTGCATATTCGAATTAGGAACATAGCTACGAGTAGGCCGCAATACACGAATAATATAGAAAGATCTGTGACAGTTGAAATTATTTACTTTTTTTGATTCATTTGTAACATTTTCTCGCTTTTTAATTTTTGAAGTCTATAATAAACCTTGTTTTTGGGATGTCTTTTCCAAAAATATTAAATCTGAAACGAATCACCATAATTTTTAATAAAATGCAAGAAAAAGTATACTTAAAAAACTCTACATGTGAGTTTCCTTTAGCTGTCAAAAAAGTACGATAGCCATAGATAAATAAACATCGGTTTACGTCCAAGAACGGTTGCTATATATCGTTAGATAACTCTGTCAAGACAATGTGAAAGACAACCATAAATTAATTTATTATTTTGGTAATTAAGTAATGCAACACTCGACAAAATGTCATTATTAAATGTCGTGATATTTTCCTATCTAAATGTTTTCATTTTATGTTACTCACTTTTTTTTCATAGACTTTTTTCAGTTCAAATGACTTGACTCTTCCACTATTGAAGACCTAGGTATTAAGTTAGATCTCCTTTTACAATTAAATTCAATACAATATTACACCAGTCAGAGTTCTTTCTAATGTGGTTGCGCTAATAACCGTAATCCACTCATGGGGAGCCGAAAATTTGTTTGTTTTCCACAATCCTGTGTTACGCTTATCTGTGGAAAGGGTTGTGTAGACGAGATAACTTCGTACTCGTAGCAAAAAGAAAGGCATAATTTTTAAAACCGCACTGAGACTTGCGTTTGAAAATTAAAGCGTAGATTCAAATGAATGTAGCTAATTTTATTTTTGAAGGCTTTTGCGTTCTGCTTTAAAAATTTAGTTAAAAAGAACAAAGAGTACAAAAAAACATTTTTTTGTTTTTTTTAATAGTAAAAGTAAATCCTTATTATGTTTACTAAGTACTTAGCCAATTTCTGGCGGTATTACAACGCACCAAATCCGCCCGTCTCTACCACATTAGAACGCTCTCGCTGTCCCTTGCAACTGCCATATGTTAATCGCCTAACACGATCCCAATCCACCCCGTATATTCGCAATTCGCATACATCCACCGTGTATGCTCACTTTCAGTATATTTCGTTAAATTAGCCGCCATTACCTTTTACTAAATGACCTCTCGTATTTTGAATGAATGTGTTTGTAAAAATTTATGAAAACCTCCTCATAGTGTGATGAAACGAATAGAAGTATTGTTTAGGGTTTTTATTTAATTGATTTTAGACAAAGATTGGTAGGTGTCTACTCTTTTTCTGTTTTTACGCCTTAGTTAGTAACTTATTAGTTTGCTAGGGTTCCAGCTGAAAATCAGTTGCTGTGGCCTGGAGTCGCAGCAATATACTGAGCTGGATGGCCCTTTCAGTATCGATCGAGACCGTCTAGTGTTAAGTCTTTTAATGTACTACATAATCTGTTTTGATTGGTACTGAATAAAATATTTTCTATTCTATTACAAAAACCATACATAAGTACATAAATATCCGTCACGCCTCTCTTCCATTGAGGTAGGCAGAGACCATTTCCTTCCACTTGCTACGCTCGAAACACACTTCTTTAGCCAAAAACCATTTTCTTAAAAAAGTGCATACTTACCTTTATTTAAAAAAAAGTAAGATTACTTAGGTGTCTGTCTACCCATGAATACCTAAACTACCCTTTTTCCAGTTCTTACTAAAACAAAACCAAAATGTAGAGCAAAGAGTAACTAACCTACCTTTTTAAATAAACACTAATTAACGTACTATTTTCGTTGTACAGGCATTGATTTGTATTTTGTCGGGTTATAATTATAGAGTTACTGCTTTTGATAGTGACTGAAAGGAGAGTAATTTCAAGGATACATAATTTTATAACTTCTCTTTTCTTTTCTGTCTTTTTGTACTGTCTTCTTGTAAAAAACTATTACTTAAATAAAAAATAAATGGGCATCTAAATATTTTTCGTAGAAAAGCCACCCCTTGCCATTTCTGAAACAATTAGCAAGTCTACTTGACCTAACCTCGATTTAAGCGTCCCACCTCATCATTTGTATATCCTATTCCGTCATTTAAGTATCTTACTTGGTCATTAGTACATTCTGCTGGTTATTTAGTGGGACATTATGACGTAATTTTCAGCGGTTCGGGCCTCCCGGAAGCTATAGACTTGGGGCGATTCGGAAAAAAATGTGATACTGAGAAAAGGTGGTAGGGATACGCAAGGGAAATTTTAGATGATTTCTTGTACCTTTTTCGTTATTTTTTTGGTTTTGGTTTAGTGGGAAAATTACTATATTTTTTAAATTGTTATTACAGCAGAAGTTTTGTTTAATTAAAAAGAGATTTTTTCTTTTTACATGAATCCAACTAACCTTACCTAAACTGCCTTCTGAAATATTTGACAATTCTTAAATAGGTATTTAATTTTAAGATTGTATTCGAGTTAATATTTTAGGAATACGTAGAATTTTATATTAAAAAATGCCCTACTAATTAAGCGCGCAAACCCTACTGATTTTCCCGCGCTTTCCCAACTGTCATTATGGCGCCCGATTGACGTCCAAATGGTAGCCAATCAACGCCAATCGTGACAGTTATTTTACGCGCCAGATGACGTTTTAAACTGCCAGCTTCAAAATTAAAAACAAAACAGTCAAATCGACTGTCATAACTTTTTTCCAACCATTTGTCTGTCATATCCGCGGGACAATGTGAAATTATTTCTCTAGGAGCGCACGTGTGTGTTTCTATTTTAGTTTTCGGCTGAATGTATTGGATTTAACTTTTTTTTTCAGTCGTTCAAATGTTTGTAATTTAATATATTTGTGATATTTTAGTTGACAGCTGTCAATCATTTCAGTCGTAACATGATTCTTTATTATATTTTTTTAAAAGTTACTTAAAAAGTCTGCTAATGGAAGGGATTGAATTTAATCACTATTTTAGGGTAGAAAAACTAACTTAAGTTATACTTAGTTTAAAGTCTAGAAACATAAGTTAAAAATATTTAGTAGAGTCAAATCTTATTCGAAATTCAAAGATGTCGGCATCTGTTCATCTACATTTATTTACTTTAAATATTACAATCAAACCACATCTGAGGATCAAAGAGACTACCATAATCATTATTAATCGGAATCATTTAACACCAAAAGCTCTATAATGGTAATATTAATAGCTGTTAGAATGCTAATGGCTATTTAAATAGCTTAAAACGGAGATTAGCCTGAACTAAACTATCCGAATGAGCTATTTTTGTAAGCTCCTTGATTCTTTTACACAATGGCACTACTATAGAACTTAACTACGGGTTACAATATCTCGAAAATATTTTATACCTAATGCTTTATTTTCTTGAAATGTATATTGATAGGTACCTAATATTTTCTATTAATATACTTAAACTATGAAAATATAATTTCAGTGTGAGTGGATTTAGTCAGCGCTTGAAATGAAATGAAATGTTTATTTAATCTTGTAGGACGAGTTTGACATCACATAAGACGGGTCATTTTTTTAAAGTTAATGCTAGATTCGCAAGAGTGCAGTTTTCCCCAGAGAAGAATCTAGCAAGAAACTCTGTTGGGTTGCTCTTTCAAATTTGGTTTTTCTTTCAAACTTAAAAAAATAAACAAAAAAATTACTTATGTGTGTCATTAGATTTCTTACTTACTGTTTATATCTTTCTACTATACCTACAGGTAAAAATATAGTAGGTAGTGCAATAGTTCTTTTTAAAAAAAAAAACGTTCGAAATTTTAAATATTCAATTCAATACAACAAAACATAGCATGTGCTCATTCCGTAACTCATTCAGTCTCTGTGGTAAAGTTACACTACAATGCTATTAAAAGATTTTAAAGCAATTAACACTTTTAGATACAAACTCTTTTGTAGCGTCTCCTTGGTTCGTTTCTGTTTGTTGACAGAAGTCATTTGGGGGTTAAAAAGTTGTGACTTTTTAATTTTAGAGCGTTTCATTTTTAAATAAGATCTGTACCTATTTTTATTTTTTAATCACTTTGAATAAAATGTTTTTTTTTTTATATTCAGTACATAAAACTTAAAAAAGAAAGTAAAGCGATTAGTCAAATAAGACAACAAATTAAAGGAGAACATTATAAATAACGCATGCGTGTTGCGATTGGAACAGCGTAAACCAGACATTGCTGTAAACGTCTGAAACTGATTTTAATGGCTGCCCTGTGACGTCATGACGTAACGTACTGAAAAATAATTTTGTTTTAATAGATAATCAAGGTATTTAGTGAAACTGCTTTAGTTGTATTGTAAGATTAACTGGATTGGCAGAATGACGGAGAAAATGCTCTTAGATAAGTAATTAATTCTTTTCTCAAAGATGATTTTCGGAAGAGACAATTTTTAGGAACGATGTTTTGGATTAAGAATAAATCACAGAAAAACAAAAGATGAAAAACAAAGGAACACAGAATTTTATAAGAGAATTACTTACTTTCATGTATTTTCATGGAGACCGTTAATATTTTATTTACTTGTCGTACATATTAAGAAGTTAATAAAATGAAGTATACACAAATTTTAAGTTTCGGTTGGTGTTAGCATTCATAGATATTTTAAAAAACACTTATAAAAAAATCAAAACCCGCACTCGACCTGAAAGAAACAATCTAGGCACAAATACAGGTAACCCAAAAGCCAAACACATCACACCTAGTCCTAAAACTTATGTGAAACTTAACAAGATATTACAAGATGGCTGACCGGACGCGATGACGTGAAAGGATCTTACAAATGGTGGGAGGAAATAGGGATGACGGCTGTATTACCGTAGTTTCTGATTGAATGTACGAATTTAAAGGGAATATTGGTATTATAGATTTTTTGCTGGGTCGCGAAGTGTCTCTTTTTAATGGTATATGATTTTTATACACCAAATACACAGTTAGGTACAGCACACATAACTTATCTACTTATTCTTATATTTACTTGTTCATTATTTCACTTGTCTTCATTTAAAATAATAATTATGATCACATTGTCGTATTCTTCTATAAAAACGTAAACGTAAGAAACATACATACTCGTTAATTCAGCACCTTTTTATTATTTGCAGTTCGAATTAATTTTTATAGTCCACAATGTCTTAATCAAATGGATTGTATTGGATAGTTAAAATGTCAAAAATCTTAGCGAAGAAGAAACCGCATAACATGACCAGTATTGACCAGCCCCCACAGCGTCCCTTTTATATACCTACTCAGGTATGCTAAGTACTCGCATTAAGCATATCAATACCAAACTCTAAAGCCAATATAATCCAGTATTACTACTTTAAGCGTTTCTCCACTCCAATCGCTTACCTTAATCGTTTTCGAACGTCCACCTCCTTAATTGGCCAGAAATGTCTTGAAATAACCCCGCTAAATGCATGCACGCTTCTGCAGTTGAAAGTTCGATAGGTTTATGTGCCTTCTAAATTTGGTTGGGTTATGTTTAAAGAGTCTTCCTTCTGGTGCAGTGTCGTTGAGTTAAATGTATGCGTTTTAGGCTAGGAAATGAAATTGTATTTTTAGTGAAATATTTGACGTGAAAGTTAATGTTTTAATAATTATGGGTTTTAAAAGTTATTTCATTTGAATTTATATTTTTTTAAAGTCATTTACATTACCATGGATTTACCGCGTCATTCAATAGATATAGTCACGATATAGTTGACGAAATAGATATGTCACTTTTTCACCGCTCATTTCGGCATACTGTCAGTTAAGTGAAAGAAAAAGTTGCGCTCCACCAAAAAATGACAAATGTTTTCATAGCATACAACGTCAATGGGCATTTTGATTAATATTGAATAAAAGAAGAAAATTAAGTTAGTACTACACCTACTTGATTACTTAACACTCAATTTCACCTTGTTACTTAACCTTTAAACTATGACTTTACTATTTACAAAACTAAAAATCAACTAAAATCTGACTTAAAACGTTATCCGCCATAGTTAAAATAATTCATGCAAATGTAAATGACGACCACAGCGTATAAGAATAGCTAACTTATGAAGAATACTCGAATTTGCATCCATTCAATGAGGCGAGGAGACAAAAATCGCACCAAACCCTCCTTGATAATAAAGTCTTGACCCAATTTACTAAATAATGCTATGTCCTATATTTTATAGGTGTTTTATAAACTACAATTTAAGTAAGTAACTCATGTATTCCTAGTTCAAGACTGTGCTACAATGAAATTTTGTATTGATATAATATAGTCACTATTTCATCAATCATCAAAGATGCATTATGGTGCTTCCACCTGCATGTTAAAAAACTCATAACATACAAAATACTTGTTAAAAAATGTTAAGAAATTTTTACAAACTTTTTTGTATAATGTTTGTTACAAAATGTTAGTAAACATTTTATAACATGCAATAAGGGAGCACCAAAGACATACATTGTTCAACCGTATTTGCTGGTAAAATTATGTGACAATAAAACCACTTTTGAAATAGGTACTGTGTTCAGATAATCGATTTAAATGGGAATATACTCGTAGTAGACCAAACCAAAGCTTTTTCAGCTGAAAATCCTTCGTTTTACCAATTTTTACTAACCATCAAAGGAAAAACTTGCCAATTTTAATTAACTGCCTAAAACAATGCCAAATTACTAACAGTCGGAAGAGGCCATCTTGTTTTTTTTTAAAAATGGCGTACTCGTGTTCACGTTGCATCTTAATTCACGAGTTGGCAAAGCCCGAGTCGAGATACAGCCTCACGTAGGGTTTGAAATATTAATTTTGCGCATTGGACACTCTTGTGGCCGGCCTGTAGTGCATTACAGGATCTATAGCCAAGAATTGTAAAAAAATTGGTTATAAACGAGTGTTATTTGGCTACTTAGTACAGCAAGTGAGAATTTTATAGGTAGGTACTTGTTTTGGATATTGAGAGAAAAATGTAGTTTTCGAGTTTGGCAGCTGAAAAACTTTTTCAGAATCTATATGAATTGGTAATTTTGAAAACGTGGTTCATTTGTGGTTCTACTCTATATTGTAGACGTGTTTGGACTTAAACATACAGGGTGTCCCATAAATAGGCCGACAAACTGACACCGGAGGTAGATGGACTTATGGTGCATCAAATAAGCCTAACATGCCCATAGAAAAGTGTTATGAGTATTGAGTTAAGGTATCTACACACCAAAGCCGGCGGCCCGGCGGCACGAGCCGCCGGTCTAGGCCGGCGGCCTCATTTTGCAACAAGCATGCCGGCGGCGGCACAGCAATGTCGCCGGCTTGGCAGCAGGCCGCCGGCATAACCCGCCGGCCTAGGCCACTACATACATACCAAAGCCGCCGGCACGCTGCCGAGCTAGGCCGGCAGATGTCAAAAGCCACTAGAAGTGGGATAAAACTTTATTTTGTTATCACTGTGACTGTTGTTCCAGTTCCAAGAAAATCACAGTGAAAAATCACCGTGATTTTGTCACGTCGATCACTCCGATCACTAAGTATGAAATGGAATTGGTTAATGATTCCTGTGATTAAATATTACTTAACAACACTGTCACAGGCTTGGGACTGTCTTTTTAAGATTCTTTACATTAGTATCTCCTGTTTATAAATTTACTGACTGAACATTTTCCGAAGTTGAGAAGGAACATAATATGTTATTTTGGATGTTGTTATTTCGTGACCAGTCACAGTCATAACATGCGACTCCAGATCACGGTGATTTTTTCACCGTTACGTCATTTATCACTCATCTCTAAATGCCGCCGGCCCAGCCCGGCGGCTTGTGCCGCGACCCGCGGACATGCCGCCGGCATGTCATCGGCATGTCGGCGGTTTTTAACAAAATAACGCAACCCGGTTTACGTTGTTTTGTCGTGCACATGCTCAATCGATTATTTATACCTTGGTCTATCTGTATAAGTAGTTAAAATATTTTTTTAACCTCTCTATAAGAAAAACAAAATCACGTACTATTTGCGACCTAAAATTGCCGAATGTGTCATGAAAGAATAACGTAGGTAAGCTATGGTTGCGTTCTTTTGCCACGACATTAAACGTCCGACTATGATACAACGCAAATTTGTTTCCACGCGAAAATGTGAGCTGTTATCATTTCTTTAAGTTTTAATACATTAACCCATGAAAGAGATTTGAGCCGATTTTTACGGTTTAAATACTTAAACTCTTGGTTAAGTCTCTAGAGTGCCAGTTTACGAAGGTAGACAATCTTGTCACGTGGCTGAAAAGTTTATTTTATGTGCGTACAATTTTTTTATTGTTTTTAACATTTTATTTTTTCTGGCTTAGGTAAGGCAACAAGCAAGATTTTATAAAAATCGTTCGGCAAGACATAGAATAACTGAGCAATCAAAAATACGACTCAAAAAACTTAATCTCGATTTTCTCAAAACAGCAGTTTTTGGGATACGTTATTTTGTCATGAGAGGGCAGAATGACAGATGTCAAAAGCCGTCAGCCAGGTCGGCGGCATGTGCCGCGCGGCAAATGCCGGCGGCGTTTCCGCGCGGCACAACTCGGCGGCCTGGCCGCGCTGCACATGCGCGGCACAACCCGACGGCGGCGGCTTGTTGTCATACTGTCATACGAATGGCAGATGCCAAAAGCCGCCAGGTTTCAAACCAAAGATTTTCAAACCTGCGCTCAATGTGACCGTTTTTGGTATTAAGTACTAAATTGATATATTTGAGACTCCAACTATATTTTTAGTATCTAAGTATATTATTTTCGGTATAATATTGGTACAATTTTAAATGTCACACCACACATGCTGTTTTTTTGGTATAGATATTTAATTCACCTTCATACAGCTACTACAATTAATCAACAATTTTCATTTCAAAAGTGTATTTTATTTGCGATATTTTCAAAATGTGAAGTAATCATTTTAGTTTAGCTGAGTTTCCTTTGAAGATTTCCTTGGTAGATTTGTAAATTTTGAAACGGTCACACTGCCCGCGACGCTCCTTCAGTTGCCCGCCGGCAAGGAACTTGAACTTAGAAATTATCCGGTCGAATTGAGAAACCTCTTCCTTTTTTGAAGTCGTTTAAAAATCATCACTGTCAATCTTATCTCTATTCAATCTATTCAATCAATTTTATCATAGATTATTTTACAACATTCAAAAAATATCAAACATATTCAGTGAGAAAAATACAATTTCGATTAGTTAGTAATACGTTCTTTTTTTTTCATAACAAAGGTAAATTCTTGAATTTGAAGTGGAAACACTGAACAAAAGTGTCAAATGAGCTAAATGCTATAAAATAGAAAAAGACACGAAAAAGACGGAGGTTAATAAATCTAGTAAAACCTCCTTTAATGTTTTTCTCTTTTTTTTGGTTCTTTATATTCATTACTTATTATGTTTTTTTTTACTTTTTTTTTTCTTTGTGACGTATTCAAGTGTAAAAATATTACCTACGAATACATTATTTTTGAAATTTTGACCTTATTGAAACTTTTTCACTTTTTGTCTATGAACTTGGCTTCCAGCTAGTTTGAGTATAGAATATATAAGGAGGTGCCATACCGTCTGGATCTGCGTGCTTGGTCTGGCGCAAAATTACTACCTTTTTGTATGGAATTTCTTATCGTTTGACAGGCCATCTACCAAGAAAACTATGAGAAAACTTGGCGCAACCTTGGCACGCTGTCATAAACTCATTTGTATATGAAAAAAAATGGGGCCACTCCCTATATCTAGCTAACATGACGTGACTTTTCACGTCATATAAAAAGAAGGCTGATAGACGTACAAAATTAGGCGCTTTTTGTAGGGTTGCGTGTGCAGTTTTTATCGATATCGTTATCGATAACTTTTTAAACTAAAAAGCAAACCCGCATTTGCCCTTGTCGCATTACCAATAGAGTGACGTGACCATAGATGAATATATTGAGTGACTGACTATCAATGGGAATATCCTACTTGTCGGAACATACACAGTATCGATAACCCTCTAGGTCGCTACCTAGTAATCCGCTGAATTATGTTATATTGCAAGTGCAATACATCATTTTGAACCTCACTAAGGCTTGCCTGTCGAAAGCTCCTGAATGGTCGTAGGATCTAAGTTTTTTCACATTTCAGTGTGTCCTATGATCAGTGCCCAGCAAATTTTATAAATAACCTATATACAAGGCTCCAGTGTAATGTTGGTAAACATAAACGGCAACTTAGAAATAACATCAAGAATCACTATCAATAAATAAATATACAAGAAGATTCTGATGAGAAAGAATAAATGCTATTTCATCATGTCAGCTTATGGACGTTTACTGCTGAAGAAAAGCTGTTTATTAACATTCAATAAAAAAGATGATTTTTAGACGTACCTAGGTATACACTACCACAGTACTATCAACATTTTTTCTATCTAATTTTTACTCTTATCGATAAGAGCCTTTAATCATCTTACACACATCACTATGCCGCTTCATAAAGAACTACGTTTGTGTAAGCGAAATAAACATAGACAAACATTTTATTGTTATAGACCTCATTTTGATGCGCTTGGATTTTTTAAAATATATCAGAATGATAGATATTATGTATGCCAAGCTCGTCTGTCATGTTATGAATGTCAATGCCATCACTGTCATGTCACGACCACGTCACGACTGACATGCCGCGACTCTCGTGCCGCCGTCTGTGCCGGCGGCCTGTGCCGCCGGCTTTGCAACTTGCAACATTCAAAAGCCGCCGTCACAATCCGCCGACCTGAAGCCGCCGGGTTCGTGCCGCCGGGCCGCCGGCTTTGGTGTGTAGATAGCTTTAGACCAGTTTTAGTGATTTTTGAAAAAAGAACCACTTTTTGATGGTTTTTGTATCAGAGAGCGATTAATATTCAATTAATTAAAAAGAAAAGTACGTTAACGACTTCGTCTATAGGTACACTTCTTTTTGTAAAGTTGTTTATTTTATTTTTTTCATCTTTTTGTAAATAATTGTATTTTATGTATTGTGTGTGTTTGTATTTTGTATATTAAATCAATGAATTGCTCAAAACATAAACTTTTCATAAAATATAGTTACGAGTAGTATGTAGTCTTAATTATTTTAACTCGGACATAGTATCGCACTATCTCTTTCTTGTAGTTTCTCAGAGTTTATGTATGCAAGAGAATTTAGAATTAAGTTTCATTAAATCTTGAACAATAGTATACTAAGTGCATAATACACTCTACAAACTTTCTATTCGACAGTTGAAATAGTTAATAAACTGTATAATTGTGGAATAAAGCGACATCTTCCGCAGTAATTAGTTTAATTAAAGTTTTGTATACATTTACGTAAAAATAAATCTCAATAAATAAAACTCGACAAAAACAGGCAGGTAGTTTATACCTACATGCATTTTCATTCCAAATTCGAAAGTTAAAAAAAAACAAAATGAGTTTATTCAAAATTGGAACACCGTTTACACTTTTTGAACGTTACTTTCAAAACTAAAACTACTACTACTTAGGGGGAAGTGGGGCACATTGATACACAAAAATTCAAACTCCGTTTTAATACACAAATGTCAACATATTTGATCATTTTTTTTGCCGGGTGCATGGCCTGATATGTTAACTTATAATTAAGTTTAAAAAAAGCTGATAGAAACGAATAGGGAAAAAGTTATGGCGACTTTTATAAAAAATGGATTTTGTATCATTCTGCCCCACCGGTGGGGCACCTTGATACAGAGAGTGGGGCAGCTTAATGCGTATTTTATTTCCGTAAATATTATAATATTTTTTCAAAATAAATCGTTATATTACTTAAATTGACCAAATAAAAAGCAAATAATGCTTGGTATCTGAAAAAATCACGTTATTTATTAGTTATTATTCGTATTAACGATAATCACAATCAGCCTAATAATGAAATGAGCTAGGAAATAAAATTGTCATCAAAAATCTAGAATTTATCAAGATCTTAAACATATAATTAAACATAATTACTCAGTAATCAGCCTAAAAGTACTACAGAATTGGGCATAGTGAAATATAGAAATAACAAAATAAAATCCTCTATCAAAATTATAGGAACTTTTTCTTAAAACTCATAATCAAAAACATCACAAAACTGAAATCCTAAACGATTTTTTCACATTTCTCTGCTTAACTTTAAAAGTCCGGACCATTTTCTATAATAAATGAGATTTTTAAGACTACTTTAAATACTAACGGGGCACTTTAATGCACTAAAGGGGCACTTAAATACACTAACGGGGCAGATTGATACGTATCATTCTGCCCCGCGCTTTACTGTATCATAGTGCCCCAAGGGACTATATTCACGAAAAAGTAATTTATTATTTTTTAAATCAATGTATTAAATAAACATATTAAATAACATTTATTAAAGTATAAACGTACTTTTGGTAAAATAAAACTATGAAAACAACTAATAATATGGAGCTGAGACACAAACACATTGCTCTTAAAATTTTAGTTGTCGGTCCCAAAAACACGTTTGTGCCTGTAAAAGCAAAACGGCGAATAGGCGGCGAGCATCGTCACAACTATCATCCTTGTGGATGTCCTTGAGCGTTCTAATGATGTATCCGTGTTCGTATCGTTTTTCAGTATTTCAAAACAGGTACTGTATCAATGTGCCCCGAGTATCAATGTGCCCCGCCTCCCCCTAAGTACTTCATTACCTGTATAAACTAAATGAGAAACAGCAAGACACCTAACTGCACAGAGCTTAACTTACACATTATATTCATGGCTAAAAAACAAAAGAACAAAAAAAAAATCGTGAGGAAACCTGCATACACCAGAGAAGAAATTCGAAGGTGTATGTGAAATCCGCCAACCCGCACTTGGCCAGCGTGGTGGATTACGGCCTAAACAGAAATATTCTTAAACAAAAAAATGTAGCCACAAAAGATTACGCAAACCCTCTCTGAAATATTTCGAATGATTCCTAAGTGGGTATTCCAAGTAGGTATAACATCGGAAACAGTAGCATTTCTGGAGGCTAATGACGACTGGGCTTCGTTTAATACTGTCATCAATAGCATATAAATCTATTTAAGTATACAAAGCGATGTAAATCAGAGAACGACGCCAATGAGGCTTTGGGGGCAGGGAGGGATGAAGGGAAAATCGTGGGGCCTAATTTAAAATCTTCTTTTTCTGGAGCCGTTTGTGTTCTATTACTGGGCAAAGGCTCTCTTTCTCTACGATTCTGATGCTAAACCGTATCTTACTATATATATCTTATATTATTTAGCCAATAGGCATGATGACTTAAAAAAATTGTTTATCCATCACATGGATTATTTTTAAATATTCGACATGTATTTTTATTTTAAACATAAATTGACAAAGATATACCTACTGGGTTAAAGTTGCTCGTGACGTCACGCCTAGGTACGATTTTTACCTAGGAGTCAATACCCCCCACTCCGTAACTTTGATGCTCTGTATCTTTGTATTTATTTATGTATTTGGTCAGGTAAAAAATGTGTTTCAAATATTTTTTAATAGCCTAAAAGACGGACTAATTATTTTTTTAAATTATTTAATGTAAGTAGTCATCATCCCTATTGTGTCTCACTGCTGGGTAAAGGCCTTTCTTACTCAATGTAAATAAATTTTTTTGTAGATAGTTATTTCTGCTCATCTTATTTAAAATTCGAAAAGTTTGTCTTTTGTCAATATTTTCAAATTCTCTTCTCTTTTGATTTGAATAGTAGTGGAATATGCTAGATAGGTACCAGTAAGACTACGGACTAATGACTATCACTCAATTAAATATTTGAGGTCTTATTATGAGGCCCTTTTCATAACAGAGGGTCCACAAAACCTTAATAATGAAGTCCACAACTGTCAGCAATTCGTATCGGAATAATCTTGGGGTTTTTATTTTGTCGCAGCGAGGGTTCGCATAATGACGGTTTTATGCCGGATCTACAATGTTAATAGTTTCTATACATAGCTATATTTATAACTGGAGATAAGCCATGAAAAGGCACGTTTGCGGAAAGAATGACTAGATTCTTCAAGTTCTATAAAATGTTGTTCTATTAATTGAAAATAGTGGAATATGAGGCTTTTGTCCAGCATTACGTCACTATCAAACATTTTCTATGACATTTTTGACAGATGAAGGCCGCCGGCCTTGATGTGTAGATACCATTAGGTACCGATTTAAAAAAAATAGATTTATTCATTTATATACTTAAGAGTCTTTTGTCGGTGGAGTAATCGCCATTTTTACCTTTCTTCTGCCAACAATTGACTTCCTAATACGACACGCAGTAAGAAAATAGATTTAAATAAAATAGTCATAGGAGTTATACTCGTTTCTTTCTGTCAGCTATACAGGTAGTGAAGCGGTAGTAGTTTTAGATAAAAAATAACGTTCAAAAAGTACTTATACATGTGCCAATTTTGAAATAATACATTCTTACTTTAAATACCTAGATAAGTTTAACCTCTCACATCCCACTGACCCATTATAAACCCAGACACAATAGATTTTCTATTGTTCTTTTTTTTCTGGGATCTGAAAGATTATTAACTAAAGAAACAATCCATAAATGAAACTTAAATAACAATGAAAACATTATGTAACTGGTAAAATAATGAGTTTCGAAGGCATTAGTGCGGTCTGTAACGAGCTCCGAATATTGACATGCATTTAGCGTACATGCTATAACTCATTCGTATATCGGACCATTAGTTCACTACATTTCCCACAGTTTCGTGTGAACTACTCTAATCAGATGAGGTTCAAGGTGTTTTGGTAGACTTTGAAGATGTTACAGGCTTCTTTTGTTTAATATTACATTTATTTTTTACGCTAGAAGCATTATAGGACATTTTTACTTAGAACTACTTGAAAATGTCTACTTTATTTTGACCACAGCATAAAAATCTTGTTGTTTTTCAAAACATAACCTAAGCCTAACTAACCTATAAAGCCATAGTCTCATTATAATACTGAGTGAATATTTAAGCCGCCGACGAAGTCGCGTTTAATTTAAGGCTTCGAAGGACTCTTGACGTATCTCACGGACATCACGATATCAAGTGGACGAATCCAACGGCCTTTGTACGAAAATCTCAAGAAGCCACGACGTCGTTTTACGTCTAGCACTGCCTATCTTACGGTATTGATTTGCTCCGAATTTCTGATAAACGATTTGTAGGAAACTTCCAAAGGCCAAGTTATGGACACCCTAAACCGACGTGCATGTATGAGGCGACTGGTGTGGGTGAAGCGAAGGAAATGTGTTTGGATCGTAGCAAGTGGAATGAATGTGGAATGAATGGTCTCTGCGAACCACGATAGGAAAGACTCGTGACAGATAATGATATTCTTTTTTCTAAAGCTGTCGCTAGATTTGCGAGGTACCGGTTTTCCCCAAGAAAAATCTAACAAGAAACTCTGAGGTCCAAGTCTGCTAATTTAAAATATTAATTGAAACATTTGGTATTGTGCTAAACAATGGCTTACACTGATTGCGACCAACATCACAAATTACATTGACACTCTGCCGACACACAACTGAGAATGTTGTAAATTATTAGATCTGGACCCTGTTTCATTTAGATGCAACTTACCAAGATTTTTCCATACAATAAACATAACCCTCAAAAACTCCGCGGGAGTACATAAAACCGTACTGTTTAATCAGAAGTAAGACATCGATCGTTCGGAGCATGAACCGCGATAATTTCGAGTACAATTTATTTATACTTAAACTTCCTACACACTAAAATAGACCGTCTGGCCATCGTTTTTACCGACTTGAAGCTTTAGGGTTGGGAATACTTGTATTTTGGCGATGTTTTTAATCATACTTGTGAAAAATACTTGATAGCGACAGGCGGCGATTAAGTGGACTGTAAATGAAACTAAATGCTTGTGAAAAACTTTAAAATGCTGTTTATGTTTATTCGACCAATTTTACACAAAAACAAACAAGATAACAGAGAAATATTTTCAATAACAAAAGTAATATCAAAAAAAAACGAAAAGTAAAAATCATAAAAAAAAACATAGACAAATACGACGGAGGTCGCATCACCGCTGGGTTGCTAACAATACTTCTTAGTTACTTTTCAGTAGAGTTTTAGCCTAGCAATTCCTATCATTTACCTACATTGTCAAAAACACTGAATTGTATAATCCGACTAAATACAAATCAATGCTAATAGTATGAAAATTGCGACGTTGATGGTGTTTTTGTGTGTAGTACTTAGTACTGTATTTGAAAAAAAAACATGAGTTTAGTTGAGAGTAATTCATTCACCAAAGACGATACTTTAACATTACTCATTTGTTTTTATAAAACGCCAAATGCATGGTGCAAAACTATCATTTTAACTAGGTACTGTAATGTCAATGTATTAAAAAAACAAAGATGGCCTTTTCTCCACCGACAAGAACCTGGATCTTTTTTTTTTTATTTGGCTTCCATGCTAGGCGCATATTTTGCCACCGTCAAAAACAAAGAATGAATGAATCTCAATGTGAAAAAGAACATCGATATATTAAGAATTTGAATAATTTCTCTCCCAACACTAGGCAAACGTATTCTTTCCATTCAGCCACCGAAAGCAATGTTACCAGCCCGAAAAATAAACCGATTTGTTAAAACAATTTACGATTGTAAATAATTGTAACGTTAGCTGTGTTACTAATCAAGGATTCGCCAAAATCAAGGTTGTTTCTTACCGAATGTTATTTAACTATCATTTAGTTCGGTTGTTTGTTTTCTCTTGTCAATTTGATGCTGAGCATTGGGCCGTATTGACTGTTTTATAGTTAGAATTCTATCGACTAGAAAAGTTACATTATTAAGTAGGAGCGCTCGCTTTTCTCTTAATATTGCTATGTTTTTTCCTTTTAAACATAGATTTTGGAGGTTTTTGGACCTATGTAAGCAAGTAAAACACACCTCTTTCACTTCATCCATACTCATCAGTCGCCTCATACAAGCCCGTCGGTTTAGGGTACTCTTGATTTGGCCTTTCTTGAATAAGTCCCCGATTTGATCGAGGTACGTTCGTAAGAGGTGTGTTTGGATCGAAGCAAGTGGAAGGAAGTGGTCTCTGCCTACCTCACTGGGAGAGAGGCGTGACGGATATGTATGTAAGCAAGTAGGTAAGTAACAAGATAGGTATTTGCATACATACATACATAGGTACATATCTGTCACGCCTCTTTCCTATCAGGGTAGGTAGAGACCATTTCCCTCCACTTGCTATGATCCAAACAAACATCTTTCGATGCATCCACATTCATCAATCGCTTCATACATGTAAGTCGGTTTGGGGAAGGTACTCTTGACTAAAGTAAAGTCTTCTTGAGAAGGCTTAGTAAAGGATATACATAAACAACATATACTATAAGGCCAAGTTCAAAATCATAAAAAAAAAATTGTACCCTGATACTATCAGCTGGTGCATTTTGTATGGGGAGTTCAAATTTTTTTAAACCATTTCTGACTTGGTCCCATAGTAAAAGTTGTTTGTTATCACGAGTACATACATACATATCCTTTGCTATCGATCGCTAATTTAAAGTCACCCTATAGACGTCATTAGCCTAGTCAAGCATACGATCCTAAATGAGAAACCATAAGAATTGTTTCCCTTGCAAGAAGCAAAACAACACGACCATTTTAAGTAGGTAATTATTAATTACGCGGCTTTATTTAAAGCTCGCATATCCGCTCGTTAGTCGGGTAATACGGATTTAGCTTCAGCCGACAGTTTTTTGTTTATTTCCTTCATTTTGATGCACTTTTTTAATGGCGCTCGTTTGAATTAAGATTTGTCGGAATATTTGGGGAAAATAACAGATTTTGTTAAAAAGGGGGAATTTTGGGGTTTAGTGTTTTTATTGGAATATTTATTTAGGTTCAGATTGAAACACGATAACCACGAAGTTACACCTACTTCAATTATTTTTAATAAATTTTGAGCTTATCACCAATACAATATTTCGATCTGTCTGACACTTACATTTAAAGCTTCTAAACTACTGTATCTTTCTTTTATTGAAAAAATTTAGTGTAGAAAAAACATTTTACGGCTGTGAAAAAGATCGTAGAATATAAATATATTCTACCAACCTTTAAAAAAATCAGTGATAACCAATGCAGTAAAAAATGCAAGCAAAAGCTAATCCATAAAACACCTACCATACTATTTCCAATCCCTTTTTTGTAACAGAAAAAACTTTTTTGCAAACAGCGAGGCAAATCCTAACCTATAAAATACCTACACGCCGATGACGTCACAAAAACAAATGGCTACCGATTCACATCTCAGTAAATATTCTAGTAACAAAAAGGACATGTGATGGCTCGATGTGATAACTCTATCGATTTGACACCCGCTGACTTTTGCCAGCTTCGGAGCTCAGGAACTGCGAACCAGTAAATTGTAGTTCCGTATTCCTATGTTCACTTGATATTTTGTGAGTTTTCGTAACAGATTTTGTGTTATTCGGCTTGGGGTTTCGTTAAATGCAGGGGCCCTAAGTCTGCTAATTTAAAATAGCCTCAGTTGTGTGTTGGCAGTGTCAATGGCATTTTTGACACATTTGGTATTCTATACTAAACAATGGCTTACACTGATTGCAACCAAATGTGTTAAGAAATAACATTGAGAGAAGCCTAAACTTTACTCAATTGTGTTCATTTATAGCCCCACTGAACCAGACACCATATATTTTCCGCATTTGCAAAAAAACCCTAACTAAAACATGAATTTTCCAGCTTCGGTATACCTACATACCTACATATCTGTCACGCTTCTTTCCCATCGGGCAAGGCAGAGACCATCCTAGCAGAGACTTGCTACGATCCAAAACATAGTAAAACTTTGATCCCGAAAAATCCCCAAAAACTGCATATTCAACAAAAATAGAAAAAGTCCACTGCCATAATTCACCTGTAAGCTATAAGACAGAGCTATAAATGTGGTCAGGGCTTACATTTTATAAATCGTAGCGATTTCAGATCCGTACCATTGCCAAGTTTGCGTTTGAAATAATTCTTTCCGCACAATCTGAAAGTTAGCGATAAGTCTACTATTTATTTACTTTTACCTCTATTTATCTAACTAAATAGTTTGATATCGGGTGTTCTTTATTTAGACGTGAACTTGGCTATTTTAGATCAATCTAGGGGATCTAGGTTTGTAGGTTTTTGTTTCTTAATTTATTTAAGGTCTATTATTAGTAGATATCAAAAATATACAAATACATAGTGAGTAATGGATATCATTAATATGTTGGAAACATCTCTGAATCATGTTAAAGTAGCTCAAATTATTGAATGTTATAATAAAGGTCTATCTACACAGATCCGGGCCGCGGCCTGTCAGAAGGGAAAAAATACGTCGTCATGACAACGTGTGTGAACGAAGCCATAGAAAATGTATGGAATTATTTTCCCTGACACGTCCCGGACACGGCCCGGATTTGTGTAGATAGACTATATAATCTAGATTTGTGGTTTTTTGTTTCTTATTTTATTCATAGAGTCAGTTTCGTTTTGTTGGATGATGTAGAGTTTAATCGTCAAACAAAACAAAACTTTTCCCGTATTTGTCGTACTTACTTAGTTAAAAACAACCAACAACATTTTCTTTGTGTCCTCATCATTGTCATATTAAGCATGAGGAGCGTCGCTCTTGTCGGTGGAGCCTTCCCCACTCTGCTCTATTCTCTGCCGTCCGTTTGAGCACCTGGGATCCAAGTTTGCTAATTTAAAATAGCCTCAGTTTTAATTTTTTCGCAATCACTGAGCTATTGTTTAGCAGAATACCAAATGTGTCAAAAATGCCATTGACACTCTGCTGGCACTGGCACACAACTGACAATATTGTAAATTAGCAGACTTAGGCCGCTGATACGACACAACTTCTATTCCCTTTTTTATTTGATGTATGTTTTTCAAAAAATCCAATTTCGACCTTGTGTTTTGGAGCTACTTATTCAGTTTCATGTGGCTCCTGACTTTCCAGAGAAAGTACAAAAAAGCCAGCATAAACACATTCTTTTCATTTTCATTTCCTATAACTCTAATTCTCCATCCATTATGTCCAACATCCTGTTAACAATACAACATTATATATTATCTAAATTCTGTTATTAACCACGCTTGTCTGCACTCTATTACATAAGCCATAAGGCTTTATTTACGTAAGAATCGTAAATTATAGTTAAATGTGTGTCTAGTAACGTATATGCTGGGGGCCGATTCTACTAATTACCAAATGCACAAATGGTGTCTCTCTAGAATGTGAGTTGTACGATTTTACCATTTTGGTATTCTACTAACGGATGAATTGACAACGACAAATAAAGACGAAACATACCTAACCTAACTACTACTCTTTGCTCTATTCGGTAGTCTACTCCATAATTTAACAAAAGTGGCAGTTCCAAACGGCATTCTCTTCGCTATTTGACATTTATCCAGTCATCGGACTGTCAAAAATGTCGTGGAACTTAGCACTACCAAATTTGTCACCTATCGCAAAGGAATGTGAATGTGTTGACAATAGTTGGTTGCTTCATTTTATTATAATTATTCATACAGTAATGCTTTCTTAGTGTTAACGGACGCGAATTGAGTGATTCAAAACCAACGAAAAGTTTGCCTACGAAAACGACATGAAGCGAAAGAAGGCTTCTGAAATTATTGAAATGCTTAATTTAGTAGAATTGGCCCCCTGGTATAAGCTCGTGTATGTGAAGTATAAAATATAAGTCGTGCATGTAAATGACCTGATTAGGACGCACTATGACTGTCTCATATTACAAAAAAGGGAATGGCGTATTTAGTTTAATCTTTTGGATGATTTTTTCATTGTTTTGTCGTAGAAAAGGATTGTTGAAGTTATTTGGAGTGTTAACGATGTTTTTTAAAGTTTTAGAAGTGAAATGAATTAGATGGTAAGATATGGTGTCAAGTCATCAAATCGTCATACATTTTATACATACATACATACAAATTCATACATACATACATACATACATACATACATACATACATACATACATACATACTTTCATACATACCTACATACCCGTCATGCCTCTTTCTCATCGTGGTAGGTAGAGACCACATCGCTGCACTTGCTACGATCCAAACACACTTCTTTCGCTTCATTCACATTCTTCGTTTTATAGATTTTATAGATATTATCCTAGTTTCAAAGAAATCTAGCCAAAACTTCACATCCTAATAGAATGTTTGGTCTCAGTTCAATGCACCGCTAACCCCGCGGCTGACAGGCGCGTGCGCATGATATCTGGCGTCGATCGATCGCTGGTCGCGCGCCAAATCCGGCGGGCGGGTCGGGGTATCCGTCAATTCAATTATGTAGTATTAATGCTTTTCGTATTTGACTACATATGCAAGATTTTGGAAACCTAAGGGCGGCCGTACACGGACTGGTTCAAGCGGTTGGTACCCGACTGCTTGCACGTAGGACCCTGTGCCTTTAGGTTTCTTGCCATTTCTTCCTCTTGGCTATACAGGTACCTAGTGAAGCGCTAGTGAAGGATAGATAAAAAAACAACATTAATAAAGTGTTAAACATGTGCTAATTTTGAAATAAATCATTTTTTAATTTTGAATTATTGAATCTTGTAGCCGCGACTACGTTGTGAATAATAGTCGTTTATTATCTGTTTGAGTGTCTCAACTGCTTAAATCAGTGTACGGCTGCCCTAAACATCTTATTGTAGGAATATGAGGCTTCCATTAAATGACCGAATCCGACATATCCCTACGACACCTTCAAACACGACAGTCTGGGAACCCCAGTACATACACATAAACAATTATATGTATAGCAACTTTCCAAACAGTTTATGCTGGTGTAGTAGGGCGTCTGGCTTTGCGCGTACGCATCGGGTGTTAACCCACTTGCGCGCGCTATTTTGAACGCGTTTAGCGCAACGGGTGATCCCTCGCATACATCATTGATCCATCTAATTTACCATTTTGAAGGTGTTGCCAATTTTTTTAATGCGAGTATTTTGTTTTAAAAACTCTTTGTTACCTTTTTTCTCGTTTTTCCTTGGAAATACACCTTTTTCTTTCATTTTTGTGTATGATGTACTTGTAGCTAAGTTATGCAATTGCAAAATTTTTGCTTAATGCTGTCTACACACCAAAGCTGCCGGTATGCCGCCGCCGGGCTAGGTCCGGCCGGAGGCTTTACGTCATACGAATGGCAGCTGCCAAAAAAGCCGGCGGCTTTGGTGTGTAGATACCATTATATTTGTACAGCTCGTCGATAATATCTGCGCACGTCCCTAGAATGCGCTTCCCCTGGTTTTGCCTATGTTGAAGAGTACGAGTACGTACGAGTTGCACGAAGTCACTGAGCTAGGTGCGCTGATAATTCGAAGGGTTGTAGGTGGAGAATTTTCCCATTCTTTCCCTCCCATCTTCTTCTTCTTCTTATTTAAGAGCTAGGCTCTTGTCGGTGGAGCCTCTTCCATCCCTCCCTATTTTCTGCCTTCTTTTTAACATCTTGATACGACATGACACCCGCCTTTTCCTTCACCTGTTCTAGGAACGTCCGTCTGGGTCTTCCTCTCTTCCTTTTCCCTCCCATCGTCCCCACTATTTATCAGTAGGTATATTGACCTGCCAACCTCGAAACATAACAACCAATTAAAGCATTCCACCCTTCTCATTACGCATCCAATGCCCGCTCATTTAAAACCTACATAACTGAGTTAAGACTCCACTCAGCCGTGTATAAATAAGCAATTCAGTTTGTTACAAAATTACATGTTTTCAAACTATAGTGTTTGTTGATTCGACCACAAGTCCATTGCAATTAGTCGACGGTCTCTTTGGTTTTTAGTAGGTAGTTTTGGTTGGATGGGGTCCAATTAGATGACTTATAAATAAATAAATATATAGGGGGGAATTTCACACACGGTCACCGGACCCCAAACTAGGCTAATCCTATACTATGGGTATCAGGGACTGATAAACATACATAGATAAATATATAACACTTAGACACGGAACAAACAGTTATGCTCATCACTGCTTTATCATACCACGTTAAATAAATAAACTGTATATTAATAAAATAAACTAACTAAAGCAACGTATACTCCATACGGAAGTAGATTCTAAAGAACAAAGATAATCTAAATAAACATTTTTGTTAAACAGTTCGATATGCACTCGTACTTGCTTCAATCGTTTATTTGTTCAACGTATTCTGATTTGATTTCTATCTGCTTGTTTTCAAAGCTCCTTATTCTGTTTTGATTTGATATGATTGTGTGGATTTAGTTTTGTTGTTTAAAATAGGCGTCTAAGATTAGTTCAATCCGGTTTTGGAGCTACCTACTTAAGTAGGTACTGAAAATTATTTTTTATTTCATTAAATTTGGCAATAAGTACAAAATTAAAACAACCTACCTGATAAATGTGGGTAATTGTGAGATAGCTTTTATTATGTACTATAGTAAGGTCTTTTACCCACTTTTCCGCACGGAATTTTAACATGAGCTCCAGTAACAGAAAATTTTGTACATACCTATGTAGCTTAGTTCTTACCGGGTGATAATGCTCAAATGAAAGTTGACGTCCAAGTATTGTTTACTTATTTGGGTATCTAGAAATTTCCTGTCTAGAATATTTACGACAAAAAACTTCAGAAAAACCAGACCAAAATACACGTAAACAAAACATTTAAAAACCCAGCCGTCTCCATAACGCATTCGACCTTTGAAATCCTTAATCCCGGGAAGGAATGTCACCGCGTCTTTACAGTATTTGAATGACTTAGACAATCGATAGGACGCGCATTGCTAAGGGCTCGCTGTATTACTGACGGTTTCTTCTTGCTTTGTCTTATTTATTTATGCATGTTCATAATAGAAATAGATACTTATACATGTATAGGATTATATGTAGATACCTACACAGGATCATATTTGTCGCACCTCTTTCCCATTGGATCAGGCAGGGATCACTTCCTTCCACTTGCAATGATTCAAACATATCTCTTTCGCTTCATCCACATCCATCAGTCTCCGAATTTACTCTTCATTCCTTGCTTTATTATTTTACTAGAGACTGACCTTCACGAACGACTGGGCAGAGCCGGCTCAGGATAGAGAATCATGGAGAAGGAGGAGAGAGGCCTTTGCCCAGCAGTGGGACAACAATGGCTAGATAAGATAAGATAAGAGACTGACCACGACTTCTTATGGTATCTACACACCAAAGCCGCTGGCTTTTTTAACAGCTGCCATTCATATGACGTCAAGCCGCCGGCCCAGCCCGGCGGCATGCTGGTGGCTTTGGTGTGTAGACAGCATAACGCAAAGGTTTACACTGATTGCGACTAAATGTGTCCAAAAATAACATTGACACTGGCGACACATAGCTGAGGCTAATTAAAATTAAGTAGCAGACTTGGTCCCCTGAACCAGTAAAAACTACTGAGCAAATTGTGGATCATTTTTGCGTGATGATAATACATTTTATATCCATCGGAAGAATCGTTGTATCTATAATTTACTAGGATTTGCTTGTATCACATAATTTAATTAAGAGTGAATGACTCTATCAATCACTTTTAGAATGTAAAATTGTCTCTGGTACAAAAAAATTGAAAAATTTGCATTTGCAAATTTGTTGCAATTTTCCGCCACAGATGCGCCAAATCCGCCATTTTGCAAATTTTGACAGTCCACAGATGACTGGATAAACTAAGCGTAACAAGAATACCCCACAAAACAAAAGAAACAGCTCAACTTGTACAACACTCTCCTTACGCATACGACATAAGGAAATTATGTCCCAGACTATTTCTTTACGTATGTGAATATATTGTTTTTGTACTTCTTGCGTAGATACAAGATAGTGTATATTATAGTGCTGAAATCTGCGTTACGAGTATAGTCACGGGTTTTATTATGTTTTGGTGTTGTTTGATGTTTTTAGGGGTATTGCTATATGACATGACGGTTTCTTGAGAAACATTATTGAAGGAAAGGTTGAGGGGAAGAGAGGCAGAGGAAGGCCGCGACGTACTTACTTCACTCAAGTAAAAGAGAAAGTTAACGTCATGTCGTATCAAGAAGTTAAAGCACTGACAGAGGATAGGCCTCAATGGCGAACACTCCACCGACAAGAGTCTAACTCTTAAATTAAATGATGATGATGCTATAGGTGGCGTTGTGGCTAGTGAGCTTGTCTTGTAGGTCGTCGGTTCGATTCTCACTGGAGACAATTATGTATCTACAGAGAGTCTTAATATCTACACAGATCCGGGCCGTGGCCTGTCAGTAGGGAAAAAATACGTCGTCATGACAACGTGTGTGAACGAATCCATAGAAAATGTATGGAATTATATTTTTTTCCTGACACATCCCGGACACGGCCCGGATGTTTGTAGTTATGTGTATAACATTTATGTACTTATAGTAAACTGTATACTGTATAGGTACCTAATTTTAGTAAGCTTTACTTCACTATTCATTGGCAGAATCCACAATATGGTCATTGCTATTAAAATAGTCATACTGCAACCGAGGCACAAACATACATACATACATACATATCCGTCACGCCTCTCTCCCATTGGGGTAGACAGAGACCACTTCCTTCTTCTTGGTACGATCCATACACACCTCTTTCGCTTCATTCACACTCATCAGTGTCGCCTCATACACGTCGGTTTAGGGTACTCTTGACTTGGCCTTTCTTGAGCTAGTCCCTGATTTGATCGAGATATGTTCTTCTTGGCTTTCCCCTCCCAACATTTCCATCCACTCTTGCCTTGTATATCTCTTTTGTTAATCTCCTTTCGCTCATTCTTTCTACACGCCCAAACCATATAAGCATCCCTTTCTCAATTCTTGTCTACTACGTAATATAGGCATACAAACTTACCTACATATCTATCACGCCTCCTTCTCTTCGGTGTAGGTAGAGACCACTTTTCCCACACAATTCTTCGTATTCCATAATACCCTGAAAAAGAAACAATGAAAGATTCCAAGTAAGTAAATACTAAATACGCACCACAATGGGATCAAAACACGAAAAATTCACCGTATAACCGGGCAACACAGACGATAGACAATAAACAAAAGTCGATGCGGATATGTTTACTAACATCAGTCCGTGTTCTTTGAACTACTGTTTATCGGTTCCAAACGCCAGTGATCGGCTGACAGTACGCTGTAATTCGGGTGACGTAAGAATGTTCAATGTTACACGGTACCACGGTACCTAACTGGGTGTTTTTGGACGAGATTGGGCTTTTAATCTTAACACATATGAATAAAATGAGTATGGTTCAAAGTTCGTCAAAAGAAGTTTAATATTTGATTAATTTCCAATCAGTTAAGCGACGACTGACTCCTGCCGCATAGTTCTAATGGAAGGATACCTTTGAACAACTGTGAGACACAAGCTTTATCACCATCATCATAATTTAAGAGCGTCGCTCTTGTCGATGGAGTCTATGCCATTCAGCTCTATTTTCTGCCGTCCTTTTGAGCAGCTGATACGACACAACTTCTATTCCTTCTTTCATTTGATCTATGTTAGTCCTTCGTGCTCTCCCTCTCTTCCGTTTTCCTTCTACTTTTCCTTCCAAGATGTTTTTTTATAAAGTCGTCGTGTCGTATCAGGTGACCCAGCATCTTTCCTCTCCTTTCAGCAATGGTCTTTAAAAAGACTCCCCTCGCCCACTAATTGCAGAACAAGCTCTATAGTCTGGCAAAAACGAGGAGAAATTAAAAATTTGCAACACTGTACTGACGACGCCCCGTTTTTCTAGATTGATTCGAAAGGAACAACTCTTTTTAATTTCTACTCTTTTCTGCCAGACTGTATCTGTGTCCAAATGACAAATGAATGCTACAATGATTATTTTTTTAAACTTTGCTTATTTTGGCACAGTCGATCTATATCCACCTTCTTCTGTCCAAACAGCAATGGACAGTGAGTACAACAACTCAGACGCACGTCGATCGATTGTCGGAAACTAAACAATATTAATGAAAGATTTTACGATCTAAGGTTTGGATGATTGACTGGCACTGGTAATTCTACTAATATTATAAATGTCAATGTTTATACCGATGGATGGATTTCAAGGTTGATTGTTACTCTTTCACGCAAAAACCACTGAACGTATTTTAATGAAACTTTACAATTTTGAAGCTTGCACATTAGGGCGCGTTCCCACTATGTCGTGACGACAGATAATCGTGTGTCGTGGCTTATATGTTTAAATGGAGGTGTTCACATTTAGAACGACACAATTTACTGTCGTCTACGACATTTTTGCAGTGACGACACTTTGTCAAAACAATAGTTATAATGGGAACAGGTAGAGACGACAGTCGTCGAACGATAAATTAGTCGTTACGATATAGTGGGAACGCGCCCTTACAATAACACAAAGGTTGTTTTAAGATTATAAGTACATTTGCCACGATATGACGAAAAATGCGTTCGTCGCGGACATTATACTGCGTGTAACAGAAAGGGGGTATATATGTTCCTTGGAGAAAGTTGTTCAGTTTCATGAGGATTATCGCTGTTTCAGCTTTATACCCCCTTTCTGTTACACCCTGTATATTCAATAATATGTTAATGTTGTTTCAATAACTCTCTATTTAATAAACATGTGGGAAAGATCACTCACACGAGTATAAAGTGCGCAAGAGTTGATTACTATTAAATTCAAGTAGTCAAGAAATTGATCTCTGCAAGCCAAATTATGGATGAATCAAATACACTGAAATACTTTAAACTATGTCAGATAAACCTCTTTCTCTATAAAATCCAAGAATTTGAGCTACTTTAACATGATTCAGAGATGTTTCCAACATATTAATGATATCCATTACTCACTATGTATTTGTATACCTTTGACTAATATCTTCTTAAAATAATACAAACTTCGTTTCCCCGGAAACGCCCGAACGTTCGAAACCGGACGTTACATGCGCCTACGCAGCCGGAAGTCCTGGTATCTCTTCCAAACGTCAAACTGACTCATTAACGCTAATTTCTAATTTTTTAAATTTCGAATGCATTCTCTTTTGTTTGGAAATAGAAAATTTGACTGGCTGGTTGTAAATTGTAAATCAAAGAGTATTTTGAATTTTAAACAATTTTAAAGAAAGAGTGGGATGAAATGAAAGAGTTTTTAAGTGTGTTTTTTGTTTTTTTTATTCGAACCGGATCGAACCGGATGCTTGCAAAAATGGGAGAGCGAATATGAAAATTAATATTCGCAAAAGATTTTCTCTTGCAATCGTACACAATCGTCGTAATCCTCGTTTTTAACTGAAAAGCGTAATTGAGAACCTAGTTTTACCATTATGGGTTCCTACTTTGCTGATTTCCTACTTGTAGTCAATTTTCCACGGATTTCATGAACTACAGCGGCGGAACATTTTTTAAGCTATTCACACTAAAGGCCAAAACACACCGGATGCGTATGCGTAGACGTATGCGTACCTCTGAGTTGTAATGTATGGAACTGTATAAGACAGGACACAGCGCTTGCGTAACGTAGACGTACACGTCAACGTGACGCGTAGCCCTACGCAACGCAGCACGATAGCGTAGATGCGTAGCCCGGTGTCACATTGGGTTACGCCGTGACTACGCGCGTTGCTACGCCGTGCTTACGTCTACGTTACGCATACGCATCCGGTGTGTTTTAGCCTTTATCGGGTGACGGCGGTTATAATAAACATCGTTCGATAAAAAACCGCACCTACACGACAAATTCGAAACCAGGGACCCAAGTCTGCTAATTTGAAATAGCCTCAGTTGTGTGACGGCAGAGTGTCAATAGCATTTTTGACACATTTGGTATTCTGCTAAACAATGGCTTACACTGATTGCAAGCTGATTGCTATCAAATGTATTAAAATATGACATTGACGCTCTCATTGACACTCTACCACACAACTGAAAATATTTTAAATTACCAGCCTTGGGCCCTAGACTTAAGCCTTTCTTCTACTTATACATAATATCCGTCACACCTCTTTCCAATCGGGGTAGGCAGAGACTACTTCTCAATACTCAATACTCAATGGTTTATTGCTCCATAATCTCCTCTCCTCTCTCTCCTCTTCTCTCCTCTTGCTTCTTGTTCCTTCCAAAAATCCATTCTGATCATATTAACATGCATTGGATCATTTGGATCGCATTGTTAAGGTACATTGGATCCCTGAGGATCGAAACATAATAAAGGATGTTCTGAAGATGCGATCGAACTCCCCGGTGACCTGTATTGATAGCTCAAGAGTTGTATACAGGGTGTTTAGATTTGGTTAAATGTGTGAATTCCATCTATGTTTTTGTGAGTAAAAATTGAGGAATTAGGTTAAAACGAAGATTACATTAATAAGTTTATTAACTCTTAAGTATCACTGGTTCATTACGCCACTGTCAGCAGTCCTTAGTATTTGAGTTTAGTGACGCACAAAAAGTTGAGAGTATCCTAAATCGACGTGCATGTATGAGGTGATTGATAAATGTGGATGAAGCGAAAGAAGTTTTTCCAAACAACAAATTACAAACAAATTTTCAAGTAACGATTTTTCCAAACAACCTGTATAGTTTTACAGTAAATTGTATGTAATTTATGTATATACAGGGCGATGCAACGCACACTCATTACTGCGGATTTATATTTGGATTCGAATGTCGAGGTTTCATTCTGTGGTTCTCAAACTGTTAACTTGTCTGCGACATTAATTATTTTTCTGTCTAAAAGTGGCCACACTGATTTTACTAATGTTCTCATTCTCTTTGGTATGTGCTTCAATAAAAGCACGGTCTAGCAGAAGTTCCTGCATTTTTATTTAATTATACAGTCCACCCAATTAAGCTAAATCGAAGAAAGACCGCTACAATCTATTTTAAATTAAACTTTATATAAAGACATATAAAACTGCTTCTGGGTACCTACTTAAACTTATTTCTACAAGGTACTTATTTTTATAGCTGTAAGGTATTTTCCATTAGGTACCTCAACCCAATAAAATGACAGATTCCAGGGGACCAAGTCTGATAATTTACAATATCCTCCGTTGTATGACGACAGCGTGTCAATGTCATTTTTTGACAGATTTGGTCGTAATCAGTGTAAGCCATTCTTTAGCAGAACTCAAAATGTGTCAAAAAATGCCATTGACACTGCTGACACTAGCAGACTAGGGCCCCAGCTTTAACCATATAAATTACTGTGATAACAAGTTAAGTCAACATGTAATTGTATATAAGAGTCTCGATTTAAAAAAAAAAAGATATATTGCACATAACGTAGGGCCCTGTGCCGAAGGTTTCTTGCCGTCTTCTTCCTCTCGGCTATACAGGTAGTGAACCGGCAGTAGTTTTAGATTAAAAAAGTGACATCAAAAAAGTGTAATGAATTTTGCCTATTTTTGAATAAAACACTTTTGATTTTCATTTTCATTTTCATAATAATATTTTGGATAAATATTATCTAAGAAATAAGTTCATTACGGCCCATTAGAAGTTATCGACCTTTGTCAATTCAACATGACAAATGTATTGAGGAAATTGCATATTACAGACGGACAGACAGGTAGCTTTAGACAAACGCTTAGATCATTAATCAAATAAGTAGTTCCTTGGAATATAACTTGCAAGTAGCTACTTATGTAACTAAGATTTAAAAAACCAAAAAAGTTTTTATTCTCAAAATATTTTAATGACATTGCGGCAGACCGAAGATGGCCAGACGTGGCTTATAAATTTCAGTATTGTCTAGCTTCACGTCTGGTCATCTTCCTGCATCTTGCCTCTCTTTTCAGCAATGGTCTTCAAAATTACTCTAGTCTCGCCCACAAATAGCAGAACCTTATAAAATAAAATTACGACAATTTTAAAGTTTTAAAATATAAATAACAAAGGACAAAAAACTTTGAGAACCAGTTACCCCGATCTCTTTACCATTAGATCCCCTTGCAGTCAACGACTTGAGATGGTATTTATTTGGAGAAAGATATGGCAACACTGGCATTTTTACGACGGTTTAAAAATACTACCATTGTAGCTTTGGTAGCTTTCACCTTCAGGGGACGTATCTTGGTAGCGTATTTATAGGGACGTGTTACCCTACTCTAGCTTTCGTCGTAAATAAAAGGTCAATTTTAAAATGTTAACAGATTTTATAAAAACATAATACAAAAAAGTTATTTTAGACAGTCAGATGTCAAAGTTTTAAATAAAAGTAAAAAGTTTTCGAACACTTCTCAGTAAAAAAAAAAACAGAAATAACGCACTATGTACTTCGTCAATGTTATTTTTACCGACTTCGGCGAAGGGTTCTTATTTTTAAGATCGTAGGTTTTCCGTAGGTGGGTTTTAGATTTTAGAACATTTTTTTTCATTTATGTCAAAAAAAACACCTGATTTATAACCTAAAAATGTCGGATTTAATAAATTTTTTTTTGTGATCTGGCCTACCTATACTTAAATCAATTCAAACTCTAAATATTGCCTCCGAGTAGCCCTACAACGCCGCTTTCAACCGTCTAATTGGCTGAATATAAAAATGGTCGTAAACGTGTTAAAATGTCAACGTTTCATATCTTGTTTTGGGGTAACATGTCACTTATTTCAGAGCTATGTCGAGATAATTGGGTTTAATTAATATTTTCGTGTGTGTAGATGCAGAAACTATTTTTTTACTATCAGTTATCAGTAGTGTCCGACCGAAAGTTCGGTTTCGGTTTCGGCTGAGTTTCGGCCAAAAATCAAGTTTCGGCCGCAGTTTCGGTTTCGGTCAGAATCAGCTGAAACTTTTGCCGAAACCGAAACTTATTTCGCAAGTTCACGCACGTTCACGCTCGCCTAACTTCGTTTTCCGCGGCAACGCTTTGACGGACGCTGTCGGTCCTGTTCGGGAATTGTCGTGCGCCGTTCGGATAGTTCTGTAGCAACAAAACTTACTCAGTGCGTGTGCGCCCGTCGCAAGCAAATATTCTTTAGAGGTTATGTTTTAGATGGAACTGATTACATCAATTACATGTAAGATTATTCTTCTAAGTACAAATACAATCCAAAGTATTAAAGAGAAAGATCTCAATACTTAGTATTTAATGAAACAGTAACAATTACTGATTTGATTTAGATGACTGATTTTACTGAGAACTTAATTTGAAAAAATAATAAAAATGTTATTATTAATAATTCAAAAATTTTTTTTTTTTTTATATTAAATAAATGATTACAACAAATTTAATGTACTGTGTTTTCATTTCATGCCCTAATTAAGGCAAAATAATAGGTAAAATGCACCAAAGTTCAGTATTTTTAGAAATTTTATACTTGACCATGTGAGTTTCGGTTTCGGTTTCGGCCGAAACTGAAGCCACGGCCGAACATTCGGTTTCGGTTTCGGTTTCGGCCTGGAAACCAGTTTCGGTCGGACACTAGTTATCAGTTGACGGGCCGTGGCCCGTTAGGAGGGAAAACAATACGTTATACATAACATCGTGTGTGAACGAATCCATAGAAAATGTATGGAATGATATTTTTTCCCTGACACGTCCCGGACACGATGTCATGACGACGTATAGTTTTCCCTCCTGACGAGCCACGGCCCGGACATGTCCCAGGACGGCCCGGATCTGTCTAGATAGACCTACGTACGAAGTTAGTAACTATTTAGTTATCTGTGGTCGTGTGCAGTATTATAAAACTCTTATTTTAGATCCCCCGTACACCACTAAAGGTGATAAAGCTATACAAGTTACAAGGCATTAAATTCTAATGGCCAGCTATTTATCTTGCCTTTAAAGTAGAAACACTTATACGACTGTAAACATCTCGGTTACAGTGATTTAATGTTATTAGGTTTTGTGTTGATTGATCTGTTCTTATGGGGTTGGGAGTAAAAAATAAAAATTCATAGCGCGCTTACACAATTGCGGTTGCAATCGGTCTATAATAAATAAGTACATACAATATTATATTATAATAAAGAGCAACCCAACAGAATTTCTTGCTAGATTTTTCTCTGGGGAAAACTGCTTTGCGAACCTAGGACTAGTTTTAAAGAAATGTACTAGGTAGGTACTTAATATATACCTATGTATCAAGAGCATATACTATTATTATGTGCGAATAAAATAAATATATTTTCACTATGATTTATAATATAAAAATATGATTGCAAGCCCACAGAAAGCGTGTGACAAGTGTGTTTCTAATCATAATATTTTCATGAAGCAGATGTCATAATGCATTGCGTAAGTTGCGTACGTGGGACCAGTCTGTTTTTAACTTTAAGGTCTATCTACACAGATCCAGGCCGTGTCCGGGACGTGTCCGGGCCGTGGCGCGTAAGGAGGGAAAACATAAGGTACAGTGGGCGAATAAGGCCCGCCGTTTTGCAAGGCCCAAGCTCAAAAAACCCGTTAAAATATATTTAATCTGCACCGCCTTCCTAGCACATGTAAAATGGACCAATAGAAACGCAGGAACGCAAGAGTCGATCGCGAGCGGACTCCATTTTTTCAGTGAGAGCCGGTCCTTTACGGATTTCGGAGACGGCCAATGCATTCCTTAAATTTCGCTGCCTTAAATCGTAATTTTTTACTTGTTTTTGCCATTATTTGTAGGTAGATTTCTATTTTGTGTGTTTATTTAATGTTCATTCTATTGATTTCTAAGTAGACAGGTCTGATTTTATTTTCATTTAGTGAAAAAATGGTACATGTGGGTAGCAAGGCCCAAAACGTTTAGGGTGGCCCAACATAGTTGATGATTGGGCCTTACTATACCGTATTGGGCTGTGTATAACCCAATCAAAGTCTTATAAAGCCCTTTAGTTTTTTATAAATTTAGTTTTGTCTAATTTGATGTAGGTACTACAAAAAAAAACAAAGTAATTAGTTAAACATACCATTTAAAACAATGCTTTACTCTAATGCCATAAAAATGTCTTCTTTGATGAAATTACGGGAACTTTAGAAAGAAAAATAATTCTACATAAGATTTCGTTTTAAATTTCACACATACCTGTAACCCATCTTCAAATAAAACTGAATCAAATAACCATGTACTTTTACTATGATATTTTTTTTTACAGGGCCTTGCAACATGCAATCAGGGCCGTATATACCAAATACGTGTAATAAGGCCCAATGTATGAAAATTTCAACATCAAAATGATTGTCATTGGGGACTTAATTCTGGCCTAAACAAAAATATATTTACTTAAAACAGTAATATTTTTATATGAAATACAAAGAAAACAATTTCCGGGTTCTTTTCTAACATGATGTAAAACTGTAAATTTCTGAGTAAATATTGATGATTTTAATTAATTCTTGCTGTTATCAAAATCCAAGAATATGATGCTTTTCATATTTATACATCTTAGAAGTATTTAATTGTAACTTTTACAGCAAATTATTTGAAAACAACACGGGCCTTATTATCAACCCCATTTTTAGTAAGGCCCAAAATCGATGTTTTTTTAAATGGCTAAAATACTATCTCGATGTAGTTGATATTATAAAAGCTGCTTTTATATCGATTCTCAAATAATCGTAGTATTCATTACATGCAGTTTCTTCCGTAATGATGGTATATTAAAGATTTTATTTCAATTTGAAACTAGGTGGGCCTTATTAGACCACTGTACCTTATATGTCGTCATGACAACGTGTCCGGGCCGTGTCCAGGAGGAAAAAATATCATTCCATACATTTTCTATGGATTCGTTCACACACGTTGTCATGACGACGTATTGTTTTCCCTCCTGACGGGCCACGGCCCGGATCTGTATAGATAGCCTTTAAAGATTTCTTAGAATATCAGAAGCTACCTAAATTCACATGTTCTGTAGGTACAATTAGCGGTTTATAACGTAAATAGATCATGAGTTTAGAATTGTGAATGAATAATACTATATTATTAGCGGATGTATCAGTGCTAGTAGTGGGTTTGTGCCAATTTTTTTATGTGGGTGATAGGATAGGTAGGTACATTTTTTTTGTTGAGCTACATTTTGCCTCGGTAGATTCTTATTTTTATTCAAAAAGGAAAGTTTAGCAATTGCAAGATAAACACAAATCCTACCTAAACACTAAAACTATTAAAAAGTAATATATTTCTTTACTTACTATTAAAAAAAAAGAAAATTTCATAATTTTTACATCAGTTTTAAAATATTCAGGCAAATTAAAGTCTCGTAACGTAACACATTACGCTGTCAAATTGATCATAAAATAACACTCAATGGTACTTATACCAAAATGGAGGCTTTATGGTCTCTGATCTTTGCCTGTCCTGAATGGACGAATTAAAAAAAAAACATACAAAATTGGCGGATAATATTTTAGTCGTCTAACTGTCACTTTTCCCGCACTTTTTCTTTCATTACCAATGTTTATGCTATTATTTTTGCACATTGCAAATGTGATGTTATTGTACTTTAGATCGTTTGGCGCATGCGCAAACACTTGTTAATTCTTTAGAAGTGTCAATAAAATGTCAGTGTGCAAGAGCAGTGAGTGAAGGTTTTTTTAATGAGAGGAACAAAGGAATAGCTTTTGATATAAGTAGATTTCCTCAAGCTGCTCTATAGAGATTATTTAAATTTAATAATATTTTTTTTTTCTTAATATTTCCGTTGTAAACATTCACAAAAAGATGACTTGGTTCTGAATCTGGTTCACAATTTGGTTCTGCCTTCCTTCAAAAGGAATATTCGCGATTTCCATCACTGTATCAAATACCATGATGTCATTATAAAATTAACATCATTCTTGGCCTTTAAATACATTTGTTAAACTCATCAGTAAGTACTGACCGTACTTCATAAAAATACTACGTTAGTGCCCTTTGTTTTTTTACACTATAAATTCAAACATATGTTCCGGTAGTAGAGGATAATTTGCAATGGGTATTATGTTGTCTTATAAACCTTTTTCTAGTTGTTTAGAGGTCTATCTACACAGATCCGGGCCGTGTCCGGGACGTGTCAGGGAAAAAAATATCATTCCATACATTTTCTATGGATTCGTTCATCATAATAGTTGTCATGACGACGTATTGTTTTCCCTCCTCACGGGCCACGGCCCGGATCTGTGTAGATAGACATTAATTGACTGGATAGAATCAGAATTGTTTGTGTTTTTGAAAAGAAAACTTGATAATGATAAAGTGAAATACAATCAATTATTGAGTAGGTACTCAAATAGACTATTTATTTTATATGCGCGGATTGTAGAAACGGAAAACAAATGCTCAATTAAACCTACTTATACATTCAAAAAAACAAAAAAGAGACGGTACTATACTAAAATATGGATAATTTTAACAACCTTTTCCAGGTTTGGTCAAGAGACAAAAATTCTTCATTTTAATATTGTTTTGATAAGTCCAACATATCCATGGACAAGTCTTACGACATCTCTAACTCGGGAAGGTAACGCAACAGACACAAAAACACAAACGAACAACAAATCGCACGATAAATCCACCAAAATTAAACAAATTCAAAACTTCCTCTTCAAATATTCGTTTCATCTGTTCCTAATAATATTTACGTTTATAATATTGTCTCATGTCTCATCTTTCAAGATAATCCTTAGAACCATGTTTATTGCCGAAAAATATGTAAAAGAAAATGTTTGAAACCTCTTTGAAGTGTCAAATCATAAATAAATCGAGTCATTAACGAATGTTTGTTAGTTTCCTGTTGGATTAGGTATGTGACACACCGTTGGCGATATCAGCGAGTAGAAATAGGCATGATGACAAAAAAAATTTTTAGTCGACACGTATTTTTTCTTTTTTCTCTTAAACTAAAAATGACAAAAATACACTGGGTTATAGTTGCTCGTGACGTCACGCCTAAGTAGGATTTTTACCTAGGAGTGACGTCAATACCCCCCACTCCGTTACTTTGATGCTCTGTATCTTTGTATTTGTTTATGTATTCGATCAGGTAAAAAATGTGTTTAAAATATTTTTTAATAGCCTAAAAGACGGACTAATTATTTTTTGAATTTTTGAATGTAATCATCATCCCTATTATGGCTACAGGCGAATGTAGAAATTAACGGATTCATTCATCATTATTATTTAAGAGTGTCGCTCTTGTCGGTGAAGTCTACGCCACTCTGCTCTATTATCTGCCGTCCGTTTGAGCACCTGATACGACACAACTTATATTCCTTCTTTTATTTGATCTATGTAAGTCCTCCATGGTCTCCCTCTCTTTCCGTTTTCCTTCCATGATGTTTTTTACAAAATCATCATGTCATATGAGGTGACCCAGCATCTTTCTTCTTCCTAAAATCCGAATTTTCACGAAGAACCACGAACAAAACGAAAATGAAACGCTAGCTAGACGATATAGGAACTCCTTACATTTTTACATTTTCTTTTCTTTTTTAGCTAGTATACATAATATAATTGTTTTAGAGCGAAAAGATCGCCTTCCATCGCCTGCGATGGAAAAGTTCTTAATTCCAGTTAATTGTGACAGATGGTATTCTTAAACAATTTGATGACTGACTTTTATATTGCTACGAAACACACGTGGTTTTAATAAAGACTCATTAGTGGAAATTATATATTTTTTTTTGTGTCAAGGTATACGAAAATCTGGTCGCCATATTTTAAAAAGTGTAGTTTTTGTTTTTAAAATAATGGTTTTTATTTTGGTCGTAAGTTAGTTTTATGATAGTCGTTATTTAGTTTTTATTTGCTAATTAAATTTTGCGGTTTCTTTAAATATGTGTATGTAGGTACCTACATAGTTGGATTTTTGGACAAATAAACTGTTTATTATTATTTCATAACTTTTCTATTTTCCTAATGGTATCTACACACCAAAGCCGCCGGCTTTTTTGACAGCTGCCATTCGTATGACGTAAAACCACCGACCTAGCCCGGCGGCATGCCTTTTTGCTTTGGTGTGTAGATAGCATTACAACATACACACAGATACATATAGAAGAAGACAAATAAATGCAAACTCCATGAAAGAAGAAATAATAAACAATTCTTTTCTTTTTGTTAAAATAAAAAAAAACTGTAACAACCCACATGTAACAATCACGAAAGTGATTTATAGCGAAATAAACCAAATTATCAGCTAAATTATATCAGTCTTAAGCCGTTAGGAGGACAAATGAAGACATTATATCACTACCATCGTCAAGGCCTCTCATCTATTCTGATTTAGATTTTCATTGTATTTTTAAAACAGTGGCTATACACATACAGCCGTTCCCAATTTTCTATCCAACTCTAGTTTTGGCCTACTGGAGATAGAAATCGTTATCTATCTTAGAATTTTTCGTCTCCTAATAAACCTACCGGGGGGGGGGGGGGTCAAAAATCTATGAGATGGTTCTGAAGGATAAATCAAAAGAGACAGCTACGTGACAGATGCCGATCTCGGATAGCCTTTGAGTATAGAATATATAAGGAGGTGCCATACCGTCTATACAGACGGTATGGCACCAGGCACGCGGATACCCGCGTGCCTGGTCTGGCGCAAAATGGCTACCTTTTTGTATGGAATTTCTTATAGTTTGACAGGTCATCTACCAAGAAAACTATGAAAAACTTGCGCCAACCTTGGCACGCTGTCATAAACTCATTTGTATATGAAAAAAAGGGCACTTCCTTCGGATAGCTATCTGTCTTTGAACATTGGGAACGGCCGTTAGTAGTTTTACCTTAGAGGTAGAGTGATCCCACGTACGCAATGCATTATGAAATCTGCTCCATAGAAGTAATGTGATTAGAAGCACACTTGTCACACGCAACGTGGGACAGCGTGGAACGTTTTTTACTAATAATGGTCTGTCTACACATATCCGGGACGTGTCCGGGCCGTGGCCCGTCAGGAGGGGAAAACAATACGTCGTCATGACAACCAGACACGCCGTGCCCGAGGCGTCCCGGGCACGACCCGGATATGTGTAGATAGACCTTAAACTGGCAGCTGCAGCTACAGATTTACAATAACAAATGCGTCACAATATACAGTTTTTAAGTCATGTCCGGAACTGCATCATAATAAGCAAATTAAGTAGAATATAATTGAAAGAAAGTGGCATTTTAAAATTCTTATTATAATTTTCTTCTTATTTACTAAAGTAGGTACCTACCTTCATTATTTTTTTTTAAATCAGCCCAGTTTAGTTCGACATTAACTTTAGGCTGCGTCCCCAGTAGGCAAACTGTTACCGGTCGACTGAGTGAGCCGCAAATTGTGGCGAACTGTAATTTGAGTTAGCTGCAAAGTTACATCAATTTTCATGCGTCGTAGCAAGCAAACTTATTAGTTAGTCGCTTATTTAGATAGTCAGCGCACGAAACACTGCAAACTGCGTACAGTGAGCGCAAAACTAGCAAACTATGGACACTCCATTTAAAATATATGGATGGGCTTACTAAATCGATACGCTGCAACCTCAGTCAGCCGCTAACAGTTTGCCTACTGGGGACGCAGCCTAAATCATCTTTTCTACTGCTCATCTGTCATTTACGCCGAATAAAACTGAAATAAAACTATTTACTTTACAAAGTCTCTAAGCTTATTCAACACTAACATTATGATTTATGATATTTTGACGTTTTATAGATTTATAGCACGTTGTTCATAATGGCCGTGTTTAAGAAGTCTTTTATTCTCTTTGAGATCGTTTTGTTTTTATAATGTCACCTGTTTTTACACACACGTACATATCCGTCACGCCTCTCTCCCATTGGGCTAGGCACAGACCACTTCCTACGATCCAAACACACCTCTTTCTCTTCATCTACACTCATCAGTCGCCTCATACATGCCCGTCGGTTTAGGGTACTCTTGATTTGGCCTATTTTTATTTGTAAACTAAAGCTTGTCCGCGACTTCGTACGGTCAGCATCATAAGTCGATGAACACATTCAGATTTTCAAAAGTAAAATAGGTACACCATTATTAGACGAAAATCGCTTAGCAAAAAATACTTCAAAGTTAAATGAGCATCCAATAAGGTTCAAAATAAGGGAAATAAGTAAGGTTTTACGTCCTATAATGGTTTAAATTACTTTTGAAAATCTGAATGTGTTCATCGACTTATGATGCTGACTGTACGTGTTTATCAGCATATCTTGGAAAACCAATAATATCTATAAGTAAATAAAGTTTCCTTCTTTTGTCTCTCAATAAATAAAATATTTGTGTTGTTCTGGAACCCAAGTCTGCTAATTTAAAATAGCCTCAGTTGTGTGTCGGCAGAGTGTCAATGGCGTTTTTTGACACTTTAGGTATTCTGCTAAACACTGATTGCGACCAAATGTGTCAAAATCTACATTGACACTCTGCCAACACATAACTGAAAATATTGTAAATTATTAGTTTTTGAAAACACTTTTTTTTTCGAAAAGAATAGGGCCCCTGATGTGTGAGTTACAACTAAGTTTCATAAAAATCTGTTTAGTGGTTTTTGGCGTGAAAGAGTCTAAAATTCAAAATTCAAAAATAATTTTTTCTTAGTTAACATTAAATTTACACTTAAATTCGTCACAAAGTAAAAATTATAAAAAAAAAACATAATATTAATAAGAACCAAAAAAGAAAGAGAAAATCATTAAAGGAGGGAAGCTTCATAACTCATGTCCAAAAATAGTTTAAATACAGATCCTCTTTCACATTTTTTTAAAATAATTATTCCATTAATTCCATGTTTTTAATCATGCAATTAAATTCTCCTGCCTGTAGTGTAGTAAAAATTTAATAAACCGATCTCTTTTTATAACGAATTTAACTTGCAGCGTCGTTTTTAACATTCCAATTTTAAAATAAAAATATTTGATCAACATATTCGCACGCTGTCGTTCGATAATTAAAAAAATATTTTTATTCATACTTTTCGATAGTGTCGTAAAAGTTAATAAAAAAGAATTAAAAATAAAAACATTCGCTCAGAGCGCTGTTACCACAGGCTGTTACGCACTATACAACCACGCCAAAACCGTGCATCAACCGCAGCGGCTCCTGTGACAGCGGTTCGCATTTTTCATAACATACAACATCCTTTGATTATATAAGCATACATCAAACTGCAACAGTATAAGTATGCCTACCCACTGTTATTGGTTTTACTTTCTTGTCTAGATCTAGGTTCAAGGATACATTTCTCGCAACATGAGTTTTTTAATGACATATTTGATGCTCGTTTAAAAGAAAGTTGCTCTTAGAATCAACAACGTTTAATTTTTAAAACACAAATTCTTTAACTAATTACAAACTGTAATTTAGGTACAGCGATTCCAACAAAATGTGCTCCCGATAAACAAAAAAACACAATAATGAAACGTAGAAAACATGACACAAGTGCTTTCATTACTCGAATACATAAAAATACCGAAAATGTATCGCCGACGTGAATAAAAAAAGTGTTCTTTAAAAAACCCAAACACTGCCAATATAAGTGCCTTAACCGACGAACTACGAAAAAAAATTGGTGCTGAAAACAATAAAAATAACAAAGTATAATGGTAGTGAAAAGCGACCTTAAAAGACTTTTAAAAGTACTAAAATGTTAGACGTTTTTCGCGGCTTAAAAAATTTAATAAAAGTGAACTATGTGCACATTGATTCGCCAGTGTTCAGACTGCACTATTCTATAACCGTTATACTGCTTATTTCATTCAGTTTGATTGTGACAACGAGGCAATACGTAGGGAACCCTATAGACTGCATTCATACGAAGGACATACCTGAGGACGTGTTAAATACGTACTGCTGGATCCATTCCACGTATACTTTGAAGAGTTTCTTCAACAAAAAGGTCGGTGTGGAAGTGCCTTACCCGGGCATTGGCAACAGTCGAGAGAAAGGGAAAGAAGATATGAATGACAGGAAGATATATAAGTATTACCAATGGGTGTGCTTCTGCCTATTTTTTCAGGTGAGTAATTAGATTTTAGTTCAATTATTTTAACTTTGACGTTTTCAGGACTGAACCATCATCATCGTTTAACGGCGTTCCCAATATTCAAAGACAGATAGCTACCCGAGAGCGGCAGGACTCAACTGTCACGCAGCTGTCACTTTTGATTTATCCTTCAGAAGAATAGGGCATCATACAAGGTGACTGTAAATTAGTGAACGACAGAAAAGGATATGAATGTACTCGTGATAACAAACAACTTTTACTATGAGACCATTGGGACCAAAGTCGAAATCACTCAAAAAATTTTGAACAATACAAAATGCATCAGCTGATAATATGGGGGAACAATTTTTTTTATGATTTGGAACTTGGTCCCGTAATAAAAGTTGACTGTTATCACGAGTACATGCATATCCTTTTCTATCGTTCACTAATTTAAAGTCACTCTATATATACAGGGTGTAACAGAAAGAGGGTATAAAGCCGAAACACAGCGATAGTCCTCATGAAACTGAACAACTTTCCCCAAGGAACATGGGTCGATACTCGAAAAAAAAAATTCGCCTCCCCATACAAAATGTCCGATCACCTGATCGAGTAAGTATGGGCGACCCAAAAATTTTTTTCGAGTTACGACCCATGTTCCTTGGGGAAAGTTGTTCAGTTTCATGAGGACTATCGCTTTGTTTCGGCATTATACCCCCTTTCTGTTAAACCCAGTATATATAGGGACGAAAAATACTAAGATAGATAATTATACGTATTTCTTTCTCCAGTAGGGCAAAACCAGAGATAGATAGAATATTGGGAACGGCTGTAAGAGTGAGACTGTTGTCCGTGAAGCATCCGCTATTTAAGCTTATCTTCTGCTGATCCTTTGACTTCTCGATACGACATCACGTTAAGCAGGATTAAACCAGGGGCCTAAGTCTGCTAACTTAAAATAGCCTCAGTTGTGTGTTGGCAGTGTCAATGGCATTTTTGTCACATTTGGTATTCTAATAACCAATAGTTTGCACTGATTGCGACCAAATATGATAAAAACGTGTCAAAAATGCCATTGACACTCTGCCGACACACAACTGAGGCTATTTTAAATTAGAAGACTTGAACCCCAGAAATATAGAATTTAATACCAAAACAAATATCAACGCAAACTAATAGGTTTTACGCAAAAGTAAAATTAAAGGGAAGGCTTTATCAAATCAAATCTACGACAAATAGAGCCTTAAAAACATTACATTTTAAAGTTTAAAACTCATTACAAAACATAGATATAACCTATTCATATTTAGAATTGAATTTCACAATTTTCACACAAAAGCCCATCTTGTCGGAAATTGCTTTTGAAATTCCAAACTTGTTCCACATTTGAAATTATCTAGGTAATGTAGGCGATAGAATAGACTAAGCTAGATCTAGTCTAGATAGCTTGGAAACTAAAGCGGCTAGCTAAATATTTGCTAGCTCAATTTTCATGAGGTTAGCTTCAACAAATATTAGTTTATAGATAACATTATCTTAATTCAACACTGATTCAATTTTATCACTGTTAATTTGACTAACTGTTGCACAAAGATAACAGCGGATTAAATTTAAAGTTGTCCTTTATAAGACTAAATTCGTCTTTTGTCAATCGAAGCGAAAGAAATGTGTTTCGATCAAGCAAGTGGGAAGAGGGAAGTGGTCTCTGACTACCCCGATAGGAGAGGGGCGTGATAGATATGTAGGTATATATCTATCGACTGGGTCTTATTTATTACGAAGTTGGTCACACTAATACTTATGCATTTTCATGAGAAAGAGGCACTTTGTCGACTAATTTTAATGTCTTTTTGCATGTGGCCTGACAAAAGGAGCAAAAGTAAAAAAATGACAACACCGTAGTGTCGTCCCGTTTTTCTTATATTGATTTGAAAAGGACGAGTAGTAGAATAGTGTATGTAATAGTAGAGTTAAAAGAAGAATAGTGCTGCCACTTTTTAATTTCTACTCTTTTCGCCAGGCTGTATAAAAGTGTCTAGAAGTCTAAAATGGTCCAATTGCTCAACAGTTTATAAATAACACCAATAAAGCAGGTTAATAAACCGCCCGCAAATATTTTCTAAACAATCTCATAAACGATATGGCGGTAGCTAAATTGCGAATATTTCCTAAATACACCAGAATTGGCAAGGAAGGAATTATTTAGGTACATTAGTTCGCTTTAACTATTCATTGAGACAGAGTCAAAATGTATTTTCAGCGTCGCGTCGCTCAGTTTACTTATTTAGCAAATTATTTAGTTGAACAAATAATTATTACATACCTGCTTAAATAGGTATCTATCACGCCTCTTTTCCGTAATGAAATGAAATGAAAATCATTTAATCCTGTAGGTTTTGACAACACTTAAGACGGGTCATTTTTTAAAGTTAATGCTAGATTCGCAAGAGTGCAGTTTCCCCAGAGAAGAACCTAGCAAGAAACTCTGTAGGGTTGCTCTTTTTAATTTAAGTTTTACAAATCTCAGGCATAAACACAGAAACATATAATCAAATTAATATTTCAAAACAGCTATCCATAAATAAATAATAAAAATTTGACCCCACAATATCCAGGAAAAAGTAAGGCAAGCAAATGGGAAACAAAGAAGTGAAATGCTTAGTTTGATGGGATCCGCATGACATGACCGGCCATCACAGCAGCACCTTCACACAGGTCTCAACGCATGTGCCAGCCATCAACCCCTTCCACATATTTTAGGGAAGTAGGAGACCCGACACACAGCGCCACCACTGCAATGGCGTAAGCGAGCATGACATATCACACGTTTCGCCTTATTCATAAGAAAGCTTAGCTATTACAGAATTACAGATACCATACCTACCAAAATACTGCAGAGGCAACATTTTTACAACACAATAACATTCATATAATTTAAGGAATGTTAGTAATTCACAATTGTATGAGAACAGGTATGCTAGAGAAAGCTTGATAGAAGAGCAGGTCAATCCCATGGATTTGAGTCATCTAAATAATCGTTAATTTTATAATATCCCTTTTTGTTAAGTTTTTGTTTAACAATAACCTTGAATTTATTGAGGGGTAGTTCGCGTATACTGGTAGGGATCTTGTTGTAAAAGCGTATACATTGACCCACAAACGACTTATTTACTTTCTTTAGTCGACTAGCATGGGGCACTAATTTATCCCTATTTCTAGTATTAACAGTATGTATATCACTTAGTTGTTTAAATTGATGTATATTTTTTTGTGTAAACATTACATTAGTGAAGATGTATTGCGATGCTAGTGTTAATATGTCAATATTTTTAAAAACATCCCTAAGAGATTCCCTGGGACCTAGTTTATAAATCGATCGAATAGCACGCTTCTGCAGAACAAAGATGCGCTCAGAGTCGGCGGCGTGACCCCACAGCAGAATGCCGTAGGACATAAGACTATGGAAGTAGCTGAAGTAAACTAGCCTGGCAGTTTGAACATCTGTCAGGTTTCTTATTTTTTTAACTGCATAAGCTGCAGAGCTGAGCTTATCTGCTAACTTGTCAATATGGGGGCCCCATTGTAATTTAGAATCCAGAGTAATACCAAGGAATATGGTTGTTTCCACAAGACACAAACTCTGTCCCTTCATCTTAATATCTGTAGTTACTTGTCCAACATTGGGCAAAGTAAATTTAATACATTTAGTTTTCTTTTCATTAAGCACTAGATTATTGGCAGTAAACCACTCGACTACTTTACTGATAGCATTGTTTACGTCGTCATATAAATTCTGTTGTCGTCTAACTTTAAAAAGTAAAGAAGTATCATCAGCAAACAATACTATATCATGACAGTTATTTACAAGACTTGGCAGATCATTTATATAAATTAGGAAGAGAAAAGGACCGAGAATTGAGCCCTGTGGGACACCCATGCTAACCGCAGATCCACTCGACACTTTGCCGTTTACATCAACCCTCTGTACACGTCCATATAAGTAAGATTCTAATAGGCTGAGTGCGTTGTCCTTTACACCGTAATAATGAAGTTTCCTGACCAAAGTACGATGATCAACGCAATCGAAAGCCTTGGATAAATCGCAAAAGACACCCAAGGCGTCGTGTGACTTCTCCCAGACATCAAATATACACCTTATTAAATCAACACCTGCATCGTATTAAACCAAACGTATTCATCATCATCATCATGTCAGCTTATGGACGTCCACTGCTGGACAAAAGCATCCCCTAAGGATCTCCACAACGACCGGTCTTGCGCTGCCCACATCCAACGGTTTCCAGCGACTTTAACCAAGTTGTCAGTCCACCTTGTTGGAGGCCTTCCCACACTGCGTCGTCCGGTGCGTGGTCGCCACTCGAGAACCTTTCTGCCCCATCGTCCATCATAATATTCCGTATTAAGTTGGACAATTACATTAAATACATACCTACTTACATACATATCTGTCACACCTCTTTCCCACCGAGGTAAACAGAGACCACTTCCCTCCACTTGCTACGATCCAGACACACTTCCTTCGCTTCATCCACATTCATCAGTCGCCTCATACATGAACGTCGGGGTGCTCTTGACTCTCGCTTAATTATTAGATACATGTTCGCTATTATTATAATAAAATTCATAGAAACCTTTGATTGACATTAAAAAAGAACTAACAAAGAAAACACACAGCGATTATGTCTACGAAATTTCTCAGAATATTAATTTTGTTCCTGTTTTTATGTCATGGTTACATTCCACTAATATTATAAACGTTAATGTTTGTGTCGTTGATGTTAGGATGTTTGAATGTTTGTTAGTCTTTTATGTAAAAGTTAAAGTACAGATTTTAATGAAACTTTACAATAATGTAGCTTACACATCAGGATAACACATAGGCTTTATTATTTTTAAATATTGTGTACGATAAATGTGAACGAAGTCGCGTGCGGTCGTTGTTTCGTTATAAAATAAAATAGATGTTTTATTATGATATTGTGAGACTTGTTTACAAAAGTGACACGATCATTTATAAAAGAATATCTATTCTAAAACGAAACGCCGCGTTTTCGTACCTGTGTGCTATTTTGGACTATAACGACATCTATTGGGTAAGAATTATTTATTGATTTTTGTTTTGTTAACTAGCGCCCGCCCGCGACTTTAAACACATTTATTTGTTTTCACTCGGCTTTACACAGTATCTTAAATTAATATACCTAGCTTGTATGTTTTTCTAATGTGTAAGCTAGCTAAGCTAAGTTCTTATGTAAAATATAGTAAAGTGTAGTTAGAAACTATTCAGTGGTTTTTAAGAGTTAATAAGGATCTAAAACGGCTTGAAATGATTTGAGAGGATGGTACGGCCGCCGCCGTACTACTTTGCTCTTAGATGTACTTTGGTATTTATTTATTATTTATTTAACAGTTTATTGTAAGATGATAGTACAAAGATACAGAAAAAAAGAGAAGTTATACAAAAGGTACAGCATATTTCTAAAAGAAATTTCTTACTGCAGACCCCACAGAGAGAGAAGCGATAGCATGAAGGCAGGATAGTCACTACAATAAACAATAAATATATAAGTATAAACCTACACATATATATCAAATATTGGTATCTCATTTCTCCATTAAATAACGTATGGTCTTCTTGATATTTTAGAAAATAGCAATGGCAGCTATATATACGTAGTATAACGAATGTGACAGGTCTATCTACACAGATCCGGGCCGTATCCGGGACTTGTCCGGGCCGTGGCCCGTCAGGAGGGAAAACAATACGTCGTCATGACAACGTGTCCGGGCTGTGTCAGGGAAAAAATATCATTTCATACAATATCTATGGAATCGTTCACACATGTTGTCATGACGACGTATTGTTTCCCCTCCTGACGGGCCAGGGCCCGGACACGTCCCGGATCTGTGCGGATAGATGTTTAACGTTCTATTGAGCCTAATAGCCTATCCTGCAACAATTAAACCAGTACATCATTCCTGTGGTCACGCTCCCGTTACAAAATATTTTCATAACCTCAAACCTACCTTTGATTAACGACAGATTCAAAGATCATTAAAAAGATAATAAAAAGTTGTTTTACGCGAACAAGCATCTAATATTAGGCATTGTTTTAGTTTCTGCCGTTTGTTTATGCGCGCGCACCTTCTGTTTGCTTGCGACATGTTTTGTTACCTGCTCTGTTTTGGCGGGAATTTGGTTATTAGGTTAGGTTAAATCGGTTGCTTAGCAACGGCTTTTTTTAGTTTTTAAACGTAAATAAGGCTAAGGATTTATATGTTATAAATGAATTATGAAAATTCATAGTAATTAGATGAGGAGTAGAGACAAAAAATGTTTTTCTGTACCTACCTACAGAGATGTTAGTTTTAATAAGTCTGAGTCTTTGAGTAGGTACTTATAAATAGAATATTCTTATTAATAATACAAAAAGTACAGTTTATTAATAAGTTATTAATAAACTGTACATTAAATTATAGAACCTAAGCTTTAGTAAGTTTACTTTACTTTTCCTTGTTTTTCATGCTTATTTCTTTTTTACTTTTTTTTGTTAGCTTTACTTCCATTGAAATTGGCAGAATCCAAAAAGTTAGTTGCCATATAGGTAGGTACTACTAATATACATAGATATTAATAGGTAGAGTCCATTTCACGAAAGAAGTCCCCTAGCCGCGGCGCTGTATTTCATGTCAAAATTGATAATGTTGCCATTTATGAGTACAACATCTACCTATATTATGTTTATTTCACTTGTAATTTATTAAAAAATATTATTTCCTGCATATTTCGACTGTTCTTGTCATTCCATGAGTAGGTTGATATGTATTTTGATAAAAATGTCTACTTAGCTATATTTCTTTAAGGTAAAAAGTGTATTTTTATTAAGATATAGGTAACTAAGGAGTTTTGTACCTACTATCATGGAAAAGGTCAGAAAATAGGGAAAATAGATATAAAAAGATAAATTTAGTTCCAAAAATATCCGGGGGATTTCTTTCGTGAAAAGCACTCTACACTTGTACCTATTTTGTACTTATAGGGTACTTTTTACTTACGTCTACGAAAAATACTAATAACAGTTCAAAATAACTTAGCAACAAGCCGAACCGAATGTAATTTTAGAATTGATCGATGAATATATTGTTATTGCGCTAATTTGCTTCCGTCCGAGAGAGACGGATAAACATCGTTATTTTAGTAATACAGAGAGAGAGCACTCAATAAACTGTATCTTCAAACATAAAGTATTCCTACTATGTTGTTTGTAGGGTGGCTATGATTTATTGAATTACTCGGACAAATTGAATTTTTGAGAAAAATTAAAAGTTAAGTTTTCTGTTGTCAATTTTTTTTAAAGAATGGTATCTAATCGGTTTTTGTAGGTAACTATATTAAAATGTTGTTTTGAACATTCTAACGCTGAAGATGAGTAAAAAAACTCCTTTGAAAGTAAATTTTTATTCGTAACTTTAAATGTACCTCTTTTCTGTCTATATGAAGTAGGCATAGAATTGATAGGATTGGTTGATAGCCATTCATATGGATTGATGGATTCAAATCAACCTTGTTTTAATTATTTATAAATAAACTTTATCTAACCTTGAAAACGCAGTTTTCAACACAGAATAACATTCCAAAAACCACCATGCTTCACTTGTTAACAAAACCAAAAACTCAAAAAATCTCCTCTGAAAATTATCCTGCAAACTCCAAAACGTATAGCTACCGTTTAAATATCCTTCCTTTTCCTTGTCAGAGGGTATTAGTCGCGAATCTGGCACGAGCGTTGTTTTTATTGGCGCCGCCGGAAATCGTGCGGAATCCATGCAAATTACTACAACATGCTAATGCTAAGATGCTGGAGCTAAGCTATTACTATTTCGATGCGGAACTACGATTTTTTAGTTAAAAAAATTACATAGGTATGATAGAAATTACATAGGTGATAACAAATAACTTTTACTATGGGGCTAAGTTAGAAATTATAAAAAAAAAATTGGTCCCCCATACTATCAGCTGATGCATTTTGTATGGGGAGTTCAAAACTTTTTGAATGATTTCGACCTTGGTTCCTTAGTAGAAGTTGTTTATTATCACGAGTACATGCATATCCTTTTCTATCGTTCACTAATTTAAAGTCACCCTATATAGGTATATCTTGGGTATGTCTACTACGCCATTTTCTCTCTTTGTCGTGCTTGTATGAGGTGACTGATGCATGTGGATGAAGTGAAAGAAGTGTATTTGGTATAGATCGTAGCAAGTGGCGGGAAGTAGTCTCTGCTTACCACGATGGGAAAGAGGCGAAAAAAAATTGTCAATAAAAAAAAAACACTTTTTTGTATAATGGTATTTACACAACAAAGCCGCCGGCTTTTTTGACAGCTGCTATTCGCATGACGTAAAGCCACTGGCCTAGCCCGACGGCATGCCGGCGGCTTTGGTTTGTAGATAGGTGGTAGATAGCATTAGACTTAGGTATAAAAATAATAATAGACTAAAATTTAAGTACCTGCCTTAACCTACCTATCTGCACCTGGGATTTAAGTAGTCATTGCGCTGTTAGTACCTAAGTATGCCAAAATATTCGATAAAAATATATTGTATGGCAAGATGAAGACATTTATTGAAAAAATGGTTGGTTTAAGGGCAAACCAACATTTTTAAAACTACTATCCACCTACTTAAAAAAGGAGAGCGAATTAAAAACCTATTAATTGACCTAGCGACTTGTTAATTGCGAAATCCGTGTACTAATCGACTAAATTAGTTTGCTCATTAGTGCAATCCGATCTTCAAACATTCTAAGTAGTGTAACGCTGCAGGGAGTCGACATTTTAAATTGGTTGGTTTATCTTGGCTGTAAAATTATATTTGTAATTAGTAAATGTATTTTTGGATGTTCTTAACTTTGTTTTTAAAAAGAACTTTGTTTTAGTGTTAAAATCTATATCAATATTTGTTATCGTATCTTGAATAACTTACATTTTTTAATAAAATTGCTTAAAATATGTTATTTTGATGTGTTATGGTATGTACACATCAAAGCCGCCGGCTTTTTTGACAGCTGCCATTCGTATGACGTAAAGCCGCTGGACTAGCCCGGTGGCATGCCGGCGGGTTTGGTGTGTAGATAGCATAAGCTACAATACTGTAAAGTTTCAATAAAATCTTTTCAGTAGTTTTTGTGTGAAAGAGTACCAAACACAATCACATCCATTTGCACAAATTTTGACATTTACAATATTACCTAGTACGATATATCGCAGAAAGTACTCAAAATACACTTTAGCAGCTACGAGTCGAGTAACGAATCCATTTTCTCTTATAAATTACTTTAAAGTTCCAATTTTTTTCCGAGCTAACTCTATCCTTGTTGTTAAACAAAATTACCTTTAACTCTACCATAGGTAAATGCAGTAACTGTTCAAAAACTCGCTTTCCGTTTTAGGGGCCGTTCCACCTACTACAGATAAAATTTATCTGACAGATATTTTATACCTGTCACTGTCTTAAACGACATGTTTTATGAAATAGACATAGGTTTATCTGTCAGTTAAATTTTTTTCTGTAGATGGCGAAACGCACTTAGAGTGTTGGATTTGGTTATTTATCGGAGTCTCCAATGACAGATTTTTATATGAAGCATTTCCAAGTTTCAAAGATGGTTTAGAGTCGTTTTTCATCTAAACTATAGGAAATGCCATTATTTAAAAACAAAATCTGAAAAAAAAAAAAAACTGACTTACGCCATTTGTAAGTCAGTTTTTTTTTTTTTATTAAGTAAGTATATTGAAGTTTTGTTAACTTAACTTACTTAACCCAAATGAGCTTAACAAAAACATTAACGAGATCGAGAAAACCCTTAGTTCATTCATTAGATTAAGTGATTAGAATGTACTAAAATAGTAGGTAGGTAATAGTAGGTAGGTCCTAGAAATAAAAATAACTTAAAACTTTATTGGAATGCTGGTATTTAAAAAAAAACATAATTGTTGCTTATTGACTGTGCATTTATCCCTTTCATAATTAATTTTATAGCAACAGTATATTTATTTTATATTATATAACAATGTACCTACGCAAGAAACATCATTCAAAATTTAAAGCATTTAAGAAACTGCTGTAGAACCTGTGGTAAAGCTATTCCGTATTAAGCAGTATACTACAGGAGTCGACAGCAAAGTTATTTACATAATAAGGTTGTTGTGCTGTTGACTCCTGAACGACGTATTAATGTACAGACACGTTCCGGGTCATAGAACATTGGAAATTTACTTTTTAAATTATATTATAAGGTTGCTTTATTATATGGTTAAAAAGGGGGCTTATTTTTTACACTTGGTACTTAAAAAACTTGATTAAAAGTAAAGGAAATTGGATAGAAAAAGTGTTACATAGGCATCTTTACTTCGTTCTTACAAAAATCTAATGAAAATCTTATTTTTCTAATATCAAGGGATTGACGTCACTTTAAGTTACGATAGTAACTAATCTACCTACTGAAACGTGACGTCATGGGGAATCCAATCGTTGTCATTTTTAGTTAAAGAAAAAACACGCGCCATTTTTTTAAACAAAATTTTTGTCGTCAAGCCTATTCCCAAACCACATTAATCCTGAAAGTCCCCGGACTCTACGCAACAACTAACGACAAAACCTAATTACCTACAGCCATCTATTTTTAGTACACGCACAATACAAGCCTATACGCAGCCTTTATAGAACCTATAGTCGTATATAAGCTATCAGATAGTGTATTGTTCAGCCAGGGATCGCACAACACTCTGGGGAGTGTCGCTAATCCAGCTAGGTGAAGCCCTCATACATTATGAGGTCAGGTATATGGAATATTCGATTCCTTTAATAAATTCTGAAAGCTGTTTGATTGGTGAGAGGAAATATTATTATTCTTTTCTATTCTGTAATGTGTATAGAGGAAATTGAGAAAACATTTTTGCGGATTTTTTATTGAAAACTATTAAAAGTATTAAATTTTGATGTTTTGATTTATGATGATGATAATGATCTCAATTGTTTTTTTCGAAACCCTACAAATACATACATACATATCTGACACGCACGCCTCTCTCCCATTGTGGTAGGTAGATACCACTTCCTCAAACCTCACAAACCTCACACCCTACAAATGTATTATTTAAACTAAGTTAGCTATTTAAAACAAGTAGTCAATGAGCCAATTTCAATCGCGTAATGAAAAGATTCTAGTCATAAAAAAAGTTCTACAATTCACAAGGTCATACATAATTCGAAACAAATGCCGATCCTGGTTTTCAAACAAAAAAAAGTACAGTCGGAAATACTTATATTATGAAATTCAGGTATTTTATATACCTACTCGTACCTATCATAGGCACAGTACACATATTATGTACATTTCGTTGCTATCTCAAAATAAACTCGTATAAAAAAGATTGACACAAACACCGTAGATAACCCATAATAACAAACTAGAACCCTCATTTGAACCCCCGCTCATACTACCCAGTTACTAAGTTAATTCTTGCAAGTAATACACAACTGAGAACAAAAGGGAATCGCTAGTAAATGTTTACTGAATGTCATAAAAAATATACGTAAACCAATGAGGAAGGAATATAAGGAGTGGCCCCATTTTTTTTTTCATATACAAATGAGTTTATGACAGCGTGCCAAGGTTGCGCCAAGTTTTCTCATAGTTTTCTTGGTAGATGACCTGTCAAACGATAAGAAATACCATACAAAAAGGTAGCCATTTTGCGCCATATCAGGCACGCAGATCCAGACGGTATGGCACCTCCTTATATATTCTATACTCAATGGCGTAAACTAAATGTTTGGCAAACCTGCTTAGATGTTTATTTTTTATGATTATTATCTTATTTGGGATGAGTGAATTGTTTTAAATCACTATTAAAATCACTCAACTGTGCAAATATCCCGACTAAATATAAATCAATGTTATGACGTTTGCAGTCCACATTAAAAAAAGTTGAGTTTTATAATTGAGTGAGTTACTATATTAAAGGCAGATTGATGCTTAGGTGTTGTCGCTCTAATTAGGTTTAAAAAAAAACATTAAGTGACTGTTTCACCACTTACAGATAAAATTTATCTGACAGATATTTTATACCTGTCTCTGTCCAAAACGTCATGTTTTATGAAATAGACATAGAGGTTTATCTGTCAGTTTAATTTTATCTGTAGATGTTGAAACGAGTACTAAATTTGCCTTATTTTTAGTTTTATAATCTTTTTCGTAAGGCAGTTTAGGAATAACCAGGATTCGAACTAAATAAACTACGATCTTTTTGAAAAAAAAAAACTTACACACTGGCCATACTGAATATAAGCTCTGGCCGCACAGAATAAAAAAAAACTGAACTCACAATTCTCCGTTTGAAAAGCGCGGGAATCAATGGGCTTTTAGGTACCCTATGTATACTTTTATAAAACTATGGCGATGTATTGCACTTATTTCAGTCCACTTCCTGTTTGAGCGCTGGGGTCATATTATTTTATGCCTTTTCGTTTTTATTGCGTTTTGTTCCTATTTTATAGTTTTAAAAGGAGAAATAATAATTTTATTTTTCAGTTTAGTTATCATTAATGAATTATAAAAATAAAATACAATAAGAAGTGACAATAGAAAAAAAACATATACGTAAAAAAGGTTTTTTAAAAGAGGATTCTGCCAATGTAAATAGTTATTCTTGCTATATTTTACTTTTTTATGTATTTAAATTAACAAAGTGAACAAATATGGATCGAAAAATCGTAAGTAATTCGACAATTTTGATAACGTTATGAACGTACAGATAAACAAAAACATAAACAAAAGCATACCGGTGAAAAGTAAATACTCCTTTTGCTTTTTCACATAATCAAATAGGCAGATTACATTCTTTCTTCATTTGACTGTACAAAAGCGCTAAGAAACAAGTACATACCTACCACAACAAATACCAACGCAATGCGGCATCCATAGTCATGTTGTAATGCACTAAAATACATCAAGGAAATCCATAGTCTGTACCACATGTTCTAAAGCTCTGAATCGCAGGATATCCGTGATCTAGACAACGCGATCCATTTAACTTGTCTCGTAGATTATTAATAAGTTAATGGTTGGAACGAACGGGAAATAGCAGCCATTTTAACTATATTTTGCGATTTTCGTTGTTAGAATAGAAAATATGAAATAAGGTAGTAAAAAATATAAGTTCTAAAACCAAAAACGGAAACACGGAAAATCTGCGCAATTAAAAGTGAGAAATAAGAAACAATTTTTGTGTAACCTACCCCATAAATGCACAAATGAGACGATGTTTAGAGGATAGGCGTTAGCCTTTGTGTTTTGATATTAATTACCGTGCAATGTCGGAAATTGCATTACCTACCTATACTGTGTCAATTGCCTGCAGACAATTGTTAATATACTAAAGGCTGCCCGCGACATCGTACGCATTTATTATCATATCTTTCAAAACTTAAACAATATTTTAAAAATAATATAGCCTATGTATTATTCTGGTGTATATGCTACATAATTGCTAAGTTCCATCATAATCTGTTCAGTAGTTTTTGCATGAAAGAGTACCTAACATACATCCATCGGCACAAACATTGACATTTATAAATAGTAGGATGAACATAGACAAAAATATGTAATAATAGACCGAAAACTTTTTATAACGACTTCATAAAGAATTTGATTTTTCCAAAAAGTTTCAATACCGAAAAGTTTATTAAAAAATCTTCATATGCGGTTTATCCAAAGAGTTTCCATGTCAATCTATGCCTTCATTCACACAAGAGCTGCGGACTGTATGACATCATTCACTGTATATCCATCCGTGTATGATGGATGGCTGCAACCACAGTCGCTGCATCACAATATTGCACCCGGACATTGCACTTTCCGCTACGAATCCAACCATATTTATGTTGGTTTTTTGACGGCCGCCATTGCCAAAACGTCGAGCTATTTTTGGCAAAGAATTTTTCAAGTTTGTTTTTAGTTTTAGCTTGGGTTAGGTTGTTGAACTGAAATAATACAAGTTTAACGCCTTGCGTTTTTGAGTTTATTTTCTTCTGATTTTTTCTGTCTTTTGTTTTAACTAAGTATTACGGAAAAGGTGGCGAGATGAACAAGACACCTTCACAAATGACTGGGCAGAGGCGGCTCAGGATAGAAAATCGTGGAGAAGAAGGAAAAAGACCTATGCCCAGCAGTGGGACAATAGATAAGGCTAGATAAGATAATTTAAGTATTAATGCTGCGTAACTGTGTTCTTAAGTATAAGTTCTCTTCGTGTAATTGTTTCACAGTAAACCAAGTAAAGATTTGCATTAGAAACTTAATTGTTTCGTATAGCCTTAACACACTGGCGGTTGAGCCGCTGCTTCCGGGATTTGACATTTGAGTTTCGCTATTGCGTAAAAGCTGTAAGAAACAGCATGCCAAATCTCCATAGCAAATGAAGTATTCATAACTAGAAAGTAAATATAATAAATGACTTACAAATGAACCGACACAAATAAATTACAACACTAATTGGTTCCGGAAGTACTAACTCACTGTAACAGCTACTATGTAACTGTTACGTACTAGTGCTGGGACATGGCCGTGAAAAAGTCACGCGTCACACTAAAATCGGGTCAACACTTCATCTGTTACTGTGGGATTATTTGGGATGGTTTAAGTGATTAACTGATAGAGTTTTAACTTTTGGAAGTAAAAATTAAAAAGATCCACTCAGCATATGTCATGTGTTGTCACTATATCTGTCTATACTTTGAGTATAGAATATATAAGGAGGTGCCATACCGTCTGGATCTGCGTGCTTGGTCTGGCGCAAAATGGCTACCTTTTTGTATGGAATTTCTTATCGTTTGACAGGTCATCTACCAAGAAAACTATGAAAAACTTGCGCCAACCTTGGCACGCTGTCATAAACTCATTTGTATATGTAAAAAAAATGTGGCACCTCCTTATATATTCTACACTCAAAGTGTCTATATCACTGTAATATGACTGATTTTCAATGGAGCCATGGAGAGGAAGCAAAAGAAAAGTATTTTAAGACTAAGGAAATAACTAAGGACTAACTAAGGACTAACTAACTAAGGACATAACGTAATTTTAAACAAAGAAAATTATATAAATAGGACATACTTACAAACATAATGGCATGTACACACCAAAGCCGCCAGCTTTTTTGACAGCTGCCATTCGTATGACGGAAAGCCGCTGACCTAGCCCGGTGGCATGCCGGCGGCTTTGGTGTGTAGACAGCATTACTATCACGCCTCTCTCCCATCAGGGTAGGCAGAGACCACATCCTTCCTCCTTTTAAATGCTAAAGTAACCAAATCGCTTATGTCTTAACCCACACGGTGACGGTGACGGTGACCGCTGCCAAGTGCCAGCGAGTAGACTTGCTCTTGTACCTTGGCAACTTTGGCAGCTTGGCAGACTACTTAATGGAGGTTACATTGTTGTTAAATACCTTTTTGAAAGGAATAATGAAGGGCTCGATTCACCATTTTGCAGATAAAATATATCTGACAGATATTTTCTTTGAGTATATAAGGAGGTGTCATACCGTCTGGATCTGCGTGCCTGGTCTGGCGCAAAATGGCTACCTTTTTGTATGGAATTTATTATCGTTTGACAGGTCATCTACCAAGAAAACTATGAAAAACTTGCGTCAACCTTGGCACGCTGTCATAAACTCATTTGTAAATGAAAAAAAAATGTGGCACCTCCTTATATATTCTATACTCAAAGACCTGCCTCTGTCTAAAACATCATGTTTTATGAAATAGACATAGTTTATCTGGCAGTTAAATTTTATCTATAGGAGGTGAAACGGGCACCTCATCATCTTGCTTAGCATGGCACTCCGTGACAAGACGTTGTCGTGCGTTTGTCACGCTTACGTCTCTGTCTATAGTATTAAATGTGATAAGGACAGCATGCGTGAGATAATTGTCGCAGCGCGCCATGCTAAGCCCCCAGGAATATTTTAGCAGGTGGTGAATCGAGCAATAAAATCACGCATAATTTAGGTAGGTATTTAGTGAGTTATGAGTTTTTTTAAACGGGGTAGGCAGAGACCACTTCGCTGTAATAGCTACGATCCAAACACACTTCTTTCGCTTCATCCACATTCGTCAGTCACCTTAAACAATGCACGTCGGTTTAGGGTACTCTTGACTTGACCTTTCTTTTCTGGATGTTAGGAGGGGAAAGCCAAGGCGAACGTATCTCGATCAAATCGAGGACTTTTTGAAGCAAGAAAAACAAAATATCTTTCTATACTCTCTATGTGAAATCCGCCAACCCGCACTTGGCCACCGTGGTGGATTACGTCCTAATCACTCTCTGTATGAGAGTAGGCTCGTGCCCCTCGGTGGGGACATATATGGGTTGATAAAGAATACTCTCTATATGACTCTATGATATCCTGTTATTGGCTAAGATACACTATGTACTATAAATTATTTAAGCTATCTTTTTGTATAAACTTGCTTTTGGATATGTTGAATAAATAAATAAATAAATACTCTACATACATTCACATACCCGTCACGCCTCTTTCCAATCGAAGTAGGCAGAGACAACTTCCCAAACACCCACTTTTCAAAAAGTATACATGGTGTAACAGAAATTGTATATAAAGCCGAAACACATCGATAGTCCTCATGAAACTGAACAACTTTCCCCAAGGAACATGGGTCGTAACTCGAAAAAAAAATTTCGCCTCCCCATACAAAAAGCCTGATCAGCTGATCGAGTAAGTATGGGCGATCCAAAAATTTTTTTCGAGTTACGACCCATGTGCCTTGGGGAAAGTTGTTCAGTTTCATGAGGACTATCGCTGTGTTTCGGCTTTATATACAATTTCTGTTACCCCCTGTATAACCATATATCACCAGAACACAAGTAAAAAGTACTACCTTCACAAATGTAGCTTAAAATAAGATAACTAACATGAAATATAAAGTTGGCACGGAGTCAAACGCCTTGCATCTTCTTGAAGACGCTGCATTGTTGCAGAAATAAGATTATGAGATAGCGGGAGATTATTTAGTGAAAATGTACTTAATATTTTTTATTTTAGAGTGCATTTTGGGTGATATTTAATGCCTACTTATATAAAACTTAGTATTTATCGTGCCGACTGTTACTTTAGCAACGTTGTCTGTATAAAATCCTGTAATATCCTGTAAATGGATACCATAAACAAGTCGAAATACCGCAATTCCCATGGGACATAATATGTCCTAATAGGAAAAAAAATAAGAGTGTTCACACTAAGAGCAGCTACGCACTACATCCGATTCGAATTCGATCCGAGAAGTAAGATTATGGTATCTACACAACAAAGCCGCTGGCTTTTTTGACAGCTGCCATTCGTATATAACGTTAAGCCGCCGGCCTAGCCCGGCGGCGTGCCGGCGGCTTTGGTGTGTAGACAGCATTAGATCCGAGAACTATTTCTAAGGTTATTTTATTCGATCGAATTCGGATCGGAAGTAGTACTTAGTCTCTGAGGTAGTGCATAAATGAAATCAAAAGCCAAAACGTAAAGAAACAAGTAACTGCAACAACTTTTTGCACATAGCTTGCACTGTTTGTCACAATTTAAAAACATTTCTCAAAAATATTCGTCACGTTCCATAATCTTTAGCGCGTAAATTTTCGCTCGCGACCTAATAACGGGATCTGTTTATTGCGCGCGCGATGCCAAGCGTTTCCGAGAAATATGCGCGTGCGCGTCCCTGCAGCCGGTTGGATTACATAGATCGTTATCTAGCTCTTAAATGATTAACTGTGTTATGATAGGTATTGTAAAACTGTGTTTATCGTAACTTTTCGGTTTTACTAGTCTTTAAGGTTAATCACTTGGATTTATGTAAATATGATAATTGATAACGTTACACAGTTAAAACAACATATTAAAAGCCCGTTTCAACACTTACAGATAAAATTTAACTGACAGATAAACCTATGTCCATTTCATAAAACATGACGTTTTAGACAGAGACAGGTATAAAATATCTGTCAGATAAATTTTATCTGCAGATGATAAAACAGGCCCTAAGTATCGTAATATTTAAGCAACTCTTAAAAATACTGACAATATCAATTTTTATTCGATGCATTGCATAAGAAACAGATAAATTCTGTATTTATTATTAGATGCATCCGTTCTAATTTTACATATTCAAAACGCATTCTAGTTAAAGAAAAAATATCCTATTATAATATTATAAATGTCAAAGTTTGTGCCGATGGATGGATTTAAGGTTTTTTGTCACTCTATCACGCAAAGACTGATCCCATATGTAACATACATACCTACATAATGCATTATGAAATCTGCTCCATACAAATAATATGATTAGAAACACATTTGTACACAACGTGACGCAACGCTGTCCTACGTATGCATGTTAAAGTGGACTCGGAAAGCTAGAAACTGATTGATCTCACATACGCAATACATAATCACTTCTTAAGGTCTATCTCACAGAGCACCCACTAATAGAGTGTACTTGCAAGGCAATAGACGCGCACCGTACATATGTCTTTTTCGGCAGATGTAGCAAAGCGAACTATGTCATTCAAGTCAGTACTGACCAGCTGTCACATCCGTACGCACAAGCTTTTTCGCAATTTACATGGCTCTTATTTTGCTTTAAAGCGTAATAAAATGACAGTGTGTTCTGTGAAATGGTACGGGAAAAATTCTGGGACATCTTGCTTTAAGAAAAATGGAATAACTTTTCATCGATAAGTATAAACAATTTTTGTTTTATATTACGCGGAGTTCATGTTACACTGGACAACAAATTTTGATTTGCCTACATCCCTTTCTATCACTATGCTAATTACTATGTTTATCCTTTTTCGTTTCCGAAATTTCAGTACTAGAGTTGTAACAAATTTATCGACTGAATGTAATCGATTTATTTTATCAAATACAATAATAGTACTTACACTTTTTGTTGAGATGAGATGTAGATAAAAAATAACTAATAATTATTATTAATATGTAAAGAACAGTACCTACTTCGATATTTTTTTATTACCTATCATCGCAAATAATAGAATAAAGTTAGTGTTTGTTTTCTTTTAAAGATTTCCTAAATGTCCTGAGCAAAAAAGGTACAGCATATTTATTAGAAGTTTCTAAATAATAACCTAGTTTTGGGTTATTTGGGACACTGAAATTCAGTTTTCGGAAGCATGTATTTATTTTCAAATTAATTTTACCGGTAAGTGTCGTCAATTGTCATGCAATTTTAACTTAACCTCTCTAATTATTTAATTTTGTTATAACATCGAATTGTTCAACAATAAAAAATGTAACACACTTATGTAAATGTTTTATCGATAAACCTAACTGTCGTCACGGCACATCTCTAAGCGATGCGTTGACCTTGATTCAGCAAATCACAGCATAGTTGTCACGTCCCCCGCACTTCATTCTTGCCGCCTAAAGTTGTGAGTTTTGTTTCGAATAAAATTGTAATGATTCGGGCTCTATTAGGGGGTGCTCTGTGGGTCTATCTACACAGACCCGGGCCGTGCCCGGGATGTGTCCGGGCCGTGGCGTGTCAGGAGGGAAAACAATACGTCGTCATGACAACGTGTGTGAACGAATCTATAGAAAATGTATGGAATGATATATTTTTCCTTGACACATCCCGGACACGGCCCGGATGTAAGATAGACCATTACACGTAGATACTAAACATTAACTTCTCCCAAAGTAAGCTGGTTTCCTCCAAACCAGTCTCAATCCAAACCAAACCATTTTTCTCTCAAGCCGACGTTGCATTTCTTCGTCAGATAGCAATGCAGCGTTGCAACAAGTTGTTGCAGATCCACCGACGCATTCAACTGTGGAGATAACTCTGTGAATAGAGTAAGAATAGGTTTCATCTGAGCTATTTTATTGTAACAGTGTTAAAGGCGAATAGGTTTTCGCTTGTAGACGTGTTGCCGGTGGATTTTTCTAATGTGGGAAAAAAAAGAAAAAAAATTGGTTTCCAAATCGGAATGATAAATATGTAACAAAAATTTAGGGATTTCAAAGAAGATAATTTAACCCGCTGAGCGTTCCCACATGTCGCATTAGGAGTAGAAAATATCCTTATCTTATCTAGTCATCACTGTCCCACTGCTGGGCAAAGGCTCTCTCCTCTTCTTCCACGATTCCCTATCCTGGGCCGCCTCTGCTCAGACATCTGAGAAGGCGTCCAGCTCATCTCGCCACCTTTTTCGTGGCCTGCCGCGATCTTATAAAATATCCTACTAAGTAATTTATAAATGACAAAGTTTGTGTCGATGGATGGATGGATATGAGAATGCTTGTAACTCTTTCACGCCAAAACCACAGAATTTTTGATCCAACTTTCCAATATTGTAGTTTACTCATCAGAATAACACATAAGCTGTATAATTTTAAAATTTTACGTAAATTTTCCAAGAGATATATCATAGATGTGTACGAAGTCACAGGTTTTATTTTTATTCATGTTTAATTGGGAAACCAATAGCTTACAAAAACTTACAAACTACTTAAAATAAAAGCACAATAATAATAACTTAAAATAAAAGCACAATGGTTCTCACTATCTGGTTGCCTCTAGGTAGTTGTCTGCGACATTAATTATTTTTTATATCTAAAATGTGGCCACACTGATGTGTCAAAGTGTTTTCTTTCTCTTTGGTTTGAGCGTCAATAAATGCAAGGTCGAGGAAATTCCTGCAATTTTTATTAATTATATACAGTCCACCAATTTAATCCTATCGAAGCAAGATCGCACCAGTAGTTAAGTACATAAAAAAATCTATATACCCATAATATAGATGCAATATACTTACTTATTTTCAAAAGATGATATGTATACGAAGCCGCAGCCTCTACCAGTTACATAAAAAAAAACTATATACTTAATATAGATGCAATATATGAGCTGCAAGTATTGATATATCGTGGCCCAAATAAACAAATAGTTCGGGAGCCGGCGATATCATAATGGGTTATAGTCATAAAGTTTACGGCCGTCTAGCAGATGGATTTCTATAGGTAGGTACCTATATCTCAACGTAGTATGATACACATTGTAGTAGAATGATTGGCGATTCCATTCGGGTATTTCGTACCTAGTACACATTGGCCATGTGCGCTGGCCCAGTGCGCTTGGCCATAGTGTACTAGGTGAATTGGCATTGGCGTTGGCGATGGGTTGGCGACGGGCTGGCGTTGGGACTGGCCGCCATTTACCCTAGTACACAATGGCCAAGCGCGCTGGCCCAGTCCGATGGATATTGTGTACTAGGCGCATTGGCATTGGCATTGGCCATGGCGACGGGCTGGCGACGGGATAGCTGCGTGTACTGAAAGAATCACTCAACTGTATAACCCAATGTTATCATTTTCATACTACCGTTTGACAATTCAGTTTGCTAGCGAGTTCCTAGGGACGTCTCATCTTTGGCCGAACTATTTCCTCACGAGGCTGCTAATGTAGTAAGTAATGGCTAATTCTGATGATTCAGGTTCAAGAACTCGTATGAGCGTTGACGCGCTTCTAAGCTCGTATAGTCCATGTTGATACTGACATGACACCACCACTGGTTCGAGCGTGTACGCCCGTATAAGTAAGCGCGTATACGCCCGTCCGATTGTTTGAAGCGCGTACGTAGCGCACGTCTCGTGTAAAACACCCTAAAAGCTAGCGCTGACTAAGAGTGTTTCGATTAATATGTGCATTAATACTACACTATTCTCGAAGCTAGCACTAAAGTGATGAGAATTAAGTACCTAGTAAGAAACAGGCGATATTTTTATAGTAAATTCTGACGTTGAAGTTTTATATGCATCCAGTTTTATGATGTAAAGTTTTGTGATTTAAAAACTTTTTGACAAGATTGTATTGTATTGTTGTACGAAGTGTATTTTATGTGTTTTAATGTTTGTAATGTTAAAATAATGATATTTTTACAATTGGTTTCATTGAATGAGATATGGATGAACCATAGCTCAATATATGATAGAGTTTCTAATGACCAATCGGTCAATTGTTCGTCTAAAGACTACTCCATCGAACGTAGACACTATCAATCGACATCTATTTATTTGTCTTATATCAAATCAAAGCTACGATACTGTCGATCAACAATCGATGGCCGAAACTCGCATCTTCTTAACAACTAATATAAACTCGCAAAAAACGCCCAGCTAAACTTGACCTCTACCTACCCCAACCCGAACAACTGATCAAAGACCTAACTTAACAAACCTAACCATCATTTTCTGAACTTTCCAGGCGATGCTGTTCTACGCGCCCCGTTGGTTATGGAAGTCCTGGGAAGGTGGAAAGATCAGAGCTCTGATGATGGACCTGGATGTGGGTGTCTGCACGGAGATAGAGAAGAAAACAAAGAAGAAACTCATCCTGGATTACTTGTGGGAGAACCTGAGGTACCACAACTGGTGGGCGTACCGGTATTATCTGTGCGAGGGACTTGCTCTTGTCAATGTTATAGGTGAGTTTAAAAGACTTTTATTTTATAGACAACTTTTTACTTATATCACTAACGCCCGTTATTAATAACCTATCCTGATCCGTTTTTACCAAATCGAGATTGAAAAAACAAAACACAATTGTCACTTGTGTACCAAAAACATGTCAAGAACACAATTGTGTTTTGTTTTTTCAATCTCGATTTGGTAAAAAACGGATCAGGATAGGTTATTAATAACGGGCGTATATCACTTATGACACTTGTCTACACACCAATGCCGTTACGCCATTTTCAAACATTTTTATTACATTTTTGACAAACGAAGGCCGGCATTGGTGTGTCACATATGCAGTTGTATCACTTTTAAATAATGTATTTGTAATTAGAATGACAATTTGGATGCAACTTGTACAAGTTTGTGATTAAAGTGGTGCAACTGTTTTACAGAAAACAAAATTTTGCTCATGATTTTACGAGTAACAGTCGATTAGTAAAAAATGTTAAAATACCTAGTAATTCGGATTTATGATAAAGAATTTTCTAAAAGTTCTGATATAGGTACATATACATAAATACAATCTGTCACGCCTCATTTCCATCGAGGTAGGCAGACTTTCTGATTAATCCTCGAACCAACGCAATGCTAGCGCAAGTTATAAAGATTCCAATCATCATATGCCATAATACTAACTAACTATAGTCCTCACTTCTTACAAAATCCTTCAGAAAAACTTGGAACCTTCTAATAAAACCACATTTAAGAATTAAGTTGCAGTTCTATAACCAACCCCGACTCGATATAAAGAGGGTCTGTACAATAAAAGGTGCTTTTATGTATTTTAATTCAATACAGTTTGATTTACAATGTACAAGGGCTATTGGTGATTCAGAACAGCCTTTGCCGCAGATGGCGACCAGATATTTTGGTTTCGTATAGGTCGGGCTAGGGAAGTCGCGGGGTTGAAGGGTTGGAGCTGAAAGAGCTTCCTTGTTCGTGTTTTGCCTTTACGAATTTTGAATGATTCGGTTAGTTAGACGTACACAATTACATATCTGTCAGACCTCTATCCTCCATCGGAGTACGCTGAGACTACTTCCTTCAACTCCACTTCTTTTACTATATTATACATTTAATACAAAGAATTACTATATTCGTCCCTATAATGTAGATTGAAAAAAATAATTTTTATTGGTTGACTTACGTAGGTTGCCTATCTACCTGATAATTCTTTGGTTTAAAATCTTACATTATGTATAAATTTAGTAACTACAAACAAACTCATACTACTCTTGGTTTTTCTTAACAGTCTGGAAAAAAGAGTAGAAATTAAAAAGTAACAACGTCGTCCCTTTCAAATCAATGTAAGAAAAACGGACGACACTTTTTTGCCATCATGTGGGAGGTCAATAGTTGTGTGGTTTTGACAATAAATATAAATATTGGGGGACATTTTCACACAGGGTCACCTCATCCCAAACTAGGCAAATCCTGTACTATGGGTATCAGGGACTGATAAACATACATAGATAAATATATAACACCCAATTACACCCAAATACAAACTAGATTAAGTATAACAAACAATTGGCTCATTGCGTTGCAAACCCCGCTACTTCCCTAGCCACAGCAAGCCCAAGCAGCATGGGCAGCGAATTTCATCGACACAAGCGATCGTGCCTGTTTTTGTTATTGAACCGCGTAGGGCCTACGACACTCTGCTATAACTACTATAAAGTGGTACAGGTTGCTCGCTCGGGTTTTAGATAAGGAAGGGAAGTTTTTTATTAAAGATTGTGGAGAGGAATAGGTCAAAGATCGGTTAAGTAGAGTCTTGGCGTGAAAAAAGATAAGTTTTGGTGTATAGAGTACCACTAAAATATTTTTTAAATTTTAAATAGAACTGTACATATAATCTCAAATATATAAATTACACAAATATTGTGCTTGGTTATAAACTTTTAAGTATTCTTTCTTTGCGTAGCGTTTCGTAGACCGTCGTAGCAAATGCTACGAGATTTTATATTTATCAAAACAAATTAGGCAAAACTAATTTATTCTAATCTTGGCTAATTAATGCAACCGGCATATTTATGTATCTGTATGTATGTATGTATGTACTAGTATGCATATGTAACTAATGCAACAATTTGGTATATTCCAGGGCAAATGTTCCTGATGAACCGTTTCTTCGACGGCGAGTTCCTGACCTTCGGGCTGGACGTCATCGCATACATGGAGTCTGATCAGGAGGACCGCGTCGACCCCATGATTTACATATTTCCAAGGTATGTTAATTCATGTAACTAATAAATTATCTTCTAGTCAGTCGTCAATATTTGCGTTTTCAATCTATTGTGCGGACCTGGAGATAAGACAAGTAAGCGAGCATGAAAATATTCCTGCATCGACATGGTTCCGCTGCATCAGCAATTACGTAGCCTATCACGTCCGCACATATCATCGCGCGGCCAGCATCTTAGTATATAAGCGTAGCTCCAAGTCATTACTATTATCCAGTTCAGTCGTCCAGTACCTTCTGTCTAGTATCCTAGAGTCATATCACCATGTATTTCCAAATATAAGTTCTAACACCACGCTGCGCTGTATCATTGACATTTACTTTTGCGGGTCGCTACACTCCTCTTGAGTTTAGTTGATTAAAAAATATATTTTTTGTTTTGTTTTGGAAAAACAACAGCTTCAAAATATACATAGTAATCAGATATAGTATAACTTTACAGGCAGTTACAGTTTTTCACAAAAGAAAAATTTAATAGACACTTAAAAATGTTGAGTCTAGAAAAAACGTAAATAAAACAATGAGTACATGTGGTAACTACAAACACTGTAGCAGTAGAAATGATATTAATTTCAAAAGAAAATTTTAGCGTTAACTGGCTAACTAACAATTTTTTCATTTCAGAATGGTGAAATGCACGTTGTTCAACAAATTCGGATCATCAGGCGAAGTGGAAAGACACGACGCTTTATGCATCTTACCTTTGAACGTCGTCAATGAGAAGATCTACGTCTTCCTCTGGTTCTGGTTCGTGATCCTCGGCATCCTCACCTTCGTCACCCTGCTGTACAGGGTCGTCATCATCTTCTCTCCGCGCATGCGAGTCTACATGATGCGTATGCGCTTCAGGCTCGTCCGTCGCGACAACGTCGACACTATAGTCCGGCGTAGCAAGATGGGAGACTGGTACCTACTATACACACTCGGGGAGAATCTCGACTCAGTCATCTTTAGGGATATTATGAATGAATTTGCAAATAAGTTGAATCATAACTACCAGCATCATATCCACGGTGTCCCGGACGCGTGACCTCCGATCCCCGGGTGGGTGTTCCACACGTGACTAACGTCTCTGCAGCGCGACATGGACCCTCCCGTATAGACACGGAAGAGGAGCGGACCCAGTCGGCTGCCCTGCGGCACCCCACGCCGTAAAACTTCACTCTCGGACTTTACTCAGTGTATCGAATATTTAAATTCAAACAATCTCTAAATTATTGATACTTATAATCGTAACAGTGCAATTAAACACGCAATAATAGTTTGTACTTATTCTATAAGATTGTGATCTCAGGACGAATCCTATCGAAGGCCTTTTAGAAGTCAGTTACGGCTATCCCATTAGAATAGTTCGACTTTTAGAAGTATTTTACTGATAGTTTCGCTGCTCGTAGTGTACTGTTCGGAAACGCTTTCTCTCTTACTCTAGTTGTTATCTAATATTAGCACACGGAAGCACATCACCTACTTTTTTACACGATTAATCACTCGCTAAGAATTTGACCGACCAAAAAATTAATTAAAGCAATAATTAAAGGTTCCAATAAAGTATAATTATAGTGTTATAGATATCGAATTCAATTGAATGTATTGTGGCGGTTGGAGGTTTCTGACGGAGGCTGTACGAGATCGAATGCCATCCAGCATCAGGGATCGGTCCAGGAGTAGCCCAAAAGACATTTTCGAATTATAAATAAACATTAGGTTCAAATCGAAAAAAAAATAGACAAAATTTAATCTTTATTCGAGTATTATCAAAGCGAATAACGAAAATAACTTAGGAATAAACGAATTGCCGTTAAAAGTTTCAGCATTGTGTATTAATTTGCGGGAAACCTGCAGAATTATTAATTTTGCGATTAAAACTTTTGTTTAGCGTTAAAATTATGATTTGCTTGATGAGTTTCAAGCCTTTACTATCACTGCCACGACAATGGTCGATGTTCAACGTTCTTGTCAAATAAAACGTTTGAATGATCCCATATTTATTATGTAATTGTTTTGTAGTATGTACTTACGTATTTCTTTGAGCGATTTGAATGAAATGTACAATTAATGCACTTAGAGTTCAGTCGAGTACGAGTTGGTATGGCTACTTTAGTTAGAATTTTGAACACACTTTAGCCCTAGACGCTGAATCGCCTAGTATGGTTCTTTTTTTGAAAAAAGTGGCCACTATTGACTGGCGGTTTCAGCGCCGTTTCACATCATACGATTCATACGTCAAACAGCGAAGCAAACGCCAGTAAAGTAAAGTAATCATAAAGGACAGGCTCATAGATGTGTAATGAAAAATATCAAATTATCGAAAAGTTTATATACGGAATTGTGCATTTCATTCAAATCTCAAAACATTATTGGTAACAATTCAGACACAAACTTAAAGTAAGCTAGTCCAAAAATATAACTTATTTCTTTTCATTCGAAGAAACCAGTCAATTTTGATTGCTTTGAAGTTGTGTGCGTGAATTGTATCCAAGATGTTCAATCAATGCTCTTGCATTAACGACTGACCGTTGAACGTGATTTGAGATTTGACAATCGTTTGAAATAAGAACGTCATACACTAGCCGCTCTAAACATTGAGCTGCTGCGACGTGCTTCCATAGGCCAATTGTCCACGGAACCGAACGTTCGCACGTTTTCGTCAATTGACATTTGCAAGACGAATGCTTGCATCTTGCGTGGAAACAATCAAATCTGTATCCACGTAGCTTCAACGGCGCGTCAGCCGTGGACAATTTGGCCATAACAAACATCAAATCGCGTTACGCGGGAAGCCGATAGTGCGTAAAAGCGTATTTATGTAAAAAAATGATTTGTCTCTTGTATGCGATCAGGCAATGAAAATCGACGCCGGTAACTAGTGTTATACGGTATTATACAGTTGGGAGGTCTAACGTAGAAACAGACTGGCCTCACGTTTGCAACTTAAGCAATGCATTAGGTATATCATGACATTTGCGCCTTCATGACATTTGCGCCATATATCCCCATAAGGGTATGGCCGTATAACAGGCGGCTTGCTTTGCGCCTAGCGCCTAGCGAGTACCTAAGTAAAACCAACGTCCTGCAGGCTTAGCATACGTGCCGCGACAATTATCTCACGTCATGCTGTCCTTATCACATTTAAAACTATGGACAGTGATATAAGCGTGACAAACCCATGACAACGTCTTGTCACGGAGTGTATGCTAAGCTAGCTGGAATGTACGCGATGGGCCGCAGACGCTAAGCGTGCAGTGCGGCAATACATTTCAGGACGTCAGTTTTATTTAGCTACTCGCTAGGCGACTCGCTAGGCACTAGGCGCAAAGCAGCTTGTCAGTGCGGCCATAACCTAACGCTGTCCCGTGTTGCGTGTGATACGTGTATTTCTAATTTTAATTTCTATGGCGCAGATTGCATACGTGGGATCACTGATTTTAAACGAGCGAACCAGCTTTTTTCAAGAATACGCGAGCGCAAAGTGTAATTATTCCAAATTTTTTAAATGTTGATTTTATGGCGAACTTGTTACCGTAAGGTACAGTTGAGTTAAGATAAATCTTGTGTTCGTATGATATTGTAGGCTAATGTAAAAAAAAACGGTTGTTTGTCAATATGTAATGTAAGCAATAACATTTTAGTCATGTTGATTTAACTATTGAAGTTTAAATTATATTAAAATTCTTATAATTAGGTTTACAGCGGGGTGACTTGTTTCAATTTAAATAAAATCTAATTAAGCGCTATTTCACGACTTACAGACAAAATTTTACTGACAGATAAACCTATGTCTATTTCATAAAACATGACGTGTTAGACAGAGACAGGTATAAAATATCTATCAGATAAATTATATCTGTAGACGATAAAACAGGCCCCTTAATCTTTTTTGTTCACATAGAACAGATAAAAATACTCAATAAAATACTCAAGCTGATTGTTTATGTGGCCTTTGACATGACAAAACTTTTAAAAAAAGTTAGTTTTAAAAAGTTTCTCTATTCCGCACTATAGATAATTATAAAGCAAAGTTATCCCGCTGTCGATCTACATAATCAATTATATTTATACGAGGTTAATTGGCAACACTACACTACAAGTAATGAATAAAAGCTACAGAGCTATGTGAGTCATACACAGAATTAGGTTCAAAATTGTCTTTCCTGTACCTGATGATTGAGGATACTAGGCCAAAACTACATAGGGCACAGATTATGCGGATATACATTAAGTTCAGAAATTAGCTTACAGTGTCCTTAACTTTCGGGAACAGGAGACATTTTTTGTTTAAATTCTGTGTCTGATTGACCCATGTATAACAATAATTATGGTAAAAAGGTGATAACACTATAACTAAGAACTTCACTCTCCATATTAACGTACCAATCAGCTAAATTTTGTATTGAAAGTATTTTTTTGTTTATTTTTTTTTATTTCAGTTTATTTTGAGACAAATCTGATGATACCTACACACCAAAGCCGCCGGCTTTTTTGACAGCTGCCATTCGTATGACGTAAAGTCGCCGGCCTAGCTCGGCGGCATGCCGGCGGCTTTGGTGTGTAGATAACATGATGTTTAAGTACTTGCATTTAATAAAAAAAAAAACTTTAAGTATATACCTTGCCTAGTATATACTTGCATTTTATATAAAAAAAACTTTAAGTATACTATGATTATTATGGTCTCTGTATAGTGCGATTGCAGTCTGTGCCAATTAACCTTGTCTAAATACAAAATTAAACTTAAATTGAAATAAATAAATAATTCCATACTTATATTAAATCTAATGCCTAAACATTTCTCGTGTCGTTTGACGGTGTATATTGCATTTAGTTTGTGCCTCTAGTAGGTTTAAATCCGGCTGCGACACGGGGGATGCGCGGGCGCAGCTTCACTACACAGCAATTTTCAGAGTCCTATCCAAGTATTTGTATTTAAAGTTAAGAGGGTAGCAACGCAACAAAAAGAATTCACATTTAATAATTTTATTAATAAATAATTCATATTAATTATTTCATAAGTTAATAAAAAGTTAAATTAAACATACACCAAATAGTTTTTAAAAAGGTCAATGATTCTTTTATATCACAAAGTAAAAAAGTCATGATTGTATGATTTGACAAATAAAAAAAAAACTATATTTAAAAAACAGTATTCTTACACTTCCTATCTCTTTTTTAACAATAATAAAAAAATAAACTTACAAAAACAATTAAATGGTCAAATCAGATCTATTTATTACTAAAAAGACAGATTCTGGTCACTTCTTAAGTGGGCCACACACGCTAGGTTATGCCTGACGGTTATGCTTGAACGTGTGTATTTAAATTTTGCTTACGCAGGCAAAAAAAAATATCATACACACGGCATAACCTAGCGTGTGTGGCCCGCTTTAATCAAGACTTGAACACAAAAAAACTTAAAATCTAGTTACACGCATGGATAAAAAAAACATTTAATAAAGGCGCGTATTCATTGGCGAGCTTTAGCAGTAGATAACTGTTGCATGCAGTTTTGGTTTGTGCTCGCAACAGGTTCGCGAATCATAATGGTCTGATCATCGGACTCATTGCCATGACGACGTATTGTCTTCCCTCCTGACGGGCCACGGCCCGGACACGTCCCGAGCACGGCGCGTCCGGTTGTCATGACGACGAATTGTTTTCCCTCCTGACAGGCCACGGCCCGGACACGTCCAGGGCACGGCCCGGATATGTGAAGGTAGATAGACCTTTAGCGAACAACACACACCATGTTTTTTTGTAATAATGCATGCAATGATTCCGGTTACAGCTTACAACTCGCCAATGAATTCGCGCCTTACTAAAAAAAGTTGCTATCCTCGAATTTAATATCAGTATTGTACGTAAAGTTAGTAACACACGCCAAATATTGTGCCAAAGTATTAAATGTCTAGGTGGATGGCAAAGAAAGCAAATGAGCGACATCGAATAAATAATGGAAATAATCTTGTGTTTGTTTTTTTACCCGACTGCGACAGAAGGAGGGTTTTAGTTTTTCGAAAGTATGTATTTATGTTTGTATGTATAATCCTTTTGCACACCTTATAGCCTTAACGGCTTGATGGATTTAAGCTTGAGATGTGTCGTTAGGTTCGTATTTACAGTGAGAGTGATACTGGGTACATCAGAATAATTAAAAAATGCTTTTTTTTTATAAAAAGGTTAGGTTATTACCTAAACCGACGAGCATGTATGAGGCGATTGATGAATGTGGTGTGTTTGGATTGTAGCAAGTGGAAGAGGCGTGACGGATATGTATGAAGATCGGTAGGTCAAGAAATTTATAAACTACGGTTGCCCTTCGACGGCAACAGAGGCAGAGGTTGGCCTAAAAGATGGCGCGACGATCTGGATGCATACTTGGCAAACTGGCCAGAAGTTGCCGGAGATAGGGAAGGGTAAAAGGATGCAGGGAAGGCCTGTGCTCAACAGTGGGATACATCAGGAATTGGGCACCTTAGAAGATACTTTTGCACAAATGTATTGTGATATGTCTGATTTCGTGTTATTCATCATCATCATCATCATGTCAGCTTATGGACGTCCACTGCTGGACAAAAGCCTCCCCCAAGGATCTCCACAACGACCGGGCTTGCGCTGCCCACATCCAACGGTTTCCAACGACTTTAACCAAGTCGTCAGTCCACCTTGTTGGAGGCCTTCCCACACTGCGTCGTCGGGTGCATGGTCGCCACGTTCGTGTTATTACTTTATACAAACTACTACTGAAATAAATGCTAAGCTTCAGAGAGAGGCCACCAGCTTCAAATATTTGAAGAAATCAACTCAGACGAAGTGTCTGCTTGATTGTTGCCTTCAAAACCTATGGGTTTTGAAGTATGGAGTATGCTCCTACTGCTTTTTATCCGTCGTTTATTTTCAAAATGATTTTTCCACAGTTCTCGGTTAGATTTCGAACACAAAAAGTATATGTTAATAATCAAAGCTTGGATCCCCAAAAATCCCACCATAAACACTAAAAGAACGCGTGTATCTTTCAAAACTGATAACAAATCCATTAAAATTGACATTAATAACAAAAAACCGCTCATTATGAACGCTAGTGTAGCTATTTGAAGCTTCTGTATACGTCTCGTTACTGCACCTTGACGTCTCAATAAGAACCAAATAACTCTTACGTACATTAAGAAATTTATAAACAACAGAATAACTAGTATTACATCTTCAATTATTAGCTCAACATCAGTTCTAATATCTCCATCTTTGGCTCCAAAAAACACTTTTAATATAATCAATAGAAAAGGGAAGCCCCACGCAAAGAGATTGCTTTTCAAATATTTTCTTTTTACATCTTTCCTGAATACTTTCACTAAATCCGTGTAAATGATCATAGAGTTTATTAGAAGCCAACAACAGGCAGAAAAAATGAAAAATTCAGCTGGATAAGTGAAAATAATTAAATCCGAGGGAATAAAACTTTGCGCAATAATTATTACATAAGTCATGGCTAAACTAATTATGATGTTGAATTTTACGTAGTTTTTGAAAGTTCGATATTTTGGAAGAACTATCCAGGATGTGATATTAAAAATTAAATTGATGAATGTAATTATACCGGCAATTACACCTATCAATAAAATTATGATAAGTACTATCAATTCCCAGTTGATAGCCATATTGACGAGAAATAAGTGCTCTTTCACGTTTCTCACCAAATTATCTTTTTTGCTTTTTACAAATGCAAAGGCTTCAAAAGCTAGTTAATAAATAAATAACTAAACATTAGACTGAAAAAAAAATTAACTTACAAACAATGTTTTTACTTTTTATTAAATAGTTATGTAACTAGTTTATTTCCTCATTAAAAAAGTTCCGGTAGTTAAAATAATGATTAGATTTAATTATGGCACTATAAGTATGGTGACATTGCTCCAATTTAAAAATACTTTCGTAATAGTACTATGGAATTAATTAGGTACTTTTAGGATAGGTAGGTACTATAAATTAGTATCTTCAAATGCACAAAAAACTTACCGATTGTTCTGAAAATACGTAGGTACAAGACTTCAAAATAATTATAAAAATTGTATTGTATCTTTTTATATTTATCGTCTGTTAAAAACACAAAAGAGAGATCTAACAAGAGTACCCTAAACCGACGGGCATGTATAAGGCGACTGATGAGTGTGGATGAAGCGAAAGAGGTGTGTTTGGATCGAAGCAAGTGGATAGAAGTGGTCTCTGTCCACCCCAATGGGAGAGAGGCGTGACGGATATGTATGTATGTATGTGTTTCTCGCTATATCTTACCCTAAGGTTGCCTGGAAGATATTGCTACCTAGCAATAAGGCCGCCTGTTGCTTCTTATATTCTTGTTTGTGTCTGTACCTTATATCTTTTGTGCAATAAAGAATATTTGTATTGTATTGTATGTAAAAACACAAAATATCTCAAAATTATTTAGCCTATGTGTTATTCTGATGTGTAAGCTACAAAATTGTTAAGATTCATTCAAATCTTAGTTTTTTTTCGTAAAGGAAGAAACGTCCACACATCCAGCCATTGCCACAAACATAGACGTTTAATTATTAGGATACTACGCTCCTTGTCCAGTCAAAAGTTCTGTCTTCTCAGGCCAGAGTGGTAATTGTGGGATGCTCGTTGGTGTAAGCGTGTTAACTTTCTTATTGGGGTGTTGGGCGTAGTCAGTGATCAATTCCCTGTAAAGAGAGAGTATTATTTTAAAGACTCGTACCTAATTCACTGCGCTTAAAACTGACGCAAATTGACAACGATTGGCGACAATGGCAAAAACTGTAGAGCTGGCAAAAGTCAATCTAAGTACATAATTATGTAAGTAGGTACATATCTGTCATACCTCTCTCTCATCGCAATGGGCAGAGCCTACTCCCCTCCACTGACAACGATCCAAACATACTTCCTTCGCATTATCCACATTCATCAGTCACGTCATAAGTCGGCTAAGGGTACTCTAGTCTGGGCTCTCAGACCTTCAGAAGATTTCACCACTAACAGATAAAATTTATCTGACAGATAAACCTATGTCTATTTCACAAAACATGACGTTTTACACAGAGACAGGGATAAAATATAACTCTGTAAAATTGTATCTATACGCAGTGAAACGGGCTTTTTGTTTACGGTGCCTTTCCACCAGAGATGTGCTATGCTACGTTGCTATGGATGTGTTTGATATCAAGGATGTTAGGGAGCTCCGTAACCGTAACCGAAACTATCGGATATCCGATATAAAAAACCATCCGTAACCGTAACCGAATCCGAAATAAAAGTATCGCATAGTATCGGATAGGGGCGGAGCCTAATTCAGACACGTTATTTGTATTTTACTTTTGAAATTCCTTAAAAAAAAAAATATCCGTAACCGAAACTTACGGATAATCCGAAATAATTTATTATTCGTATCCGTAACCGTATCCGGTAAAATAATCATTCCTAAATCCGTATCCAATCCGTATCCGAAATTTCATATCCATAACATCCCTATTTGATATCCACCAATCATATGAATGAATATGAGGACACCCTGAATATGATTGGTGGATATTAAACGCACCCATAGCAACGTAGCATAGCACATCTCTGGTGGAAAGACACCCTGTACCAATTACTTACCTAAAAGTAATAGGATGTATATTCTTAGCGAGGCTGTATAGCATCCACCATTCACCGAGACTCAAACTGGCGACCATAGAGGCTGCATCAACTGAGTATGGAGACCGAGTGTTGAAGCGGAGTAAGAGGAGGCGAGGGCGGGCGCGAGGGACGAAGGCGATAAGTACTCTGTAAGAAGATTGTAAAAATCTAATAAATAATTGCTGATACTGAATGTTACATTCATAGTTACAGCAGCTAACTAGTAGTAAAAGTATAAAAATTAAACTACATAAAAAATACAAAACACTAAAATTAAAATTCCTCCGTCTAAACGTCAAATTAAGATACACACCACCTGTGCGGACTTTTTTAAACGTTTGCTGTAGTCTAGTTTTACAACAAATCGAGTTTTAAATTAAGTTCTAGAGCTAATTTCATGGCGTTTTGTCTATGACCTGACATGACTAGAAACTAAATTAGTTCTAGAACTCGTTTATATCTAGTTTTGGAATAACGCTATACCTAATAACCTGTTTTCTTCGCTTTTCCTTTAAGTACCAGAAAATATAATTGAATTAAGTTAAAATATTTGATTATTTAAGGCTTGCATGGTTGAATCTAGTTAATCGATTTAAGAATTAATGTCTGCGTTGAAAATAATTTGAAATAATAATTGATAGGATGAGAACGGTAGTGATTCGTATACTTGACTGCTTCGATCAAAGCTACATAAATAAACACATATTTTTTAAAGGTAGCAAGTGGAGGGAAGTGGTATCTGTCTACCACAATGGGCAAAAGGTGTGACAGATACTTATTGTATGTACCTTTATATTTAAAAAATCGTTGAAACTCACAATTAGCGTTCGTGTTATCTATTTTATAATTTACGCTTAAATAACACTAATTAAACTTTCCATTACCAGAGATATGAAACCACTCGAGTTTATTTATATAACTAGATATATACCTTTACATAATCACGCACTTTTTATAATATACACTTCATCTATTAATTCACATTAACAAGTTCAAGTAATAATATACGTTTTGTAGGAGCTAAGATAACGTCAAAATGTAGCACAGTAAAGTAAATTTTTTATCACAGAATTAAACTTTTAAACACGCGAGATTTCGCAAAAAAATCGTCTGGCGCGACTCTGGCGTCTCGCGAATCTATGATATTAAAACAGCGCGACTTGCGCACGCGCGTGTTCGCTTAGTGCGTAATTTCGGAACTAATATATCTTTTACTAATGTTAAATAGGTACGATATGTGACTGCGTATGAAACCATGAGTCTAATTTTTAAGGCTAGCTCAAGTGCCCAGACTCGAGTTTCCGACGTCTGGTCTAGTAAAAGAATCTTGTAGGAGTTTATTATTGAATAAAGTGTATCTAAAAATAAAATGCAAAAGTTCGAACCAAAGTTTTATGGTCATTTACTATTCATTGAATAAACGGTAAATATTAGGTTTTACCGGAAAATCTTAAGATTTATCGTAGTTCAAGCTTTTACAGTAACATCTACACTAAAATATAATACTAGCTTTTCGCCGCACGCGTCTTTGTCTGCGTATAGTTTAGAATGTAACCCATAGTAACCAATTACTTGAAAGTGGTAACACTGTAGTGTCGTCCCGTTTTTCCTACATTGTTTTGAAAGAGATGACGCTACAGTGTTGCCACTTTTGAATTTCTATTCTTTTTTGCTAGATAGTATTTTAATTTATCAGAAACTATCTGATCCTGCGAACTATGTTCCGCTTCAGAAGCAATTAGGATATTAAAAGTATCCTATGTCCATTCTTAGCTACCTCCCTACCAATTTTCAGCCATTCTAGAGTTATAAAATACTAGAGGCTGCCCGCGACTTCGTACGAATTTATCGTCATATCTCAGAAAAAAATCACGATATCATAAAATAATGTAGTCTACGTATAATTCTAATTTAAAAGCTACATATAGCCAATTTTCATCAAAATCTATTCAGTAGTTTTAGCGTAAAAGAGTAACAAACATCCATCCATTGGCACAGACATTGACATTTATAATATTAGTAAGAAGAAACTAAACACTACTTTCTTAATAAATATACATACATACATACATTTAAACATACATACATACATACATACACGCACACACACACACACACACATACACACACATACATACATACATATCCGTCACGCCTCTCTCCCATCGGGGTAGGCAGAGACCACTTCCTTCCACCTGCTACGATCCAAACACACCTCTTTCGCCTCGTCCACACACATCGCCTCATACATGCCCCTCGGTTTAAGGTACTCTAAACGGACTAAACATATTTATAATATAAAATAAAATAAATCTTACCTATAAATAAAAATAATTCCAAACACGACAGTCAGCGCGATGTACCAGAACCAGAGTATTATGTAAATCTTTTCATTGATAACATTCTGCGGTAAGATGCAGAGATTGTCCAATTTATTGTAACCTCCTGAAGGACCGATGTGGTAGAATATGCATTTCGTCATTCGAGGGAAAATGTAGATAAGGGTGTCGTTTCTGAAAAAAAAATGAAAAAATAAAATAAAAATGAAAAAAGAAATTCAGAAAAAACAGATGCCGCCTTCGTACGCGTTTATTAATATGCTATTATGATGTGCAAGCTACGTTATTGTAAAGTTTTATTAAAATCTGTTCAGTGGATTTGCGTAAAAGAGTAACAGACATCCTCACATCCGTCCATAGGCAAGGCACAGACATTGAAATCTATAGTATTAGTAGGATAAGATAAATGTGGTTAAATTTACTATCACTGAAGAATAAATAATAAAGCTTTTGCTTCTTTAGCCAAATATATTTTTAATTAGATCGTAGGTAAATATTGTTATTTACAGAGTGTCATCAAAATAGATAGTAACAAGAGAGTTGTCAAATAGAATATCATTCATATTTAAATAAATATCTATTAAATAAAGAGTGGCGGCCAGGATGTTCTTAGTGATTAGGGAACAGAGTAGTTTTAACAATATTAAATGAAAAGTCAAGAAAAGGAAGAACTATAAGTATACTATACGTATATCAGTATGAAACCATCAAAATCTGTCAAGTTGATCTAGTTAACAAGCATAATTTTAGCAATTTCTAACGTTGTGGTATTTAAGACAGAGTTAATGACATTTAATTTATTAAGAACATCAAATCCATACTAATATTATAAATGCGAAAGTAACTCTGTCTGTCTGTCTCGCTTTCACGCTAAAACGGCTAAACCGATTAAAACGAAATTTGGCACACAGATAGGCTATAGCCTGAGAAAGGACATAGGCTACTTTTGATTTCAATAGCGCAGGTTAAGCAAACGCGACGCGAGCGCCGCGCAAGATAATAATAGTATAATGAGTACGAAGTCGCGGGCAGCCACTATAAACAATAAAATCATTTCAGTACCTATTTAAACTATTTGAACTTAGGTTCCACAATTTCATTTAATGTAAATACTAACCTTTCATCCTGCGGTACCAACAACTGTTGAAATACCTGACTGCCACTCGACCAAAACTGTCCATTTAAGAAAGTGTCCATCATCCACATTTGTATAACCACATTGAGTAGGCAAAGAGCTTCGCAACCCCAGTATAAGAATGTGTATGTTATGTGGGACTGCAAGAATAAAAACATAACGAGATACTTCGCATAAATGTGTGAGAGTACACATAAATGTGTGAAAGTACACTGTCTAATTTAGACGTTGATGTACTGAGTTAAAAGTTAACAAAACGCGTTCTAAATATAGTTCTAGGACTAGGTACTGTAATTTTTTGACGTTTTTTTCTATAGCCATAACGTCATTTATTTTTTAGTTTATTCTAGGACTATAAATACAACCCGTTTTGTATTAAGAGGGTAACACTTTAGATAGAACTTATTTTTTATTTTTTAAGGAAAGTGGATTCCGTCAATTTCTAGCGTAATAAAGTCTACTATAAATATATAATTTAATATAAGTTTAAACAAATGCACAAACACTCAGGGGCCGTAGGTATTCTTCTAATTACCAAATGAAAAATGGTGTCTCTCTAGAATGTGAATTGTATGAATTGACACATTTTGGTATTCTCTTAACAGATAAGTTGACAGTGGACAGCGATCGGCCGTACATTTTATTACTTTACGCTATAATCGGTATTCTACTCCGCAATGTCACATGAGTGGCAGTTCCAAACGGTATTCTCTTCGCTATTTGACAGTAGACAAAACCCTCTAGAGACTACTAATCGACTATTAATCGTGGCACTTAAGAGAATACCAAATTTGTGACATATTGCTGTCGAATGTTTATCTGTTGGCTATAGTTTGGTCGCTTAACTTAATTTAGCGGAATTGCTACCCAGATATAAGACAAACATCTCTGCACATCACAGCAATGTTTGTCTCTAGTGGGTATCGAACCCACGACCTGCGGCTTGGCAAGCAGGAGGCCTCACCACCACGTCAATTGGCCAGTCACCCTTTATGAACCTAAAGGTATATCTAAATACTTATTTCGTAGTGTAGAAAATGAAGACAGTGATCAAAATAGTGCCTGAAATGAACTCAAATAAAATTAGAATTAAGAAAATACTTACATGTTTATATTTAAGTAAATAATCAATAATATCTCTAGTCTTTTTATCTTTTTCCTCTTTAGCACAGAAGCCGTTTAAACCCGACGTGAGTTTAACTTGCAAGCCTCCTTCGAGCAATTCCCATAGTGGCTTTGGCAGGTAACATAAGATAGCCTGTAAGGAAGAAAATATAAGTCAAGTTAAATCATTCATTAACTGCGATTGCGTTTCGGCTTATCACCCGCTATTGTGCCAGTTTTATATGAAACCACGCAGTTTCTCACGCACTAACGGTCAATTGAAGTTAGTCACGCAGTTGAACCGTTAAGACAGCTGGGGGTCAAGTCTGCTAATTACTAAATGCACCAATAGAATCGCGATAGAAAAGCGAAAGAACATCAGTCGCAAAATTTGACCATTTTGGTATCCTACTAACGGTTTAAGCGACTGCGATTCTACTGAAGTGCGTTCGGACTGCCTTTGAACTACTTTTGATCTTATATCACTTCAGTCGCAGTTCATAAGTTGGCAAATCGGTATATAAATTCGTGCTGCTGCATAGCTTCTGCGATTCGTCAGCGATGCGATTGCGTTTGGTAAAACTTTTAGTAGAATACCAAATTTAATTTGACACAATATAAATCAATCGCAATCGACTATCACACAAAAGCTTAGCTTAAATTAGCAGACTTGGCCCCCTGAAGCTAAGAGGATCCAAGTTTCAACAGCAATGCGCGGTTCACCCGAAATTATGGAAGCGCCCTATAGCCTCAGTTGTGTGTCGGCAATATCAATGGCATTTTTTGACAGATTTGGTATTCTGACAATGGCTATTCTGATCACGACCAAATGTGTCAGAAAATGTAATTGACATTCTCATTGAGACTCTGTCGACACACAATTAAGAATATTGTACATATGTAGATTTAGATTCTTGAGTATTTGCATTTAATTAGAAAATACGTACAAAGTGTTTCACTTGTCGCCCTTGTCGGACATAAGTAGGTGGGTCATTCTTCAGAAAATGAAACTTCAGGATAATGACGTTTTTTGAAAAACGTGAAATGTCGTTTCGAAAAATGTTGTCATCTTGTTATGAGCACGTGTTTTTTGAAAAATGATTTTATTATTGTAGATGTACACAGAATCTCCATACATCTTTGTGAAATAAAGAACTACAATACATTTTTACAGGATATATAACTAAAAATGCAAATGACGTTTAACGGTCGTCTTTCACCTTTTTGGACATTTTCTGGAGAACGGCCCAGGTACTCGACAAGACCCCTTGGTTTCGCAACAAAAACTGTCAAATGACAAGTGTATCACGGAGTAGGTAGGTAAGTACAATAATGAACAAACCTGTAGAAATAGGGCAAAGCACGCCCACTGGTAGTAAGAATAGTATTTTCTTCGGCCATCCGTATCATACTCCGGTAGGACTCCCGGGTAAGCACTGATAGCTTTTGCAATCTGGGAAAATAAATAACAGTAGGTAAGGGCTAATTTTTCAATTAATTACATACAAATAAGAACCTATTATCTGTCACGCATCTTTTCCGTCAGGGTAAGCAGACTTCCCTCCACTAGCCATGATCCAAACACATCTCTTTCGCTTAATCCACATTCATTTTTTAAATGGTTATTGAATACTTACTATTATCCTATTTAAGTATAAGATAATTGAATGATTCAATTGGATTGATTCATTCATGTTGCGTAAGTTGGTACTTATGTATGAGACAGGAAAATGTGTGATGCATTTGATAAAATGGCGTCAAATGATAGAGGATAAAGAATATTAAATAGTTTTAATCGTTTTTACGGTAAAAAGTTATTTTCACCATTATTTAATTTAAATTCAATTTTAAATAGAGCAAAGTGGAAGGAAGTGTTCTCTACCTACTCCGATGGGAGAGAAGCGAGACAGATATGTATGTATGTAAGTATATATTAAACTCACCTCCGGCGACCCAAAATCTCCCGGCATAATAAAAGTACTGGTTATCCAGCAAAACGTCTCCATAGGTTTCTGCCATTTATGATGAGGATCACTTGGCAAACATTCTATAGGTTTTCCTATAAGTTGATCTGTAGTAAGCAGCACTGAGGCCGTAGCGAGAAAAAATGCCGTAAATATACAATGGAGACGGAAGGCGAAATTATCTGTTGTAATTTCCTGTACTTTTAAAAATCGTGTTAACTTTTTTCGCAACGGTGCTAAAATTAATAACATTTTTTTGTTAATTAATTGCGCTTATGTGATCTCTTTGTAATGATTTCTTTGGTACTGGCTGTTAGAAATGAGTTATTATGGTATGCGTATGCGTTATTTTTCCTGTTTGTTTTAGTTTTAATCAAAAAACCCCAAGAAGTTTCCTATAAAAAGTTTTTGTGGTTATGGACTCATTATGTAAAAAGAGTGCGCATTATTGTGGTATTAACATTGTACGATTGTTTACACAATGATTGTTAAGCAGACAGTCATAAACTTTTTAATTTACTATAAAAACTGTTGGAATTTGGTTTATTATTAAAATGAATAACATTTCAAAACGGTAACCATTGGGCCATTTTCAATAAAAATAAATTTCAACAATGTTCGCTAGACAAACAGGCAATTCGAATAAAACGAAAAAAGTTATAAAAAATCAAAGTATTATAATTCATTTTCAACTTAAAATTAATTACATAACTTGAGAAAATATCATCTTCCAATATTTCAATAATGGCTTTGCAATAAATAGAACATAAAAAATTAAATTCACTAATTTATCTGGAAGTTCCTAACTTATAATTAAAAGTAATTGATTTGTATTTATTTTTTATACAATGGTACATGAGGCTGCAGATATATAGCTGTCTTGATTTTAAAAAGATAGCATTTAAACATAAAAGAAAGAAGACTTATAGATGAAAAGATAATTCGAGTTTTTTTATTTGCAGCCTAGTACTTACATTAATTAAGAATTCAAAAACCGATACTAAACATTCAGAAATTGATCGATCTATTTTTTTAAATTAACAAATCCATTTTTTTTATAAACTCTTTTTAGAAGTTCAAAACTGCTTTCAATTTAAGAAAAAAAAATATGTACAAACGGTTGGAGTTAAGAATCGGTTAAGAATTCTCATTTTAAAACCAAAAACTCTCAATAGATGGCGCTGTTGTTAATCAACTCGATAATAAAGTTATACTAATGCTGCCATCTATCGAGTAAGATCGGTACAAAACTAATAAAGTAATATTTAAAACTAAAATAAATGCGTAAGAACCATAATTAGGTACATATTTTACTGAGTTTTATATCTTAATTAAAAATTGGATGTTATAGGTACAAATATTGATGAATTTTACTAGATTTAAATTAATAGCTGAGCTACGTGCGGCATGGTACAGGAAAAAAATATTAAGAACGATAGATAAACCTATGTCTATTTCATAAAACATGACGTTTGTGACAGAGACAGGTATAAAATATCAACAAAGATTTTCAAATTTCGATCAAGAATGTACAAAATCCGGAGTATATCCTTCCCCGTACCGCAGCCAGTCTCAAAGCTCTTATAAAACCAAATAGTCTTTTAAAAGATATTTCTACACTAATTGTTGTCTTTTAGCCGCCATTTATTTAACACTAATCACTTACTAGGAACGTTTATATTTATTGCTTTTTGACGGAACTGAGGTATTTCAGTTTTTATCAACGGTTCATAAAGTTTGAAAAGAGACATTGTCATAAAGTTAGTTATTTATTTGAAATGAACTCAATTCTTGAGAAAATACAGGGTGTAACAGAAAGGAGGTAAAACGCCGAAACACAGCGATAGTCCTCATGAAACTGAACAACTTTCCCCAAGGAACATAGGTCGTAACTCGAAAAAAAATTTCGCCTCCCCATACAAAATGTCCGATCAGCTGATCGAGTAAGTATGGTGATCCAAAAATTGTTTTCGAGTTACGACTTTGGGACGTTCTTTGGGTAAAATTGTTCAGTTTCATAAGGACTATCGCTGTGTTTCGGCGTTATACCCCCTTTCTGTTACACCCTGTATAATTAATGAATGAAATATGTAAATCACAATCATAAGGTGTCTGCATTTGTGACATTTAATAACACCTTTTTTTCTAATTCGGCAAAACTACAGCTCATCACGACTTTAAACCTTAGGACCTAAAATAGGCCCCAATTTGACACAACCAACATCAAAGTCAGTTCATATTAAAACTTAACAAACAAGACTACAATTAGGTACGTCAAAAAGGCAGTAAATTTTTGTAAAAACTCGTCAAAACTTCCCAAAAATGGGGTAAATTTAAAAATGAACACCTCATCACAACATTACACTTGGGGTGACCAAGTTATTGCTTTTATAGATGCAATTTTTTTAACATACAATTTATCACTATACAATTATCCATACAAAATTACAAAAGTGACAATTTGAGGGTACACAACCTTAATATTACATGTCAAATGTCAAAAATAACCTGTCAAATGGAACTGTCAAATCCACCAACGGCCAACATCAGTGTTGCCATTAAAAAAACGGTTCCATACAAAACTGGTACAGTTCAATTAAAAATCATCAGAATGAAAATTCTATCATAATGATTACGTATTACTACATACATACAATTTGTAAAAAAAAGTACAGTTGCTTGCAAAAAAGGCTCAGTACTACGAGCATTGAAGAATTTGCAGCGAATTGTAAAAACAGTTAGGTACTTACATAAAACTTACACATCATACAACCATACAATACACACATTTACAAATATAATAAGGCGAATTTACAGTCATTTATTTTTATCAATATTCGAAAATTTCTAGATTCACGTTTTTCAAATAAGAGTCATGATATTGTGCTATAGTTAAATTAAGGTATCTTATGCACTAGCGTTTGATATAATCGCTCCAAAACCGCGGGTCAAACGTCCAATTACGGCGCATGTACACGATAAGAAAATACGCCAGACCTACCCAACAATTCGTGTTGTAACAAGAAAATAACTGCATACACTGCGGTGCATGAAAAAATTTTGTCTGCGCAAGACACGACGCGGCGAACGTTGTTGAGTTTCGGCTGTAGAACAGACAAAATTCTTGTGGTGTACCTGAACAATTTGTCTTGTCGTGTCTTGTGTTTTTATATCAAACTTCAAATAAAGAACATGTAGCTACATGATAACTTTGCCTTTGATATGCATATATAAGAAATTAAAATAATAAAATGTCTTTTCCACTTTCGAGAATATTTAATTCTTGGATAAGGTATGGTAGAAATGTAAAGCCTAGAGACAGACTTGTAACGCAACATACGAAATGCATTGAAATCTGCTCCATACAAATAATGTGATTTAAAACACACTTGTCACATGCAACGTGGGACAGGGTTAAATTATTTCAGATCAGTCTGTTTTTTTTAGCTTGAGGCCGTGGCCCCAGTAGGCAAACTGTTACCGGCCGACTGAGTGAGCCGCAAATTTATGGCGAACGTTTGAGCTACCTGCAAACTCAAATCAATGAAATCACCGGTGTTGGTGGGAGTCGGCCGCTGTTTGAGATAGTCAGCGCGCGTAACGCTGCAAACTGCGTACAGTGAGCGTAAACTAGCTGACTGTGGACACTCCATTTCAAATATATGGAAGGGCGTACTAAATCGATACGCCGTAAACTAGTCAGCCGCTAACAGTTTGCCTACTGGGGTCACGGCCTAATCATAGTACATCTCGTTCTCGCTTTATTGAAGTGAAGTTGCCAATTAAAAACCCTTAGCTACCCGAGCATTGAACAATCGTCCTTTAAATGTATAAACACGCGCAATTGATTAAAAAGTTTGTATATAAGATTCATCACAAATTAATTACATTTTAATTTGAACACACTCTCGTGGCACTATGTCTTTATAAAAAGTGTATACGTATACATGCTATATTATTGAAAGCTTACTATCAGTTGATATTAAATTTCAAGTAGGTAGGTACCTATTTATTAATTGCAAATACGTTTTTAAATTTCGAAAATTCTCCGCTATCTTTATAGAAGGCCTATAATGCGTCAAATTACGAAATATAACTAAAAAAAGTTTGAGTAAATTTTGTATAATCAGGTCCCAATCATTTTCAAAGTCATATGCGATTCATTATTTATGGAATTTGGTGAACAACGCAACGTGATCACATGATCGTTTTAATTTATGTTATTTAAATTATTTAGAGAATACCGTCATAATAAAACAAAAGAACGCAGTGTAGTAAAGTACCTTCGAGTAAATAAATCAACCATGATATATATAAATAAATTACGAAACGCCCCCTTATTACAAAACGCGTTTTAAATATAGTTCGAGGATTAATATCATTTTTGACGTTTTTTCTATAGCCGAAACGTCATTTATCTGAGTTTATTCTAGAACTATAAATAAAACTCGTTTTGTAATAAGGGTTTTGTAATAAGTTTAAAATACACCCTGTTAATACAAAATGGCAGTGGACATACTTATATTACAATAACTTGGACATTTCAATATTCGAGCTTATGGCCACTTTACAAGACAATAAGTCTATAAAAGAAACGAAAAAATTGTATCGAATTTTATCGCGAAATAGATCTTAGAATAGCTTTGCAGATTGCGCCAACAACAAGGTAATAACGCATGTATTCATTGACGAGTTGTAACTGTAAGACCAAGAACACACGGTGAAACGCAAATGCAACGCAACTGAAACTGCTAGTTACTTTTGAGTTGCATCGCAGTTTCTGCTATAGACTTCCTTAGAAAACCACACACGACGCATCTGGTTTGAAACGTTTCGTTTCAGTTGCGTTGCAGTTGCGTTTCACCGTGTGTTTTGGCGCTAACCGAACAGATACAGTAACGAGTTTCTAGTGTGTACGTGTGTCACGGTTCCCTTTGATACGCGGCAAAAACTGACAATCGTCGGTTCCCTGCGAGCCGTTCACAGGTCACAGGTTCGCGAACCACGTACACACTATGTTTTTGACGGGACAACGTTTAATTAACTCGACACTACGGGCTGCATACCAAAAAAAGATGACGTCATTGTCACGTTCCGCAAGCGAGAGCGCGGCACGAACGAGAGAGAAGCATGATCGGCTGTGTATTATTCTACTGTAATGTTTGACGATGACACGTCAAACTAGTTTTCAAAACTGTAGTTTGCTCGGGTTCCGGCTGAAAATCAGTACCGTAGCCTTGAGTCGCAGCAGTATACTGAGCTGAATGTACTACTTATAACCTCTCTTGATTGATACTGAATAAAATATTTTATTGTCAATTTCAATTTTATCAATTTTTTAGTTACAATGGTTACAGTTATAGCTCGCCAATTTGTTCGTGCCTTTAGTGGTATCATGATATATAGTGTGAGACATATCTGTGAGTGTCAAACCGGTGGCTGCAGTACGGCCACGGCGGGCGGTGGGCGTCACGCGCGCGGTGACGGCTTCTCGCCGAGACGCTTTGCTAGCTCCGAGATCAGCTCTCTGCGGAAGGAAAGGACAATGTTAATACTCATACCGTTGAGAAACAAAGTTATCTTGCATTGATCTTAAAAGCGGTTGCGCACTAAATTCGATCCGATTAAATTAACAAATATTTGTTGCATCTATTTTAACATAGAAATATTTGTCGGCTTTATACTAAACATGTCGGATCGGTTTCGGAACGGATGTAGTGCGTAACCGCTTTTACTCCAGATATAATCCTGTTTTTAATGGAAAATTGAACCACTCAGGTAGCTTCTATCAAATGGAATCTTGCAATGTTTTAATCAAATAAAGAATTTCATTTATTTATAACCCTCCCGAACCCTTTAACATGAGTTATACAAAAATAAACAATCGTGTAAATCTGCGGTCCTTATTTCCCAGTAATATTTTAAGCGACGCTAAAACAGAATGCAGATTAAGTAGCTTTTGCAGCAAGTTAAAATAAATTACCTGTAAATAAGAGGATCCATATTCCTAGCCAGCATATAGAGTAACCACCAGTCGCCGATGTCGGTGCGTCGTGACACTACCACGGCGGTCTCCATCGCTAAGGTACGGGAGCGCGCGTGGAGGAGCCGCGGCCGGATTGATGGCACGAAGATTATTACTAGCCTGGAAGGGAGATCGTGAAGAGGTGTTTAGCAAGAGAGGAAGACAAGATCTAGTTTTAACTGTTTAGCAAGAGAGAGACAGATCCAGTTTTAAGTATCTTTGAATTCGAACTGTGCAAGGTTTTGTTGAAGTTTTTGACTTTAGAAAAGTCAAGAATTGAAAATGGAATGCTGAGATGATGCGTTGGGCATGTAGAAAGAATGAGCGAAAGGAAATTAAGACGAACGTATCTCGATCAAATCGGGGATATTCTGATGTGCAAGCTATAATATTGTAAAGTTTCATCAAAATCTGGTCCGTCATTTTTTCGTAAAAGAGTAGCAAACATCCTCACACCCATCCAACGGCCCAAACTTTAACATTTATAATATGTATTAGTAGGATAAGATGCAACCATTAACATTTATAATATTACTAGCACTAGGATGCTTACCTATAAATAACCAGCATGACAAGCACACAAGCGAGTATGATGTACCAGAACCAGAGGAAGATGTAAGTCTTCTCGTTGACGATGTTGAGCGGCAGTATGCAGAGACTGTCGTGTGTTTGGATGCTGCCGGACGCACCGAACTTGTGGAACGTGCACTTCGTGATCCGCGGGAATACGTAGATCATTGGATCGTACCTGGAGTTGATGAGCAATGGATAGGATTTAGCAAAGGACTGAAGATGCACTTTTACATACAAGTAAACAAGATTTAGGAAACATTTTAAGATGCAATAGTTTTCTTGAGGTGTTTAGGTCCAAGAATATTTAAATTATATTATCTGGAGAGTTGGAGATCTAACTTTTAATAAAGAAACGCAAAAAGAAACGTGGAGACCACGCACTACCAAGCGCAACGTGGGACGGCCACCTGCTAGATGGAAGACCTTGTGAAAGTTGCTGGATCTCGTTGAATGCAGGTGGCAATGAATCGGTCGCATTAGAGAACTATTGGAGAGTCTTATGCTCAGCAGTGGGCAGCTATAGGCTGAGATTCTACGTTGAAATCCACTTACCGTTCCTCCTGCGGCACCTCACTGTACCCTAGCACCCTGGTACCGTAAGAGAAGAACTCTCCATTAAAGAAGCTGTCCATCATAAACAGCTGCACCACAATGTTGATGAGACACAGCAGCTCGCAGCCCCAGTACCGCAGCGCGTAGAGCTTGTGCGTCTGTAAAGACGAAATTTATATTTGAAGAAAGCTTTTGATTGTATTTATCATAGTTTTGTGGGTTTAAAATTGAGATATAATGTTCTTGGTTTGATAAAGATAGTGGATCTTCGAAATGTTTAGGTAATAGTGTTGAATAATTTGAATTACTTATTCAAATATTGTAGGTATATTGAAAAGGTAAGCGTTTGATGTTTCCTCAGGGATGTATACTAGGACCATTTTTGTTTCTTGTTTATATGAATGTTTTTGTTATCGTTATTTGGTTTTCTGGAGAGATATATAAAATTTATAGATAAATAAAATAACTTAATAACTCTATAAACAAGTATGACAACTTAATTACTTAGTAACTGGACTTTTAACGTCCACTTGTTCATTTTATGTGTTTACATTTACTACAAGTGTAAAGTCGTTAGCAGCCGTTTAGTTAACTTAGATAAGACATGTTGTTAAAGATAGCTGTAAAAAGTCTAGAAAATAACTTCTAGAACATTTTATTATCATAAAATACACCGCAAGGAAAGGCTTATGGGGAAAAGACGAAAAGGAAGACCAAGACGTACCTTCTTCGCTCTAGTGAAAGAACACATTAATGTTGTAAGTATCGTATCAAGAAGAAAAGAGCCTGGCTCTTATTACTATATGAATGAATAAAAAATACACCGAAACATCCAAAAATATCACTTTGATATAACCAACTAACTAACTTATTACTACTCCAATATTTCACATATCTACGAAACTTTTTAAACATTTTGTGTGGTCGGAATATTGATTGATAAAATTCTTTGCTTCAAAAGTGACTACATTAGAATCATATCATAACCAAACGACCATGAAGACCCTATTCAACATTTATCTATATTTAAAAAGCTTTTATAATTACTTTCTTTAAAACCCATCATAAGCTATCATATCTTACAAGTCATTGGAACCTTAAGTATGTAAGGAATGCTGAACAATTTATTTTAGGCCATTTAAAAGCAGTAAATGTTTATCGTTACTAATTATGTTACTGACTATGTTTAATGTTAGAACTGTGGTACTAAAATATGGAAACTTATTTTGAATGACTCTAGGTTCAATTTTATATACTTTAAAGTAAGAATGCAATACCAGAAGGTATATTTGATTTAATGACCTAATTTATGTCAAATGAATGAAGCGAAAGAAGTTTGTGGATCGTAGTAAGTGGAGAGAAGTGGTCTCTGCCTACCCCGATGGGATAGAAGCGTGACGGATATGTGTTATCTCATAAAGTGTAATTACAAAGTGCACCTTTTTTGAATAAAACATGTTTGAATTTGGATTATTTGCAAAAGTGATTGGAATGCTAAGATGTCAAGCTTATTGGTAAAATAAAACAATATAATATACTTACGCATGCGATAGAAATATACTATTAGGGCGAATCAATATTGATTTCACAATTACAAAGGAGTCAGCTTCATTAAAGCAGTTGAGTCAATAATTTTTAACGATAGCAAGTAGGTTACAATAGCAAGTAGCAGTTGTAGAAATATTCAAATTATTTGGCTTAATGAAAAAAATACGTTAATAAATCTATAACTACAGAAAACCTGCGACTATAAAATGAGATACAAGAAATCATTCTCGTCTTGTTGCCTACCCCATAAATGCACACGAAACGATGTTCTTATTTGGCTATAGGTTCCAAAGTAAAAGTTGTTTGTCATAGAGACTAATCACCTGTTTAATTGGTATCTAAATAGGTGTGGAAATTACCGATTTGATGTACCTACTACAAGAAACTTGCTCATCGGTTACTTGGCGACCTAAAGCATCCTATTAATATTATAAATGTCAAAGTTTGTGCCGATGGAGGGATGGATGTTTGTTACTTCATCACGCAAAAACCACTGAACAGATTTAAATGAAAACAATAACTTAGCTTTATCATAATAACACATTAATTTAAGATATCATGATTATTTCCCAAGATATGACGATAAGAGCGTACGAAGTCGGTTCGATAAAATAAATGTTGTTGTTGTTATCAGCCCATATATGTCCCCACCGAGGAGCACGAGCCTACTCTCATACAGAGTGATTAGGCCGTAATCCACCACGCTGGCCAAGGGTTAGCGGATTTCACATACACCTTCTAACGAAAATAAATAAGGTAGTAATTTATTCTCAGTTCAAAACAAATGACAACAAAACATACACCTACACATAAGCTAGCTTATACAAAAATGAAAGAAGAAATAGAACTCGGAAAAGGACTCCACTGAGCATACTTCATTTCACTGTATCTACAGGGTGTAACAGAAAGGGTATATAAAGCCAAAACACAGCGATAGTCCTCATGAAACTGAACAACTTTCCCCAAGAAACATGGGTCGTAACTCGAAAAAAAAATTTCGCCTCCCCATACAAAATGCCCGATCAGCTGATCGAGTAAGTATGGGCGATTCAAAATTTTTTTTGAGTTACGACCCATGTTCCTTGGGGAAAGTTGTTCAGTTTCATGAGGACTATCGCTGTGTTTCGGCTTTATATACCCTTTCTGTTACACCCTGTATACAATGGTAAACATCGCTGCTCTACATAAGAGTAAGACCACACTCATTGGTCCAAGAATGCCGCATTAACGAGTTGTCAATTGGGTCACATGCATTACAGACCTTTCATTAAACGGCTGTTGTTCTCCGACTATTTCATAATGGATATTTGTACGCCTTTATTGAGGTTAGATGATAAAAGATTGCGGCTGTGGAATTCTTGTTATTAAGATCTTGAAGGAATGGGTCTTTGACTTGCATAGTGAATGCATAAAAAAGTATTCTTTATTTCTTGCCCGACTGCGCCAGAAGGAGGGTTATGTTTTTCGAGATTATGTATTTACACGTTTGTATAATTCTTTGGCACTTTGGTTTTAGTTTTTCGAAAGTATATATTTATGTTTGTATGTATAATCCTTTTGCACACCTTATAGCCTTAACGGCTTGATGGATTTAAGCTTGAGAGGTGTCGTTAGGTTCGTATTTACAGTGAGAGTGATACTGGGTACACCAAAATAATTAAAAAATGCTTTTTTTTAATAAAAAGGTTAGGTTATTTATCAATCTATTATTAACATTTTTTTAAATCTAGATTCGCACAATTAAGTACATTGCATTATGCTGTCTACACACCAAAGCCGCCGGCATGGCGACGTGTTAGGCCGGCGGCTTTACGTCATACGAATGGCAGCTGTCAAAAAAGCCGGCGGCTTTGGTGTGTAGATACTATTAGACTGTAAATCGTCGACGAAATTACTATTCAATAATACCTACGCGAAACAATGAGACTAAAATAGAGTGTTTGGATTCAAGGAACATTCTTTCTAAAACAATTTCTGATTGTTGTCGCTGGACAATTTGAGTTAGCACACATCTTGCTTGATAGACATTGGACTATATTTACAAATATCGTATCCCGTATAAACATTATTGCAACGTATAGGTTCTGTATACAAACATTGCAAGACAACTATAGGGTGACTTTAAATTAGTGAATTAGTGTTAACAATAGAAAAGGATATGCATGTATTCGTCATAAAAAACAACTTTTACTATGGGACCAAGGTCGAAATCATTCAAAAAATGTCGAACTCCCCATACAAAATACGCCAGCTGATAGTGTTAAATGTATGGGAAAACAATTTTTTTAATGATTTCGAACTTGGTCCCATAGTAAAAGTCGTTTGTTATCACGAGTACATGCATAACCTTTTAACCACTAATTTAAAGTCACCCTGTATAAATCATGATAAGTCATACATACTCGTACGTAAATATCACGCTCTTTCCCATCGGGATAGGCAGAGACCACTTCCCTCCACTTGCTACGATTCAAACAAACTTCCTTCGCTTCATAAACATTCGTCAGTCGCTTTTTTTTACTCCATCACAAATATTATTGTAAAATATACGACACGTATTTTTTATTTTTTCTCTTAAACTAAAAATGGCAAAGATACAATGGGTTAAAGTTGCTCGTGACGTCCCGCCTAAGTACGATTTTTACCTACAAGTGACGTCAATACGCCCCCACTCCGTAACTGTGGTGCTCTGTCTCTTTGTATTTATTTATGTATTTGATCAGGTAAAAAATGTGTTTCAAATATTTTTTAATTAGGCTATTAAAAAATAAAGGACTAATTTTATTTTTTGAATTTTTGAATGTAGTCATGATCCCTATTATTCACTAACAGCCTTGAGCCTACTTATTTATTACTTACAAGACCAGTTACAAAGATCAAAGACGTCAATGTACTTAACTTTTATACTTATTACTCTTATCTGTTTAAACATAAAAAAAACCGGGCAAGTGCGAGTCGGACTCGCGCGTGAAGATTTCAAGTAACTACCAGTAGCCATTATTGATATCGAGCAAAAAAGGCAAAAACATCACGTTTGTTGTATGGGAGCCTCCCTTAATTATTATTATTATTCTATTTTAAATATTAGTTGTTATAGCGGCAACGGTAATACATCATCTGTGAAAATTTCAACGCTCTAGCTGTAACGGTTTGTGAGATACGGGCTGGTGACAGACAGACGGACGGACAGCCAAGTCTTACGGGACCCTATTACTAGGACTAGCTGAACGGTTTGTGAGATACAACCTGGTGACAGACAGACGGACAGACAAGTCTCACTAATAGGGTCCCGTTTTCACCCTTTGGGTACGGAACCCTAAAAACGGCTTTTGGAATCCCTAACGTGTGGTCGAGAGTTGTCATCATAAATAAACAACTGTGAGCAATTTCATGACAACCGCTTCTATCATAAGACCGCTTGCTTATTACGCTTATCATGTGATACAAGGAACTTTATTTACATTCTCCTGATAGACATTGAGTCTGGTGTTGTGTTACACAAAGACTCTTGTGGTAGACAATGACGGCTTTTGATTGGTACAAGTATTTCCTAAATAGATATTTCTTGTATTATAAATGGTATGAAAGTTAACGAACGGGGGAATAAAGAAATTGCAGTGTGTTGCGAGCTTACTGCTATAATAAAATGCATCGACTGTCTAATGTTTTTTGTACAGTAAGGGTTGGCGCACATTTGACGGAGCGCAGCGCAGAGCATTTTTGATTATCATATTATTATCGACATTGTTCTCATTAGAATAATATTCAAAATCAGTTAACACAACAAATGAGCATCGAAGCATCAAAGCATCTACATGCGAATGTTGTGTCAACTAATTTTGAATATTATTCTAATGAGAACAATGTCGTTAATATTAAGACAATCAAAAATGCTCTGCGCTGCGCTCCGTCAGATGTGCGTCGGCCCTTAGAGTCGAACATTTTTGAACGATATTGTGATATTAGGATACTGTGTTTCTTGGCTATACTGAATGAAGTTTACTTAACTAAAGGCCAAAACACACCGGATGCGTATGCGTAGACGTATGCGTACCTCTGAGTTGTAATGTATGGAACTGTCACCGCTTGCGTCTACGTTACGCAACGCAGACGCATCCGGTGTGTTTTTGCCTTAAGTTGTTTTAAGAGACTTATGAATTTTCGGTTACAATTAGGTACACAAGCAAAAACTTAATGTTAAGTAAATCATTAGTTAATAACTTTTACATACACTACATTAAATAATAACTTCACCTATCATTTTCCACGGATTTTCATCAAGGCGATAGATGGAAAACACGCCTTGCATAGGTATAATAATAACATGTCAAGATTACATGCTGATTATAACCAACATTTTGCATGATTAACTATAAAAGGTTACGCAAACTTGGGTGGATCAACGGAAACTCATCTAGGTAGGGGTAGTAGGTACGCATACTTATAAAAAAAAACGCCAGGTGTGAGGTGTGCAATGCTACTATTGTTATAGTATGCATCTGCCGTTTCTTAGAGTGAAATAATATGAATTTGTGTCTATGGGAGTAATAGTTTGTGATGTAGTCTATTTTGTATCTGTTGGCACACATGGAATCTTTTTATTTGAAATATTACTGTGCGATAGTTGTGATTGATTAAGTTAGATTAAATAGTATATTGCCGATTGTAGAAGCTACTCTTATTTCGACAAAAAATAAATAATATCTAGGTAGTTGTTTTCTTTTGGATAGCTTTTTGATAAATGTTTGAAAACTTTAACATATAAGTAATATTTACGCACCAAACTTACGTAAAATATCGATAAGTATATAGCTGCTTAACTAAATAATTCTTAAGTTAATAGGTGGTTTAAGGTCTATCTACACAGATCCGGGCCGTGCCCGGGACGTATCCGGGCCATGGCTCGTCAGGAGGAAAACTATACGTCGTCGTCATGATACCGTGTGTGAACGAATCTATAGAAGACGTATGGAATTATATTTTTTCCCGGACATGTCCCGTACACGACCCGGATGTATGTAGATACCTTTAATCATTGTTAGTTACCTAATTTTGAATAGCTACCAATAACCAAAATTATCGTCAATCAATCACGAGAGCAAAAACTACAATTTGAAGTCTAGACTAGACTTCTAATATAAGCACTAGATACAAGCCTGTACTACTAAAATAACATAAGATTGGAGCCAGTTAAGACAAACCAATGATTATAGATTGTAAAGCAAATAAATGATTGGCAATGCACGAATTTGAGTGGGTGTACAAAAAATTGTATTCAATAGGTGCTAGCTTTGTAACGGTAAAATTGCTTTGTTTTAAATTTGGTAAGTACGAGTACCTTATCTTAAGAATGAGCGAAAGGAGATTAACAAAAGAGATATACAAGGCAAGAGTGGATGAAAATGTTGGGAGGGGAAGGCCAAGACGAATGTACCTCGATCAAATCGGGCACTTGCTCAAGAAAGGCCAAATCAAGAGTACTCTCAACCGACGGGCATGTATGAGGCGACTGATGAGTGTGGATGAAGCGAAAGAAGCGTGTTCGGATCGTAGCAAGTGGAAGGAAGTGGTCTCTGTCTACCCCAATGGGAGAGAGGCGTGACGGATAGGAAGGTATATGCATATCTAAAAGTGAAAAACTGTAATTGGCTGTGAATTTTCATATTCTATTGCTATGTTAACTTTGAAGCTGTTTTTTTTTTTCAAAAAAGATTAAAATAAAATAAAAATATTTATGTAGGTAAGTAGTATCTATGTTTGTAAGGTCTAAGTCTAGTCTAAAGGTTAGGGAGTAAATGAACACTCTCTAGATAAAGGATATTTTTTTATTCAAAGAGGCTGAATAACGCTCTTTCTCTTGGCTCGTAAAACCACAGTTAATTCTCGGAATGCAGACTGCCAAAAAACCCCAATCTAGTTACAGAGTTGTCCGACCACTGTACACTTTAATACTCATCAAGCTGTACACACGCCTTATTTCAATGCGGTAAGGACGAAATTGGTAATCAAACTTGATTTGTACTTTACTGTACTGACCAGATGTTTTTGCTTGCGGCAATGTTTTTGCATATCCTAATTACGTCTTAACTTTTAAATCGAGACCCCATTTTGTATAAACATGATGCTGTAAGGTCTCAAGTTAATGATTACAAGTTGTAATTACGAGCTCTCCCGCGATTCCTTTACATTAAACTTAATAAATGGCTTTCAACGTTTCGAAATATAATTATATTGAATGAAGAGTATTTGTGGATGAAATCGTTGCCAGAAGGGTGCATGTGTTCATTGAAATTGTTTAGAACATGCAAGTTAAGGGGACTTCCTATAATATAGGGTAGTAATTTACGGACTGAATATATGAATAAGTTACAAAAAGAAGTTTGAAATAGTTCCTTACAAATATTTAAGGAAAGGGCTATTTACAAAAGCACAGTTATAAGTATAAGACACCTACTTACTTGACTGAATTATTGTTATTCATTTTTTAATGGGCATGATGACTAAAATAATTTTTTAGTCCATCACATAGATTATTTTAAAATATTCGACACGTATTTTTTCTTTTTTCTCTTAAACTATAAATGTCACTGGTTTAAAGTACTCCCCACTCCGTAACTTTGATGCTCTGTATCTTTGTATTTATTTATTTATTTGATCAGGTAAAAAACGTATTTCAAATATTTTTTAATAGCTAAAGGTGCGTACAGACCATGTAACATAACATGTTATTTAACATTGTTGTATAACATGTTTTACATAATGTGGACACTGAATGTTATAAAACAATGTTATTGATATGTACAACAATATTATATAACTTTGATCGCGTGGAGGTGCGTACAGACCATGTAACATGTTATTTAACTTGTGTTTTATAACACGTCCACACTATGACCTTGTGATTCAACATTGCAACATAAAAATATAACAATGTTATTAAATTTAAATTTATTGCATTGTTATTCTAATGTGTACAGTATTATTTTATGTTGCAATGTTGAATAACAAGGTTACATAGTGTGGACGTGTTATATAACACAAGTTATATAACATGTTACATGGTCTGTACGCTCCGGTAGGCATGACAGGTATCATCATCATCATAATTAAAGACCGTCGCTCTTGTCGGTGGAGTCTACGCCACTCTGCTCTGTTTTCTGCCGTCCTTTTGAGTACCTGATACGACACAACTTCTATTCCTTCTTTCATTTGATCTATATAAGTCCTTCGTGTCTCCCTTTCTTCTACTTTTCCTTCCGAGATGTTTTTTACAAAGTCGACGTGTCGTATCATGTGACCCAGCATCTTTCCTCTCCTTTCAGCAATGGTCTTTAAAATGACAGGTATTGAATATATGTTAGTTTTTTATCTGGAAGTAGTGAAACGGAATCTTAGACTCTTGAATTAATTCAGAAAGTACATAAAGACTCTCTATACTGCATTAGCAAATGTTAACTCTAATTCATTAATTCTAAACCCTTTTTACTAAAAATCAGCATTGAAAAGATCTGTTAGTTCAAAGATGGCGCAATAACAATGGAGCAATATTAGATTCTAATCTTTTTCACGTTGGCGTTATGGCTTAATTTCATAAAAAGCGAGGTTCAATTGTGGTACCGCGCGATTTTTGTTCAAATTGCATAATATTTTATTACATTTCGTGTTTTTCCTGTGGCTTTGTGCTATTCGAGCTTTAATATAATGGGTTGTTGGCCTACTTTTGTTGTCATACTATTGCAGTAGGATTTGACAGAACATTGACAGAGTTCCGGTCATGTGAATAAACAATAACAATGCATGTAAACTAGATTCTTAATTTCTTAAATTTAAGATAACGAATGCGAAAACTTTAATTTAAAAACCCTCGAACCATTTGTCGTACTTAACGTTATAATATTCTCTTCATTTGATGAGTTTCGATGCCACATACAGAAACGCAGAGAAACACGTCAAACTAACACCCCTCTTTTTCGTCGATGGTTAAGTACAACATGCGTGCGCGCTGACAGATATCACCGATTGTCATTTGTTTCCTATGCACCGGTTTCCCGCCATCTGTTCAGACAGAACGGATGCTGCTTTATTCTCAAGAAGGTAAGACGACTTTAAGACAGGTGTGCAAACACCTTGACTATGAGTACCTATAGTATAGGTCTACTGTCCGTTTACCTCCATAATCATGATTATTATGTGAGGATAATGTTCAGCTTGTAGCTTAATAAGTGTTATTTTAGTAACTAGTCGAAGAAAATGGTAATTTTCGTATTGACTACTTCAACAGTGAAATGCTGGTAGCTTAATACGTGTTATTTTGGTAAATAACTATTTTAGTAATATTGTGTGCTGTATTAATAATAAAAATACTAGGTACCTAAAAATCACCAAAGCGTTACTGTACCCGTCGTATAAAGCCGAGTACAGTGGCGCAATATACAGTCATCCACTCTGCCCGCAATTAATTTCAGGAGCCTATTCGGGCTCATCCTAAATCCTATATCCATATGATCCTAAATCCTATATCCGTATTGCATGAGTTATAATTGAAGACACAGACTCTTCTTCTTTATATTTAAGAGCGTGGCTCTTGTCGGTAGTCTACACCACTGTGCTCTATTCTCCACCATCCGTTTGAGCTGACACGACACAACTTCTATTCCCTCATTTGTTTGACCTATGTACGTCCTCGGTGTTTTATAAGTTAGGTAATTATAAAAAGTTATTCTTGAACTTTAACGCGAGATGAATAGTTCAATAGCTTCTTACAGCCGTGAAATAACTTAATTTAACAAGAATAAGTCTTAATTTCTGCTAAGTCCACATGACTGTACATTTCAGTAGTCAGACAATTTTTTTGCTCGTGCAAGTGTATAACTGTTCACTCAACTGTGACTTTTCATTCATTTCATTCACATTCGTACCATTGATAAAGTTTAGACTGGCAAAAAAGAGGGATCGACCTAAAAGTCCGAGTAAAAAAAGGTTTTCGTATTTATTTTATTTAAAAAACTATTGCAACTACCATTGTGGGTTCTGCAAATGTCAAGTGAAGTAATTTTGCTGTAAGTAATTATATATTTCATTATAAATACATAGGTATAAGTACAAACACAAACATCTCTGTTCATCACAGTAACGTCTGGTTCACGACTAACGGCATGGCAAGCAGGGAAACTACTAACCTAACCACGCCAAATAGCCAGTCCCATTTATTAGGTATTTATTTATGTAAGAAGATAGTACCTACAGAGACAGAAAAAAAGAAAAGTTAACAAAAGATACAGTATATTTCTAAAAGAAATAAATCGTATCAGGAAAACAAGTTATGAAACCATAGATTTTCTTTTACGTGGAAATCTTTAGATGTTCCGTAAGAGCAAACAAGACATTTTTACTCTATGCAGTTGGTGTGCCATAACGTACACTTTTTCATTAGTGTTTAGCATGTAAAATGACGTCTGTCGCATAATGACTTAATAATAATCACAAATGACAGTATTCAAAGTAAGTATTTACATAATTTAACAGCTGCGTTTATTCCGCTTTGCGTGGAAATGCAAATCTGTTATATTATAGTAATTTTGCTTGTTGCTGTGTTAGATACGGATATTATTTATGGTCTGGTTTATTTGAATTAGATTGTTTTTGTTTGTCATCGTCTTTACTAACCGTTTAACAGGCATTAGCTAGTGGCAGGAAAAAACACCTAACGTTTCTTTAGGTACACGTAGCTGTCACTGCCATTGCCAAAAAGAGTAAAACGACACGATGTTAATGGATAACTAATTTAATTCCCCTTCTATGCAACTGGAAGAGCTAAGAATTCAATGTGTTGCGAACTCTTTTTGTAATTAACCATTTTTTGTACAGATTGCCTTTTGATATGACGGATATTTGTATTTTACTTTTCTACGTTCTATTTTTCCTTCTCTTGTCAGTTCTCAAAATATTGTCATCGGTGTTGTTGTTTGGTTACGTGTTAGTTTTAGTTAAGTGTGAATATTACAGTAAAATAAAGGAGATAAAAGCTAAGTATTTCATTACTATTATAAATAAATACAGTCCACATCTTCCGTCCTTAACACAATGAATAATCTCATCATATTACAAGAAATAATAATAATTAGAAGAGCTCCTGTCACACGCAACGTTATCCCACGCAACATGAGACAAGTGTGTTTCTAGTCATAATATTTATATGGAAAAGATGTCTGCGTTGCTTACGTTGCGTACGTGGGATAACTCAGTTTCTATCTTAATGCTACACGCTACACAAAACTGATCTATAAAAAAATACCACCATCAAACTATCCACTCAATCATTCTTTCCTCATTTAAAACCAATGGTTTTTGTCCCTCGTATAACGGTGCAAGCAAGTTGTCACAAACTGGCTACTGCAGTTCGTTGCCACTTGAGCCAATGAGCCAATTGAATGCCGCCCTTTCATGTTAAACGCTCCTTTCCGATTTACGTAGTCGTAAGTAGCTGAGTACTTAAGTTTTATTGTAGGATGTTTTGATTTATGAGCATCAAGTATTTTTTAGGGTAATGTAGAAAGAGAAAGGTATATTTTTATTTTTTTCAGATTTGATGATAATGATGATAAACCAATCACGTATGAGGCGACTGATGAATGTGGATGAAACGAAAGAAGTGTGTTTGGATCGTAGGAAGTAGAGGGAAGTCTGCCTATCCTGATAGGAAATAGGCGTAATAGATTTATCTGTATGGTTATGTTCTCTTACAAACTAGCAGCATACTTCAATAGCGTCCCAAGTTGATGATGATGATGATAATTTTTCTAATATTTATTTATTTATTTATTAGATAGGTTTGCCAACAGGTTTACATCGTACTTAACATATTTTATAGAACATTTTATAATAAGTCTGACCCGATGTAGACCCAATTACAGGCAAACACAGCTTGCTAAAAAGTATTAGTCTTAATTTGCCGGAAATACCTAAATATCATAAGAATCAGAAGTACATACATTCAGGTACCTATTCTATTACTTAGGAACTCCAATTTATAAAATTTTTGAAGTATATTATTCGCAAAAAGACGCCATGCGCAAGCGCATATGTTACTGCTCACGTTACAGTTTCCCTAAAACGCATCCGTTGCACACTTGTGTAAGCTGACCACCGCGGGTTTCTTCCGAGAATCCGCGTTAAACTAACTTTACATGGTAAATTAGGGCGCCACGTGTTTCGAAGATATATGGGTGGTTTTATGTTTTATGAAAACATAGATAAAACCAGTAAATACTAGAAATAAAACTAATAATAACTAGAGACCGCCTGCCATGCATTTATCGTTGTATCTGAGAAAATTCTTGAAATATGTTAAAATAATACATTCAATGTGTTATTCTGATGTGCAAGCTACAATATTATAAAGTTTCATTAAAATCTGTTCAGTGGTTTTTGCGTGAGAGAGTGACAAACATTTCACATCCAACCTCTCCATCCATCGGCACAAACATTGACATTTATAATAATAGTAGGATATGATGTCATAGTGTGTTTCTTTATGCAGTAGCGAAATAAATAATTTCTGTCATCGGAGCAGGCAGATACTACTTCCCTTCACTCGCTAAACACACTTCTTTCGCTTCGTCCACATTCATCAGTCGCCGTATACATGCACGTCGGTTAGGGTACCTACTCTTGCCTTGGCCTTTCTTTAACAAGTCCCCGATCTGATTAAGATATAGTCCATTTATTTCCACTTATCCAAAGACGTTAACAAACATTACCGAAATCATAAATCACGAGTCCGAACTGTTCACGTCATGAATTCTAAAACAAATTATCACAGACACTAGGTTATACATACACGCTGAAAACACCGAAATCATCATTCATTACCAGGCCTATAAAATGTCAAATCTTAGTGAGACGCCATATTTGTTTACGTCTTTGGAAATAAATGGACTATACGTTCGTCTTGGCCTTGCCCTCCCAATATTTCCATCCACTCTCGCATAGGTAGATATTACATAGAACATCAATATTTTTCCTTCGAATACTACTGCGAAATGTAAAGTCATCATCATCATGTCAGCTTTATGGACGTCCACTGCTGAACAAAAGCCTCCCCCAAGGATCTCCACAACGACCGGTCTTGCGCTGCCCACATCCAACGGCTTCTAGCGACTTAAACCAAGTCGTCAGTCCACCTTGTTGGAGGCCTCCCCACACTGCACACAATGTAAAGTAACAGCAACTAATAATCCATTCAAGTAATTATCGGGAAACCCAGATCGATATGCAGCGGAAGCGGCACCCCAACGTAACCGATTCACTGAATTAGTGCAAGTTTAATGCGTCACTGATCTTTGTTCACCTGTTGCTTGTACATCTCTGGGTAACTGGAACTCTAAAGGTAAACCGTACCTACGTATTGTTGAAGATCAATAAGATTCTTTAAGGAAGAAAGAAAGGCTCCTATGGACAAATATTGTGGTGGGATTAATTTAGTTCTGAGATATGCTGAGTGGAGACCATTTTCCAGTCCACAACTATCTTCTTTCTCATTCTTGTCTCTCTGGTTTATTTTTTGTCCTAAGTTTTAAAAGTTAAATTCCATTTTATTTTGTGTTTTAATTTTGTTTTGTTCTTGTATATTTTATTGGACTGGAAATAATTATTTACCTTACTTACTTACATCATTGTTGAGTCCGATTGTTACTAATACTTTCACAGCATTGTAGCTTGGACATCAGAGTAGGTAATAGATTATTTTGAGATATTGTAAATTTTCCAAGATATGACAATAAACGCATACAGAATCGCGGGCAGCCAAAAACTTTTTATCATAGATTATGAAAGAAATGCATTTATGTATTACTTATTATAGATAGTTATCCATTTTTATACATCGATATCTATTACGAAATCATAAACAAATCATTTAGAAAGTACTCAGAATTTATTGACCTGTTGTAAAAGGGCTCTCCCAATTGATTGTCACGTTTGTCGTCACCCGGTACTGTCACGAATTGGTTCGGCACGCGTGAACTGTTATAGAAGACGTGACGAGATTGTTGTTATGTCTAGTGATATCTCAGGTAAACATCAAATGCTAGTTTGCTACATCTGTATAATATTACTACTACTAGCTAAGCCTTTGCCCAGTAGTGGGACACAAAAGGCTACTGAAAAAAACTACTAAGTTAGTTTAATACTCAATACTCAATCATTTATCGCACTCCACAGGTTTTTACAGATCTTATAAACAACATAAAGTAGGTGCCAAATGTGGACCTTGATTAGGGCACGGCAATTTGTATAGCAAAGCTACGAACTTAAAACTAAAATGAGATCGGTTACAACAATATTGTAATTATTTAAACTTAGTTATTTTAAAACATTAAAGTTTAAGTTTTAAGTTCAAGTTTACTATAGTAATTTACTGTACGCAAAGTATAATATGAAAGTTTTCTATAGGCAATACTACAAGTATAAACAAAGGTGAAGTACCTAAAGAACAAGATTTACTTCGCAAAAAATATCTAAACTAGTTTAAGTACCTATCATAACGATCCGTGCAAAAAATAACGCCATCCATTAATCATAGGTACTTACTAAGCCTGTCCGCACACGTCTGATACCCTTAGGTATCGAAGTTACCATTAAAAGTTCCGAGAAAACTTAATAGAAAGGAAGAACGTCCCAAAAAAGTACGAAAAGAAACATGGGAAAAATAAGTCTGTGTTTACCGGACTACGGCAAAGCAAAACGGAAGGGTAATGATTTTGGCAGTCTATGTATTTAAATACTAATGATATAGTCATCTCTTTTTTGAAATTTGACATTTGATAAACGTGGTCCAACCGCAGTCCAAACGCGGGTCCATATCAGTCGAACCGCAAACCGCGAGTGCACAGACGCCCTAAAGCTCAACCACCTCAAGCGATTAAACTACCAGTTAACTTAACCAAACCAGTATAGGACTAGGAAGTTGCGTAACCGAGCGGTGAACGCACGGACATTGACCGGGACAAAAAAATCTTTCAAAGATCCAATGCGCAATGTCACGATTCACGATCTCTTCGGATTTTTGCTACGGTATTGGTTTGTAAAGGGTGTGACTATTTGTAATTAGAAACCGTCCTTATCTTTGGCTTTTTATATTACTTTTACGTATATTATGTACACATTGTTTTTGCCTGGCGCAGCTTCTCTGTCGCCAATCTTTCTGGTTTGGTGGTTTGGTAATAATTGACTTTTGATTAAACAAAGAGGAAACATGTTAATCAGAGCCTTAATACATCTGCAGTTGCCGCGCAATTACGGTTTGATAGATAGGTAAGTATAAATCAGCGAAGACTGACACTCCAAAATAATCCTTTGGTCCCACTTTCTACAAACCAAATTCGAAGAGCCTAAGGTGTAGATAAGTATCATTGTCCACGTAATGGAGGAGCTAAAAGTAGATAATTCTCATTGTCTACATAACCGAACGTCATACACACACTTTTTGACGCGCGGCAGCCGCTTCGTGGACACAGATTTGATTGTTTCTACGTAAGATGCATGCATTCGTCTTGCAATCGTCAATTAATGAAAATGTTCGTATGAAGTGCGATTACGGAAACAATGGGTCTAAAGCTACATAATTACTATTTTGCACAATATAAGTTAAGAAACCCGCTATCAAAAAGAACTTATTTTCACATCCTGTAAAGTTTCGTCAGATAACGCAATTGACGAAAAAAACGGTAGGTCCTATTAAAATTGTCACTCAGTGTTAAAATTGGATAACAATAGCCACAAAACGTGGGTATGACTAAACTTAAATAAAAATACTTGGTTGCAATGATTTTACAAGTTATTTGTGTAATGATGAAATCGTTTGTGAATGGCTCTATGTAGAGGGAAATATTAGATGATGAAATTATTTGATATCAGCGGAATTTTTGTGTAAAATCACTGTGAAAACCACTCAACTGTGGAACCCTAAATCAATATGGGTAAGTTATATGAAATTTATGACGTTGTAATTACAAAAACGGGTTTTGCAGTGAATCAACTTTAAACAAGAAGAATGTCAAGAACGGTTAGCATTTCTTTGTGTGAGACTAAATGAGAAAATGTACGACAAAAAATCTGCGTCCTATGGAAATAAAAGTCACAAGAATAGACAAAACTATAGATATAAAAATCACGGCAAATGGACAAAACACTTATCTTTGGATATAGAATTCACGGATGATTAGAGTTATTTGAATTTTCTTTAAACGGCGTAATATAATAAAAAAGAAAGAAAAGATAAGATCGCCGAACAAGCCAAACTAGATTAGGTCATGTCACTCATGATGGATCTCTATATAAAGAACATATTACAACATAATTACCATCATAATCTTTTTTTTAGTATTTTTCAGGATAGTCGAAATAATTTACCTAAAAATATCACTCAATGCCAAACCATTCAATATAGGAAATAAAAAAAAACATTGTTTTTTGTTTGTGATTATTAACAATAAGTGTTTGTAAGACCCAGAACACACGGTGAAACGCAACTGAAACTGCTAGTTACTTTCGAGTTACATTTAAGTTTTATCTAAGTTTATACCTAATAAACACTTATACCCAGAACACACGGGGAAACGCAACTGCAACTGCTAGTTACCTATACTTTTGAGTTACATTACCACACACGATGCAACTAATCTTAAACGTTTTAAACTAGTTGCATCGTGTGTGATTTTCTAAAGAAGTCTATAGCAGAAACTTAGATGCAACTCAAAAGTATAGGTAACTAGCATTTAGAGTTGCGTTTCCCCGTGTGTTCTGGGTCTAAGTATTAATTAGCTTTTCTACAATGCCATAGTTTAAGTACTTAGATCGCTATAAATAGTTAAGGCTGCGCATGAGCATTGAACCTGACACATTAGCGACACAAAACACGTTACATATCGAAGAGATTCCCAGGAAAACGCTTTAAGAATAGTAATGACGTATTTACTGGTCATTAGGATTTCACGCGATGGCGTTTAGACTTTTCTTTTAGTGAAGATTGTTTGGTAAAGGCGACTTTGGTGTTATTAGTAAATGGTTTGGAGGAAGGCATTTATGTAGCCTAATAAAATTATAGCGGCCATACGACAAGTTTATTAATGGACTAGTCACTAGTTAATACTTTCAATTCCTTGCTGAATAAAAGAGCATACCATTGCTGTTTATAAAAGATTATAAGAAAACAGTCCTTGGCGGACTACCTACTACATGATAGACCATTTGTCGCAATACCGCATTTCATTCTCTATCTTAAGATCGCAGAGTTAAAGACAAAAGGTTTTGTGAGATAGCGACATAGAGACTAACTCTTCTCGCAAAGATTTTCCTAGGTTATAAAACGAAAATACAAAAGTACAACTCTCCTCTTCTCGCAGGAACTCTGTTAGTTAAAAACTATTTAAAGAGAGTTATAAAAACTATAACTTACCCTTTCATGCCTGATAAGATACGCTATAAGCACATCTTTCTTCTTCTCTTTCTCGTCTGGATGGCAGACTCCGATGTTGAGCCCCATCACGATTGTGCGGAGCAGGCCGCCCTCGAAGGCGTCCCATAGGAACTTGGGTGTGTAGCACATGATTGCCTGTGGGAGGACGAGGAGTTTACAACTTTTGAATTAGAAAGAAAAGTAGCTTGGAACGTTGTTTCATATTTACTTAGGAGGCCAACCGTATGATTGCCTATGACATCAGACAACAGCACCAAACCTTTTCTATATTGCTCTCAGATAGTTTGAGTAGTCTAAAACACAAGATCTGCCGAAGGAAACCTAGTACGGGGGCCTATGGCTATGTGTATGGAACGCTTAGTTACTTAGGTACTAATAATTTTTACGTAAATACGCATTTCGGTAAGTACTTTCGGTAAACTTAATACAGTTAAGCAGGCATTCAAAAAGACTAGTGAGCCCGCAAACATAAAATAAAGGAATCCTTTTCTTATTTTCAGCATTACTCATAAAGAAAACATTACATTATTCAGTCAATACTGATAAAAAACATGCTAATAAATACTCACAAACAGTCTCAAAACGGTCACATTTCGGTCGATCGGTAACATTCCGGTAACGGTTCGGAAGACAGTGCTAAACTGCTAAACAGACTTGTGACGCGGGTACCGTAACTCATCTAGTTGTTGACCTACTGAGTAAACGTCACTGTTTCACCGATATGTGACTTACGGGACAGTTTTTATGAGGTTACTTCTCAGTATCTTTGTCATTTGCCTAGTAAAATATTTTCTATGCTATTCGATTCTATTCTACCGGAAACCAGTCGCAGCAACGTTGAATTTGGAGTCGAAATCGCAGCAACTAGCCTGAAACGCCCTACACACGGTTCAACTTCGCATTCAACCTATCGACTCAACTTGTTGAAGTCAACATTGAAAGGATACGTCAACTAGCCTTCTCACTATTCAATCTGTTCAATGCGAAGTTGATCGTGCACAGGGCGTTTAAGGGATCAAAATTTTACCAAGGGCATAATAAGCAACCAGCTTTTAGCATGCAACATCCAACTTTGACATTTAGACAGTATCATGTGTAAGAACTCTCAAATGTGTAAAGACATTTTTATATCACTACAAGTCTAACAAAGTATAAAATGACGTCATAATTGCACAATATCACACCGACCGACAAACCACGTGCGAGCTAAATATGCCTCATTCACACGGTTTGCAACCACCAAGGTCAAGGGACGAAGCATATAATAGGTATAACAGCTAGTATAATTTATAATACAGGAAATTGTACGTGCGGAAATTAGAGTGATTTGGTGGTGTTTATAGTTAGGTTATTTGGCAGTTAAAATATAGTATGTATTGGTAGAAGCTAATATATCTCCTATCTAACCGTCTGTATCCTCGTCATCATATTTACTCTCAATCATATTAAATCATCATATATAGGCCTATCTTCTGCTAAAGCTGTGACTTCTTGATACGACATGACGTTAACGATTTCCTAAGTTGGGTAGAGAGGTACGTACGTCGCCATCTTCCTCTTCCTCTCCCTCTCTCTTCTCTCACTCTTGCCGTCAATGGTATTTCTCTAGAAACCGTTATATCGCTTCACGTACGCTATCATCTTTACTCTTTTTTTTTCAATTGTATCTTTCTATACTTTTGAATGTAATAAGACCAGCATAATATAAGATAATTGTCATGGCAGGATGAGATTGCTACTGGTTATCATTTATCATTTGTTTTTAAAATCAATTAAATAAAAAAATTCTCACCTGAAAGAAGAGTACAAAACACACCCACTGGTAGTATGTGTAGTACTTCTTCTCCTGCGTACTATCATACTCGTTCGCAATACCTGGATGCGCGACTTCTTTGCCCACCTGTGGACAAACATACACGTAAATTGTAGGCAATTCACCACTTTGATATTAGGGAATTTAAAAAAAAATACAGCTATGATATTATAGCCGTTGGATGCTGGCAGAGCAAGACCAGTTGTTGAGGATCCTTGGGGGCTTTCGTCCAGCAGTGGACGTCTACGAGCCGATTGATTGATTATTGATTTGACATCGCCTAAGTTCTACCTAGACTATACATTATATATTTCTATCAAAATGATCGATAAATGTGGACGAAGATAGCCGTAGTGACGCCACCAAGTGACTAGTGTGAACAGCTTAATACAAAATGTTCTACCACTGGTACTCTAGATAAAAATACCTGGAAAATCCACGACAAATGGCACAAAGCGTTTATAAACGAAATCAATAAAAATAAACTACCAACACCTTCGATAACGTTAATAGAAAACTATAAAGGTAAAGCAATAAAGTTAACTAGGAACCTAACGTTCATATTACAATCTCCAATCGAAGTACCTATTAATATGTAATTACGAATGAAATTCAATATACTCTTATAGCCAATTCAATCATATGTAACAGAACCAAGCTGTTAAACTGGGGCGTAAGTTAAACTGCTAATTTAAAATTGTTTCAGTTGTGTGTCGGCAGAGTGTCAATGGCTTTTTTTTTATACATTTTTTTTTATACAAAAACACGCAATAAGCGAAAAAAAACCATCTCAATCCATCCGTTTCCATAATTTCTCTTTTGCACGCAATTCTTAAGACTTCACCAAGATTTGAACCATTTGAACCAATTTGAACCTTAGCGATCTCGAAACGTGATATTACGAAAGGGTACAAAGAATGCGATTACCTAAGCTGTCTGTCTGCCCATAGACGACTTAGTTCATAGATACGCCATGTTTGGGCAAATGCAGTATTTATAAGGCATTAAGGGCGACAGTCAATAAGCTATACGTGGCAATGCAAGGGTCCTGGTAGAGGTTAAAGACGTACAAGGATAATAAACCTGCAACAAGCTATGCAAAAAAGATCTTACAAAAAGGTTAGTGATTTTGTTTTTAACTTATACCGCTACAATTTAAAATGTTCACTAAGTGACATTTTATAAATGTAAAAGTAAAAAAGTATCTTCATTAAACGGCTTTTGAAACTAGAAGCCACAAACGTTATCCACAAGACTAATCCCAACATTGCCTATGTTAATCTATTAGTACAAGTATTATCTATATGCATGCAGCATCTAATGCTTTCCGATGTCGATAAACCCCCCATATAAAGCCAGATGACTTATCCGACCATAAAGACAATAAAACCTAATAAATGACTAACACATGAGTAAGGTAACGGAAGTAAATTTGCATTTGCCTGCAGCAGTGTATAAGGCAACTGAGAAATCCTACTAATTCTATTAATATTATAAATGTCAACGTTTGTGCCGATGGATGGATGGATGTTTGTTTCTCTCACACGCAAAAACTACTGAAGAGATTTTAATTAATATTTACAATATTGTAGCTCGCTTGTTTTATCAGAATAACACATAGGCTATAAGTATTATTTTAAGATGCTGTGTGAGTTTCCTAAGCTATGACAATAAACGCGTACGAAGTGAACTACTTATTAAATAAATAAACTGTACAAATATAGATAATAATACAAAAAATATATAAATATAAAATATAATAATAAAAATAATAAATAATAATAAAAGAACTTTATTCATCAAAAAATGTACAGTGTATAGTGTAATATAGAATGTAATTTTTCCAAGATATGGTTATAAATGCATACAAACGTAGTTGCGGGCAACCTCTTGTCATTAATAAATCTAACAAGAAATGGTGACGTCAAAATGACAAGATGAATCATAGGGTCAAACGGATATGAGGATATACACTCAATTTGTGGGTCCAGCCCACGCTACTTGGAGCCCCGCGAAGAATGTATTTGTATAAGGACAAGGGGCAGTACTTATTTGGTTTTAGCATTGTGAACTTAATCCTGAGGAATATTTTGTTACTGCGGAAACACCGTTGTAGGAGTTAAAGGGTTGCCAAGTAAGAGTCGGCCGGTCACGTCTTCCGCAAGCCGAACAACGTAAGGGCCAAAACCACTAGCAATTCACCAGCTAGGTAAACGGCAACGATGTAGAGTATGCCTTTTCAAGTTTCTAGGTATCGTGCCGTCTTCTTCTATCGTTTTGCAATGTGTTGTGTCAGTTTATAGACGTCCACTGCTAGTCAAAAGCCTCCCCCAAAGATTTCCACAATGACGGGAAAAATGCAATGACAGTGTCTAACTATGGAAGCAAAGAAGCGTCATCTTAATTGACCATTCTGAAACTGGCTAATGGAGTAAACAGATTACAGAAAGATGCCTCCACTATGTACGATAGTTTTTGTATCACGAGTTGCCACGAGACCGTCGACCTACCAAAATAAGAAGTGGAACTAGGTAACCAATAGATCTTGTACGGTCAAGCTGACCCAAAAACACTTCAGAACAAAGAGTACATTGAATAGAAATAGAAACGAGAGCAAATGATAAATTTCTGCAACTATTCGTTTCAGTTACACACTGTTGCTTTCATTGGAACTTTCGCAATTAGCTTTGATGAAAGATCTGTTATTTAACTTTCTTGTGAGTAGATAGACTACTTAGGTTGCAGTTAAGTAGTTGAGTTGTTTTTTAAAAGAATCTAAAATAAGGCTTTGAAGTATTAGTTTCTGCATCCATGTCTATTTAAGAGCTACGAATTTTGAATGAAGGTGATGTAATAATGTCCCCTGCTTGGTCCCAAAAAAATAATTCTGTTAAAAATTGTCTACAGGTAAAAATCCATATACGACATTCGACAAAATGAAACGCAATACCCAAAAATAAGTACCTAGAAAAGAAGTAAGACTATTTGATAATAAATGATGTAGACATAAAGTAAAATATGATGACAATGCCAATGACACTGACTCTGCAACGCTTCGTATTTACGACAATGTAATACGAAATATAATATGGAGTCTGATCACGTGCATCACACATGCATTAGAGGAAGGTACCTCATCTGAATGCACAATAGATGCAACGGTCAATGAAGTCAATGATCCAATTGAGAAATAGCAAGTGAATGATAGCTTGTGAACTTTGACCCTTAGAAAATAGAGATGCTATTGTTAAAAATGGTAAATGCAAAGCAGATGTCAGGAACAATATGTGAAAGTTTTTAAGCGTTTTTGTAAAATTTACAAAAGATTAAAATGTCACATGAATATTGAAATATATTTGAATAAGTAGGTAAAACTAAGATTTAACATTGTGAAAATCGTTTTGGAAGATATGATACAACAGTAGGTCATAAAAGTCATAATTTGCAATTGGCAAATTCTTGAAACATTTGAAATCAACAATGTAACAAAATAATTACTAAGTGTCATTCACATATATTTTAAAGTCAAAAATAATGTCTACGAAAAACTAACAAATAATAAAGAATTAGAAATATTATTTGAAGACACAAGCGAACCACCAATCACTGAGCAAGACAATATTAAAGAAACAATTTAAAATAAATCATAAAGACCTAAAAGCCTAAACCAACAAAGGCTTAAATAAATCAATAATAGATAACACTAAATACGTTTTACAATTTGTTTGTTTTGAAACAATGAAACTTAAATCATGTAATCGTTTACACAATAACAATGTAATTGACATTTGACCCACGAATGTTACCAAGCTAATGACAATGAATAGTAAATTATATAAAACATGTGCTTTTTGGTAAACAGTGATGTAATCTTGAATGATTGAAGAAGTGAAGAAACATAGATGATGAAGATATATGTAGGCAACATAATGCCAAAGAATTGATATGATTTTATGAAAAAGATTGATCAATAAAACTAATAGATTTTATGCTGCTAAAAGTTATAATAAATAGAGGATCGGTTTTGCAAGCTTAGTCTGATAACAAACTTCACCTATCATACTGGTATTAAAAATGCGAAAGTGTGAGTGTGCGTGTGTGACAGACTACTTTTTGCCAATTTCTAACCTCCCACTCCACTATAATGGAGAATGGAACTTAGTATAAAGCATATTAGGTTACCTTTAAATTTTAATCTAAATTTAACGAGAGCGAAGCCCCGGGCAAAAGCTAGTTAGCTTATCGATATGCATTCTTCATCGCCTTTTGATGTACGTCTCTTGTAAAACACAGCCATAAGACATGAGTAATTAGTGAGAGGCCTATCCATAACTATGTCATACAAACAGCATATAATTTATAGGCAAAGTACTAAACTAACAATTACTAGACAATCGCCAAGTAAACTTGCTTAACAAAAGACAATTATCGCACAAGATGGCTTATTAAAGTGAATGATGACTACTTAAATCACTTATATTATGATAGGTTCAACAGGTTGTTGACACAGTAAGCGGATAAAGAAAAAGGATTAAATGAAGTTGAAATGAAGATAAATGGCGAAAATTTTTATGATGACGAAACGCATCCTATGAGATGATTGATGAATGTTGATGAAGCAAAGGTGTGATTGAATCGTAGCAAGTGGAGCGATGTGTCTGCCTACCCCGTTGTGAGAAAGACGTGACAGATATAACAATATGGTATTTATCTAAATAGATATGTATTTATGTGCACGTGTTTCAGTATTTCCATGATTAACGTTAACGTATGAAAATACTTTAGTATTTACTTAAATTCTCTTGACTTTAGGTTCAATTAGTTTTCTAAACATTAACATAGCTGTTTGAGACATAAATAAAAATAAAACTGACTTGTGAATCAGGGAGTTTCCGTTTTACTGAGCTTTGAAGTCACAGATCAAACCAATATTGTTAAAGGTTAACAGGTAAATTCCCCTTATATAAAACTTTGTTGAACATATTTCATACTATAGCATTAATTTGATCTAAAATCTCAATAACATTAAAAAGTTTAGCTTAGTCACGTACATCCACAAAGAAACCCTGTCTCTGGTTCTTCTAAATCGGAAGCTTTTGGCAAACTGCCAACAGACATGAACTTCACAATGCAGTGACATAACTATATAAGTATCTACTTTGTTTTCGTACAGTAAATAAACAAACTTTGTGCCAATATTTGATGGCATTGAAGAATTTTTATCTATTTCTGCAAAGATTTTTTCAGTAGAACTTGAACTATTGAACTATTTAAACATGATTCGAAGAACAAAGTTGTAGAGCAAGAGAATGTTGAAAATTCAATTACAAATTATTCTATCCATCACGATACCAATGCCTTCTTTAAACATACATACAAATCTGTCACGTCTTTTCGCTCATCGAGGTAGACAGAGACCACTTCCCTCCACTACGATCCAAACACACCTCTCACTTCATTCACATTCACTAGTTGCTTAAAATTCATTCTTTAAACCTATTCCTCTATGACACTTACTAATTCACATTCACAGCCTTTATAGGACAATACTTGATTTTTCCAAGGAAATTGATCGCAACCAATAAATCAGTTGTCCTATAAAATCTTAGGTAATTGGAGCAGAATTACGCATTGCATTTTCCTAATTTTTCAACGTCTCCTTTTTCTCTGGCGTAGAACATTTTTGAATCATTATTCTTCACTACTTCATCTATAAGGACTAATTGTTTATAAACACTTACCTCTCTAGCGAAGGCATCTGGCATAGTAAACGTTGACGTAATCCAACAAAATGTGTTGACTACATTGACCGGCAGACCGCTCACTATACACTGTATAGGCTGCCCCACGTACTGCGTCGCCGTGATTATCATTGAGCATGTTAATAGTAGCACTGTAGTGAATACATTGTGTAGCCTAAACACAGCATTATCTGTCCTGATTGGCTGGTACTTGAAGTACACACTTAAACCTCCTAGTAACTTAAACATTTTTGCTGTTTGCTTCTTCTATAGCATATCTTTCATCAACTTCTTTGATTTTGTTTTCCTCGTTATCTTCTTCCTCTATTTCTTCATCAATCTAAGCCATTTTGAGATTTTTTTCGTAGTTTTCAGGAATGTGCGTTTTATTATAGTCTAACGTTTAAAATCAGTCTTTAATTTGATATTCGAGATGAAGGAATGCCACGAGATTATTGTCGATGTTGCTTCCGGAATCTGAAACAATAAACGCTTGTCAATATTTGGACAGTGCTGGATAAACATGAGCGTTCTTATGTGAATGGTGAGATGGATAACTGGATCAGTTTACGGATTTATTGATTGATCTTTATTTAAATGAGTTTTTCGTGTTGTGGGATTTGTGAATCAATGTTTCTTCATTCAGATTAAGGGAAACAATGCGTTCACATTATTGTTTTCAGATATTAAATTTGACATAGAGCAACTGATCGAAGTTTGTATTACCTTTTAAGTAAAAGTATAAAAATTTTTGAGATACGAGTAACAGACTTCAATATCTTCAAAAGAAAAAGATTACTACCTATATCAACCATTCTTTATGTATCATCCTTGCCTACATTCAATCAAAAACAACAAACAATCTTGTTTTTAAATCTAAGCCTACACAACACGTATACTCGTAAATAAAAGATTTCCATGAATTAATGTTTTTTTTTTCAAATCAATATACCTTTTGAATTTCAAATTAAAAACCCACTTTTATACCAACCAATAAGTATTCAGTTTCATAGTTTCGCAACAACACGTGAAGCTTTCAAATAGGTGATTTTATAAAGTCAGATGTATTAGGAAAGATACTGGCACAAACAATCTTAAATATAGAGCAAGATTTGAATAACTCATTTTCTAAATGGCTATTGTATGAATAATTGTATAGTTATGTTTGGTCAATGGTTGAATATGAAGGAGTCAGTATTAACTAAAATGTCATAAAAAACATCGGAAAGAATAATTGGAAAGATCGTGTTGCATGATTAAGTCAATTGTTGATGGAAAATTCTAGAATGAAGGAATGGACAAAAGTTGCAAAAATAAACAAGAAACAGCTGTTAGCAGGGTCCATACAAACTTCATACCCTTTTGTGATGCAAATATGTGCCATTATCACATATATTAGAGCCAACAACAACAAAATCAAGAACATGGCCAACAATCATCCATCACAATTCATAAACATGGCCTGCAAAAACACCACCCAGTAACTTAAAGACATCAAGCTCTTCGGTGACACTATAAAAAAAGGCAACCTAACACGTCTATTGAATGGACGGTATGTTAACTACCATATCGCGTGTCCAATGGCACAGTATAACTACACAGTATGGTATCACACTACATAATACTGAAGTGATATAATCGTGAATGTTCCGATTGTTCGATATTTGAGAGTTGCAAGTTGCTATAAAGCTTCTAATGGTATTGGGGAAGTATTGGCTTTATATTCGCCGCGAAACGTGTCTTATATTTAGATCTCTGTTCGTGTATGGTTCTGATACGGCATACTTAATACAGGCCCCCAAGTCTGCTAACTTAATATAGCCTTAGTTGTGTGTCGGCAGAGTATCAATGGCATTTTTTGACATATTTGGTATTCTACTAAACAATAGCTTACGGATCTACCAAGTTCATTGTACTGTATTTCTACTACCTACTACTATTCTGTGAAATTAATGGCGGCGCTAGTAATTGTATTTCTATCAATCCCAGCAGTTCTGGATTTTGACATTTCGATATTAGTGGCCGGATTGCGACCAAATGTGTCAAAAAATGACATGACACTCTGCCGACACACAACTGAGAATTCATCTATTAATTGTACATTAGCAGACTTGGGCCCCAGTAAAATAAAACAGTTGAATCGCGGGTAAGCGGCTTTTGACAGGTTTTAGTTCAACCGCGTAAATAAATCAACCACTAGTGCATGTAAGAAACCGCGCAGTCTCATTATATCTAAAACTGACAAATCTCATCACATTTATAATAACACTTCCACAAATATAATCCTTTGAAATCCCTCAGTTCCGTAGTCACCACTCCATTCATATCAAACAAAACATTGGCCACACAGGTGGATACTTTGACCTATTTCCGTACGAAATATACCAACACCGAATGTTTACGTTATGTAACGATATTAGGGCAATGAACCCGAACAGGTAGGTCGTAAAAATAACTATTATATTAATAGGCCGTTTTATTTATAGTTTGGGCGATGACGTCATTGTGATGGCAAAGTTTCGCAATAGAGGACGTTTGTGGGTAAACATAGCTAGTAATTTAACATGTGATTAATTATGAAACACTTGACTGAATTCGTGACAGCGGTAATGTCTTGTAGTTGCACATACATCTACATCGTCATCATTAAATTTAAGAGCTTCGCTCTTGTCGGTGGAGTCTACGCTACTCTGTTCTATTTTCTGCCGTCCTTTTGAGTACCTGATACGACACGACTTCTATCCCTTCTTTCATTTGATTTATGTAAGTTCTTCGTAGTCTCCCTCTCTTCCGTTTTCCTTCTACTTTTCCTTCCAAGATGTTTTTTATAAAGTCGTCGTGTCGTATCAGGTGACCCAACATCTTTCCTCTCCTTTCAGCAACATCTACATGAGAAAGTACAATTTTAGCTCATTGACAACTTATTTTTTTATTTCTCAGTTTATGATATTGTCTGTTTCTAAGACATGACAATAAATGCGTATGCCGTCACGGGTAGCCTCTATTTATTTTTGATATTTTATAGGTATGAGGCAGACAATTAAATTTAGGTAAAAATATGGAAAACAATGAAGAAGGAATATAAGGAGTGGCCCCATTTTTTTTTTCATATACAAATGAGTTTATGTCAGCGTGCCAAGGTTGGCGCAAGTTTTTCATAGTTTTCTTGTTAGATGACCTGTCAAACGATAAGAAATTCCATAGAAAAGGTAGCCATTTTGCGCCAGACCATGCACGCAGATCCATACGGTATGGCACCTCCTTACATGGAAAATAAGTCATGCTTGAATGTTACCTTCTGACCTCAAACCAGCTGAGACCTAAATAAAATAAGAGTCTACAAAAACACTCAGATAAACTACAAGACTTAACTCAAATCCCCAGCATTCCTACAGCTTATACAGTTAAGGTCTCAATTTAACTATTACAATGTAAACCATAGCAAATAGTAACGAGAAGTGTGCAACGTTGTCGCGTTGCAAACTGCAATCACTTGTAAGTACAAACGTTTCTCAATGGGCGATTGTTCTCCATTTGTTTTGGTTTTAGCTTCGCGTAGTCTCGTGTGAAATGATGGACGTGTAGTTCGTAGTAGGTATTTGTGTATTAAAATTTAGTTTCAACTCATGCAAAGGTTTTTTAAAAACTCCGTGACATATTAAAAGCTCTTACACATGAGCTGTTGCGGAGTGGTTTTGATTAAGACTTTAAAGGGAAATTGGTCGCAAAAACGACTACTTTCCTTGGAAAAAAAAGTCTTGTCATATAAAGGGTAAACGTGGGTAAATGTTTGTAAATGAAAAAATAGGAACCGCGGTAGGGGGTTGATTTGCCGTTTTGGCGCAAGGTGCCACAAGTGCGCAAGTCTTAGGGTAGGGATTATGAACAATGGCTGCGTTCTCAATATCCCATAGCTTTTTCTACAATTTACATTCAAATACTGGTAAATAGTTTTCTTAAACACGAATTTCTCTACATTTCCAAGTTCACACAAAATTATCCCATTATGCTACAATTACCACTAATGTGGTTATTTATCACAAAACTGCTAACCACTGCATTATCAAATTGTCACCAAATGTAAGTAAGTACTTACAATTTGTCACCAAAAAACGTTCCCGATCGTGATGGTACATTTAGCGACACTTTCTAAAAGAAACGGGCCGGTGTCACCAAATGGACAAAAACACCGAAACAAATCGACGACGCACCGAAACATTTCTACTAAATTAAATGTTACGGACCAATGATTAAAGAGTCTTTGATTTTAGAAACACGTGTAAGTGCCATAGTAGTGCCATAAACACGATATTTTCTAAACGCACGCGAAAGACGCGCTGTAGCCGCGCGTTTCACGATCGCTCCGTGTGCTTAGGTTAAAAGGTTGCGTTCGAATCGCGAAGAAAACGCCGTGTGCTATGACTCTTAGGCATGATTTTCATTACCGTAATGTTTACTAGAGTATTTTAGTACAACTTGAAAGGCAAGTTCTTTAGTTCAGTCAAGTAGAACCGTACTAAAGACTGTAGCGTTTACATGTTTCAACTAAAATACTATCCTAAAGCACTAAGAGGACCTAATAGCTATTAACCTTCATCAGCCTTATGTTTTCGCCCACGAGATCCACAAACTCTATTATTAGACACTTTGTTTGTTATAATTAAGACCACGCGTTGTGAAACTATAATCATTCAATGAATCACTATGTAAAGCATTCGTTACAATTAAAATTCATAAACAATTTCATTCATTTACAAAAACAAACTTTCATTGAATAACGCCTAGCGTCGCAGTCTATATATTCCATTCAATGCACTTATGAAAACATGCGTAGACAAAAACATTGATTTTAACATTGTTTTATGTCAACATTGTATTTTACTGTATTTTTACACTTACAATGCAATGTAAGTGTAAAAATACAGGGACTTACAGAGTACTTACAGAAACAGTTAAAAAACCATTATCATAGAAAAAGAAAATTAAAAACAAAATCACATCAGCCATTACGAAAAGACAAAAAGCGCGGGAAACAAACAAAACTATTCATTCTTCTTGTTTTCTTGACACAGTTTCGAACAATTTGAAATTCGAAAAAAGTGATTCGGTTTTTAAATGCGCCTTTCTTTTTATTGGCTGTGAATTCTCGGTGGCCAGTTCGTGCCTACTGTGCCCGTAGCGGGATCAGGGATTGCATTCCTCACGTGCCGAGAGTTCGAGAAAAAGGTATCGTCTTAAACCGATTATTCGAAATTGGAATCGAATTGGATTTTCGATGCGATTTAAAAAATCTATGGACTTATGATTGCATTGATATTTTTAAAACTTTTTTGAACAATCTAAACCTGAATGAATAGGTAGCAGTCACAAACAATTGACTATCACATGATAACCTATAAGTATCACTTCCTTCTTCAAGTTATAATTATACTCGTAACTCCTCTGGCTGCATACATATTTCCTTTCTTACTTAACACATTGCCTTTCACCTCCCAACACTATAAAACACCTTTGATCGAATCGATACTAATAACAAAATAAAACTTCAAACATTTAAGAAACCAACCAGCTTATTTATAAAGCAAACGGTATCAGAAACGAAGTAAAGTTCAAATTATACTTTACGAGCAGTCATAAAGTTACTAAGGGGCTGCTATTTTTGTAATAGGGTATTAGTTACTACCAGAAAAGTGCGTCAAAACTACAGACGAAGTTAAAACTCATGTACTCGTACATGACAAATAATGAGTAGTATTAGTCATAAATAAATAAACGTGACTAATTTAATTTAATATTATTAAGTACCAAGTAATGTTCGATTTAATACAAAAAATCATTCATTTGTAAAATGACCTCACCACACCAGTTTCAAAATATGCATTCCTAGTACAATGTACACAAATAAACACGCGTAATTATCTATTTTAATACGGAAGTAACTATTAGTGGCTGTATAATTAATTTCCTACTTTTTTTTTTAATAGTTATATCAGGTGTTCTTTTGTTATTAAAAGTTTAATCAATGTGGAACAATCGAACGTCATCTAGGAGTGAATGTTTCTCAACCGGTAGATGTTTAGGTTTGATTGGAAATTCCCGGGCCTTTATTAACCTCTTAGCAGCTGTAACTTCTACATAGAGATCTCGCTTAAAGCGAGAGAATATAAAAAAGAGGCATTTTTTTATATCTCATCATTATCATCATCTCAGCATATAGCTGTCCACTGTTAAGCATAGGCCTTTCCATTTCTCTACGTCACGACAGATTGCTATCTATTCAGATCTCAATGATAGGCAAAGGTTTCCCCTGCGTCTTTAAAACGTTGACTGTGCACAACTTGCACTAGATATTTAACGCCCTTTCCACCACCATGTTCAAAAATACTGAAGAAATTTTCAGGTGCCTAACCCATGGAAGATGCACTAAGAACTCACTATTTATCCCACTCGCACTTACGATAAGGTACGTACTTACGTAGTGTCTATCTCACCACAACAAATCACCACTAATATAATAACTGGTAATACGATTGTCAAGTACCATTTATCATTTGACCCCTGGGTAAGTTACTAATTCACCGGTTCTGTGAACCAATTAGATTTGCAACACATAAGTAGCATGTTTGGGTTGTACGTCTTTGACAGCCTTTTGGGTGGTCAGTGTGATTGATAAATGATATGCGTATCAATTGCAGAACAAGTCTATAGTAAAATGAGATATTTTTAACCTCCGACGCCAAAAGAGGGGGTATTATAAGTTTGATATGTTTGTCTGTCTGTCTGTCTGTCTGTAGCAACGTTAGTAGTTTGCCTGCCGCCTGAGTGTGTAGAGTGCGTTTATGAAATAGTTCCTATGCCGCCTTGTTGCCAGCATTGAAATTTTGGACTGCGAAACACAATGAGGGTAATGTGGCAGTACAATTCTTCAATGCTGCCAACATGGCGGCATAGGAACTATTTCATGAAACGCACTCTTTATCTGTCTGTGGCATCGTACCTAACTCCCGAACGCGTTTAGATTTATTTTATTAAAGGTGATTTAGTCGAGCGTGTTCTATATATCCTTATTCGATTAAAATCAGTTTACACATCCTGGATAATGATTACTGAGTAAATTATTTATTTTATCCTTATTGATCTACTGTTACTAAGTCTTACAAACCCACATGCGTAATGAATAATAAAGTAAATATTCAATAAATAGTCTTATGTGCGGCACGACAAATGACTAATAAAGACTTCCAAGAAATACAATAAACGCTGGATTGAACTTTGCTATAAGTAATTATATTCAACTATACAACTGTGACTTATTTTGAAGACATCTGGAAAAATACATGTTCTAAAAATATCGTAATGCAGGGATGTCACAAAATTGCTGAAAAATCGCACTGCAATTCGACTAGTCGTGTACCAGACAGATCCGATGTTTTATCGGCCGTCACTTTTCTTTGAGCGACACGAATTGACACGATACGGGATCTGACAAGCGTGAATAACTTCATATAAAATGCTCTATCTATCCACTTTAATATTTGTATTTTATTTATTCAACACACGAAAAATGGAATCGATCTTTTATTACATAATAAAGAGCGATCTTCTTCTGTTTTCTTACTCAAACTATAATACATTGAATGAAGCCAAAGATTTTTAAATGGTCTCCGGAGGGAGAACGGTGACCAATTATTTCATCTAACGGTGCGTACAGACCATGTAACATGTTATATAACACGTCCACACTATGTAACCTTGTTATTCAACATTGCAACATAAAATAATACTGTACACATTAGAATAACAACGCAATATAACAATGTTATATAACATTGTTATATTTTATGTTGCAATGTTGAATCACAAGGTCATAGTGTGGACGTGTTATATAACACAAGTTATATAACATGTTACATGGTCTGTACGCATCAAAGTTATATAACATTGTTGTACATATCAATAACATTGTTTTATAACATTCAGTGTCCACATTATGTAAAACATGTTATATAACAATGTTAAATAACATGTTATGTTATATGGTCTGTACGCACCTTAAGAATGAAGCATTTATATCTTCTACAACTGATTCAATAAATACAAATAAATACTTTTTAAGAGTATACCAGCGGAAGAATACCATCAGAATAACAGAATTCACTAGTAGTAAAGGAGGCCTATTGTCACAGTGCGGGTCGGCGAGGACATCAAATTGGCCAATTGTCGGTGGCACTGCCGGTTTGGTTCCAATTGCCATGATCGGCTGATGGGCGAAGGTAGTGTTACTTGGAAATTGATACGTAGATTCGTGTTGATTGATTTTGCAGTTCGCGTATTAAGGCTGATTTACATTGCGTGAGTAACTGACGTCAGTGCACTGTCGCGTCAGTACTGCCTTTAATATTAGCATACGAATTTGGCAATAAATACCAGGTCTGTTCATATTACATCCCTTTAGTGTGTCTTTCCACCAGAGATGTGCTATGCTACTTTGCTGTAGATGCGTTTGATATTAACCAATCACATTCTTTAAACACGAGGACACCCAGAATATGATTGGTGGATATCAAACGCATCCATAGCAACGTAGCACATCTCTGGTGGAAAGGCACACTTAAGGGCCGCCATAATTACGTATACGTAATTAAAAATACTTGTAAGAGATATTATTCAGACACGGACTTGTTTGATTGACAGCGAAGGCATTGCCCGAATAGGTAGCAAGTTATTGCATAAATGTTACTTGATATTACGTAAAAATTGCACAGCTGACGACAGAAAAGAAAGGAGGAAAATGTCTTTTTGTCCTTGATTACCTTGAAGATCTTATGCAAGAGAGAAAACAAAAAAAATTACGCGAGGTAAACTGGCATCTGTGAAAACCTAAGCTTTTTAATAAGCAAAAAGTTTCTGATGTAAGACTAAAACAAATGACGGTGGTCGCGCGTAAATTGTAGATCAGTCAGTTGCTTAATTGTCTTCTTTTAAACTCACATCCATTTTTGGGGTTCCGAACCCAAAGGGTGAAAACGGGACCCTATTGCTGAGACTTAGGTGTCCGTCTGTCTGTCTGTCCGTCCGTCTATCACCAGGCTGTATTTTATGAACCGTTATAGCTAGAGCGTTGAAATTTTCACAAATGATGTATTACCGTTGTCGCTATAACAACAAATACTAAAAATAGAATAATAATAATCAAGGGGGGCTCCCATACAACAAACATGATTTTTTGCCTTTTTTGCACAATATCAAAAATGAATGGTACGGAATCCTTCCTGCGCGAGTCCAACTCGTACTTGGCCGGTTTTTAAAGTAGGTAGGTATACTAGGTATTTCTCTTGTTATCTATCTCCATAAGCTCTAATTAGAATTTATTCCTTCTCAATTACACGACAAGTACCCAAAATGCTCGTACATAACTGCTAACCTTAAAACGAATGGTCCCAACTTATCCACCAACATGTTTGATGGCAGCTGACGTCACAGATGCTATCGCTCGACCTCTATCCGAGGTCAAAGATCAAAGCGAATCATTGCATGGAGATTGCATGATGTTTCGTTTGTTTTCTTTTTAAATTGTTTCACTTGTGTCTGATGGGTATTCAGATCTACCAAGTTATCTGTGAAATGAACGGCGGCGCTAATAGTAATACAAAATTGTATTTTTTTCTACCAATCGCAGCAGTTCTGGAATTTGACACTTCCGTATTAGTGGCCGTTATTATCAATCAATAAACATGCTCAATTTAACAACAAGTCGTTTATCAATAACAATGTCAAACAAAATAAACTTTAACACACATAAAGATAACCATAAACACTTAACTGTCCAACGAAAAGCCACATAATTGGCAAAGATCATTGGCGAAGGTGAACACATGTACCGTAATATCATTAAACAATCCGCAAAAGTTAACTTGGATCCTGATCAATACCCCCACTGATTCAAATGGCGTCTTGAATTACTTCTTACGGATTTATAGACTATGTAAATGAATAGTATTGGAACATGGAACTTGGAACCAGTCGAGTCTCGGTCAAGGCAAACGTGGCAGTTGCATGTGCAGGCGCAGCTTACCGGATAGTGTTGCCAGGTGGAAGGATGTCCGAGTTAATTGATGTAGTGTCTTTTAAATGGCAAAGGGTGGTAACACTGACTAATTAGTTGTTTTTGAAGCTAGTACGCGGTAATTTAAATTAAGAAGAAAACGTTGTTTACTCGTACCTAATAAAAAGCCTTGCCTTTTTTTTATTTATCAACATATCTAGAAAAACTAACAGTATAAAAATGCAAGCTACATTATTGCAAAGTTTCAATAAGTTCTGTTGAGTGGTTTTTGCGTGAAACGGTAATAAACATCTACATCTCCATTCATCGGCACAATCATTGATATTTATACTTTAATATTATTAATAGAATCTATTTAACCGTTACTGTCCTCACTCTTTGCCACAATTTAATGATCTAACTTCAATATAAGTACTTATTCTCGAAATGGTTGCAAGTTTTCTCACTTGCTCAGATTATTTGAACTTTATGGTATTGGTAGCATTACCTATACCATAAAGTTCAAATAATCTTATGTCCAATTAATTCAATCACCCAGCAAACGACAATAAATACAAGTTTATCTGAATGGTCAAGGAAAACTTGCGATAAAAACTATTCGCATTAAAATGTGGTTACATTTTACAATGATCGAATTAAATCAGTGTGAGTGATAAAATGTAATAAGAAAATTAGATTAAAGACGTAAATTGGTGTTAAATTGTTAATGGTTGATTAACTTTTGATGGTGGTAGAGATTGATCACTATGGTGGTTTTAACTGAAATGACTCTAGTCAGACTGTATTTAGATATTATACATCTAAAATTGACATATAGAGAAGAAAAATACGTATCTACCTACTTAGGGTCATATTTTTTAATTACACTAATAAGTAGGTAACCTACTTAAACATTACTTATATTAGCGCCCCAGTAATGGTAGTAGATTGGGAGTTTATCAAAAGCCCTGTTGATAATATCGTGACAATATCTATCGAATGCAAGAACTACAAAAATATATATTGAATATGACATCGTAATAGGAATGTAATTATTATGTATCCTAATTAGGAATGTATTGTAAAAATCAAAATAACCAAAACAGCAATGATCGAAACGGAAAACCACAAAAAATAAAAACGCACCACCACAAGAATAAGATAAGAAAAAACAAAACAATACCGAACTGTTGAGGACAAATTGATGGCGGCTGCACGCACTAAGATGACGATACTGGAAAATGATTGCGTCAATGATAATTTCTTCCATTTCCCTTGAAATCTCGAAGGCGATAAGGAAACCAGTTAAGAAATGACTGACAATTAGAAACAATGAAGTAGTATGCTGAGGTATGCTATGAGTCAATCAAAATGCAATTTTTATATTATACTAATATTATAAATTAGAAGGAAGGATGTGAGGATATTTGTTACTCTTTCACGCAATAACTAATAAACAGATTTAATGATACTGTTATGATACTTTACAAAATGAAGCTTGCCTATCAGAATATTACTTAGGTTATAACACGTCGGAAATATCTGCGGACCTGGCTTGATGACGCCCAACTCGTACGTACTCGTCACGGTACTGGATAGGCGAAAACGGGGGAAGCGCGGGGGAAAGCGCATTCCAGCGAGGTCCGCAGATATTTCCGACGTGTTATATATTACTCTGAGATATTATATAAATTTTGCAAGATATGACTATACCTAAATAAATATCTATGATATAAACATATACCACAAAAGTTTTTTAACGTTCAGAATTACAATTCAAAAAGCATAAAGCACTGTGCAAACGTCGGCATATGCAAACTTCTTAGAACCTGACAATTGCGTTTGTTTGAATATAAAGTACCAGATTTTACGAATGATGACATTTTTTCGCGTAACCAAGTTAGTGGATGATTTGGTACCAGTTTTCTGACATGTTTATTTAAGTTAAAAAATGGTAAGTCAGTTCTTCTTCCTTGAGCTTGTCGATATTGCAATTTTAAACTGAATGAGTTGGGTCTTACGCCGTTATTACAAAACGAGTTTTATTTAGTCCTAGAATAATCTCAGATAAATGACGTTTCGGCTATAGACAAAATGTCAAAAATGACATTAGTCCTAGGACTATCTTTAAAACTCGTTTTGTAATAAGAGGAAAAGAATTGGGTCTAAAGGTCTAAATATCTATTTTTTTTTGCCGAAATACCTTATATTTAAACCATCATACCAGAGCAGGTTTACGGTACTTGTACCCAAGACGCTTTCTACCAAGATGAGTGAAAATCTTTATGGGAGGTCTATGTCCAGCAGTGGACGTCCGCTGACTGATAATGAATAAGATACTCAAATATTATTACTCCACTTCGGAATGACATAATTGACCTCTAGCAACTTTTCCATAACTTTACATAGATTTTGCAAAACATTTGTTTTAGTCTTAATAACATTTGACAAAGCTGCCAAATTAAAATGGAGTTGGGCCGGTCATGTTTGTAGAATGCATCCAGATCGTTGAGCGAAAATCACAATGGAATGGGCGCCACTAGACGGTCACAGACGCCAAGGTAGACCTCGAAAAAGATGGAGAGACGATCTGGATGCATTTTCACGGGAATGGCGGGTCACTGCCGGAGACCGTGTTAAATGGACGATCTTAATGGCTAATAAAAAAAACATTTGAAAGTAGGTGCAATGTTTAAAATGATAATAATTTGATCTCAGGCCCAAGACCCCGCCTCTTCAACACTACATCATACCATAGACAAAGCATAGACACAACCTCAAGCGTAATAAAACAACCCACAGTTATTTTACAGCAGCATGCTACCGCTTCTGATCGAGATGCACCCGAAATCGATATCTCGTAATCACCGGTTACCCGGAATCGATTAATCTAATCGAGTAATCTACAGAGACCCTATATTTGAAAGTGGATGCCTTTCGTCGGGATTTAAACCGAAATTGTAACCATGTTATGAAGAGCTGGAGTAATGATGACTAGTTGAGTTAAATCTTTGGACTTTTTAAGGTTCCAGACACAAAGGGTGAAAACGGGATATAAATAAGGTCTATAAGATCTATAAGAATCGTTTCAAGATAGTTATAAAACTTTGACTAAGTTTAAGCTATTTAATTAACTTTAAGCTACTTTTTGTCGACTTAGCGCATTAATAATATAATCGAGATACTCTTCGAGCTATAGCCGTTTTTTGTCAAAAGACAAACGAAATAATCAGTTGTGTCTTGGCATTACTTAAGCTGTAGAAACGCGATTTGCAGTGCGGTTAACTTGCATCAAAAGCGGTTGAACTTCGCGCTTCAGTACCATTATTACTATATGTACTACCAATGTCGCGGTTCCCTAACGATGAATATGCAGGTAATTTAAAAATCCCGCTGCGATTCCACCAGTAGCCTCAAACTCGAGGAGGCTGCACAATCCAAATACCATCTTAAACTGGTTACCTAGGCGAGTTTTGAGCTATAAATCATCCGCCCCAAGATTTGTACGTACCATTAAAGGTGATTAAAGTGCTCGGGCGCAGGACGATCCAAATTATACGCTGTGCTGTGGTTTCGGCTACGAAATTGTCAGGTCATTATCCCGAACCGTGGCCAATATTCAAACACGTGTTTGATACCCAGTGTTCAAGCCCACACGCATGTAAGGCCTAACGCGCACTGCGTTACGTTTTTAACGTATAATATTGGTAGTTAAGTGTCATAGAAGTGCGCGTATTGCATAAACGCATGCAGTATGGTCTCTCATAGACCCGTACGGTAGAGTAAACGCATCGCGTCTACCGCAAGGCAGTGCGTGCTAGGCCTGAACCTTCCCAGCTTTGGCAGCAATGGTATTTGATGTTTTTTCTTATTATCTGGTACTTTTGCTTGTACTTCAAAAAGTTGTCAATGAAGAGGGTATCCAGACTTTATAGGTCAAAGAGTAGCTGTTATTTGTGTTCACAAAGGTAACCTACACACATTCGGGCCGCCTCCGAGACGTGTCAGAGAAAAAATATCATTCCATAAATTTTCTATGAATTCATTCACACAATGTCGTCATGACAACCATAGAAAATGTATAGAATGATATTTTGTCACGGACACCTGTGACCTACTAGTCACAAGCTTCAAGGTAGACAATTGATTGCAGGGTTCATTACAATTTTAGATTTGATTAGATTTTTTCACAAGACGTTCTGAGCCAACCAATAGTTTAAACCACAGATGCTGTCAACAATTTGTAATAGGACTTAGATTTACTTACTCTTATGAAACTCAACAGAGGCAACTGATTTACAAAGATTAGAAGATTGTAAGCTTTGGAATATAGCAATGAAGGATGATTGGATTCGCAGAATCTCATATTTTTCTTGAACTTGAAATTCCCATTCAAAATATATGAGACAGTTCTTTAAGAGGTCATCCATCAGCCATGGTTATCATTAGATACCTATAGGTTCTAATAAACACCACCAGCATTCACTTAAGAAGTTACAAGTTTTTTTTTTTATCAATGCTTTTATTTCAATCACAAATACTTGAAGATTGAATTTACAAATTCACACAATATTTTGCATTTGGAACATTTTTTAAAGATCTAACAGATCCTTTTATCTGAAAAAGAGTTATCCTACTATAGGAGCCAAATAAAATAATACCTATATCATTATTTAGCACAAAATTAAATACCTAATAGACATTAGGTACATGTAATGCAGCAATAGGTACAGGACTTATGCAATGTAGACCTTGTGCCTAGTTTAAAAAAAATATGTGTATGTTTTTAAAATGACATTGGTGTGTTTTCATTTCTGTGACCCACATGTTTTTATGCTAATTTAATTTCAGTTGATGAGAATTGGAGTGACAATTAAAAACCTGACTACACATTCATGAGTGCACTTCCAAATTAAATGAATAGTGTATCTAACAGATTTTTTCTAAGGTTGTTGCTATGCACTGGCCATTCTTAGTAGGTCAAATTATCATTTTTTGTTGTAGAACTGAAGAATGTAGACACAACAATACATTAGGTACCTACTCAAGTCAGCTGTGTTTGCATTACATCAGTCATCGTGTTTTAAGATAAAATGTACAAAATCAAGACTCACCGTGTTTTTAAAAGAAGTTGCTGCTAAAAACAGACACCTCCAGCGTTTTTCTAGGCTCGGAAAATTATTTTCGCGGAATACTAAACGATTTCGATGTAGTCTTTCGTAATTTTACCCCGCAATTTCTCAGTTCTCAAAAGTTCAATTAAACAAAGCAACTGCACTGTAGTTTATGAATTAACTGGCGAGATTCAAGTTATAAATTATCGAGTACACACAATTTTAACGCAAAAGCACTACAAAACACAAAACCCAATCATTCACAGAACAAGACTCCCCCGCTCACGAATGTTCCTCGGCTCTCTGGCACCAATTTATTTTGTTTAGCATTATTTGGCGTATTGACAGAGATAGTTCTATACAATACTGGCAAGTGTGAAAGAGATGAAGCTACATGTGTCCACCGCGTGCGGTGATGGCGCGCAGTCGCCATTTTGTTTCGTGTTGCCATATTACAATTTTACGTTCCGTTTCACAGTTTACTTTGCTAATGTCATCAAGAGAGTTATTTGAATAAAAAAATAATACACTTTTAAATGTATTTTATTAAATTTTACTAACGTTTTCATAAAACGTAAGAATACACTATTTTACTGCAACGAATTCAATATTTATACAAAATTGTCAGGTATGAATTTGAAAAAAACTGCGGAGCATGAAACATGTTTCGAATTTTCAAGCTCTCCCGCGCCCTGAAAAACTTTTCAGCGTCCTTAGAAATTGTTTACAAAGCAGTTTTTTTAATTTGGTGTCTTTTCTGTCGTTCAAATAAATATTTGTGTATTATCCGGTTTTCTTATAAATCTACAATATAAGTTATTAAATTATTTTAAAAATATGCATTTTTTTTATAATGTCCTAACATAGCAGACATAGTTTTCTTATATTGAGCTGACAGTGGGTTGTAATTAAAGGTAATTATTCGAAAAAGTTAAATCAGACTAATTTTAATAAGGCCTAGCTGGGTAATTCAACATTATTTTGATATCTTATGAATACCTAAACAAATGGATTTGATAAGTAGGTACCTATTGTGCCACAGTAAAAATGAGACACGATTTTTTTAGAGATTATCTTTTAGCTCTAATTCCGTTTCACCTAGTAGGTACTTAAATATAAAATACTTATTTTTGATTTAGATGCAGAAAGTTTCGATCATAACTTACAGCATTCACAATCTAGAAGCAACCTCTTATATAATAAAGCTTGGAACTTAGCTCACAAAACCAGTATTACCAAAAAGGCATACAGCCAGACGGGACGCGCATGTGTGCGTGCATCTCAAACCAGTTGCTACCTGCGGCCCAAATTCCAGGAAACGTTAAACACTTCGGGATGATCGGTGTGGTTTTTTTTAAAGAAAGTTTTTTTAATTTTTTGGCGGCTAGTTGCATAAATCTTTTTAAAGATTATAAAATTGACTTATGTCTACCCAGACTTTAACCTAAACACTTACAAACAACAACCTAAACACTTTAACCAAAACTTAAAATATAGATGCTTAAATACCCATTTACCCCATTTAAGCATCTATATTTAGTAAGTTTAATTCGTTTCATCCACTTTTCATCAGACGCCTCATACATGCACGTCGATTTAGGTTACTCCGCGAAAGAAGTGTGTTTGGATTTTGGATCGTAACAAGTGGAGGGCAGTGGTCTATTCACCTAACCCGATGGGAAAGAGGCGTGACATTGGGCGTGACGAATATGTAAGTAGGTATATTATGTGTGTAGGTTTTGTTTCACTCGACATTGGCAACAATGAGTTGTCTTATACTATAAAAAAAGTTAGAAAGGATAATATCGGTCCTACATAGTTGGATACATCCGTGAAATATCCTGAAAAGTTTTGAAAGTCTCCACAACTCTACTGAATAGGGGCAACTATTTAGTGCTGCCGACATTAAACAATTTCCCTCGTGGCGTTCAGAACCCTGTCCCGTAGTGGAAAAGCATTCAAGAAGGAAGAGGCTTCACCTGTAACTGAATTACTAATGCAACATTTTTATCCTCCATTTCTAGACCACTAGTCTGAACAGAGATTCTAACAAGCTAGCGTAAGGGCGCTCATGCACCTGAGCTTGCAGAACGATTGCGTTTTGAAGTTTGGTATGAAAAAGGCGAACCATGGTACCATTATACCGCAATACCTCTAATGTAAGAGGTCTAACCGTCTCCATGGCTTGACACATATGAAATCACGACTTCAATATCAAATGACCGCGAATTCGGCTCAATACTCAATAGCAGGTGGCCAAGTCTGCTAATGTACAATATTCACAATTGTGTGTCGGCAGAGAGTCAATGAGAGTGTCAATGGCATTTTTTGACATTTTATTGACAATAGGGCATGGTGTGTAAATGCTCTAGCTCCACACGATCATAATATTTAAGTTGTTCTTTTGTAAACACATGATTGTAAACAATATTTTTAAAAAGAGCAACCTCTAGAGTTTCTTGCTGGCTTCTTCTCTGGGGAATCTGCCTTCCGAAGTCAGCGTAGCTTCTCTCCTTTATTGTTTTTCTCTTTTTTTTTGGTTCTTTTAATTAATCATTAAGTATGGTTTTTTTTTATAATTTTTACTTTGTGACGAATTCAAGTGTAAATTTAATGTTACCTACGAATAAATAATTTTTGATTTGATTTGATTTGACACTTTTCGTATTCTGCTAAAAATATGGCTTACACTGATTGCATCCAGCTCAATGCTCAATAGCAGTTGTTAATCCGCTCCAAGCCACTGCAACCTTTAATTCGGAAAGCAATTTGCGGCTAGCTAGGTGGTTGAACAGCTAGTGCGCAGCTATTTCATAATTTCAAGTAAAAAGATAAGGAATCCATCCCACCAAATTCAAGATTTTGCTTAAACTTTCTTATTTATAGTCTTATTATTCAGGAATTCACATTAAGTACATCGCAAAATTCAAAGGAATTTAAGCGAGTATTTTGGAATATTCGCTTTACCTATGATGATATATCGTGCTGCATCTATAAAATAAACATTCAGACAAATATCAAAGCTCTGATTAATTACAAAATCTTTAAAAAATTTACCAACTTATTTTAGAAAAAAGTATTTGAAAAAAAAGTTTAACCCCGCTTGCACATCCCGAAGCATTCGCCCGGCTCAGGGTCAATACACGCAAGTAAACTCCCGCCGGAACTAACTGAATTACCAACCAGACACTATTACCATAGGAGTAAAACTATTACTAGGTATTACCAATACGATATTGCCAAGAAATCGTAAAATTTTACCACTACTTGTTTGTTATGATCCTAGTTACATATGTAGGTACTTAGTTTTGTAGGTTTGCCTTGATCTCTTAAGGGAGAGAGTCGTAACGATAGGTATATAAGTTATTTACCATTATCTATCTTATTTTATCTAGCCTTATCTAGTGTCCGACTGCTGGGCAAAGGCCTCTCTCCTCTATCCCTCTCCACGATTCTCTATCCTGACCCCATCTAGACACCTTTTCCGTGGTGTGCCGCGAGACCACCATTATCAGAGTGATTAATGATTAAGTAATTAATTTCTATTCAATTTTATTAATTTATCACAAAACACGAAATATTGCGATCATTCGATACGCGACGACAGGTTCAAGAATAAATTAATATAAACATTAATACTCGTCTCCTTAACTATAAAGTCCTCATTTATCACAAAACATAATATGCTAATTTAATGATCCTTTAATGTAAAATATTACGTTAATGTATGTAGGTATGTAATATTTGTTTTATTGTTTAATGTCAGTTTTGGTGATGATCATTCTGTTTGTTGTAATCATTAGATATTGTGTTCATCCGTTTCTTAAATCACTGGTTGAAGGCTATTTAGATGGGCCTTTTCGCGATAGCGTTTGAATCATTTTCGCAGTTTGTCATATATTAAGAAATCGCGACAAAACTGCCAATGTCAAAATGTGTAAGGGCCGTGGAATAGCAGTTATTTTCCAAATAAAACTAAGTTCTTATCATATTTGTCATAAGTTTATTAATTTAAGTAAGATGGGAGCCATCAAAATACCGAAACAGTGGTATTGTCATCATCATTTATCATTTATTTAAGAGCCAGGCTCTTGTCGGTGGAGTAAACGCGATCTTTGCCTTTCTTCTGCCAGCAATTTCAGCTAAATCCAAAGTAAACGTCATTGTAGGTAACCTATCTAGAAAGATATAATAATTAAAAAACATTTTACAAAACAATAGTAACATTTATTTATTCAACAGCACAGACTAGACAATAAATAAATTATTGCTTAATTTAAAAGTACAAAAATATCATAATTTCACATTTAATTTCACTTTATACGTACACGTACATATACTTAAATTGATATCGATAAGTATCTTATTCTTATCATCATAATTGGACCTATTTATGCAGAAACGTTCCAACTGACAAAATTGTCAAAATTGAGTTAATGATGCCAGGCTAACCCTTGAGGTACCTTCCATCTTTGGGCAAAAAACTGGTTCTCTAAACTTAATCAGTTTTGAGATAATTAATAGCTCAAAAGCTTATAACGTTCCAAACGACACATTTCGCACTAAAGAAACGTTTCAAATCACTATGGAACGTTTTAATTTTATTCATTTGTGGCTGAAAAATGTTCCAAACATCTTTGGAACATTGTTATTTTTTAAAAATAGTTGACAATTCTTTTGTTGAAATGTTTCATGTGGGTTTGGAACATTTAAAAAAACACATATTTTCAAAATTATTTTTCTTTTAAATGTTTCAACTATATTTGTGAACTCACAGAAATAAAATAGATTTTTCTATATTTTTAGAAAGGGTTCCAACAAGCTCTGGATCACTTGATACAATTACCTAAAATGATAGTTTATTAAATGAGGAAAAACTTTACTATAAACCGAAAAAAGTAATTTGAATGGTGCACAAGACCAATCTTTAATTTTTAATGACTAAATTACCTACAGAGAAATTAGTTAGCTTCTAATATAATTTTGCTCAAATGTATTATTTATTTTTACTCAAGAGACCGTATTTATGTGATATTACTATTCATGAAAAAAATATATATTAAGGAAATTTCTCACAAAAGGTGTCTTGACTTGACAAAAAGTGGAATTCGATTGATATTTTTACTAGCTTTCATATACTACCTACTTGAAGGAAAATTAAGAAACATCATGCCAGTTATTGTAGGATGATTCACATTTTAAAATTATTTATTTAATTAATTAATAGATAGATACCAATCTAAATATAATTTGGTGCCACAGGTAGAGTACAATAGTAAATCAGAAGCTTACTAAAGAATAATTAGGTATATATTTTTTATATAATTACCAAAATGTATATTGACATTATTGGTTCAGAAATGATACATTTTTGTCTAATGGTTCGTTGGCTGTGGTTGAATTAAGAAAATTTTCAGCTAAGTACTGCAAATGCCATGGAATATATGCGGTTTATTTGATTTTATTCGTTTATTAAAAAGATGGATTCAATAATTAAAAATCTCTCATTCATGTACCCAGATCTAATTCTATTCCCTCAGATTATTGATTTAGATGTAGGGGACCTTTTTAAATTAATAATTTAAGTCATTTGTATCAACATCGCGTTTTTTTTTCATTATATATATTTTTATTACAAATTGCACCTATACAAAAATGTTTAACTACTTATTTATTTTGTTTTATATTGTTTATATGGTAGCTAATTAAAATACCACAGAGTTGTTAGCAAGTTTTAGCTTAAAAAAGTTTTTAAATAGTCAGCAACAATCAAAAATTTACAAAAAATACCTTTGTGAATCTTTTATTTTGTTTTTTTTTACGCCTTTGCAATAAAAAAATAAATTAACAAAAACTTACCAAAATAATAGTAAAATTAGCTAGCAATAATTTAATTACATGGTATAATATATTTGAAAAATAGTTGTGAAACCTGTGGTTGAGTTAGTGGTGTGGCAATATATTGATTTGGAAACCAGAAACATTAAGATACCTACTAATATTTTTTCTTGTAGCTTAGTTATGACAAATAGAAGCTTTATTTAGTTGTCAAATAAAAATATTATATTATTTGTACTTATAATTAAAAAAAAACCATTTTGGAACGTTTCTGCGAAATGTGCTAAAAAACGAGTTCACACAAAATAGAATTTTCATGAAACGTTCCAAACCGATTTTTCGTAAATATTATCAATTTAATTACTTTTACTCGAATAACGACCCCTTAAACAAATGCATTTTAGTAACATCTTTAAATTAATCAATCATTTTCGACTCTACCTGCAGTGAAAAAAAAGTACACAGCTCAAACACAAAAATGCATTTTTCTCAGTTTCACCTCTCTGTCAGTTGGAACGTTTCTGCATAAATAGGTCCAATTATTCATAATATACCTAGGTATTCATTGCCAAAAGCTGGGTGTCTTTTTTAAGTACTTACTTACGTATATAATTGAGCCATTTATGTCAAATAGGTAGGTACATTACTATTAATAGTTTAAAGCCTAAATTGGCAGTCTACTTAAATCATAAATTTGTGAATAAACGGGTTCAAAACAAAGAGGTTTTAAAATCTAAGTACATAAGTAGGTATGGCAAGCCTATCAGCTTAATAATCAATAAAATATACAATGGGGAAGATGCAAATACAATATTTATGAAAATTTTGTTATTAAAATGTTAAAAATATATAAAAGAAGGGCCACTGCAAGGTTTATATTTTATATAATGTTGTTTTTCAACAATAATTACGAATTAAAAGTAGCTTGAAACGGAACGGATTTAAAACACCCATCAGCGTTCAGTGACGTCACTCCTGTTATGACAACGTATTTGAGGTTATAGTTGTAGTAAAAAAGTGAACATTAAAACGAGAATTAATTGCGTTTTTTGAATAAAAATGGAAGTTGGGTTTGTCAAAGCAGACTCCAGGAATCTACCAAAAGTTAGTGTTGACATTGTAGTGACTTTTTTTGTCGAAAGTGCAGTTTTCAAGTGTAGAAATGAAAGGGACTAAACTACTACGGTATGTGTAAATCATTAGTTAAATTTGTATTTCATTCATTCAAAAGTCATTGACAAGTTTGGATAAGTAATTAGGTAGGTATAATAACTATGTTTCTTTTGCATACAAGCAGATTAAACTAAGCTTTTATCAAATATATCCGCCGACTTACGTCAAAGTGGTCTTCACAGCATCGAATGATGGTCTTTGGGGAATAATTGTCATTCCTCTTCACAGCTTGAAACCACTTTTTTCGCAGTTTTGGGTCAGAAGGTCCAGTCAAAAACAATTTATTTGGAAACTGCTTTGAAGTAGATGGACACATTGCCACAAAACATACGTCAACACGGCTTTTTTTCGGAGTATCTATAGTATAGTTATGATCGCCTGATGTTGATGGATAGTCCATTTTAAATTATTACAAAAAAATGTCTCGTTAGTCGAGAAAAATGCAAAAGTATAAAATACATAGAGGATGTACAGTACGTGGGCCAGTGAGTGACAGACAGGAGTGACGTCATACGAACTATAGATCCGTTTTCGCGCGAAAAATCAAATTGACAATTTTAAACCCCATTTTTTGCAGTAAATTACAGTCTTTTCATTTTTTTATATACTTGTTGTCTATTCTACATGGAGTTCTTTGATATAAACACAAAAATAAAAATATCGCATCTTCCCCTGTCTACACACCAAAGCCGCCGGCATGCCGCCCCGGCTTTTTGACAGCTGCCATTGGTATGACGAAAAGCCGCCGCCCTAGCCCGGCGGCGGCATGTCGGCGGCTTTGGTGTGTAGGTAGCATTAGAACATAATTATGTAGTTCAATTACAATTTCAATACCAAAGTTCATGTCATTCCACAAAGCAACCACCGTTTAAAAAAAGATAATGAGTAAACAAATTAATTGTGTATTTATTTTTTTGGTGAAGTTACCAACTCACGTTCAAATCTAATTAAACTGCTATTTATTCGAATTTTATGTAAAGAAAGTAAATATTTATTTCCAGTCCAATATAAATGTGAGTACAGAAACAAAATAAAATTAACAAAATTAAACATAAAACAAAAAATAAAATAAAAAAGGAACTTAAAACTTAGAATCTTAAAACTAAACATAAAAATAGAACGGAGAAACAAGAATGAGAAAGAAGGTAGGTATGGACTGGAAAATGGTCTCCACTCAGCATAGTGTTATGTAACGCATTCTATAAATTACTTTTTATTTATAAATTACTGATCTACTCTACTTCAAATCGTTCGATTTTAATATGAATGAGACGTTATTTGCTTCTTACTTAATAGGTATAGTAACAAAAATTGTTTACAAAAACTGTCTTTCACATGAAACTCCAAAAAATATCGCTTTTCCATACAATTATGCTTATTTTGACTAACGATTCCGATCACACGTATAAAGGTCTATCTAAACAGATCCGGACTGTACCCGGGACATGGACATGGCCGTCATGACAACGGACATGGCCGGGACACGTCTCGGGCACGGCCCGGGTCTGTGCAAGTTGACCTTTAGTCGTATTTAAGTATATCTTTAACACAACCACATTCATTTCTATATCCTAAGTATTTACAATACCTTATCATTGAAAGACACTAGGCAATTAAACTTATAATATTAAATATAAGTTTAATTGCCTAGTTTTTAATAAACTTATAATACCTCAAACGCATTTCTCACTTGTAGAAAAAGGTCATTAAAGCTATAACGCTTAATGCTATCTACCGCCGCTGCTGTCTACTGCCGCCGGGCTAAGTCAGCGGCTTTTCCTCATACGAATGGCAGCTGTCAAAAAAGGCTTTGGCGGCTTTGGTGTGTAGATACCTTACGAAACCAACGTAATGTCAAAAATCATATTACACGATGTTTAACGGACACATTACTTTAACAGCCTTTTCCGCAACGAACTTAAACAAACACATAAACGTTTTTAACATCACAAATTATAAAGTCTTCTAAGTGAGGATCTAGGATGCTTTCTTATCATCCTTCAGGGGTAACGTCTCATCATCATAGTCTACCCTGGCGATTAGGACAGGTTCTCCCCCCTTTTCTTCGTGTCCTGGCTGGTCGAATGGCAATTCTCGCTTTTCTAACTCTTCTGCTAAGCGTTTGAAGAGTTCTCTGTAAAAAAAGGGTTGATAGTAGTTAAGAATTTGTATTACCAAATCTAGTCTAGAATTGATTTCATGAGGCAACTTTTTTCAAAAGTGTGACTTTTCACTATCATCATCCAAAATCTACGTCTTTTCTTACGGTACCTATTTTTTAAATACGAGGCGACTGATGAATCTAGACGAAGCGAAGGAAGTGTTATCGTAGCAAGTGGAGGAAAGTATGGTCTCTACCTACGCGATAGGAAATAGGCGTGACAGATAATGTATGTTATAAACAACACTTACTGGAAAACAAAACTCTTCATATTCTTGGACAGGTAATAAAGGAACAGCCAATCAGCGAACTGGCACCCATTCACCACCCTAATAACGTTGTAGGCATTAAACTTCCCGCCCTTTGCTTGTTTGAAGACGAACTCGTTAAATCTCATGGAACGGCGGTACATGAAGAACGATGTGATGCGCCATAGGACAGCTGGAAAGATATTATAAATAAAATTTATCGGGAAAAGACCGAAATGCCATATATAAAAAAAAAATCTGAAAAACGTTTTCTAAAAGAAACCAACTCATCTGATCCAAGAGTCATTTCTTAAATAGTTATCTCTTAAAACATTGGCACAGAATAAAATAACATTATTGCGTTACTAGAGCCTGTTAGGCCAAGGAGGACGACATCATAAATATGTAAAAACAAATTAATATCAATGCACTTACCAAGAATAGAAGCGAAGAACAAGAACATAAACCAGAACCAGAGAATAGTGTAGATCTTCTCATGAATGATGTTCAGAGCCATCACGCAGAGAGCATCGTGCTGCTGAATGGATCCACTGGGACCGTATTTGTGGAAGAGGCACTTTGTTACCTGAAATTAAGTATCATTTTATCATGATCTTACTCGCAAAATTGAGAATAGACTTCTATAGTAGAAGTGGCACGCGTGCAAACAATGGATAAGCCACTTCCATAGAACAGATTTTTTTCTTTTCCGTGATCTTGCACCAAGAAGATCGTCTTTCTTAACTGGTTGTTATAGGTTCTCGACAGAAATGAGAACTTGTCTTTTGCTTTTCGATTAAAACTTATCGTCGTCAACTAATAGGGCCCAACGGGGCTTCCTTTGGTCTATTTATAGATCCAAGAGCTTTCCAGAATTTTCAAAATCGGAATGCAGCATAAAATTTCATTTTTAAATTTCAGTCAATAATAAACAAACCTTAGGAAACACATTTTCCAAAGGATCAGCAATAGCGCCCCAATTCCGCCAACCAAACACCCAGAACCCAAGACCCAAGAACTGTCCATTCAGGAACCGGTCTACGATCCAGATTTGCAGCATTATGTGGAGCAGGTTGGTCACTTCCATCGCAACCAGCCACGTTGACCATGTTCTGGATACTCGGAGTCTGAGGATATGGAAATATGAGTGTAGTTAGCATTTTACACACAGGAAACACCAGAATTTTATTTTCCTGTGCCAAGAACCATTCTTATTTGATAAAATAAAACAAGCTTGACACAAAATGAAGTACCTAGTTGTCATAAAAGACGTTAATTAAGGTTTAAGGAAACTGTGATATTCATATTTTAGTGTTCATTTGAATCATCTTCCAACTCTCACTACATCCTCTAAATATCTTGTGAGAGAAGAAAATTTGTCAGGAGTAAATTCTTACCTTAAAATAATATCTTTTCTAATAGTATTAAGTCTATTTTCTAAAGACTGTTTGGAAGGTATCACGTTTCCGTTGACAGTCATATCTTGATCTTCAATTGCTATTCTAGCGTATTGCAGACCCTCTACTAGAGCTTTGATGCGGCCACCTGCATATATAGAAACAAAACATGAAACCTTATGGAACAGGCATGGAAAAGGGCAGCTTGGGACGGCCACCTGCCAGATGGACCAACCTTATAAAAGACGCGAGATCTCCTTGGATGCTGGTGGTAATGAATCGGTCGCGCTAGAAATTCATTGAAGAGGCCTATACTCAGCAGGTATAGGCTGAAAGGATGATGAGGGCTAAAACGATGATGGTGATGAAAAAAAGAAACAACTTCAAAACGGAAACTAAAAAGTAAAAAATAAATAAACTTCTACAGATAATTTTGAGTTAAAAGAAACATAAACAATTAAATAATTATGTATTTAATAATTTTGAAGTCGGTGGAGAATCGTAAATAGGTGAATCGGTCGAGAAACTCCTCCTTTTTTTGAAGTCGTTTAAAAAGGGAATCGATTAAGAAGTTTTGTGGATCGTCATGTCTTATGGACGTCCATTGCTGGACAAAAGCTTTCGTCCAGCTTTATGGATGTGGAAGCATAAATTCCATGATAATGGTAAGCAATCATTGACTTTGATCGGAAACCGATTAAGTTTGTTTAATAGGTTGTATTAATAACATTTCTTTCTGAACCTATGTATGTGTCTTTTTCGTCAGATTGCTTTTGCATATCTTATAAGTAAGGCCGTAAGAATTGAAAAATATTATGAAATAGGTACTTCAAATAACCACCGTCAATACAGAATAGACTAGAATTAGATTATAATCAAGAGTTAGATATTAAAGATAGACATATCACGGACGTCAATGAGTTCCAATACAAGTCTACGACACATGGAGACGGCCTCGAAAGGAGATTCCATATATCTAATCAAGCTGTCGTTTTTATCTGTGGTCTTTATATCGGAGAAGCTGTCATTGATGAATTTAACTTTCTTTCGCGATAATACCGTCGAAGTTGGTGATGGAATCATCTTACTCAAGGTCTTAATACAAGTGGCGCCAGTCTAGATTGAGATTCAAAGAGAATATGGGCGGAGTTGGATTGAATTGATCCGTGATTCTTTGCGGACCAATGGATGTAGAATTTATACAATCTCTTTGATGAACAATAAACTAATTACAGGCTTTAATCACCTGGGGCCCAAATCTGCTGATTTACAGTATTCGCAGTTGAGGCTATTTTATATTAGTAGACTCCTGCTGTAACAAGCCGAGGCACAGCGAAAGAATTCGTGTTTTTTTTTTCGCAATCGCATAGTTTTTTTCTTTATTAACGGCATAATAAGATTTTTAACCACAACGAATAATATCAGTACAGCCAGTCTGATATTTTACACTTAAAACAATATAAAAGATGGAACAACAACATGCGTCAAGCATTCGTCAATAAAATTATCATAACCAAACTACGTGACGATTAATCCGGCCGATCTGTAGTGAAACATATCACATCATCATTCAAAATATAGTGTGTCTCACCGAGATAAGATAACACATATCAAACAATTGCAGTGAATATAAGACAGGTGACACGATAACGCATTCTGAGTGCATTACCTCTTTGAAGAAGTGGGGCGAAGGATAATTATAAGTTTTGAGTAAATAAACACTTACATTCTTGTGATTAAAGTAGGTTTTTTAATGGAGACGAAGTAGTGAAGGTAAAAGACGTAAATGGATTAGAAGAATTTGATTGCAGGTTATAAAAAAAGCGGATACATAAAATGATTCATGTTGTTGGTTTCACATATACGAGTGAATAGTGATTACTGTGCGTATCAGGGCAGGTAGATGCCATTTCTTCCACTTGCTCCGATCCAAACACACTTACTTCGTGTCATCCGCAATCACCAGTCACCTCATATATGTACGTCAATTTAGAATACTCCTGACTTTGTCTTTCTTTAGCGCTCCCCGCACTATGCGGTCAGCCGTCCAGTTAAGTGCAGTGCGGATAAAAACTACCTACTTTATCTTTAGCCATCGTTCATTATATCGTTAGCCAGACGACTGACCGCATAGTGCGGGATTACCCTTAGGTTTTTTTATCTAAGTTAGTAACAAGCTACAAGTACATATCAACGTTCAACTCCAGAGTGCTCTAGATTTTAATCCGATATGGATGCGATTAAATATTTTTATTGGTGGGTGCGGTGGATAAGGTACGTTTGCATTTGCTTCGAGAATTGGAATTTACGCTAGGTATAAAAGAGGAAAGGCGGAGTGGGGGGGGGAGTTAAGTGACTATCCTGCCTTCATGCTATCACTTCTCTCTCTGTAGGGTCTGCAGTAAGAAATTTCTTTTAGAAATATGCTGTACCCTTTGTATAACTTCTCTTTTTTTCTCTCAGTCTCTATCTGTCTCTGTCTCTATGTACTATCATCTTACAATAAACTATTAATAAATGAATAAATAAAGGCCAAGTCAGAAGTAACCGACGTGCATGTATGAGGTGACTGATGAATGTTGATGAAGCGAAGGAAATGTGTTTGGATCGTAGAAAATGGAGCAAAGTGGTTTCTGCCTACCACGATGGGAAAGAGACGTGATAGATATGTATGGTTAAGGAGGATACAGTTGCTCAGTCGGGTACAGTGACTCACCATCGTTTTGTAAAGAAGGAAAAAAGATACGTTCATCTCTTTTGCACTTGCGCGTGCGCATGCCAAAAACTATCGAAAAGTGCAAAAGAGATGAATGTATCTATCTCATTTCCTTCTTTACAAACCGATGGTGAGTCACTGTACCCGACTGAGCAACTGTTTCCTGCTTAACCCTACTCGTATATATTTATGTACTTATACGTAATGTAACTAACAGTAGAGATTGAATTCATCATCATCTTTTCAGTTTATAGCTGCCCACTTCTGAGCATAGGCTTCTCCAATAGTTCTTCAACGTGACCGTTTCATTGCCTGCATCCAACTGCAACCAGACCTTGTGGTTTTCACCAGGTCGTTGGTCCATCTGGCCCATCTGAATGAAGTACGAAGATTTAGCTAGAGAGTTAAAGCTCTTTACAGCAACTGATTAAAAATACCGGCCAAATACGAGTCGGACTCGCGCGCCAAGGGTTCCGTACCATTCATTAGGTTAACAATGGCGTAATAATAATGTCTACCGGTAGCCATTATTGATGTCGAGAAAAGAAATTAAGTTTGTTGTATGGGAGCCCCCTTAATTATATTCTGTTTTTAATATTTGTTGTTATAGCGGCAACGATAATACATCATCTGTGAAAATTTGAACGCTCTAGCTGTAACGGTTCATGAGATACAGCCTGGAGACAGGCGGACGGACAGACGAACAGAACAGCCAAGTCTTAGTAATGGGGTCCCGTTTTCACCCTTTGGGTACGGAACCCTAAAAAGTAATAGAGGTATATACGCACCTTCTTTCTTCTTCCAAATATAATGCGGCATGTAGAAGCAGATGCATTGAATGAAGAGTACAAACGGCACCCATTGGTAGTACGTGTGGTGGAGCTTCTCATCGGATTCCATCATTGGGCCTACTCCTGGGTGCGGTAGGAACCCGCCTTGGAGTAGGCTTTCGTTGTAGTGACGGACCTGGGGAGTAGGATATATAACAGTCTGTTGAAGACATACTGGTAGATTTTAAGACTTTAGGGATCCCCTGGCATATGTTCTATGTAGATTCTATAAGATACGATACGATGACAACTTTCTCTTTCACTTGAGTAAAGTACGTAGCGATCTTTCTGTCCCACTCTTCCCCTTAGCCTTGCCTTAATTTCATTTCTTCAGAAGTCAGTCTATAGCGTTGATTGTACGTTACATCGAAGCCAAGTCGGGCTATATATTGGGCCAGCTGATACATCCAAACTCTAGATAGGCTGCTAGCCTATCGTCTAATTAGAGCAGACATTGGCTCACAAGTCCCAAAAAGTAGATTCTAAAGCGGAATTATCCATCATCCATTCAGACACACCTGCAATTCAAGCTAACAAAATAAACTCATACTTACAATAGTAAACGTTGCCATAAAGAAGCAATAGGTTTGAATAACATGGTCAGGCACTCCCGCATCCGACAAACACTTTATATGGTCACCAAAGTACTCTCTAGCACATACTAATATCACACAAACTAGAAGGAACGTTACTGTTGCTTTATAATGTAGTCTGAATACGAAATTTTCTATCGTAGGCTTGTATAAGTTGAACCGCATGCGCGGTATCACTGTATTTATTGTCGTCACCAACATTTTGTTAGATTTTTGGTTACGCTACATGTGTTGGGTTTCCTGAAACAAAAGTGGATGGGGTTAAAAAGGTGTCTTTGTGATTGATAGCCGCTAAATCCTTAACTAGATTCTATTGTTAGACATTTTGCGAAAAGGCCGTTTAAAAAAGACATTTTGCGAAACGGTCGTTTTGCTAAAAAGACGTTTTGCGAAAGGGACATTTTGCGAAATGGACGTTTTGCTACCAAGGGACATTTTGCAAAAGGGACATTATGCGTCGAAAGGGTGAAATGTCATAAGTCATTGAAATTCTTTAAATTATACGTACGTCTCCTCTGATCTAAAAGATGACATCTTTTATTTGTTCATAGTGTAATATCTAAAGTACTAATTAGTCTGTGGGCGCTTTGTCTGTGGTATCTACCAGTTGTTAGCATCAATGATGAAATATTTAAACTAAGATATTTAAACATTATTGCAAGATAAAATACACAAAGGCCATACACGTGAGAATAATTGCAAAACTCATTAACACTTAGATTAAGACATTACACCTACTTCGTTACTTAAAAAACCATAATTCACCTTGTAAATCTCAATTTGGTTGTTTTATTAACTGTGGGAGTTAATACGAGGTCGAGAAGTTTTCTTCCTCTCGGCTATAAAGGTAGTAAACCAGCAGTAGTTTTAGATCAAAAAAGTGTAACATAATGAATTTTGCCTATTTTTGAATAAAACACTTTTCATTTTCATTTTCAGATGTGATAAACGTCAACCGCGTTTTACTACTGACCGGCGGATTTGTTGCAATTTAACGTCAAAACGGTTCATCGGTTCGACCGCTAATACAACAATAAACTAGGTAGTTACATAATAATTATGGCAATAAAAAAAAACAAAAACGGCCAAGTGCGAGGCGGACTCGCGCACGAAGTGTTCCGTAGTATTCACTAGGTATTCAGTGAATATTTCATGTGTCTACCACAGTACCTAGCTTTTATTAGTATCGTGCAAAAAGGGCAAAAAGATCATGTTTGTGGTATTGGTGCCGCCCCCTTTATTATTAGTCTATTTTCTGTATTTGTTGTTATAGCGACAACGGTAATACATTATGTGTGTAAATTTCAACGCTCTAGCTACAACAGTTCATGAGATACAGCCTGGTGAAAGATGGACGGACGGACAGGCCAGCCGAGCCTTTGTAATAGGGTCCCGTTTTCACACTTTGGGTACGGAACCCTAATAACTATAATTAAGCAATGTGCTAAAATGCATATAAAAAGCGTATTTATAAATAAAAATGCAATGTAAACTATTTAGGTCGAATTGCTACCTCGATAAGAAAATACAAACCGATTATGATTATCGGAAACGTGTAAGTAAATTGAAAATTACACAAGAAGGAACTGTTTGAAGTAATATTATGGGGTTAAAACTTAAAAGCCTAGTTGGTCAAATCTCAAAAAAATACATATCCTACTGGGAGTAACAGAATGGGGGTAGGTATAATGCCGAAACAAACCGATAGTCCTCATGAAACTGAACAACTTTCTCCAAAGAACATGGGCCGTAACTCGAAAAAAAAATTTCGTCTTCCCCATACAAAATGTCCGATCAGCTGATCGAGTAAGTAAGGGCGATCCAAAATTTTTTTTCAAGTTACGACCCATGTTCCTTGGGGAAAGTTGTTCAGTTTCATGAGGACTATTGCTGTGTTTCGGCTTTATACCCCCTTTCCGTTACACCCAGTATACCTACACTACATACATATCCGACACGCCTCTCTCCCATTGGGGTAGGCAGAGACAACCTTTGAGTATAGAATGTATAAGGAGTTGCTCCATTTTTTTTTTCATATACAAATGAGTTTATGACAGCGTGGCAAGGTTGGTTTTTCATAGTTTTCTTGGTAGATGACCTGTCAAACGACAAGATATTCCATACAAAAAGGTAGCCATTTTGCGCTAGACCAGGCACGCAGATCCAGACGGTATGGCACCTCCTTATTTATTCTATACTCAAAGGAGTCAACTTCCAAATCTCAAACACAAACTCAAATGTTCTTTATTGCGTTGTCACTTGAACCGATTGTCGATTGATAAGTAAACTGTCAACTATGCTAGATGACATATCGGTGTTACAGCCACTAATGCATTAGGGCCCTTATTAGTAATCTTTCACTTGTATTACTTATACTATGTATAATCTATGGTAAAATCGATTCGGTTGTGGTGTCACCTTGCGGACGTCCACTGCTGGACAAAAGCCTCCCCCAAGGATCTCCACAACGACCGATTTTTCAGTTCGGTACCATAAGTTTAGAGTTTTGACATTTCGGCGACCTGACACTTTGCTTAAGTGCATTATTAAAATAGGAACTCAATTTTGTATAAAAAATAAATAATGCTAACAATAGATTCTTAATTCAAACACCACTTAAAAACGTATAAAATCTTTATCCACAATCTCTATTTAAGTAATTAATCAATAACAGTAAAATTAAAGGTCAATTAAAATCTTTTTAATACTTACAGTAAATAAAAACACAATTGGCTGTTTGAAAACGCACTCACAAAAACAAGGTGAAAAATTAAAAAGAAAAATGTCAGAGGAACGTGTATTTCGCGCGTAAGCCGACCGGCGAGTACGCGACGTATCAAATGATATGATAAGATACGTTATTTTGTCACGATAATGCTAGATCGGAAATTTGAGCATTATGCTAGTGTCGGATAATTCAAGCATTCATCTGTTTTTAATTCTTTATTTGAATAAGTACTCACAAAAGAAACACAACAAAAAAGTTTCGCTTATATATTTTCAGCCTGTTTATCTGTTCTGTGGCGGATTTTCATAATATTATTATGAGATAATCCCTCCTTAGATAATCTTGAGGAAAAGGCTGCCTAAAATTTTCCATTTATTTTTAATCTGTTGCCTTAAACTCCGTTTTCATTCAATATGTCTAACAATAGTTGCAGGAGAGAATCAAGCTACTGAAAAGTGGTGGTGTAGGTAGTTTCTTCAGGTTTTCAGTTGTATATCGTTCTTACTCTATTTTATCTATGGTACCTACAGGTAAATAAATACCTACATCTCTTTCGAAACAAAAAATCTGTTCAAAAATCTTTGCAAAATATAGTGATTTATGTAACTTAAATTTGCAAATAAAAATTTATTAAAGAAACAAATAAAATTGATCAGACTACACAGTCATAAAAAATATCCCCATCTCGAGTCAAAGTTGGGGGAAAAGTGCCAAGGATACTGGAAGCATTGCCACGCTGAATGGCCAGTGAAATACGCTGCACCAAAAATGACTCGACAAATGGATTTGCAAATGGATTAATGAATGTGGATGAAGCGAAAGAAGTGTTTTAGGATCGTAGCAAGTGGAGGGAAGTGGTATCTGCCTAGAGTCCATTTCACGAAAGAAATCCCCTAGCCGCGGCGCTGTATTTCATATCAAAATTGATAATATTTCCATTTATGAGTACAACATCTACCTATATTATGTTTATTTCATTTGTAATTTATTAAATAATATTATTTCCTGCATATTTCGACTGTTCTGGTCATTCCATGAGTAGGATGGTATATATTTTGATAAAAATGCCTACTTAGCTATATTTCTGTTATGTAAAAAGTGTATTTTTATTAAGATAAGTAAGGGGTTTTCTACCTACTATCAGGGAAAAGGTCAGAAAATAGGGAAAATAGACCTGTCAAATTTAGTTCCAAAAATATCCGGGGGACTTCTTTCGTGAAATGCACTCTACCCCGATGGGAAGAAGGCGTGACGTGACAGACATGAATGTATGTTCATTATAAAAAAGTATGTCCTAAGTTTGTGTCATTACGTACATATTTATATATAGCAATTTTAAAATCATTAAACTAGAACCTCTATTGATTAGACATTGTCTTGTTAAGGTATATTTACACAGATCTGGGCCGTGCCCAGGACGTGTCCGGGCCGTGGCCCGTCAGGAGTGAAAACAATACGTCGTCATAACAACGTGTCTAGGCCGTGTCCGGGACGTGTCAGTGAAAAAATATCTTTCCATATATTTTCTATGGATTCGTTCGTTCACAAACGTTGTCATGACGACGACGTATTGTTTTCCCTCCTGACGGGCCACGGCCCGGACACGACACGGATCTGTGTAGATAGACCTTTATTAGACATTGTCTTGTTGTTACTTTACCTAGTCTCTCGCATAACAACAATCAATCTTTATTTTATATAAATAAATAAATAAGTATAAGTAAGTATTTATACATGGTGTAACAGAAAGGGAGTATAAAGCCGAAACACAGCGATAGTCCCCATGAAACTAAACAACTTTCCCCAAGGAACATGGGTCGAAACTCGAAATTTTTTTTTGGATCGCCCATAAATACTTGATCACCTGATCGGACATTTTGTATGGGAAGGCGAATTTTTTTTTTTCGAGTAACGACACATATTTCTTGGTGACAGTTGTTCAGTTTCATGAGGACTATCGCTTTGTTTCGGCTTTATACCCCCTTTCTGTTACACCCTGTATAAATAAATAAGTAAGTATGTACCTATTTCATACAAGTCTTATTATTAGTGTCTCGAATCTGATACTCCGGTGTCGATTCATTACAGAATGTGAAACATGAGTCCGTTTGCAAATGTCAGCTTGCTATGAGTACTTTGCCCGTTCTTGCATTGTTTTTGCTACTTGAAAGAATCGCTATTTGATATCATGTAGCAGATTAGGCTGCTCGCGACATCGTACGCATTTATCTTCATATCTAAAGGAACTTATATACCTAGGTGCTAATCTAATCTAGACCTTTCTGTCACACTGCTAAGCAAAGGCCTCTCTCCTCATCCGCCATGACTTGCGGTCTCGAACTACTTCCCCCAGGTACTTAAGAAGGTGTCTTGTACAATATCTTAAAATAAGCCTAGGTGTTATTATGATGCGCTAAAATATTGTCCAATTTCATCAAAATTTGTTTTATAGTTTTTGCGTAAAAGAGTAACAAACATCGCAAACACGCGGTGGAGGATCTAATGCATAGGAACCTAAGAGACTTATGTGACGTAACGTTAGACCAACATTTGATATGTATCTAACTCAAATAAAAAAGTGTGTATTCAGAGGTACTTCGCAAAGTTACATTGAATATGAGATTTGTAAGACTTAAATTGAAAAGAGCAACCCTACAGAGTTTCTTGTTACGTTCTTCTCTGGGGAAAACTGCTCTCTTGCTAATCTAGAATTAAGTTTAAAAATGTCCCGTCCCACAGGATTAAATGATTTTTCATTTTAATTTTCATATGACGAAAATTGAAAAAATAACAATAATAAAAAATATCAGTTACAGTATTATTGACTGCCAAAATAAATAAACGTTCAAATACCACTTTTTTTTAAAGAATGTATGTCAAAGATATTTAAAAAGAAAAACATAAAGTAGTCGCCATAAACCTTATCTCAGATAATACTCAACAATTTGTTAGATAAGGACAAATAAGTATTTATAAGTAAATCATGATGACATTTATGACAAAGTGCTCTACGTTATGATCGTTTTGAATTAGCAGGTATTCTGTCATCGTTTTGTTTGTAATATTGTTTTCCTGTTGACCTAAATGACTAGATTATCTATACGTTGTCTTGAAGGTAATTTTTAAGGAATTAAAAAATGGGCAATTATAAACATTTTTTTATAATAAGTTATGTAAGAAAAACCGGACAATACTCTAGTCTATACAATACACCAGAATTGATGTCATCCTATACTTAGACCAGAATTTTACAGTCAAAGTATGACGGACGGAGCACAGTGACTTTTTGGTCTAAATCGTCAATTTGTTTTTTTTTTGTGGGGTTGAGTGTAGAGTATTGGTACTTATAGGCTGGACTTACATTACGTAAACTAGTTTCATTCATCAACAGTATCGTGCAACTAGTTTCATAATGTACCTAAATCCGGCTTAAGTCTGCGTAAAAAGGTAGATAAAAAGCGTAATTTTTTATGGAATAAAAATTAAGGAAAACTAATATGTACTTACTTAACAAAAATAAATAAATATCGTCTCGTCTAGACAATATTATTACAAGAACTGCATAGATATAACCTTTTATTGCCAGACATAATAGATGTTATTATGAAATACTGTCACAAATTAACATTTAAAACATTAATTTATTAAATGTCAAATCCCCATTATTATTGTTCCATTTTTCCATCCACAAAACCACGAAAATGTTAAAACATTTAATAATAAATACATAATAAATGTGTTATTAATGAGATGAGTCAAAATAATAATCGCTAAACCGGTAATGATGCTGTTTTCCAATCATTTGCAACAAAAAAACGTCAGTGTATAGACTTTGCTACTCACTCACACATACATGGTGCGTTACTATTATAACTCACGGGAAACTCACTAAGAACTCACTTTATTAATATTTGGTTGATTTGACTCTATACCTACTTAAAACAGGAACTTACAAATTTCAGGTAATTAAAGAACTTTTCAGAATAGAAAATTACGCAATTTTAAGTTATTTAGCTGAAAATTTCTTTCAATATATCAAATCTGAAATTAGGTACCTTATAAGATATTGTGGTTTCGGGATACAATCTTTCCACGAAATTTAACCACTTTCCCTTAGAAACGTGTTTAAGTTAGTCTTTTCTTTCGTTCTTACTGCAACATCCACAAAAACATCCTGTTCTTATTGATTCTCTGTTGGATAAAGCTATTCTTTCACAGAAATGGTCGATTAAGCAATCTTCTGTCACAGAAAAGGCCAATTAAGCAAACGCTCCATTACATCTCTAGGTTAGACGGTCTTTGTCAAAAATCATAATAAGTTGGCACTCTTAAAGGATAACTTCACGTCTAAATGAGGTTGTTTGTGGAATCTGGCGATCAATTTACAAATATAAACTTCATTTCTGTCAACAAATCATTAACTTACGGTAGCAGGTATTCAATATTTTTGCGAATCGAACTCTTAACATTATTTTCTCGTATTTCTCAAGAAAGTCTAGTGCTTAAATAAAAAGTAGAGGTGGGCCGAGTACTCGGTTAATACTCGGTACTCGGCGTACTCGGCACTTTTTTCACTACTCGTAATCGGCCGAATAACTCGGTTAAAATGCCGAGTACTCGGTGCAAATAAATCTACCTTGCGCATTGGATTTGCTTGGTAGATCATAGTCTAATTCCTTCTAATGGTACATATTTAGGCCATTTCCCAGCTGGAGCAATGTTATGAATTGCTATTATCATAATTATTTAGAAGAAAAATTCATAAGCGGTGTTTTTTCAAATTTTTTTGCCACTTGACGGTTGCGGTTTATTGTTTTCATTATGAATTATTAGCGGGGTGCGGAGGGACAGTTCTAACACCATTATCACCACTCGCTCCCGAGCTTCTTCGCGCGAAATTCTACCTACTTTAACTATACCGAGTAACTCGGCCGAGTACTCGGCTCGGTAAACTTTAAACCGAGTAATACTCGGTACTCGGTTACTCGGTAAAACTGGTACTCGGCCCACCACTAATAAAAAGTATACACGAATACCTACTTTTATATTTATACAATAAAACAGTAGGTATTCGTTTTTTTACACTAGAATTTTATCACCATCGTGTTCCAACATCATCTATCTATCTATACCTACTACAATACTAAAGCATAATATCTAGATAAGCGAACTCATCTTGTTACATAACATGTCCTAACTCACAAAAGCGAGAACCCATCGAGTTCCAACAGTAACTACGCCAACCACATCAATAAAACATACTCATGTGTGCTCCCTCGTCATGTATTGAATTACTGCAGTATACTGTCCCGCCTGACGACGCTGGACCCGCGCGACTGCATTCCTTTGCCTGTCTGAGCTCGAGCGGCCATATTCGCACAGATTTTGAATTTCGAACCGTCGAATTTGAGATTTGATTTTTTAATGGTTTGATTCGAGTTTTTGTAGGTTGGGTATTTTAAGGGTTACAGGTTATTCAATTTTGTTAGATAATATATTGCCTAGCATCCGTACTGGGCTGATTTTGCTGATATATGGGCTAAAATATCGAGTTGGCCCATTTAAAAAAAACAATTTAGGACCAATTTATAGATAGGTACTTAGTAAGACTGCTAATCTTATCTTATTTAGCCACTTGTGTCCTTGTGCTGGGCAAAGGCCTCTCTCCTCACCCGCCACGACTTTCTGTCTCGAACTTCCTCCACCCAGCTAATTAAGAAGGTGTCCAGCTCGTCCCGCCACCTTTTCCGTGGTCAGACTGCTGATGCAATACCTTTTTGAAATGAAGACACTGCGCTACATATCGTTATAAGCAGGTAAACTAAGTAACTAAATTGCTTCCTTTCCTGCAGTTCTGAATTTTCGACACCGGGTCCATCTGGCTTAGCATAAATTCCGTGACAAGACGTTGTCATGGGTTTGTCACGCTTACGCCTCTTTCCATAGCATAAATGTAATAAGGACAGTATGACGTGAGACAATTGTCGCGGCACGTATGCTAAGCCTGCTGGATCCGGTAACGGAAACTACAGTAGCAGGGCTATTTATTTAAAGCTATTCACACTTTTGGGATCCAGTGTCGTGACAACGCTCTTGTTAAAATGGTCTTCCGATTTATTACCGGATCCACGACAAGCTGAGACGTGTTGGGTGTTCTACTTATAAAAAAATCTTGAAAGTCAATAAATTTCTGATTCTCTGAACTTTAAACCAAACGAACCCACATAAAACTTTAAAAAAAGCGCCACGACAGCTTCATCAGACATTATAGAATTTAAAAAAAAAGTACAAAGTTTCAAATACTATCACGTATCAGCTTTCCCATAATGAACAAAAGGATAAAAACTCTAACAACCTATTCAACTAGCTTTAAAACAGCCGCTACAAAAGCCATCAGTCTAACCATACAAGTTTACCTAAAAAAATCAAGCGGCTAACTTGTAAATTTCACGCTGACTTTTCATCGAAAAGCGCTTTAAAAGCATCAAGGTCTAATCATAGAAACTGGTTCAAAATTCTCAAGCTGCTGAGCGTGCTTGAACCTCATTTTTGAATACAAAATTACGGGTCCTATGAAATCTTTTCCCACCTTTTTGCCTAATCCCCGTGTGGCCAAGTATTTGGGCTACGCCTACGCTAGAAAGAGATGGTTAGTTGAATATTGGCTGGTGAGAAAGAGACGCCATTGGACCCGTTAGGAAAGTGATGTCGACTACTAGATTTACGCGTGAATAGTTCTGTGTTGGTGACCTATCGATAAATGAGACTGTGATAATCATTGGGCTCTATCTTAACTGGTTGATTGCAGTTTTATCGAATTTAGCTTAAACAATCGGTTACACACAATTATTTCGTAAGATATCTTTATCTTTTTAACTAAATAAATAGGTACCTATCCTGCCATTTAATTTATTCAACTAGACTTCAAAGGTTCTAGAAATATTTCAATAATGTATAAAGGTGCCACCTAGCCACCTACCTATTCGTTTTATCAGTAAACTTTTATTTTACATTATGATCGTATTTTTTAGGGATAATACTTATTACTTATTCAACAAATGTAGTTTTAATTTATGCTAATTACAGTTTGAGTTTAATTAAGAACACAATGTCAAAAAATATAAACACGTGACTATTTACTTATAGGTACTTAAGTATTTACATAATGATTACGTACGAGTAGATACTTACCCATATATATTACAAGTATCCCCTATTCATCGACTATTTCCCATCCCTATCAATAGTAGTGAGAGAATTAAGTCAGTTTTTACCTGCGCTATGACTATGACTCAGGAGTATACATCACTACATTATCGACTACCTGCCCTCCGGGTAGGTTTTTTATTCGACAATCCGGTTTTAATTAGCCGATTTTCGAGTTTGCTTTACTTGACACCTTGTTGGTGATGTCAATATACTTTTAAATGGCCGATAGCGAAGCGAAGCGAAGAAAATGTAGACAAACTTCAGACATGAAATCTTCTTTTTAATCCCCCCCTTGACCCTCCATCTCGTTAAGTCTGATCAGCCAGCCTCCTTTCATTGAAAATAGCTATCAAAACTACTACTCCCTTATTACAAAACGAGTTTTATTTATTGTCCTAGAGCCAACTCAGATAAATGACGTTTCGGCTATCGACAAAACGTCAAAAAATGACAGTCCTAGAACTAAGTATATTTTAAAACTTGTTTTGTATTAACGGGGCTAAATTCTAAGTATAACCCGACTACAAAACAATGTTCAGGTAGTATGAATATTAGGTAGGATGCGGACATGCGTCTGTTTAAAAAGCTGGGTTAAGTGACCGGGCCGTGGCCTGTCAGGAGGGAAAACAATACGTGTCGTCATGACAACGTGTGTGAACGAATCCATAGAAAATGTATGTAATTATATTTTTTCCCTGACACGTCCCGGACACGGCCCGGATGTGTGTAGCTAGACAATTATAGACTAACATTGCTTCATATTTCATAAGATTCCCAGATTTCTGATTTCCCAGTAGATAAAACAATAGCTCTTGTAGAACACCTGCAAACCCAACCTATTCTATTATAAAGCCATAGAATCAATCCAAACAAACCCACAGTTCCTACCTAGTCTATATTATACCTAAAGACGTAGAGACATGCGCAAGAGTGGGCGACAAGGCCGTAGCAATTGACTTGCCCCTGCTTCCCGCCAATTGTCAGGGATATGGTTCCGTGAATAGACTCGGTAATGACAAATGTTCATGGATGGTCCGGTTTGTATGTTTACATTCAGCTTATACATACATATTACATAGATACATATCTGTCGCGCTCCCATCGAGGTAGGTAGAGACAACTTCCCTCCACTTGCTACGATCCAAACACGCTTCCTTCGTTTCGTCCGCATTCATCAGTCGCCTCATACATGCACGTCGGTTTAGGGTACTCTTGACTTGGCTTCTTTGATAAGTCAGATATTTAAATGATAAGTTTATTCTGTTTTAGGTCGGAATGTTTTGAGTGTGTCCATAGCTCGTGCAATAACATATCGTACAGCGCTTGTAGACGTCCATTTTTCCGGACAACGGTCAGTAGTCCGTTACGTGGTGGTGTATGGTTTATAATAGACGTGTAGGTATACACTATACACGCACCGGACATCCATCCAGCAAAAAATATATGGCAGCCCTTTTTTTTCCGAATGGATGCCCGGTACGTGTACACTGTACAAGCGCTTAGATCTTTATTTAAGCTTATAACTTAATTTTTTAAATTCTAACGTATTTTCGTGTTCTGACATGTGATTTTCTAAAAAGATGATCTTGACATACTTTGTTCTGTATCTTCGCCTTTATCATCGAACTAATTCACAAAATAATAAAATTGATTTATAACTGACACACTGAGACAAAAGAATGACACACTTTTAGGAGAGTTGTTAAATAAAACAAAAGACTGTTAGCAGTGACATTATATTCACGTATTTGTTTAACTAATTACTATGTCAATAAGTATTCATGATTGTCGCAGTTCATTTGTTTATTAAATTGTAAGTAATTTGTGTCACTGTGTATTTAAGATTAGTTATTTAGGACATCTGTAGGTATTATGTGATTCATAAAGACTGAATTTTGACTGTCATTCGTTGTTTACCTAATTTAGTGATTAGCAGTTCGTTATTTTGTTTCTGCTTACCCCGATGGGAAAGAAACATGACAGATATGTACGCATATAAATTATTTATCATTTAAATTAATTTCACAGGGTGGGGGGGGATTAAACCCCTTGATTTTCATCAAAGAGTAGGTAAAGCGGGCCACACACGCTAAGTTATGCCTGACGGTTATGCTTGAACAGTTGAACTGTGCTAGCATAACTGAACGTGTGTACCTAAATTTTGCTTGCGCAGGCAAAAAAATATATCATACAGACGTTCAGTTATGCTTGCACAGATCAACTGTTCAAGCATAACCGTCAGGGATAACCTAGCATATGTGGCCCGCTTTAAAAGTCTCTGCTAGAGACCACTTCTCTCCACTTGATACTTCCTTTGCCTCATCCACATTCATCAGTCGCCTCATACATGCACGTCGGTCTATAGTTTAGATCGGTATAGACTCTATTTATCTCAATGAGGAAGGAATATAAGGAGTGGCCCCATTTTTTACGACAGCGTGCCAAGGTTGGCGCAAGTTTTTCATAGTTTTCTTGGTAGATGTCAAACGATAAGAAATTCCATACAAAACGGTAGCCATTTTGCGCCAGACCAGGCACGCAGATCCAGACGGTATGGCACCTCCTTATATATTCTATACTCAAAGATTTATCTTATAAAACCTATGTACTTATAATCAGTAATGATATATGAGTCGGTAGCTACTGACCAGCTAATAAAGAAGAGGTGTAAGGTCAACAATACATGCGATATCGGTGTCGAACGCCTCTCTCATTCTGCCTTGTTGCCCTGTGATCTTGCAAGTATTCATTTCATATTGCTCTAGATAGACCTAGCCTTGTCTAGACTATTTATTCCCGTTTTTCCGTTTCTTTGAAATCCTTCAAGAAAATTAAATGATGTTGAAATTGAAAAAAAAACTGTTTCCATGTTTCTTTGGGCTCATAGCGCTAGTACACGTTGGGCCATCATACTCGTAGTAGTCCACTACGATGGGCCAATCTGAACAAGCATTGTCAGACTAAGTACCGTGCTTAAATATTTTAAATTCTGTCAAATTAAAAAATAAAGAAGTCCATGAAAATTAAATAGGATGACCTCTTCTTTTTAAAAAAAATAAAATATCAAATTGAAAATTAAAAAAAAAATTAAAATAAAATATTTTGAATTTTTAAATAAAATGTCTTAAATTGAAATTCATGTCAGAAAATACCATGTTGATTGACAATTTTCATGCGTAAGTAGTCTACGTCCGTTAATTTTCATCAGGGAGAACATAAACTATGTTTTGTAATATTTTTTGTTTAGTCTGATGTGAATGACTTAAACCTGGATTAGTTCTAGAACTACGTAAACGTCTACCACGTCCACTTTCAAACTACATTTTCGAATAACGCTTCTTCTGTCATTTGAACCTATTCCCCGATCTTCAATTGTCATTCATCGCAACACCCAAGGTTGTCCTAATATAAAACCTACTTAAATAAAGTACCCATTTATTTTTTATCATAAAATATTTTTATCAATCTTAAGTGTTCTCCTTGGATACGCGTTTTGTAAGATTAAAGGCGACAGCGACGTGCCGATAGTAAAGTATGTCACTGATATGTTTATAGGCCAATTTATAGTGGTTCTGGATTTGATAGTGGGGATCTTTCATTACTAGCTACTATGGGAAATATTCGGGAAATAAATACTAATTCTGGCCTAGCTAGAAACTATAAAGCAGAAAAGGCGTCTGCGCATCCTGCCCCCTCCACCAGACTCAAACATTTGTAACAGATGTGGCAAAAGACATACATACCTACATATCCGTCACGCCCCTCTCCCATTGGGGTAGGCAGAGACCACCAAAGATATAGCGCTGCTATTGGAGTTTATAGCCACCGTTGTACAGCCAGCGCCAGCCGTACTGCAAACTAACACTGCAACAATCATCTGTCTAGATGTCGGGGCCAATGACGATGATGATGATGATGATGATAATGACTACAATTCAATACAAATACAGTTCATTCATTCATTTATTTAAGAGCCAGACTCTTGTTGGTGGAGTAAACGCCATCTCTGCCTTTCTTCTGCCAGCAATTTGGCTTCCTGATACGAAACGACTTTAATTTTCTCTTTCACTTGAATGAAGTAAGTACGTCTTGGTCTTCTTCTCTTTCCCTCAATCTTCCCTTTATGTTCTTTAAAAATTCGTCGTATAAATACAGTAACTAAAGGGTGATAAATAAGGCACATTGATAATTAGAACGAGAACAACGACTTAAAAAAAAAACCCAAATTAGTGATAATGTCTGATGAAAAATGACGAGGAAGCCAACCCCAAGTGAACTGGGAAAATGGCTAGGCAGAGAGAGAGATTGATCTTTAGAAAGAGGAATAATGGGCTAATATATAACGATATCTGTTTCGTGCATACCATGACGTTTGTTTTAACAGTCGTGGTCGTGGTACAAATGCGAGAGAGTGCAACTACTTATAAAGTAGGTTCTTAATTCTGAATTCAAATTCTAATGATTAATTAACCTTTCGCATCCCAGAAAAAAAAGAACAATATAAAATCTATTGTGTCTGGGTTTATAATGGGTCAGTGGGATGTGATAGGTTAATTTAAGTAATAATTAATGTCTAGGTACACGAAAATTAGCATTCTGATTTGCATTAATTATCATGCAATTAAAAGAAAGCTGATATACGACCTTAAAACCGAGTAACTTGTCCCAAAAATGGTTTATGCTTTAAAAATAAAAAGATTCTCTCAATTTTTAAGCCAAATCGGCAGAATCTTGTAAGCTTCGACATGCAAAAAAGGCGGCATTCCAAAAAGTCTTCAAATAAATAAAATAGCTCTTAATTTAAAATTCGAAAACTTAAAAAAGAAATCCGACTGTCTCTTTAGGACTTAAGATGCAAAATAGCCAGCAGGTATCGGCCACGTATAAAAGCAAGCCAAATAAAGAATAGCCGAAATTAATGCAAAAGTTGCTAAACCTGTTTGATTGCACGAGAGCTGAATTTACAGGGCCGTATTTAGGATTCTGTGGCCTCAATTTTTTATTGAGACAAATAGAAGCGGAAGAAACCCCTTATCGTAATATTTTTATTTACAATACAGTAATAAAATACAGAATAAGGTAAATATTTCTTATTTATCATAATCAATGTCGTAATTTTGTGGTGTGCGGTCTCGAGTAACATTTCAACACTCTGATAAAAATATGTACTTAGCTATAATGTCACATAATCTATAAGGTGTGCTGCAAAGTCCGATATGTTAGTCGAACTTTATAGTACCTAAGTATACCTATAGCATTGAATAAGCTGGCCATATTTAGTGAGGCCCCACAAGTCACTGAATCCGTCCCACAACTTCTTCGGACAGTCAGATGACATTGGAATGCCTATCTAAGTTTTTACTAAAAATCCGTTTAGAAATCTAGATGGCTGTTGCAAAATGTTGTGATTGGAGATGAATTATGTAAGTAAATGAATACTTGGTTGCTTCTTTTAACGTTTAATTTCGGTTTTATGTTTGGTAGTATAATCATCATCTGTTGCAGTCTACTGCTGGACATAGGTGTCTCTTCCACGTCACTGCGATCGATCTTCGGCTGCTCGCATCCAGGGCTCAAATCTGCTAATTAAAAATGGCCTCAGTTATGTGTCGACAGTGTTAATAGCATTTTTTGACACATCACAACGGACAATGAGGAAGGAATATAAGGAGTGGCCCCATTTTTTTTCATATACAAATGAATTATGACAGCGTGCCAAGGTTGGTGCAAGTTTTTCATAGTTTTCTTGGTAGATGACGTGTCACACGATAAGAAATTCCATACAAAAAGGTAGCCATTTTGCGCCAGACCAGGCACGCAGATCCAGACGGTATGGCACCTTCTTATATATTCTATACTCAAATACAACGGATAATATTGTAAATTTGCAGACTTGGGCCCCTGCTCTCGACTGTACCATCAGAATGGCCCCTTTCATAATGTTTGTTTGATTAAAGGAATGCGCAAACGCAGGTGGTATACCGTCTTCTCCACTGTGTAATCAAATCATTAAAGTTGATGATGATTTTTATATGAAAATGGCTCTTGCCGGCGGCTTCGTCTGAATATCACTTTGTAAGTTCAGTTGCAGTATTTGTGAAGGATTAACTTTTAAATTTTTGCTTGTAGAAGTCTTCTTAAAAGCTTTATTTCCATTAGGCTATGTATAAGTTGTTGTTGTTATCAGGCCATATATGTCCCCACCGAGGGGCACGAGCCTTACGAGCCTACTCTCATACAGAGAGTGATTAGGCCGTAATCCACCACGCTGGCCAAGTACCTATTTCAAATTGCATTTTGTACCTACAACAACAAAAATACATTTAATACAGTGTTACGTTCATTGTTCAGGTAGGTATTCCCCGAATTACAGGTATTTCTTGCTTGTTCTAGTTTTCGGTTATACTGGACTGTCTACACATATCCGGGCCGTGCCCAGGACGTAGCCGGGACGTGGCCGGGCCGTGGCCCATCGGGAGGGAAAACAATTCGTCGTCATGACAACCGGACACGCCCCGTGCCCGGGACGTGTAGATAGACCTGTAAATTAAAAAAAAAAACCGTATTGTTCAATTTCCAAGTATGTCGCTAAATTCTTACGTAACATGAATACAAATTTCCAATTTTAAATCACAAGAACAATGTGAAAGGACAAATCACACGAAAGCTATGTTTATTCAAATCACGATTTACCAAACAATTGAAGAACGAACTCTGCGCCCGCGCCGCTCTGGCATACAAAGGATAGGTACGTGGTGCATCATAAGTTTAAAATTTAGGTTTTAAAATTTAAAATAAAGTTTAAAATCTAAAAACAGACTGTTCCACGTACGCAACGCAACGCATTATGACGATCTGTTCTATAGAAATATTATGATAAGAAACACACAACGATATCCCACGCAAGATGGGAACAAGTCATCCCCTTGCGTTAGGAGTCAGTTACAGGAATTGTCAGTTGTACTTACTGGTAAGAGGTCATTAAGCGTCCCCTAACGTCTGTCAAAGTAGCACTAGGTCTCTTGCGTTAGGAGTTAGTTATAGGAATTGTCAGTTGTACTTACTGGTAAGAGGTCATTAAGCGTCCCCTAACGTCTGTCAAAGTAGCACTAGGTCTCTTGCGTTAGGAGTTAGTTATAGGAATTGTCAGTTGTACTTACTGGTAAGAGGTCATTAAGCGTCCCCTAACGTCTGTCAAAGTAGCACTAGGTCTCTTGCGTTAGGAGTCAGTTACAGGAATTGTCAGTTGTACTTACTGGTAAGAGGTCATTAGGCGTCCCCTAACGTCTGTCAAAGTAGCACTAGGTCTCTTACGTTAGGAGTTAGTTGGTGAAAACGGTTAACGGGCATAAGTGTTAGACAATGATAAGTTTTCACGTAAAACAAACATATTTAAAAAGCCCAGTAAATAGTCAAGTTACTAATCTGACATGGATGAATGAGTGTTTTGCCGCAACGAACAACTTGAGGCGTGAATAATACGTGACATCACGTAAATGCGGTTTCAAGTTTACTCTTATAGTATAGGTTCTTAGGCAAACCATTTTTTGTGCTCATTTTTTAAAAGCTAAACGCGTGGGACCAAGTTTTAGTGTTGCCAGTAAGTGATTTCGATTCCCTATCTATTGATTATTTAATATAATAACACTTTTTTGTACTATTCTTTTTTCTATTATTTTATCAAATCAAATAGCACGTCCTAGTAGGTATTGTTTTAACAAAACACAAAAGTTTTTGATTATCAATTTTACTGCTTTACCTTTAAAAAAAAATACAGCTTCATGCTTCAGCTTCATGCTTTCCAGCCACTGATGAGTGAGGATGAAGCGAAAGAGATGTGTTTGGATCACAGCAAGTGGAGCAAAGTGGTCTCTGCCTACCCCGATGGGAAAGAAGCTTGACAGATAAGTATGTCCGTCATTCAATAAGATTCAATTTTTAAAAGTTAGAACTTCTCTCATAGGCCTGGAAAATCTCCCAACTTTTTGGGAAAATACCCTAAATGACAGTCAAAGACCATATTTCTTTTTAAAAATGCAACAGGCGTAAGCAGGTCAGACATGTAGACACCGGACACGACAGGTTTTGTCGGTGTATTTGGCTATACGATCTCCTTTCTCATATTTGAAAGCTTTACCGAGCTAAGGGCGTCACAGGTTATTCAATTTTTTAATATTTTTAAGTTTGTATGGTTTGATCCTTGCCTGTCCTGAATGGATGAATAACAAAAAAAAATTTCGCTTATTTTTAATTTAAACCATCACGTCATATTTAGAAAAAGGCAATGTTTTTTTATAGGTACAGATATGTTACCTTTATAGTGATTGGCGTTTTAAATCTGTGCCGAACAATGATTACAATGACATTAATGACAGCACTTCAAATCATACTCCAAATGTCTTCAGACTAACTGAGACTAGCTACAAGTTGTCTTAAATAGGTCTACTTATTTACAGTCTTCAAAATGTGCGCGCATATAACTTAACTGCACCTAGTATATATGTTACGGGCAATGTGATTAATTGGGCATTATGCATAATGCCCGGGCATTATGAATAATGCCCAATATAAGCGGGCAATGTGATAAATACTATGCAATTAATCAAATTGCCCGGGCATTATGCATAATGCCCGTCACCTATTGGGCAGAGTGACAATAAACTTGTTTCAGTACTTTTTTTAATTTTACAATGAAACCTTATCTCACCTAAACCTAACTGAAAGTCAAATAAATGTGTAGGTATTATGAAACTTAAAATTCTCATCATTTCTTCATAGGTTAAAAGATTTAGATTTAACAGTTTATTGTAAGATGATAGTACATAGAGACAGAAATAAAAGAGAAGTTATACAAAAGGTACAGCATATTTCTAAAAGAAATTCCTTCCTGCAGACCCCACAGAGAGAAAAGTGATAGCATAAAGGCAGGAAAAGGCAAGGTTAAGTTGGGTTTTACTTTAGGTTAGGCCATTCCGGACTCTGATTGGTCAAAGGGTGACTTGCGCTGGTTTCCCTAAAATACTACTTCCCTAAAATATGTGGAAAGGGTTGATGGCTGGCACATGCGTTGAGACCTGTGTGAAGGTGCTGCTGTGATGGCCGGTCGTGTACCTATGCGGATTCTATCAAGCTAAGCCTTTCACTTTTCAGCTTCCCATTTACTTACCTATACCTTGTTCTGGATATTGCAGGGGCAATTTTTTTATTTGTTTATTGATTTAAGCTCTATTGAAATATAAATTTTAATGTTTGTTTCTGTGTTTCAGCCTAAGAATTTGTAAAACTTAAATTGAAAAGAAAGAGCAACCCTACAGAGTTTTTTGCTACAGAGTTTTTTGTTTCTTCTCTGGGGAAAACTGCACTCTTACGAGTCTAGAATTAACTTTAAAAAATGATCCGCCTTAAGTGTTTTCAGACCTAACCTACAAGATTAAATGAATTTTCATTCTCATTCTCATTTTCATTCTCATTTCATAGTTTTTATAAACTTTGGACATTTGCTTCTTCCCAAATTTACGTACGCTCTCTGCGCCGCCGCCGGTTTGTTCCCGTAAATTTGAGTTTAAATTTTTGGTACAGTTGTTTTTACACTTTTATTTTTAAATTGATTAGTAAAAAAAAGTATTAACCTTAGTAATAACAAAAAGGCTAGGTGCCTTATTATTAAAAAGGCACTTTGTTAAATTTTCTAACCTTTTACAGGAAGATTGAGTAGGTCATAAGTAGTACGTTTTTAAAATTAGAAACTTATAAACTTATAATGCCGACATTATGAGCATTTTTTCCTTTAGGTATGCAGCACATACGTAAAGTTTCTAAAAACTTAATTGTATTGAAGTACTTAATAACATAACATACGAGATGTCAAATTATTTTTCTACGCTAGTTCAATAATCTTAGTTGCAAAAAATACAAAAACCTAAAATCTACCTAAAACAAAAACCTAAAATTTCTAATTTAAAAAAAAATTGTCCACCAATAAGTCTCTGACAATGTTTTAAAAATTTGGCGACTTTAGAATTATCACAACCTACAATTCTCAAGTAAACGGACTATTAAAATCGAATTGCCCGATGGTCTTTGGGCATTATTCATAATGCCCGGGCAATGTGATAAATAGCACAGTTTTGATAGTAATTAATCACATTGCCCGAAACAGCTGGGCATTATTCATAATGCCCGGGCATTATTCATACTGCCCGCATTAATCACATTGCCCGTAACATATATATAATATCGTTGGAAAAAGGCGTTTATGCATTACCTATTCAAACTCCTTCGAGCTTAAACCTTTTTGGAAAATAGAAATTCTTTTTTAATCTCGGACTTTTGAACTCGGAATAGCCGTCACGTCACTATTTGATCCATTTCTGCTTGATATCTTTCCTAGTTTCTTCTTCTTGCTCTTAAATATCAGCCTAGTTTGGACTCGAACCTAGACCCCTGTGGTATTCTGAGTTCTGACGTGATTATTAAGCCAGCTGGATTGTCAATGTGACTTTTGATCTATTCAGTACCTAGTGAATGATAATAACTTTATCTTTATCATAATATTCATGTAGGCACATTGTATAATCATTTCCGATGATATTAACGTATCAACGGATATTAATGTGAATCATTTTATTAAACAGCAGTGATTAGGACAATGTTCACTTGAAATACACGGGTATCCTGTTAAACAATAGCTTACACTGATTGCGATCAAATGTGTCAAAAAATGACATTGACACTCTTATCGCCACAACACTGAAAATATTGTAGGTAAATTAGCAGACTTGGGCCCCTGAAATCTTTTGATACAAGCTTTTGGCCAATTAATTGAGGCCTCTCAGAACTAGCTCTTTCCATAATATACCAAGGTTTCCTTACATGGTCGACGTTTCCGTCTTTTCCTTATAAAACAAAACAATTTAACTAACAAATACTGAAGCAAACTTACAAACAGTCGAGATAAAGCCTAACTCAAACCTGCCTCAAGAAAACAGCTGTAAAAGGCATAAAGAAAAGGCATTATAGTCCAACCGAACTTAAAATAACCTGTAATATAATTGAATAAGGTGGATAAACGCTTGAAAGATGTAAGGAGCATTTCGCGAAGGAGTGGGGGGAGCCCACGTCTGACGGGATCTGTGTTACACCCCCCCGGCCCCCGCTGTTGCCACCCCGCGCCGTCTGCGCCAGCGCAGCGCACCTCTATAACCAATTATGTGGATTAAACGCGGCGTCAATTTAGGATGATACCTCCGTTTTGTTATTATGTAATGTTTTAGTTAAATTGACTTGGTTCACACGTTCTTCTATTCAAATGGCAATTTTGATAACTTACTTTTAGATATTATTCGGTGTTCCTTCTATTCTAATGGTAATTTAGGTAATTTTCTATTACGTAGGTATTTATTATTCGGTAAAATTTCGGCGAGAATAGCCATAAAATGACGGCCAACGTCGCCGGGGTAGGGCGAAGAAACGATATGGCGTGACGACCTACTTCAGGGCTGACAGGAATCTATGGAGAAGCATGGGAGAGGCCCAGCAGTGGGACGAAACAGGCTAATAAAAAAAACTAAATTTCTGACTCATTAAAGAGTACGCTTAATTGAAATTAATCATTTATTTTAGGTATTTTAGATTTAAAACGGATAAACCGATCAAATAAATAACGGCATGCTATGATTTTGATTTTATTATCATATATATATATATATATATGATAGCTATACTTATGTACCTACCTACCAAAATTTAGCGAAAGATATAGTCTCCAGATACAATCTTAGATTAGGAAGTGTCGGTAAAATAAAAAGAACGTAAGTAGATATGTAAGTAAGTATTATTTGCCGATAAAAATGTCTAATAGAATATTTCGTTGATTTATTGCCAATTTATGTAAGAACACCAATAAAATACTTTTTATCAAGGTAGAGGTAGTATGGAACTAGAAATCGATGATATACTTATACATATAGCTCTGCAATGATATACCTACACTAAAAGCTCTGCTAAATCACAAAATGTTGAGTATTTTTCGGACGCAGACATTTTTCTTCTCTTTAGGACCAATTTTCGTTAAGAATGATCTTCATCATCCATCGTTATCATAATTTTAGGCCTAAAGCTGTCCACAGCTAAGCATATAGGCCTCTCCAATGGTTTTCCAACGCGACCCTTTCATTGCATGCAACTCCAAAGAATGATGTTCAGTTTCATAAAATCTCTTTGGAATAACCCTGTACCTACCTATCGCCTATAGGTATGTATATCTTGTTGTTATTTCATTAAATATTCTTGACGTTCGCTTGCGGTTCTTACAAAACCCCGTCTTGAAGCTATTCGGGATAAATGTTACACTTTACCTCATAAATAACGTACTTATAAACAACCGCAGACTCATCACATGACTGCTGACACACAAATTCAGTTGTTTTTATAACCCTTATTTACATTTTACATACCTACGTACTAGCTAGGCAATTTACGCACTGGCAGAAGATAGACGGCATACTAATTTTTTTTTTTTTTTTTAATTTTTTTTCTCAGTTGTGTGTCGGCAGTGTCATTGCAATAGTGTAAATGTCATTTTTGGCACATTTTGTCGCAATCAGAGTAAGCCATTGTTTAGCAGAATACCAATAAAGTGTAAAAAAATTGCCATTGACACTCTGCCGCCACACAAGTGAGGCTATTTTATTAGCAGACTTGGGCCCCAGGATATTAAATGCAAATCTTCAAAATAAAAGGAAAAAAGTGCGATAGGATGTAAAACGTATGAATCATTGAAACCGCTCGAGTAAATGGAATGTCGGACCTCAAAATGCTATTTGATTGAGTCATTTACCAACAAAACCTGCCTACTTAAGATTTACATAGATACCGTAACTAATTTGATGGGTGGTATGTTTTACACTCATGAAAAATATTTGTCCAGCTTTGCTGTTCATTATGCTATCTACACACCAAACGTTATTATAATTGTCATACGAATGGCAGCTGTCAAAAAGCCGGCGGCATGCCGGCAGCTTTGGTCTGTAGACAAGAGATATATCTAACTTTGAGTAACTTGGTAGATATCTTTATAAAATAAGTGTTACCTATAATACATTTGATTATAGATTACTATAATATATTTGACAGACATTTGATAAGTGTAATAAATTATATCATCCTTTACGTGGTGAAGAAAAGTTTGTACATAGGTATATAGGTACGTATCCCTCACGCACCTCTTCCATTGGGGTAGGCAGAGACCACTTCGTTCCACTTGCTACGATCTAAATACCTATAATTGAAAAGTTTGTGTTCCTCAAATTTTATTTTTCAGTCAATCCGCTCAAGATGTCTGCCATCACATGTAACGCGAAGACTCAAAATAAAGTATTAAATATCATAATGTGATCTTCACATGAATAAGTATAGTGTTTAAATCTGCTAAGGTGGATGTTTTGAGTAATCCGTCATTTGATCGGCAGCTGGCGGCCACCTTGCGAAATACATTGACATGCACTGGCTTTGATACGATGTGACGAATTTTAAAGAACATATTTGAAGGAAAGGTTAAAAGTTATGTCCCCACCAGTGCGCTTTCATCTTGCGTTTTAATTAAAAACATGCTCGAAAAACCATAGCACATACAATAGCGCACGCCTCAAAATGTGTCAAACAGTAGGTAGGGCACGCAAAACGAACTAAAAGATGAAACGCATGCTGAACATGAAAACCAAAACTGAAGCACGCTGACGTACCTAAAGATGGCGATTACTAAGCGCCAAAACACACGGTGAAACGCGAAACAACGAAACGTTTCAATCTAGTTACGTCGTGTGTTGTTTTGTAATGAAGTCTAAAGCAGAAACTTCGATGCAATTCCAAAGTAACTAGCAGTTTCAGTTGCGTTGCAGTTGCGTTTCACCGTGTGTTCTGGGTCTAAAGATTATGGTTTCGCAGATTTATGACTCTTGATTTTCGTCATAGAGTGAAACAATACTTTTTAAAACTCAAATACGAGTAGATACACGTAAGGTAGGTATTAATACCTACTTTTGTACAAGATACAAGGTCCTTAGGGTGCGGCATCGATTTTAATCATAATCAGACGAAATTAATCGATTTAATTGAATAAGATTAATGTTATATCAATATGACTTATATTCCTACCTCATATCAGGAAGGTTAAATTGATTTAAAGATAGAATAATAATTCGCAAAGGAGTGGCAAGTCTGTGTTTGTAGGGCATTTTATTGCTCTCGAGTACCTAGGTACCTAAACTTTTTAATACTAATCAAAGAGATGGTAAAAAAACACCAAAAGCAAACAGGGGTAGGTATAAGATTAAAAGTCTATTTCACCACCTACTTACAGATAAAAACCTCACAGATACGAGGGGTGGCTGATAAGTAATCTACCTAATTATGAAAGAAAAGACTTTGATGGCTAGTTTTTTTTTTATTTTTCTATACAGGGTGTAACAGAAAGGGTATATAAAGCCGAAACACAGCGATAGTCCTCATGAAACTGAACAACTTTCCCCAAGGAACATGGGTCGTAACTCGAAAAAAAATTTTGGATCGCCCATACTTACTCGATCAGCTGATCGGGCATTTTGTATGGGCGATCCAAAATTTTTTTTCGAGTTACGACCCATGTTCCTTGGGGAAAATTGATCAGTTTCATGAGGACTATCGCTGTGTTTCGGCTTTATATACCCTTTCTGTTACACCCTGTATAGTCTCCTGCAAGTGATATACACTTATGACATTTGCAAATAAGTGACATCATGCCGTTATAATAGTAATTTTTATTTTGCTCGTCAAAATGGTCAATCACAGCCTCCTTCATTTCTTCGTCCGTCGAAAATCTGCGACCCCTCAACTTTTTCTTTAAATCTTTGAATAAGAAATAGTTACAGGGAGCCAGATCTGGACTATAAGGTGGATGGTTAATTTCTGTGAAGCCGTTTTTGCTCAGGGCTGACCTCGCCATTAAGGCTGTGTACAGGAGCATTGTCTTGTAAAATCAGAACACCTTTGCTGAGTTTGCCTCTCCGCTTTTCTTTGATTTGTTCACGAAGCTGGTCAAGCAAGTTTGCATAATATTCAGCATTCATTGTTGTATTTTTAGGCAAATAATCTATCATCAAAATCCCTTCGACATCCCAAAATACGGTGGCCATTAGTTTTCCAGCCGACGGCCGAACCTTGAACTTCCTTGGCGGCTTTTCACCTTTAAATTTCCATTGCATTGACTCTTGTTTGCTTTCCGGATCCCACTGGCGAATCCAAGTTTCAACACAGGTCACAATTCGAGAGATAGTCTCTTCTTCTTTACCTTTGACCAGGTCTAGAAATGCCTGACAACATTCTACTCGCCTTTGTTTGTCAAAGGGGGTCAACATTCTAGGGACCCAACGCGCGCTCACCTTGGACATGCCCAAATGTTCGTGAATAATTTCATGAACTCGTTCCTTGCTAATGCCCACATCTCTGGCTATCTCCCACTGCTTGATTCGCCGATCTGCAAGAATCAGGTTCTTCACCTTTTCAACATTATCTGCGGTAACAGCAGAAATTGGCCTTCCACTACGTGGGTCGTCTTCCAGGCTCTCACGGCCATGTTTAAATTGCTTCGACCAAAACTTTATGACGAATTCAGAAGGGCTTGAATCACCAAACACCTTTAACATGCGCTCTCTGATCTGCGTAGGCGTATTTCCTTCTTTACTTAGGAATTTAATCACTGCTCGATGCTCAAATTTCATCATTTTGCAATTTTCTTTCGACATGGTGAAATCAAAGCCGCACCAAAAAAACAAAAGCAAGCGAAAAAAAATAAGCGTCATAATTTTGAAAAAGGAATAAATATAGAATATGATTTTGCAGTGGCCATGCAGTTCGATTTTCAAAACTTTCTTTAACAAAGTAGATTTTATATCAGCCACTCCTCGTATGTTATACCTGTCTCTGTCTAAAAACTTCATGTTTTATGAAATAGACATAGGTTTATCTGTCAGTTAAATTTTATCTGGAGATGGTGAAACGGGTAAAGTCAGAAAACAGCTAGAATTAGAAAGACCAATACTATAATCTTCACTTGTCAGAGAGTTATAAAAACTTGGCTTAAATTGTCACATTTTTTATCAAATTCTGACTTTATAGCTTTATTGTAGGGTTTCGGTATTCTTTTGTGATAGTGATAGGTAAGTACGATTGTACCTATTTAGCGTTTAAAGGTCTATCCACACAAATCCGGGCTGTGCTCGGGACGTGTCCGGGCCGTGGCCCGTCAGGAGGGACAACAATACGTCGTCGTCATGACGACGTGTCCGGGACGTTTCAGGGAAAATATATCATTCCATACATTTTCTATGGATTCGTTCACATAGCGACGTATTGTTGTCCCTCCTGACGCGCCACGGCCCGGATCTGTGTAGATAGACCATAAAGGCTTAGATACAAGGTGACTTTAAATTAGTGAACGATAGAAAAGGATATGCATGTACTCGTGATAACAAACAACTTTTACTATGAGACCAAGGTCGAAATCTCAAAAAAAAATTGTTCCCCTACACTATCAGCTGGTGCATTTTGTATGAGGAGTTCAAAATGTTTTGAACGATTTCGACCTTGGTCCCATAGTAAAAGTTGTTTGTTATCACGAGTACATGCATATACTTTTCTACGTTCACTAATTTAAATTCTCCCTTTAAAGGTACCTATTATTTTATTCTGCTAAAGATAGGCCAAGTCAAGAGTACCTTCCCTGCGACAGAGGTGTGTTTGGATCGTAGCAAGTGGAGAGAAGGTATCTATAGGTCTATTCCGATAGGAAAGAGGCGTTACAGATAGGTATCATATGTGAGATTTCATTCAATCTTGTCGTATATTGCCGTCTACACACCGAAGCAGCCGGCATGCCGCCGGGCTAGGCTGGCGGCTTTACGTCATACGAATGGCAGCTGTCAAAAAAGCCGGTGGCTTTGGTGTGTAGATACGAGCCATTAGGGATATAATTATTAACGAAGACTGCAGTGGCAAATCATTTTGTACAAAGCTATTCACACTTGACGGATTGTCGGTGCTTGATGTTTGAGAGAGTTTCTTGCTAGGTTCTTCTCTGGGGAAAACTGCACTCTTGCGAATCTAGCATTAACTTTAAAAAATGACCCGTCCTAAGTGTTGTCAAAAACCTACAGGATTAAATGATCATTTCATTTCATTTCATTTGACAAAATGCTTCTACAATAAAATACTAAGAAAAGTAGGAAAAAGTTTTTCACTTTCATATCCATGAGTAAGTACGTATTTACTTAAAACCCTGTGCCCATTTCGCCATCTAACGATATAAAGCTTACAGAAAAACCTTATCTTATCTTATTTAGCCACTCGTGTCCCACTGCTGGGCAAAGGCCTCTCTCCTCATACGCCAAGACTTTCTGTCTCGAGCTTCCTCCGCCCAGGTACCCAAGAAGGTATCCAGCTCGTCCCGCCACCTTTTCCGCGGTCTGCCGCGACGCTGTTTGGCAATTGGTAGCCATTGGGTAGCTGTTTTTGCCCATAAGTCTTCTGGCATGCGGCAGACGTGGCCGGCCCAATCCCACAGATAAACCTATGTCTAAATAATACATGACCTTTTAGACAGAGACAGGTATAAATTATCTGTCAGATAAAATCTTTAGATGGTAAAACGGACCCCAAGTAGGTAAGTATAACTTGTTACTTACGTAGACCCTATTGCTACCAAGCCAGTTTTATCATCGACCCTGACATAAGACAATTGTACCTACATCTAGGCACAGATAAATGAATTCAAGTCGTGAGATCTAGACCAAAGGATAACTCGTTTAAGTGAGATGAACCTGGATACCTACTTATGTAAATACAGAAAAGAGATTATCTGCACGAAGATTCTTTTTAAATTCTTAGGCTGCTTAGAATTAAAAAAACAAAACAAAAATGAAACAAACATTTATTCAAAATTAGAACGCTGCCGAAAAATTTGACAGACAGAAGTCCGATACCATTTTGTTTTTTAGCAGGCCCGTATTCAGACATTATGTAATTTTAATGTACTTAGGTATATAAATTACTAAGATAAAATCGGAGAATAATAAATATTACTAAAGTAACATATTTTCATGCTGATGCTGGTCACGTAGCTATATTATATTTTAGTCATATACACAGGTTATTTACTTACTCATTAAGGTGGCTTAGTAAGAATTTGTGATTCATTTTGTGAATGAAAACTTTGGCACGTACCATTTTATTATATTTCCCTGTTTATGGATGTAATTAATAAAAAATAAAGTTTCCTTATTGGATATACTTAAGAACTTTATGTAAATAATTAGATACTTTTATGTTTGGTAATTCATCAAGATAATTTATCACTTGAGTCTTACAAAATCGCTAATCGAACAAAGTACAAATTAGTCATGCCTTTCTTTTTCCTGATGATTAAGGATATTGGAGAATTCAATCTTCAATGTTTCTATTAGTAAGGCTAAAATTATAATCAAACCTAGTTTATGAGAATAGATGTACAAAATTAGCTTTCAGTGGTTTTGTGTAATAGAAAAAACTTTTTTGATTATTCTCTGGGGAAAACTGCACCTTGCGAATATAGCGCTAGCTTTAAAAAAAATTACCTATATAATAATGTAACGGTTCGTAAAGAGCATTTTTTGTGCCTATGAAATAAATATATTTTTGACTCTGACTTTGTTTGTCGTCGGTATGAATGACTCAAACAATTTAGAACTTTTGTATGATTCATCACTACATCTCATTAGATCTGCTTTAGATACACTTATTAGTGTTCTAAGACAGTTAGGACAATAGCTATGGAAGAAATTACGTAAGTGTACAATTAGACATTTTTATTTCTACGAAATTGTCGACTATTATTGTAAAAGATATTCTTAAGTCGCAATATCCGTCGGATAAGATAGTGATACCATGTCACGTCGCGTCAAACTTGTGATAAATTTACTTATCGAGAAAATGCGTGAAGAAGGAAAATATTTTAATAAATATTACGCATAAGTACATTTTGTACTAAATCACGCATGCCTACTGCTTTTTTTCTTTTTAAGTTCCTATTTTATAAACTTAAATGTAAATTTTTTTATATATAAAGAAACAAATTTTATTATGTAAATACATGCATAGGTACATATCCCTCACGCCTCTCTCCTATTGGGGTAGGCAGAGGCCTCTTCCTTCCACTTGCTACGATCCAAACACACCTCTTTCGCTTCATCCACACTCATCAGTCGCCTCATACATGCCCGTAATATGTAAGTTATGCTTAGTAATTAAATGTGGGCAAATCAATGAGGACATAACAACTTTATGGAATGTAAAATATATCTTTTTTGTGCAGTTTAAATGACACATAAAGAGTGCTCAAAACAAAATCATTACTAACATTTAGTGCACAAAGTAATTCACTGATTATTTAGTAATCAAAGTCAAATAAGTCACTCTGTGATAATTTGTTAATTATTTAGCTTTATCTGTGAACTGGACACTCGTTTTAAGTGCCTTTATTACTTGAATTCAACACTTGTCTTATTTACTGGTTAGCTAAAGATGTAGGTAATTGAACAATTTATAAGCCTTGTTTAATGCTTGCTACTGCTTTAATTTATCTGAGGATTTTTGGGATTAAATACATTTTTGTTTCGATAGCAAATATTTTAAGTAAACCCGTTTTTAATATGTAGGTACATTATTCTGGGCTATCTATTTATGATAGCTTAGCTTCTTAATTATTTTTTTGTTGCCTATTGTGGCCTATTTAAAAAAGATTCCATATAAAGTGATACACTTTTATCTTTTACGATGTATGTCTCTGTTTAAACGATTGTTTTTACAAAGCTGCTCCCCTTGACCTGTGATTACGTTCACGTCTCTGTACACGGTCTACACGACGACAATGGGTCAAATTCATAACCTCTTTCATTACATAAAGTATCAATCGTACCGGCTCACTGGCTAGCTTGCATCATCGTGATCAAATGTTAGTGGAATTTATTCAACATCGGCGAACCTTTATCGACTGTTTTATTATTTCTATCTTCTAGTCCCCCGTTCCAAAGTACCGTACCTTCAACGACAGTATCGCGTGCTACTAAAACATCTTCCGATACAATACTTTTGAATGATGCAATCATCGGTAACCATTTATTAATTAGACTAGACGCCGCTCGTTGCCGTGAGTAATTCCAATGCTCAAACTAAGAGTCAAGTATAGCCATAGGGCGAGTCGGCTACCAGAGATACGCCACGAATATGCAGTTGAATTAGGGTCAGCTGTGTGTCCGTACGTTGCTCTGCGCGGCGCCGTGCGGAGCGCGGAGTCCGGGGCCGGGGCTTCGCCCCTCGTCACTTCCCCCGCGCCCCGCCGCCGCGCACACCGCGTCGCCCCACCAGCATTCCGCACTCGACGCGAGGGCGAAGCGCACGCCCTACTCTCTATCGACCGCGAAACGACGCGCCGCGAGCCCCGCGGCTAGAACCACCGCCATGTTTGACGTTTTCGGCTCCGTGAAGGGGCTTCTCAAACTCGACTCCGTGTGCATCGACAACAATGTGTTCCGTCTCCACTACAAGGCCACCGTGATCATCCTCATCGCGTTCTCCCTGCTCGTCACCTCGAGGCAGTACATCGGCGACCCCATTGACTGCATCGTCGACGAAATTCCGCTCGCCGTTATGGACACCTACTGTTGGATCTACTCGACGTTTACGATCCCCAACCGACTGTTGGGGCGGGTCGGCAAGGATATGGTGCAACCCGGAGTAGCGTCGCACGTCGACGGGCAGGATGAAGTGAAATATCACAAATACTACCAGTGGGTGTGCTTTGTGTTGTTCTTCCAAGCTATCCTGTTTTACGTGCCGCGTTACCTGTGGAAAACTTGGGAGGGCGGCCGCATAAAGATGTTAGTGCTTGACCTCAATTGCCCCGTCGTGGGTGAGGACTGCAAGTCAGATCGGAAAAAGTTGCTCGTCGACTATTTCCACACCAATCTACACACACAGAACTTTTACGCGTTCAGGTTCTTTATTTGTGAAGTGCTCAACTTCATAAATGTGGTCGGGCAAATATTCTTCATGGACTTTTTCTTGGACGGGGAATTCTCGACGTATGGACGTGACGTCGTCCGTTTCACCGAAATGGAACCAGAAGAAAGAGAAGACCCGATGGCGCGTGTGTTCCCCAAAGTGACGAAATGCACCTTCCACAAATACGGTCCTTCTGGAACGGTCCAGAAGTTCGACGGCCTGTGCGTGCTGCCTCTGAACATCGTCAACGAGAAAATCTATGTGTTCTTGTGGTTCTGGTTCATAATTCTGTCAGTTCTGAGCGGAATCTCGCTTTTGTACCGAATGGCCGTCGTTGCAAGCCCGCGTGTGCGTTTGTACTTGCTGCGCGCACGCAGCCGCCTCGCTCCCCAGGAGCAAGTCGAGACTGTGGCCCGCAAACTGCAAATCGGCGACTGGTACGTGCTGTATCAACTGGGAAAGAACATCGACCCGCTAATTTACAAGGAGCTGATGGGTGAACTATCTGAAAAGTTTGAAGGGAAGGACACTGTGTAGCTGAAACGGAGATGGTAGTGGACTTTGGTCAGAGTGCCGTGTTGTGATGTGATTGCGGCCCGGCCCGCGGCGGCGGCGGGGCTCCGCTACCTGCCGCGGGCCGGGCGGGGAGCGCCAGGAGCGGCTGCATGCCGACATTCCATACCACGTCCGGGGAACGACCTCCGCCGGGCCACAGTCATTGTATTCCAGAACCGCTTTAACTTGTAACGCTACTGAAATTATCGTAGGTAAAAACTCTTCCAAACGCAATTATTCGACTGATATTTTGTGTGTACACGCGCAAGCATTTAGAGTACGTTTTTGGGGCATGTTTACGTAAAATAGTCGTAGCTGTAGGTAGATCTCGTGCCTTCGTTTTGTAATTGTATTATTTTGTGTGAGTGGAGAGTTCAGGGGACATTCTCATTGTGATATGTAATTATTATTAATCTAAATTAAGTGATTATCGTGTACGAGATGGATTGAGTGGCCGGCTGGCTTATTCCTAAGTTTAGATAGATTATCTAATGTATGTCTTTGTTATCGAATGTTAACTCGATACAGTATTGTATAAAGCAATAATGAACTATTAATTTTAAGAGATCAATTATTCGAATTCGATAGACAATACTGTAATTTTACTGATTGATACTGAAACTTTTTATACTGACGACACAAGTCAATCATGGTTGATATTTTCTGAATATATTTACTGCCACATAATGCTTTTTGTATTATTTCCTGGTTGTTCCTTGAATTTCCTACGAATGTGAATCAGACGAGAGAAATCTCAAACAAAAGATAAAGAATGCTTTGTTTACCGTGAATGCGCTTTGATACCAGTGGCGCCATCTATGTTCAGTGACCGGTACTATTTAGAAAGTGCCATCTAGCGAACTGCATTCAAATATTGTATGTAATGTAACCCTTTCGATTAATTCGAGTCCCTGGCATCGGCCCTGTATTTTTCAAATACCTATGAAATTTTCCTAGTTTTTTTTTAAATGAACAGATTGTCATTTGTTTGGTTTTCGACGCATGACAAGTGAATACCTAAATCAACAACCAACCACTCTACAAAAATGGCAATATAAGTCCAGGTAGGTAAGTACCTACAACTAATTTTAAAGTATATTTTGCATTTTGTCAAACAAAATAATTAAGTACGAAAGGCCTTTCTACAGTCTCTTTGTCCATTCAAGTCACCGAGGCAGGTAAAACAGACCAGTTCTAAGAACCTCATTGTTTACCAAGACGAACCAATAGCCAATGGTAAATACACTAAAAACTAGTTGCACAGAACGCAATTAAATCTAACTCTTCGTTAAAACTATAGCTGACTCTATCATACTCAAATATCAGAGAAAGACGGAATGTTATAGGACTATTAACTTTAAAAAGTTTCCTGCAACGGAGGTTGGTTTCAAACTCAGTAAATGAATTAAGTTGAACCCCGGTCGTTTAGCGAACCAATACAAATGAGGTTTCTTATAATCTCGTGTAGGTAAAGTCTTCACAGGCTGAATGGAAATTGGTCGTTGCCGTGAGAAACTATTTAAATAAAAAGAAGAGTTATTTGTTGTCAATGCATGGCCGTTGCAAGAATAACATTGTCCTTTCGTGTGAAACAATTGGATGAGTAATAAAATAATGTTTTAGTTTTTAATACCTACCTACCTTCTTTTATTAGGAGCATTAAATAAATAAATAAATAAATAAATAAATAAATAAAGTCTAATGTTTTATCTAAAAACTGTGCTTTGCGGACTGCATAATTTACCTATGTACATATCTACCTACCTTACTGTATGGCACTGACTTACCAATTCTGTAGCTAGTACCTAGACAAGGCTTAAGGTCTATCTACACATATCCGTATATATAAGTCGTTATGACAACGTGTCCGGGACGTGTCAGGGAAAAAATAAAATTCCATACATTTTCTATGGATTCGTTCACACACGTTGTCATGACGACGTATTGTTATCCCTCCGGACGGGCCACGGCCCGGACACGTCCCGGGCACGGCCCGGATCTATGTAGATAGACCTTTATAGGTAGATACCTATTCTGGGAAAAAAATCACGCCATCTTTTAAACCAGAGTTTCACCGACTGATCCGTTATGCTTGACAAACAAGTACTTACTACCTACAGTGAAACTCCTGACTTTACTTCAATTTGTTCATGGGATGATAATACCATCTTAATTTTTTGTTCTATTTTTTTTAACGTTCTAAAAGTGTTCTCATTTCGAATAAAAATCTTTTGACTTTAATACCGGTTAGCCCTATTAAAAAAAAGAAAACGCCGCAATAGGTACCTATGTAAAAGAAATATAACGGTTTTTTCTACAAATGTTAATTTAATCAATGTATTGAGGCCATATTTATAGTACCTACCTATAAATAGTTCGTTGTCCACTGATGGCGACCATACGACAACTGATTGCCGACAGATGCTGTCGTTAATAAAACTTTATGTGACACGATTCAAATAAACACGTAGTGAAGCTATAAACTTAGGACAAACCTATAAACTGAGGATCATTTTATTTTTGGAAGCAATTAATGTGTAGGTAAAAAAATGCTTCCGAGTTCAGTATATCTTTCTTCTCGTTTTAGGTACCTACTATCACAGATAACAAAATACTAGCAAATTCTGTTATTTATTACTACCTACTGTTACAATCAAAGATCAAACTATCAAACTCAACTTTTAAATAAGTATTTATTCTATCGATCATACTAAGTACTATTATAGGGTCAACGAGAGAATGCGTTCCTGACAGGTGGTGATTGACTTGCCGATATAACTTTGAGGCGGCTCTCAATTTACGATAAAAAAATGTTTTTGTCTATACGCCCAATTAACAAGTAACAAGCTATAAAAACTACATTATTATGTCAAATTATGAACAATCACGGTAAATTTGCAAAAAGTTAAGAAAACAATAATTTTCAAAAAATATACTGCGCTGCTACAAGGTTTTGGCAGCCATTAATTTTTTTAGTGATGTGACAAAAATTGCGGTCAAAATTAACGAAAAGTAACGATTAACGGCTATGTCTATCAAATTAATAGTTTAAAAAAATAAAAAACGCGCTTTTAGCACGCAGTAAAAATTATAAAATAATAAGGATATTTTGGACATTCGAAAGAAATCGTGGAGCGTTTATAAGTATGTATAATCCTTTCTCTTTTTGGACAAAACGCTCCACGTTTTCTTCCGAAAGCCCGAAATGTATTATTATTTTTAGTGCGTGCAGTTATTTTCGAAATCTGTTTTTTTTTGCTAGAACTGGCCGAAAATATGTTATCTAATCTTGTTTATGTAGTGTAGAGCGTGCTAAAATATTATACATACATACATACCTACTCTCGAAAAACATAACTCTCCTTCTGATTTGGCGCAGTCGGGTAAAAATTGCAAACGGGAATAACGAACCACATTGTGATATTAATTTCTAGTAGGTAATAAAAAATATAAGTTACGTAAGGTTACATCACTAGTCACATGTGTCAGGAACGCATTCTCTCGTTGACCCTATAATAATATTATAAATGTCAATGTTTGTGCCGATATCACAGACATTACAAATTAATGCGATAGTTGGATGTAGGTAGGTATGTGAAAATGTTTATCTCTTTCACGCTAAAACTAATGAACATATCTTGATGCTACTTGGCAATTTTATAGGTTATTTACCGCAAGATATGACGATAAATGATATATTTGTTTTGCAAGTTTCATACTTTTATTTTAATTATATTTTGTTGGAACTTGGCGATATTCTAGCTTATACATCAAAATAACACATAGATCACATTATTTTAAGACATCAAGACCTTTTTTCCAAAATATTACGAGAATTACATACGAAGTCGATTTAGGTACTTAGGTACAAAATATCTAAGGTATGTTCTAACCTAGCCTATATACAAGACACTAGTTTACAAACGCAAGTTATAACACCACCTGCAGGCTGCAGTTAAATGCATAAACTGCAACCTTACTTATCAACGCATGCAGTTGCTACGTGCCAGCTTGTTAAACAATCACTGTTGACATTACTTTGTGATACACACACATGATTCGTTTTAAAGCTATGTTTGTATAGGTTATACTTCTGACATTAATATGAAAGATACAGAAGGGCGATAAAGAATGCACATCGATCTTTGGATGCATGTGACGATGTTTGTTACTCTTTCACGCAAAAACCACTGAACAGATTTTAATGAAACTTTGTAATATTGTAGCTTTCACTAAAGAATTACGCATAATCATAGCTGGGCACCGTTAATCAAATAGTTAACTTCGTTAATCGTTAATCCGCTACAAAAAAAGTTAGCTTCGTTAAACGTTAAAGCGTTACTTTTCGGAAGAATTAACGCAAGTTAAAGTTAATCGTTAATCCGTTAACTATGTGTAAAATTGCATTTTTATATTGTTGCGTTAGTGAACTTATAAAACCTGTTGGTTGGTTTAGGTTCAGGAAGTTAACAGGTTAGGAACAAAACAAAATACTTGTATAATTCAAATAAATGTGTAATTTTCGCGCCTCGTCCCGCGGAGCCGTGCGGTAAATAGTAGGCATTGGATTAACGATTAGCGGACTTCTGCATAATTAACGGAAGTTAACATGTCCGTTAACATTTTTTAAAGTTAACTTAAAAGTTAATCCGCTAATCAAAATGTTAACTTCGTTAATTAACGATTAACGGATTAACGAGTTAATGCCCAGCTATGCGCATAATAATATGCTAATAAAACTAGGTACACATCCTAGTTATGTATTTTAAATGTAAATGTTTGTGCGGATGGATGGATGTTTGTTACTCTTTCACGCAAAAACTACTGAACATATTTTTTTGAAATTTGGCAATATTGCAGCTTATTTAAATAAATAACACAAAGGCATATTATAATATGCTTTTTCCAAGATACGGCGATAAATGCGTGTGAAGTCGCGGGCAGCCTCTAGTAAACTATATTAAACTAGCTGTCCCGGCGAACTTCGTCCCGCCTTAGAATGAACTTTATTGTGTAGGAATAAAGTTCAAATTGACTCTACATTTTAGTAAGAAAACATTTGTATGGGAAAAAGAAAAGGTCTGTTTGAGGGCTTTCCCGGCAAATATTCGAATTTTTCTCACCGTAAGAACCATCCTTGGACTTCAATGAACATTTTAAAAAAAGAATTAGCGAAATCGGTCCAGCCGTTCAGGCGTGATGCCGTGACAACGGAAAACGGGTTTCATTTTTATATATATAGATTGAGATATCATGCCAATTTTCCAAGATAATAATATGTCGATTTAAATGCGTTCGAAGCATGGTACGAAGTCGCGGAAAGCCTATAATATTTGACAAAGATTTGCCAAAGGTTACGTCAATCATAATCTCTTGTAATTTACAAAGATATGTCTCAGATCTCACGGAATAAAGGCGTTTGTTAAATGTGCACGTCATGTCACTTGATCACTTCTCATAATTGTTTCGATTAACAGCACGTGACGTAGATTAACTGACTAAGGATGTTCAAGTAGGTACAAAGGTTATGGAATTTGAGACGTTATTGTTGCTGTCTGACGCTGAAATGATACTTTTGAACCAGCAAAATACATGGCCTGATTTACGTTAGCTATCTACCTATTGCTAAGGAGCAATAGGGATGATGACTACTTACATTCAAAAAAATAATTAGTCCATCTTTTAGGCTATTAAAAAATATTTGAAACACATTTTTTACCTGATCAAATACATAAATAAATACAAAGATACAGAGCATCAAAGTAACGGAGTGGGGGGTATTGACGTCACTCCTAAGTAAAAATCGTACTAAGGCGTGACGTCAGGAGCAGCTTTAACCCAGTGTATCTTTGTCATTTTTAATTTAAGAGAAAAAAGAAAAAATACGTGTCGAATATTTTAAAATAATCTATGTGATGGTCAAATTTTTTTTATTATTATTCATCATGCCCATTTTAGTAGAAGAGTATTTTAATAGGTAAATGCAACTTGAACAGCAAGTTCTATGGTGCTACCACAGGGCCCGTATTCTTCTAATTACCAAATGAAAAATGGTGTCTCTCTAGAATGTGAATTGTATGAAATGACACATTTTGGTATTCTCTTAACAGATAAGTTGACAGTGGACAGCGATCGGCCGTACATTTTATTACTTTACGCTTTATTCGGTATTCTACTCCGCAATGTCACATGAGTGGCAGTTCCAAACGGTATTCTCTTCGCTATTTGACAATTGTTCTCTAATGGCATTTCGTTCGGTCGTCCGTCGTTCAGTCGTTCAGTCGTTTGGTCACCCAAACACTATTTCGGTGTTTTTTCGAAAATTAACGTTCAATTTATGCAAAAAATGCATGTAAATCTTATAGAAATAAATATTCTGTATTTTAAAGTATGTCTAAGCTTATTCTAGGTCGAAAAAAATCTATCAATCGGTTGATCAATTTCTTCGAACAATAATTTTATTAAATATTGGCAACATTGACAACTAAATCATTCGCAAAGACAAATGAATGACAAAGCCCTCTAGAGACTACTAATCGACTATTTCGTGGCACATAAGAGAATACCAAATTTGTGACCTATTGCTGTAGAATGTTAATCTGTTGGCTATAGTTAGGTCGCTTAACTTAATTTAACAGAATTGCTACCCAGGTGCTAAATTTCTATTGTATAATTCTGTTTTTCTTTTGTGCTTTTTAATTATTTTTTTGTTTTTATTGTCGTTGTAATTTGTGATGTATTGTGTATGTTGAATAAATGTTGTCAACAGTCTGTCCAAAAAGAGTAGAAATTAAAAAGTGGTAACACCGTAGTGTCGTCTCGTTTTTGTTAATTTGATTTGAAAGGGACGAAGCTACAGTGTAGCCACTTTTTAATTTCTATTTTGGACAGACTATACCTACTTACATCTTTATTTTTATGTAGACTCATACTTAAGCATACAAAGCTAAATACAAAGTTACTTTAATTTAGTGAACGATATAAAAGGATATGCATATAGGTACTCGTGATAACAAACAACTTTTTCATTAAGTTCGAAATCATTAAAAAAAATTGCTCTCCCATACATTTATTTATCAGCTGATCAATTTTGTATGGGGAGTTTATTTATTTATTATTTATTTATTTATTTACATACATACATATCCGTCACGCCTTTTCTTCCTTGTGAATTTGCATGTTTCAACTAAAATAAAAAAATATTTTTCGTTTCTTTTAGAAATATGCTGTGTACCTTTTGTATAACTTCTATTTTATTTATTTATTTATTTAACAGTTTATTGTAAGATGATAGTACATAGAGACAGAAAAAAAAGAGAAGTTATACAAAAGGTACAGCATATTTCTAAAAGAAATTTCTTCCTGCAGACCCCACAAAGAGAGAAGTGATAGCATGAAGGCAGGATAGTCACTACAATAAACAATAAATATATAAGTATAAACCTACACATATATATTCGATAAATACACATACATAAATATTATAATTTATATAAATATATATATCTATTGTATTCTCTATGATAAGGAAAGTTAGTGCTCTTTAACTTTCCGTTTGAAAATGTGGAGAGAGTGAGTGTCACGTATAGTGTGTGGCAATGAATTCCACAGCCGGACTGCACGAACGGAAAAGGAATAAGAGTAAGAATCAGAAGAGTGAGACGGGAAATCAAGAAGGGATCTTAGATGAGAGCGACAGGGCCTATCAGGTTGATAGGTGAACCTGAAACGCTCGCGGAGGTAGGAAGGAGCAGCAGGATTATGAAGGGTTTGAAATAAGAAGTTAAGGATATGAGCATTCCTTCTGAGACGGATCGGAAGCCACTTGAGTTGGGCACGAAAACCAGAGACATGGTCAAACTTGCGCAGACCAAAAATGAATCTTATGCAAAGATTTTGAAGCCGCTCAAGTTTATTTAGAAGTTCTTCGGACACGTCTAGGTAGCAACAATCCGCGTAGTCGAGAAGAGGTAAAAGAAGAGTTTGGGCTAGATGGATTTTGGTCTTCAGAGGCAAGAAATTTTGGAGACGTTTAAGTGAGTGAAAGGAGTAGTAAATTTTCTTAATATCCTCATTGACCTGAGGGGCCCAAGACAAATGATTGTCGAGTATCAAACCTAGGCTTTTGACAGTAGACGCAAACTTAATATCGATGTCATTGTACGTAACTGGTGTGATAGAGGCGAAATCAATGCGTTGATACCAATATTTACTGCCAATGACTATCACTTGCGATTTGCTACTTTCTTCTCTTTTTTTCTGTCTCTATGTACTATCATCTTACAATAAACTGTTAAATAAATAAATAAAAAAAGTAAGTACCTCTAAAACCTACGTAACTTCATTCATACAAATACGAATTGTAAGTAAATTGTGATAGGAAGCAAATTACACTGGCAATTACTTAGAAGGTCAGCTTTAATTGATAATAATGCTTCCGTTCCTAACCTAAACACATTGAGTACTCTTATGTAATTTAATGGGTGGCTGGGTTACACGGTTACACCATGTGTGGTATTTTAGTGTGACCTTAACTTTGAGTAGGTAGTTACTTAACTTTTTTTTGAAAGGGAATAAGAGGGATGACGCGGGATATTCGGCCATACTGATTTAGATTGAATATACATAGTTGTACAGCAGAATTAGTAGGTAGGCACAGGCAAGTTTCCGTGAAGGTTTCCGTAGAGTGCGTTTCACGAAAGAAGTCCCCCGGATATTTTTGGAACTAAATTTGACAGGTCTATTTTCCCTATTTTCCCTGATCTTTTCCCTGATAGTAGGTAGAAAACCCTTTAATAATCTTGATAAAAATGCACTTTTTACGTAACTGAAATATAGGAAAATAGACATTTTTATCAAAGTTTATACTAACCTGCACATGGGCACAAATGTTAATATACATAGTATACTTAGGTAAATTTTGCTCTGATAAATGTCAACATTGTCAATTTTGATACGCTATAGGTACAGCAGCGCCGCGGCTAGGGGACTTCTTTCGTGAAATGGAATCTACTGGAAATATTCCCTCCCTTCCTGAGTGTTGCCCTGCTTGACAATCTTTTGTTTCCCGTGTTTCCCACAAAAATATGCAGATAATAAACTTACTTTGATCTTTTTGTCTTAGGATACTACTTATCTATCAACCAAAAAGAATAGACATTGGTAAATGAAATTGATGTCATTGTAATCTACAGTAATCTATAGGCATAGGCACATATGAAGGATGTAGGTCAACGTGAGGTCAACCCACTGCAAGTTGCAGCAGCTTTCATACGGCGTCTGTGGGTCAACCTCTCAGAACAATAACTTGTTCCGAGGTCAACCTAGTAGGTACCTAGGAACCTGAAACTCTGAAACTACGAGTAAGTACGTACCTATACAAACTTTTTTAAATAAGAAGTTCTACTAATAGCTTTTTACATTCATACCTAGAACCTACAATCCTCAATTACTATGTTAAACTGAGATAAAACCGCCGATACGAGGTAAAATTATCAGATTTGTATTTATCACCCGCATTTAGGTGCTGGCTAAGTGCGAAATTATCCAATTGAAGAGTTACCTACCGGCACCTAAAGTCACCTTCGCAATAAAGCGGGCCTTGATCTGAAGATGAGCTAGAGTTAAGTGAATTTCATGGGTTATTTAGGTAGTACAAAAACCCTTATTATGTGTTTGAGCGCCTAAGTATCTGCCCGCAAGATGCGTATAATGTAGGTAGATAGGTGCTAGTACTGCGGAGTTGATGTAGATACCTTATCTCCAAAGTTATGCTCTGTATTTTAATTATCATTACAATAGGTACTAAATAAGCAATCACCAAAGAAACTTTGCTTTGCATTTTTTTTATGGTTGGATGTCTACTCTTGAGTTCTTGCCTTTCTTTCTAAAAATTGCTTACTTTCGTTTATGTCCCGATTCACGCAGTGATATTTTAGATACAAGCTCATTTAATGCCCAAATTATTCGGAAAAATAAATAAATTTATTTCTCCTGATGAAACAGGTACTTAATTCTAATAAACAATTAACTAATGTAAGTACTAAACTCGTATATTTTTTATTGTTTACAAAAATGTTCTAAGCTTAAAAAACAAAGTCATAAATCGGAACGTTTATGTGTTTATTTTGAACGACAGCGGGGCACGGTACATTTTGTTTGTGAGTCAAGCTCTTAAAATCATACGAAAACTTGTGTTGTGAAAGACATTGAATCTAAACATTGACAAAACAGACGTACAACGTAATAATAATGTAATGGAATTAGTGAATTTAGATTTTAAAAAATCCACATTAGAAACTTAATAAATATAGCTGATACATAAATAGTGCAAACGAATCGCGCTTGAAAATTCGTCATTTCCGTTTAGTTGTGTCACATTGACATTTTGTTTGACGTTGACATTTGTCGCACAGCCAGCCAGCCAGCGTCAGTCAGCCAGTCGCCGCTTCGCTTCGCTAGTTCTAGTTTATTTTATTTCAATCACGATTATTTAAGCGTGTCATTAAAAATAGATAAAAATCTTTTAAGTAAAATCACCGGTCTTTGATTTAAAATGAAGTAAATGAAGAATATATCTGAGACCACTGCGATGGAAACGGATGAAGCTAAAGACAGTCCCACCGGCGATGTATTCGTCCATCGGCTCAAAGAGTTGTCTGAGGAAGAGAAACGACAACTTGAAGCTCAAAACTCGAGGTTGATACCAGAATCTAAAGCTGCTAGGCTTGAGAGAGAAGCTAAAAGGCACTGGGACATATTTTACAAGCGAAACGAGACCAAGTTTTTCCGTGACCGCCACTGGACGACACGTGAGTTTCAAGAGCTGATAAACTTTGATCCTGAACAAAATATCGTGTTCCTCGAGCTTGGTTGCGGCGTCGGGAACATGGTATTTCCTCTCGTCGAGGAAGGGTTTTCGAATTTTTACTTCTACGCGTGTGATTTTTCACCACGTGCGGTCGAGTTTGTAAAAGCGAATAAACTTTACAATGAAAATAAAATGAAGGCATTTTGCGCTGATTTGACGACGGATGACTTGTTCGAGAATATTCCAGAAGGAAGCGTAGATTTGGCTAGTTTGATTTTTGTTTTATCGGCGATACAACCGGCCTCGTGGGCACAGGTAGCGCGAGTTGCGTTCTGCGCGCTTCGCCCTGGCGGCATTTTGTTATTCCGAGACTACGGGCGGTACGACATGGCTCAACTACGCTTTAAACCTGGTCATAAGATAGCTGAGAACTTCTACATGCGGCAGGATGGCACAAGGAGTTACTATTTCACTGAGGAAGAACTAGAAAAGCTATTCACTGACGCTGGCTTCGAGGTTATAGTAAATTCCTATGTCCAACGACGCACTGTTAATTTCAAAGAAGGAATCGACGTTCCTAGGATCTTTGTGCAAGGGAAATATAGAAAACCTGCTTGATTTGGTAAGAATTTCATCCATTTAAATATCTATTCTGTTCCTAAGTCTTATTCACATGATGATAAGTGCTAACCATTGAATACCGTGATTTGCATGTATATTAGCTCTAGCTGAACAAACAACTGTAAAACGCCTTCATTTATATTAAATTATATGTCACTAACAATAAAATTTATTGTTTCAGAGCCAGAAAAAATTGGAAATTGTTTGAAATCAACATGACTGTTGAAATGAAGGATCTATAAATCTAAGCAAAGACATTGGGTAAGAATTTATTTTAGATTCAATAAGGTCATTCCTTTGCCAAATGTTCAGTTGCTATAATTTAAATTTAATTTAATAAAGTCACGGAAAAAAATCATTAAGTGCTAACACTGGCATTACTCAAACTTAGAAAAAGACATATTTATTTGATAAATATGCAATTTCTACAAAAATTACTAATCTGAACATTGTTATAGCTGATTGTATATTGTAACTGAACATTTGGCTCCAATTTCATTTATTATCTTTTATTTAACAATTTTATTTTGTAATGATGACATCGCAGTGCAGCAGAAAACCTCTGGTTGTCTCTTAACTGGTATATCTTTAGAATAGGGACCTTTTTGGACTTAAATTCATATGGTAATTAACTAATTTCTTATACATTTTCTAAATTCTTAGCTTAGGGCCACCAGTTTTGAGAGCTGATGCAAAACTTAAAGCTTTTTAAGCTGTCTGAACCATTTCTTCACAAAGTACATGAAATCATGTGCAAATGGAAGACTGAATTGAGTCTTATTAACACATGGTATGGTGTATTTTGATTTTGAACTAATTTCTTTAGGTGAGATGTACTATGATGAAGAATTTAATGTTTTTCGTTTTGTTCTAGGTATGATGGATTTTGGAGTATCTTGCAAATGGTAAGTTTTCAATTTTATTTGTAGATAGTATCATGTAACTAATTTCTGATTTGCAATAAATAATTTCTGATTTCTGTTATCTGGAAAATAAAAAACAGCGCCATTGACAATACTTTTAAAATTGAATTTTATCTTGAAAAAACCAATCAACTATGAACTTTTTTTTCTTTGTTTTTCATGCAATCTAGTGCAGCTCTCATTTATAAAGAGTTAGTTAGCTTGCTGGATTAAACCAAACACTACAAATTGTATACAAGCTACCTTTTTGATAAATCTATTTTTTAGGGTTCCGTACCCAAAGGGTGAAAACGGGACCCTATTACTTGGCTGTCCGTCTGTCTGTCCGTCCATCCATCTGTCACCAGGCTGTATCTCATGAACCATTATAGCCAGAGCTTTGAAATTTTCACAGTTGATTACCATTGCCACTATAACAACAAATACTAAAAATTTTATAATAATAATTAAAGGGGGTTCCCATACAAAAAACGTGATTTTTTGCTCGATATGAATAGTGAAAGGTTCAGAACCCTTCCTGTGTGAGTCCGACTCGCACTTGGCCGGTTTTTTTGTTGAGGTTTCAACCACTTTAAAATAAATGGCTATGCCAATCTCAGGGGAGGATTTAATTTACAAGCTAGCTTTAAACCTAGAACTACCTAAATCTATTAATTTCCTAAATAAATGCTTTCTTATGATGAAAAATACCTAGATAACTGAACACTTTGATGTTTATGAGTTTAAAATGTCTTTCGCTCCTATCTGACAACACCTTTGTCTATTTACAAATATAATTAAGTTGAATAGTACGCTAAATGCAGATTTTTCCTTACAGGTTGGATGGCAGAAGAAAAAGTGAAGGAAGGAGAACTGGCTTGTTTTGGTAAGTATTTAGACAGCTCCATACCATGCAGAGTTATTGTACACAAACTAGCTTTAACATCTTGCAGTCTTCATTAACTTAATTTTAAAAAAAAACCTCTACGTCTACGGAGCTTTTTAGAAAATACATACGAGTCATACAGACATAGAAAACAAAAAATGTCTCTCCTGTTACCGAAAGTTAAGGACACTGGGAGCTAATTTCTCAACCTAATGCATAATCTGTGCCCGATGTAGTTTTGGTCTGTATAAACATTTTGAGGATTAGATGCTCTAGTATCCTTAATTATCAGGAACAGGAAAGACAATTTTGAACAATTCTGTGTATGACTCATACATACATATCTGCCACGCCTCTCCCATCGCGATGGTCAGGGACCTCCCTCCACTTGCTACGATCCAAACACACTTCATCCACATTCATCCAGCTAGCATTACTCCCTACAGTTATAGCTATTAGTTTTATAATAAGATGATTTCTTATGATGAAAAATACCTAGATAACTGAACAAATTGATGTTTATGAGTTTTAAATGTCTTTCGCTCCTATCTGACAATACTTTTGTCTATTTACAACCATTATTAAATTGAATAGTTTGCTTAACTGCTGTTTTTTATTTACAGGTTGCAGAATGAAATATAAGGAAAGGGCATTAAAGGCATATTTTGGTAAGTGTTTAAACAGCTATGTAATATTCAGAGTTAGGATTATAATTGTCTTTACTGTTCCTAATGGTTAAGAATATTGGTTTATTCAATGAATCTTTAAAAGGTTATACATGCTAACATTACATTTGATATAACTTATGAGGCTATACTCACAAGTTTTAAAGAGCATCCACTAAATGGCATCGAACATATTTGTATGGAGCCTGGTATAGTAAAAAAAAACGGTATCACTTACACTCAACATCATGAACGAACTCAACAATGAAAAAACTTTGAAAATTGTTACACGCGAACATTTTCAAAGTTCTATATCTCCGAAAGAATATTACTTTCGACATTTGTCCAAAATACTATCGTTTTATAAAATGTTTCTCTATCGATTGACGTAAGCTTCATCAGTGGCCGCCAACTTTTTTCTCTCCATATTAGCTCGAATAGGGGATGTTGAGTTTAATTGATACCGTTTTTGTTACTATACCAGGCTCCATACAAATATGTTCGATGACATTTAGTATTCTATCTTTTAGAGACTGAATAGGCAATGTCTTTTTATCTGTGTTACCAACATGGTAATATTAACAAAAAAATATATTATTTTATTTCAAATGATGATTTTAGATAGGGACATCTGAATCTAATGCTGTTAACATAACTATCCCTACTGATTATATCTTTTTGATGTATATACCTACTTAATATTATTGCAGAAAAATAATTTTAGTTTATTTTTTTATAGATGAGATGCGGTTGTCTGCCTAAAGAAACACTTTATGGTGTATTAATTAATATGGTAAGGAGATTTTCTTTTTAAAAAGTGAGTTAAAATAGCATTATGAAAATATAACTTAGCTCCACATAAACTAAGGGCCGGCGAACACCTGACGGAGCGCAGCGCAAAGCATTTTTGATTGTCATATTATTATCGACATTGTTCTCATTAGAATAGAATTCAAAATCAGTTCAAACAACAAATGAGCATCGAAGCAACTACATGCGCTCCGTCAAGTGTGCGCCGGCCCTATATGTGCCACTATAATGATGATTTTAGATAGGGACATCTGAATCTGATGCTGTTAACATAACTATCCCTACTGATTACTTGCAAAATATAAAATTAATTGTAAGAATTCAATTCAAATTTTCTAATATTACTTTTCTTCTTTATAGGTATTTGAAACTATCATGCTAAGAAAACTAATTACAATTTAAAAGGTAAGGTTATAACATCATAATTAAATTAAAAACTATTTACAATAAATTCTTTTAAACTAATCTTAAATCCCTACTTACTTAATCTAAACCTACTTTGAAAGTACCCGATGCAAACGTACCCATGATGCTTGCTGTACGTTGCATCAGGTACGATTTACAGCGGGGGTCGGCCCCTTGATTTCTGACACGTCGCCCCAACTCCTTAAACTAATATAACTGGCAATGATTGTGCCAATTGATGGATGTGAGGATATTAGTCTTTCACCCAAAAACCACTTAACAGGTTTTAATGAAACTTCACAATAAAATGATGACCAGACCTTCAGGTCTCCCTCAACAGAGCGAACCCATAAAACCATGTTGACCAACATTCACGTCTGATTTGTCAAAAACTAAAATTCTAGAATTTATATTTTGGATACCATTCTAATAAAATTTATCTTTTGTTTTAGGAACCTATACTGTGTCAAATTGATGAAAATCTATTGAGCAACTGTATTTTTGAATGAAAAGGTAAGAAAATTGTTAAGTTCATAAAATTCTTTTTAGAATTAGCTACAAAATTTTCTTGCCTTTGCTGTTTCTAAACATTTTGGATATTTGAGGACTAAAAGATAGAGGCGAAAACAATATCAATGGATCTACAGACGTGAGAATGTTTGTTACTATTTCACGCAAAAAAACTACATAACAGATTTTTGTGAAACTTTGCAATAGGTACTGTAAATTACAAATCAGTATAGCACATTAAGTTTTTGCAATATGACATATTATGACGATAATACAATACAATACAAATATTCTTTATTGCACACAAGGATGTAAGGTACAGACACAAACAAGAATATAAGAAGCAACAGGCGGCCTTATTGCTAGGTAGCAATATCTTCCAGGCAGCCTTAGGGTAGGAAATAGCGAGAAATAGATAAATGCGTACGAAGGCAGCCTCTAATAACTTATTGTTATATAACTTATTCTTATTACTAATAAGTAGAGAAACTAGCATCCAATATCCTCAATTTCAGTAACAGAAGAGACAATTTTATTTTTCATGTTTCTAAACCCTTCAAATGATGACCAGACCTTCAGGTCTCCCTCAACAGAGCGAACCCATACAACCATGTTGACCAACATTCACGTCTGATCTATTAATTAAGTCAAAATGTATCTTTTTATTGACTGGATATGTTTCATAATTCTTTTTTTATTGTTATAGATGTTTTATGGCTGTTGGAAATTAAGATTATATTAAAGGTTAGTACCTATTGTTATTTTTATACATTTTAAGTTGCTTGTTTGTGAATTTGTAATATTAAAATAAAGGTTGAGAAAAAATCTAGTGATATTTTGCTTGATGTGGCAATATGATTATTTATTCTAAAAGAAATAATTGGCTAAATGCTCTTGTAGTCATAAGTATGGTTACGAAAGTAGGTGCAATGGCAGAAGTCTGTCTTTACTTAGATTATATTAACAAAGAGTCTCAATAAAATTTAATAAATACCTAACTAAAATATTCACTAAAGTCGAATGGGAATAAAAAAAAAAGAAACTAACAGATAATTTTGATATCACAAAATACAGTTCTTCGTAAGACTTGCCCAGCAACAAAATTACGTACATAATATCCATCAAGCCACTCTCCCATCATAATAAGCAGAGATCACTCCAATTGCCACATTTTCCAAATGATGACCAGACCTTCAGGTCTCCCTCAACAGAGCGAACCCATACAACCATGTTGACCAACTTTCACGTCTGATTTATTTCCAATACATACCTACCTTGTACTGTTTCACTAGAAACTTCTTATAAAATCTTTTTTGGTCATTACAGGTACTGCTTTCGCTGGAAATGCAAGTTTCATTGGATTATCCTTAAAAGGTATGTAAAGAATAATTCACAAATAATTTTATGTCCATACAGAATTTAAAAAAAAAACTTTTCTCTGGCCATTAGGGCGTAATTACGCGTGAAAACGATAAACTTATTTCAAAGTTTGTATAATAAGGGCTTGTATCACCAACTATCGATAAAATTTATCTGACAGATAAAACTATGTCTTTTAAGACAGTGACAGGTATAAAATATCTGACAGATTAATTTTATCCGTAGGTGATGGAACAGGCTAAGCTTACTAAATAATAAAAAAACATAATGTTCATGATGATACTATACATTTTACCATCTTTCGGGGCTGAAAGATCTTGCTGATAGAATTATTACTGATGATTATAACATTCCTTTGAGAATCTCGTTGAATTTTCATCGTTTTTTCACATAGAGGTCTTGTTGTTACAGATGATGGATACCAAGAAGCAAGATTGCTGTTATAGTCCATATTAAGGTGTTATTAAAGTAAGTAATAAATAACTTAACAGTTGTATGTTTATTACCAAATCTTCACTATTTCATATGTCGGTGCCAGCAATTCATTCAATTTGAGAAATTGAGACTCGCGTCGCACAAAACAAATAATTACTAAGTAGTCTTTGTTTTGTTTGTCGGACCACGCAATAGGCCTTCCAACAAGGTAGACTGACGATTTGGTTAAAGTCGCTGGAAGCCGTTGGATGTGGGCAGCGCAAGACTGGTCGTTGTGGAGATCCATGGGGAAGGCTTTTGTACAGCAGTGGACATCCATAAGCTGATATGATGAGTCTTTGTTTTAACTATGACATTTTCAGCTATAGATTTAATTGATCTTTAAATTTAATTTAACTAACTTTAATGCAATGTTTTATTGTAAATATGTTCATGATGATACTATACATTTTACCATCTTTCGGGGCTGAAAGCTCTTGCTGATAAAACTACCACTGATTTTAAAATTTAAATTAGTATTTTTGCATTGATTATAAGAAATATTCACTAATATAAGTTTAATATTGTTACAGATATTTGAAAACATAGGCAGCAATGAAATAATAGTTGTAAAGAGCAAGACAATATTTGACAAGACAATCAAAGTAAGTTAAGTTTAATTAAAACTCAAGACAAAAGCCAGCGAGCGAGAGAGAGAGAGCCAGTTTGGGCATTATTTCATTTCTTTCATACTTGTCTACGTCAGCGACGCAAATGTGTATAGGTATTAGATTAGGTATGTCTCCACCAGTGCCCTTTTACGTTCATTCAACGACAGCAGAGTTCGGCGTAAGCGGTCGCCGTGACAGAAATCGGTCGGATTCATTCATTCATTTACCTTCATCTTGTGTTTTCATTTGACGCATGCCCGAAAAACATGCAATCGAAAAGCATTTTCGGGCATGAGTCAATTAAACGTGAAAGCGCGCCGTTGGACACATACCTCATAACGAGTGATCTGGCTCGCTCTCTTGCTGGCTGTGTCTACAAACATCTTGTCAGCTCTTTCTCCCGCGTGTGGTTTCTATCACACGCTCTCCGAGCTAGACAAAGATAGATGTAGTTAAAACTGCTGAGGACAGTGCCTTGTCGCTGCCTCAGTTATATAAACTCACTACATTTTCTACAAGTAAAAAAGTAGTATAATTTTCTGATGGGAAAATAATTTAGATATCAATTTTCTATGGTTAGGATAGGAAGATGGTTTTGATAGGAAAAATGAAGTGTTTTATTCAAAAATAGGCAAAATTCATTACACTTTTTTGATGTCACTTTTTTTTTATCTAAAACTACTGCCGGTTCACTACCTGTATAGCCGATACGATACGATAGGAAAATAGTTCACACGGACTAATTTAATTACTATAGAAGGTTGCACTAATTTGATTTTAAAACAATCAATTTTACAAAATGATTTAAAAATTTTACAAAAAATAGCCGTACCAAGTAAATTTTTTTAAGAAAAAATCTTTATAGTAAGTTTTAGAAAGGCTGGATTTAAAAAAAAACTGTTGGGGAGGGTAGTGTTTGGGTAAAATTAAGTGATTAGAATTAAGCAAGCCGTACTTAATTATAGATTCTTTTACCATGCCTTCTAAATTTTTCAAAAATAAAGTGCAAGTAGTGGTGCGGTTAAATGGGATTGGGATGATTAGCCTTCCTTCACGCTTTGAGACGTTGAGCGAGGAAGATATTATATATTTAAAATCCGGAAATATCTACCTCATAAATGAGGACCAACGGGGAAGTCGTGGCGATTGACTTTCAAAGAAAAGAATATAGCATCCAACCAAATTTAAATTTGACTTATGTGAGTTTTAGTGATTAGCATAAATAAAAAGTACCTACATATTTCATGTGTATTAAACAATGATTTTATTTTTCAGGTCCTTAACAATGGTAACTAAAAATATAAATAAAATAATAAAATGTTTGGAGCAACCGGAAGCAGCAGCAGCAGCGACAATCAGGAGGGTTGTTGCGCCCAAGTTATCGCACTACTGCAATCAGGACTCAGTGTGATGTTGCTCGGCAATTGCACTTGAGTCGCTTTTCTGTTCGAAGAGTGTACCAGCGGTTCCTGCAGACCGGTGGCTTTGTCCGAAGGCGTAGGTCTGGTAGAAATCGCTGCACTTCTGCGAGAGATGACCGATTCGTCGTATCGAAGTCTTTGAGAAATCGGTTCTCTAATGCTGTTGAGTTGCAACAGCAGCTTCAAGCAGTTCGTAGAAGGGCCGTGAGTGTCTCTACAGTTAGAAGAAGACTAAAGGAGAGAAATATTGTGGCTAGAAGACCTGCCACGGGTCCAAAATTAACCGCAGCGCATCGGCGAGCACGCCTGCAATTTGCTCGCGCCCACGTCAATTGGACCCTGGACCAATGGAGAGCTGTTCTCTTCTCGGACGAAACGAGAGTGTGCCTTTTCTGCAACGATAGACGCAAAAGAGTATACAGAAGACAATGGGAACGTTTTTCCCAAGCCTGCATCCAAGAGACGGTAGAATACGGGGGCGGTTCCTGCATGTTCTGGGGCGGCATATCTGCCGACGGCAAAACTGAACTTTCTTGCGTCTCTCGGACCGGCGGTGCTCGCGGGCAAGGGTCGATGACTGCTCACCGGTACATCACAGAGATCCTGGAAGAACATGTGGTCCCCTATGCTGGATTTATTGGCGACGGGTTCACATTAATGCACGATAACGCTCGCGCGCACACTGCTGGAATTGTGCAGGGCTACCTTCAAGAGGTTGGGATCCCTGTCATGCAGTGGCCAGCGAGAAGTCCAGATCTGAACCCGATAGAGCACCTCTGGGACCAGCTGAAACGCAAGGTTAGATCCCGTGATCCCGCTCCCGCGACTCTACAGGAGCTCCAAGACGCCGTTATTGAGGAATGGGACAGAATCCCTCAAGAAGAGGTCCTAAAGTTGGTGCGATCCATGAGGGAGCGCATGGAAGACGTCATTAGGGCTAGGGGGGGTAATACTAGGTTTTAGGTTAGTTTTAAGCAACTTTGTTTTGAAAAATTAATCAGATTTTATTAGGGTTTTTAAAGGATTTTTATTGTTTTGTAAATTTTTCTCAGTTCCAATAAAAAACATTGAATGAATTATTGTTTTTGCATTCTCTGTTTCCTTACCTTTCAAATGATACCGAACATATTTAATACAAATACGATTGAAAGATGTTTAAATTAGATTTCTTAAAAGGTGCGATTTTTTTGAAGCCGAGTGTAGATGCGTACAGACGCAAAATGTCTTAAGTATCTCTGTACATACTTAGACATTTTGCGTATGTCATGCCCACTTCTAGGTCAAGTCTTTCACAAATCAAAGAGCACACTGAAACGAAAACCTTTTTCCAAGAAAAACAATGAATAATTCTTATACCAATCTTTATTATCCTTAAATAATTACAAAAAGAACCTCCTTCTGGAAGTTTCCATCTGGTGTCTGCGTCCTGCTATTATCCACTCATAGTCGCCGCGTTTAGAGTCGAAAGTCCCTTGCTGGAGGGATATCAGTTTCAGTGTGAAACGGGGGCCTAGTTCTCGGAGTTTCGCGCGTTTTCCGTCTTGAGTGAATTCGTATCTGAAAATAATTTAAGAGAAAGCATTATGAATATGATAAATGTCAATGTTTGTGACCATGGATGGATGTGGGAATGTTTGTTAGGCCGTGGCCCCAGTAGGCAACCTGTTAGCGGCTGACTAGTTTGCGGCGTATCGATTTAGTACGCCCTTCCATATATTTGAAAAGTAGTGTCCACAGTCAGCTAGTTTTCGCTCACTGTACGCAGTTTGCAGCGTTACGCGCGCTGACTATCTCAGACAGCGGCCGACTCCCACCAAAACCGGTGTATCATTGATTTGAGTTTGCAGCTAACTCAAACAGTTCGCCACAAATTTTCGGCTCACTCAGTCGGCCGCTAACAGTTTGCCTACTGGGGCCACGGCCCACGAAAAAACCACTGAACAGATTTTAATGAAAATACTAAAAATTGTTTTAGTGAAAATAGTAGTTCATTCATACACTAGTCAGAATAATACAGGATTAAATAAGAGCACTTTAAGTTTCCAAAGTATGACAATAAATGCACAAAGTCGCGGCAAGCGCTACAAATTGTAGCGATAAAATATAAAAGGAAGGTAAGTAAATCAAGAAAATAGTAAAAAAATGAATAAAAAGTAAATCTTTTTTAAATTCCACTACATCTATCTATCTATATATATAAAAATGAAACCCGTTTTCCGTTGTCACGGCATCACGCCTGAACGGCTAGACCGATTTCGCTAATTCTTTTTTTGTTCTGTTCGTTATTATCAGGAGAAGGTTCTTACGGTGAGAAAAATTCGAATAATTGCCGGGAAAGCCCTAAAACAGACCTTTTCTTTTTCCCATACAAATGTTTTCTTACTAAAATGTAGAGTCAATTTGAACTTTATTCCCATACAATAAAGTTCATTCTAAGGCGGGACAAAGTTCGCCGGGACAGCTAGTAGCTCATAATAATAAAACAAAAACTAACCGATGATGCCTAAAGAAGATATAATCCCGCTGATTGTGGAAGGTCACCGCTCGTCGTCCTTTGAACTGCGGCTCGTAATGAAACAGTGCGCCGAGCATGCGACCGACGGTCAGACCGAGACGGGTGCTAAAGTTGTTTAGAATCACCTGTTGGCGAAATTGATAGTGTAAGTAACTAAATTGCAAGACAAGAGACAATACTAGATTACTAGGGGTAGGCTGAAATTCATTTAACGGTGCTCCCATTCTGCATGTTATGTTTACAAACTTTTAATTTGAGTTACTGTAATAAATTAGTTACAAACATTTTTGTATACTAAAAGTTTGTTATAACATGTTAGTAAACATTTTATAACGTGCAGTGTGGGAGCACTATTATATTTGGTTTATTATTTATTTAACAGTTTATTGTAAGAAGATAGTACATAGAGACAGAAAAAAAGAGAAGTTATACAAAAGGTACAGCATATTTCTAAAAGAAATTTCTTCCTGCAGACCCCACAGAGAGAGAAGTGATAGCATGAAGGCAGGATAGTCACTACAATAAACAATAATATATGTTGGTTTCAGCAACATTAACAGCAATTCGGTCGAAATACTAATTTGGTTCAAACCGCATTTGGCCCATATCGCTAGAAAGTACCTTCCTAAAGCTACACGTCCACTGGATTAGAATCTGAGCGGATTTGTTGCCTTACATTGATTTCTATGCCGTAAAAATGCCAATCTAATGCACAAAATCGCACTCACGAAAGCTTGCTTGAACTAGAAACAGCGCTAAACGACATAGATCATGATATTCTGGGCATCAGTGAAATGAGAAGAGCAGGTGAAAAGATAGAAGAATATGGAAAGTACATATTATACCAAAAAGGCGAACCAGGCGGCCAAAAAGGAGTAGGTTTCCTAATAAAACAACATATGAAGAAAAACATAAGAGAACTCATTGGAATCTCTGACCGATTGGCAATACTGAACATTGAGCTACCAGGTTATAAGAAGCTTTGGTCTATTATCCAAGTCTATGCGCCGACAGAAAAAGCCGACCTAGCTGAGATTGACTCTTTCTACTGCGAGTTGTCACGAGCGTTAAGAGACAATGCTGACAAACATATACTACTCATGGGCGACCTTAACGCGCAGGTCGGTGTCAGACAAAATAAGGAGGAGTATGTACTTGGCAAGTTTGGTCATGGGAAGAGAAGCAAAAATGGGCAGAAATTGGTGGAATTCCTAATGGAACACAATCTATCTGTACTAACCACGATGTTCAAGAAAAAACCACGAAATAAGTGGACATGGATCTCCCCCGATGGTTCCTATAGAAACGAAATTGATTATATTATAAGCAATATACCTAAAGAATTCACAGATACATCCGTCATAAGCAAGCTGAACTTCAATACAAACCATAGAATGGTACGGTGTTCTCTAAAGAAACAACAATCAAAAATTTCGAGAAACCACATGAATTCTAACAACTACGCACAGAAATTACCGCTATCTACAACAAACTCCGACGTCCTCGACGAGATCAAACAACAAATCTTAAACAGCTCTATAGACCCAACGCAAAAATATGAACTACTAGAGAAAAGCCTCAAAACAAACATCAACAATAACCAAAACCACAACAAATATCAGTTGAGCGACCACACCCTGCAATTAATAAAAGAACGCAAAGATCTATTACAAACTATACCAAAAAAGGAATCAATAAAAAAGGTAACAGAGCTAAGTAAAAAGATAAGAGAAAATATACGAAAGGATAGGAAAACCAAGAGATTGAAGACCCTAGAATACCACATACTAAAAACAGGAGGAGTTAAAAAGGCACTGAAAGAACTGAAAGAGTCTGGAAAGGAATGGATACCTAGGCTGAAAAGAAAAACAACAATAGCCTCAAAAAGAAAAAACATTAAAGAATTGGCCACACAATTTTACAGACAGCTATACACCAGGCATTCTCCACAGACACTAAACAAACAACGGGACACACAATCAGAACCAATAACAGATCCAACAAACGACCCAATACCGGAAATTTTGCAATGCGAGGTCGAAAAGGCTATTAAAAGTCAAAAGATAGAGAAATCCCCAGGACCAGATAAAATTACAAATGCTCTACTGAAAGGTACTATGGAAGATGTCACACCTATCCTCACAAAAATTTTCAACGAAATGATAGTGAAACGCAAAATCCCAGATCAGTGGTTTAAATCCCATATTGTTTTACTGCACAAGAAAGGAAATAAAGACGATATCGAGAATTACAGACCTATCAGTCTAATGTCGAATGTGTATAAAGTATTTGCGAAAATAATACTAGACAGAGTAACCAATACACTGGACGAACAACAGCCAGTGGAACAAGCAGGCTTTAGAAAAGATTTTTCAACTATCGATCATATCCACACTGTCAAACAAATACTCGAAAAATACACAGAATATAATAAAAAACTATACATAGCTTTCATTGACTACAAGAAGGCTTTTGACAGCATAGGACATAACTACCTGATAGACAGCCTAAAACAACAAGGAGTTCACGCAGTCTACATCGACATCATAGGGATGATATACAGTAACAGCAAGGCCAAAATACAACTTGAAAGCCTAGGCAATGAGTTCCCCATTGAAAGAGGTGTGAGACAAGGGGACCCTTTGTCTCCCAAGCTATTCTCGGCAGTTCTGGAAAGCATCTTCCGCAACCTAGAATGGGATGCGTATGGCATCAAAATTAACGGTCGCAAATTAAATCACCTCAGATTCGCCGACGACTTGGTTCTGTTCGAGGAAAATCCAAATAACCTTGCATGCATGGTGACAAGCCTAAACGAGGAAAGTATTAAAGCCGGACTGAATATGAACACAAATAAAACTAAACTAATGACTAACAGCACTGACTGCACCATTAGCGTCAACAATGAACCTCTACAGTATGTGCAGGAATATACATACCTTGGACAAGTTGTCTCCTTTAGAGACCAAATGGCAAAAGAAATAAATACAAGGATTGCAACTGCTTGGAAAAGGTATTGGTCGCTGAAGGAGATAATGAAGTCAAGGGAATTGGGAATGGCTATAAAGAGGAGAGCCTGGGACACCTGCATACTGCCATGCATTACATATGGCTGCGAAACCTGGGCACTAACTAAATCCCAGCGTTCAAAAATCGCTAGGTGTCAAAGGGCCATGGAGAGAAGCATGACGGGCCATAGAAGGTCAGATAGGGTAAGAAATGTCGATCTGAGAACCAAAACAGGGGTAACCGATGTACTAACTCGCATCGACCAGCAGAAATGGCGATGGACAGGCCATATGCTTCGGGACACAAAGAAGAGGAGGAAGTGGAGCAGTGAGGTGACGGACTGGTACCCAAGAGACGGAAAAAGGAACCGAGGTAGACAGTACCAACGGTGGGAGGATGACCTCAAGCTCACAGCCGGACCAAACTGGAGGAGAGCAGCAAAAGACAGGTCACAGTGGAAGTCGTTGGAGGAGGCCTATGCCGAGAGGCACACTATGCTAAGAGACATTCTTTAAAAACATTCTAATCAAACTCTGTAACACCACCGTTTCTTACATAGAATAAAGGGCTTTATTATTATTATAATGCACAAAATACCATAGAAATCAATACAAAACAACAAAAACTTCCACTCTGATTCTAATCTAGGAGTACAATTAAAATACAATGAGTACTATTCTTACTCAAAAGTGACCTCAAAACTCCGTAACTTTGATGCTCTGTATCTTTGTATTTATTTATGTATTTGATCAAGGAAAAAATGTGTTTCAAAATATTTTTTTAATAGCCTAAAAGACTGACTATTTATAATGACCTTTTTTGAATGTAGTCATCATCCCTATTGGTTGTTTTACATACCTCAGGTCTATGAGTACTCATTTCCTTGTAATCTTTTCTAAGTTCTGGAGTAATTTTACAGCTGGACAGTCTGAAGTGAGCAGTCGGTCCATTGGGTAGATGAATTAGTAGGAAACCATTTGGTTGTTTCTGATTCTCATTTATTATAACCACGTCTGTTACACCTTCGCGTATTGATGATGCTACTATACGTTTTACTGATGATCTGTGAAAATAAAGTGTTTTGTGTGTAGAGACTAAACTGGGACAAAAATTTGTGTGAATTCTATGCCTAAGCGCCAAAACACACGGTGAAACGCAACTTTTAAGTTGCATCGAAGTTTCTGCTATAGGCTTCCTTAGAAAACCACACACGACGCAACTGAAACGAAACGTTTCAAAACTTTTCAAACGTTTCAAACTCAAAAGTAACTAGCAGTTTCAGTTGCGTTTCACAGTGTGTTCTGGGTCTAACAATAACATGTCAGTTTTCACATTTAAATCCAACTACCTTTAATTCTAAATGTCAATGTTCGTGCTGTGCCAATGGATGGATGTAAATTTGAGGTTGTATGTTACTCTCACGCAAAAACTACTTAACAGATTTTGATGAAACTTGGCAATATTGTAGCTTACACATCATAATAACACATAGCCTATACTGATTTAAGATATCATGATGTTTTTCCAAGATATGATAATAAATCCATATGAAGTCGTGGGCAGCCTCTAGGAAAACTGTATAATCTTACCTCTGCCTATATCTGGCAATGGAGTTGGGTATGATTCTAGTGAGTTCTTTGCCAAATATCCTGGTCTTACTGTGTGGGTTGTCTGAGTATGTGATCAGGACTTTAGGCTCGTAGGAATTCTCGTAGTATGCTGATAGCTCATCCAATTCCATATCTTTTTGTGCCTGTAAGTAAATATTTTTAGGAATTAATAAATTGTGAGTTTATTTTCTCTACATAGTGAAGTGAACACACTAACAAGAGTAACTCATAATAATGATGCCTTTTAAGGTCGACAGGACGACAGGCCTATACATTCCATGGGTTTTTAATGTCTTGACTCATCCTACTTCATTTTCTGTAAGAAATAACAAATTTTTACTCAAAAGTGCCTGTAAGTAATTGTATGGTAAGCTGATCACTTGTAGCCCTCGCCTAGATGGTATTTTAGTCATAAATTGATTTGTAAAAGCATAAATTTGTGATGAAACAAAACCTAACCTCTTCTTGATCCTCCGCGTCAACATTGGCCAACATCGTCTCATCCTTCTCCCGGAGCGACTCCAAAGTATGAGGAAGCTTCTTCGGAACATCTTCTCCTTCTTGCTTCTTCTCTAACTTACGCCTAAACACAAAATAACACTCAACATTTGCTTTATAAACAGATAACAACGTGAAACATAACCTCACTTACTTTTTCTTGTCTTTTCCGCGAGCCATTGTAGTAGATTTAGTTTTTAACTCGTCAGATTATTGATAAATGTTGTTGCTAATAACTCTTTAGTGATTTGGAGAATTAATTACTACACGAAAGTAATAATTTTCTGCTTTTAATTCAACACCGAAACGGACGTGGTTTTTGTTTTGACATTTAAATGACAGTTTACTTTTTTATGTTTGACAGGTTATGAGGCGCATAGGAACAAAGCTTATACTGCCATTGCACGTTTTAAGAAAATATGCAGGGTACTTTTTAATTGTCAAAGCGTGGATAAAACAAAAACTTTTATCTTTACATTCATTTCATCATCATTTATTTACGGAATGAAATTAATTACACAAATTAAAACTAATATTAATTCATCAACTGCACATCTTGTCTTGCCAGTTCCAACAACATAGGATCGTCAAAGAACTTATTGATGGAGACGTCTTCACTTAGCCCTTTACGTCTTCGCGTCTTGATCATGAATTCACGTGCGAGATGCGTCGCTGGCTGCGGTTCTAGCGGCCTGGGAAAAATATAAAAAATTTACTAAAAAGGTTTTAATCAAACTAACTGCTTAATATTTTTACCAAAAAGTTTTTAATAACTCTGTAACACTGGCCGAAAGAGTGTATGACATTAAGAAAATTTGAAAACCGAATTCAATTTTAATTTTACTAATCGAATTAAAAATTTAAACACAACCAGCCAGTGTTTTATAAAACGGAATTCACTCTCAAAAAACCAACCTGATCACAATACTCTTATCCAATGGATCACCAGGTACAATCTGCCAATGATGGAACACTTGTAAGCAGAACGCTTGTCCTTGCGTGTGTGTTCGCAGATCCGTTTCGAAGCCGAACGAATCTATTGCAGGTACGAACGCTTTGATTGTGTATAATGGGGAACCTGGTACTGGCGCGTCTTGTGTTACGTGACCTGGGGAATAACGGATTTTTTTAATATATTGTAAATTTAATTTATAGTGTAATAAGGGCTCTTACAAACGAGCGTCAATTGTTTCTTCGTATTGACGAGTTTGTTATCGATCTAATGTTCAAACAAATTGTAAGGAGTTAAGTAGAAAGAAACAGACCAATCCCATTGTCGTAATGCATTGCGTTGTTGTTTAGCCCATATTTGTCCCCACCGAGGGGCACGAGCCTACTCTCATACAGAGAGTGATTAGGCCGTAATCCACCACGCTGGCCAAGTGCGGGTTGGCGGATTTCACATACACCTTCGAATTTCTTCTTTGGTGTATGAAGGTTTCCTCACGATGTTTTCCTTCACCGTTAGCAAGTGGTAATCGAATAAATTGATACGTACATGGGGAATAATCTCAGAGGTACGTGCCCGCGCAAGGATTCGAACCCGCGCCCTTGGAGTTCGAGGCAAGCGTTCTACCAACTGGGCTACCACCGCTATTGCGTAAGTGGGATCAATCTGTTTCTGTCATTATACTTTGATAGTGAAACTTTGGTCTAACAGATAGCATCATGTTTGTTTCTTGGTTATTTGTGCTACAGTAATAGCACGTAAATTGTAAAGAGATACCTAACTAAAATTCTGTAAAACTCTGCAAATGATCATCATGTTTGCAACTAATGATCATGATCGTAACTCATCATCACGATCGTAATTGATCATCATGATCTGATCACCCCTGATCATCATGATCGTTTCTGATCACCTACCTCGCCGTTTAGCCAGCACGGTGTACACAGCCGACACGCAATCAGCCGGCGCTTGCACCTCCACGAACAGATACGGCTCCATTAGCCGAGGTGTTGCCATTAGAAACGCTGAGTATGCCACCTGATAATGGAAAGGAGTGTTTATTTAAATTACAAATTGGCAACACTGTTTATAAACAAAATTGTTGTAACCCAATGCAGACTCGAGTACCTACATCTGACTGATTTAAGATGGAAAGACTAACTAACGGCAGGCCTCCGTCACTCTATGTACTTGCGCGCTATAAATACCTACCGCTCAGCGGGCCGCTTGCGGACCAAGCGAAGCGCGGTTGTCAAAGCGAAGCGCGGTTGTCAAAGCGAAGCGTTTGCACGTTGTTCAAATTTTAATAGTTCCATTAGTTTTTTTGTTTCTTTTAAATGTTTATATTTTTTAATAAGTACGTTTTTTTAATTAAAAACATAATAATAACCGAGAATTCAAAAAGATAAAAAAGCATTAAAAATTAAAACAGGTTAAAAATAAATATATTAAAAACGATACAATTTTAAACTGCCCCATATAAGTCGGAACATATTCATAGTTCTCAATAACTTAGTCAAAAAACGTTTTGTTAATTTAATTTTATCGAAGAGGCAGCCCCGCGATTTTTACGGATTCGTGGGGTGCGAAGCAATCTCAACTATACGTTTGAGTATTTAGGCACATTTTAGCATGCAGTGGTATCTGACGTGACAGTTGGGCTATTACGCACTGTTATAGCAGTAGGTATTGGATATTTTCTTCTGAGTGAAGTATCTGTTACGTAGTAACTATTAGGTAATCTGTGCTAACGGCCCATACTAAATCAACCATTCCATTTCAATAAGTATGGTCATGCATATTCTCATCTCGAACTTGCTCCTCTCCGCAAGCTGTGTTCCTAAACATATATCCTTATTTAAATCTTTAAATATAATCTCAAAAGAAACTTTGTTAGACACTAGCCAACTAGCCAGTGTTGCCACTGCAATGAATTAAAATGATCTAAAAAATAATACAAAAGCGGAAAGAAGCGTTTTTAGCGAAAGCATTGTGTTTAGACCGTAGCCAGTAGTCTCTGCTTACCTTGATGGGAGAGAGGCGTGACAGATATGCATGTACAGTGCTACAAGGATCTTTTGGCACGTGGCGGAAATCGGGACTAACGATTTCATTTAGTAAATCGTCATTATTTTCAGTTATTTATTCACCACCCACGCCATCCTGACAACGTCACCCAATTGCCAATAGATCCTTGTAGCACTATATTATGTGTGTTATATATAAGCCTTACCCTCCTGGCAGTAGGAATAATTTGACCTCCGCCTCTATGTAGCGGTTCCTGCGCTATCACCGCATCTAATATCTTAAACTTCACGTTTCTGATCGGCTCTTCACAGAGCGGACCTTCTCTTGTGCCCCATTGGAAACCTTTGAAAGACAGAAACAGGTAAGCATAAACAGGGGGCTTAGCACGGCGTGCCGTGACAATTATCTCACGTCATGCTGTCCTTATCACATTTAAAACTATAGACAGAGACGTAAGCGTGACAAAAAAAATGAAAAAATTTGTTTATTTTATTTTGTTAAAAATAAACATGTTTTACATCAAAATAAAGTGAAATATATTTCTTTATAATATAATCTTTTAGGATGGCCACATTTTGTTGTATATTTTGAATATAGTCAAATACCCTATTATCTATAGTAAATAGGTGGTAAATATTATATTATAGTATTAGTAAATAGGGATACTTGTAAAATTGTTTAAAAGCAACCATACCTTGTACAATACTATCCTTAACAGAAGCTAGCAGATGTTTGTCGACTTCAGACGGCAATGTATCGTCCACCAATATATTTGGTCCGGTCTGGTCCGGACCGAACGCCCAAATCGAACGCGCCGCTAGCAGATCCCAGTCGTATCTGAAATATTTCAGATTTTTCTTTAAAAAAAAAATTCAAATAGATTTTATTCATGGGTAACTTAAAATTACACTTCAATTCGTTAAAAAAATTAAAATGATAAAAAACATATTACAATTTTTATGTTTACAAAAGAATAATTTATGGAGCAGATTGTCTTAATGCGTTGTCTTCGTGGGACCAGTCTATTTCAAGTCTTCAATACTTAGTTCTAAATTCAAATTCCGTTGAACGCTCTCTATATGTAATAATGATGTACACCCTCGGACACATCAACCTAGACTGAATTTGACTTTGAACTGTTAGAAGACGCTCGCGGATAAACGTGTGAGAGTTTGCGATATATTTTCGTTACTTCTTCTCAGTCACGCACAGGGCACCGAGCCATCTTTGTCCCTCGCTAGCGATTTTGTGTAGTTTAGGTACTGGTTCAAAATTGTCTTTCCTGTTCCAGATGATTAAGAACATTGGAGCATCTAATCCTCAAAATGTTTATGCAGGCCAAAACTACATCGGGCACAGTTTATGCGGATATAATTTAAGTTCAGAAATTAGCATCCAATGTCCTTAACTTTCAGGAACAGTAGAGACATTTTTTGTTTTCTGTGTCTTTATGACCCATATTGGGTGAATAAGTTTATTTGTCGAGAGTGTATCTACTCTAGAGCGAATAAAACTATTTAATTTTACACTCACTTAGTCTGAAAGAACTCCCCAAGTCTTCTCCGATCCCAAGTAACACAAACAGCACCAGCTTCAATATCTTCAGCCAACCCTCGCTCTAGTGGCTCAGCAATCATAGTCAGCTTGTTCCGTTTGTTTGGAGTCTCCGCGAAACATTTCAGGGAGGACGTCTCGACTACTGTCTCGCAGAATGACACTACTGGGTCCGCCACTGGAAGCGAATTGGGGTTGTTAGGAAAAGTAAGCGATAGCTAAATGTTAAATAATGCTTGTTTTTCTTCGTGTCAAGAAATCAAATTGTTGGCAGAAAGGCAAATACAATTAGTTTATAAAATATGCTTTGGTACTTAATTTAGTATACAGTGTTTAAAGGTTAAAACACACCGGATGCGTATGCGTAGACGTATGCGTACCTAGACGTATGCGTACCTCTGAGTTGTAATGTACGTTGCGTATGCGTAGGCGCTTGCGTAACGTAGACGTAGACGCAAGCGTAACGCAAGCGGTGACAGTTCCATACATTACAACTCAGAGGTACGCATACGCCTACGCATACGCATACGCAACGCATACGCATCCGGTGTGTTTTGGCCTTTAGTCTTCGATGTTTTAAAACTCGGTATTTTGATCTTTGGACGTTTTAGCAATCGACCTTTAAGTATTAGATATTTTAGACTTCGTTGTATTGATTGTAGGTATTTTAATCTATTCCAAATTTTGAATTTTGACGTTTTGAGCATCGACCATTTAAGTATGGGTATTTTAGGTTTCGATCTTGTAATATGTAACTACATTTTTTGGGTTGGATTGCTAGAAACAATCCAGCCAGGCTCTTTCAGGTTGCTTGTCTGTGGAATAATCGCCATAGCCTTGCTCTACCATTGATTTGAAAAATGACAATTTGAAATGTTACCAAAATTATTATAAAATATAAATAAATCATTTAATAAACTTACCTTTAATATCAATCTCAGAGTACATATTCCTCAGATCATGCATCACACAATCTAGATACAGCTCTCCGGTGCCCAGTATAACATGCTCGCCGCTTTCTTCCACTCGCGTCGATAGAAGGGGGTAGGACTTGTTCACCTGGAAATAGAGTAGCAAGTGGAGGGAAGTGGTCTCTGCCTACCTCGATGGGAAAGAGGCTCAAGAGATTTATAGGTAGGTATGTATGTATTTATTAAATTATTACTCATAAAAAAACCGGCCAAGTGCGAGTCGGACTCGCGCAGAAAGGAGCCCCCCTGAATTATCATTACTATTCTATTTTTAGTATTTGTTGTTATAGCGGCAACGGTAATACATCATCTGTGAAAATTTCAACGCCCTAGCTATAACGGTTCATGAGCTACAGCCTGGTGACAGACGGACCGACGGCCGAGCCTTAGTAAAAGAGGGACTCTTACACCCTTTGGGTAGGGAACCCTAAAAACGGGAGCCCAAATCTGCTAATTTCAAATAGCCTCCGTGGTGTGTCGGCAGTGTAAATGGCATTTTTGACACATTTGGTATTCTGCTAAACAATTTACACTGATTGCGACCAAATTTGTTAAAAATTATATTGTAACTACTTATGCTGACACACAACAGAATAATGTAAATTAGCAGAGTTGTGGTCCAGGACCAACCTTCCTCAACCCATCCAACATCTTCGGCAGCTCACTAGGGTTGACCGGTTCCACGGCGATCTTCACCACAGCCTGGGTATTGAACCTTAAAGGCCTGAAGGTGTGGAGCTCCTCTTCCTCATCAGCTGATACTAAGGTGCAAGTCTTGACGATTGGCTGGTCGATACCTTCGATGAGGGCCCAGCACCCAGCTGGGACGCGGTTTAATTCCACCTGTAAGGTTCAGGTAGATTAGGGTGATATTAGGTTGTTACCACACCACTTGATCGACGTCGATCGACTGGTACGGTAACTTTTATCGATCGAGAGCTAATGCTCGACTTAGCAATCGATCGATTGCCGGTCGATGGCACCAGTCAACACACCAGTCAGTGATCGATAAACTCCGGCTATATTCCGTTTTGTTTCTTTCGTCGATTATTCCATTTTACCATCAATCGATGACGTCAATTGACGATCTATGGATTGGTTTTTTAAAAAATTCTAAATGTTTCTTGAGAGAGTCTCATGTGCAGATTATGTCCTTTAATTTTCTTTATAAAATGTAACAACAGCCTGTAGCAAAGGGCATTATGTTTACTCCGTCTGTTAGCGTGCCTTTCCACCAGAGATGTGCTATGCTATGTTGCTATGGATGCGTTTGATATCGACCAATCATATTTGGGATGTCCTTATATTCAATGAATTTGATTGGTGGATATCAAACGCATCCGTAGCAACGTAGCATAGCACATCTCTGGTCGAAAGGCACCCTTAGACTGTTCAAAAATATTGGACACATATTTTTGCTTGATCCAGCATCAAAGTTCTAACATTTATTTTTTTGCTATCTAGCCTATTATTTACACATACCTTGTACCTAGCCTCGTATATCCATAGTCGGCCAACGTTCATTATTCTGGAATCTTCTTCATCCTGCGTACTGTAATTCTCTCCTAACACACGCACTGTCTGCCCGGCGTATAACGTCCCAGACATTATACGGGCGAGTACCTGGAATAAATGATTATTTTAATTAAGAATTCGGGTCTTTTTTATTGAAATTAAGGTTGGAATGGTAAAATATTCTTTGCAGTAATATGTGGTAACACTGATTAGCAATATTTAGTACTAGAAGCTGCCCGCGACTTCGTTCGCGTTTATTGTTATATCTTTGAAAAAAACACGAAATATCTACAAATTATACGTATGGCCTATGTGTTATTCTGATGGTCAAGCTAAGTTATTGTAAAGTTTCATTAAAATCTGTTCAGTTTTACGTTATGAAGTAACAAACATCCATCCATCGGCACAAACATTGACATTTATAATATTATTTTTTTATTGTTAAACAATACTTTTATGAGTTTCCTTCTGTTTATGTCGATAATACTTAAACCTGATATGGCGCTTTTTTAAGATCCAAGAATTTTTTCTTTCACTAGAGCGAAGTAGTTTGGTCTTCCTCTCTCTCGTAAGGAGAGCTTTGAAGCTCCTAAGAACATTATCGTCATATCGTATCAAATGCCTTATAAGCTTTCCTGTTCTATAGGATATTAATTTGACTTGACCGTTATTCGAAGCTTATAGCTATTGAGATAGCAGTCACCTGTTCCCGCCTATATATCTGTCTCTTTCTTACATATGCGTTTGTCTCTTTCTCCTTTCTGCCTACCACCGGCAGTGGGAGAACCGGTAAGGTCGACCAATTTTATTTTTCATTGGCGTCTTTGTTCCCGCCGTGAACGGTCGTGCAAATAAAAAAACTAAAAACTAGAAAATAAAAATAGGTAAAAAAACTTTTTAAGTTAAACGGTTTTATGTTAAACATACATTGCTATGTTTAAGATAAATGTACTAAAAACCAAAAAATAATAAAATAGATACAGTCGTGGGAATTATAAACATATGCATAGACTAGACTAAAATAAAACCGTGGGGCACGTCAATTGTCTACAAATTATCGATTTAATGTGCGATAGAAGAATCGTTTAATTCGTCGTTAGGCAGTTGGCCCGAAGACGGTGAGGAAATTACTTACTATTTTCTTGCTCATGGAAATTCCAATAGTTATACACTCCATGTAAATAAAAGAGATGTTTCAACTAGTTTATCGTTGGACATTCACACTGCTGGCTGGCGAAGAATCGTTTCACTGCTCGTAGTTTGTCTTTAATGACAAAACACATGATAAAAGTACTACTCGCTCAACACTATGAAACCCTAAAACTCGCTTATAATCGAGCTTGATAGCTTGTTTCCACATTCTAGCCCTACTTATCACACGTCCATCGTTGTCGGTTGAACAACTGCCTAATTATAGTGTAACATTACAAAACAAACATTTTAATCAACGATTGTAGACAATTGACGTGCCCCACGGTTTTATTTTAGTCTAGTCTATGCATATGTTTATAATTCCCACGACTGTATCTATTTTATTATTTTTTGGTTTTTAGTACATTTATCTTAAACATAGCAATGTATGTTTAACATAAAACCGTTTAACTTAAAAAGTTTTTTTACCTATTTTTATTTTCTAGTTTTTAGTTTTTATTTCGCATTCTGTTTAATTCATTTAGTACTTCATTATTGCAAGGTTTCTTGCCCGTTAGTTTATTGCAGTCCAACTCCTCTATACGTAGTCCCTGCAAAGCTCTTACTCTACAAAGAGCCACGTAGGCTTGACCTTCTTCAAACAGTTTCGCACCTAAGTATACGACTGCGTGATCCACAGTGCTGCCCTGCATAAATCTTGACTTGGGTGGTGGATTCAGGCTGGATTAATCAGATACCTAAATTACAGATTCAATTTCTAAATTTAAATCTTATTATTATACGCCATTTAGTGGCTGCGCCCATCTTAAATATTCAGGTTGTATAGTGCACTGTATTCTTCTTGGCAAGCCCTTTTATTTGATACCCATATTGGTGGGATTGATAAAAAATTGTTATCAGCCATTTGGTAGCGGCGGCCATCTTAGATTTCAATTTTGCATAGTGAATTGTATTCTACTTGTTGAGACCTTTCATTTGATACCCATATTGATGGGATTGATAAAACCTAATTATCCGCCATTTTGTTGATGGCGGCCGCCACAAGTTGGCGGCCGCCATCTTGGATTTTAATTTTATATAGTACATTGTATTCTACTGGTTGAGCACTTTCATTTGATACCCATATTGATGGGATTGATAAAACCTAAGTTATCCGCCATTTTGTAGCGGCCGCCATCTTGGATTTTAATTTTATATAGTACATTGTATTCTACTGGTTGAGCACTTTCATTTGATACCCATATTGATGGGATTGATAAAACCTAAGTTATCCACCATTTTGTAGCGGCCGCCATCTTGGATTTTAATTTTATATAGTACATTGTATTCTACTGGTTGAGCACTTTCATTTGATACCCATATTGATGGGATTGATAAAACCTACGTTATCCGCCATTTTGTAGCGGCCGCCATCTTGGATTTCAATATTTTATAGTATATTGTATTCTGCTTGTTGAGCCCTTTCATTTGATACCCATATTGATGGGATTAATAAAACCTAAATTATCCGCCATTTTGTAGCGGCGGCCATCTTGAATTTATAATGATATGAATAAACATAATTGTATTGTCACCAAAATCCAAAGTGTATACAAAATTTCAGATTAATCGGTTGACAGATAGAGGGTGAAATTTGAATTACTAAATTTGACCCAAGAAAACAAACGGGGTGAGCTAAATAAAACCGTTTAAAAAGTATTATTATACAGTGATTTCTCAACCTTGTAAGTGTGTAGTGTACATTATACTTGAGTTTCTATTTTCTATTAAGTGCCTTTTTCAACGCTGGAGATATTGTTATGTAAGTGAGCTATATTTATTTTTGTGGGTATTTCACTATTTAGTGCGCACACGTAAAAAATTTTTTCTTTGTCTCGGTCGAATTTTGTTATTAAATTATGCTTTTATAAACGGTTTTTCCGTTCGTTCTTTGGTTTTGCTTTTTAATAGTGCAGTTTAGTGAAGTTTTTAGCTGCAATTACATAATTTTAATTAGTTTTCGAGCAATATTTCACTTCATTTTCAACAGAGTGATTTTATTTCGTGTTTTTCCTTAGAAAAGGATATTTTTGTTCTATTAGTATGTCCGGGGACGAAGTGAACAATGATACGGAGGTTTCGAAAGCTTGTACTAGTCAAGTGAGGGCCCGATCGGCTTCGCCGCGACGTAGGGCAGCGTCGTCACGCTCATGCTCAAGCAGTTCGAGTAGTAGCGAGTCGTCGTCGTCCGCATCGGTCTCGCGTAAGCGGAAGCATCGCCGTAACCGTAAGAAAAAAAGGGGGACCAAACGTTCGCGCCTTTCTGATCGTAAGTTAGACAAACTTTCCAAACAAGTCTCTGAACTGCGTGAACAATTAGCTACCGTTAATGATGGCTATATTTCCGATGCTAGTAGAGATCTTTACAACGATGTTCAGTCTCCTCCTTTTTTTTTTCTCCTAATATCGTGCCAGAACGTAACAATTTGGAGTTTAATTTCAATATATCTACTAAATTAAAGGAGCCCTCTGTTCCTAAGGCCTCCGATGCTCAGGTAAAGCAATTAAATGAGATCCAATTGTTTGATAACACGGATTGGTGTGACTTAAGATACGCTGAGACCCAGAAGTCGTACAATCATAGCCCTGGCTATGTTGATTTAGAATCGAATGAAGAGATCAAAGCTTATGACAACTTGCGTCATCTGGCCTACGCTGATAAGACTTTCGCTGCACTTACTATGTGCATTTTCAAACAAAGAGAGGCTTTGCAAAATACTCTTAGAACTCTGCTTTTATGGGCGAGAGATGAACAGGCTATAACAGCTGAAGCCCTCTCAGAACAGATTTTTAGTCTATTTGCAGAAGGTGAATTTCAAAAGGTTTCGTCAGATTTGCTGCAAATGATTTGTGGTCATCGTGCTGAAACGATCCAGATGCGTCGTGATGGCATCACTAATCACGTTAAGGACCCTCTTGTCAAAGCAGCTTTGAAGAAAATTCCGCCATCGTGCCACAATTTATTTAATGCTGAAGCCTTTACTAAGGCCATTGAGAAAGCTGGAGGTGTGCGAAAATGATTTGGCCGCTACAGAAGAAAGGTCACACGACTAATGGATCTACCTCGCAGGTTGGATCTAATAAGGCTACGTGCTGCCCCTCGCAGGGGAAGCCGCTTCATCAGGGACCCTCGCAGGGCCATACCTGGGCATCGTATGCGAATGTAAGTAGCGCAAACGTGGCATGTTGTAGCCATCAACCGCCTCCCTCGCAGGGTGTGCTTAATGTAACTTGTCCTTCGCAAGGACACCAAGCTTACCCTTCGCAAGGGCATCAAACTCGCCACTTGGCTGGATCGAATGGTCGCCAGTCGTTTCGAGGCCGTTCCTCGCGACCTCGCCGACCTCAGGAGCAGTTCTCCAGTCGGAAGCGGCCATCCTCTTCTTCTAGATACAGGGGAAGTAAGAAGCCCAGATATTGACTCACCGAAGCTTATAGCGGGCCGCCTGATCTTTTTTCTTCAAAATTGGCGAAGTATGGGTGCATCAGATTATATTCTGAAAATTATTCAGGGTTACCGCATACCCTTCAAGCACAGGCCGCCCCTTGTAATTCCAAACCTTACTTGGTCAGACTATCGGACCCCAGAGTCAGAAGAAATGGATCATGTAATAAATCGCATGAAAGAACAGGGTGTACTAGAAGCGGCCCCTGTGACGCCCAGCTTTCTTTCAACGATGTTTTTGATACCCAAAAGCGACGGGTCTGCGCGACCCATATTCAACCTCAAGGCATTAAATCAGTTCGTCATGACCGAGAAGTTCTCTCTTATAAATGTTCATCGCGTGCCGGACTTTTTGCAGGAAAAGGATTGGCTATGCAAAATCGATCTTTCTCAGGCTTACTTCCACCTCAGAATAAACCACAGTCACAGGAGGTTTTTGCGTTTAATTTACAAGAGCGAACTTCTCGAAATGACGTGCTTGCCGTTTGGCCTCAGCACAGCGCCGAAGACCTTCGCTGCTCTTACGAATTGGGTCGCACAGTCTTTGCGCCAACAAGGTATCAGAATAATCGTCTATCTGGACGACTTTTTGCTTGCAAACCAAGATCCGACCATGCTTCATCAGCAAGTCAAAATAACATTGAATACCTTGGAGTACCTAGGTTGGATAATAAATTACGAGAAGTCTCTTCTAACTCCTCAAAAGGGCCTAGTTTATTTGGGAATTTACTGGGATACTTGGCTGAATCAGAAGAAACTCCCCGAAGAGAAAGTCAAGCCATTATGCTCCAAAATGAGTCGAATGCTTCAAACGGGCGCAACAAAACTCCCAGAGTTGCAGAGTGTAGTCGGGTCTTTAAATTTCGCCAGTTTTGCGGTCCCGAAGGGCCGGTTAAATTATCGTGCTCTCTTATCCTTCCTGAATGCCATTCTATGGTCGCACGTACACGAGAACCATCAGATTCCCCCGAATGCCATGAGAGATCTGTCGTGGTGGCTAAACAATTGTCAAAAAGCATCTCGTATACATTTCCCAGCTCCATCACATTTTCTCGTGACAGATGCTTCAGACATAGCGTGGGGAGCTCAGTTAGACAGCTTGGCAATGTCGGGGCAGTGGCAGAAGGAGGAGAAACGGTTGCACTGCAATCAAAAGGAGATGCTCGCGATTCTAAAGGTTTTAAGAGATCATTGTCGGCACCTGAGTCACTCCACAGTCCTGGTCCAATGCGACAACAGGAGCGTAGTCGCCTATCTCAGGAACGAAGGTGGAACCAAATCTCATACTCTGCTAGACTTGACGTACCAGGTTTTCAAAGTTTTAGACGATTATCAAATTCATCTAAAGATTTTTCATATTCCTGGCAAGTACAACAATCAAGCCGATCACTTGTCCCGGCTTCGTCGTCTACCAGAATGGCATTTGGTTCCAAAAATAACGGACATTGTTTTTGCCAAATGGGGCACACCAGTGGTGGATCTTTTTGCCTCAAACAGGGCACATGTAGTGGCGAACTACGTGTCTCTGGAAATTGCCGATCAGCAGGCCTTATTTCACGATGCTTTCTCCCAAGAATGGCACTTCCAGCTGGCGTGGGTTTTCCCCCCTCCTTTTCTCATACCCAAGGTGCTCGCTCACCTCAACCGAGCGAGAGGAATTTATCTATTAATAGTTCCCAGATGGGAAAAAGTTTTCTGGCGAGCGGACCTGAAATCCCGAGCACTGGAAGCTCCATTCACTATTTGGAACCTGCATCGAGTTCTAGTGGATGTGTCGACAGGTCTACCTCCACCGAATGTCCAGGAAATGGACCTAGAAATATGGAAATGTGGGGGTGGTCTGGGGACCTGATGGGCTGGAGTAACGACCAGATCAAGTTGTTAAAAGAATCTTGGCACCCTTCCACTCGAAAGACGTATGACGTAGCATGGAGGAAGTGGATAGGTTGGTGTAGTAATAATAATGTATCCCTTACCAACCCTACTGGTGCACAGCTTGCTCAGTTTGTAGCAGATCTACATTTGATTCATGGTTTATCTTATAGCACAATATTAGTTCATAAGTCCGTCGTTTCCACGCTTTGCAACGCAAGTAGTACAGATAGACTAAGTAACCATCCCTTGGTGAAGCATGTTTTAAAGGCCATAGCATTAAAGAAACCAATTGAACACAAACCTCCCGTTTGGAGTACAGACGATTTGATTTCCTATTTGAATCGTTATTCAGTAGATCTTACTAATGCTTTTCAAGTGTCGCGTCATGTGGCTATATTGTTAGCTCTTATATCTGGTAGAAGGTTACATGACTTAACCTTATTAAAGGTTGATTCCCGACACTGTATTATATCTGAAAATCATATAACTTTTTGGCCTAGTTTTGGTTCAAAAACAGACTCACATGATTACCGTCAGTCTGGTTGGAAGTTGTCGGTTAATTCGTCAAATAAAAACTTAGATCCAGTGTTCTGGGTCAATCAGATAATTGTTATGATGCGTGTTAGGAGAGAATTAGCTAAGTGTGATAACCTCTTTGTTACTTATCGAGGTGATCCGAAAACTGCATCACGAGCTGTGATTGCTGGATGGATTAAGACTCTTCTAGTAGAAGCAAACATTACCGCCACGCCGGGTAGTATTCGATCAGCTGTCGCATCCCAGAATTGGCTGGATAATTATCCACTTGAAGATATTCTCGCAAGAGGTAATTGGCGCTCTGGTAATACCTTTCGCAAGCACTACAGGCGTGAAGTAATGAGTGTTTCTACTAGAAGAGGTGTGTCTGATTTGTTTACTCCTACTTAATTTTTACTGGTGATTACATTATTAGTGATATTTTTTACTGAATAATAAACCCTTTTTAAGTTTGTCTGAATATTTTTTGTTTTTTATTTATAACCCTTGCAAACCCTTACCTATCCACATAACTTGGAAGCAAATTACAGCACATAGGTACCTACTAGTGCCCTTTTTAATTTGACAATTCATCACATTGGCGTCTGATTCTTTCTACCTACTTACCACCAGGCGATAACAGACACTTCTCAATAGCTATAAGCTTCGAATAACGGTCAAGTCAAATTAATAGACGCGTTTTACCTACCAATAAAACGCATATTAATTTACTTACCTTATTCGAAGCTTATAGATAACTTCTGCCTGGTAAGACGCAATGAAAAATAAAATTGGTCGACCTTACCGGTTCTCCCACTGCCGGTGGTAGGCAGAAAGGAGAAAGAGACAAACGCATATGTAAGAAAGAGACAGATATATAGGCGGGAACAGGTGACTGCTATCTCAATAGCTATAAGCTTCGAATAAGGTAAGTAAATTAATATGCGTTTTATTGGTAGGTAAAACGCGTCTATTATCTTATCTAAACCTTGACCTAATGCTACGAAGCTGCGCTACGAAACTATGTGACCCTTTCCACCAACGCTAAGCTATGTATGAGGAAGATGCGCTACGAAGATGCGCATCTCGAGCTATGCTACATATCGATAGTAGGGAAGCGGCACGCATCCATAGCACGCATCCATAGCACGCATCCATAGCACACATCCATAACACGCATCCATAACACGCATCCTTCCATACAAAAAACTTAGCTTAGCTGAATCCGTTTCCACCGGAATACCGGAAAAGTACACTAACATACTCACCAAGAAGAAAGTGCAATCATCAGTGGGGTACATCTTAGTGGTGTGCGCGACGAGTCTCCCGGACTGATCGCAGTTGATCATATCGTCGTACAGCGGTCCGCTCGCGCCGCGGTACGTGTGCGCTACTTTCCGAGGCGCCGCGTCTAGAGGGGACGGGATGTGACGGACCGCCATTTCTACAAACCCGCTGTTGGGGACACAAAGAATTATTACACAACGAAGTTTACCGTATTATTTATTATCATTTCATCAATAAGTCAGCTCTATTATCATTATCTGTACCGCTCTTTTCGAGCCCCCAAAAGGACCAAAGAAAAAAAGAAGTTGAATTATACCCCCTTTCTGTTACACCCTGTATAGGGTGTATAAAATGTCCGATCAGTTCATCGAGTAAGTATGGGCAGTCCAAAAAAATTTTTCGAGTTACGTTACGACCCATGTTCCTTGGTCAAAGTTGTTCAGTTTCATGAGGACTATTGCTGTGTTTCGGCTTCATCAGACGGCTTCAACAGAAAGGGGGTCCTTTCTGTTACACCCTATATAGTACATATGCATAGTAGAATTCTACAGACCGTGTAGAAGTCTCAACTCATCAGTAAATCTCACCAGAAATCCCCGAAGAACCTGCTGCAAGCCAGCCGGAGTAGCGGCCGCACGTTCAGCTTGGACTCCTGCTTCGTGAGCCTGATGCCCAGCTCCTGAAGTACTGCTGGTAATGTGTCGTCCACGTCTCCTACCACCTAGGTTATGATATCAAGAAGATAATGAGTATTGTAGTTAAAAATCTTGTTTAGAAATTGTATTCTTGATATTAGCCTTTCTACTAACTGTTGACCAAATCTTTTCATACTTGGTGGGTCTCCACTCCACCAAACTCACGCGAGGCCTCAGTCAGGGCCATTCGACCTTGAGATTCATATAGAATGGGTAACACAACACTCAAAATTGTAATTTGCATTGCATTGAATAATATCATGTCAAAAAAAGAGGTATTTGGTAGACTCTCGTATTTAATTTTTGTTTTTATTCTGACAAAAAAGAGTAGAAATTGGAAAGTGGCAACACTGTAGTGTCGTCCCGTTCCTTTGAAACCGATTCGAAAGGGACGATGCTATAGTGTTACCACTTTTAAACTACTCTTTTTTGCCAGACTGTACCATTCATTCATTATATTTAAGAGTTAGACTAATTTAAATTTTAATACATACCTGAGCAAAAATCTTATACAACGGCTCCAAAATGAACTCAACGAAGCTCCTCTGAGCTGAAGCGTGTGGCTGTTTCTTCGTAAACCGTCTGTTCTTGTTGTTAAAGTATACATCACCCCAGAGCCAAGCCGCCATGTCTTTGGCTCTGAGTCCTGAATCCGGGTGAGCGTTTGCGTACATCGCCGCGAATGATTCCAGGGTGAAACATACGTCGTATAGGGAGGAGGCGAAGCAAACGTTACCTGGGGGTGGAAGAAAAAATAATTCTTAGGCCCGGTGCACAGCTGACGGAGCCCAGCGCAGAGCATTTTTGATTGTCATATTATTATCGACATTGTTCTCATTAGAATAATATTCAAAGTCACTTAACACAACAAATGAGCATCGGACCATCGAAGCGACTACAAGCAAATGTTGTGTCAACTGGTTTTGAATTTTATTCTAATGAGAACAATGTCGATAATAATATGACAATCAAAAATGCTCTGCGCTGCGCTCCGTCAGGTTTGCGCTGGCCCTTTGAAGATGAGTGGTACTTGTTAAAGATCTGTTAGCACGAGCTCATATTTTAACACAGTTATGAACACATACAATTATTCTACAAGTATTATAAAAATGCCAATGTGCCGATGGATGTAAGGATGTTTGTTACTCTTTCAAGATATAACTCCTGTACAGATTTTAATTAAACTTTACAACAATAACTGTGTAGAAAGTTGTTGGCTAGTTTCTAATTAGTGGCTGCCCGCGACTTCGTACGTATCAAATAAACCTTTGTGTTAATCTAATGTATAAGCTACAATATTGCCAAGTTTCATCAAAATTTGTTCAGTAGTTTTTAGTGATGAAGTAACAAACATCCATCAGCACAAACACTGGCATTTATAATATTAATAGGATTTTCATGTATTATAATCAATGTATATAGCCTATATACATACCCAACAACGGCGAAAACATAACGGCAGGCTCATCCGGGTTATCCTGAGGTTGATTCGTCTCAATCATAGAATTCAACTCATCTATAATATGTCTGAGTTTATAATACGCATCCGCGGGGGGTAGTTTCAGCTCTAGCACAAGCCTGTCTATCTTGTTAATGCAGAGTGTAAGAGGGACTCGTTCTTGAATCGCGTGACGGAGGAGACGTTCCGTGTTCAGCATTATACCTTCAGCTGCGTCCACGAAGAGTATTGCGCCTAGAAAAGTCGAATATTTTAATATTTAGAACACTTTTTACGGTTCCATACCCAAACGGGACCCTATTACTAAAAAAAAAAGATATATGTATAGGACATAACGTAGGGCCCTGTGCCGAAGGTTTCTTGCCGTTTTCTTTCTTTCGGCTACACAGGTAGTGAACGGGCAGTAGTTTTAGATCAAAAAAGTGACATCAAAAAAGTGTAATGAATTTTGCCTATTTTTGAATAAACACTTTTCATTTTCATATTTTCATTAACCACACATTTTCGGGAACACGTCCCTGACGGAACACGACAAAAATCGGTTATGTACAAATTGTATGAATTTGTTCACACAGCTCCGTGTCGGGCGTCTATAGTGAAATGGACAACTCTGAACACGGATAGCTAGCCCTGACCCGGAAATATTTGGATAGCCCTTTACTGATACTCGGCTGTCCGTCCGTCAGTCACCAGGCTGTATTTTATTAACCGTTACAGCTAGAGCATTGAAACTTTCACAAATGATGTATTACCATTGCCACTATAACAACTAATACTAAAAATATAATAATTATTATTATAACATACAACAAACGTGATATTTTTGGATTTTTTTGCTCGATATCAATACTGGCTACTGGTAGACATTATTAGGCTTTTATCAACCTAGTGAACGGTACGGAACCCTTCGAGCGCGAGTCCGACTCGCACTTGGCCGGTGTTTTTGTTGTTTATAGCAAGTATGTATATGGGGCAACTTTAGAATAGAATAGAATGGAAATGCTTCATTCAGTATCACATATGGTACAATATCTACCAGTTTATTTCTACCTTTCTTATTGTTGAATATGGCAATGTTATACTGTTATAGTCTATGGAAGATATTTGAATAGTGTTCTATACTCTCTCAGATTGACTTCAAAGATGGCTAACTAACGTTTTGTCTTGTGTTCTGTTATAACTGAATAAACAGCTTGATACAGCTTCCAAGACTGCGTTTTACTCATATTATAACACTTATCTATTTAAATGTACTTACCATCAGAAATCCTTAATGCAGCAGTAACTTCATCACTAAAATTAACATGTCCAGGAGTATCCATGATGTTAAGCAAATGAGACTTTCCTTTGATATCCTTTAGTAGCAACGTAACTGGCATACTCTTTATAGAAACACCGCGCTCCTGTTCCACAAACAACGTGTCTGTGTACCGCATTGGGATCGTCGTGTCGTGGTTTATGGTGCCCGGGTGTGTTTGACGCATTAGGCAGTCTACGAATGAGGTTTTGCCTGAAAAGATGAAAAATTGATAGTGGCAGTCTGGCAGGTATTATAAAGAAAAAAAAAAACCAAAGTCGGGTTTGTTTTATTTTTATTTGATATCCAACTTGTTCATATTGAATTTACGTTTCTAGAAAAATTTGGATGACCATCTCCACTTTCATCCCCTATCCCCATAAACAGCCAAAAATCCATATTCATGCATAAGCTTGGGTTGAATAACTGCCAATTCATAGGCATTTATGATGATATTTATAAACAAATGGAGGGGAGCAGTTTCTCCCTACCGCAATAGGAAAGAGGCGTGACAGATATACATGTATGAGATGTAAGAAATGAAACCTTCATACCGTTATGCAAATGCCCCATCAACGTAACATTCCTCATCAGGTTTGTATTATCCAGCATATCAGCGAGATACTCCATATCGTACTTGGTCTCCGGTAGCGTTTGCTCTTGCATCTGAAACTTCTTATGTTTGACCGGTTCAACTAACGGTTTGTCCAGAGCTTGCGTATCCTCTTCTTGGACTACGGTTTCTACGTCTGGTCCGTATACTTCTACTGCTTGTGGGTAGTATCTGGTAATGATAAGTGATTGTTAGGACATTATGTACGAGGTAATAAAATACCTAAGTGTGATTCTTTAATGTTAAGTCTGTGTAAAAAACTTGATTATTCTTGTCAAAAATTAACGGATTACGATCGCTGAATGAAGTTCAGTATTATAATAGTGTTTAGTCTTGGCTCTAATTTCTAAAAACATAAAAAAAGGATGTACCTACCTTGTTTAGAAACTGTTTTGGTTAAGTAAAAGAGAGCAAGAAAAACATGAATTTCTACCTTTTATCCTCATGCAGGACAACAGACATGGGCGCAGCTTCAGGTTCCGCGTCAGCATCCTCGTCTTCCTCCATTCCTTCTTCATCAGCATCACGATTATCGCCGCCGTACACGCTCTGCTCATCCTCGGAGTCAGACTCCAAATCGGGACCGATGTAGTTCCCGAACTCATCATACAAGTCACCGTCCATCTTGAAATATCAACACGCTACCGTGTGATATCGATAAAACAGTTAAAATATTAATAGTAGATCAAAAATTGTTATCAAAACAAATGCCGCTTCCGACGAGAGACGAATTTATTTTGACAGATAAATAACCTCTAAAAAAGACGCTTCTTGTGCTTGTTTAACTACTTATCAAGAAATGTATTGAATATAGAGCGAGATAGCAGTATTTCCAGTTGCTAGCACAATGTGATCTTTGCTCTGTCGACCCTAACAACTGAACGAAAAACGTCTGATGAAAACGAAAATTTGAGTGGCCAAGTTGTCACACTTGTGAAAGGATGTTCATAAAATGTGGATATGATATGGTTCATTCTTTTGAAGTTAATTGAAGCTCCGCTCTTTTACGAATACCTACGTTTGTCAATGTTCACTAATTTTGGATGGTGCGGATGGTTGATGGTTGTTAGGAAAAAGACAAAAAAATATTAATTTTCCGTGACAACGACGCGAGGAGAACATAAAATCCGTAACGGATTTACTGTTGTAGGCGTTGGCCCTTATTTTGTTTTTTTTTTTCAGAGTCGGCAGGTTGCCTTTCTGCTCGACTGACATTTTTCCTTCCTTTTCAATACAAAAATGGCGGCCGTACAGCAAAATTTATCGAAAATGGTTTCAGCACAGCTACGCAATAAAGCAAATGAATTTCTAAACTCAAGGAAACATGCCAATAATCTTGCAGATATCCTACAAATGTTTGAGGTTAGTACTGATATCCGCAAGACTACAAAACACGTTGTTACATATTGCGTCTTAGGTTACCTTTATTATTTTGCGTTTTACTAATAAAACTCGTCTATTTTTCAGGCCGAAACTGAAAACTACACACCGCTTTTGCTTACTATAGAAGTGATATTCACTGAACTGCTCAAAAGGGGTGATTTGATCGAGGAAATTGTACCTTTGAAGCCTATAGGTATGTGTTTGCATTTTGTATTTTTAGCCCTTATTTAGTTGCTTAAAGTCTCAAAACTCATGTATATACTATTATTTCATTATCCTTGACTTCTTTACCGTAATCTGTAGCATATAAACATGATGTAGAACCAATTTGTCGTAAAGAAATTTGCTAAGTTGACCCTCCCTATAATTACTCGACATGTGACGTTAATTTGCTTATATAAAGATCAGATCTGAAGGGTATGGTCGTAAACTGTTGCCTAATCGACTGCTGTAAGATATTGCAGAAGAAATGCCAACTTTGCCTGACTAAAAAGTTTTTGCGAACTTTTCAAATAGTCGATATAATGTTCAAGGTCACACTATAGGATCAATTTACATGATGTATCGCGCAGTAAACATGTTCGCATTTATACACATTATTCACAGCAAATCTAATAAAATGTATTCTCAACATTAAATTATTTATTGTTAAACTCTTTCTAAAGTTGTTTTGGTACATACATAAGTACCATAATAAATAATTATTTACACATTTCTTAAAAAATATATCTTAGCAACACAACATTCAAAATACCTCAGTAAAAGTAATCAGTTTTCATATTTAGTGTCCCTAATAGTATCAGTACCTATCTAAATAAACATCACATAATCACATAATTTTCATATGTCACATAATTATATCATGATTATACAATTTAGATTCACCCAAAAAACTGTCATTTCATAATACCTAACTTGTTATTTACATCAAGTCTAGTTTTAATCATAATCATGTTATGTAGTGAACATTATTCAATATTCCTATTGGAATAACAACCTATATGTAATATTTTTTATGTAAATGAAACATTGCTTTTACAACTTAATGTTAAGAAAATGACTTTGATGTATTAAAAAATCTTTTTCTTTCTTCTCATTCTTATGCAACTGTCAGTGTCTCACTGCTGGGTAGAGGCCTCTTTCCTCGTTCTCCACGTTTCTCTTTCCTGAGTCCCCTCTGCCTAGACATTCATAAAGGAGCTCATCTCGCCACCTTTTTCGTGGTCTTTTTTACAGAAAGAGGATAAAAAAATTGCATAAGAACTTTTTCAACATTTATTTATTTGTCTAATATTTCTTAATACTTTTTTTTCTAGACCATAGTCCTGAGGCAGAATACAAAAGATGGCTAAAGGAATGTTATGAGACAGCTCTAGCTTCGGCTCTCAAATGCATCAAATACGGTCACACCACATCTCGTCTCCAGGCCTTGGTTACTGTCTGCAAGCTGCTGCAGGCTGAGGGTCGGCATCCTCTGGAGAAACCCTCACCGGGATACTATTTTCCATCTGTTAGACTTAAGGTTAGTTGATTTCAAGTTTTTTTTTCTTCTTTCTTATAGATTTGATCAAATTGTACATTGCGACAAAGGTTTTTTTATTTTATTTACAAAGATATTTTATAAATTTAATACCATACCACCTTTAGAATGACAATATCTAAATGGATAGATGGTTATCAGTTAGTCTTTCAAAAACTACTATAATCTAATATAGTCATTTGTGTCCCACTGCTGGGCAAAGGCCTCTCGCCTCATCAACCCATGACCTTCGTTCTTGTGTATATTAGTATAAGTTGTACATCAAAATAAGAAAAAGGCCATATTTACGAGACTGTGTTTTCATGCTCATTATGCATTTATGAGGCCACTGATGAATGATAATGTGGCACTGGAGGACTGTTTAGATTGTAGCTAGTGGAGGGAAGTGGTCTCTGCCGACCCCGACGGGAAAGAGGCGTGACAGATATGAATGTATGTGTAATACTGTGTAGTGTAATGATGTATTTATTTTATTATTATTTATTTAATAAATAGTTTATTGTAAGAGAATAGTACACAGAAACAGAGAGAAGTGTGTTGTATTGATTTTATTTATTTATTTTATTAAATAGTTTATTGTGAGAAGTACACAGAAACAAAAGAAGTGTAATGATGTATGTGCATAGGTGACTTTAAATTAGTGAATGATAGAAAACTATATGCATGTACCCGTGATAAGTGATAACAAACAACTTTTACTATGAGACCAAGGTCGAAATCATCCAAAATTTTTTGAACTCCCCATACAAAATGCACTAGCTACCTACTAACTAACTGATAATAGTATGGGGGACCAGTTATTTCTTTAAGATTTCGACCTTGGCCCCAAAGTAAAAGTTGTTTGTTATCACGAGTATATACATATCCTTTTCTATCGTTCACTAATTAAAAGTCACCTTGTATGTAATCAAAATATTCTAAAAAATCCGTACAAACTCGCTCCGTCAGCTCAGTCTAGTAAAACCTTCCACTTCTTCCAGAACATATTCTCAGTACTCCTCGACTCTGAGATAGTGATGTCGGCGCCGATAGCTCGCTTCCAGGAGTTCACAGAATACAGGGATGTCCAGCAGTACGGACTGAAAGTTCTGTCTACGCTGGCTTATCGCAAGTGAGTGCTATTTCTAGACTTGTTTTAGTCGCTAGCGTATGGACTCTAGTCCTAGGTTTTAGTAGAGTGCGTTTCACGAAAGAAGTCCCCCGGATATTTTTGGAACTAAATTTGACAGGTCTATTTTCCCTATTTTCTGGTCTTTTCCCAGATAGTAGGTATAAAACCCCTTACTTATCTTAATAAAAATACACTTTATACATAACAGAAATATAGCTAAGTAGACATTTTTATCAAAATATATACCAACCTACTCATGGAATGACCAGAACAATCGAAATATGCAGGAAATAATATTATTTAATAAATTACAAATGAAATAAACATAATATTGGTATATGTTGTACTCATAAATGGCAACATTATCAATTTTGACATGCTATACAGCGCCGTGGCTAGAGGACTTCTTTCGTGAAATGGACTCTACATAGCTATCCCGGCGAACTTTGTTCCGTCTTAACGGCAAAAAATCAGGATACTCAATATTCAAATGTTTATTGCACACCACCAAAAAGTATCATAATATTTATTGTGCTTCCACAAAGTTATAAAAATGGTCTTAAAAAATAATTTACAGTACATGTTGTGGACCCTAAACCACGGCAAACAGAGAGAGGAAGACATATTGAGTTGCTAGAATTAAGTACTGAATAGTTAGTTTAATTTTATAATTATTAAATTACTATACCTAACTTAAATTTTTAATATTACTTGTACTATATATCCTATGTCCTACCCCTGGTTCTTAGCTACCTACCAATTTTCAGCCAAATCACTTCAGCTGTTCTTGACTTATAAAATGTGTAACTAACAAGACCTTATATATTATTTTAGTTGTATGTTTAGATAATGTATAGTAAGGTAATCTTATAGGTTTTTTAAATCACTTTAAAAAGTGAATTTTGAAAATTAAGACCTGGAACAACGCAAAATAACTATATTTGTTTGATAAAAACTATACTAAACTAAACGGGTACTTAATGTAAGAACAATAATGATGAGCGGGTATTGTAATCTAATTTAAATCTGCAATTTACCAGATCCCCAACTCAAACCTACATGTCGAACTACCTGGAACTCCTGGACAAACTGCTGGTCACCGAGATCCCCACAGACACCAGGGTGAAGATGAAGGAGCAAGATGATGATGAGAAAGAAGAGAAACTACTGTGTTATTCTGAAGGTATAAGCTTGTTCCTAATATAATCTAGCCACTTGTAGCAGTGGGACCACTGCTGGGCAAAAGCCTCTCTCCTCATCCGCCATGACTTTCTGTCTCGAGCTTCCCCCGTCCAGTGTTTGGATTGTAGCAAGTTGAAGAAAGTGGTCTCTGCCTACCCCAATGGGAGAGAGGGATGACGGATATGTATGTTTGTATATTAGTGACCTGTGTGAAGGTGCTGCTGTGATGGCCGGTCATGTCATGCGGATCCCATCAAACTAAGCATTTCACTTCTTTGTTTCCCATTTGCTTGCCTTACTTTTTCCTGGATATTGTGGGGTCAAATTTTTATTATTTATTTATGGATAGCTGTTTTGAAATATTAATTTGATTATATGTTTCTGTGTTTATGCCTGAGATTTGTAAAACTTAAATTAAAAAGAGCAACCCTACAGAGTTTCTTGCTAGGTTCTTCTCTGGGGAAACTGCACTCTTGCGAATCTAGCATTAACTTTAAAAAATGACCCGTCTTAAGTGTTGTCAAAACCTACAGGATTAAATGATTTTCATTTCATTTGATTTTCATTTCATTTCATTTCATTATAATATTGATATTTAAATTAATTTTATATTTACCAGAATCAGCGCCCTTCCCGTACAACCCGGGCGTGTGCCGACGTTACGCGAATCGCTGTTGGGGCTTCGCGTGGCAATGGCCTCTGTTATCCGCGCCCAAAGTCCACCGCAGAGCTACACTACTCCTCGTCGAGAGACTCCTGCCTTTGCTGACCAAACCGGCGCTCGCTACTGACATGCTGACTGATAGCTTGGATGCTGGTATGTAGCATTTAATCCAAACCTAACCTAACCTAACAAAGGTATTGTATTGTATGTAACTAACAACAACTAACAACTTTGAAACTTTTTTTTTTTTTCAACTTTGTGACTTTTTACAATACAAATATTCTTTATTGCACACAAAGATATAAGGTACAGACACAAACAAGAATATAAGAAAAGAATATTTGTATTGTATTGTATTAAGCAACAGGCGGCCTTATTGCTAAGTAGCAATATCTTCCAGGCAACCTTAACTTACCTAACCTTTTTATTACTTCTCACCTCCTATTGATTATTAAACCAGACACAATAGGTTTTCTATTGTTCTAGTATGCTTGGGATGTGATACGCTAAAGGGTCATACAGACATAGAAAACAAAAAATGTCTCTCCTGTTCCCGAAAGTTAAGGACACTGGGAGCTAATTTCTCAACTTAATGCATATCCGCATAATCTGTGCCCGATATAGTTTTGGCCTGTATAAACATTTTGACGATTAGATGCTCCAGTATCCTTAATCATCAGGAACAGGAAAGACAATTTTGAACCTAATTCTGTGTATGACTCTAAAAGAAAAGCCGTCTGCGTATTTTTTTTTACATTGTTGTACCCAGTGTCATTCTCACAGTAAATAAGAATCTAACGACATCTCTCAAGCTAAAATCCATCAAGCTGTTCAGGCTGTAGAGCGTGCCAAAAAATTATGCACGACACGAGGAATCCAAATTCTTCTTTTAGACGTCAATCGACTGGCCACGCTGTATAATTGTCCTCTTTTTCGAAGACAATGTTCAAAAATTCAAAAACTTATAGTTCACTCATTTGTCTAACTAATATGAAACCGTTCAGGTAACCACATTATTAGCCCGGTCAAGGAACAATGGGGATGATGACCACATTCGAAAATGCAAAAAAATAATTAGTCTGTCTTTTAGGCTATTAAATAAAATTGAAACACGTTTTTTACCTGATCAAATACATAAATAAATACAAAGATACAGAGCATCAAAGTTACGGAGTGGGGGGTATTGACGTCACTCCTACGTAAAAATCGTTCTAAGGTGTGACGTCATGAGCAACTTTAACCCAGTGTATCTGTGTCATTTTTAGTTTAAGAGAAAAAAGAAAAAATACGTGTCGAATATTTTAAAATAATCTATGTGATGGACTAAAAAAAGTTTTTTAGTCATCATGTCCATTTGGTGCTATGTAGGTTCCCCCTAACATTGTAAGAAGATAGTATACAGAGACAGAGACTAAGATACGATTGCTTTTCTACAGGTGGCGCAATAAGTATGCTTGCTCTCCAAGGGATATTAGAGTTGGTCCGGCGTCACAACATAGACTATCCAGACCTGTATGACAGATTATATGCCATGTTCGAGCCGGAGATGTTCGCCACTCGGTACAAGCGACGCCTCATGCATCTAGCTGACATCTTTCTTAGTTCCACGTGAGTTTACTTACATATAGTGCTACAAGGATCTTTTGGAGAACAATTTTAATGAAACTTGGCGATATTGTAGCTGTATGAAGCGACTGATGAATATGGATGAAGCGAAAGTGTGTTTGGATCGTAGCAAGTGAAGAGAGGAGTAATATCCTAGTAGTATTACAAATGTCAATGTTTATGCCTATGGATAGATGGATGTTTGTTACTCTTTCACACGAAAGCGAATTGATTTTAATGATACTTAACAATATTGTAGTTTCAGCATAACATAACGCATCAGCATAAAACATAGGTTATGTGATTTTTTTATATTTTGTATTCTTTCTAAGATATGACAATAATGGGGATGATGATTACATTCAAAAAATAATTAGTCCGTCTTTTAGGATATTAAAAAATATTTGAAACACGTTTTTTACCTGATCAAATACATAAATAAATACAAAGAAACAGAGCATCAAAGTTACGGAGTGGGGGGTATTGACGTCACTCCCTAAGTAAAAATCGTACTGAGACGTGATGTCACGAGCAACTTCAACCCAGTGTATCTTTGACATTTTTTGTTTAAGAGAAAAAATACGTGTCGAATATTTTTAAATAATCTATGTGATTGACAAAAAATTTTTTTTAGTCATCATGTCCTTTGAGCATGAAATCGCGCTATGCGGGGTTAGTCATCTATATACCATAAAATATATTCACATACATGCATATCCGCTACGCCTCTCTCCCATGGGGGTAGACAGAGACCACTTCCCTACATTGAAGCTATTTTCACCAGGCACCTCCCCGAAGGCCTAGTGGCAGCGTTCGCTAAACGCCTGTCGCGGCTGGCGCTGGTGGCGAGTCCGGAAGACGCCGCTGGTCTGCTGCAGCTCGTCGCCAACCTTGTCTCCAGGCATCCTGGGCTTAAACGGATGCTGTGTGATGAAGACACGCCGGCTATCAGTGAGTTTTAGCTAAAGTTAAAGTTCGGTAAAATTTATTTATTTATTATGGAAAACAAACAGCACTAACTTAAAACCTATGATTAGAATAACATAGAACGATACATCTGCCAGTAAAGTTTTCACTAATCCGTTTTACTTACATCACTGGTTCAACAATATTAGAAACTATTAGATGAATTTTGTAACTCAAAAGTTTACATTACTCTAACAAAGTAATCGATAACAGAAGAATAGGAATAATGCTAGCTATACATCAAGTTTGTACTTATTAAAGAAATTATTATAATATTTTTATTTTTAACTTCTTAATTAAAAAAGAACGTTGAAAAATGGTGTGTTTATTGGTCGGTTTTAGCATTTGGAAACTATCGTGATCTCTGTCTATTTTATGTGACGCCTATGCGTCGAACGGTGACAGAAATGCTTGACGCTTATAAAATCAAATGCCAATAATTTCAATTCAATCAGTAGTCTTTAGAATTTTGGGTTTCAACCCATGTATCTCGAGGAATGTCTTTCAGTTTTATGAACCGAAGTTATGCCATGCTCACATAAGATAAGCAGCAATTAGTAACGTAACGTTACCGTTTGCAGTGTCAAGCGACCCGTACATAATGGAGGAGAGCTGCGCGGTGCGTTCGCTGGCGCTGGGGTCGTCGCTGTGGGAGGTGGCGGCGCTGCGCCGCGCGCTGCCGCCGCTCGGGCCCGCCGCGCACAACGTGCAGCGGCAGCTGCATCTACGCCAACCCGCGCCCATCGCGCTGCCTGACGACCAGGCGGTGAGTGACTGTAGCTATACAGTATACACTCTAGCATAATACACTCCAATATTACACACTTCAGCATTACACAGTTTCACACTGCCACACTCCAAACTTAACTCGACATTCCACCATTGCATACATACAACACGCCCCACTCCACTACTGCACCACGCCCCTCTCCACTACTGCACCATGCCTCACTCCACTACTGCACCATGCCTCACTCCACTACAAAACCACGCCCAACTCCATTAGTCCCCACTCCACTACTGCACCACGCCCCTCTCCACTACTGCACCATGCCTCACTCCACTACTGCACCATGCCTCACTCCACTACAAAACCACGCCCAACTCCATTAGTCCCCACTCCACTACTGCACCACGCCCCTCTCCACTACTGCACCATGCCTCACTCCACTACTGCACCATGCCTCACTCCACTACAAAACCACGCCCAACTCCATTAGTCCCCACTCCACTACTGCACCACGCCCCTTTCCACTACTGCAACACGCCCCTCTCCACTACTGCACCATGCCTCACTCCACCACTCCCCACTCCACTTCCCTACCACGCCCCACTCCACTACTGCACCACGCCCCACTCCACTATTGCACCATACCTCACTCCGCTACAAAACCACGCCCCACTAATAAACTTATTTAAGGTTAATTGGTGAAATAAATCTTAGACCACGGTACGTCCGTCAAATGTCAATACCCCCCTTAGGGTGCCTTTCCACCAGAGATGTGCTTTGCTACGTTGCTATGGATGTGTTTGATATCAACCAATACAATACAATACAAATAATCTTTATTGCACAAAAAGATATAAGGTACAGACACAAACAAGAATCACATTCATTGAATATGAGGGCACCCTGACTCAATATGTTTGGTGGATATTAAACGCATCCATAGCAACGTAGCATAGCACATCTCTTGTGGAAAGGCACACTAACCCTCACACAAATACAAAGTTCAACTTATACCGTAAGAACTATACAATTACTAACATCATTTTTAATTTCCCAGCTGTTCGACGCAGAACTAAAGAAAAGGTTCAAGACTATAGAAATGAACTTCATTCGACCGGACGGCATGACGCTACCTTCAGGCGAACGACTGCTGCAGTACTACCAACTAATGGCGTAGACCTTCGGTGAGACAGAACTCCTTGGTTCAATTTCCTATTTATTTATTGATTGACTAAATTTTTACTAAAACTTTGACCGTGAATTCTAAATTGTCTTATAGCGGGCTTTTTACGTTCATACAATTTGCAGAGCACTAAATTACTGCGGCTTAAAAATGTGTTTCTTTTTTTCTGTGATTGACACAGGATACCTTGATAGGTCAATAACATGGCAACACTGAATAATTGTCATTCCTTTGTGATGTCATGTTAAACATGACATTATCTGCTTGTCGTTTTTGGAAAATGACAATTTATAATGTTGCCTTAACTTTTCTCATTTACTAATTAATTTTTATTTTAAATATTGCGTAATTTAGTGCTCTGTTTATTGCATAATGAGGAATAGGCTTATATTATAAATTGTAGTTAACATTTCGCAATTGAAATAAGAATATAATATGGTGTTTTTTTTTGTTTTGATACCAAAAGTATGTCATTGTTTTTGAGTGTTTTTGATGAAAAATTCAGATTTGTGAAAGTTATATAGGTCAAAGTGTCCAAAGGACATATGTACCTATAAATGGATGTTTGTAATTTAAGTGTTTTTGGTATCATAGAAAAAAAATATAATATTGACTTTTTTTTTTAATTCTTCAATATCGAATGACCAGGTTTTGAAGATCAATTAATTTGATTTTAGATAAGAATAACACTTTAAAGGTAGTAGGAATTTTACCAGCAAAAGAAAACGTGTGATAAAATTATATTGAATTGGTATCGGTCTTGACTTTAGAACAGTGAAATGAAAATGTGCATTTAAAAATAAAATTATTGTGATTGGAACTTCCAATTTTAAAAATACCGCGCGGGTTTGACGCAAATAAATTCAATTGGTTAGAAAATGAGCGGGAAACGTTGTGATTGGTGCATCGAAATTGCGAAGTGTGGTGATTGGTCGGGCTGAAATTAAACCCCGCCCCCAATCTACGATGCGTAGTAAAATACAATGTTCTGTTTTATGATTATTATTTTTTTAATTCATGGTTTTGGAAGTATTAAAAAAGTATTTTGTTGTTGTTAAAATTTATTTTGAATTTTCATTAATGCAAGATAACATATTGCACAATCTGATTGTACACCAATTTGGTATCATAACATAACCTACAAAAAATTTATAATTAAGCGTAACTAAGTAGTAAACTATAAAATTATTATGATTGAGACCAGTTTTTTTAAATAGTATTTAAAATAGATTTAAACATACACTGTTACGTCGCCATATTTTATAATATCCCGCTCGACTAAACGCGAATTATATTAGGCCTCTATGTACGACCAAAGTTTTCTTTATTTATAAAACTACTTTTCTACCAAGGAATTGATAATATTTTATAAAAACTTATTATATAAAATTACATTTCGGAGACATAACTTATTGTTTACTTAAGGCCTGTTTCAAAACCTACAGATAAAATGTATCTGACAGATAATTTATACCTGTCACTGTCTAAAACGTCATTTTTATAAAATTGACATAAGTTTTATCTGTCAGTTAAATTATATCTGTATGTTGTGAATTCATTCCGTGTCCATTTTTACCCGCATATTTCGGCATAGTGACAGCACAGTGTTAAAACTGCGACTTAACTTGCTGTGCCGTTTTTTGTTTGGCGCTCAGTTGAGAATATATAGGGTGAATTTAAATGAGTGAACGATAGAAAAGGATATGTAAGTACTCGTGATAACAAACAACTTTTACTATGGGGCCAAGTTCGAAATCTTAAAAAAAAATTGTTCCCCTATACTATCAGCTGGTGCATTTTGTATGGGGAGTAATAGTAAAAGTTGTTTGTAATCACGAGTACATGCATATCCTTTTTTATCGTTCACTATTCACTAATTTAAAGTCCCCCTATAGACGTTACTCGACTTTGCTCATTTACAGGGTAACACTTCATATGTATCCGGGCCGGGATTTACGAAACTATAAGAATGATATCTAATTTTTTGACGAATCTGACCGGCTATCTTAGTCCAGTGAGTTCTCTGGCTTACAGTTTTTTTTTTCATAAATATCGTCCTAGATAGAAAAGTAGTTGCCAATCAACATTCTCGTGTAAAAAACAAAAACACCTAGCATTACTATTTGTACCGAATTTGTAAATATAAAATAAAAGTGTAACATTCATTAACATGCTTGTTTATAAACTATAATTTATGCTGCACTATGTTTAATGTGCACCTGAATACAATTCGTAGTCTGTCCAAAAGGAGTAGAAATTAAAAAATGGCAACACTGTAGTGTCGTTTCGTTTTTATTAGATTGATTCGAAAGGGACAACGCTACTGTGTTGCCAGTTTTTAATTTCTACTCTTTTTGGACAGACTGTAGGTATGTACATTAATTTTAATCTTGAATTAACTGAATTTCTTGCATTATAAATGTTAATCATCCATTATGTTCCGTGTCATGTCTAGATAAATAAAATGATGATTAACTTTAATGTACATACCTAAAATGACTGCTTTTTGACTATATACTGGAGAACGATCGATTAGGATAACTGTGTAAATGACCATAGATTTTTTTTCTTTTAAGGGCTATTCACACATTTCCGGGTCAGGGCTATCCGTGTTCAGAGTTGTCCGTTTCACTATAGACGCTTTGACACGGAGCTGTGTGAACAAGTTCATACAATTTGTATGTAACCGATTTTTGCCTTCCGTCAGGGACGTGTTCCCGGAAATCCACACATTTCCGGGAACACTTAGCCCTTAAATATGAAGTATGGTAACACTGAAAATTGACATTTGCATTTTTAAACGTCACGTCTACAGGCAGACCAACTTATCTGTGAAATTAACGGCGGCGCTAGTAGTAATACAAAATTGTATTTCTTTCTACCAATCGCAGCAGTTCTGGAATTTGACATTTCCGTATTAGTGGCCGTAGTTCCAATAACGGCCGGTTCACAGATAACTTGGTAGCACTGTAACGTGACATTATCTGAAATGTCATTTACAAATGACAATTTTAAATGTTGCCATCTTAATAAAAAAAGAATAATAATCTTTGGTTATTTTGATACTTTTTAATTGATTTTTCCATATGAGTAAAATCATTTATTGACATAAAATAACTAAGAAATAAGAATTTAACTACATTTTGCACTTTGTTAGCGTTAAAATAGATGTAAAGGTGTTGTCATTGGTTAAGTTTATTTTTTTACGATAAAAAGAATAAATAAATTGATTGAATTAAATCGTGTGATAAAAAAAATACATTGTACATATTGATGTAGCGGAAAAGATGGAGGGGGATTTGTTTTTTTTAATCTTTTCAAAGTTTTTTTAGTAATGCAGGTAATCTTCAATCTTTTTAAATGGGTGATATATATAAGTTGGTAGTTAGATGTGTGTATGTTACCTATAGTACCTATATCATATCATAATATAATACAGAATCTAATACAATTTAATATCAAAATGAAGAATACTCGTCTTCCTTGTATTTCTTCCAATCATTGAGAAGTTACGCCCCGCCCCCTTATCTTTTTCGTTACTTTTAAAAAAAGAGTTTTTAATTTACAGGTTTTATGTCCTATTTAAAAATGACATAGTTTATGCCGCTTTCACTCAAAAACTACTAAACAATTTTTAATGAAACTTTACAATATTGTAGCTTGCACTTCAAAAAATGGAGTTCTTTTTAATTTGGTATTTTATTTTCGAAATTTTAGTTTTTATGGATGAAATACCTGTATATTAAAAATGCAAGTCAATATTTTGTGCAATGTCTTAAACCCGTGTTTCGGGCCACTACCGCCATAATTAACTTTATTATTATTATTAACTGATGTTATTTATACCTCGCAGTTTAGGGTGCGGCTGCTAATTGAAAAAAAATCTTTTTTATATAAAATTGTTAGCCATTTTTCGCGTTGATTTCATATAGTTTTGTTATTTTTAAAATGTCGTTATATTTTTTAATTTGTACACCTTAACAGGGCTCCAAGACTGATAATTTACAGTATTTTCAATTGTGTGTCGGCAGAATGTCAATGTCATTTATTGACACATTTGATCGCAATCTGTGTAAACCTTTGAGTATAGAATATACAGGGTGTAACAGAAAGGGTATATAAAGCCGAAACACAGCGATAGTCCTCATGAAACTGAACAACTTTTTCTAAGGAACATGGGTCGTAACTCGAAAAAAAAAATTCGCCTCCTCGTACAAAATGTCCGATCAGCTGATCGAGTAAGTATGGGCGATACAAAAATTTTTTTCGAGTTACGACCCATGTTCCTTGGGGAAAGTTGTTCAGTTTCATGAGGACTATCGCTGTGTTTCGGCTTTATATACCCTTTCTGTTACACCCTGTATAAGAAGGTGCGATACCGTCTGGATCTGCGTGCCTGGTCTGGCGCGAAATGGCTTCCTTTTTGTATGGAATTTCTTCATCTGCTAAGAAAACTATGAGAAACTTGCGCCAACTTTGGCACGCTGTCATACACTCATTTGTATTTGAAAAAAAAAAAATGCGGCCACTCCTTATATTCCTTCCTCATTGGTTTAGCAGAATACTAAATGTGTCAAAAAATGCCATTGACACTCTGCCGACACACGATGAGGCTATTTTTTTAATAAGCAGACTTGGGGGCCTGTTAGTTATTTGTCTCAGTGTGAACCCAGTTATGTACATAGTTCATATTACAGCTGTATACTTATTACTTTTGCTGTTGCCACGTGAGTTGACGTCTTACACACTTGGACTCGCCTAGCGAGTTTCCGTAAATTTTGGAGCGGCGCATACGCACGTGGACATGAAACTTGTACGGCAGCAGTTATAAAGTACACAAAGCAGTTAGGCCTATCATCAACGTACAGTGCTACAAGGATCTATTGGCACTTGGGTGACATTGTCAGGAGAGCGTGGGTGGTGAATAAATAATGACAATTTACATGTAATTTATAAGATGAAATCGTTAGTTCTGATTTCCGCCACGTGCCAAAAGATCCTTGTAGCACTATATAACACGTCATTTGCTAGTTTCCGTCAGTTGACGGGAGTTGACGTGTAGTTACGTGGATGGTAGGTGTCCATGGAATCTCACAGCCAAAGCCGTGCCCACCGCTAAATGTGATTACTTGTAACAAATATAGACTTAAGTTAGATTTAAGATATTACTTTATCTTCATTTAATGGTCTTATTATTATTGAATTGATACAATAAACGAATATTGATTTAATGGTAATTTGTCTTTTTTCTGTTGCAATTATTTTTATTTTATTCCGGGATTCGAAAGTATATTTTTTGTAAGAGACCATTTAAGTTTGCGGTCACATCTGCGTAATATGCACGCTGCGCATACCGCGCGGAACGTTCGGTTCAATACGCTCGCAATGTGTTTCAAGTCACCTATGACACATCAGCTGAAATTACGTCGCATACATTTACCCCAGCCGCTGAACGTTCGGTTCAATACGCTCGCAATGTGTTTCAAGTCACCTATGACACATCAGCTGAAATTACGTCGCATACATTTACTCCAGCCGCTGAACATTCGGCTCAATACGCTCGCAATGTGTTTCAAGTCACCTATGACACATCAGCTGAAATTACGTCGCATACATTTACTCCAGCCGCTGAACGTTCGATTCAATACGCTCGCAATGTGTTTCAAGTCACCTATGACACATCAGCTGAAATTACGTCGCATACATTTACTCCAGCCGCTGAACGTTCGATTCAATACGCTCGCAATGTGTTTCAAGTCACCTATGACACATCAGCTGAAATTACGTCGCATACATTTACTCCAGCCGCTGAACGTTCGATTCAATACGCTCGCAATATGTTTCAAGTCACCTATGACACATCAGCTGAAATTACGTCGCATACATTTACTCCAGCCGCTGAACGTTCCGTTGGTACGTTACGCAGATGTGTCGCGAAGAACGTGGGCCAGTGTTGCGTGTGACAGGTTATGAAGCAGATGTCATAATGCATAGCGTATGTTACATACGAGGGACCAGTCGATATCTAGATCTCTAGTTTAAAAAAGGACCTGCTAGAATTGCTAGGTTCTTCTGTGGGGAAAACTGCACTCTTGTGAATATAGCATCAACTTTAAAAACTGACCCGTCCTAAGTGTTGTCAAACCTAACCTACAGGATTAAATGAATTTTCATTTACACCTTTTTAGACAACTACTATAGAGGTACAAAATGCATTTCACATTAATTTCATTGCGTTTGTTCACCATCAATGAACTAACTTTTCGTAAAAAAAGGCAAATTAATAAAATACTCTTTTATTTCTTCAAAATTATTTACAAAATTAATACGTTACAAAAACATTGGCACAGCAACTTATACATTTACCTTATAAGGCACTTTTTTATAGACTATGGCCCAGAACACACGATGAAACGCAACTGAAACTGCTAGTTGGGTCATACAGACACAGAAAACAAAAAATGTCTCTCCTGTTCCTGAAAGTTAAGGACATTGGATGCTAATTTCTGAACTTAATTTATATCCGCATAATCTGTGCCCGATGTAGTTTTGGCTTGTATAAGCATTTTGAGGATTAGATGCTCCAATGTCCTTAATCATCTGGAACAGGAAAGACAATTTTGAACCTAATTATGTATATGACTCAGTTACTTTTGATTTGCATCTAAGTTTCTGCTATAGATTCCTTTAGAAAAACTACGACTAGTTTGAAATGTTTCGTTTCAGTTGCGTCGTGTGTGGTTTTCTAAAGAAGTCTATAGCAGAAACTTCGATGCAACTTAAAAGTAACTAGCAGTTTCAGTTGCGTTGCAGTTGCGTTTCACCGTATGTTCTGGGTCTAACTATTTTTATTTTAGCAACACAAAGGATTTGAAAAACGTAACAAAAATATAAGGCACTTCCTATACTTTATTTTTGAATAAACATCTTCATAAACATCTCATAAACGTATTGTCCTTCTCCAGAAACTCAAACCTCAGGATAATGACGTTTATTCGAAAACGTCATTTCACGTTTTGCCATCTTTTTATGCGCACGCGTTTTTTGAAAAATGATTTTCAATTTTTGTTAATGTGCACAGAGATAAAGAACTGCAATACATTTTTACAGGACATATATCTAAAAATGCAAATGACATTTAACGGTCGCCTTTCATCTTTCTGGACATTTTCTGGATAATGGCCCGTATACGTAACCTATGATTTTTTATAGGTACAGATATGTTACCTTTATAGTGATTGGCGTTTTAAATCTGTGCCGAACAATGATTACAAAGACATTAATGACAGCACTTCAAATCATACTCCAAATGTCTTCAGACTAACTGAGACTAGCTACAAGTTGTCTTAAATAGGTCTATTTACAGTCTTCAAAATGTGCGCGCATTTATCATATTTAAATATAAAAAAACATTGGTTATAACTTTCTTTTTTCTATTTTAAAATTTTTCTTTTTCACGCAATGCATCTCTAGTGGGAATAAAAACTGCAAACTAAAGTGATTGCAATTTCTTATTTGAAGCACCATAATATAAACCTACTTACAAAACTATATCAATAGTGTACATTTTTGGTAACTACATATTTAAATTCGACATCAAACGTTATATACAAATATTATACTAACCTATTTTTTAATAATTTGGCAACAAAATAGCTTAGGGCAAACACACACATTCTATCCAGCATAAATTGGTAAAGCCGCAAGCTGCCTGGCAATCGAAACGGAGCGAGCTTGCGAAGCGAAGAAATGGAGAAAAATTAACCAATGGGATTACATAAAAACGCCGTTTTGCTTCACATGGACAGCGCCCATTGGTTAATATTTCTCCGTTTCTCCGCTTCGCAGGCTCGCTCCGCTCTAATGTGTGTAGCTCGAGACACCGGCTAAACATTTTCGAAATATCGATGCACCGAACCAAGAAGGTATCGAAGAAATGAGGCACCACAGTTCATCGCATTAATAATCATTCATTCAAAGAATGATGCATAGTTGTTCGGATAAAGTTTATTCGAACTTGAGTAGGGAACTCAAGCTCGTACCTTTATAAAACTTGACCCGAATGAAATTCATACAACAATATTAGAAAACACTTGATTTTCATGTCAATCGATAGCTCAAAAATAGCGAAATTCATATAACCTAACTTAATGTATATTTTACAAGTCTAATGTCTAATTTTAGCAAAGTCTTGAGCCTTTTAGAACACAATGAAAGACCTAGTTAATTAATACTGTACAATTTAACCGTTACAAAATGTTATTTATATACAGTGCCTTCTAATTTTAAATTCATTTACAAAGATATAACATTTAAAAACTTTGGTCAAATATTTTGAGACGATAGTAAGGGCCTATTTGACCACTTATAGATAAAATTTAACTGACAGATATTTTATACATGTCTCTGTCTAAAACGTCATATTTTATGAAATAGACATAGTTTTATCTGTCATTTAATATCATAATCTGAAGGTAGCGAAAAAGGCACTTAGGGCCCGTTTGAGTACAGATAAAATTTAACTGACAGATAGGTTTATCTGTCAGTTAAATTTTATCCGTACTCAAACAGGCCCTATGTCTATTTCACCTATTTCATAAAACACGAGATTTTAGACAGCGACAGGTATAAAATATCTGTCATTTAAATTTTATCTGTAAGTGTGAAACCGGCTTTTAAATCCATTTTAAAAGGTTTTCTAATACAAAAGGAAAAGACAATGCAACTTGGCCTAAGACTTTTGGGCCCAAAAACACTCACAGTCCAGAAATGAAACATATGCCAGAGTATAGACCTACACTTTTCATTACTAGGCAGTGAGTTTTTTTTTGGGCCCAGTAAGTTGCATTATCGTTTTAACACACCACAAAATTCTCATTAAAAAAAAAAACCTCACTTAACGATTTGTTCTTGGCTCTCGGAATTAGCCGAAGCCGCGTGACAGCATGATACTTGCGGACTATCTTCTCTCTTTACTTCTTCACATTCGTGGACAATCACCGTTTCCACTTGGCAACATTTCTCCTGAGGAGGCGGTTCAGATGGCTTCTTACAACATCCTTGCCGCTCCGTCCTCAACAGCTGAGCATCCTCCACGCTAGGACTATCCTCCTTCTCGCTCTCGTGCGTGCAATGCGTATCTCGCATCCTTTTCGCTCTAGCTACTTTCGACGGGCATTGTTTGGCTCCGTATGAGCATGTTGGCTGGTTGTCGGAGTTAGCTGGGAAGTAGTGTGAGGGTTGAATGCATGTACGTGTTCGACAGATGAAGAAGTCAGATTCGGAGCTTTGTGATGAGTCTAGAAGTGGTGGTGTTGTGTTTTCAGCTGTGAAAAGAGATTTTATGTTAAAAGTCGCACACAGAATTAAGATCAAAATAGGTTGTTTAAAAAACTAAAACACGCTTTAGCTCGCACTAAACATGCTCCATCATCAGATCAGTTCGAAAGTACCATATTATTGTATTGTCATCAGAACACAGCGTGTGAAAATTTCATCCTATTCGAAGACGGGGACGTCAAATTAAGATTCCAAGATTTGTTTACATACATAGTTAGTTACAAGTGAAGCTAATATAAAGCGTGTAAAAACGTCTAATGGTGCTCCCACAAACTTTTAGTATAAAAAAATTTTGTAAACATTTTATAACATGCAGTGTGGGAGCATCATAATAATTACGGATATTGGAGCATCGATACATACATACATACATATCTGAATCTGACACACCTCTTTCCTTTTCATCGAGGTAGGCAGAGACTACAGCCATATACATAAGCAGAAGAAGCGAAAGAAATATGAATCGTAGCAAGTAGAGGGAAGAAGAGACCTACCCTAAAGGCCGAAACACACCGGATGCGTATGCGTACCTCTGAGTTGTAATGTATGGATCTGTATGAGACAGGACACGCCGCTTGCGTAACGTCGAAGTGACGCCTAGCACGCAACGCAACGCAACACGATAGCGTAGATGCGTAGCCCGGTATCACATCGGGTTACGCCGTAACTACGCGCTTGGCTACGCCATGCTTACGTCTACGTTACGCATACGCAATACGCATCCGGTGTGTTTCAGCCTTAATAGGAAAAAGGCGTGACAGATGTGTATGTATGTGTCAACCCTACACTTACAGTCTGACCAAAAAGAGTAGATATTAAATAGTGGCAACACTGTAGCTTCGTCCCTTTCAAATCATTCTAAGAAAAACGGGACGACACTACAGTGTTACCACTTTTTAATTTATACTCTTTTTGGCCAGTCTGTATATAGGGTGACTTAAAATTAGTGAAAGATAGAAAAGGATATGAAAGTACTCGTGATAACAAACCACTTTTACTATGGAGCCAAGTTCGAAATCATAAAAAAAATGTTCCCCCATCTATCAGCTGGTGCATTTCGTATGGAGAGTTCAAAAATGTTTGAATGATTTCGACCTTGGCCCCATAGTAAAAGTTGTTTGTTATTACGAGTGCATGCATATACTTTTCTACAATTTAGCTACAATAAAGTACCTAATTACTTCATTAACTCTTTTTTTACAAACTTATTCTAACTAAATAAACTACAAAAAAAGACTTTAAGTTACTTCAATTTAGTATCAGTTTGCTGTAACTCGACCGCATCCATTGCTTTGCACAATTTGCCTTCGCAAACTTCCCAGCTGCACTTCTCTTTCTTGCACCGGTCTTTAGGGTAAGGAGGGAAAAGGATAGAGGATTAGGAAAAGCATGAAGGTTGTTTTGTTTAACTTGCATAATTTTTTTATAAGCAACTTCTTTATCTCAAATCAGACCATTTTAACATTGCCTAATAAAAAAATAGGTTTAAAAAAAGAAAGTTAAAGTAACATTTATCATTTGCTTAGGGAAATACACTGATATGTCAAACTTATGGATATGAAATACAGTCTGGATCTGCGTGCCTGTATCTGGCGCAAAATGGCTTCTTTTCGTACGGTTGTCATATCGTTTGACAGGACATTTACCAAGAAAACTCAGCGCAGCCTTGGCATGCTGTCATAAACTGTTGGCTAGCATATAAATAAAATAATTATACTTAACTAACATACTTACCAGTATCGTCACACTCTGGAGTACAAATAATATCCCTTCTAGTACTGAAGCATTGCATCTGAAGTCGGGTCAGCTTCGGCCCGAATAGGAAGTAACCTGAAATATAATAGAATGTTATTATTAAAGTGTCCCACTGCTGGGCAAAGGCTGCTCTCAGCCTTTTCAGTACCTCTGAACATAGCTTTGTATTTATGGTATTTGCTTATTGGTAGGTAAGAATGAAGACAATTATTATTTTTAATAAAATATAGGTAGGTATATATTTTTCAAGTGGAGAAGTGGTCTCTGCCTACCCCGATGGGACAGAGGCGTGACGGATATGTACGACATTTATGTATTTTTTTTTTATTGTAATAACCTATAATAACTCAATTTTTTTTTTGATAATCTGACGGACTAAAATGTTTTTTGAATTCATGTAGCCTAAGCTATCGTTTAATTTAAAATGTGCTTTCCATCTATATTCCCTCACCTAGCATCATCCCGAAGACTACAGCCAGCAGCAGATGCACGTTGTACAGCATCACCGCCAGCATCAGCAGATAGCCCACCACGTTATGCAGCAGGAACACCACGCCTTGGTGTGTGTTTACCAGCATCCTGGTGAGGTGAGAAGTTAACTAAGCAGACCTTTTTCAAACAGGGCATTTATGTACTCTTTGACAGAAATAAACTTCGTAGACCAAATAAAAGTGGGAATAGAAGTTGTGTCGTATCAGGTACTCAAACGGACAGAGAATAGAGAAGAGTGGCGTAGACTCCACCTTCGAGTATAGAATATATAGGGAGGTGCCACATTTTTTTCATATAGAAATGAGGTTATGACAGCGTGGCAAGGTTTGCGCAAGTTTTTTATAGTTTTCTCTGTAGATGACCTGTCAAACGATAAGAAATTCCATACAAAAAGGTAGCCATTTTGCGCCAGACCAGGCACGCAGATCCAGACGGTATGGCACCTCCTTATATATTATATACTCGAAGATTGAAATGTCATTAGAGAACTGTCAAATAAACTTCAAATAGCGAAGACAATACCTTTTGGAACTACCACTTACGTGACATTGGGGAGTAGAATACCGATTAAAGCGTAAAGTAATAAAATGTTCGGCCGATAGTTGTCCAATGTCAACTTATCTGTTACGAGAATACCAAAATGGGTACAATCTTACAATTCACATTCTAGTGAGACACCATTTTTCATTTGGTAATTAGAGTAGAATCCGGCCCCAGGCACGCAAATGCAGACGGTATCGCACCTCCTTATATATTCTATACTCAAAGTAGAGAAGAGTGGCGTAGACTCCACCGACAAGAGTGACGCTCTTAAAATGATGACAGAAATAAACAGACGTTATATTATAAATATCAATGTTTGTGCCGATGAAAGGATGGATGTGATGATTGTTACTCTTTCACGCAAAAACTTCAGCTAGCTTAGCATGGCACTCCGTGACAAGACGTCGTCATGCGTTTGTCACGCTTACGTCTCTGTCTATAGTTTTAAATGTGATAAGGACAGCATACGTGAGATAATTGTCGCGGCACGCCGTGCTAAGCCCCCTGAACAGATTTTAATGTTTGGCAATATTGTAGCTTATACATCAGAATTACACATAGGCTACATTATTTTTAAGATAGAAAGTCGCTGGCAGCCTCTTCATAAAACTAAACAAGATATTCCTAGATTGACAACAATCGAAGGATTCGTACAAAAATTGTTTATTTAACAGTTTATTGTAAGTAAGATGATAGTACATAGATACAGAAAAAAAGAGAAGTTATACAAAAGGTTCAGCATATTTCTAAAATAAATTTCTTCCTGCAGACCCCACAGAGAGAGAAGTGATAGCATGAAGGCAGGATAGTCATTAAACCTACAATAAACAATAAATATAAACCTACACATATATATTCGATAAATACACATACATAAATACACACACGGACATCACACATTGTTCATCATTGTTCATCGCACATCTTCTAATGTCGAGAGGGCGTTATGTTCTTACGCAAAGTCGATTATAGTATAAAAACCTACCTAATTTTAAGTGAAGTCCACTTATCCACTTGCTCGCTGTTTGTATTACGACTCGTCGTCGGCTCCATAGCACCAGCTTGTTCTCTGTAACAATGTATGAAATTATTTAATTTCTTTGTGTTGTATTCTAATACATATTTACACTTTGAGTACCTATAGAATATATGTATAAGGAGGTGCCATACCGCCTGGATCTGCGTGCCTGGTCTGGCGCATATCGCTACCTTTATGTTCGGAATTTCTTATCGTTTGACAGGTCATCTACCAAGAAAACTATGACAAACTTGCGCCAACCTTGGCACGCTGTCATAAACTCATTTGTATATGAAAAAAAAAATGGCCTCTTTATATTCCTTATTGTATTTACATACATAACATACGTATCTATTACGCCTCTCTTCCATCGGGGTAAGCAGCGACCACTTACTTCCATTTGCTAAGATCCAAAGTATCCTAGCACACTTTCTTCGCTCCATCCATCCACATTTATCAATCGCCTACATACATGCACTTCGATTGAGGGAATTCTTGCCCCTTGGTTTGTGCCTTTTCTTCCTCATATGCTTACATGATTTTTAATTTAATAAAAACTATTTAAGTAAGAGTATAGATCAAGCATCGGTCGATGACCTACAAAGTTTATCGTATTAAATATAAGTAGGTACCTATTTATTATTATTTATTTAACAGTTTATTGTAAGATGATAGTACATAGATACAGAAAAAAAGAGAAGTTATACAAAAGGTACAGCATATTTCTTAAATAAATCTCTTCCTGCAGACCCCACAGAGAGAGAAGTGATAGCATGAAGGCAGGATAGTCACTACAATAAACAATAAATATATAAGTATAAACCTACACATATATATTCAATAAATACACATACATAAATACAACAAACACTTATAATATTAATAATACCTATATAACCGTATGTTGCCATTTGAAATGTGCGGAATACTTCCAAAAATAATTGCCAATTTCAATCTTTTTGGTAGATGTAGTAGTATTTATTATGTTATTGTCGGTTTTTTGAAACCTGACGAGTTCTCGGACACTGACGAGATTACCAGCGTTTACCTTAGTACTGATTTATTCCGAGGCCAATAAATTAAAGAAAAAGTTACAGTTAGGTACATGTTGTCGGGAAGTCCATTGATAAAATTCCTTTTATAAGTAGAGTAAGAAAGAGACAAAACACACAAACACAAGGAAAAAACAGATGTTTTTATTATTTTCTATGTTATAAATAAAGATAAATTTCTAGACAAATGGAACCTCTTTTTAAGCAGAAAACTGAAAAATGCTTGTGGAAGAAGTGCTGTAATTAATAACGCAGCATTCTTATAACTCAAGTAATGGATTACTAGAAAATATAACACGTATGTGTCTAATTAATCGCAGTGATCTATGTATTTATTTACTAATCTATCAGTAATTATCTAGGTTTTATGATAACGTATCAAATAACAGAACTAAATAGAAAGGCATGGGAAAACCGATAACGATAAACCTACGACGATAAACACATAAAATTATAGATAAGTAACAGAAAGAAACTTCATTAAAATTAAAGCGGACATTATTGTTGTCTAAAAATCAGAAGAAGTCACAATATCAAATGTCATTTCGGCACTATAGTTCTTAAAATCTTACATGATTAGAATGGCAGGTGTCACTAAAAGTAACGAAGTAACTTTATACAAGCGGCCCATAAGGTCTATGAAAATAGTAATTATTTTTGCGTTTAGGAGTTTTGGTAGGTTTTAGGAGCTTTTTTAGTAGATTCATTGTTTTAAAAAAATTGACTCACGGTGTCACTACTGTTTGGTTTTTTAGTACCTGCGAATATTTAACCGAGCTCTAAATGGAGAATTAATAACGTACTAAATTAGGCTATTTGGTAATTACTAGTTATTTTTAAAATACAGGGTGGCGCAATAGAACGTGCATATTGCGTCATCTTTTTTCGCGGGGTAAACAGTGCGCGGGCGGGGGGAGCCTAGCGTGGTTGGATAGTGGCACTCGTGGAGTTTTAGTAGCCATGAGTCACTTCGACGGGAAGCGTCGCGCTTTTTGTGTTCGCACGTTTTACGAGAACGGTCGTTCATACATCTCTACAAGGCGACTGTACTGTTCTGAATATGGATTAACACACATTAATGAAGCTCCGAGTGCAAATTTAATTAAAATATGGATAAAACGATTTGAAGAGACCGGTTCAACGTTTAAACCACCAGCAAAAGGTCGCCCAAAATCGTCTAGGACCACAGACAATATTGAGAGGGTGAAGGAGTCAGTACGAAAAAATCCGCAAGTGTCTACTCGGAAGCGATCGGCGGCTTTAAACTTGTCGCGACGAAGTTTACAGCGAATTTTGAAGTTGGATCTTAAACTGCATCCTTATAAGCTCCAGTTAACACAGGAATTAAAAGAGGCTGACTTCGGAGCAAGGTTGGAATTTGCTGAAGAAATGCTTAGTCGATTTTCCACTTTTGACAACATCCTTTTTTCTGACGAGGCTCATTTCCATTTAAATGGGTTTGTAAACCGACAAAATTGTCGTTACTGGGACAACGAGAATCCAAAAATGAAACATCAAAAACCACTGCATAGTCCGAAAGTAACGGTATGGGCAGCAATCTCAAGCAAAGGAATCATTGGCCCTTTCTTCTTTGAAGATTCACGAGGACGAAACATCACCGTTAACACCGATCGCTATGTTGCAATGTTAGAGGGATATTTGACTCCAGAACTTGTGAGATCAAGAATAGCGAATACGAGGACTTGGTTCCAACAAGACGGAGCGACCTGTCACACATCAAATGACTCTATGGCGGTTGTGAGACAGATGTTTCCTGCAAGACTAATTTCCAAAAGAGGTGATATCCCTTGGCCCCCACGTAGCCCTGACTTGACGCCTCCTGACTTTTTTTTGTGGGGTTACCTCAAACATAAAGTCTACATGAACAATCCGAGGAACATCAGTCAGCTAAAGGAAAATATCCGCGGGGAAATGGCAGCAATCACCCCAGATTTATTGACAAGAGTTTTCACAAATCTGCGTTCGCGTTTAGAGGAGTGCCGTCTTCGAGAGGGCCGTCATTTAGATGATGTTATTTTTAAAAAATAAACTTCATTTAATTACCTAATCATCCTATCTTTTATTTCAACTATACCTCTTGTATTTATTTTTTTAGCCTATACTTAATAAATGCACGTTCTATTGCGCCACCCTGTATTTCTAGTAATAAGCACTTAGTCGACAAAATTTTCGCTTATACCTCGATTTAACATTTTCATCGGCGAGGATTGGCATGTGTCATTCTAATCATGTAAGATTTTAAGAACTTTAAGGAATTCTCGCAAAATTTTCACAATTAACCACTTTTGAGAGGTAAAATGTGTCGTGAAAAGGCGGCAATGTTTGACGTCAGTCATATTGAATGGCGCGATAGACGCGATAAGTTTTTTTTTTAATCTACGAGTTTAATGGATTTGAATTTAAACGACCTATTTTACAACTGAAAATAATTAGATAGTTACAATGTAAAATGTGCTGTCAACTTTGTTATCTTAATAAAATATCTTGAGGAAATTTAAATTCTTTGTTGATATCACTCGCGTTTTCGGTCCATTAACCGCTTTATCGTTGAATTGATAATTCTAAAACCTAGCTAGTTTAGTTTTACTACTTTAATAAACATTTTAATTGGATTTGCCTTCCGTTCCCTACTTTTTCTGCGTAGGTTAGATAATAAGACTTTGAATTGCGGCTCTAACTTACAAGATTGTAAAATCATTGAATATGAATATGAAAGAATAGAGTATAGAACGCGTAGGTACAATAGGTGGCAATTGGGCAGATAAGGGCTATATTTGTCAGTCGCGTAACGCCAGAACAGGCAAAAGTATAGAAAAACACGTATCGTTATCCTATGAGTTAGGTAGTTCCAAGAGGCCTCTTAAAATTGGCCAAATGCTTGCCTCGCGAGGCTGCTCACTCTGTATGGACCCGCCTGATGAAAGCCACTATCGAGAAAACCTTAAGAGCATACTCAATATCCACATAGGGGGTCTCAAATTAAACTGTCCAGGAAATTAGTATTAACTTACAAAACTTTTATTAAACTTTATACGTAAGCAATTAATCATTTTCGAAAACGCTTTAAAAATGTCGCAAGGCAAGGACAAATCGATTATTTATTTTATAATAATACCTAAGTAGTAGTATCTAGTTTATCACTTATTTAATTAGTGAAAGGAGAACTACGAGTATGTCAATGACAAGTACGTCACGATATGGACAAATCTCGGCGTATTTTGTTACAATTTTAAAGTCGTATTATCTTTAGGTAGGCACCTACTTACGCAGCTGAAACTGCTAGTTAGTTTTGAGTTTTAGCAGAAACTTAGATGCAACTCAACAGTAACTGGCACTTGCAGTGTCGTTGCAGTTGCGTTTAATCGTGTGTTTTGGGTCTAACACTTCAATGAACAGTACTTAGTGCAGTGACTAAATAGTTACTAACATAAGTAATACTAACTTACTACTTATAATTGAATGGTTTTTAATGTTTGCTGGTATATGGATAGATAGAAATTCTTTATTGCACACAAAGAAATACAAATACAACTTAAAACTAAAACATTGAAAATTCATGTGATGAAAGTACTTATAACTTAGGTACTTGTAAAGTTGCTGATAGTCTCCGATTGTCCGTCTATCGTCCATCTCCGAAACGGTTCTTGATGCAGTTTTCACCAATTATTGGTATAATTAATTTTTTTAATAAAAACTAAAAACTTTTTATTCTTATTATTTTTTTTTATTTAAAAAATTTTTTTTTTTTTTTTGTATTATGTTCTACTAAGTAATGCATCATAGCTTTAAGTCATATAGAACACAGTGTTTGGTCAGTACGAAAATGAAAATGAAAAATCGTAAACCGTTTCACTACCTGTATCTATAGCCGATACGTACAATACGATCAAAGGTACCAAACCCCCAGTTAAACAGAACATAGTTAAAATCTGCATTAAACTTCAGAAAAACTAATCCGCCAAACGCAGTATAATCATTTAATTAAATTTAACTCGCGTTTCAGCAACATCATGCCAAAACAAAAGAGGCCAGGCCTCTCAGGCTCGAACACGCGGTCAACGAAGAATTACAAACATTCCAAAGACAATAGTCGAAGCGTAGATAGACATGGTAGTTTATTTCTCATGCTGATTGTAATGTATAATGGATAGCATTTTGTTATGAGTTCGTGAAGAGAATCGATATTGATGTCCTGCCTATTCGATGTTTTATTTTTGGCGGTGTTCAATATTTTGTGGTTAGGAAACAATGGTGTTAGGACACTTGCTAACGTTGCATTCCGATCGGCTTGAAATGGCTGCTCTTATTTTTACGGTTCCGTACCCAAAGGGTGAAAACCCCTATTATTGAGACTAAGCTGTCCGTCTGCCTATCCATCCGCCTGTCTCCAGGCTGTATCTCATGAACCGTTATTACTAGGACGTATTTTCACAAATGGTGTATTACCGTTGCCGCTATAACAAAAAGTACTTTAACTTAACAGATAGAATAGTTCTTTATTCAGTACCAATCACACCAAAGTTTTTAAATAGTACATAGTGGTTAACACTAGATTAGATCAATACTGAACTAGTTCAGTTTAGTATACTGATTCCAAACGATTAAATAAATCCATATATGATATCAATTTTATTAAAACCAACTTTACTAAAACACGCTTTAGCTCGCACTAAACATGCTCCATCATCAGATCTGTTCGAAAGTACCATATCATTGTATTGTCATCAGAACTCAGAGCGTGTGCAAAATTTCATCCTCTTCGAAGACCGGGAAGTGGGTCAAATTAAGATTCCAAGATTTGTTTACATACATAGTTACTTACAAGTGAAGCTAATATAAAGCGTGTAAAAACCAGTCAATACATCCGCAACATGCTTCGTCAAGCATACAATGATAGTAAAACACAAATATAAAAGTTCACCAGTCATCTATGGGCAGTTCGACATCAACGCCACGCTTAAGCACTTTATAAAATACCAATGTAACATTATTTGATAACACTGACCTGTCGCATAGTAAATTCCTTCTCTCGTCCGATCTATACGGGTACAGCTGCTTATGCGCATCTCTTTGCACACGTGCCAAGTACACCTGCGATATGATAAAGTATTACTTCATAGGTCATAGTAATCATGTAATAATTATAAACATTTTATTACATACTAGCTGTCCCGGCGAACTTTGTCCCGCCTTAGAATGAACTTTATTGTGTAGGAATAAAGTTCAAATTGACTCTACATTTTAGTAAGAAAACATTTGTATGGGAAAAAGAAAAGGTCTGTTTTAGGGCTTTCCCGGCAATTATTCGAATTTTTCTCACCGTTTAGACCTACCCTGGACTACGACAAACATTTTAAAATCAAAATCAGCTCAATCGGCCCAGCCGTTCTCGAGTTTTAATCGGACTAACGAACAACAATTCATTTTTATTTATATAGATAGATAGATAGATGTTCGTATTATCAAATGACGAGAGACTGCTCGCAACTTCGTACCTACGCATTTACCTATCGTCATATCTTGGAAAAAAAATCATAATATCGTAAAATAATATAGCCTACCTATGTGTTATTCTTTTTTAAATTTTTAAACGACGAATTTTTAAAGAACATCGTTGAAGGAAAGGTTGAGGGAAAGAGAGGAAGAGGAAGACCAAGACGAACTTATTTCGCTCAAGTGAAGGAAGTCAAATTGTTGGCAGAAGACAGACAAACATGGCGATTACTCCAGCGACAAGAGCCTGGCTCTTAAATGTATGATGATGTGTTATTCTGATGCCCAAGCTAAGTTAAAAGCTAAGTTAAAGTTGTAAAATTTCATTAAAATTTTGTGGTTTTTACGTGATGAAGTAACAAACATCCATCCATCGGCGCAAACATTGACATTGATAATATTATTAGGATTTGAATGTAAGCAATGTTGTGTTTTGTAGCAACTTAAACAGCATTTTTTTGTACTCTAGATAACTGGGTAAAAAGCGGATTAGGATTTAAGTAGTTATATAGTGGGAAAGGTAGATACATTTAGCCCAAATGTGGGACATCATGGCCAGATCCATCTAATACTATTAACGTCAATGTTTGTGCCAATGATGGATGGATGTATGTGAGTATGTTTTGTACTCTTTCAAACTAAAATCATTCAACAGATTTCAATGAAACTTACAATACGTACTGTTCCTGTATTTGTAATTAAAGCTAAAATACACATTTTGTTAGATTTATGTAATTTTTAACAAAAAACCGCTTAAACGTAAACAAATTAGGACGACAAGGCTAGACGCCTTCTTGCCCGCCCTCATTACCGTTTTACAATACAATACAAATATTATTTTTATTGGTCGAAGGACATGAAACAGCATATTTTTAGAGGATGTAACCAAAGATGGGTTTTTTAAGACAGAAAGCGCTATGAGATAGAAAACATCTTTCGTCGAGCGGCGCAACTAAGTAGGTATAGCGCGATCAGAGGTCTGTGTACGACTTTTTAAATGGGGATGATGACTAAATTCAAAAAATAATAAGTCCGTCTTTTAAGCTATTAAAAAATATTTGAAACACATTTTTTACCTGATCAAATACATAAATAAATACAAAGATACAGAGCACCAAAGTTACGGAGTGGGGGGTAATGACGTCACTCCTCGGTTAAAATCGTACTGAGGCGTGACGTCACGAGCAACTTTAACCCAGTGTATCTTTGTCATTTTTACTTTAAGAGGAAGAAGTAAAAATACGTGTCGAATATTTTAAAATAATCTATGCGATGGACTACAACTTTTTTTTACTCATCATGCCCATTGGCGATGGCGCGACGATCTGGATGCATACTTGGCAAACTGGGCAGAAGTTGCCGGAGATAGGGAAGGATAAAAGGATGAGGCTTTTGATGGGCAGTCAAATAAGCTAGTAAAAAAATTATTACCTTAGAACCTTCAAAAAGCAGCGCAACGAAGAAGAGCACTATCCATGTGAGAGCGAATTCAGCACGCGTGTTGATGAGCAGGCCGGGGAACATGAAGTCACCCAGGTCATACCCGAACCACATGAACATGTGCATTTTGGAGCCTTGTGTCTACCTGTAAATAGGTTCAAAATTAATACAATAGCTGTAAAAGCCTTCCATTTGGTCGGTCGTCCTATATGTTCCTTGGGGAAAGTTGTTAAGTTTCATGAGGACTATCGCTGTGTTTCGACATTATACCCCCTCTCTGTTACACCCTATATAAGTATTATGAGTGTGGAATTTTGTGCCGATGGATGGATGGATCTTTGTTACTTCATCACGCAAAAACCACTGAACAGATTTTAATTAAACTTCACAATATTGTAGCTTGCACATCAGAATAACACATAGGCTATTACATTTTGCGATATCATGTTTTTCTTCCAAGATATGACGATAAATGCGTACGAAATCGCGAACAGACAAAATTAAACACAAAACTAATAGGTAAGTTCCTAATTTTGAAAAAAATACAAAATAATTAAAAGACCATACAGCTATTTACGTACCTATATAACAAGTGTTAGGTTTTATTCGTTATGAGGATCGTGCGCCTCGCGAATCTCCAAACATTTGTGATAAAAATATTGTTTCGGGCCACAACGTTTCCCAACCCCTAAACCTTTCCATAATTCGACAATTTTGGTATAATTGAATTGAGTAAACCTTATTCTAGGTCCGTACGTTTAATTTTTTTTGAAATTATGTTTAGTTTATTACAAAAATCATTAAATACTATTGGATATTTTAGGTCAAAAACGACGATTTTTAGAAGCTCATTACTTTTAAAATAGGTAGGTACTCAATATTTAAGCGCGGCGCACGATCGGCTCACAATCCTCTTAACTGCATCGATAAGAACCATTACTTGCGATTTATACTCAGTTTTTACTACAAATTAAAATTCCTCCCTTAAAAAAACGAACAATGACGTACCTCACTACTTCCTCGGTCTCAGAGAAGACTGTAAAAACTTAATTGGTCATTAAAACATCTACTGTCTCCTTCTGATTTTTGAAGATGACAGTGTCAGCAATAGATCTAATGGAACATTTGCTTTAATTACTCTTTGTACAACTGGATTTTAAACAATTAAGTAAATACGTATTTATTTGACTTAGGAACTTAAAATGACGTATGTGTTCGATTGACAAATTTTTAAGATAATGTTTTTTTGACTAAAGAATTTGTTGTTGATAAGCTAATGAAGAATGGTAATGTGGCTTGGCTACAATGAAAACATTTACGTATCACAACGTGGCGTAGCGTAGTATTTCTATACATACATACATATATATCTGTCACGCCTCTTTCCCATCAGTAACTACTTCCCACTTTTTATTGTAGGTACCTACGCCCATAAATAACGTTTCAGATTAGTTGTATCATGTGTGGTTTTCTAAAGGAGTCTATAACAGAAACTTAGATGCAACTCAAAAGTAAGTAGTAGTTGCAGTTGCGTTGCGGTTGCGTTTCCCTGAGTGTTCTGGATCTTAACATAGGGTTAAATAAATAATTTATATTGATTTAACCCTGTCTCACTCAGCAGCTAACTCCGGGTTTATCGAGCTAACCCTCCGGTACACAAGTCGGCCTAACTGTAATGCTATGTATGTTGTATGTATGTATGTATGTATGTATGTATGTAACAATAAGTGTAATGCCAAATTAAAAAATACTTAGCCTCCACTTAACCTTTAATTGATTACTAATCTATTCATTTAAATAAACAGTGACACATTCAAATTAATCATGCCATTGTATTATACTAATACAACCATTAAGTCCTTGTTGCAAGAAAGACGATTAAAGTGTTGTAACCATTAAACATTGTGCCGTCTCTTTCCAATTTTTACCCGACTGCGCCAAAAAAAGGTTATGTTATGTTTTTTGAGAGTTTGTATGAATGTTTTTAAGTTTGTATGTATAATTCTTTGCCACTCTCTCTCTACAGCCTGAACGGCTTGATGGATTTTAGCTTGGGAGGTGTTGTTAGATTCGTATTTACTGTGATAGTGACACTAGGTACATCAAGATAAAATAAAATGTGTTTTTTAAATGCAGTCAGGTTTTTTAAGATAAAAAGGTTAGGTTATTGAATGAATTGAATCAATGAAAGTGTGTGTGTGTGTGTGTGTGTGTGTATGTGTGTATGGGTGAGTGTGTATATAGGTGTGTGTGTGTGTGTATGGGTGTGTGTGTATATAGGTGTGTGTGTGTGTGTATGGGTGTGTGTGTATATAGGTGTGTGTGTGTGTGTTTGTGTATGTGTGTATGTGTGTGTGTGTGTGTGTATGGGTGTGTGTGTGTGTGTATATAGGTGTGTGTGTGTGTGTGTTTGTGTGTGTGTGTTTGTGTGTGTGTGTTTGTGTGTGTGTGTGTTTGTGTGTGTGTGTGTGTTTGTGTATGTGTGTTTGTGTGTGTGTGTTTGTGTATGTGTGTGTGTGTGTTTGTGTATGTGTGTGTGTGTGTGTGTGTAAATAGGTGTGTGTGTGTGTATATAGTTGTGTGTGTGTGTGCGTGTGTGTGACATTTTAAATGAACTTTAGCACTAATGACTGCTTCTACAACAAGTTTCTATTCATTAGAACTAATGTATAAGATAAACAATTAACTAATGTAAGGTACTATGTTATTGTTTGAATTGTAAAACAATGAAAGTTAAAAATTTGTATTGAAATATGTTTCATATTTAGCTAAGGTAAATAAAGTAGATTAAACACAGTTTAAAATAATTGCTAAATAATAGCAGACCAAGGAAAAGGTGGCGAGATGAACTGGACACCTTTACAAACCACTGAGCAGAGGCGGCTCAGGATAGAGAATCATGGAGAAGGAGAGAGGCCTTTGCCCAGCAGTGGGACAACAACGGCTAGATAAGATAAGATAAGCAATAATTATTAAGTACTTTTTCTTCTCAGCTTATAGCTGCCCACTGCTGAGCATAGACCTCTCTAATTTCTCTTAAACCGGTTCAATTATTAAAAATGAAAATGAAAAGTGTTTTATTCAAAAATAGGCAAAATTCATTAGGTACACTTTTTTGATCTAAAACTACTGCCAGTTCACTACCTGTACAGCCGAGAGGAAGAAAACAGCAAGAAACCTTCGGCACAGGGCCCTACGTTATGTCAAATATATCTTTATTTTTTAATCAACAGACTTATACAGTTACATGTTGGTATTTAACTTATTAAAACAGTACAATTATAAAAAAAAACTATTACTAATAAAATTACTATTTTACTTATCCTTGAAATGCCTTCGATATAAACAAGTATGTGCACATATCAAGATGGTTATTGGTTTCTTTTTCAATCAAAAAATCACTGAATAGATTTAGATTGCAAACTTTACAATAATTTGGCTTACACATTAGACCAAGCTAGCTAATTTAAAAAAAAAACAATCTTTATCTTTTTAATTTAAAAAGTTAAAAATAAAAAGTTTTGTTTACAATCATTTCCTAGCTTATTGGAAAGTGATTAGTAATTATTGCACTCTTTAGATAAGTTCAATTGTCTTTGAGGACAAAAGTAGGTAAGTAACAATGAAATTAATTATGAGTACAACAGGCGCTGACTGTAATGTTAACCTCTTAATTATACATGTAAGGTCAGTTGTCAACTTGAGGGCACTTTATTGGGTAGGTATTAATAAATGGGATGGAATAGGTACATAATCTTTCTTTTTTCTTTATGAAATTATTGTAAATTAGGTAATTTGTAGTGTTTAGTACTTCAAAAAGGTTTTATTATGCTTTATGTTGTATGTAATAGTATTTAAATCGCAAGAGAACAAAGTAAAAGGGTAATTTTAAAGAAATGTCTTCAAACACTTACTGTCTAATGTTAAAATCGATCCAGACGGTTATCTTCCATTTGTTTGCCTTAAAACCACTTATCACGGGACAAAATAGCGTTATCTAACATTTTATTGATAAACTGCCAGTAAAATAAATAAAATTGTCCTGATTAAACACTTTCGAAGTTCATAAAGTTCGTAGTCAATTTTTTTTTTACTTTCGCTTGTATTAATGTTCGAATTCACTCGCTGTTACACAAAAACTAGAATAATTTCTTGGCTGTTGAACTGTTGTCGTGAAAGTGAATATAATTGTTACAAATTAACATGTGAAATAAAATACGTTCGGAGAAGAGAAAGGTCGGCCCAGACAACTGTCAATTTGACAGCGATGACAGCTCGTTTAGAATTTAGGGCTGTGCGGTTATGTGGTTAATTGATCGATCAATTAATTCGAGAATCGATTTAGCGCGCGGGCTCCTAAGTCGATCGGAATTGTTTTTCTCGTTTAAATAATATATTACTTTGTTTTTAACAACGTAATTCTCATCCCCGTATTCAATAAAATAAACACACATCTTCCTTCAATATCATGTATTTTTGCTTAAGAACTAAATATTTTTTGAATAAGGCACAACTTTTAAAAACAAACCAATAAATATACCTAATTACAAATAGATTATCACAAGTCAAGGAATAAATTCATGAAAACTTTTGAACTAATCTTTACTAAGGTTTGGGTCCAATATAGAGAGTGCTGCTCCAACTAAATGTAGTGATCCAGATATTAAAACTGAATCTTTATTGATGTCATTTTTGTTGCGTTTTATATCTATTAATGCATTTGAAACACAATCGAATACTGATATTTTGGTGCTGGAGTCTTTTACATATGACTGCCATATATCAGAATGCTTACGACATCGCTTTATTAGATCTTCTTGCTCAGCTATCAAAGAATAATTGTCGTTTTTCTGAGATATTACTTTATAAGCTGTTGGTATGACAAAATAAACTGCTTTGAACTTGATATTTGTTAACGGGCGTAGAAGTACTTCTGCATCACGATCACCAGTTGCACTGAATATCAGGATTTTATCTCGGTCCCTGTAAAAAAAATATATTGAACTATCGAGTACTTTGAATTGAATAATCGAATTGAATTTATGTTTTTGAACGAAAATGTCAAGCAGGTCAGTCAAACGTCAAATTTTGAGGTTATGTTATGAATGAATTTGTGGGTGTCGTCGAGCGAGTTATTTTGCGAAAATAGTACAATTTGTGTGAAAAATAACAATAAACCGAAACAACAGAAATCGAAAATGGAGACCGACGCTATAAAACCGAAAAAGAAACCTACAAAAATGGAGGATATGTCCAAAGAGCAAATTCGTCAAGCGATCTTAAAAAAACGCGAATGCAACGCTAAAGCCCAAGGCATCGTTGAAAGTTTACTAGAAACTGGTATTACTGAGAAATACTTTATCCAATGCTTGCCAGATATCAACCAATCTCACTTCGAAGACGTCATAGAGGAGCGATCTATTTTACACTTATGTGGCTACCCGATTTGTTCAAAAACGCTATCCGAGAAAGATATACCCAAGCAGAAATATCGAATATCATTGAAAACGAATAAAGTATACGACATAACAGCTAGAAAGAACTTTTGTAGCAATGCATGTTATAAATCGGCTATGTTTGTGAAGAATCAAATGCTGACAAGCCCTCTATGGTTTAGGGAGTACGAGGAAGTACCTCAGTTCCACTTAATGCCTCTAGATACCGTTGGAAGTCTTGGACAGGAAGTAGACTTGTCATTGATAGAGAGAATCAAAGTTCAACCAACAAAATCATTTACCTCCATCAAAGATTTCGCTTGTGCAAGCCTAAATGATATGAGTCCAGAGAATGAGGGAAAAACAACTGAATCAGACAATGTTAAGGAAAAAGCAAAACAAGAGCAAGGAAAAGATGCGCAAATTGCAAACTTACAAACAAATGAACAAATACAGGACAATAGAAGGAACATTCCGGAATCAAATAAAGAAGGAAATGAACCTATAAAACCAGATACAATTAAAAAAGAATTAAGTACACCTAAGAAGAAGCCATCAAACCCTTTGAACATTGTTGGAGACATTATAGAAAAGCCTGAAAAGAAAGTTGACCCAATTCTTTTATCAACACCAGAGATGAAAGAAACAGAAATATCAACCACCTCTCCAAACAAAATAGTCTTATCTGCAAAACAAATACCAAAGAAAAAACAACCCTCCGTCACTGTACTGACAATCGAAATTGAGAAATGCTTAGCGGAATGGTTTACGTTAGATACATTATTATTTTTATTCGACGAAGAGAAAGTCAAAGAAATGGTGACTGACAAAGGAGAATGCATCAAAGAGTATTTAAATAATTACGCTAAAAGTATAGCCTACAACGCACACACGTACGATCAATATCAGGCTTTATGTAAAAAACTAAATTTGCTCGAAATAGAAGACCGTAAAATAGACTCACAGATTTTAAACAGAGAAATGAAACCGTTACCTGACTATTCTATCATAAAGGAGGAAAGTAAGAAAATGCAATTGAAAGTCAAAGCTTTTTTCACAGGAGAGACAGAGATACCCGAATTAACTACAAGTGAGGAAGATAGAAGTACAGAAGATGACAACGTGACACAATTACCTTTAGTTGACAAGAATGCTCAAAACGCATTACGCAGAAGAATCGTATGTGAACATTTAAACAAAGTTCTACCAGATTTACTAAGATCTCTAGGCTTGTTAACTCTATCAATAAGTTCAGACGTCCGATTAATAGTAAACACATTTAAATTAAAAGCAAATAACATAATGTTTAAGCCGATTCAGTGGACGTTAATAGCTATAGTTATATTAAAGTTGTTGTCTCTAAGAGATAGAAGGTTAGAGTACTTATTAGGACAGCCTACAGCGTATGATCATATGCAATTATTATTGTTAAGTTATAAACAAGATGGTGGGTATTTAGATAGATTGATATCTTGGCTTACTGATGTTGATAGATTACTAGATACAAACGATACGCAGTTAACTATAGAGTGATGGAGAACATACATTAATTAGGTACTCTAGCGTTGCCGAAAAATCGATAGTTTTACAATCGATTGTTAAACGTCATAAGCATGTACCCTATCGATAGCACAATCGGGTACATGTTTTTCGACCTAAAGATAGGCTATCGATATTGGCCTATCGAGCGGCAACACTAAGGTACTCATGAAAAAGCCTTGCTTACTATGTTGTATTTGTAATAGATTATGATTTTATACTGGGCGTAACAAAAAGAAAAAAGCCGAAACACAGCGATAGTCCTCATGAAACTGAAGAACTTTCCCTAAGGAACATGGGTCGTAACTCGAAAAAAAAAATTCGCCTTTCCATACAAAACGTCCGATCAGCTGATCGAGTAAGTACCTATGGGCGATCCAAAATTTTTTTTTCGTGTTACGACCCATGTTCCTTGGGGAAAGTTGTTGAGTTTCATGAAGTCTATCGATGTATTTTGGCTTTCTGTTACAGGATATTCGGTCGTAAGGTAACATACCGAATGTTAACCGTAAAAACTGTGTAGATTACCATTTATGATATTGTAATTGTAATTACTTCTATATTAGAATTACATTCGTATGTGATAATAAATTATTTTTAAATGAACCAATTTTATATTATTACTAGAGGCTTCCCGCGACTTCGTTCACATTTATCGTCATATCTTGAAAAAAAAAACATGATATCTCAATATAATATAGCCTATGTGTTATTCTAAAATTACGTATAAGCTACAATATTGCCAAACATCAAAATCTATTCAGTATTTTTTGCGTGAAAGAGTAGGTATCAAACATCCATCCATTGGCACAAACATTGACATTTATAATATTAGAGGATCTAAAATAGTTTCGAAAATTACCTGTTTTTATCCAAAAACCAGTTAGCGCAGATTTCCATAGATTCTTTCGTGTGAGCGCCATCCAAATAGAAAGTAGCATAATCCGACCGAATAACTTGGTACCGTCCCGGCCAATGACACTCTCGTAACCCAATAACCGTTGCATTTGGCAGGGTTACAATCATTTCTTCTACATACTTCTCATAGTCAATATATGGGTTATCGATGTCTAAGAATTCGTTCTGCATTAAAACTTTTCCGTTAATCAACTGTTTTCTCATACTCCTTTGGTTTAATACGTGTAATTTGGCTAATTTCATCCAAGAGTGAGCTAATTGTATGGCGAGAGAGGCGTTTGTCTTGTATGCTTCTAAATCTACTTGTAATACGCTTTTGTAATCTTCTGGGAATGCGTAGGAGTCGTATTCTGGGACTATGTTTAGTGGGCACTGAAACAAATTATTTCTTAATTAGTTTTGTCTCAAAAACACATGTCACGATGTTTTTATCGCTAATTACCTAACCGTATATGATCTAAGCCAGTCCTACCCAGCTATTACCTACCCGGCTATAACCTACCGGGTAATAACCTACCCAGCTATCACCTACCTGCACTTATGTAGCAACAGCTCTGAATACAGTAAGAGCGGCGCCGGCGCGTAGATGTCGAATAGTACGTTTCGTTGCTCGGTTTCATTACATCGGCCTTGGCGTGCTACTTCATGTAATCTAGGATCTAGTCCAGACCTATCCAACTGTAACCTACCCAGCTCTAACCTATCCGGCTATAACCTACCCAGCTATAACCTATCCGGCTATCACCTACCTGTACTTGTGTAGCGACAGCTCTTGAGCACATTAGGAGCATTACGCGGTTGTTTTACAGTATACGCCTCGCAGCCCTTCTTCATCATACCGGCTTTGATGCTTGCTACTACATGCAATAGGATCTTAACCTACCCGGCTATAACCTAGCCAGCTATAACCTACCCGGCTATAACCTAGCCAGCTATAACCTACCCGGCTATAACCTACCCAGCTTTAACCCTCCCGGCTATAATAACCTACCCAGCTATCACCTACCTGTACTTGTGTAGCGACAGCTCTGAGCACATTAAGAGCATTACGCGGCTGTCTTACAGTATACGCCTCGCAGCCCTTCTTCATCACACCGGCTTTGGCGGCCGCGATCTGTTCTATTGTGTTACCTAGGATCGACGTGTGATCTAGACCTAACGCTGTGATGCCTACGACTGGGACTTTTCTGGAACAAAATAAATTGGTTAATTAAATAATGAAAAAAAAGGAGTGCGGATTTTTTTTTCGGCAAATTCAGAAACATCGTGTATTTCTTCGACTTTATCTTGAATGCTAAAAAGTATCCTTAGTTAACTAAGTTGTTGTTATGTTGTTATCAGGTATATGTCGCCACCGAAGAGCACGAGCCTACTCTCCAATAGAGAGTGATTAGGCCGTACGCTGGCCAAGTGCGGGTTGGCGGATTTCACATACTTACATTTTCAAATTTCAAATATACTTATTAATTAATTTAAGATAATTCAAATTAATTCAAGACAACTTTATTAATTAATTCAAAATATCACACCATAACAAGTTTTATCAAAACTTGTAAAACCGTTTTATCGTAAAGAAGAAATATAACCTATCTAACTGAAACCCGTCAGAAATATCTGCTACCTGGTTAACTGACGTCCTGCAACTCGTACGTACTTACGGTACTGGATAGGCGAAAACGGGGGAAGCGCATTTCAGCGAGGTGCGCTCATATTTCCGAAGGGTTATACTTACTCACAAGTACTTTTTAACCTCCCACATCCCACTGACCCATTATAAACCCAGACACAATAGATTTTCTATTGTTCTTTTTTTTCTGGGATCTGAAAGATTAACATTCTTCTTCTATCTTCCTATTATAAATGTCAATGTTTGTGCCGATGGATGGATTCTTTCACGTAAAAACTACTGAATAGATTTTGATGAAACTTGGCAATATGGTAGCTTATACATCAGAATAACCATAGGCTATATTATTTTAAGATATCATGATTTTTTCAAAGATATGACGATAAATGGATACGAAGTCGAGGGCTGTCTCTATCTAGAATTGTAAAACTTTATTTGAAAAGAGCAACCCCACAGAGTTTCTTGCTAGGTTCTTCTCTGGGGGAAACTGCGCTTTGCGAATCTAGCACTAGCTTAAAAAAGTATATTATAATAAGTAATGTAACGGTTTCAAGAGCATTTTTTGTGCCTATGAAATAAATATATTTTTGACTTTGACTTTGACTAGACTTATATAAAACTATGAATACATACCTCAAAACATTAGTATAGTCCACGATACCCCCAATTCCCACTTCAATGACAGCCACATCCACCTTCTCCTTCAGGAACATGTTAAACGCCATCACGGTCAGAAACGCAAAGTACTTCGGCATATCACCTTCATAGGCCTATAAATTAAATAGGCTTTTATTTTAGCAGCTCGTATCACCGCCGTGACGTTTCTTTCGTCGTGGTTCAAATGCGAGAGAGTGCAACAATATAGTACCTAACTACATTGTTCTAAATTCAAATTCTTAAGAACAATTTAGGCTCCTTTTCCTGTCATGCGTGCTTTGATCCGCGTGCGGATTTGGTCCGCATGCGTGCAGCCTTCACTCAACATTCATTTCATTCTTACTTACATTTTTTCCTGTCGCGCGGACAGCACGCATCTGGCTAGTAGCATGCTATCGCCCGCATGCGAATCAAAACACGCATGACAGGAAAAGGGCCCTTTATCTGTATAACAATTTTTCTGTATGAAAATTAATTTAAAAAAATGTAATTTCATTAGCATTCGTTTGTATTCGGCAATGCGATGATTGCCGATGTGCATTCTTCATCGCCATTTGTCGAAGTACCTACATTATTATATACTGATCAAATAACTACAGACAGACCAACTTATCTGTGAACTGAACGGCGGCGCTAGCAGTAATACAAAATTGTATTTCTACCAATCGCAGCAGTTCTGGAAACTGACATTTCCGTATTAATGGCCGTAGTTCCAATAACGGCCGGTTCACAGATAACTTGGGAGCTCTGTAAAGACTATTAATTTACCTGTGAATTATACAGCAAATCGTAAACATGATGGAAATGCCTGGCGAACTGCTCCGTGGTAACTAGAGTCCCATTCAACCGGATCCGTTCCCGTACCGCAACTAAATGCGGGGACGTGAATAAACCGGTCCGGTACCCGTGCGCACGGAGGATGGATTCGCACATTGCACTTGTTGAACCCTGAAATATACATACATATCTGTCACATACATCATCATGTCGTCCACACCGTGTCCGGCGATGGCGACTCCAGAAAGGTTTACATTTAGGATTGTTGTTGAAGTGGGTGGTGGTGTCACATACATACATATCTATCACGCCTTACTCCCATCGGGGTAAACAGAGACCACGCTCCACTTGCTACGATCCAAACACACGTCTTTCGCTTGATTCACATTCATCAGTCACCTCATACATGCACGTCGGTTTAAGGTACCCTTGACTTGGCGTTAAAAAATATGATACGAAAACTCTATATTGTTCAGGTATACAATAATTTATGTACTTTGTACTATGAAGGCAATATGATATTGCTACCTAGCAATAAGGCCGCCTGTTGCTTCTTATATTCTTGTTTGTGTCTGTACCTTATATATTTTTGTGCAATAAAGAATATTTGTATGTGTATTTGTAAGGCCAACAATGAAGTAAAAGGCGCCCTTATTGATAGATAAACCTAGCCTAAATTTATTATTATTTTTCGAATGTTTTTGATTTAATGAGTGTTTCTTTAAGTAATGTTTTTATGTGTAATTTTAAGTTATTTTAAATTCAATTCAATTCCAGCACAATGTATAATAATAGAGAATAAATAAATGATAAATATATCTTCTAGGCAACCTCATCGCAACTGGATAATTCTTTTCTATGGTGATGGTAGTACATTACTACAGTTAAAATAAATAAATTAACTAAAATGAGAACATAAGTAAAAATTATCTTGTTATCATTATATCAAGGTCAAAGTGCGCTATAATAAGTTACAACATGATTTCTTACACCATAACTGGTTTAAAGTAGATTTCTATGATTATTTCCTCAGCTTCAACTCAAAAATAAAACTTTTAAATAGAAGTATTTGATTGAATTATAAACTATTGAATATAAGTAGCTAAAGCCATCATTTTACCGAAGAACTCCTGGTTGACAGTTTAATAAAATAAAATAAAAAAATCTATGAAAAAAAACAAGATGGCCGACATAACTTTACTTTTTCAAAATAAACAGTAAAGTATATGAACATTCTTTCTTAACTTGGCACATCCAAAACTTTGTAAAAACGATACAAATACAATTTAGATACTCTTCAATGCACAAAACACCTTAAACAGTACAATATAAAGTATACAATCAAGTAGCAACTAGTAGGCAAACAATTTGTGATCATGACAAGTTAACAGAGAATGTTCATTATTTCAGAGGCATATTTGAATTAAAATTGCTTTAACAAATAGCATAGACATGCTTTATATAAATACTGACCTTGCCTTTAGTCCCAGCAACATGTATCACAGATAATTCATCCAGTTTTTCTAACGTTACTCCGATTCTTTCCAAATAATTCTCCATGTCTGTTAAATTCGTACAATTCTAGAAATAAGAAAAATATAAAAGCATTTTAAGTATTTTTATATTGATAAAAGATTTCTTTCAAAAAGTACTTAATTAAATAGACTAGCCACTGCTACCCAATTAAGCATTTGTTGTTACGTATCTGTGTAAGCTACGTTAGTGGAAAATTATTAAAAACATTATAGTATTATTTGTAAAGCATCATTAAAATCTGTTCAATGGTTTTTGTGTGCAAAGCAAAAATAATACCAGAAAGACTTAACTTGAAAACTTTAAAATGTATCAAGAATATTTTGTTTCATTAAAAAACTTTGTTAAAGACATGTGTAAATATTTTTATTTAATGCATGATGGATCAAAGCTGCCAGAGTTGTCAATCTACAAGTCCTTACACTATAAAATACAAGCCAACTCACTTCTTTCCCTGATTTTATTCTCATTCTAATCTGCTCCAGATTAATTTTGTTTGATTGTAAAGAGTTTAATTTCTGTATGGCATCCTGAAAAAAAAACACATTTTTTATCTATGTTTTGTACTCTTTACTTAATAATGGGTAAAGATGGAAGGATGCGGAAAAGGCCCTTGCCAAGAAGTGGAATATGATAGGTTAATAAAAAAATAACTGTTATTATGATACATATTTTTCTTGAAAATATATTTTAGATTATTATCACTTTGTTAATGAAAGTTTTTCTGTAATATGGCAGAATGCAGATAAGTATAACAAAATATTTTCCTCAAGATTGCATCTTTTTAAATATTTTTTTAAAAAATCTGAAAAAAACATTAAGTACCTTCTGAGATCCTTGAAATTATTTCAAACAGCATGCATAAAACTTAAAAACTGGCTAATTCTGGTTAAAACGTAAAAGAGTTTGAAATAATAATTAACATCAATTAGACTAGTGATTCAGTATTTTTCCTTCAAGGAATTGATAGAAAAATGATAAAAGCAAACACCATAAGGTTATTCAGCCAATTAAGTACCAAGTTTTCGTAACTTTTCGGCACAAAATGAAAGATAAAAGTTCAAAAACTTACCTCATAGCTAGACTTTGAGGAAGACATTTTCGCAGCACTGTTTACGGTGAATTTACGCCGCAAACTGACTCCAGGCATCAGCCACGCGCGCGCTATACCTCCAACTACGTAAGCTAATTGCATCTATACCAAATATGACCTCGACACGCGATCAAAGACTCACATAACCGGTACGACTATCTTAATAATTATCTCAACAAGTAGAGCTCTAAAGCGGCTATCAATGGCCATTGTGACATCTGACCCGCGGTTACGGTTACCCTCGCGTCATAACTGTACCTACACAATAATGAATCGAATAATTCCAGTTCAATAGCGATTTTCGACGAAATGTTAACAAACAAAACATAACCTCAAAATTACACGTTTAACTGACAGTTAATCAGCTGTGAGTTTTTTTTTTTTATTAGAAGAATGGCAAAGGGCGGCAAGTTTAAAAACTTTTTGGATAGGTTTGATTAACTTTTTATTCTTTTTCCTACATAATGGCACAGTGGCTCATTGCCAATGCTCTTACGGATTGGTGCAATGAGGATTGTTCTTGGGATTGCATGAGGATGTATGTATATATTTTGACATAAATTGTCAAAATTCTTTCTAACGTGTTTTGATTCAATCAAAATCAAATGGTAATCAAAATATTGTACTCTAATATTCAAAGTTTTGAAATCATTAATTTTGTATAACGATTTAGGTAACCAATACATTTTTGTTTAAAGAATCATTTTTATATAGTCTTACATTAATATTTGATATCACCATGACGGAAACGGATTCTACGATACGGCCACTGCAGATGCCAGTCAATTTCATACCCTATCTAGACAAATATAGGGTTTATCGAATTTTTAAGGTAAGTGTCTCCTCTTCCTCCACGATTCTCTGTCCTGACTCCTGAGCTGCCTGCCCATACATCCATGAAGGAGTTCGAGGTTTTTTTAGCCTATGTTGTCCCACTGCTCTCCCATGCTTCTCCACACAGTTCGAGTTAGTTTAGTTAAATAATTGTGCACAAATTGATACTCCAGCTCATGCTTGAAGACCTGATCTTAAACCTACCGAAAGACCATCTACTGCACATGAAGATATGGCTGGCCAAATACATGACTTCTGTTAAAGATACTGACAGGATTATGATGCTTGTCGATCCGCAACTTCATAGACAATTCGGTGAGAATATTTTAATTCATTAAGCAGCTATTTAGTACCTAATTCCGTTTCATAGATCAAGGCAGTTCAAGAAGTATTTGTTGATACAAATTGCATACGGAGATAATAGGGATGATGAGTGATGACTACATTCAAAAATTCAAAAAATAATTAGTCCGTCTTTTAGGCTATTAAAAAATATTTGAAACACATTTTTTACCTGATCAAATACCTACATAAATAAATACAAAGATACAGAGCATCAAAGTTACGGAGTGGGGGGTATTTTTAGTCATCATGCCTATTAGAAGTAGGTAAGTAGGAATCTAAAACGGACGAGCATTTAATTATGAGACTGATGGATGATTATCTTAATACCGAGTGTAACAGAAAGGGGGTATAATGCCGCAGCGATAGTCCTCATGAAACTGAACAACTTTCTCCACGGGACATGGGTCGTAACGTAACTCGTAACGTAACCCGTAAAAAATTTTTGGATCGCCCATACTTGATCAGCTGATCGGACATTTTGTATTTTTTTTTTCCAGTTACGACCCATGTTCCTTGGGGAAAGTTATTCAGTTTCATGAGGACTATCGCTGCGTTTCGGCATTATACCCCCTTTCTGTTACACGCTGTATTTTCATAGTTATGTATCGAAAGAAGTCCGTTCTTGCAAGTAGGTACCTACTCGTAAATGTTGATGGATTTAGAGTAGAGTTGCCACGAATAGTGATTTAGCCGAATACCGAATACCGAATGTTCGGCCACGCTATCGGCCGAAGCGCCGAATATTCAGCCGCCGAACATTCGGCACCATGAACATGCTTGTCGAACGCAAAATCGTGTCGCGACCTGTCTCACTCGAGCGCGGGCGGGCGTGCGGCCCTTTCTTCTCCCGGGAGTAGCGTGTATAGTGAGAGGTTGTTTTCTGAAGCTGGTATCATTTACGATGAAAAGCGTAATCGTTTGCTACCATCAAATGCTGAAAAGCTTGTTTTTATTCATCACAACTTACCGTTGATTAATTTTACTTATTAAGATATTGTAATTTGGTAATAAATACAACTCTTGAGTCATATGATGTGTCTTTTTGTCCACAGTTTGGCCACTTTTTAGGTAAGTATTCGGTATTCGGCCGAATAGTACTTATTATATAGAATAGGCCGAATATCGAATAGTAGCCGAATATTCGTGGCACCTCTAATTTAGAGTGTGTTCATTAAATTGTAAGTATTGTTTATACAGGGTGTAACGGAAAGGGTATATAATCCCGAAAAGGGCATACTCTGCACATTATGTAGAAGTCTTCTAGCCGTATTTCAAATCGAAATAAACACTTTTATTTTTTTTTTAAATTTTGATTAATTTTAATTTTAGAATGTAAACAAACGTGTCCCAACACTATTGAGGTCATTCGTCTAATCATATGGCACTGTACACTATCACTAGCCCCGCCCGTCTTTCTTCTCTCTTCATCATACGACAACCCCGCCCATCTTCCTTCTCTCTCCTTGCACAAAGCCATGCCGCGCATGCGCTCAAAGCGCGCCGGTCGGCGGCGGCGGCTTTATCAAAGGATACCGACCGAGGCGGCAGCGTTTGGCCTTGGCTCGGGCGCGCGGCCAAGGACGGACGTCTCGAAAACGTTCGTAACGCGTTGTAGGTATCGTAGCTGAAACAAAAGTAAATTAAATGAGTGACATTATGCATAAGTAGATAGGTACCTAAGTAAGTAAATTAGTATTTTACAAAATAATTTTTATTACGAAAAAAAAATAGTTACCTACATAAGTAGTTACAAAAGTTAGGTAAGTACCTATCCAAAATGTGTGGTTCCATTTACACGTTAATTTTATTAAAAAAACAATGCCTGAGTAGGTAGGTAAAGTTTGAAATTGCATACCTACTTTTAAAGAAATGGTTCAAAAAGTCCTCGTTGAAAACAGTTCATAGGGCGCGACTCGGAGACTGTGGGACCCGCGTATTACGCAAAACGTTCGTAAAACGCATCGTAGGTATCAAATCTGAAACAAAAGTAAGATAAATTAGTATTTTTTTGCTTCAGTAGGTACCATTAGATAAGACAGCGACCTAAGTACAAGTACTTACGTAAAGCGCGACGCGTGCGCTGCGGGGACGGGGGCAGGGGGACGTCTCTACGAAAACAGCTGTTCATAAAGCATCGTAGGTATCAAATCTGAAACAAAAGTAAGATAAATTAGTGTTTTTACGCTTCAGTAGGTACCATTTACTAAAAAAGCGACCTAAGTACTTACGTAAAGCGCGACTCGGAGACTGTGGGACCCGCGTATTACGAAAATCGTTCGTAAATCGCATCATAGGTATCAAATCTGAAACAAAAGTAAGATAAATTAGTATTTTTTTGCTGCAGTAGGTACCTAAATAATAATTTTATTAAGATAATGGCGGCGCGGCGCGTGTAATTACCTAAGGCGGCTCGGGCACTGCAGGACGTGCTTGTCTACGAAAACAGCTGTTCGTAACGCATCGTAGGTATCGAAGCTGAAACAAAAGTAAGATAAATTAGTGACCTTACTCTTATGTAGGTGCTTAAGTAATTAGTAATTTACTAGATAATTTTTGTTACAAAAAAATAATAGGTAGGTAACATGGAAATTTAATTAAATTAAGTAAGTAGGTACCTAAGTAAGGTATTCGATAAGGTTTGAAAATAAATTAAAACTTACTTACATTTACAGAAATGGTTCGAAATGGCGTCCTCCCTGCTGGATGCACAAACCAGCTCGCCTGTAGGTAGAGGCTCTAGTGTTTCTTAGCATCTCCGGCGTCACAGTACCTACTAAACGCATCTCTAATGCGCTGCTCCATTTGCTCACTAGTAGATCACTCCACGGCATAAACAATATTCTTTATGTGCCCCCATAAAAAGAAGTCCAGCGGGGTCAAATCTGGGGACCGCAGCGGTCGATTCACCAAGCGACTGAAACAGCCGTACGAAGGCATGCGCCTAGCTTCATCAGCTGGTCTCCCGTCGATGTAGCGCTCACGATAGAGCTCGCGAGCTGCACTTAAATCACCGTTGGTAAACCCAACGCACATAATCATGTTATAATATTCCGAATTGGAATCATAAGAAGCAAAAGGTAGCCACTACACAATTAGATACGAAAGCACAAGTGCACACGCGACAACGAATTGAGAGCGACTGAAGGAAAATTAATGAGCCGACCGCCGACCGAGCCCATACGAACTTTTCCGAACGCTCTCCCGCCGCCCTGCGCCAGAGTCCTGGTCACGCCCCAACATAATGTCATTGGTCCTTTCGTTATCGAATTATCGATCTTCTTGATCCTTATTGGTTCAAATTTTCAGCGCGAGTGGTGGTTAGAGTTCCTTTGTAAAATGGTTTCAAATTATCGGACTGAACTTCTTCATATTCGTAGTTTCCTGGTAGCGTGGAAACACTAAACCACTCCGATAATAAGATTTTTTGTCTTCAATTGGTCAGTTTTGAGCAAGAAAAAAAAAACTTTAAAATAAAAAACAACCGATTTTTTTTACTTAGAAAAAAAAAGCCTAGGAATGTAAACGAGAAATCGAAAGACTTACCTTCAAGTGATTTAATTTAAAAGGAATTTTAGTTTTAATTAGGGCCAGCCAGCAGCTCTGCGTAAGGCGTACTTACAGAGCGTAGTAGGTACTTACTACGTCGCGCGTACGAATGTGTTTACGTTTTACGCGTTTTATGTTCTTTATTTAATTTTCCTTTTATGAAAATAAAAAAATCATGTTACAAAAAACATGTAAAAACGACATTTTACTTACAAACGAAAAATTACATATGCGGAACCCACTTTGACATGCCAGGCGTACAGATAGGTGTAAAAGCGGTGGGGACAGCGGTCAATCACCCTAACAGCTGATTGCTCAATAGTGATGGGCAATATCACGCAATGTGTTGCAGAAGTCTGCAATTCAAATGCGTTTTAAAAATCGTAGGATGGACTTAGAGAGCTGATATTTTGGAATATGCTTTGTTTCCCCTTCCAGAGTTACCCCCTTTCGGGATTATATACCCTTTCCGTTACACCCTGTATAGGGTGACCTTAAATTAGTGAACGATAGAAAAGGATATGCATGTACTCGTGATCGTGATAACAAACAATTTAATATGGGACCAAGGTCGAAATCATAAAAAAAAAATTGTTCCCCCATACTATCAGCTGAGACATTTTGTAAGGGGAGTTCAAAATTTTTCGAATGATTTTGACCTTGGTCCCATAGTAGAAGTTGTTTGTCATCACGAGTACATGCATATCCTCTTCTATCGTTCACTAATTTAAACTCACCCTATATAATTTAGAATTTCTCACCTAGCAATCGGCGCCGCAGCCAGACTAAAGCGTAAATTAAAACTTATGAATTGTCTCTGAAATTTCCCAGATGTGAAAAAACTGGTGAAGGAAATAGTGAAAGACCTTGGATACTTTGTCGTCACAAGAAACTCTATCTTGGATCATTACGAAAAAGTAAGGAGGTCTCTTTTATCATAATGTAAAATAAAAAACCGGCCAAGTGCGAGTCGGACCCGCGCAGGAAGGGTTCCGTACCATTCACTATTGATATCAAGCAAAAAAAGCAAAAAAAACATGTTTGTTGTATGGCAGCCCTCCTTAATTATCATTATTATTCTATTTTGAGTATTTGTTGTTATAGCGGCAATGGTAATACATCATCTGTGAAAATTTCAACGCTCTAGCTATAACAGTTCATGAGATACAACCTGGTGACAGATAGACAGCCAAGTCTCAGTAATAGGGTCCCGTTTTCACCCTTTGGGTACGGAACCCTAAAAAGTGCAGTTGACCATAGATTCCATAGACCATAGATCCATAAGAAATAAAAAGATCCTCTTCTAAAAAGTTTGTCTTTATTTTACTTATAGCATGATGATTACCAACCGGGTTGCATATCCACTGTCCTCATGTCAGAAGTGGCCAAGAAGATGACTAAAAGAGATGCCGTTGCTACTGCTGGCTGGATTATGTTTGGTACTGTACTCTTTCATTTGTTATAGTACTTATAAAGGAACCTAGAATTAATCTGGCTGTCGAAGAACAGCTCCCAAATAAATAGTAGGAAAATAAAATAAAACTGTGTGTGGTCGATCAAATTGGGGACTTGTTAAAGAAAGAACAAATTAAGAGTATCTACCCTAAACCGAAAAGGCAGATCAAATTGAGCACTTGTTAAAGAAAGGCCAAGTCAAGAATACCTACCCTAAGCCATCATGCATGTATGAGGCGACTGATGAGTGAAAAATGAGGAATGGATTGGATAAATGAAGAATGTTGAAGAATAGGGTATTTAGACTATATTCAAAATATACAAAAAAATGTGGCCATCCTAAAAGATTACCTATAATAGGTTGGGGAAAAAGTCTTTTCGCATATAGTATGTATGAACTTGTATTAAAATCTCTTTGGCTATACCATTTGTATCTGGCTGGTTTTGGTATCATTAAAAAGTTTTAATTTTAAAGAAGGCACTTCCAAATTCAAATTAGGAATTTGTGTGATTTTCATTTGTTATTGTTGTTGTTAAAATGAGTGAATCTATAGAAGAAATTCGATACATTTTAAAATTTTACTATAAAAAAGGTAAAAATGCAACTCAAGCCGCGAAAAAAATTTGTGATGTTTATGGACCTAATGCAGTATCTGTGAGAGTAGCGCAAGTTTGGTTTAAGCGTTTTCAAGCCGGAAATTTTGATATCAAAGATGCATCTCGCTCTGGTCGCCCTGTTACGGACAAAATTGATGCCATTTTTGAAAAAGTGGAGCAAGATCGGCATATTAGTAGTTACGATGTAGCTGAAGAACTGGCAATTGACCACAAAACGGTTTTGACTCATTTGAATAAAGCTGGGTACACTAAAAAGCTCGATATTTGGGTGCCTCATGAGCTCACTGAAAGAAACCGAATGAACCGTGTACTTATTTGTGATTCTTTATTATAAGAAACCGAACCATTTTTGAAAAAGCTGATAACTGGTGATGAAAAGTGGATCACATACGACAAGAACGTGCGAAAAAGATCGTGGTCAAAGGCCGGTCAAGCTTCACAGACTGTGGCAAAACCCGGGTTAACTCGCAACAAGGTAATGCTGTGTGTATGGTTTGATTGGAAGGGCATCATTCATTATGAGCTGTTACCGCCAGGCAGGACCATCGATTCAGAACTGTATTGCGAACAATTGATGAGATTGAAGCAAAAAATTGAGAGAAAGCGGCCAGAATTGATCAACAGAAGGGGTGTGGTTTTTCACCATGACAACGCTAGACCTCACACATCTTTAGCCACTCAGCAAAAATTACGAGAGTTTGGCTGGGAGGTATTAATGCATCCGCCGTATAGTCCTGGGGGTCTAAAATGGCCACATCGAGCAATTCCTAATATGTCTCTATTATGATCCGTTTTCGTTCAGTCATTCAATGCGTAAAATGACCACATATTTGATGAATCATATTATGAATCCTTCACATTTCATCTCCGCAATTCATCGAATTTGACAGTTTTCTATGGGAATGCGTAAAATGGTCAACTTTTGATGAAATGCTGATATGTCAAATTGATGACATTTGATGAATTGTGAGATGTTACTCGTAAGCAACATTTTGCATTTCATCTACAAGTCATATTTACAGTTCGGTGCGTTATTATTAGTTTTTTGGAGATTATTCTGTGAAAATAGTGATTTCCTAGGACAATGGCAGACTTAGAGCGGTTTCCCACAACATGGGACCCGATAAAATACCATAGAAATAGTGGAAATACTCTTAATTCTCGGATCTACACCTACTATACAATTCGAATTGGATGCAATACCAAACTTAGTCTTGAAGAAGCCCTTAAATCATAGAAGACATAATGCAGCACTTAAAATATCAGTGTATAGGGCTGAATCGACATAATAGAAAGTTTAAAATTGAGTTTTAGTACTGAATTGGAGCCCTATTAACCTACGAAGAAAGAAGGCTTATCAACAGCGTCAACAGTGAGTAACAGTTGAATAAATTTGTATTTTATTTAATCATTTAAAGTAGGTAAGTGTCCCCAAACTATTTTAGACAAGCGGCCCCTTTTCCTAAATGAACTCTGTTAACTCAATCCCCTTACCTTAGCCAAATCACATATGTACTTTTAAGATCAATCCCCACACATAAGTACCTATTCATAAAGGTCAGTTAACTTAAAACAGTTGCTACAAAGCGTTATTTTTCATTCTGACGTAGGTCAAGACTTGCAGAGTTTTTATCTTGTATAAACTTGAGATTTTACATTACTACATCAATGCTATTTCCTACAAAAATATGTAATAAACAATTAATACTATGTACCTATCATGAAAGAACTTGTTTTAATTTAATGGGGTGATTGATATTTGGACCACGTTTGTTGACCTTCAAAATCAGTTTTCATTTATGTCGACCCCTAGAAAACCAATATCGAACCCAGGGGTCCATATCAATCACTTTCAATATCCCTGATTTAAAGATTCTGATTGAAAATCCCAAGACTATTAGGATAGGAAAATAAAAAGAACAAATTCTATAGACAATAATAATTTATTATTTTTAAATTATTTGTACATACACTTAAATGAAACATAATTACAAAATTACTTTACCTAAGAATTATAATATGAATAACAAAGAGATTCTTTAAATCTATAATTACAAGAAAGTAATAAAGTTAAACAGAAAACATTTATTGACTAAAACAAAGTAAATTCAATTTCATAAGTCAACAGTTTTTATTAAATCTTGTGATTTTCCTGCTTTTCAGATTGGTGACTCAGATTTAAAAGTTGATGCCGGCCATGGTGAAGCAAGTCACGAGTATTATGTATTGAATGATCATTCTCTACACGACACATTTAATTAGGTAAGAAGACTAACATTTTTAATGTTCTAAAGAAAGCAATTTTGAAATTATTATCTTTGCTTTATTGTGTAAGTACATAAAGTACTTTTTTTTGTAGGTGATTCTGGCTGTCCACAATGTGCAATTATGTATGACTTCCCGTTCCAGAGCTCACACCAGAAAAAACAATCAAGGATCAATGCAGGATGCAGGATTGATGAGGAATTAAGTTCTTGGAACTCCAACGCAATGTTACAATGGGCCGCAGATCCTCTCCGGGTTCAGTTTTCCATTTCTGTAATAAAAGAATATATATTTAACAAGACTATGAAGTTGTATTTCTGTTTTATTTAATTTTTTTATTGCATTTCCATAATGAAAGAGTAGTTGATTATCAAGACTATGAAGTTGCATTTCCGAAGTTGTGCATTAACTGCGAGCGAAAAGATAGCAGTATTTCTATTTTTTAAACAAGATAAATAAAAATATTCTGCTTACTTTGATTTATTTACACTCCTACTTACATTTTACTTACATTTTCATTTACATCTACTTACATTTTCTCTTTGATGCAGTAACAACGAGAATCAACTTAAGAATGTATAAAACTTTGGTCTTCTGAAGCTCCTTGAAACAGTATGATTCTCCGATCGGAATTCACATTTTGCCACTTCGATAACGCAAATAAAACAGTAATAAAATAATTTCTGTTTGCAATTCGTAACGTAGGCGTAGGTAAACAATCAAGACTTTTGACACACATAGTATTGCCAGGCTTTAACAAAAATATATCATGCTCAAAATGTTAGAAATTATTTTTATGCTTTCTTTTTTATTATTTTCATTAAACTTAATAAAAAACATGAAATTACTGCACTACAGACTGTTTAGAATGGTTTTCTCTTTTGGATTTCAAAAATATTTGAATTTAACAAAAACCGTAATATTACGATTCGCGATATCACTATTATTTTTTTGATATAGCAATATTGACGTTAAATATGAAACATTTTATGAAATGAATTGCAGATGAATCATATTACAAAGCGACCATTTTAAGGTTTTTGATGGGTGTCAGCTACAATTCATCAGATGATTCATATTGTAGGTGAAACGTGGGTGAAACATCCAATGTGGCCGTTTTAGACCAGCTGACCTTGCACCTTCAGATTTTCATCTGTTTCGGTCTCTGCAGAATTCCTTAGGCAGTGTCAGGTTAACATCACGAGAGGACTGCCAAAACCACTTGTCGCAGTTTTTCGATCAGAAGCCTCAAAATTTTTACAGCAATGGGATCATGTCACTACCAACAAGATGGCAAAAAGTTATGGAACAAAATGGCACCTACATACTTTAGTCAAATGTAAATAAACTATAAAAAAAAAACTTTTTGAATTTTCATATAAAATACGAAGAAACTTTTTCCCCAACCTAATATTATAAAGAAATATATTTCACTTTATTTTGATGAAAAACATGTTTATTTTTAACAAAATAAAATAAACAAATTGTAATATTTTTTAAATTTTTATCTGGAACACGAACGGCCTGTTATTTGTTGACATTCTGGTGACGTCACACGCGAGTAAACAGCTGTCATAATAGTGCGCTTCGTTAGTGTTTTTCGTGTTTGTTTACTCGCATGTGACGTCACGCGTGACATGTGACCAGCGCCATAACAGAAACAGTGTTATTCGCGGGTTTTATTAAATTTGAATTTCAACATTGATTTTTCATCATTAAAACATTAAATATTTCGGAAATACATTAATTTAAAATTATTTTCCAAATGTTGTCAAATAGCTTAATAGGGATGACGCGAAAGAAGCATGTTTATCGTAGCAAGTGGAGTTAAGTTGTCTCTGTCTACCCCGATGGGCGAAAGTCGTGACTGACATGTAAATATGTACCTACTCGAATCTACGTACATTTCACTATAATAAACATCATCCAATCTTACCCCAGATCATCCGTGCACAGTCCGCGAAGCACGTTGTCTCCAACAAGACGGTGTTCTACCAACTGTAACGCTCGTTCTAATACCTCCGGAGCCCACAGCCGAAACAGCTGACAATCCAAGTACTCCAGCACGTGGGTTCAATGACCAGGACTTTGTTGGGCTTAAATATGCTTATAAGGCTACGCTAAAGGTACTCGAGACTTATTCATATTAATAATTACAATGGGGATGATGACTAGGTACATTAAAAAATAAAAAAAATAATTAGTCCGTCTTTTAGGCTTTAAAAAAATATTTGAAAACCATTTTTTACCTGATCAAATAGGACATAAATAAATACAAAGATTCAGAGCATTAAAGTTACGGAGTGGGGGTTATTGACGTCACTCCAAGGTAAAAATCTTAGTTAGGTCACGAGCAACTTTACCAAGTGTATCTTTGTCAATTTTAGTTTAAGAGAAAAAAGAAAAATACGTATCGAATATTTTAAAATAATCTATATGGTGGACTAAAAAAAATTTTTTAGTCCTCATGCCTATTCTTCAGGAAATCCGGATCGAACCTGATGATGACCTTGAGAGGATCATGCACAAATGCCTGTCAGCCATCCACGCTTTCCGAGCTGGCGTGCAAGGGCCTGGCCAGAACCGCGTCTATGGAGCTCCGAGTGTGTTCAGGGTGATCATCATCGGTCCCCGTGGGTCTGGACGGAAGACTCATGCCAGGATATTGGCTAGGCATTTCGGATTGGTTTATCGTATGTTGGAAATTTTGTTAGTTGTTACTCTTAAAGACAAAGAGTGTGAGATGAGAAATTCCAAGTCAAGCAATAGTACCTACTCTAAGCCGACGCGACGTGCATGTAAGAGACGACTGATGAATTTGGATGAAAGGAATAAAGTGTGTTTGGATCATAGCAAGTGGAGGGAAGTGTTCTCTGCCAACACCGATGGGAGAACGGGACAAGATAATACGTATGGGTGTTTGAACTATGGATCGTAGCGAGTAGAGGGAATGGGTTCATGCCTCTTGTTTTAAGAGCTCTTGAGTGGTCTTGAGAGGAGTGACAGATATGTATGTAAGTATGTATTTAAAGTTAAATTTTCTTAAACAGTTGACTTCCCAGTGCTGTACAGAGAAGCGAAGGTTCGTCATGATGATCTCGGTGTCAAGTTACGCAAATATGGTCTTACTGTGCAATCTAAAGCTGATATCGTGCGCAGACGCCTTTTGATGAAGGTAGGTAGTTCCTATGCCGCCATGTTGGTTATGCCACCATGTTGGTTGAAAATTGGTACTGCCTTTCGCATTTTACTATACAAACAATGCTGCCAACATGGCAAACGCATTATACAATAATTCTCAGTTCTTTTGTTTCAGGATTGCCTTGATCTCGGCTGGGTGTTGACTGAGTACCCACTTTCAGGTTTGGACTTTGAAATGATAGACACCATGCCGACACCACCGAATCGGTAAGAAACAGCTGTTTGAAAACAGCTGATGCCGGCGTAGATTGTATCAGAATTACTTATTCAGCATTGTATGAGCGTCGGTGTCGGTGGAGTATTCGCCACTCAGCACTATTCTCTGCCGTCTGTTTGAGCACCTGATACTAAACAGCTTCTTTTCTTTTATTTAATTGCTGTTACAAAATATACATTTTTTGTAAGTCATTAAGATCCTATTGCTGGGCAAAAGCCTCCCCCGATTCAACACGGTCTCCAATAGCGTCCCGCCATTTCCGTGAAATTGCATCCAGATCGTCTCTCTATCTTGTTATATTACTTAGTAGGATAGAAGGACTAGGTAGGATGTAGATACAGTGCTACAAGGATCTTTTGGCACGTGGTGGAAATCGGAACAAACGATATCATCTTGTAAATTGCATGTAAATTGACATTATTTATTACCCACGCCCTCCTGAAAATGTCACCCAAGTGCCAATACGGTGCCAACAGATCCTTGTAGCACTGTAATTGCATTTTGCTTATTAATAAGTAAGTATTTGTATTGTACTTATTTTCCCAGTATAATAATCCTAAACGCCGATTGGGACACCTGCAAAAACCGTGCAATGAGTATGCACGTGGATTGGTGTACAGGTAAACGAGTGCCGGCCGGTTCTGGACCTCGGGCTGTCAAACATCCTGGTGAAACACAGAAGGATATTGAGAATGAGGTGATTGAGATAAATTGCTCAGTATTTTCTGTCAGGCGCTTTTGTATTTTGTTAAGGTTTTTATGGACTGTTGTAACAATTTGCTAAGATAGTTATGGCAGGCGTTTTATGTTTTTGCTAACAAGTGCGCCGCGTTTCTGGCTCATGTCTTGATAACTAAAATTAGAGCTTGGTATCTCGGTGCAGAGATAAAAATTTCAAATGGCTTACTATAGTCATGATCATGGGGCTTCTTGAAAATGCTACCTTACTGATATAATTTCTTATTAATACGCTTAGTGGTGCGTGGCAGTGTGTTGCCTTACTACTGACTTATTTCTTTACTTATAGCTAGAGTTCTACTTCACCGAAGCTGTCGCGGAATTGCGTGCTGCGGCCGGCATCACAGCAGTTGAGATCAACACTCAAGACACCATTGGTAAGGCGTCATAATATCATTTTAGCAGCTAATGTTTTAAGGGCTATTGTTCTTTGGTATTCAGTGGCAAGTATTTATTTTTAGTATTATCATCATCATCGTCGGCTCTTTGAACGTCCCCACTACAGGGGCAAGAGCCTACTCTCATACGAGAGTATACTGGGTGTAACAGGAAGGGGGTATAATGCCGAAACACAGTGATAGTCCTCATAAAACTGAACAACTTTCCCTAAGGTACACGGGTCGTAACTATCGCTGTGTTTCGGCTTTATACCCCCTTTCTAAGAAGATTGGATATAATGTGCAGTTTTCTTTGCAGAACAAACTCAAGTGAAGATCCAAGCGGCCGTTATAGCAAATCCAAACTATGACATAGTGAGCTGTGCTAAAATACGAAATGTCCGTGGTGATTAAATTAATCATTAAATTATTTATTTATTTAATCAGTGTAACAATATGTTTTATTAGGGAGTTTTAACTTGTAAGGTTTTTTATTATTCTATTCATGTTCGGTAGGTTTTTTTTTTTTTTGTTAATTAAGTACCTAGTTATTAATTTTCTAGTTGTTATTCATTTTGCTTTTTGTGGTAAGTATTTAGTATCGATTCCTATTTAATAAATGTATTCAGACTCAAGAATGTTGTGTCAATCTCTTAAATTAAGTAGGTACTAAGAAAATAATTAATGCAAGGTAAACATGGCGAGACGAGCATTGTAGGTTTATCACGATTATACGAGTAAAGGTTCTGACTGACCACTCCTGGTAGGTACCTACCTACCTATACATATATTATGTTTTGAGAACTTTCACTGTCAACCCTAATTTTCAAAATATCTGCACTTTTTAAGCTTCATACAAATATGAAAAAGTGAAAAAATACATCATGGAGCATTGCCCTCTTATTTAACTCTGAGTACATATCCATGCTATTGATTTATATTCATATTGTGAAGTGTCAGATAATATTATGCTCAGCCCAAGCTCGGCCTAATCAAGATAATTTAAGTCGAAAAAAGAGAGTTTGTATCTTGAGATAAATTGCTCAGTATTTTCCGACAGGCGCTTTCAATTTTTGCTAAGATTTTTTGGAAGGAGATATTGCAGGTTGTTTGCTAAGATATTAATGGCAGGCGTTTTATCGTTTTATGTTATTTTTGGCAACAAATGGTACTCTTTGGTAAATTAAATTTATCCTTGAGGATTTATCCAACATCCCCTTACGCGTCCGTTACAAAAGATTAAAAAAGACTTTTGACAAACTTGACATTTGAAAACTTGAAGAATATAAGAAGTCTGTGAAATTAAGTGAAAATACAAAATACGTTTATATTGTTTAATACATAATACTCTATCTATCAATAAATAATATTTTAAAAGTGAATTAAGATTGAATAAACAATGACGGAGACAGACGAAACCGTGCGGCCTTTAGCCATGCCGAGCAAGTTTATACCTTATCTGGATAAATATAGGATCTACAAGTTGTTTAAGGTAAGCAAAGAGCAAAGAACACACGGGGAAACGCAACTGCAACGCAACTGTAACTGCTAGTTACTTTTGAGTTGCATCGAAGTTTCTGCTACCTATAGACTTCTTTAAAAAACCACACACGACGCAACTAGTTTGAAACGTTTCGTTGCAGTTACGTTTCATCGTGTGTCCTGAGCCTTAACCTCACAAATACTTACCTTATGTATGTACATTATTATAAGTAGGTATCCACTATTTCGTAGAGCAACTGATTTAGTGTTTTGGTGATCCCACACATTATTAAATTCTTACTTTACGTACATTGACGATTAAGATTACCTGGAAGATATTGCTACCTAGCAATAAGGCCGCCTGTGGCTTCTTATATTCTTGTTTGTGTCTGTACCTTATAACTTTGTGTGCAATAAAGAATATTTGTATTGTATTGTAATTAAAGAAACTGCCAAATCTTGATTAAGATAAGTAGGTAGGTACCTGCAAAAAACCCTACCTAGTAAGATGAGGATTCAACCTATGTTTTACATCACAGGATATGCTCCAAGACCTAGTTATAAGTCTGCCGAGAGACCACATCAAATCTATGAAGATGTTCCTCACTCACAAGATGTCCACTAAAGATCCGGAGAAGTTGATGCTGCTTGTCAACCCTGAACTCAAGCTGGGTAATCTTATCTATCTTATCTAGCCATCGGTATCCCACTGCTGGGCAAAGGCCTCTCTCCTCATCTTCCACGATAGTTCTTCTTTTCTATCCTGGGCCGCCTCTGCCCTCTGGTAATAGAACTTAGAATTTACGTCCTCAGTTCTTCAGCAAGACAAAATGCAGGGTCCCGTGGGTAGTTCTTTAGGAAGACTATGTTCTGTAGTGTAAGACCCAGAACACACGGTGAAACGCAACTGCAACGCAACTGAAACTGCTAGTTAGTTACTTTTGAGTTGCATCGCAGTTTCGGCTTTAGAATTCCTTAGAAAACCACACACGACGCAACTAGTTTGAAACGTTTCGTTGCAGTTTTGGCGCTTACGGGTATAATTTTTAAAGTAGGTGTAGGAGCATACATCATCACGCGTCGACGGCCGGCGAGTTACTGGCGGCGCAGGCGGCGCCACCCGATTATATACGAAAGCGCAGCGTTCGCGGGGCTGAAGCGGGGAGCGTGCAACATCGCGACGAGTGAAAGAGACGGACGTCGCGATGAGTGAAGGAGACGGAAAATCTTTTATTCCACTTGTATGCCGCTAGTTGCGATCTCAATATTGTACATATAAATAGGCTAGTTTTTAATAAATTATTATTCTACTCTCTACCACACTTGGAGTTTCGTTTCTCTTACCTACATCGGTCCCTAAAGTGGTGACCTCCGCAACAGAACTACCGCACCTACCTACAAAGCAACAAGCAAACTATTGACTATGGCAACTCCAAATAGCGAAATTCCTAAAAATGAAGAGGAAAACAAGGACGTCGACGCTATCTCCCTTCAAATGCGCATACCTAAATTCTGGCGCGACCGCGTTCGACTGTGGTTTATAAGCTTTGAAGCGGTGACACGCAACTTGAAGAAGAGCCAAGAGGACCTCGCTTACCTGGTCGTCGCGCAGCTAGAAAAATACGATATCGAACAAGTCGCCGATCTCCTCTACGCACTACCGCAAGACCAGCCATACGAAGCCCTGAAAGATCGCCTCATCTCGGTTTACGAGGAATCCGAAGGACGCCAGCTACAACAGCTTCTCTCTGAAATGGAATTAGGAGACCAAAAACCAACCCAACTCCTACGTAAAATGAAGGAACTAGCACGCAGCAAGATATCCGACGACACGCTACGCATGATGTGGATGAATCACCTGCCCTCACACGTACGCTCCGTGCTTATCGTCAGCGACAGTTTCTCGAACAAATCACAGTTGGCTGAAATAGCATTTCTAGCGGACAAAATGATGGAACATAACCCAGCGCAAGTGTCGGCAATTGCAAGCACGTCGTCGTCACGGCAAAATGAAGACCTCATAGAAGAAATTCGCAAGTTATCGCTTGAAGTAGCGGAGCTCAAACGTAGTCAACATTTCTCAAGATCCAGAGGGCGCTACCGTCGATTCAACTCACCGTATCGTGCGTCTCGCTCACACTCGCGCGCAACACGATCGCCTTCTCCGTCAAGTTCGTCGCATTGCTACTATCATCGAAGGTTTAAGAAGTACGCCAAACGCTGCGAGTCGCCCTGCACCTACAAAAAGGAAAACCAGGAAAACTAACGAGGACGCTGGCAGAGGCGGAATCTGGCGTTCCCGAGAAACTACACCGCCTATTTGTAACCGACAGAAAATCCAAACTTACCTTCTTAGTCGACACAGGCGCCAACATATCCGTCCTCCCTAGAAGCAAAGCTCACGCAAGATCACGCCCGCTGACGTATACATTATATGCAGCCAACAACACTCCCATACCTACTTACGGAGAACGAACAATGGAGTTAGATTTCAAGCTTCGAAGACCATATACTTGGAAGTTCGTCGTCGCATCTGTAAGCAAACCAATAATCGGAGCAGATTTCCTCGCGCATCATAATCTAATCGTCGACCTGAAACGGAAACGCCTCATCGATGGAACCACCAACCTTGCAGTCAACGCCCCTTTATGCACCGCAGCCACACCGCCAACTGTAAGAAGCATCGACCTCCAACAATCCTACCACGACGTACTAGCGGAATTCCCTGGGACTACTCGCCTGACTTCAATGAAATTAAACCCCAAACACATTGTGGAACATTTCATAGAAACAACAGGACCGCCACTGCACTGCCGCGCTAGACCCATTCCCCCGCACCGCTACGACAGAGTAAGAAAAGAGTTCGAGCTGATGGTTAGCCAGGGACTATGCAGACCAAGCAAAAGCCCTTGGTCTAACCCACTGCACATAGTACCTAAGAAGAACGGCGATTTACGAGTGTGCGGCGACTATAGAAGACTCAACTCTGTCACTAAACCGGATCGATACCCAATACCAAGAATAAAGGACTTCACTTACCAGCTGGCTGAAAAGAAAGTGTTTTCAACGTTGGATCTGAACAGAGCCTATCAGCAAATACCAGTCGTACAAGAAGATATCGAGAAAACAGCGATTATCACTCCGTTCGGACTATTCGAATTTCCGCGGATGTGTCCCGGGCTACGAAATGCTGGCCAGACCTTCCAGAGATTCATACACGAAGTTCTACGAGGACTAGATTTCGTTTTCCCATTCATCGATGATCTACTTATCGCCTCCAACACTCACGAAGAACACCGAAGTCACCTACGCGCCGTACTCTCACGTTTAGATCAGTATGGAATTACGATCAACCCAGCTAAATGCGTATTCGGCAAAAGTGAAGTAACCTTCCTGGGCTACACAGTGAATGCGCAAGGGACCAAACCACCACAAGAAAAGGTTAAATCAATCGTCGAGTATCCGAAGCCTAAAACTGTAGAAGAACTGCGACGTTTCCTCGGTATGCTGAACTTTTACCGAGCGAACATACCTAACGCAGCGGCGGTACAAGCTCCTCTACACGTGCATCTCCATCATTCGAAAAAACGCGACAAGACGGAAATACAATGGAATGAAGAATCAAACGAAGCATTTCGCAGATGCAAGGAAAGCATCGCCAATGCGGCACTTCTTGCGCACCCGCATCATTCCCTCTCACTCGCTCTCATGTGCGACGCTTCCAACACATGTGCCGGGGCAGTACTACAACAGCAAGTAAACAACGTATGGCAGCCGCTCGGATATTTTTCGAAGAAGTTCACAGAAGCGCAGCAACGCTATTCAACATATGACCGCGAGTTGCTAGCCATCTATCTGGCTATTAAACACTTTAGGAAGATGTTCGAAGGACGCAGCCTCACCATATTCACCGATCACAAACCACTGACGTTTGCTTTCACCAAGAGAAGTACCGACAGCGAGACACCTCGGCGCACACGCCAACTCCTTTACATCAGCGAGTTTACTACAGACATACGACATGTGATTGGGCAAGAAAACACCGTCGCCGACGCACTATCTCGAATCGAAACCATAACTTCACCGTCATCAATCAACTACGACGACCTGGCAGAAGCGCAAGAAAGAGATAGCACCATCAAAACACTTTCGCAACAAAGTAACATCAAAATGAAGAAAATTCAAATACCTGCCGCTAAGAAGCCCATCTACTGTGAAGTATCCACTAGCAATGTACGCCCGTACCTACCATCGGAGTTCCGTGAAGAAGCATTCAACTCAGTACACAACTTGAGCCACCCCGGAATACGAACTACACGAAAAATGCTACAACAACGATTCTTCTGGCCATCTATGAACATCGACGCCGGCAAGTGGGCTAAAGCTTGTATTCCATGTCAGCGAGCAAAAGTGAACAAACACACATCGAGCCAACTATCTACCTACCAGTCATCGGAACGCTTCGACCACCTACACATCGATATAGTCGGGCCGCTACCAACCACGGCCGACGGGCACCGATATATAATAACTATGATAGATCGAGCGACGCGGTGGCCAGAAGCATACCCCGTACGAGAAATCACAGCAGAACAGACCGCTAAAACTGTATATGAAGGTTGGATATCGCGATTTGGCTGCCCAGCAAGAATAACTACCGACCAAGGCAGGCAGTTTGAAAGTCAGCTGTTCGCCGCTCTAACTAGTACCATGGGAATCGAGAAGACACGAACAACGCCGTACCACCCGCAAGCTAACGGAATAATAGAACGCTGGCACCGATCTATGAAAGCAGCCCTCGTTGCTCGACTAACATCGAACACTAACTGGATCACCGAGCTACCTACCATCCTACTCGGGCTGCGCGCGGCGGGCCGCAGCGATACTGGAGTGAGTGCGGCGCAATTAACCTACGGCCGCAGCATTCGACTACCGGGCGAATTCGTCACACCATCGCCTTCTCAACATGTTTCAATGGGATATCCTTTAATAGAAGATCTACGGAAAACCATCAACGACTTGCGACCAGTACCATCCGAACCACACAGCAACAGTAGAAGCGTATTCGTCCATCCTCACCTAAAAACCTGCAAGAGTGTATTCGTCAGAAGAGATCTAATGAAGAAGGCGTTGACACCACCCTACGAAGGCCCATATCCTGTGTTGAAACGAACCGACAAGCAATTCACACTTCAGCTTCCCGATCGACAGTCAACAATATCCATCGATCGTCTGAAACCCGCCTACACACTCTATGACGAAGAAAATGCAAGCGAAACTACCAGCAAGACGCCGCCCGCGGCAGAAAATACTACGAAGCCGAGCTCGAATTCACCGCCTACAGACCATGAACACAAACAAGAGGCTCCCAAGACACGCACCGGCCGCATCGTAAGACTGCCAGTACGCTTCGCTGAGGGGGTGTACTGTAGGAGCATACATCATCACGCGTCGACGGCCGGCGAGTTACTGGCGGCGCAGGCGGCGCCACCCGATTATATACGAAAGCGCAGCGTTCGCGGGGCTGAAGCGGGGAGCGTGCAACATCGCGACGAGTGAAAGAGACGGACGTCGCGATGAGTGAAGGAGACGGAAAATCTTTTATTCCACTTGTATGCCGCTAGTTGCGATCTCAATATTGTACATATAAATAGGCTAGTTTTTAATAAATTATTATTCTACTCTCTACCACACTTGGAGTTTCTCTTACCTACATCGGTCCCTAAAGTAGGTATGATTTAATAGGCAGAGGCGACCCAGGATAGGGATTCGTAGAACAAGAGGAGTGAGGCCTTTGCCTAGCAGTGCAACGCCGATGGCCAGATAAGATAAGATATTTAAACAGGGAAGTATTCCTCAAAATCTAAATCTAAAATCACGTCTACTTAGGTACATTTTACAACTCTAAGACCCAGAACACACGATGAAACGCAACTGAAACAGCTAGTTTCTTTTGAGTTGCATCGAAGTTTCTGCTATAGACTCATTTAGAAAACCACACACGACGCAACTGAAACGAAACGTTTCAAACTAGTTGCGTTTCATCGTGTGTTCTGGGCCTAAAACACTCTAAAATCTAGAAACACAAAAAACTACACAGGTCTATTCCCACACATATTCCGGTGTCCCTCTCAGGCATTTCTTTCCAACAGTGCAGTGTGTATGACCAGCATAATGTACCTAGATATCTAGTTATTATACCTTCGTTACAGACTCGACCAGACTTGTCAAAGAACTAATTAAAGATCTTGGTATTTTTGTCATCACAAGACGAAGCGTCCTTGATCGATTACAAATGGTAACTAATAGCCTTCTTTAAACCCATAGAACTTCCCCCGACTTGGATAGGTACACTCGCGGACACACCAACCTATTCATCCATTATAGCTATGCTACAGTAGTGAAATCGTTAGCGAGGGACGAAGATAGCTCGGTGCCTAGTGCGTGACTGAGAAGAAATAACAAAAATGTATCGCACACTCTCACACGTTTCTCCGCGAGCGTCTTCTAACAGTTTAAGGTCTAAGCACACATATCCGGGAACACGTCCCTGACGAAACACAGCAAGAATCGGTTACGTACATACAAATTGTATGAACTTGTTCACACAGCTCCGTGTCGGGCGTCTATACTGAAACGGACAATTCTGAACACGGATAGCCCTGACCCGGAAATGTGTAAATAGCCCTTTAAAATCCAATCAGTCTAGGTTTACATGTAAAGAGTTAATAATTCCACAGCACGATGATTACGTACCAGGATGTGTCTCTTTACCATTGCTATCGGAAATCACCAAGTATTTGGTGATGAAGGAACCCGTTGCTAGTGCTGGTTGGCTTATGTTTGGTAAGTAAGCTTTTTGTCCAAGCGGACAACATTTAGAAAAGTCTCCTAGGAGTGTGTTAAAAAGATATCTACTTTAGATCGGTTTCGCACATCGTCCTATATGAATGCGATACATACTTATGTAGCAGTAAAATAAGTAAGTAGGTACCTATAATTTTTCCGATTCCGAAACAATGTCTATGGTGTACTTAATTTATTACATTTTAATGAAATCAGACTCGGATCGGATGTTTGTGCGAAACCGCTCTTAGCCGCTTAGTCCTCCTCCTTTTAAATCTAACATACTTCCCTTCTATAGCAAATCGACTCTTTATTCGCCAAAACGGAGAAGTGTGTATTTTGTGAGAAGATTTCGGGAGTCCCCACTTTGAATTACTTACACTAGCTTACTCACTGTCTGCCTCGCTGCTAGCGCCAACGATTCAGAATTGCTCCCCAGACCACCCTTGCACGCTCCGCGAGGCACGTCATCTCCAGCAAGACGGGGTATTGCCCACTGTGACCCTATGTCTAACCAAACCGCCCCCGTTGGGTAAAAAAGCTGACTCCACCGCCACAGCTGATCGCGGCTTCTACGATCAAGACTTTGAGGGACTTAAATATGCTTATAAGGCTACGCTGAAGGTAGGTTCTGTAATGACATTACTTGCTTTCTTTGAAGTCAGTAAGTATATCTAATGTGTAAGGAATATTATACTGCTTCCTACGAACATACCTACGAACACAAAAAGACCCGATATCTACTTCCTTACCCCAGGTAGTATTCGTAGACCCAGAAGACGACTACGAGCGCCTGTCGAACCGCTGCTTCAACGCAATCATGTCATTCCGCTCTGGAGCTCAAGGACCGGACCAGACGCTGAGCGTTGGAGCGCCCAGTATTTACAGGGTGCTGCTTATAGGGCCGAGGGGGTCTGGCCGGCGGACGCAAGCTAGGATGCTTGCTAGGCATTTTGGGCTGGTTTATGGTACGTATTTAAAGTCAAAATACCTTTACTTGATAGGCAAATCTTTTGCATTTGAGCACGTTTAAAAAGTCCTTTAGCACAGATATCTTTAACAGCTCATAGAATAAAAGATACATTCTATCTGACCTTGATGATATCGTCCTATGACATAGTAGGTACTTACAATTAGATCGGAACGCTATCTACGAATTAAACAGACTGGACCATAGCATGACTTGGAGCTATGCTTAGTTATAAAATACTTACCTAAACTAGGATCTAGGATGCTGGCCGTATGATAAATATGTCAAGAAGTTGCTGATGCAGCGCAATCATATCGATATGTAATAAAGGAACATCACGATCGCTGTCTTGTCTTATCACGTCCACGAGGTCCGCACAAACCTACCTAGGTATGTAACACCAACCGGTATCTTGCTATCCCCAGTTGCCTTCGAAGATCTGTACCACGAAGCGCTGGCACGTAAAGATGATATAGGTGAGAAATTACGCAAATACGGATCGAGTATGAAGCTGAAGGCCGAGATTGTATTCAGACGGCTTCGCATGAAGGTTGGTTTGCCTACACCATGGAATGTACAATACAGCAATAGTAAAGCCGGATTTACATTGCGAAATTAGTTGCAGGAAACTAGTTTCATTCATCAACAGTTTTACATGCAAATTAGAAGTTTCACAATGCATTATGAATGAAAGTGCTAATTTACTAATTACGTGTATACCTACTAGTTTCATGATGCACTTAGATCCGGCTTTATGTAGCTTTCTACATAAAGCCACGCCACCTGTTATCTGTCACGCTTCCCTCCCATCAATGTAGATAGACAGAGACCGCACTTCCTTCCACTAACTATGAACCAAACACACTTCCTTCGCTTCATCCACATGCATCAGTAGTCTCTTACATATGCACATCGGTCTAGGCAGCTTTATTGTAGATACCTAATTAAGTTTAACTTTTTTTTTGTTCTTATTAGGATTGCCTTGAACTCGGATGGGTGATGACGGACTATCCCACTACTGGGGTTGAATTTGAGAAGCTTGACGATATGGAAACACCGCCCAATCGGTAAACTAAACATTTTTATTTTTTAAAGCAGGGTATTGAAAACTCCACTAGATTAAGTCAGCTTACTAAGTAAAAAAACTTTTGTATATCTATCGCGCCTTTCTCATCGGGGTAGGCAGAGACAGAGACCATTTCGCTCTGCTTGCTACGATGGAAACATGCTTCTTTCGCTTCATCTCCATGTACTCATTCAACTTTTGTTTTATAGCACAATATCTACCTATGGGTAAGACGAAATGTTTTAACTCTATTTCGAACGACATAAAGCCTCAATCACGAACAGTTCCTAAATACCTATTTATTTGACTACCTACCTACTTCCGAAGTAACGGTGTGCACATAAAAGGCATTACAAAAACTTATAAGAACAGTAAAAGTAGTTCTAGCAATGTACCGGTTCAGTTACTAGCGAAAGTAAACTGCTGGTCAAGATTTAGCTGCCTCGCCTACACTCGACTTGGCAAATGTCAATTACGTGAGCATTAGGTACCGATCTACAAAGCGATCTACTTACGATTTTAAATTATGATATTTTTCCGTTATTTTAGTACCTAATACATTATGATTAAAACTTAAGTTTGATATACCTAGTATAAGTACTTAGGTATCAACTTTTATAAGTAAGTAAGTAGGTACTTAATTATAGTACCTAATTAAGTACTTGGTAGGTACCTACCACGGATAAACGTAAAAACGAATATGTTTATTTGTTAGATACCTATTTATTCAAAATAAGTAGGTACCTACCCAGCTGTAAATACCTAAGCAAAAACTATCCCGAAACAGTTTTAACACTAAAATTGTACAATTACTAAACGTCTCACGAAAATTTTATTACCCTAGAATAATAATACTGAACTGTGAATGGAGTGCTTGTAAAGAACGCGCAATGAATGTCTGCGTGGATTGGTGCACGGGGGAAAGACAGCTGTACGGGTCAGGCCCGCGGGTTCTACGCCACCCTGGGATCACTGAGAGCCAGATTGATGAGGAGGTATCTATTGACAAGTCTTTGGCCTGTTCACATCTAAGTGTGCGGTCACATCTGCGTAACGTACCGCGCGGAACGTTCGGTTCAATACGCTCGCAATGTGTTTCAAGTCACCTATGACACATCAGCTGAAATTACGTCGCATACATTTATCCCAGCCCTTGAATGTTCCGCGGTACGTTACGTATATGTCTCGCGTTGCGACCCTAAGCCCCTTCTGCTATTACGATACGCACAGGCGGCGATTCAAGTCTTGAAGACTAGTCACCGCAAAGTAATAAGTAGGTGTATCTCTTGTAAGTAGGTAAGTTATACTGGATGTGCGGGCCTACATTCAAATGTATGTGAGATACTTCGCGGTGACTAGTCTTCGAGACTTACGATACGAGAATGGCCTGTACAGTGTACAAATGGTCCCTCCGTCGCGTCACGCCAGAACGCAAATGTATAGAAATACACAAGACCGTTCACACTCAACAGACTAATTTGTTTGCAGTTAGAATACTATTTCAAAGAAGGCATAGCGGAACTGCGAGCTGCGGCGGGAATTACTGCAGTTGAGATCAACACTCAAGAAACTATTGGTAGGTACCTACATAGATGTAGGTAGGTATGTATGTTACGCTTACGCTCAAAGATCGAAAGCGGTCATTATTAGCGAAAAAATAGGTCTCAACACGTGGTCACAGGAAGATATCCACATGGCGAAGTTACGGCCCTAACAAAAACGCGCACGACGAAACGTTGTGGCAATCACAGAAAGACCAAACGGCGAAATTCGTGTCGTCCTGGCTGACATGGTATTCGAATCAATATGTGGCGATGAAGAAAAGCTATGGCTTTTGAATATCTATTCTAACTATACTAACGTTAACCTAACGTCTTTTTTACAGAACAAACTCAAGTAAAGATTCAAGCGGCCGTGATTGCAGCGCCCACGTTCAATATTATTAGCGGGTCGAAACTTAAGAATGTACGAGCTGATTAGGGAATCCCAATGTTGGGCATGTCTACCCACACACACACATCTCTACTCGGGAATGCTTTTTTTAATTTTTAAAAAAGAGTAAGGAAGGATCAAATGCGATTTCGTTTTATGTTAGATGGTTAGGTATATTTTGTTTTAATTGGGTATTTCCTAAGTACTGTTATGTAGGGTTCTGCCTTTGAATAAAAAACCATGTTCTTGATAGAAAAGTTTTATTTTATGTACTCCTCCGTACTTCAATTGAAATTATTTTAAAATTACTACATAATTATTTTATTTCGCTAATTAATTAAGAGCTAACAATTCTGCAGTCTCAACATAATTACCTAGCTAGATAGAACACTGAGGTAGTCTCGAGTGGACTGAGACCTTCGATTCATCGATAAAATTAAGGTTAGGAAGACGAATCGACACTGATACAGTCATGGAAACGGGCCCTAGCACACATGAATCTATTGCGATAACTAAAACGAAAAATGCAATCAATTTATACAATAATAAACAACACACGCATCCATCCCTTTCACACTTGTGCGCAGCAGATGATCAATCATATCCCTATTTCCACCGCACACACCTCTCATACAATAAATATACACAACACTAAACACTTCGTGCTGTACAGATTATGTACATTGCGACGCGACTTCCGCTCTGCACACAATCGGTGACCAGAGATCACATTTGGCTACCACACGATTTAAAGTCTGTTCGGTTACAACTCGTCCTTGAAGTCCTCGTCTTCACCGCCTGGTCCTCCTTGAGGTGGTACTCCACCTTGACCCTGGTAGAGCTTGGCAATGATTGGCTGAACAACATCTTCGAGTGACTTCTTCTGTTTCTTGTACTCTTCAGAGTCTGTGTCCTGGTTGTCTTCCAACCATTTGATGGCAGCATCAATTGCCTCTTCCATCTTGGTCTTCTCATCATCACTGAGTTTAGAGCCAAGCTTCTCCTTGTCTTGGAGTTGGTTCTTGATGGAGTATGCGTAGCTTTCAAGTTCGTTTCTGGATTCGACGCGTTCCTTTAGTTTCTTGTCGTCATCAGCGAACTTCTCAGCGTCCTTGATCATTCTCTCGATATCTTCAGGCGTAAGTCTGTTCTGGTCGTTGGTAATGACGATCTTTTCCCTGTTTCCTGTGCCCTTGTCTTCGGCGGATACTTGGAGGATACCGTTGGCGTCGATTTCAAAGGTTACTTCAATCTGAGGAATGCCTCGTGGTGCAGGTGGGATGCCGGTCAAGTCGAATTTTCCGAGCAAGTGGTTGTCCTTGGTCATGGGACGCTCACCTTCATAAACCTGGATGGTGACGGTGTGCTGGTTGTCGCTGGCGGTGGAGAAGATCTGGGACTTCTTGGTGGGGATGACAGTGTTACGTGGGATAAGCTTGGTCATGACTCCGCCGACGGTCTCGATACCCATGGTCAGAGGGTTGACGTCGAGAAGTACGATAGCGTCAGTGTCTTGTTCACCGCTGAGCACACCAGCCTGTACAGCGGCACCGTAAGCGACGGCTTCATCAGGGTTGATACCTCGGGAAGGCTCCTTGCCATTGAAGAACTCCTTCACCAACTGCTGCACCTTAGGAATACGAGTAGAACCACCGACAAGTACGATCTCATCGACGTCCTTCTTGTTCATGTCGGCGTCTTCCAATACCTTCTGCACGGGTTTCAGGGTGGAACGGAACAGGTCCATGTTCAACTCTTCAAACTTAGCCCTGGTGAGGGTTTCAGAGAAGTCTTCACCTTCGAAGAAGGATTCGATTTCGATCTTGACCTGGTGGCTGGAGGACAGAGCTCTCTTGGCCTTTTCAACCTCACGACGCAGTTTCTGGACGGCACGGTTGTCTTTCCTGATGTCCTTGCCCTTCTTCTTCTTGTACAGTTTGATGAAGTGCTCCATGACTCTCTGGTCGAAATCTTCACCTCCCAAGTGGGTGTCACCGTTGGTGGCGACTACTTCGAATACTCCGTTATCGATGGTGAGCAGAGATACGTCGAAGGTACCACCACCCAAGTCAAAGACGAGAACGTTCTTTTCTCCTTCCTTCTTGTCGAGACCGTAGGCGATAGCGGCGGCGGTGGGCTCGTTGATGATTCTCATGACGTTAAGGCCCGCGATGACACCAGCGTCTTTGGTGGCTTGACGTTGGGCGTCGTTGAAGTAGGCGGGGACGGTGACGACGGCATGAGTAACCTTCTTACCGAGGTAAGCCTCAGCGGTTTCCTTCATCTTAGTGAGGACCATGGCGGAGATTTCTTCGGGAGCGAACACTTTGTCGCCTTGGGCGGTCATGACGGAAACATGGGGCTTGCTGTTCTTCTCGATGACTTTGAAGGGGAAGAACTTGACGTCGTGTTGGACGGTACTGTCGCTCCATTCGCGACCGATGAGACGTTTGGCGTCGAACACCGTGTTCTCAGGGTTGGTGGTCAGCTGGTTCTTGGCGGCGTCACCGATGAGACGCTCGCCGTCAGCGGTGAAGGCGACGTATGAGGGGGTGATGCGGTTACCTTGGTCATTGGCTATGATTTCCACACGGCCGTTCTTGTACACACCCACACTGTTGACAAAACAAATATATTATTAGAAAAGTTGTCAACAGGTTCAATAATCTGGCTTCATTCCCTATAAAAGTCACATAAACTTTAGTAAAAAAATTAAGTAAATGAATGAAAATGAAAAGCGTTTATTAAAAAATAGGCAAAATTCATTACACTTTTTTGATGTCACTTTTTTGATCTAAAACTACTGCCGATTCACTTCAGCCAGCCGAGAGGAAGAAAACGGCAAGAAACCTTCGGCACAGGGCCCTACGTTATGTCCAATATATCTTTTTTTTTTGTACTTAACTTTCGCATTAATAAATGTTAAGATTTTAATAAGTTGTTAAACCAATGCTGTTTAGCAACAATTATAAATAATTCCCCATGTACAGATAAAAGATAATATTGATTAATTACATAATTATTTCTGTCTTCTTGCATTAATACTGTCAGATAACATGCTTTGATAAGCTGATTTGTAATCCCTTATCTTTTACTGAAGTTTCTAGATCAGATAACTGGGGTAATACCAAATAGTTACAGAATTTAAACACTAGTTATTAAATAGAAGAAGTAGAAAGGACATCTCTTCTTTCAAGTTTATCTTATTTTTTTCCTACATTTTATTAGTCTTACAGCTTTTTCAGAAACATCAACATTTCATCTTAAAGTTGGTTTTAATTCTGTTCATTTCTAATGCTAAGTTATTGTTAAATAGTACTTTTCTGATTAAAGTTGTATTAAGAACAGAAGATTTGGTGGTAGTAGTTTTAGATAAAAAACAACATTAAAAAAGTGTACTTATACAAAGTATCCTTTGAAATAAAACATAATGCCCCTTATTATAAATGAGTTTTAAAGATAGTTCTAGGTCTAATGTAATTTTTTGATGTTTCGGCTATGAATAAAACATCAAAAAATGACAGTTCTAGAACTTTCTTTATAACTCGTTTTGAAATAAGGGGGTAGGTATGAATTTTTACAGAAACTCACCATGAGTAAGTGGTACCCAAATCAATACCAATGACAGTGCCGATGTCCTTGTCCTTTTCCTTCTTGTCCTCGGCAAATACCACCGAGAGGACGCACACTAGTGCCAGCAATCTCCACCGCATTGTTCTAGTTTTTGCTCACTGAAAATAACATTAAAACTCCTTTAATATCATACTTTTTGGTCAAAGTTTCGATTGGAATAAAAAAGTTAAGGAAGCTGTTTTTTTTTAATCTTGGTTGTGATTGTGGAATGACGTTCATTCCACTAATTAAGGCTGAGTTAACATTGCCAAAGTCTAGGAATATACTACGGTATGTATGTCACATTATCTGACTCCATTTTATAATCTCAACCTAGAGAGCCTGAAATCAGTCTAGATAAGAACAACCATATTTAAATGCTAAAATAACTGAATATTTAATGAACAGTTGGCAGTTATCTTTCATGAAGCGTCAAAAGGTCAAAGAACTATAGATACCGTAAAATGTAAATCACTAACTGAATTCCAATAGAATTACAATAAGAAAAGAAAAAGTCACACAATTCACGAAAAAGGAGTGGTATATGAAATGATTAACTGTTAATATTGGCGGTTATAGCTTTTAGCACATGTACCGGAGTAAAAACGTCGTGTGAATGAGCCGGAATCAAGGACACGTAATCAGAACTGTTGGACACGTCACTCCCCGCGCGCCGGCCGATAGAAAGTCAACTACTCATCAAAGAAATTGAAAGTACAGTAATCGAAGCTGTAACGGCATTGTAAACGTAACGGGACATCTCTGAACGCCGACGGGGCAAGTAGGACACCCCGCCGGCCCACCTAGCGTCGAGAAAATTCTTCCGACTTCCTTTACGAAAATTCCACGATTTTATATGAAAACGTCATTATTCTTATTGGAAAATGTGCCCGAATAGTCTAAAAGGATATAATTACCAAGATAACTAATAATTTAGACGGGAATTAGTGCTTATATCACAAGAATGTGAAGACAAAAAGATGTCAGGTTATAAAATTGTAATGAGCTCTTAACTTACGAGAAAATATAAAAAATAATGAAATTTTAAGTACCAGTAAGTTCCAAAGATTAAATAGCGTAGTAGTTAAAGTAAATTGTAGTTTTTAGCCACGTTAAACACACTTTTCACAAATTAATTCACAGATCACAGTCAGTTGTACCTTCTTCGATTTTTGACGAAAAACTGAAGTTTGACACGCTGCGCCGCTATTATTTAGCGCTAGCATCGATCGTGGTCAACTGTGATTGGTCTAAAGTTTGATGACGTACACTGTGCTCATATTTGATTGGACCAGGTGTGTTTATTTGGCGATTTCCTATTGGCCCACGTCCATATCTGGCACAGAGACGGATGTAATCTTTGGCGCCTAATTTCAAAAAGTTTTGTAAGCGTTTCGTGAAATGAGTTTCGTCATACTTAAAAGAAAGCGATAATTTGTTTCATAATTCTTGATCTTGATTACTATACTACAATATGAATACAATATGAAAACTTAAAAGGAGTGCCTGCCTGAGTCCCAAAAAGTAGGTTACTTAGGTAATGGAAAGCTTCTTTGTTTTGAAATATTTACTACTAACAGAAAGTTTACAAAGTAAGGATAGGAAGAACTACATATTAGCATTCTGTGCAGTAAGCAAGCAGGAAATATAGTTTAATTCAAAGTTTATCAAGCTATTCAAACAATCACTACTATGCCGATAGGTATTCATTTACTAAGCATAGTTAATAGTTCATTATTTCATTTACACATATTTACATACATATCGGTCACACCTCTCTCCCATCGGGATAGGCAGACACCATTTCCTTCTACTTGCTACAATCCAAACTAAAATCCTTCACCTCATCCACATTCAATCGCCTCATACACGCTCGTCAATTTAGGGTACTCCTGACTTAGGCTTTTGATTATGTATTTCTTTTAATTCTTTAAAAATAATAAATGTAGATAAATATCACAAACATTTCAGAAGTTAATATTTCATTCACACCGGAGACCGTGTTAAATGGAAAGCCGCGGGGGAGGCCTTTGCTCAGCAGTGGGATCTTAATGGCCAACAAAAAAAAAATATTTAATGTAACGTACGATGAACGAAATTGCGATAAATCCAACATTACTTTCTTATCTTTTCTTAAAATATTACTAACAAAGGCCACGTCATTGTTAATCTTATGAAAATATTTTTTATTATTGCACGCTGCATTTTACTGAAGGGCATATTGATACTGATATACCTAAATTAAATACTTACCTACCTGCCTTCAAATAAAAGTAGGTACATACTTTAGTACATAAGTACTAATGCACTAATAATGAACAAGGAACGTATGAGTGTAAATAAATATAAGTTTTAAATATAATAATTTGGTTTTAATTTAAATTACTTCTTATTATAATTATATTGTATAAATTACTTTACTAGTGAAGCTAAAAAAATATACAAATGTAATGAGTGAGATCAATTTTGCAGTATGCAATTTATAAAAAAAAAAAACAAATGCATCCTTTTTACTTTTTAATCACATAGGCATAAGATGATGATTATTGTGCCCTCTACTCTCGAGGTACGTAGCAATTCTCGTAAGTGCATCCGCTTGAACTGTAGCAGCTTCGGATAATTTTTTTAAAGCTTCTGCTTGTATGATTGCTGCTTCGGCGTTTTTGGCAGCAACGGCTACCCTCTGTTCGTCGGCTTTGGCTCGGATTAACTCGGCTAAAGCTCGTTTCTTCTCCATGTCTATTAGCCATTTCGGGTAGATACCTGAAAGTGATGGCCAACATTTTATATTTATTTAAAATGGTGATTTTTAATATTAATATCCTTTTAGGCTGCGTCCCCAGTAGGCAAACTGTTAGCGGCTGACTGAGGTTGCGGCGTATCGATTGAGTAAGCCCATCCATATATTTTAAATGGAGTGTCCATAGTTTGCTAGTTTTGCGCTCACTGTACGCATTTTGCAGCGTTTCGCGCGCTGACTATCTAAATAAGCGACTAACTAATAAGTTTGCTTGTGACGACGCATGAAAATTGATGTAAGTTTGCAGTATAATTCAAATAACAGTTCGTCACAATTTGCGGCACACTCAGTCGGCCGCTAACAGTTTGCCTACTGGGGACGCAGCCTCAATATTATAAATGTCAATGTTTGTGTTGATGGATGGATGGATGGATAGATGTCAGTTACTCTTTCACGCAATGATGAAACTAATTAATGGTGCGGGGTACACGCGCGAGTCCGACTCGCATTTGGCCTGTGTTTTATTGTGATAGTTAGTATACTTACTAGATAGTGCAGATTCGTCTAAAGTGAGTTCTACTTCATCACCATTTTCTTCATCAGTGGACGCTTCACTATCATCTTCTTTATCATCATCTGTAATTCAAGTTATGATGATTAGAGTCACTCCCAGAAAACGTTGGAGCTAACACTTGATTGAACTTTAGTTCGACAGAAAATTCCAAAATTAAAAGATTTTTGGGCTGGTTTCACCACTTACAGATAAAATGTATGGTTAAGGAGGAAACAGTTGCTCAGTCGGGTACAGTGACTCACCATCGTTTTGTAAAGAAGGAAAAGAGAAACATTCATCTCTTTTGCACTTTTCGGAAGCTTTTGGCATGCCTACGCGCAAGTGCAAAAGAGATGAACGTATCACTTTTCCTTCTTTACAAAACTATGGTGAGTCACTGTACCCGACTGAGCAACTGTTTCCTCCTTAACCCTATTCCTAGGAATATTTTATACCTGTCACTGTCTGAAACATGAACATGAAAAAAATTTAGGTTTATCTACCAGTTTTTTAACTATAAGGGTCTGTTTAACCATCTATAGATTTTATCTGCCAGATATTTTATACTGCCAGATATAAATAGACATAGGTTTATCTGCTAGTTAAATTTTAACTGTAAGTGGCCCTTAATGTATTAGTTTCTGCTCTTGAATGTGTTTATAGAATAGTAATTTATAGTATAGTGCAAAAGGTATGATACCTAAAAGTTCTTACCTATAGAAAGTCTATCACTGGATTCACTGCGTTCCTCACTGAAGTCTCCATTATTCTGATGTTCTTCAACTTTCACCTCCAGTGGTAATAATTTCTGTAAAACATATTTGGTTTATAATTTATATTGTTCTTTCTTTGAAAAGAGCCCTTACTTTTATGGGTCCATCCATCATATTATTCATCTAGTATTATTCATATTTCAAGTTAGTTGTAATGTATTGTAATGCAATGTATAGCACCTATAACACTATCCACTAATGCATTATATATGGGGAGTCCAAAAAAATTTGAATGATTTCAGATATGACGATGAATGTGTATGAAATTGGACAGCCTTTAGTACTTTATACAATACAATACAAATATTCTTTACTGCCCAAAAAGATATAAGGTACAGACACAAACAAGAATATAAGAAGCAACAGGCGGCCTTATTGCTAGGTAGCAATATCTTCCAGGCAACCTTAGGGTAAGAAATAGCGAGAAATAGGTAATAATGGTTGCTTTATATTTTAATAATTTAATTTTAATATTTTAATAAAAAACGATGGCGAAAATGACCTAAGCACATTTAGGGAAGATTGGTGGCAAGCAGCCCCTGACAGAAATCTGTGAATCAGAGGCTTTTGCCCAGCAGTGGGATGTAATAAGCTAAATATTGTGTATTTGAATGCACTTTTGTAACTTGTATATGAAATATTCAGGCGGGAATAATGACGTTTCTTTGACAGGTCACTCTTTGTCTTGCTCTTGAGCCTGTGTCCTGAGCTCAATAAATGTGTGTCCTGGATTTATCTAGTTTTATTAGTGTTTTCTCAAACATAATACTTAAAAAAAAAGTTCTTACCTCATCTTTATTCCTAATCTTAGCAAATGTAGGGCCAAGAATAACGAGTGTTCTTTTCTCTAAGTTACTAAGTGGTTTGATTTCTTTATCAGATTGTGAACCAACTCGCTTTTTCCGATTTAAAATCTTCACTTTTTTCTTTAATTTGTTTTTGAAGTCACTCCAATACTGTGAAATAAGTGAATTAAATTAAGTAATTTATTGATATAATTTCTTAAGTAATTATAAACAATTCCTTAAAATAACTTGTTAGCAAGTAGCAAATCAGCGGTGATGCGACATGTCTTTTTATGATTTTTACTTTTAGTTTTTTGACGTTACTTTTGTGATTGAAAATATATTTGTCTGTCATCCGGTTTGTTTTTGCGTATAAAAGAGTTGGTCGAATAAATAGTGTTATAAAGTTTTCCACAAGCATTTAGTTTCATTTACAGTCCACTTCATCGCCACCTGTAGCTATCATAACTATTTAAACAACATACAAATATGTTGTTTAATGTTTTTTTTTATAAAATTGGTATATCATAGTTAAATTATAATGTTAAAGATTGTAAGTAAGGAAAGAAAGGGCTTCCAAGTTTACAACTTATTATAAATATGGGAAAGTATGGGACTTAGGTAATTTAAACATTAGGTATTAAAAAATAATATTTCACATACCCGGCTCCACATATCAGGAGATTTCTTCACCCCTCTTACACCATTTAGTTCTTTGGCAAGTTCATTCCATAATTTCTTAGACTTATGTCGGGCCTCCATAGTGCGTAGGGCTCCCATAGCAAAGTCTGTGTGTAGGCCCATGAAATCTATCATTACTTTCATTTGTTCGTAGCTGACTCTACGGGCTGGCGCATTAAAGTCCATCTATGAAGGGAATAGGTAGGTAAATAATTGCAGGTAAATAATTGCAGGTAAATAATTGCAGGTAAATAATATACTAAGAAATTATAAAACTGGATTATAATTTATGGAAATTTAACAAATAAATAAGTAACAAAATGATTAAACGAATTTGAATCATAAGGACAACAAATACCTTATCAATTTCTAATGTAATTTGTGATTTTTGTACAGTATTTATTTAATAATTTAAAGAAATTATTTTTTTAGTTCACAAGAAAGAAAACAACGCATCTTTCTCTCTCTCACTCTTTCCCGTCACCTTGACAAACAGTATTTCGTTCGGAAATTGCAGAACCAAAAGTTGGTTATTGATGTTTCTGAACGCTTGTTTGGTATACTTGTATTGTTCGGATACACGTACTTTACTAGGTAGTCTGAATGCGTAGGTACTGCTGGTACTGCTTTCTAGCACTAAGGCCGCCTTTTGCTACTTGTCTTTCTTTACCTTGTTCTGTAGTTTATGGAATTGTTTCTGTTTCTTTTACAAATAAAAATATATATATAATAGGTACCTATTTGTGTTGTATTGTTAGGTGATATTACAATATTTATAATGTTATTAATTTAGCCTCTAGTCCCATATCATCTTAACATAGGAAAATAAAGTCAAATAAAAATAAAACATGTCATAGATATAAAACATTTATTCATATAAAAGTAACAACAGTCTCTGTACTTATTAAATCCCAACAAAAATTGAGCAAAATTAAGATTTATAAACACCATTTAGGAACCTACACCTATAAAATAGTCATGTATATTAGAGATGCGAAGCTTGATGCACTTTTCACTACCTTTATACAGGGTGTAACAGAAAGGGGGTATAATGCCAAAACACAATGATAGTCCTCATGAAACTGAACAACTTTCCCCAAGGAACATAGGTCGTAACTCGAAAAAAAATTTTGGATCGCCCATACTTACTCGATCAGCTGATCGGGCATTTTGTATGGGGAGGCGAATGTTTTTTTTCAAGTTACGACCCATGTTCCTTGGGGAAAGTTGTTCAGTTTCAGGTGTACTTTCGCTGTGTTTCGGCATTATACCCCCTTTCTGTTATACCCCCTTTCTGTTACACCCTGTATATACAACAATTTGAGCATTTTGGCCTACAGTGGTATTCGATTTCCTTCTTTTACCAAGTTCATAATAGTATAAGTACTACGTAACGTTAAGGAAACTCCACCTGCGTTACTTGAGCGACACGTGAAGGTTCCACACGACACAATTTCATACCCAATTTGACTAGATTGGCAATCAAATTGTGTAGTGTGGAATGAAGATTAAATTTAAGGTTGATTGAAGGTCATTGGTTGGCCAGGATCGCCCAACTCGATTGTGTTCAATCAAATTGGCTGTTAGATACATACGCTAATTGGCCAATTTTTCGACTAAGGGTCAGCTCACACCGAGACGCGACGCGACGCGACGATACTCAAAGAGGCCAATGATTTCGCGCTGCGCCGCGCGTCGTCGCGAGATGCATCGCAACGTCGCGAGGCGCATCTTAAAATCGTAGCAGGACGACGCCTCGCTGCGCAGCGAGATGCCGCGAGGCGCAGCGGAACGTATCTACTAGCCGCGGGCGCCGCGCGGACCCGCCCGCGCCCTCTTCTTTTTAATTTTATTTTTGTAAACTTCTTCCTCTCCCTCTTCTGCAAGAAGTCCAATTATAACAAGATCCCAGTCTATCATTATATTTTCAATCGAGCACTCGACCGAACTGCATCAATTCTAAACGAAGTCTGGACGGAAATAGTAGAGAAGTCGCCACAGCGGCCTCAGGCTGCGCCTCGCGGCGTCGCGCTGCGTCGCGCGGCACCGCGAGACGCAGCACCGCTCTTGCACGCCGCGCGTACCGGCGATGCACCGCTGCGTCACGATACGTCGCGCTACGCCGCGAGGCACCTCGAGGCGCAGTGCTGCGTGGTGCAACGTAATCTGAATTCTCACAATGTAATGTGCATCTTTTCGTGTAGTGAATAAAGTATATTCTGAGTCGCCCTATGAAAAATGTGCGCGCAGCGTCGCGCCGCGTCGCGTCTCGGTGTGAACTGACCCTAAGTCCCCAATGAGTACAGGAGGCATCTTTAAACACGTATATTCAGCAGAGGCAGCAAAAATAATCTAAAATTGGCGGTCTTTTGTTTACGTGTGGATGGACAATCAAATTGTGTCGTGTGGAGCCCACTTAACAAACGTCAATTGACGCTTCTGATTTATTCTTCACGTCAAGTAACGCAAGTAGTATGTATATTAGATAAATCAGAAAATACTAATCTAAAAAGGCCATTCCATACGTTAAACAGAATTATTCCTTGCCGGATATTATGCTTAAAATCAAAGGCGCGAAATAAGTTATGATGCAATCGGCACCTGAAAAAAAAAGATACAGTTTAATTTAATTAAGTATTTTGTCTGCACAACCTGCATATTATTCAAATACACTTCCCCAATTTTACCCCAAGGTTGCCTGGAAGTTATCGTTACCTAGCAAAAAGGCCGCCAGTTGTTACTTTTTGTCTGTATTGTATCTTTTACTTTATCTCTGCGTCATTTATGCAATACTGGTTTCTGTTGGCGTAACAAAAGCAGCTTGGTAACGAAAAAGCTGCGATTCAGTATTTTTTTAAATATGACAAGAAGCCAATTAATTCAGTCTCAAATGGCCAAATGTTCGCAACTTCTGTTAGCAACACATATTGACATTTTCCTAACACAACATAGGTAAATAAGTAGAAGGTATTATTTGACACAGATGTAAATGGTGTGACGTCACTAACCTGCCCTCCTCATACACGTGAGTGTCTCCATGAGGGTAGACCGGACCTCCGAGTTGTCACCGCTACGGCAGATCATAGCGTATTCGCCTGATACCTAACAAGACATTACGTAAGTTAATGTAAACAAGTAGATTGAGTTGAGGGATCACTTGACATTACTGCTCACGCGAACTCGCTGAATGATCCGCTAGTTGCGAAGCTCAATCCGCCATCTTTGAATTCGCTCGGTCAGATACCCACTAGTTGCGTCCTTTATTTGATTTCAGTCTTGACATGGACTATGCTGGTTTATTAGTTTGTAGTTAATAGAAATACGCAGACCACTATTGAAAACCATACATCTAATGGCACTTATACCTACTACATGTTTAGACAAAACTAGCCTAGGTTTGTAGCTAGGTATGAAGAAGCTTCTAGAAAAAGAAAGATAGAGACTATTCTTAAACATTCCAGAACTTTCCAGAAAGGCCCAGACGTAGCAAATAGTCTTACATTACCTACCTGATAGATAAATACCTATACCTATACCTAATACATGCTTAGACAAAACCAGCCTAGGTACCTATGTAGCTAGGTATGAAGAAGCTTCTAGAAAATTATATAGAATATTCCAAAACATTCCAGAACTTTCTAGAAACGCCCAGAGTAGCAAATTGTTTTACATTACCTACCTGATAGATAAATAGTGGATGGTTAGGAAACTGTTGTTTGGTTTGTTTCACGATGTCCAGGTAAGGTAGCCCTGGCTTCACCATTAGGAAGTCGGCTCCTTCTGCGACGTCGCGAGCCTGTAACGTACATTTTATTATTACATTCAGTCTGTTATACTGATTTACATCAGTCTTTGCATGAGTTTTCTTATAACTAAGAAGTCTTGTATAGTATGTATGTATATCGCGTAGCGAATTCAATACGATAAACCTATCAAAGGTCAATTATTTCATGTTCAGTTCGCTATTTTACACTTAGCAACAACCGCTGGCAACATCACTTCAATGCAATGCGAGAAGAGTAGGTACACACTCTTTCGGAAAGAGTGTCTTTCCGCGTGTTTCTCTTTGCATTGTGAGACACCTCACACACTTGAATAAAATGTGTGCAGTATGTATGAAGTAAAGTGGCTGACTAAAGCCATAGGTTGATTTATCCGAGCTATAAACAGTCGGATTTACGAGTACCTACCTTACCTAAGTGGAAAGACTATTGTATTTTAAAGTATAGAAGGCTCAAAATAGTGGCACCAAGTGGTTCATGTATTAAAATGGTAGAATACGTACTGCGGCCCTCGCAGCGAGGGTAGCACTGCCCGGCGGTAGCTGGTAACACTTGCGGTCGCCCTCCATTGGTGAACTCTTCATTGTGTCGCGGAACGGCCCGTAAAGAGACGACGCAAACTTACATGAGTATGATAGCACTGAAACCTGTAAGGTGAAACGAATTTAAAAAAAATAATAAAGAAAAAAGGTTGTAGGTATATGTTTAATTTGTTTGTTTAGTATTTAAGTATGATATTGTACCTTAATATTTGATACTGAATAAAATATTTTCTATTCTATTTTCAAACCCAAATTATCTTTGTTTCATAGGCAAATAGGTACATTACACTTGATCACATTGATAATTATGTAGGTACATTTTTATAGCTAAGATTTGTAAGGTAGCAGTTTTCTCCAGAAAAGAATCTAACAAGAAACTCTGGTGGGTTGCTCAATATTGCTCATTTCAAATAGTTTTAAAATTCTTATAAAAAAATTATTAGATTATACTATCACCTAAAACAACCATTATAAATGAAAAAGAGTTTTCTATGATTCAACAATGCAGTGGTCACGCCGACGTAAATCAATTCAGATTCTAATCTAAACACATCATGCTATAATATAAAATCATTCAACCATAGAAATATTAAACATTTGTTACTAACCTGATTTTGCAATTTATTTGCCACTAAAGAGTCCTTAATTGCTTTAATTCTGTTGTCCATCATATCTGAGGGGGCTACTATTTGGGCTCCTGTAATTTAAACATTTTTTATTTTATTATTGGAGGTATGAGTTGTACGTACATACCAAAAACCCTTATCGCCATAACAAAAAAAAAAACATTTTTCAAATAATTTTCGCCTTCTGTATTTTAGATTCACTTTCATAAATTAATTTGGTCTTCTAAAATTTTTAATTTAAGAAGCTCAAAACAAAAAGAGTCCAAACAGAAAATTTAAAAAAATTTTATTTAAAAAAGCATTAACTCACCTGCTTTAGCATAAGCAAGAGCCACTTCAGCGATTCTTTTAACAGATTCCTCATGGTCAATGACCCCGCTGGATTTGAGAACTCCACAATGTCCATGAGAAGTATAAGGGCATAAACACACGTCACAGGCTAGCAATACATGTGGGAACGCTGCTTTTAGCTTTGGCAGGGCTTTGATTACTGGATTTGCTGGGCTGTCTGCACTTGTGCCTGTGGGATCCTTTGTGAAAAAAAAAGAATTGTAGAGCCTGAGTTTTCCTAACAAAAATCTAGGTTTTTTTATATTAACCTGTTTCGTATTCGTAAGTCGCATGCACACGGAGCATTGGGCAAGAATAACCACAGAATGGGTGCCAGATGATGGCCAACGTCGCTGAGGTAGGCCGAAGAAACAATGGTGTGATGGATGACCTACGCACATTCAGGGAAGTGGAAAGCAGCAACTGACAGGAATCTATGGAGAAGCATGGGAGAGGCTTTTGCCCAGCAGTGGGACGAAACTGGCTAACTAGATACCTACTTATTCATTTTTTTTATTGAGTTGCTACTTACTTTTCCCAAAGTCTCAACAATCCCAAAGATGAGTATGGACTTAAGCCCTTTGTCCACTAAGTCCGTAAGCACAGGGATCAGCTGGTTTATGCCATATCTATAAACATTCGGCATACTGCCTACTTGTTGGATTGCATCTTCATTTTCTCTGGAAGTAAAGGCATAAGACTTAGTCAAACTTGAGCCTTTGTTTAACAAAATAAAACAACATTAACTTAGTTAATTCTCAACAGAAAATAATTTGTTGTATAATAATGAATTTGTCGTATAGAAATGGTTTTAGGTCACAAGTATAGATACCTATACATAAAATATACTTAGGTACATAAACAAAATTAAGTGAATAAAATAAATGCACTTAATTAATTGTTTACATTATCTTGTTAGCTCGCTCGCTTTGTCTTTATCTAGCTCGTTATGAAAATTAGGATGTCACCCTGTTATCTTTTCATTTATTACCATTAATAGGACATACAGGGCATTCTAAGAAAACTATGGTTATTTTAAAGTAATACTCGAAAAGTTGACTTACAATAGAAAGATGGGATACATTATATTATGGGGCTCAATGCTAACATTCGGCTCCTGTAGTTTCCTTAGCGTAGAGTGGAAGTATCCCCCTTGTAGGACATGCTCCGGGCTCAAGAACAAGTCGTTCATCTTTAACGAGTTTTAAGGCCACAACTAAAGTTAAAGTATGATTTTAAGGCGTTTTATAACAGCTGATCATTTACTGTGATTATTTTGATTAATAGGTCGGAAAATTGAAGGACTTTTCAAGAATTATCACGCACAAATGCAAATTAAGCAAATGCAATTCACCGACCGACTGATAGAGTGATAATAAACGTCAACGTCAATGATAACGAGAGGACAATTTTATTTTAGTCTATGGTCGAACAATGCTGTATAATTTTAAAGTTATTTGCTTCACGTGCTTGCTCAATTTAAAAGCTATATTAATTTTGATTTTTGTCTATACTTTTTGTATATGTCAGAAAGTGCTTCTGTATTTATTTCTTCTTTTGTATCTTTTGTGTATTTTATTAATTTTCTATTGAAATCAGTATAAAATTCATGATTATCTAATTGGTAATTCACCATAGAACTTATAAGAATAGTTAGATATGTAAGTATACTGAGTATTTGTTGTATGAATGGTGAAAACATCTGCTCGCTGAAAGTTGCATTTAACTCTTGTTTATTTTAACATCGAACTCAAAATTAACAACGTTATTGTTTTATTTTGATAGGAAAACTTTGTGACTACTGTTTAACCTTGACCTCTTGCTTAAAACTTGCCGTTATAATCATGGAAGTGGATCAAGAAGTTGCACCTGTCACTTCAAAGAAAAAAGTGGACAAATCGGATTCATCCAATGAGACAACGCCTACCAAGGCCGATGTGAAGAAAAGCGATAAAAAGAGTGACACAGAAGACCCTAAACCTCGCATAGTTCTAACATTCCGGTCAGAAAAGGCTGGCGCAAAGAGTAGTACCATGAAAATTGTTCCAACAGAGGAGAAACACGAGGAAATATCTCCACGACGTTCTAGCAGGATGCGTGCTAAGATGAACTACGACGATTACATTGAATCGTCTAATTTGAAGGAGGAGACATTGCAAGGAACGTCAGAGAACGATGAAACCTCAGATAGTTCACATACAGCTTTAAAGCGTTCTACACGCCGACGCAGTAAAGAGTTTGGCAACGTTATAGAGAATGCTATAGCTAGGAAAGAGAAGTCATACAATGAGACACCGGCACCTACCCGGCCATCTCGTCGTATCAAACCTACAGCTAAAGTCCTAGCTAATGAAGAGTTAAGAATGGGTTTAGAATCTCAAAACAATGCTCGACTGACTCAAAGTGATAAAAGTCCAGAAGAAGGAGTAAGAACAAGACGGTCAGGTCATTCTCGACACAATACTCAAGAGGATGGGTCCTCTCATTCTTACAGGAAAGAAGGGAAAGAGAAGGAAGTAGCACATGATGACGATGGTAATCAAAACCAAGTGATGAAGTTGAAGCACCTCTGTGAACTTGGATTGAAAGCTATAAATCCTCAAGGTGCTGATGATGAGAAGGATGGAGAAGAGTGAGTACTTTTTCATTTAAAATTGCAGTTTTCTTATTGTTAAAAAGTATTGTTTAGTTTCTGTAATGTGACATGATTTTTAATCAGTTTAATCTTGATATTTTTATATCGTACTAGACGCTGCCCGCAACTTCGTACGCATTTATCGTCATATCTTGAAAAAAAAAACATGCTGTCTTAAAATTATATAGTCTATGTGTTATTCTGATGTATAAGCTACATCACTGCTAAGTTGCATCAAAATCAGTTTAATAGTTTTTGCGTGAAAGAGTAACAAACTTCCATCGGCACAAACATTACCATTTATAATATATGTAGGATAAATACCTAATTTTCCCACATTATAAATGCCCAAAATTTCAGAGAACAAGAAGAAGAAACTATAGAAATTGATGATGAAGGCCCTGAAGATGAAGAGATTGATGATGATTCAGAAGTCATCAGCAAACTCTTGGAAGCAGACGCTGAGAGTGTCAGTGATAGTGATGATGAGTTTCTATGCTCCAGCGAGGCTCAGGCTGGAAGGTCTCGGTCTACGAGGAGGTCTACCAGGTTGAATTATTCGACGAACTGTTCATTTGATAGCGAGCATTCTTCGCCGTTGCCTGATGATGAGAGGTTTGTATTAACTTTATATGCATCTATTGTTTTATCTTCAAAAACTTACTCAATATCATAAAATTATAGTCTATTTTTTTCTGTTTGTGTAAACTAAAGTATTGTAAAGGTTCATTAAAATATAGATATTTAGGGATTTTGGACACAAGCTTAGACACTAATTAACTTACGCAACACACTTTTTTTAAACTTTTTGAGCAGTTATTAATGTTTACTTACAGCGCACCGCGCCGACGTTCCTCAAGGCGGCGCAGAGCATTCACTTCACAAGCTTATGACGATGTAATAGAGTATGTATTTTATAAACGGATTTTCTTTTCTTAGATTTTTAAGACTATTTTTTGAATCTTATAATATAAAGTTTCGTGGATTCGTCGCTTAATATAATCAATTTTTGCTCAGGAGTTACAAGCCCCAACACAAGAGTAAGAAACCGCGCCCCGCTCCTCAAGAAGAACCACCTTCCGAAGATCAGGAGGAAATCACGTAAGTTATTTGTCAGATGATGATTGATACACTTATCAATCATCATCATCATCATGTCAGCTTATGGACGTCCACTGCTGGACAAAAGCCGTCCCCAAGGCTTCCAACAAGGTGGACTGACGACTAGGTCAAAGTCGCTTGAAACCGTTGGATGTGGGCAGCGCAAGACCGGTCGTTGTGGAGTGTATCAATACAGGAAAGTTATTCACTTCAAACGCGCGACAAACCTGCGTATTCTATTATCAATGCAAACGCAAGAATCAGCGTCTACCGCGCGAAAAAAGCCCGTCTTCCACGCGTTTAGAAAACGCCGTGTGCTATAGCTCTTGGGCCGTGTTCAAACCAAACCAACTGTAAGGGTGCCTTTCCACCAGAAATGTGCTATGCTATGTTTCTATGGATGCGTTTGATATCTACCAATCATATTCATTGAATATGAGGACATCCCGAATTTGATTGGTGGATATCAAACGCATCCATAGCAACGTAGCATAGCACTTCTCTGGTGGAAAGGCACCGTAAGCCGCCGTAAGGCTTATTAATGTGAGTAGGCGTATTGTCGATTATATGTGAACGAATAAGTAAATATGTACGGAAAAACTGCGTAACGCTCACTTTTGGCAGCTTAGGCCCAGAACACACGAAGAAATGCAACTGCAACGCAACTGAAACTGCTAGTTAGTTTTGAGTTGCATCGAAGTTTCTGCTATAGACTTCCTTAGAAAACCACACACGATGCAACTAGTTTGAAACGTTTCGTTTCAGTTGCGTTGTGTGTGGTTTGGTTTGAACACGGCCGTATAGTTGCCTTGTTTGCAAAAGAGAGGAAGAGAGAACTATACTTTAAGGTTGCCTGGAAGATATTGCTACCTAGCAATAAGGCCGCCTGTTGCTTCTTATATTCTTGTTTGTGTCTGTATCTTATATCTTTGTGTGCAATAAAGAATATTTGTATTGTATTGTATTTTACTTTTATTAAATACAAAATGGCTTGTCTTAACCACAGTGAGCCAGCAGCAGGATCCGAAGGTTCAGAAGCAGCATACCCCCCTGAAGGTAGCCAGGTGTTCGGTACTTGTTGCTGCGAGACACCTTCCAACATGCACGCGGCTGACGAGGACCTTACTGGTAAGTAACTTCATTATTGCTTACTCTCTCTGCTGTATAAGAGTAAGATGTGATAGAGAGAGACGGTAATATGTATAATATATGGATGTATATAATCCGGCAGAAGTAAATATACATCGAGATATATATTTCCGTCGCTTTCTATCACATGCAGCAATTATGTGGCAGAGGGAGGTAGCAATAGTACAGTTCAATTAAAGATAGTTTTTAAGGGTAAAAACGGGACCTATGACTAAGACTCGGATGTCTGTCTGCCTGTCACAAAGTTGTATCTCATAAACTGTTATAGCTAGAGCGTTGAAATTTTCACAAATGATGTATTACCGTTGCCGCTATAACAACAAATACTAAAAATAGAATAATAATTAAAGTAGACTCCCATACAACAAACATGATGTTTTTGCCTTTTTTGCTCGATAGTAATAGTGGCTACTGATAGACATTATTATTAAGCTATTGTTAACTTAGTTAACGCTACGTGCGCGAGTCCGACTCACACTTGACCGGTTTTCATTATTTACTACAATTTCTTACAGAGCCAGTATTCTGCCAAGCGATAGAATTAGTAGACGGAATACGAGTGGGCTGTTCACACGGGGCGGTTAAAGAAGGCGGTGCGTACGCGGCGCTAGTGCGTGCGGGGCCTAGAGCGCCTTACTTCCTAGCTTGTAAACTACACACGATGCAATTGAGGAAGCACATGTGCTGTCCTACATGTGGATTGTTTTGCACACAAGTAAGTTAACAATACTCTTTGGGTCATACAGACATAGAAAACAAAAAATGTCTCTCCTGTTCCCGAAAGTTAAGGACACTGGGAGCTAATTTCTTAACTTAATGCATATCCGCATAATCTGTGCCCGATGTAGTTTCGGCCTGTATAAACATTTTGAGGATTATATGGTCCAGTATCCTTAATCATCAGGAACATGAAAGACAATTTTGAACCTAATTCTGTGTATGACTCCTTTGCTATCAACCTTTTTAACAGCTTTCATATATTACGAGACTAAAGGCTGCCCGCGACTTCGTACGAATTTATCATCATATCTTGGAAAAAAATTAAGACATCTCAAAATAATACAGCCTATGCGTTACTCTGATACACAAGCTACAATATTGCCAAGTTTCATCAAAGTCTCTTCAGTAGTTTTTGTGTCAAAGATCCATCTATCCATGGACACAAACATTGACATTTATTATATTAGTATGATGCCAATCGTGACAGATATGAATGTACACCCTCGGACACATCAATCTAGACTGATTGGACTTTAAACTGTTAGGTATAGAAAACACGGGGAAACGCAACTGCAACTGCTAGTTACTTTTGAGTTGCATCTAAGTTTCTGCTATAGACTCCTTTAGAAAATCACACACGATGTAACTAATCAGAATCGTTTGAAACTAGTTGCGTCGTGTGTGGTTTTCTAAGGAAGTCTATAGCAGAAACTTAGGTGCAACTCAAAAGTAACTAGCCGTGTGCTTAACGTTTCCCCGTGTGTTATGGGTTTTAGAAGACGTTAGAGAAACGAGTTAGAGTGTGTGATATACATATTTAAGTTATTTCTTGTCAGTTACGCACCGGGCACCGAGCTATATTATATAATCTTTATCCCTCGCTAACGATTTTGTTTAAATACTGTAGCATAGATACAGTTATATTGGGTGAACAGGTTGATGTGTCCCAGAATGTAAATAACCTTGAAATTTCCTGTTCCAGGGTATCTTCTACCAATGCTCCACCGGCCATTTATTTCACTTAGACTGTGGAGTCCCGTTCTCAGACTCCAAGGGGAAGCCAGGGTGTCCCCACTGCGGAGTGCATTCATACAGATGGCAGCCAGTCAATAGGAACTGCAGTCGAGTGCAATTGAAGATGCATTGCAGTAATAAGCGGATCTTTTTGCCGGATCAACGGGAGCAGTGGTAAGTTATTTAGGCTGTAGGGAGGCAGTGTTTGTCTTTAGGCCGTGGCCCCAGTAGGCAAAGTGTTAGCGGCTGACTATACGTAGTTTGCGGCGTATCGATTTAGTACGCCCTTCCATATATTTGAAATGGAGTGTCCACAGTCAGCTAGTTTTCGCTCACTGTACGCAGTTTGCAGCGTTATACGCGCTGACTATCTCAGACAGCTGCCGACTCCCACCAAAGCCGGTGATTTCATTGATTTGAGTTTGCAGCTAACTCAAACAGTTCGCCACAAATTTCGGCCGCTAACAGTTTGCCTACTGGGGCCACGGCCTTAATGTGATGTTAATTAAATAGAGTTATTTAGTAAAAGCACCGATAGCAATGTCAAAATTTATAGAAAGCAATTCTTCACTTTTTTAACCGACTTCAAAAAAGGAGGAAGATTCTCAATTCGACCGTATATTTTTTTTATTTGAAAATAAAACCCAGACAGAATTTCTTGCTAGATTTTTCTTTGAGGACAACTACATTGCGAATCTCCAATACACTTTTTTTTTAAAATAACATTGATATATTTATAGTGATATTATTATGTATATTTGCCTATTATTTAATTATTTAATAATCTTTATTTCATAGGCAAATATACATATTCCAATTTTGAGTTTCACTACTATTGAACTTCTTTTTGTTTTAAGACTGTAAAAGGCAAATTTTTATTTTCCTTTCTTTTGTGAACACTATTTTTTAATTTCTTTTCACAGTACCCCAGCCTACCTTACGTTCTCAAAAGTGAACGCAACTAAATTCGACACTGGCCCGCTAATACCAGACGACCTGCTACCCTTACCCTCAGTAGACCTGAAGCAACTGCTCGAGAAACCCGACCTAGAAGAAGACCCGGTTGACGCGAACGAGACGCTCTGCGAAGCTATATTGCGGAGAGATCCTGTTGAGGTTATTGTGGCTAATGTTGGTGAGTAGATAGATTTACCCGACCTGCTCTTCTTACCCCACTGCTCTTCTTGCCCTACCTACTCCTTTTAAGGTCTATCGACTCAGATCCGGGATTACAACGCGTCCGGTTGTCATGACGACGAATTGTGCTACTCTTATCATATTACACTATCTGATCTTGATACCCTAGTTGGTCATCTTACCCTACATGCTCTTCGTAGCCTACCTCTCGTCTTATACCACTGCTCTTCTTTCCCTACCTGTTTTTCTTATCAAACCTCACTTACCCTACTTGCTTCTCTTATTACACTAGCTGATCTTGTTACCCTAGTTGCTCGTCTTACCCTACTTGCTGTTCTTACCCCACCTACTCCTCTCACTACTCCACTCCCCCTACCTACTCCTCTTACCCCCCACTGCTACTCTTATCCAACCTAAAAAAAACTTTAATAACATTATTAATACTTTGTTACAGTATCATGTACAAAAATAAACGCTCCGCTTCCATCCCAATCTGGCGCAACGTTAGTTCACTGCGCGAGTCGATGCGGTCACGTGGCCGCGTTGCACGTGCTACAATGCGCCGGCGCAGACATCAACGCGATTAGCGGGAATAAGACGCCGCTCATGGTCGCTGTGGCTGGTAAGGTCCCACTGTTGGACAATAAAGCAAATAATTAACCAAATCTTACTTTAAAAAACCGACAAAGTTTGAGTCGCGGAAAATTCCATAAGTACCCATTATTGATATCGGGCAAAAAAATCACGTTTGTTATATGGGAGTCACCCTAGTTATTCATCATTCTATTTTTAGTATTTATTGTCAGCGGCAACAGCAATACTTACATCGTACATAAATCATTTGTGAAAACAACGCCCTAGCTATAACGATACATGAGAGACAGCCTGGTAAAAGACGGACGGACAGACAGTAGTCGAGTATATATAGGATAACCGAGTCTTAGTAAAAGAGGCTCGTTTTCAGCCTTTGAGTACGGAACCCTAAAAACCTATTACTAATAAACACTTTATCCGCAGCTCTCTTCGAAAAATCTGACGTTAAAAGTCCAAAAAAAGCAAAACCAAGTACAGAGAAAGAATCGGAAGAAATGGAGGTAGATATGAAAGTGGAAACAAAAGACGATGTGCTAGACAAGGACGAAGATAAGCCAGATGTGAAGGGAGAGAGCGAGATAGCAAAGCCAAGTGATGAAGATCTTATGAAAGTTATCAAATATTTGGTGGCTATTGGATGTGATGTTAATGTTCCTGTAAGTTTATTTTTTTATATAATTTTCTGGATGCATTATAACGGGAATGGCGGGACGCTACTGGAGACCGTGTTAAATGGAATGTCGCGGGGAGGCCTTTGCCAGTAAAATTCTCATAAATTTTTTCATAGTATCTGGATGAAGCGAAGGAAATGTGTTTGGATCGTAGCAAGTTGATGGAACTGGTCTCGGCTTACCTCGATGGGCAAGAGGCGTGACAAGTATGTATGTATAGGTAGTTGTCAAAAACACAAGCATTGCAGAACTTTTTCGTCAGCATAAACATGTGGGTTGGGCCAGCGTGGTGGATTTTTATTAATTACTCTTTTATGACAGGAGGCTCGTGTTTAGGGTAAGGGTCGTAAGGGTCGCGCGCGACACATCCGCGTTACGTACGGCGCCGAACGTTCGGTTAAATACGCTCGCAATGTGTCTCAATTCACCTATAACACATCAGCTGAAATTACGTCGCATACATTTACTCCAGCCGCTGAACGTTCTGCGCGGTACGTTACGCAGATGTGTCGTAACAGTAATCCTATCACCCAGGGTCCAGACGGCATGACAGCCCTTCACATGGCAGCCCAGCATGGAGGCACAGAAGTCTGCGAGGTGATCCTCAGCAGCGTGGACGCTCTGGTGGACCCTCGCGACCAGGGCGGGTGGACGCCGCTCGTGTGGGCCGCTGAGAACTGCCATCATGACACTGTCAGGTAGGTAGACTGGAAGGTGGACTAGGGTTGTTGAGGATACCTCATAATGCAGAAGTTGCGCTATATTCTTTAATTTCATTGTTGTCTTTCCTCCTCTGCTTCCTCATCTCCCCTCCATCTTTTCATCTTTCCTCATCCCCTTTCTTAGTATTCCTCTTTCTCTTCCATATCCTCTAACTTTCTCCTAGAAACCTCCTTTTGATTTAGAAATTTGAAACTTGAGAAATGATTACTTTACTCTAAGGGCCGGCGCACACCGGACGAAGCGTAGCGTTGACACACTAGTCGCGTTTAGTCGCTTCGATGCTCATTTGTTGTGTTAATTGATTTTGAATATTATTCTAATGAGAACAATGTCGAATAATATGAGAATCAAAAATGCTCTGTGCTGCGCTTCGTCAGATGTGCGCCGGTCCTAATTGTATCTGTCTATCACTATCTCTAACACTATCCATCTCTCTTCAGGTACCTCCTCCGTTCCGGAGCGGACGCGCGCGCCGCCGACTCGGAAGGCAACGCGGCCGTTCATTGGTGCGCGCTAGCCGGGGCTGCGCGTGCGCTGCAGTTGCTACTCGACGCCGAACCTATGGCTGTTAACGCGCTCAATACGCATACTGATACGCCTTTGTAAGTGTTTTTATTATTACAAGAGGCTGCCCGCGACTTCGCATATCTTGGAAAAAAATCATGATATCTCAAAATAATATAGCCTATGTGTTATTCTGATATAAAAGCTACAATATTGCCAAGTTTCATCAAAATCCATTCAGTAGTTTTTGCGTGAAAGAGTAACAAACATCCATCCATCCATCGGCACAAACATTGACATTTATAATATTAGTAGGACAAGATATCTGCTCCATATAAATATTATGACTAGAAACACATTTGTTCCTACGTTGCGTATGCGCATACCCTTCCGTATGACAAGTATGCTTCTAATCGTAATATTTTTACGAAACAGTTTGTCATAATGCGTTGCGTACGCTGTGTACTTGGGATCAGTCTGTTTCTACTTTTATTATTTTTTAGCGAGTGGAGATCACTCAATGAGTTTTATAAATTAGAAATTAATCAAATGATATTATTTTCAGACATGTCGCCGCGAGACAAGGGCATTACGCGTGTGTTGTTATTCTACTTGCGAGAGGTGCTAGGGTAAGATATATGTGTTTTTTTTCATTTCATTTTGTATATGTATCTGATCCTTAGAGTCCGATTCACCATTTACAGATAAGTATCTGACAGATATTTTATACCTGTCTCTGTCTGAAACGTTGTTTTGTGAAATAGACAGGTTTATCTGTCAGTTAAAATTCATCTTTAGGTAGTGAAATGGGCCCGAAGTAAGTATTCTTTAATTAAAATAGATGGATAAATTCTTTATCCCAATATACAGGGTGTAACAGAAAGGGTATATAAAGCCGAAACACAGCGATAGTCCTCATGAAACTAAACAACTTTCCCCAAGGAACATGGGTCGTAACTCGAAAAAAATTTTTGGTTCGCCCATACTTATTCGATCAGCTGATCGGGCATTTTGTATGGGGAGGCGAAATTTTTTTTTTTTTCGAGTTACGACCCATGTTCCTTGGGGAAAGTTGTTCAGTTTCATGAGGACTATCGCTGTGTTTCGGCTTTATATACCCTTTCTGTTACACCCTGTATATTGGGATAAAGAATTTATCCATCTATTTTAATTAAAGAATACTTACTTCGGGCCCATTTCATACCCTTTCTGTTACACCCTGTATATTTTTTATTTTTCCTTAATTTAACTCTTTCTCTCCTTTTTTTAATTTACGACAGCATAAATCCTATACTTACTTAGCCCTTATTATCACCAGACGGACGTAGAGAATTCAGCAGGTGAACTAGCAGTTGACGTATGTACTGGGAGCTGTCACACCGCCATATTACTCAACATGCAAATGACGCTCGCCATTACTGATAAAGTCGTGCATACTAAGTTGCTGTCTGGGTAAGTTTTTCTATTTTCAGCTTTTCTAGTAAGCTTTAAGGTATGATTTTGGTTACGTTTGTAATAGAACTAAGCTAGAGACAGATTGATCTTACGTACGCAGCGTACGCAATGCATTATGAAATCTGCTCCATAGAAATAATATGATTTAAAGTACACTTGTCACACGCAACGCTGTTCCACGTTACGTTGCGTTAGTGGGATCAGTCTTTCTGGCTTCAAGGTAACTTCAAGTCTTGCAATGGGCGGTGCTTAAACAGTAGGCCACGCCCTATATCTGTAAGTTAGACTGTTTGCCAATGGAGTTTTCAATCCTTCATAATTGTGCCGATGGATGTTTGTTACTCTTTCACGCAAAAAGTACTGAACAGATTTTGATGAAACTTAGCAATATTGTACCTTATACATCAGAATAACACATATTATGCTATATAATTTTAGGATAGCATGTTTTTTTTTCAAGATATTACGATAAATGCATACGATGTCGGGGGCAGCCTCCAGTTTTTATATGATCGTATCTCCCCCCCCCCCCCAGTGACATATCAAACGGTCGTGAGCTGTACCCGGTGCCGTGCGTCAACGACGTGGACGACGCGCCGCTGCCCGACGACTTTACCTATGTAACATCACACGTGATGCCCACTCCGATACTCATTGATAACTCCATACAGACGTTACAGGTGAGACATGGAAATTATTCATTTAGATGTACTTAATCCTACATATAGGGATGATGACTACATTACAAAAATAGCATTATGTTTAACCCGTCTATTAGACTGTTCAAAAAGATTGGAAACATAATTTTTGTTTGATCAAATCTATAGGTAAGTAAAAATATTTTTTTTGTCGTCTCGCCTATTCGAAGTTAAGTACTTATTTATAAGAATAAGTTATTTATTTGATATTTAAATATATTATATATAACTTTCAATTGAATTCGTAATTCTTATTTACCTATCTTAAATTTTGCTACCAGGGTTGCACATGCACAGAGGAGTGCGGTCCGTCGTGCGCATGCGTGGTGCTGGGCGTGCGCGGGTGGTGGGGCGCGGGGCGGCGGCTGCAGTCCGGGTTCCCCTACCACGACCCGCCTATGCTCTTTGAGTGCAATCTCACGTGCCGGTGTAATGCGGTGAGTTCATGTAGTAGGGGTGATTTATTTGATTTAGAAAGTGATTGGCGTAATATTGTTTTGAAACGGTTAGTAGTTTTAGATAAAAAATAAAACTGCAAAAAGTGTACTCTGTATAATCGGTAATAAAAGTGTAATCGATAAAGTGTATTTTGTAAATACACTTGACGTAAGGATATCAATTTTGAATAAAACATTTATTGATTGAATTTGATAATCGCCTCTCATTTCTAGATATGAAGTTGACGAAACAAACGTAGGTAGTTTTTTATGATTATGGCAACACTCAAAATTTACATGACATTTTCGTACGCAATAGCCATTTTTTTTATTGTTCTATTTTGGTCTGACTCCGTTCATAAACTAAGCTTAAGCAAGCGTACGTACACGTCAAAATATCGACACCACCTCTACTCCTTTATATCACAACAAAATTCTCAAAAAACATCCACAATTTTCGAAGGGTGCGCGTCTCCACCATTTTGTTAATATTTCTCCCTATCCCCACAGAAAAAATGCACAAACAACGTGCTATCCCAACTATGCGCACGCGGCTCGATGTTCGTGCGCACGAGCGTGTTCCGCTGCGGCGGCGCGCGCGGCTGGGGGCTGCGCTGTGACGTCACCGTGCGACGCGGCGCGCCGCTCGGGGTCTACGTCGGGGAACTGCTTGCCGTGCACGATGCTGATACCAGGGCTCGGGACCAGTATATGTTCGCGCTTGATGTCAAGCAGGATTTGCTCGAAGTAGGTTTGGTTTGTTGTTGGAAGGATTGTTATATTTAACTGGCCATTAAAGTTAATTGTTTGATTAAGTATCATTCTTCTGATTTTCTGATTTTTGATTTAAGGCTCGTTTTACAACTTACAGATTTTACTGACAGATAAACCTGTGTTGTTGGAAGAATTGTTATATTTAACTGGTCATTAAAGTTATTTCATTAAGTATCGTACCTATTTATATTAAATATCATACCTTTTTAAAATTTTTGACTTACTAGTAAATCCAGTTTTAGAATAAGGCACTAAAATGAAATATCTGTTAAGATAACGTCTCGTCTATTACTTATTTTCGACAATTGAAGTGTCAGCGATTCAGCATTACTTTTAATAAAGAACCAATAAAGAAGCCTGAGATTTGTTAGACTTAAATTGAAAAGAGCAACCCTACAGAGTTTCTTGCTAGGTTCTTTTCTGGGTAAAACTGCACTCTTGCGAATCTAGCATTAACGTTAAAAAATGACCCGTCCTAGTTGTCAAAACCTACAGGATTAAATGATTTTTAATTTTCCATTGTAAAAATGAATTAATAATAATACGCGTTATGAAATTTATTTGAAAGAAATATTACGATTAAAAGTACACTTGTCACACACAAAATGAGATAGCATTTCTAGCTCTATACTGTTCTTCCCCCAGCAATGCACAGAGAAGACTCTCCTATGCGTGGACGCAGCTCAGTACGGCGGCGCGGCGCGGTTCATAAACCACAGCTGTTCGCCTAACTTGGCGCCCGTGAGGGTGTTCACTACATCACGGGACCTGAGGCTGCCTGTTGTCGCGTTGTTTGCCGCCACTGACATACCAGCTGGCACGGAGCTTACGTGAGTATACTTGGATTAATGCGATCAGGTGATCTACAGACAGCTCAGCTCTCTCTCTCCCTCTCTATCCCTCTTTCTCTATCTCTGTCCCTCTTTCTCTATCTCTGTCCCTCTTTCTCACCCTCTCTCCTTTCCTCTCTCCCTCTCTCTGCCTTTCTCCCTCTCTCTCTCTCTCTCTCTCTCTGTCTCTATGCCTCTATGCCTCTCTCTCTCTCTCCCTTTCTCTCTCTATTCAGATTTGACGAGATTAAATCCTACTAATCCTACTTCCAACTAATATTTTAAATGTTAAAGTTTGTGCCGATGAATGGATAGATGTTCGTTACGCAAAAACTACAGAACAGATTTTGATGGATCGAACAATATTTTAGTTTGAATAAAACATTTTTACTTAACATTAAGATTCTATTTATGTTTAGGTTTACAATCACTACAGTAGATTTTTACATTATAAAATTTCGTTGCAGTTTCGACTACGGCGATAAGTTCTGGTCAGTGAAATCTAAATGGATGAAATGCGAATGCGGCTCACCTGAATGTCGGTACTCTAATACTGAAGAGACTGAATCTTAGTCTACAAGTAAGTTGACACGCAGTTGTAATCTACGAATAACAATACTGTAGAAAATAACTCTCATACAATAGGCATGACGACAAAAAAAATGTTTTAGGCCCATCATATAGTTTATTTTTAAATATTCGACACGTATTTTTTCTTTTTTCTCTTAAACTAAAAATTACAAAGATACACTGGGTTAAAGTTGCTCGTGACGTCACGCTTACGTACGATTTTTACGTAAGAGTGACGTCAATACCCCCACTCCGTAACTTTGATGATCTGTATCTTTGTATTTATTTATGTATTTGATCAGGTAAAAAATGTGTTACAAATATTTTTTAATAGCCTAAAAGACGGACTAATTATTTTTTGAATTTTTGAATGTAGTCGTCATCCTATTACGCTTTTATTTTGGTTCCACTACTTTGACAAATAACTGTCTGTGTGGACCTCGAGTACGTGATAGATAAGACAAGTCAGCGAGCGTGAAAATATTCCTGCGTCGATATGTTTCCGTTATCAGCAATCACGTAGCCTATCACGTCCGCACATATCGCGCGGCCAGTATATACTCGTACCACCAAGTCATTACTATTGTCCAGCACCGTCCGGTCCAGTTTTCCAGACTGTTCTGTTATCTAGATACCATATCAACATGTAACTCCAAATATAAGATCTGCTAGCTTAGCATGGCACTCCGTGACAAGACGTTGTCACGCTTACGTCTCTGTCTATAGTTTTAAATGTGATAAGGACAGCATACGTGAGATAATTGTCGTAGCACGCCGTGCTAAGCCCCATGCAACAACGCTGCGCCGTCTTATTGTCACCTTTTAACCTGGCCGGAACATGTCAAATAAACAGCTTTTATTTTGACGCAATTTGTTGCCTGTCAGTCGCATTCCCGTCGAATGGGCAACTCGTAATGGCGGCCGTGCGGCTTCGTGAGGTTGATATTTAAGCCCCGCCTACTGCGGTTGCTATTTCGCGGAACCATTTTTTTGATTCGGTTACGTTTCTATAGTATTGTTATTGGTAAGTTGTAATGTAAACTTTATTTAGGTATTTAATTTCGTAATCACTTTCTTGTATAAATAAGATCGTTTTAGTTATTTGTAATCTATATTTAATATTAGTTAGTATAAATAAGCAATTTTACATTATAAACAATTATAATAAATCACAGTAAAGTTATTAAATATTTTGTGTTAATTACCCTTAAAAATACTTTATGAATAGATTTTTTTAACCTTCCCAATGCTGGGCAAAAGTATGAACACAACAACAATAATAGTTACTTAAATAAGGAATCCTACCAGTTCAAACCAGTTTTATGAGCAATTTTTTCTTTGTTCCTAATCTCGGGATCGACCAGAATAAGACAGTTATTCTGGTTAAGACAGTTAAAAGAATCATAGATAAATCTGTTTTTTTTTTTATTATTATTATGGTAACACTATAGTAGTCTCAAAACCTCACTGCAGTTGAGGCCATAAATAATTTCGGAAGATCTGTACGAGACAGAGAGAGAAAGAGAAAGTGTTGTTTTATGGCTCAAACTGCAGCGAGCTGCTGAAACTACTATAAAAGTGTAATTTGCATTGAAAAATTTTATGTCACGTAGTTTGACATGATATTCCTTAATGCAAATGAGTCATACACAGAATTAGGTTCAAAATTGTCTTTCCTGTTCCTGATGATTAAGGATACTGGAGCATCTAATCCTCAAAATGTTTATACAAGCCGAAACTACATCGGGCACAGAATATGCGGATATACATTAAGTTCAGGAATTAGCTTCCAGTGTCCTTAACTTTCGGGAACAGGACAGGAACAGACATTTTTTGTTTTCTATGTCTGTATGACCCAAATGTCAATTTTGAGTGTTACCATTATTATTTAGAAAAGTAAATAAATAATTTACCTATGTTTGATTTATCATCATCTCAGCCTATAGCTCAGTGTTATACAATCTGTATTATTTTGGCAAAGCTATTCTGGTCGAACTCTAAGCGCCAAAACACACGGTGAATCGCAACTGCAACGCAACTGAAACTTCTAGTTACTTTTGAGTTGCATCGCAGTTTTTGCTATAGACTTCCTAAGAAAACCACACACGATGCAACTAGTTTGAAACCTTTCGTTTCAGTTGCGTCGTGTGTGGTTTCACCGTGTGTTCTGAGTCTTTGTGTGCGGTCACATCTGCGTAACGTACCGCGTCGAACGTTCGGTTCAATACGCTCGCAATTTGTTTCAAGTCACCTATGACTCGCAGATGTGTCGCGACCCTTAGTTAGTTAGTACTTAAAAATTATCTAAGAATAAAAATATATTTATTATAAAATATCAACTTTCTTTTCAACTAATGGTTGTTTTTGTGTTAAAATTATACTTTTCTCGTTTGAAAACCGTTTTTTCCGTCTCCAAAACAGTACAGCTGCGTATGATATAGTTAGTAGTGATATTATTGATAATACGATATTAAGAATAAGTGTAACTCTTGGCCAGAAGATGTACATTTCGTAGAGTATTTTTAGAGTTTCTTCCGGTAATGGCGGCTGATCCTGAAAAGCAAACAAGTGAGTATTTAATTTTATTTTACTTAATTAGAGATGACTAAACATATTTTGGTCCATCACTGAGATTATTTTAAAATATTGTACATGTATTTTTTCTTTTTTTCTCTTGATATAAAAATGACAACGATACACTGGGATAAAGTTCCTCGTGACGTGACGTCTAGAAGTGGCGTCACAAGGCCCCACTCTTATATTAAGGTCATATCCCTCCAATATTTTTCAACAGAAGACGGACAAAACATAAATTCATTTTTTCAATGTCACCCCTATTGCTTTGGTGGTGGGAGCGGCATGGTAGCGTGACGTTTGACGTCAAATGACGCGCCCGTCCTCTTAAAGTGACCTACGGGCCGTCGCACATCTGAGACAGAGCGAATAAATGAGCATCGGTGCATCGAAGCGACTACAAGCGAATTTTGTTTTAACTTATTTTGAATTTTATTGAATTGAGAACAATGTCGATAATAATATGACTCCGTTAGATGTGCGCCGGCCCTTAAGGGAGTATAAATGTATGTACTTACAATTACAACGTATCCAATAGGCACCAACATGTTAGAGAAAGGTTTAGCTGTCGGACTGTGGCTCATATCTTGAAGTTTCAGGTTGAATTGCACAGGGAAGTAGGATTCCATTTCGATTGATATTTTCTAAAATTAAACCATTTATTTTAAACGATTGTATTTTACAATGATGGCTTTTAAATTCACTTGTATTTGTGAAAAGTATAGTTTATCAAAACAAAATCTAATCTAATCTAGCCATTTGTGGCCCACTGCTGGGCAAAGGCCTATCTCCTCATACTGTTGGTAAATGTTTGACATTCTGGACGACCTCAACTCGAGCTGCCTTTCTTCAGTAGTCTTAGAAATGAGGGCTTAATCAACTGCTTTTTTTGAAATTTTATAAACGTTGTATGTTCTTTTGTAACCCGTTAAGGTCCACTAGCAACCAATTTTTGAAAGTTTATCAATCAAGTCTTCAAATTCTATCCAAGATTCTGGCTGCAGCATAGATACCAACAATTTCACCTCAAACAATGAACAAACATCATTCATATTTTAAGAGCCAGGCTCTTATCGGTGGACAAATCGCCATCTTTGCCTTTCTTCTACCAACAATTTGACTTCTTGCTTGTGACAAACAAACAACAAACATCTTCGTTAACAAAATCTCTTACCTTTTCAATAATGATGTAGCTATTCAAAGCCGGGTCGGGTGTGATGCCTTCAATCCTCTCATACATAGACGGGTCTAAATCCAAGAACTTTGCTTTGCTCAGTGCTACTGGGAGGCCTGTAACGTAACAGTGTTAGTTAGTTAAAGCTAGCCTATCGTGTCCCAATGGTGGACAAAGCGCTTCCATCTTAAGGGCGCGTACGCAATAGTATGTCTCAACCAGCGCCCTTTCGTTTTCATGTTCAGCTTGCGATTCAATTTTGAGTTCGTTTAGCCCGTTCGCCCAACTCTTTGACACATTTTGAGGTGCGCTCTATTGTATGCGCTATGGTTTTTCAGGTATGTGTCAAATGAAAACTCAAAATGAAATTGGAAGCGCAATGGTGGAGACATACCTATTAGGGAGCTATATCCAAAAAAGATAGGGCTCGCAGCAGGTTCGAGAACCATTATAAAAAACATGCACAGTGGTTACAGTGCATGCAAAAGGTACGGTTACAGTGCATGCAAAAGGTACGGTTACAGCTCGCCAATGATTCCGCGCCATAACTCGCCTTGGCATAAGTCTGCCGCGATGTCGTTTCCCGTATGTGACACACTCGTACAGTCAGCAACATAAGTCGATAAACACATTCAGATTTTCAAAAGTAATATACACCATTTTTGGACGTAAAACTTTACTTATTTCCCTTATTTTGAACCTTATTGGATGTTCATTTAACTCTGGAGTATTTTTTGCTAAGCGATTTTCATTTAATGCTGGTGTATTTTACTTTTTAAAATCTGAATGTGTTAATCGACTTGATGCTGACCGTACCTTCCACGTAGATACATGATCGTAGTATGAGACGACTGATGAATCTGGATGAAGCGAAGGAACTAGTTTCTGCCTACCTCCCCGATGGGAAAGAGGCTTGCTAGATATGTATGTAATGAATGTATGTTAGTTGTATGTAAATAAGTACTTGAATTCATTATGTAAATTGTAAATACATTGTTTGCGTCATTATTACGTGACAACATGCTATGAAATGAACGTTTTAAAACATTTCCACCCAATTAATGTAATCATGATACTTGTTTATTTTTCTTCTGTTTGATTGCTTGAGATTCGATTAACAATAGAAAATTGATTATTATGTTGTAGTCACCTTTGTAAGATAATTGGCGTTTTATAATAGAGCGATAAATCTATCAATTTCTTTTTTTTTCTCCCACTGTGTGTTTTTTTAACGAAAGGCCAAGTGATTACCTAAAACCAACGTGCATGAGGCTACTGATGAATGTGGATGAAGCGAAAGACTTGTGTTTGGATCGTAGAAAGTGGCACAAAGTGATCTTGGCCTACTCTGATGGGAGCGTAACAGATATGTATGTATGTGTGTGTGTGTGTGTGTGTGTGTAATTGATGGAAGTCAATGGATCCAATCTGCCAATGAAACAGGACAATAACTAAAACGACGTGCATGTATGAGGCGACTGATAAATATGGATGAAGTGAAAGAGGTTGGATCGTAGCAAGAAGGAAGTGGTCTGCCTATCCCGATGGGAAAGAGTGTGACAGATATGTATTTACGAGTGTACACACACACACACACACACTCGTAAATACATATCTGTTATATCTATGTTATACAAAAATTGCCCGATTAGCTATTCGACATTAATTTAGAAAGATATTTTTTGTGGAGGGAAGTGGTCTCCGCCTACCCCGATGGGAAAGAGCCGTGATAGATATGTATGTATTTATTAATAACACCAAAAAGTATGCTTACCATACCAACAGTCAGTCAAATCCAACACCCTGTTCTCAGTAACATTAGGGTCTAAAGAATAGAAGCTGTCACTCAAGTTGTACTGCAAGGCTGGTACACTCAAATCCGTCATGATATGCTTGTGGAAGTCCATGTCCAGCATCTTACAGAGACCGTTCTTGAAGATCCTGATTGATGAGGTCTCGTCCATGCCGCACGGGTAGCCTATCCCTTCGTAGGAATTTGTGAAGTTGTCGCATTTTTCACTGCAAAAGTTATACTTAGTACAGGATATTTACGCACGACAACGGGCATGATGACAAAAAAAATTTTTTAGTCCATCACATACATTATTTTATAATATTCGATACGTATTTTTTCTTTTTTCTCTTAAACTAAAAATGACACAGATACACTGGGTTAAAGTTGCTCATGACGTCACGCCTTAGTATGATTTTTACCTAGGAGTGACGTCAATACCCCCCACTGCGTAACTTTGATGCTCTGTATTTTTGTATTTTTTTAATGTATTTGATCAGGTAAAAAACGTGTATCAAATATTTTTTAGTAGCCTAAAAGACGGACTAATTATTTTTTGAATTTTCAAACGTAGTTATCATCCCCATTGATAAACGTTTATCAATACAAATTTAAGAAGAGTCGTAATATGAAATTATTTCTTTATTTTTTCACCCAAATAAATATATTCCCTGATCTATAATCGTCTATAATCTTAGTAAGACTTCTCCCATTACGATTCGCATAGGCGATTCAAGTATTCTTCAAGTCGCGAAGACTAGTCACCGCGGAGTATCACATACATTTAAATGCAGGCTCGCACACTACGATACCGGTATAATGTGAGATACTTCGCGGTGACTAGTCTTCAAGACTTGAATTGCTTGTGCGAATCGAAATGGCTCGACTGAAGAACAGCGTCTAGCTTTTCATAAGTTAGACACATGCTAAGTCGAGACCTATTCACTGTTGTGCCCTTATTGCATACTATTGTGTAGAACGTTTAATACATAGTTTAAGCAACTTCAAGTTGTTACTTGTTTACCCAAAACTCTATATTTAAGGCCGTGGCCCCAGTAGGCAAACTGTTAGCGGCTGACTAGTTTGCGGCGAATCGATTTAGTACGCCCTTCCATATATTTGAGCTAGCTTTCGCTCACTGTACGCAGTTTGCAGCGTTACGCGCGCTGACTATCTCAGGCAGCGGCCGACTCCCACCAAAACCGGTGATTTCATTGATTTGAGTTTGCAGCTATCTCGAATTTCAGTTCGCCACTTTGCGGCTCACTCAGTCGGCCGCTAACAGTTTGCCTACTGGGGCCACGGCCTTAGTGTGTATCTTTGTCACAAGAGTTCTGAATTATTTTCTTTCTTTCAAATGGGAATAGCTAAATAGGTGAAACGGTGCCCCACTGTCCGGCTTGTAATGAGGCCTTCATACTTCCTTACCACAGATCAGGATTGGAAGACCCCATCTCCAGCTTCTTATGACCATTCCTCGTGATGACCATGAACCGGTTGTGGTCTTCGGCTCCGATTTCAATTCGATTCTTCCTGTTCTTGTCGTAAAACTGTTAAATAAACACAATTATTGTAAACTTCATCGGTTGCGAGAAATCGTACATACATATTTCAATACTCAATCATTTATTGCACTCCACAGGTTTTTACAGATCTTATAAATAACTTAAAGTACCAAATGTGGACCCTGATTAAGCCACGGCAAATTGTGTAGCAAAGCTACGAACTTAAAACTAAAATGAGATCAGTTACAACAATCTATCACGCTCATGCGCCTCTGTCTCATCGGGGTAGACATAGACCACATCCCTCCATTTGCTACGATCCAAACACACTTCCTTCGCTTCATCCACATTCATCTGTCGGCATATAAATGCACGTTGGTTAATGGGTTAAGACGAGAAATCACTTGAAACTTAACACCCAAAGTTATAAGACTTTAACTTTATAAATAAACAAAATTAAAAATTTTGAAATATACCCACGACGGTAATTTAATCGAAAAATAATAAAATCACTCAAAAAACCCTCGACCGAGGAATATCCGTCGGGGGCTGCCTTTAAACCAGCTAAAGTTTTTCTACTCGTAGTGAATCAATCTCATAGCGAATACAATTACCTAAGTACCAATTGATGTTTAACGATTACATAAAATACATTTATGAGTATTATTAAATGTTGAAATTTCTTGTAGAAAGGGCAGCCCCCGACGGATATTCCTCGGTCGAGGGTTTTTTGAGTGATTTTATTATTTTTCGATTAAATTACCGTCGTGGGTATATTTCAAAATTTTTAATTTTGTTTATTTATTTTAGACTTTTAAGAGAGCATATACGGCTTATAATTGAATACATTAAGCTACTATGAACACATTTCTGAAAACAGAATTGTAATCCGATATTTCATTTTGATTATATTGTAACATTATTTTGCACTAATATTGTGGCGCCCCCTAGTGAGTTACAGCAATGACACCTGTCTAAGAACATGCACCTATCAAATACAAACTCGTTATTGAAAACCACATCAAAATCAGACCATTAGTTTAGAAGATAAGAGGGAACATTAACTTTGCTTTGCACTAATATTGTGGCGCCCCCTAGTGAGTTACAGCAATGACACCTGTCTAAGAACATGCACCTATCAAACACAAACTCGTTATTGAAAACCGCATCAAAATCGGATCATTAGTTTAGAAGATAGGAGGGAACATTAACTTTGCACAAACGCACACACAAACAAACACACAAACAAACAAACAAACATCTCTCACCCTAAATGCATATACCTGCTCCGTTCCGTCGTGGGTAAAAAGAGCGTTAACTGGCTTAATTTCAGTTGCAGAGAAAACCGTTAAGTAAATTATCCGTTTAATATAGTGTCGTCTTCTTCTGATTTTAGGCGATTACAGAGAGAGCTATACGTTTACGTTATGTTAAAATCATAGATAGAACTTTATTTGATACTAGAGGACTAGGCGATTTCGTACGCATTTATACACAATATTCTAGTCATAATAAATCTTGGAAAACTTACACAATATCTTATAAGCCTATGTATTATTCTGGTGTATAAACTACAATATTGCCAAGTTTCATTAAAATCTGTTCAGTAGTTTTTGCGTGAAAGAGTAACAAACATCCATCCATCGCCACAAACATTGACATTTATAATGTTAGGATATTACTTTATTGATTAAATACACAATAAGTATACTTAGGGAATTTTACAATAGAGCGTTAATTTGAATCAATAATCAAAATAAATAATATTAGGCAGACCCCGACGTACTTCGTTAATTTACACGAAATCGCGTCACATCACATGGCGAAAAACGTGATGAATAAAGTCTCCATAAATTAGACAAGATTTATTTATTATCTTATCAATGACCTATAAAATAAAGTTCAAAACAGAACTAGTGTCTGTTGCTCGTATTTTTTTCAAAAACCTGTCCTGTGCCTATATCACTAGGGGTCACTAAATGATAATTACTTAGAACTAAGAACCATGCTATGTGTGTGCCAATGAGAATCGTGAATTTTAATGCTTTTACGAAGAAAATACGATGAAAAATGAATTAGCGAATATAACGAAATTGTGATAAAAAGCCAAGTGCGAGTCAGACTCGCGCGCTAAGTTTTCCGTGCCTTTCACTAGTTTAACAACAGCCTAATAATAATGTCTACCAGTACCCATTATTGGATCATAAAATTGCAAAAAAATACATTAGCTTTATGGGAGCCCCCTTTAATTATTATTGCCATTTTATTTTTAGTATTTGTTGTTATAAGGGCATCGCTAATACATCATCTGTGAAAATTTCAACTCTAGCTATAAGGGCGCCTTCACATTACGTCGCAATCTCGCAGTCCGTGCGACAGCCGCGCGACTGTTACAGTTTAGTATGGAAATTGACGCAATGTGAAGGCGCCCTAACCGTTTATGAGACTGAGAATACAGCCTAGTGACAAACGGACGGACGGACAGCCGAGTTTTAGTAGCAGGGTCCCATTTTCACCATTTGGATACTTATCTTGTCTTATCTAGCCATCGCTGTCCCACTGCTGGGCAAAGACCCTAAAAAATAATACTTAACTTACCCGATCCAAAATCCCGATCTTATCAAAATGGATCTTCCCCGGTATGACTTTATGTCCTAACGTGACCAAAGGCTCTTGGTACCCCCAGAGATAAGTAGAGGCATCCATAGTGACTATCGGCTTGGAGTTCAGTTGAGTTGTTAACAGATTGAATGCCACGCGGGTGAAGTACGGATAGGTCGCCATTGTTGATGTTAGACCCTGGAATATGAAGTGAGATTAAAAGACTAGTATGTAATGTAATGTGTTTGTTAACTAACAAGCTATAAATGTCGCGATCTACGTAACGTACGGCGCCGAACGTTCAGCGGCTGGAGTAAATGTATGCGACGTAATTTCAGCTGATGTGTCATAGGTGACTTGAAACACATTGCGAGCGTATTGAACCGATCGTTCAGCAGCTGAAGTAAATGTATGCGACGTAATTTCAGCTGATGTGTCATAGGTGACTTGAAACACATTGCGAGCGTATTTAATTGAACCGAACGTTCAGGAGCTGAAGTAAATGTATGCGACGTAATTTCAGCTCATGTGTCATAGGTGACTTGAAACACATTGCGAGCGTATTTAATTGAACCGAACGTTCAGGAGCTGAAGTAAATGTATGCGACGTAATTTCATCTTATGTGTCATAGGTGACTTGAAACACATTGCGAGCGTATTGAACCGAACGTTCAGCAGCTGAAGTAAATGTATGCGATGTAATTTCAGCTGATGTGTCATAGGTGACTTGAAACACATTGCGAGCGTATTGAACCGAACGTTTTGCGGCTTACGTTACGCAGCCGCGCAGATGTGTCGCGAACCTAACCTAATAATAAAGACAGACCATAAGTAGCAAATATGCCTAAAAAATATTGCATGTTTTCATGGCGCCTGTTTTTTGATAATGGCTGTAGGTTTAAGGCAGAAACAGACTGGTCATACGTAAGCAAAACGTACTCGCACACGTGGGATAACGTTGTGTGTGACAAGTGGGTGTGTGCTTCTAATCAGAATATTTCTATGAAGCAGATGTCATAATGCATTGCGTACGTTGCGTAGGTGGGACCACTCTGCTACTACCCAAATCTTACCAGCATAGGTAGATTAGGCATAGTCACGTTGACCTCCTCCGGCCTGGCCACAGACTCCTCGGGGTGGAATTCCACCTCGGTCCGAGGAGTGTACCTGATCACGCCGGCCTCCAGGTCTATCTCCAGGTCCTCGTTGTAACGGGTTTCACTGGAAACGAGAGACAGAGTAGTGCTGGACAAAAGTATGTCCATGCTTCTCCACAGTCAATCAATCTAACCAATCTTTCCTAAATGTGCGTCTGTCGTCGCGCAATCGTTTCTTAGGCCTACCTTGGCGAATTAAAAGCTTAAAAAAATAAGTTAGCTAATATGAACTTGTATGATGTTTAAAGATTTAAGTAGAAATGCTTCACTCAAAGAGCGCGTTGAACGATCTTGGTTTCATACGTTTGTATCGCTGACGTGTGGCCAAGTGGTGTGAACCAAAGTATGAAAAGACGTGAAATATTGAAATTGTATGCAGCCTGGCTAGCTTGCCCGCGTGTTGAGTGAGCTTTGGGCTGTTACCATCGACATGAGCTAGTATAGATTTACTGATTATAGTTACCAGCGTAACGTCAATGACAATATGATAGGTATACCGAACTAGTGAAAACCGCGGGGTCTCGTTAGATGCAGGCGGCAATGAACCGATTGCGTTAGAGAGCCATTCGAAGGGCTTATGCTTAGCAGTATGCAGCTTTGCTGAATTTGATGAATATAGTAGATGCATAGACGCCGATCTATTGTTACCAGACCTATCGATTGGTGCAGTCGACCAAAGATCGATCAACTGCTATTAAAAACTAGTACCTATAACATTTTCTAAGTCTTCAATTATCCTTACCCATAAGTAAAAGGTCCAACTTCGTTCACCTTCAGCTTGTAATCTTTCCCAGACAGAAACTCTTGCGCATTAGTGATGTTGAACAAATAAGCTGAGATGTGAGCGGGTTTGACCGGGTTCTTCAAAAACTCGTGTACTGCGGAACCGTTGTATACACGCATTTTCTGTTAATAATTGTTAATTTATTAGTTGATACAAATACCTACATACGTAGGTGCATATCTTTCACGCCTCTCTCCCTTCGGTTCTATTTCACACTAGCTGTCCCGGCGAACTTTGTCCCGCCTTAGAATGAACTTTATTGTGTAGGAATAAAGTTCAAATTGACTCTACATTTTAGTAAGAAAACATTTGTATGGCAAAAAGAAAAGGTCTGTTTTAGGGCTTTCTCGGCAATTATTCTAATTTTTCTCACCGTTTAGACCTACCCTGGACTACGACAAACATTTTAAAACCAAAATCAGCTCAATCGGCTCAGCCGTTCTCGAGTTTTAATCAGACTAACGAACAACAATTTATTTTTATTTATATAGATAACGTAGAGCCCTGTGCCGAAGGTTTCTTGCCGTCTTCTTCCTCTCGGCTATACAGGTAGTGAACCGGCAGTAGTTTTAGATAAAAAAAAGTGACATCAAAAAAGTGTAATGAATTTTGCCTATTTTTGAATAAAACACTTTTCATTTTCATTTTACATTTTCAGGGTAGAGATATACGTACGTAGACCTACATATCTTTTATGTCTCTCTCCTAGTTAGTTCGCTTAGTTGCACTTGCTACGATCCAAACACACGTCTTTCGCTTCATCCACATTCATCAGTCGCCTCATACATATCATACAAAAGCAATGAGATGAATTAATTTCAGAAAAGGCTGTCGAAGTTAATTGTCCATTAGCATAATAGACATAGAAAACGATAAGTGCCAAAACACACGGTGAAACGCAACTGCAACGCAACTGAAACTTTTGAGTTGCATCGAAGTTTCTGCTATAGACTTCCTTAGAAAACAACACACAACGCAACTAGTTTGAAACGTTTCGTTTCAGTTGCGTCGTGTGTGGTTTTCTAAGGAAGTTGCTTAGTTGATGCAACTCAAAAGTAACTAGCAGTTTCAGTTGCGTTGCAGTTGCGTTTCACCGTGTGGTCTGGGTCTAAGTGTTAGTTTTATTCTAGAATGATGAAGAAACTTTTAGCTACTTTCTGATAAATATCATGTAGGTACTTAGTATTCTTCTATTGATAACGATAGAGTCAGCTAGGTATCTGTAGGCGCTGTTTTAACCAAAGAAGCGTGGCGGAGGAGCGCGGCGGAAGCGTCTTGTGAAGAGAACTCTTATGAGTATTAGGAATAGAGTCTAATTTACCGTAATTTCAACCGCGCTCCTCAGAGCACGCCACTCGCTCAGCGCGTCAAGCGGCGCCGCCAAGCAGCGCGGACGAAATTACGGCAAATACGACTCTATTCTAATACTCATAAGAGTTTTCTTCACAAGACGCTTCCGCCGCGTTCCTCCGCCACGCTTCTTTGGTTAAAACAGCGACGATTAGTGGGGTCCGGCCGCCGGCGCCATAGCAAGTGGTTACATTTTTGCAATGAGACGTCAGTTTAATAAAAATAACATTAGGTAGAAATAATTAAAGTAAACTTACAATGTTTGTCAGATACTGTATCGTGTCAAAATTTGTAGTGAACAGTACAGTTATTAAACACAGCACTCCTACGCCACATAATAGTAGTATTTTTCCTGAAAAATAATCCAAATCTTAATAAAAACATACATAGGTACCTATATATCCGTCACGCCACTTTCCCCTTAGCATAGGCAGAGACTTCCCTCCAATTGCTACGATCCAAACACACTTATCCTTCGCTTCATCCACATTCATCAGTCGCCTCATGCATGCACGTCGGTTATTTAACCTTTTGAACGCCAGAGTCATTCAGTCGTGACAACCAATAAAATGCCTGACACGCCAAAGCCATCTATAGATGAGTCATTTAGGGTTAATTAAAGGAAAATGGAAAGGTCAATAGAAAACATTACTCTTGTGTTTTTAACATTTTCAGGCATATTAATTTGTCGTTTTCGATAACTTTAAAAATTAACTAATATCTATTTATCTACTAAATAGTTTGTTCCGTGGCGTACAGAGCTCAGTAACTTGAAAGTGACGTTCAAAATTCAAAAATAATTTATTCTATATATTAATATATATATACAAAGTAAAAATTATAAAAAAAAAACATAATGATTGATTTAAAGAACCAAAAAAAAAGAGAGAAAAACATTAAAGGAGGGGAGGCTACGCTGACTTCGGAAGGCAGATTCCCCAGAGAAGAAGCCAGCAAGAAACTCTAGAGGTTGCTCTTTTTAAAAATATTGTTTACAATCATATGTGAAAACGTAGCTCTCAAAAGGTTAAATAAATATCATGAGGGGATGGTGCGATTCACCAAGGCATGAAATGCTATACTATAGCTCTAGCAAAAATAAAAATAGCATTTTATTAATATTATATAATACGCCAGCAATACGATAAAAAAGAGTTCTAATCCAGAAAAGTTCCATTACCTCTTCTATTTTCATGACAGATAAGACTCATTTTGTTTTCATGTGTGTAGAAAAGAACAATTACCATTTCCCTTTATAATATAAAGAAATACGAACGATTAAAAAATAAACACGTGATTGCAAAAACTTAGTTTTATAATTGTCTTTAGTTTTCTAATAAGAACTTGTAGGAATTAATTAAGTACATCAAACAGATTAAAGGCACGCGAGATTCCTTTTTAAAACAAATAAGTTTTTATGGTTTACAGGCCATTAAATTAATGTCTTATTTCCTACCTTTTATTGCAATCACCTATTATAATATTTTCTATTGCTGTAGACTTATCTTCTTGATATACAATAAATTCCTATTATCTCTAATGATTTAAGTAATGATTTCAAAAATACAATACGATACAAATATTCTTTATTGCACTCAAAGATAATAATATAAGGTACAGACACAAATAAGAATAAAAAATAAATATATATTTTTGAACTCTACAAATCATATTATGTAAAGTACCCATCCTACTACTAATATTATAAATGTGAATGTTTATTACTCTTTCACGTAAAAACTACTGAACAGATTTTGATGAAACTTGACAATATGGTAGCTTATACATTAAAATAACACATAGGCTATATTATAAATTATTTTGAGTTTGAGTTTAAATAATAATTAATATGTATCATCATCATTATTTTATTTAAGAAGTCAAAGCACTGGCAGCAGATATGCCTAAATGGTGGATACTCCACCGACCAGAGTCTAACTTAAATAATTAACTAATAATAAAATAATGTAACTAACCATTCCCGGATGCATTTTTATCAGTCGTCGCTGTGAAAAGCACCATTTTGTAGAATTACTTGATCACACAGTTTTCAAGGCACCGACCCTTCTTGCAGCCAATCAGCTACTGTATACAGAAATCAAACAGATCTCAGCATTAGATCGGCTTGTTATCTTCGCAACCGGTTTAAAAAAAACCGGCCAAGTGCGAGTCGGACTCGCGCACGAAGAGTTCCGTACTATTTACTAAGTATTCTGTGAACATTTCTAGTGTCTACCAGTAGCCGTTATTCATATCGAGCAAAAAAAGGCTAAAAATCACGTTAGTTTTCCCCCCGTTAGTTGCCCTCCTTAATTATTATTATTATTATATTTTTAGTATATGTTGTTATAGCGGCAACGGTAATCATTTATGAAATATATCATTTTTGATACATCATTTGTGAAAATTTGAACGCCCTATAACGGTTTATGAGATACCTACCTACAGCCTGGAGACAGATGGACAGCCGAGCCTTGGTAATAGGGTCCCGTTTTCACCCTCTGGGTACGGAACCCTAAAAACAAGGAAGTCAAAGCTTTTGAAAATAATCTTACTTAATTTGTACGACAAAATTGTTAATTACAACATTTTATAGGTATATAAAACATAATTTTCAGTAAAAAGCGATCCATGTTAGGTGTTTACAAGGTGTTTTCAAAATAGATGCTACGTAATACGTAAGCATTAAAAAACTTTAAGAGTTATACACAGAATTAGGTTCAAAATTGTCTTTCCTGTTTCTGATGATTAAGGATATTGGAGCATCTAATCCTCAAAATGTTTATACAGACCAAAACTACATCGGGCACAGATTATGCGGATATGCACTAAGTTTAGAAATTAAATTCCAGTGTCCTTAACTTTCGGGAACAGGAGAGACATTTTTTGTTTTCTATGTCTGTATGACCCTTAAATGACAGATGGCTATTGCCCCTGTAGTGGGGACATATAAAGGACTCTTCAGTTAGCAAGATCACGATGACTTAAAAACGGGATAATTTTTAAAAGAAATACTTTTAGAATTTTTTTTTTTTGATATTTTGGTTTAGGTTCCAATTTTATTTGTATGTATTTAGAGAACACCTTATTCTAAAATACCAAGATTTTTAAATAGAGATATTCAGCTCTATTATATAATATAGAATAAGTACCTAGCCACTGGAAAGTATTGCGGAAGACAGGAGTCCAAACTAGGATACCTTGTACTATGGGATATACAAGGTGACTTTAAATTAGTGAACGATAGAAAAGGATATGCATGTACTCGGGATAACAAACAACTTTTACTATGGGACCAAGTTCGAAATCACAAAAAAAAATTGTTCCCCGCATACTATCAGCTGGTGCATTTTGTATGAAGAGTTTAAAAATTTTTGAAAGATTTAGACCTTGGTCCCATAGTAAAAGTTGTTTGTTATCATGAGTACAGGCATAACCTTTTCTATCGTTCACTAATTTAAAGTCACCCTATATGATAAATCCATACATACCTGTGCTTAAAATCCATCACGTCTCTGAAGATAGTGCTACGCTTAAATCCACAGCCTTCCACTTGCAACGATCCAGACAAAATACTCTCTCTTCAGTCACATTTCATCTCGTGACTATCATAATTACAGGTTTATAAAACAAAGGATGATGAATGAAAAGGGCGTGTATGATTGTCAACAAGAATTTATATAAAAAGTATAAAAACGTTTTATTATAAATCAATCACGTTTCAATGTGATTCTTCAGGCGTCTTCGCTTCGCCTCTTCTTTAGGTAGTACCTACAAGCCCTAATAGCCCTTTTTTACGAGGGGAAATCCATTATGGATATCCTTCGTCGTGCAGAAAGACGAAGGGTTATGCCGGACTCCACGGGTAAAACCCCACGGTGTTCCTACTAGCCGCTTGAAGACGGGAGGGCGGAAAAACTTTCGCATACTTTCGCGAACCCGTCAAGCCCTTATAGTTCTTCGGGTAAAACGCAAACTATATTTTGAAAAGAACGTCCTACATACGCTATCCGATTCTATCCGATTCGAGATATTTAGAATGGATCCGAGAACTACACTCGAGAGCAATGAATCCGGGTCACTAAAGAATCCAAAAAACTCGCGATCCAAGAATGCTAGTTTGTTTTAATGAAATAAATTTTGTTTAATAGACAATTTTATACTCCTTCAATGTAAGTAATAACATTTATGAGTCACAAAAATTTAATAACAGAATATTAAGTAAGGAAAAAAACTGATAATCTAACTTTAGAACTAAAATGTTAAACAATTTTTTTTTAAAACAACATAAGCATTTTCTTGAATTTTAACATTTCGCATTGCCTCCTCGTGCTTCAATTAGATATTTGGCATGCTATACACCAAAATCCGCAAACGAAGATGTCATTGTTATGACATTAATATAGAAGTAACTCAGAAGTTTTATATTTTCATTCAACAAGTATTTATTGGTCTTTTAAAAACATTTTATATCATAAGGCTAGGATTCTTGGTTTTCGAGATTTTTTAGTTTTTTTGTTTAACCGACCCGGATTCATTGCTCTCGAGTGTATTTATATACTTGATGTATCGGATGGGATAAGAATTGGATGTAGTGCGTAACCGCTGCAACCTTCTATGTGCTCTAACGTTTCTTGACAGGTTCTTGCTGCGCTTGCGCATTTCTACAACTTTTCAGTAGCAACGGCCATTAGTTAAACCTTTAGCTTAAGGGGCTGTTTCACCGCCTACAGATAAAATTTATGTGACAGATATTTTATACCTGTCTCTGTCTAAAACTTCATGTTTTATGAAATGGACATAGGTTTATCTGTCAGTTAAATTTATCAGTAGATGTTGAAACGGCTCTTAATCTTTTTTTTTTTAATTAAAATATGTAGAAGAAAGTACATTAATTTATTTATATATTTTCTAGAAACGACTTATACCTAAAGCATAAATAAATACAGGATGACTTTAAATTAGTGAATGATAGAAAAGGATATGCATGCGTGTACTCGTGATAACAAACAACTTTTACTATGGAGCCAAGTTCGAAATAAAAAAAAATAATTGGTCCCCCATACTATCAGCTGGTGCATTTTGTATGGGAAACCAAAAATTTTGAATGATTTCGACCATGGTCCCATAGTAAAAGTTGTTCCTTATCACGAGTACATGCATATCCTTTTCTATCGTTCACTAATTTAATGTCACCCTATATAATATTCACGTGATTGGTAATTATTTCAGCATTAAGTAGGTAATAAGGTTTTTTTCTCTAATCTCAGACGTCATAATAAACATAGTTATCACAATTAAATAGGTAGGTAGGCATTTATATTACTCGTGAGAAAGTTGACTACCTACTACAACTATTCTTCTATTATATGTTAATTATAGTCAACAAAAACTTTACACATTTGGTCGTATTAAAACTGAATAAAAAATATATACCTAAATATCATTATAACTTTAACGAATTTTTCACGTACCTAAGGCTTAGAACACACGGGGAAACACAACTGTAACTGTTAGTTACTTTTGAGTTGCATCCAAGTTTCTGGTCTCTTAACTAAACTCCTTTAGAAAACCACATACGACGCAACTAGTTTGAAACGTTTCAGATTAGTTGCATCGTGTGTGGTTTTCTAAAGGAGTCTATAGCAGAAACTTAGATGCAACTCAAAAGTAACTAGCAGTTGCAGTTGCGTTTTCCCGTGTGTTCTGGGTCTAACTCTTAGCGTAAGTAGCGTAATAGTTAAATAATATTTAGTTTATAAGTAGATATTTTTCGTAACAGATCGGTTAGTAGTTAGGTACCTATATCTTAGTTTTTTGTGACTGTCTGGCAGGATATGCAAATAATGGAAATATTTAATTTCCTACATTCTCACTGTAAAAATGTATTGTTGAGAGGTTTTCATAATTTAATCAATTAGTCGGTTCGTGTTAAATTTCGTATAGGTATGATAAGAAGTGAAAAGATACAATTTTTATCAAATACTGTTAACAATGAGGAAGGAATATAAGGAGTGGCCCCATTTTTTTTTCATATGCAAATGAGTTTATGACAGCGTGCCAAGGTTGCGCCGAGTTTTTCATAGTTATGAAAAAAAAATGTGGCACCTCCTTATATATTCTATACTCAAAGGTTTTCTTGGTAGATGACCTGTGAAACGATAAGAAATTCCATACAAAAAGGTAGCCATTTTGCGCCAGACAAGGCACGCACATCCAGACGGTAAGGTACTTCCTTATATATTCTATACTCAAAGACTGTTAATGTATGTGAAAGTAAAAATACTGTTATTGATTAATTTAAATTTATATTTTCAAATAAGACCCTAACCACAACCAAATCCGCCATTCATCCCGTCGCATAGTTACCAATCAACAATTCTTACTCTCATAATCCTTAGCATGCATCCTTTTCATTCATCTATAACTTCCGCTTCCTTCTTACGTCACTTCCGTTTCCTTCTCCTGTCTCCTTCCCACACTCGGCCGTCCTGATACAATGTCTGTCCTCAGACATTCGTCAACTCTTCCACAATGTTTCCTCTTTCAACATAATACGTCTCACAAACACTCTTTATACTCACTCATACCTAACAACTTTATCTAGACTAACACCTTAAACAACTTAAACAACTTAACACCTTAAACAAAACATCTTATAGAAAAATACACAACCCCAAAACATTTGAAGTTTAGATAACCATCTAACGCTATGCCTCTTGAAAAGAATTTATAGTCATAAAACAAACACAAAACAAAATCATGCAAACTTCCTTAAACTTAACAAAAATAAACTTTAAACTTTAATTTAATGGCTCACAAAGTATCAAATAAAACTAAAACTACTTCTCCTTCTGCAACAAACAAAAATTAAAATAATCAAGTAGAAACTTATAAAAACAAACCTAGCAAAAACATCAACCATTGTCAATCTGTCCAGCTTTCCTTTTCTTATTTAATCCTGTTATGTAATAATCTCTGTCTATCACTTCCTTCATCTTCTTCTTAGAAAAATGTCCATTACTATGCATCTGTTTGATTATTTCTTTTTCCATCGTCTTGGGTATAACTAGTAGCTTATCTCCTTTAAATAGAATGTCGTTCTGTGTCCAACAGTCTTTATACGTCTTTTCTCGTAGAATCTCCTTAATAGCTGTGATGCCTTCAATGATAGCAGTGGCCTCCAGCTCATAGCTTGAATGTCTCGACTGAGCATCACTCGTCTTTCTGCTCATGTAATGAACTGGGTGGAGTCCTGTATTTGGATGATATTGCATGAGTATAGCAGAATAAGCAACACTTGATGCGTCAGTGTGCAACTCAGTCTTCAACTTTGGATTAAAGCTCTTTAAAACAGGACTTGATGCCAAACTCTCCTTTAAAATATTAAATGCTCGTCTTTGTTCGTCTTCAAATACAAATTCTTTTTCCTTCTTTAATAAATCTGTGAGCGGCTTTGATATCAAGGCATAGTTTTCAATGTACTTTCTAAAATAAGACGTTAGCAAAAGACTTGAATACTCAGAGAAACTTACTTGGATCACTCCGTCGTCTAGCCACTCCTTTACCTGCTGTTCAACAACTTTTTGTTCCATCAAAGACAAACGTCGTGGTCTTTGAGCTACAGGAATGTCTTTCAAAACAATCTTCAACTCGATGGGAGCGTCTTTAATTTGGATTGGATTATAATCTTCAACACACTGAATGACTTTCTCTCTAACCGCAGGATTGACAATATGTTCCACTTCTACTGGTAAATCTGAAAAACAACACAACTTAGACATCCATTCATCACTTTCAGGCAAAAACTTTACTTTATAGCCACTCATAATAACGGTAATTTTTTGAAGTAATTCTTGGCCTAAAATCATATCAAAAGGCATAACGTCTTTAGTCACTATATGAAATAATACGTCCTTGTAGTTCTTCCCGTCGATTGTAATGTCCAGAAATACTTTTCCCATTGAATTGACCACGGTACGTCCAAGTCCGGTCAAACATAGGTTATCTTCGCATTTTTCCGTTCCAACAGCAGCAAAACACTCGTACGTTATCAAATTAAAGTCACTGCCGGAATCTATAAGCGCGTCCACTGATAATTCATTAATTTTTACTGTAATCATCGGCTTCGAAGAGGAATTTCTTGCTTTGTTTACATTTTTTTCAACTTGCATAACTTCATTTCCTCTGATTGACTTTTGGCTGTCACAACTGTCGTCTGTCACGTCCATGTTGAAATTCGCTGTGCGCAGTTTTACCGACGGAGCAGTTGCAGCAGAACTGCCAGAAATCCATGCTTTTTGGTGCTGTTTTACCGACTGATCCGACGTTGTTGGCTTATTATTTCCAGTGCACTGCGTTCCTATATGCCCGTAATTGTTGCAGCGAAAACACTTGACTCCTTTTATGCATTTGCTAGCAACATGGTCCATATCGCCACAATTGTAACATCTGTTAGGTCTTTGCGGCAGTTGAGGTTTGCTCTTCCTAACTTGAGGTTCACTCGTAGCCATTTTAGTCTTCATCTTTTCGTACAACTGCAATCGTTCTTTTAACACAGGAAACGTGCTAGACCCGTATAAGATCGCTTTGTTAGGCTCATGGTCGACGATTCCATCTATGATGTACTGTATAGTAACATAATCGGGAAACTTCCCCTTGTGCCCCAACTCCTTCATTATTAACATGTATTCGTAAAATGTCTCACTTCTTTTTTTTCGTCGAGCAGCCATCATTTCGTGAATTTTTTTGATATTGATCGCGTCCGGGAACTCCTTTAATAATGCAGTCTTTAGCTCTTCGTATGTCTTAAAAACTTTTTCACTTCTTAGCCATAGTCCAGCGGTGCCAACCAAGGATCGGCGTGCATAAATAAGCTTCTGCTGAGCGGTCCAGCCGAATATCGCAGCGTTGTCCTCCAGATCCTCTGCCCATTTTATAGATGATTCGGTTTCGTCGCCGCTGAACTTTGTGATTCCGTCTAGAAATAATGCAGCCATCGTCGTACTTTGTTCGCTCGTAGTCGTAGCCATGGTTTTTCTTCTTAAGGTCGTCTTCGTTCTTAGTTCGTTAATCGTTAATCGTCTTTCCGTCTTAGATTTTAGATCGTCGTTCGTAATGGCGGTGGTAATGTTGTAGTTCTTCGTCTTCCGTCTTTATACGTCGTCGTCTTCCCCCGTTGTCGTTTTCATATCCCGGAGGGGCCCCCACTTTGTGAAAGTAAAAATACTGTTATTGATTAATTTAAATTTATATTTTCAAATAAGACCCTAACCACAACCAAATCCGCCATTCATCCCGTCGCATAGTTACCAATCAACAATTCTTACTCTCATAATCCTTAGCATGCATCCTTTTCATTCATCTATAACTTCCGCTTCCTTCTTACGTCACTTCCGTTTCCTTCTCCTGTCTCCTTCCCACATGTATATCTATGTATTTCAATCAATGTCACTTTACTATATAAATAGATGCTTTGTAAAATAAAAATAATGACTTACGCGGGTCTACAATACCGTAAATGTATGCATTTAATCTACGCTTAAAATATTTCCCAATCTCCTTAGGCCGACTTGCGTACCGGAGGGTTAGCTCAATAAACCCGGAGTTAGCCGCTAACACAGGGTTAAATCAAGATAAATCAATACAAATTATTTATTTAACCCTGTGTTAGCAAACTCCGGGTTTATTTGGCTGCGCAAGTGGGTCTTAAAGAATTGAGTTATATACCTACTAATATAGGTACTGTACCTATGTGGTAACTACGCACTTCTTTGAATAAGTATAACTTAGTATGTTTCACATTTCCGAAGCACATAAATAAAACACAATTTAAAAATATGCACTCATTATATTTTGATATAAAAATATATCTTCTTATTTATTTAAGTAGTAAAAATATCCCATTCACATTTTTCGTATTCATTTACATAATATAATATCTAATTAACATAATTACATTGTTTACTATCATTCGCTATATCCACAACCGTTTCAATTAATATCATTATATCACATTATTTGGTAACGATACAATTATTAAATTAAGCGAGGTTTTTGTATGCAAAATCAGTTAGACCCAGAACACACGGGGAAACGCAACTGCCAGTTACTTTTGAGTTGCATATAAGTTTCTGCTATAGACTCATTTTGAAAACCACACACGACACAACTAGTTTGAAACGTTTCAGATTACAGAGTCTATAGCAGAGATTTCGATGCAACTCAAAAGTAACTAGCAGTTTCAGTTGCGTTGCAGTTGCGTTTCATCGTGTGTTCTGGGCCTTACTGCGGATAAGTGACCACCTAAACGACTTTTTAAATTTACCACATACTGTATCGATGACAAAATGTTTGTAGAATGCGTTTCATGAAATAGTACCTATGCTGCCATGTTGGCAGCTTTGAAAAATTTGTACTGCCACATTGCCCTTGAAGACGACGTTTCGCAGTACTGCAATGCTGCCAACATGGCGGTATAGGAACTATTTCATGAAACGAAATCTAATGTCATCCATACAGTAGGTATAATGCGGCCAATTTAAAAAGTCGTTCGGAGTGTCACTTATTTACACTAACAGATTGTACATATGTATACACATTATTTATGAAACTGAGCAAATTCCTTAAAAAAATATAAATATAAAGTGAATTTGTGATTTCAAACTGGTAAGTATACAGGGTGACTTTTAATTAGTGAACAATGGAAACGGATATGCATGTACTCGTGATAACAAACAACTTTTACTATTGGGCCAAGGTCGAAATCATTAAATTTTTTTTAAACTCGCCATAAAAAATGCACCAGCTGATAATATGGCGGAACAATTCTTTTTATGATTTCCAACTTGGCCCCATAGTAAAAGTTGTTTGTTATCACGAGTACATGCATATCCTTTTCTATTGTTCACTAATTTAAAGTCACCAGGTGTACCTATATGATTTAAAAATGCTATCTGATAGAATATTTACATTTTAGAAACAATAATAAAACCATATTAAATTGGTCCCATAACGCTCTCATTTCATACCACCACATTATCACAATAAATTAATTCAAAAGTCTTTATTACCAATAGCACACTACTACATAATTCTAGATTTAATGAATGGTTTTACGACAGATGAGTCCTAGGGTGCTTTTCCACCAGAGATATGCTCTACTATGTTGCTATGGTTGTGTTTGATATCCACCAATCATATTCAGGATGCCCTCATATTCAATGGACATGATTCGTGGATATCAAACGCATCCAGCTAGCTTAGCATGGCACTCCGTGACAAGACGTTGTCATGCGTTTGTCACGCTTACGTCTCTGTCTATAGTTTTACTCTTAAATGTGGACAGCATGCGTAAGATAATTGTCGCGGCACGCCGTGCTAAGCCCCCATATCAACGTTGTAGAGCATATCTCTGGTGGAAAAGCACTTTTAGGGTCCGATTCACCACTTACAGATAATATTAAACTGACAGATATTTTATACCTGTCACTGTCTTAAACGTCATCAATGAATACCGAGTAGTAGGTACGTCATGTTTTATGAAATAGACATAGGTTTATCTGTCAGTTAAGTTTTATCAGTAAGTGTTAAAACGGGCCCTTAATATCTTTCTTTAACTGAGAGACGAATCTCAAGTAGGTATAATGCAAAACAATATGAATAGTGTGCCACTGGTAATAGAGTTTCAGCTTAAAACTAATCAGCCTAAAGTAGGATTTCCGCTGTTTAGGTCGGCGGTTACGACTTTTCATTTATAACATACGACTGATCTTTTAGTTGGTAACAAGATCGTGCACTGGTGAAATTAAATGAACGAAGGTTTTAAATCTTTTTTTTTTGTTTTTTGATAGTAGAGTTTGCAATATTGTCATTAATCTGTCAGCAGCAAAGCAAACTCTGCCACATATCGTCAGCAGTATCGTATTGTATGTCGCAAGATTATATGTCATAGTTTACAATTTAACATGAATGAATATCAATCGAGTACAATGATCGTCCAGCGACCATAACGACCACGATTGATCAATAAATTATCAAAAATATTATACAATAAAACACTCTTAATATTCGCAGTATTTAGATCTAAGGGCGGCTCCGCACTACGCCCACACACTCAAATCTATAGTGTCCACACAGACCGAGTAGCATCGCGAGGCAGATGTTTAACCACTCAGGAAAGACCTCGCTATCCTTTTGAGTTGGATGATGATTACTTTCGAAAATTCAAAAAATAATTAGTCCGTCTTTTAGGCTATTAAAAAATATTTGAAACACATTTTTTACCTGATCAAATACATAAATAAATACAAAGATATAGATCATCAAAGTTACGTGGGGGGTATTGACGTCACTTCTAGGTAAAAATTGTACTTAGGCGTGACGTCACGAGGAACTTAGTGTATCTTTGTCATTTTTAGTTTAAAAGAAAAAAATACGTGTCGAATATTTTAAAATAAACTAAAAAAATATATATTTTAGTCATCATGCCCATTGACTAAACGGTGCCTCGTGTGGCTGCTCGCTCTGTGTGTACCCGCGTATTGACTAACTAACTACTGTAACTACCATTATTCATTAGAGGTAATTCAACATCGACTATTTGCGGCTTTTTCCAATCCTCTGTAGTATGAAACGCGATGCCTCTACCCTCAGAGCAGATCCAGTTCCAATATATAAGTCTAATTGCGTAAACTAGGAGTAGGATGCCTACAACTGCGAATGCTATTTCTATACCTAAAGCTATATAAGGCCCTGTGATGTAGAGTAACCGCATTTCTGCTTTGTTCGGCTCTGGGAGTTCCGGTTGGACCTGAAATTATGATATTTTGTTAATATCTTATTATTTGTCTATGTTACGGGCAATGTGATTAATGCGGGCAGTATGCATAATGCCCGGGCATTATGAATAATGCCCAGCTGTATTGGGCAATGTGATTAATTACTTTCAAAACTGTGCTATTTATCACATTGCCCGGGCATTATGAATAATGCCCAAAGATCATTGGGCAATTTGATAATAATAGTCCGTTAACTTGATAATTGTAGGTTGCGATAATTCTAGTCACCAAATTTTTTAAACGTTGTCAGAGACATATTAGAAGACAATTTTTTAAAAATTTTAATTCATTGCTTTTGCATTTTTAGCAACTAAGATTATTGAAGAAGGGTAGAAAAATAATTTCGCAACTCGTATGTTATGTTATTAAGTACTTCAATACAATTAAGTTTTTAGAAACTTTACGTATGTCCTGCATAGGTACCCAAACGAAAAAAATGCTCATAATTTCGGCATTATAAGAATTCTTTAAGTTTCTAATTTTAATAAAATAATGTAAATGAGAATAAGAATGAGAATGAAAATTCTTTTAATCATGTACGTTAGGTTTGACAATACTTTAGACGGGTCATTTTTTAAAGTTAATGCTAAATTCGCAAGAGTTTCATTTTCATTTTAATTTTCTTTTTCATTTTCCAGAGAAGAACCTAGCAAGAAACTGTTGGGTTGCTCTTTTCAATTTTACAAATTCTTAGGCTGAAACACAGAAACAAACATTAAAATTTACATTTTAATAGGGCTTTAATCAATAAACAAATAATAAAAAATTTGCCCCTGCAATATCCAGAACAAGGTATAGGTAAGCAAATGGGAAGCTGAAAAGTGAAAGGCTTAGCTTGATAGAATCCGTATAGGTACATGACCGCCCATCACAGTAGCACCTTGACACAGGTCTCAACGCATGTGCCAGCCATCAACCCTTTCCACATATTTTAGGGAAGTAGTATTTGAAGTATTTTAGGGAAACCAGCGCATGTCACCCTTTGACCAATAAGAGTCCGGAATGGCCTAACCTTAATTAAAACCTAAGTCGGGTTTTATGAAGAAATGATGAGAATTTAAAGTTTCATAATACCTACATATTTATTTGACTTTCAGTTAGGTTTAGGTAAGATAAGGTTTCATTGTAAAATAAAAAAAGTACTGAAACAAGGTTATTATCACTCTGCCCAATAGGTGACGGGCATTATGCATAATGCCCGGGCAATTTGATTAATTGCATAGTATTTATCACATTGCCCGCTTATATTGGGCATTATGCATAATGCCCGGGCATTATGCATAATGCCCAATTAATCACATTGCCCGTAACATCTATAATTAAGAAATACTTGGGGATTACGGCCTAATAATCACTCTCTGTATGAGAGTAGGCTCGTGCCCCTCGGTGGGGACATATATGGGCTGATAACGACTTGGAGACATAATGAGGTTTTCTTGAGGTCTATTTAGGTAAACCTTAAGCCTTAAGGTTAAGAAAAATAGTCATAATTATAACGAGCTGAATTAATATTGTCCGCTTTTAACCTGAATAAATCAAAGAAATCTACCATAAAAAGATTTTTATACCTAAAATCACTTTTTGAGGTCCAAAAGATCAGGAGGTCCTGAGTTTTTCTTATGAAACATAGATAAATAGATACATATTTCTTTAGACTATTTTTATGGCAGATTGATACAAATACAAAGCAATAATTAAGATACATTTCTTAATACAAATAGACGTTTTATATCTCAGATTCATTCAGTTACAAAGCCGACAATAATCAAGTTTTTTTATATATAATTATGCCTATATCGTAGCGTAGGAGAAATTGTTCTACGAATTGGCTACGATTGAGTATAAATTACTAGTATTAGTTATAAGTACTTTAATTGTTTTAATAACATCCCTCTACTCCACTCAAGAGCAATGAATCCGGGTCGGATCAAGAAAAAAACTTAAAATTCTCGTAAACTAAAAACCCTAGCCTAATGAAAAAGTGTCCGAAATTCCGAATAGAACGGCTCCCCTCGACTTTCACCAGGGGCCCACCACTGCTAATTTAAAATAGCCTCTATTGTGTGTCGGCAGAGTCAATGAGTGTCCATGTCATTTTTGAGACGTTTGGCCGCAATCAGTGTAGAATAAGCCATTGTTCAGCATAATACCAAATGTGTCAAAATAACCAAAGACACTGCCGACACACAACTGAGGCTATTTTAAATTAGCAGACGGGCCCGGTCGTCGGTCTACCTGGTTAGAGGTAGAGGCCTTGTATGTTGACTTACAATTCTGAAGTATCCAACAGGGACCACCATATCGGAGAATCTCTTGGTCTGCTCGTTGTATCGCGCGTTTCCTACCACGATGTTCACTTGGATCGAAAATGACGTCATCAGGACTCCGCCCACTTTCTGCAATTTTAACAGATCATCGCTATTAGATCCTATTTTAACGAGTTATGGTCTATCTACACACTATACATACGTCGTCATGGATTTTTTCGTGTGTGAAAGAATCCATAAAAAATGTATACACACACGTTGTTATGACGACGTATGTGAACGAATCCATAGAAAATGTATGGAATGATATTTTTTCCCTGACACGTCCCGGACACGGCCCGGATGTGTGTAAATAGACCTTTAAGGTCTAGAATCAAATCAGTATTGTTTAAGGTATTTTTATTAATAGCATGTTGGGTGATCATTAATGGACGATAGATATACTAATAACTTTTACTATGGGACGAAGTTCGAAAACTGAAAGCTACGAATAACAATACTATTTGCGCATGTCAGCGCTAGGTTTGCGTAGTAGAGCCAAAATCAAAGCGATATTTGTATGAGAATTATTTTTCTATAGTTTTGTTATTCGTAGACTTGTAGAGTCCTTTTCACGAAAGAAGTCCCCTAGCCGCGGCGCTGTATTTCATGTCAAAATTGATAATGTTGCCATTTATGAGTACAACATCTACCTATATTATGTTTATTTCATTTGTAATTTATTAAAAAATATAATTTGCTGCATATTTCAACTGTTCTGGTCATTCCATGAGTAGGTTGGTATATATTTTGATAAAATTATCTACTTAGCTATATTTCTGTTATGTAAAAAGTGTATTTTTATTAAGATAAGTAAGGGGTTTTCTACCTACTATCAGGGAAAAGGTCAGAAAATAGAGAAAATAGACCTGTCAAATTTAGTTCCAAAAATATCCGGGGGACTTCTTTCGTGAAAAGCACTCTTACTGTACAAACTTCACAACGCCTACACAAAATATAAAAGCAAATTATCATAAAGTCAACTCACAGGTTCGATCAGGAACTCGCTACCGTGTTTGCTCTCATCAGGCTGGAGTCCCTCAATGCGCTCAAACAGCTCTGGACCACCGTATAGGAAGTGAGCGTTTGACATTGCTAGCGGTAGACCTGGCAATGGCAAATTATGTTAGACCTTTGACATTGAAGTAATGGATGTGCTGGGCTGTACTGATTGATTGTGTCAGGGATCTTGTGTCGCTGGTTCATCTTTCAAAAGTCCCTTATTAAATTAACTATTCTTTCCTTTGCGTTAAACAAAGTTTTGGGTAAGATTCCGTCGCATCTTAGAATTATATTTACTTATAAGTAGGTTACATGCGGCGAATTCGTTTTCCGTATTCGGACACCCGAGTAGGTACATGAAATAGCGCACACGTTCGCTTTTTCTTTTCGAAATTGGAAAACGTTACTATGCTGACAGCCTTCGGATGCTAAATACGACAAACGAATTTGAAAATCGAATTCGGTAAATTTATCTTCCTCTATGTGGCCAGCTATATGCTAGACACCCGTCAAAGGGTTCCTTTCCACCAGAGATGTGCTATGCTACGTTGCAATAGATGCGTTTGATATCCACCAATCATATTCAGAGTGCCGTGATATTGAATGAAGCTGATTGGTGGATATCAAACACACCCATAGCATCACTAATGTAATGATGACTATAGCAGTTCTTACCATAGAAACACGGCGATATATCCGAAATACCATCAGTACAAATCCCTTTGCCACAAGTACACTCTTTATCAGGCCCGTTCTGGTAAGTCCTATTACTAACTCGGTACACCATCGCATGGGGCCCGTAATCCAGGACCCTGGTCTCGTGGAAATCCAGCTCCAGCATCCTGCAGAGCACGTTCCTGTAGATCCTGATGGGGGTCTCCGGAGACAGGTCCGTTGGGTACGCTATACCTTCGTACGCGTCCGTGAAGGTGTTGCATTTCGTGCTGGTGATTGAGAAAGATTTTGTTGAACTATGACAATTTTGTGATGATTAAATCAAGCTTCAATACTTATGTTATTGAAGCTTGATGCATGTTGTTATGTTTGTTGTTTGTTCTTGCATGTTATTTTGAAGTTTTTATATTAAGTGCTTCAACCAAAGCGCAGTGGTATTGCATTTTGAGCTAGTAGTTGATCAGAACACTGGTTTGATTATTGCATGTGCACTATACATAAGGGCATTAGGGCGTACTCATTAGCATGCTGTAACCAAAAAAAACATAGTGTGTAGTGTATGTAGTTCACTAATGATTCGCGAACCTGCTGCGAGTGCTCACCCTATGTTTTTTGGTTACAAAGCTTGCATGCAACGGTTATGGTTACAGCGCGCTAATGAGAACGTGCCTTGGTTTTATATCAAGTGCTAAAACCAGTGCGCAATACAAAGCTAGCAAAGGGTCCGGACCCAGCACTAGAGTACAGTCTGTCCAAAAAGAGTAAAAATTAAAAAGTGGCAACACTGTAGTGCTGTCCCGATCCTTTTCAGATTGATTTGAAAGAGACGACGATACAGTGTTGCTACTTTTTAATTTCTACCCTTTTTGTAAATTGTCACTGATTAGAATATCCCCCCCCCCTCATCTAAAAGAAACTCACCGTTGGCCAGGCTCCTCGTAGCCCCAAGTCTTCAAGCCCCCCAATCCGTTCAGGCTCTTAATCTTGAATTTATCAGAGTTTGTTGCGCCTACTTCTAACCGATATGGCACGTTTTTGTCGTAAAGCTGTTGGTAAACCATTCTTTATTAGTACAGGAAGCTTTTTTATTACAGTGCTAAGAAAAAGTCATCTCTCGAAAATAGAAGTGACTATTGCTTGCTTTGATTGATCTAATTTTTATTCGGTGTCTTATCGCTTCTTCACAGGCCTACATCTTTTGTAATGCTGGATTTAGACATCGGTGTTCATAGACATAGACACACAGTTATTCAATTCTATCCCACACTAAACACAAAACATACAAACAATGCAGAATGTCCTTAACAGACAGTGAGTTCCATAGTTTGTATTCACTGTTTGCATTGAAGAACCTACCTTTGATATGTTGCTCGCGTTACTGCGTAGGTAATTTAGCTACCCAAACATACTACCAACCAACAACTAACTAAGACCTAGTAATACATACATATCCGTCACGCCTCTCTCCCATCAGATTAGGTAGCGACCACTTCGCTCCACTTGCGACGCTCCAAACACACCTCTTTCGCTTCATCCACATTCATCAATCGCCTTATATAAGCACGTCGGTTTAGTGTACTCTTATCCCGAAAATGTCCAGTCACGTTACCATCATCAATCCAAAGCTATAACTACTTACCCGATCCATCAGTCCCATAGTATCAAAGCTGATCCACCCTGGCAGGAAAGTATTCCCCACTTTGATCAGTGTCTCGTTGTAGCCCCACAGGTAGTCATGAGCTGACATTGACACGATGGACTTGGTGCCAAGTTGGCTGGTTAACATGCTGAAGCCCATTCGGGAGAAGTACGGGTAGCTGCTCATCATTGATATCATTGTCTGGAAGAAGGCAAAAAAGTCTAAATTAAGTGTTTCCTTTGAATCATCATCATCATTTGTTGCAGTCCACTGCTGAACTTTTCTTCTCTACGTATTACGTGAAAATCAGTCCAAGTTTTTGAGCGACTACAAAAATATCGAAATGTCCCATTTGAAACAAGAACTGAATACTCACCAGCAAGGCAATATTAGGCAGCGTAACGTTAACATCCTTGGGGTCCGCGATTGACTCCTCAGGAGAGAAGACTGGCGTGATCTTGGGCGAGTACCGCACCACCTCCGCATCCATGTCAAGCTCCAGGTCTGCATTCGTACGGAGTTCCCTGGAAAAAGGAGTAAGAACAATTTACCTTAGGTACCAACTGACCCCAAACTAGGCAAATTCGGTACTATGGGTATCAGGTAAAGCTAAATAAAAAGCTTTTTTCTAAAAAGAACTAGGCTATTATTGTTTGTCGATGTCTATGGTGATTCGCATCAGCTTAGAATTTCGTGTCACGCCACAATCATGATGAAACCCTTCCCAATAGAGAGATACAGTACCTATGTTCATTGTTATGTAAGACGCGTTATTTTTGATTCAAGAACATCGCATTTGGGTCAAGTTTTTGCATTTAAGAGTACGATTTAAAGATATAAGACTTAGATTTAGCTAGATAACGAATTTACTCAAAGTTTACCAAATTTTTTCCGCATGTAACGTAATAAAAGACTCAAAGGATTATGATTAATTTACTTAACGTTTTTCCGTAATAATTGAAATCGTTATAACTGCTATAGCTACGCTACGTGGCAATAAGCAAACAATATCTGATATTGGTACATAGGTGTCGTTCATTTTTGACGAAGCAAGTGGAGGGAACAGGTCTCTGCCTACCCCAATGGGAAAGAAGCGTGACAGATACATAATAAATGGTATGTATTCATAAACCGACGGGCATTATGAGGCGATTGATGAGTGTGGATGAAGCGAAAGAGGTGTGTTTGGATCGTAGCACGTGGAAGGAAGTGGTCTCTGCCTACCCCAACCAATGGGAGAGAGGTGTGACAGATACACACATATAAATGGTATGTACTCTTGTAAAACTGAGTCCCAAACTAACCTGTAAGTAAAAGGTCCGACCTCCTCAACTTTCAATTTCTCGTCCTTCCCCGACATGAATTCCTCCGCGTTAGTAATGTTGAACAGGTACGCTGATATATGAACGGCTTCCAGTTCTTTCTTTAAAAATTCGTGTACTGGAGAGTCTATGGCCACTCGAGTTCTCTAAAATAGAAAAAAATAGTCATTTTTACAAGATATTTTGTTGTTGCAGCATTTATAAAAAAGAGTGGGATTTCCAAAGACCATTTTCTGCCGTGGTTATCAAGGATTTAGTTTTAGATACAATAAGACCCATAACACACGGTGAAACGCAACTGCAACGCAACTGAAACTGCTAATTACTTTTGAGTTGCATCTAAGTTTGTGCTATAGACTTCTTTAAAAAACCACACACGACGCAACTAGTTTGAGACGTTTCATCGTGTGTTCTGGACCTTGAACAGATTTTAATGCGACTTTGCAGTATTATAGCTTACACATCAAAATATCATATCGGATCATTATTTTAAGTTATTGTTATAATTTTTTCGAGATATGACAATCTACATACAAATTTACATACCTAATTACGTTGTTAGTCAACAATTTTAGACAAAAATGTATAAGGTATGAATACTTATAAATAACTAAACCTCCTAATTAAGGAAGGAAACAATACATTGCAATGATTATTTCCGCACAAAGATGATCTTGAGCCTAACCTAACCTCCGCCACGAATTTAAATCAAATACTCACATATCTCGCGATCATAAGCACTGGGTCCACGATCTTCATTACCACTGGTATTATAAGAAATGTCATACCAACTGATGCGACCGATAGGATTTTTTCTGAAATAAAAACTTTTTTTAAAACATAGAAGGAAAAATTGAAGGGAAAAGGAAGAGAGGAAGACCCAGACGGACGTTCCTAGAACAAGTGAAGGAAAAGGCGGGTGTCATGTCGTATCAAGATGTTAAAAAGAAGGCAGAGAATAGGGAGGGATGGAAGAGGCTCCACCGACAAGAGCTAAGCTCTTAAATTAGAAGAAGAAGATTTTTTTTAGTTAGAAACTCTTTTTTAATAGATATTAATCAGTTGGAAGAAAGTTAGAGATCTCTATAGTTGTCAAAAAAAAGAACAAGATCGAAATGTTTTTAATTATTTAATTAGATAATAAATATTAACTTGAGTGGTTTCGATCCCAAAAAAACATTTTCTTCCGTTTTTTATCAACTTTAACTGTTATTTTTATATTTTATCTTTTTTGCAACTCCTAAATATTCTGTAATATGTGACATCTTAAAATGAAATTGAATTGAATTTTAAGTCCGACACATATTACGCGTATTCGTATTGTATTGTCATTCTTTTATTTTGTTTTAGAGGCAGTAGGTAGGTACGTAAACAGAAAAAGTCTCCTTGTTTTGAAGTCGGTTAAAAAGTACAGTTTTTTCTTACTTAGTGGGGAGGTATCTTCTAACTTTGTAAAGTCAAAAACTCTATACTACAGAGCGTCGCTCTTGTCGGTGGAGTCTACGCCACTCTACTCTGTTTTCTGCCGTCCGTTTGAGCACCTGATACGACACAACTTCTATTCCCTCTTTTATTTGGTCTATGTAAGTCCTTAGTTTTCTCCCTCTCTTCCGTCTTCCTTCTACTTTTCTTTCCATGATGTTATTTACAAAGTCGTCGTGTCATCTTTTCTCTCCTTTCAGCAATGGTCTTCAAAATGACTCTACTCTCGCCCATTAATTGCAGAACCTCTTCATAGTAGGTGTATAAATAAAAGTAGATACTTATAAGTGCATATAAATAAAATTACTTCGATATTCTATGATTTCTAAAGAGTTTGGTGTAAATTACTTACTTTTGCTAGCAACCAATGGGTTGGGTCGTCTCTCCGTAATAAAACCCATGTTTTTGAGCAATGTTTAATCTGAAAATTAATAAAAACGTGTTAACAAAATATTGCGTTCAAGATCGACTCCAAAACAATCACAAATCAAAAAATCAACTTATTTGTCATACTTTTAAAGTAATAATTAATTAACATGCATTCAAAACAAAACATCATCACATCATAGAGGGAGGTGACAATCAGTTTTCCGGATATTACATTTTACAAGTTACCTTGCCACTCAATCAATATTCACGTTCAAACAAATAAGATCCTACCTAAGTTACTCTTGCTGGTGAAATACATCATGTTTGAGTATACAAGTATTTGGTCTCACTATTTACGTACCAGACAACCCGTGTAAGTATACATACATACTTATATGTTAAGTGCGTACGTCTTCATTTTCAAGGAAAGCCACTCGTATGAGTGCTAATTTGTAAATGACAGAAGCCGGATGCTTTAGTTAGCCAGATAAAAGGTAATAAAGGTAAATGTGCCTTAAATTGTTGAGTGGGCGGATTGAAAGGTAGTTGGGTTAACCTAATTTTGCTATGCAGTTTATGCATTTTGCACATCCCCGTGTTATACCTACATAATAAAGTTTCTTCTAGGCTATACTGGTGTTTTGAAAAGTAGTTGGGTTAACCTAATTTCGCTATGCACTTTGTGCATTCTGAACATTGCGGATGTTCAGAATGCACAAAGTGCTATACGTATGTACCTCATATTTCTTCTAGACGCGAATAGCTTTCGACACCTTTCTTATAAGTAAAACGATTACCACGCAATTTTAACTTTGTTGGTTTGGATAAATAAGCTCAGTTCTAAACTTCATTTGAAAAGAGCAACCCAACAGATTTTCTTACTACTTAAATTCTTCTTTGGAGAAAACTGCTACCTTGCAAATCTAGCGTTAGCGCTTTATAAATATAACATTGACTTATTTAGAGTGTTATACGAATTATTACCTACGAATTATTTAAAATTATTATTATAAAATTATTACGAACGAAACACACATAATTTTAGTTGTAATGAATACCTTAGTAAGTGCTTACGGAAAAAAAATTGTTTAACTTTGAAATAATTATGAATAAAGTAGTATGATGGGCGTTGTTCGAATAAAAGACAATTATAATTAAAGTCTTCAGATTTTCTGTTACCTATAGGTATAATAGGGTTTAGGTATAACATAACATATCGAAATATCGTAGATAAAAGACGAGACGATTTTTAAGTAAGACGAGACAAGGAAATAAGTTTCAGGAACGTTTGCAAATGATTTAAATCAATTACCTAATACACCAACTGACTTAGTTTAGGCATCAGCCCTCCCCAAGTAGGTACCTACCTATGTAATTAAATTAATAAAAATCAATTGATGATTGCTACCTGTACCTAGCTATCTGACCACCAGCCTCATTGTAAAGGCACCGCAGAAGAGAGGAGGCTTCTCTTACGTAAAATTCCTGCTATTTACTTAATTACAATATCCTTTACTATAGATTATAAATATTTATGCAAGTACCTACTCGTAGTTACGTTGTTATCTGTTCTACTCATTAATATCATTTTATAGTAAATGCAAGTACTTTTTATTAGCATTTATTTGACAATATATATTTTAATCGTTTTGTGAATATCTACGATGTTAGGATATACCAACTATTTACTAAGTATTTCTGCGTTTATACAACAATGTAAATATATCTAGATAAACATAGATGCACTGTAAAATTATTGTAAACTAGTCCTTTATAGTATACCTAACGTAAACAATACAAACAATACATCCACGTGGGTATAGCATAGTAAAATAAGAACCATAGCAAATGTTTGACTAGTGCTTAAAAGATCATAAATCATTATTATTGATGCCTAGTTAAATAAGTTCCTACCTACCTACTTCAGTCAGTCAGTAGTCATTTAAACTCTAAGGAATTCTAATTTACCCAATTAAGTACCTACTGAAAGTTTCTTGATAAGTTACCTATTAAATAAATTTTATTACTTAATTATTATTAGGAGTCCAAAATGTCCCACTGCTGGGCAAAAGCGTTCTCCACTGACGCTCCATCGCGTCTTGAAGATGCTCTTTAGGGAAATTTAGTGGTTCACGATTTTGGTTGATTACTCTAAGTTCAGGACATGTCTACATTGAAAGTGGGCGGAACATAAACACATTAACTGCTATAGCTATTATGAGCTGAATAAACTTTTTCATATAAAAATCCAATTTTAAAGATGTTTCCGACAAGTTACATACATACCATATCTGTCACGCCTCTTTCCCATCGGGGTAGATGAAGACCACTTCCCTCCACTTGCTATGATCCAAAAAAACTTCTTTCGCATCATCTACATTCATCAGTCGCCTCATACATGCATTTCGACCAGTACTATTTAAATCAAACTCACCTATTAAATAATATCAATGGAAAATAAAACAGCGAGTCCCAGTCACAAATTCACTTATCAATGTTTTAATTTCACTGTAACACTCAAATGAGGCAATAATTTCACTTTAATCACTTAATTTGTAAACAAAAATGTAATTTCTTAGGCAAGAAATAATCACTGTCAAAAAAGAGAAAATTAAAAAAAAAAGATATTTGTTTTTTATCCGGAATATTCTGTAATTCTTTTTTAAACAAATTTATTATTTATTTATTAATTTTTTTTTTTATGTAGGAACCGTTAAAAAAGTTGTTTTTGAACCGCGCGTAACGTTCGCGGTCCATCACGCATAATTTAGTAATGACAATAGTTTCATGGGCAAGTTGGGACATCCGACCGAATATAGTTAAGGCGAAGTCATTTGTTAGAATTGAATATTATAGTCTTTATTGTATAGATTACAGGGGTTACATTATGCAGTTTACATAGCATTATTAAAACTAGTCTCACTATAATCTTACCTTTACAGGCGTATACAATTTACAATATACCTAAGTACCTAGTTTTGAAACCATTTTCAAACATTGAAATTAACTCACATGATAGAGTAATAAATAAAAATTAATAGTACTTACAGCGCTGTGGTTTACCGCGCATCTGTAAGAAAATTCTAGTGATTAGGTACTTTAACTAAAAAGATTGGTTAGATTTGGTTTGTAGAATCGCATGTTCTGTTTTTAAATAGTTTTTGAAATGAATAACATTTTAGTCTGTTAAAACGAACATTAAATTTTAACTAAGTAAATAAACTTACTTATGTCTCTCCTAATATGACTACTTATCTTTTAAATAAGTGATTGCACTTTAAAAACTGCATATAAGCTTATGTAGAGACGATCTTGATGCACTTTCACGGCCGGCCGCGGGACGCTACTGGAGACCGTGATAAATGGAAAGTCGCGGGGGAGGCCTTTACCAGCATCATCGTCATTAAATTTAAGACCTTCGCTCTTGTCGGTGTAGTCTACGCCACTCTGCTCTGTTTTCTGCCGTCGTTTTGAGTGCCTGATACGACACAACTTCTATCCCCTCTTTTATTTGATCTATGTGGAAAAGGTGGCGAGATGAGCTGGACACCTTCACGAACGACTGGGCAGAGGCGGCACAGGATAGAGAGTCGTGGAGAAGGAGGAGAGAGGCCTTTGCCCAGCAGTGGGACAACAACGGCTAGATAAGAAGAAGAAGAAGCAGATCTTAATGGCACACAAAAAACTTAGATGAACATCTACTTATTTAATTGTTTTTATTTTCTAAGATGACTTAACCACGAGTACGTAACTATTTACTTAGGTACCTATACCTTAGTTAGTAACCACAGTCGCTACCTACTGAGATTTCATATTTTTTTATTTATTGTAAAATAACCTACTAATATTATAAATGTCAATGTTTGTGCCGACAGATGGATGTTTGTTACTCTTTCACGCAAAACCTACTAAATAGATTTTGATTAAACTTTACAATACTTTGATTAAACTTTACAATACTGTAGCTTGCACAACAACACATAGGCTATATTATTTTACGATATCATTTTTTTCCAAGATATGACGATAAATGCATGCGAAGTCGCGTGAAGACTCTAGCTAGCAAGTAAATAATTGTATAGAATAGATCCTTTAAAAAATTCCCAATGTCTTCATTTACCAATTTACACTCATCAAAAGATACTACGTCTATGAGATGTCATGTCAACAAAAATATTTTCCACTTACATACATACGTAGTTATTTCTTCAACAATAGCAATTACAGGACCTTTGACCTGTCGTAGAATAGTTAAAATAAAACATTTGTGGAAATTAGGTAGATATTTATTTAAAACTAAAAGCAAAATTACGAGTAGGTATGTAAAAATGTGCTTTTTCTGTTTCAAGTGCGTAGAGCCTTTTCTTTAGGATTTCCATGTGTATGTGTAACAAACACATAAGACCTATACAAATACAGCTACTTTAATTAATTTCATTCTACTGCTGGACAAATGGCTCCCCTTCTTGCTGTCCATCCAGTTTCATTCTGCGGCCAGATGTACTGAAATGTTCTATTTTACTTTTTTAACTGATGATAACGCAAATTTGAACTAGGAATTAATAATTACCCACTTTTCTTTAGGTAGGTACCTACTTAGTTTACCTTATCGTGCCATAGGTAGGTATGTAGGTATATGCACCTAGGACTCCCGTAATACTATTTTCGATGGAGTTATTTACATTGAAAAAATATTTCAACAAGATACTTCTTATTAATAAAAAGCGATATCCACCCCGCCCTTTACGATTTCATGGCAATGACACTGTCATTATCAATTCCCGATTGTCTGGTCATTTAAATCCGGTGACGATAACACATCTGCTTTTTTCGGATTTTAATTTTATTTACGATACATGTGCCTGCTTATTCTTAAAACTTGATATTAACATACCTAGGTACTTACATGAAAAGAAAACGAAATATTTTGTCTATTTATTTAGCTAGGTAGGTACTACCTAGCCTGCCCGTACCTGGTACCTTGGGCTAGGTAGGTGGGTATTAAGGTACTTCCTAGCTAAATAAATGCCGACAAAAGAATCCAAAGTGGGGTGTTCTGTTAGCTCCTATGTTTTTTATGTATGGTTAAAATTACTTAAGTAACTTGCTTTTCAGTTGTAGTTTAAGAATAGACGAACAATCTCCCAATTTTGATTTAAAAAATGTTGACTTGTCAATTTTCTTTATAGGTGTAGGTAGGTAGCTACATGATAGGTTTTTATATACCTACTTATAAGCAACCTGTTGAACATAAACAACATGTAGACTCACCTAATTAAGAACTTGTCTAATTGCAACAGACATAAGGGCCCTAAGGGACTGCTCGACTTTGTAATCTTCTCAAGGACCAGTAAGTTGGTAAATTAGTTTATAGTTAATAAAACGACCGATTAGGTACGTTAATGTAAGGGAGGGAAGGTCAAATTAAATTCCTTCACTAAAACTCCTTCCTACATAACTAGTCATCGGTACAAATTTTTTTAAACCACTGTTTTTTGTAATATTCCGCCACAGATACGCGATATCCGCCATTTTGCAAATTTTTAACAGTCTTCAGATGTCTGGATACTTTATTTACTTAAGGCCAAAACACACCGGATGAGTATGCGTTGCGTATGCGTAGACGTATGCGTACCTCTGAGTTGTAATGTATGGAACTGTCACCGCTTGCGTCTACGTCTACGTTACGTCTACGCTATGGTGTGTTTTGGCCTTAAATTGATTAAAATGTTTGTCCGCCTATTTATTTGTTACTAGAAGAATTTAATTTATGTGCGTTTGGCGCCTAATTTCAGTACAATGGTCTTTATCTTCTAGAAACGTGATTGTGAATCGCATTAAGTTTAAAAGTTCTATAAATTGTAAACAGTTAATTTGCACACATTAATGCTTCGTCACTGAAGAATGTTTACTTTTTTGTTTCTATTTTTAGTGGGAATTAATGCATATTTATTGGTAAGAACTTCGTCAATAGTTACCTCCATACTTTTCCTATAATAAATAACAACTGTGATTCACAAACGTATAAAAAGCTGCTGTAAATGTCTGTGCTGTGATTACACCTTAGCACTAAAAAGTCTGCAGACTAAAAAGTTTTCTACTTAGAGTTAAGTAGATCATCATCATTTCAGCCTACAGCTGTCCACTGCTGAGCAGGCCCTCTCCAACGCGAACCATACATTGCCACTTGCATCCAACGCAACGAGAAGCCGTGGCCAAATACAAACCACGGCGCCCATGGTAAAAAAAGTGTTTAAGATAGTCTAGCAGACAGAGTAAAAATACCATAACTTTATATAACTTTCTCGAATCATTCTGTCCTTATAAGTAGCGATCTTTTATCAGAGACAGATATATACGCGATATAAAAAAAAATGGTACCTACCTAGGTTATAATATCTATTAACCCTTCAGAACACAAAAAGGAGACCTACTTCTAAAACGACATATACTATGTATGACCACTTGAGCAGTGTTTACACCATAGGCTATAAGTGTCAACTTAAAATTCAAGGCAGCAGACGCATCGTACGATAGTCCATAGCAAAGTCATTTCATTGCAGTTTGGTAACGTTAAGTAATAAGAAACTCGGTGAATTTCAAAGTAGGTTCTTACTATTGTATTAGTGTAGGTACTAGATTGAAATATTTAGTTTTATTTGCCTACGTCTACTAATTATATTTACTTACTTATCTACTTATTAGTTACTTATTTTGAATTACTTATGTTGCAGAAAATGTCATGGCATTGTTGACGATTTTGTTCTTATGTGAATTGAACGTTCTTATAAAAAATAAAGATTAAGTATATTCTACAGCCCCATGGTGAAATAGGTAGATACCTACTCTGAAAGTGTTTTTAAACGTGTGTACCTACTATTCAGTTCAATGACTATTTCTTCTACTACTTACTGCTACTTTCGGCTACTTTGTTAAGTACCTACAAATCATCTCCTTTCATTTGATACTAAACTAGATGAAACCAGTCGATTGACCAACCTTACTTTCAACCCCTTTAAATTATAATGTGAATGACGAAAACGGAAAACGCTCTTACTGCTTAAATTCCAATTAAAAAAAACAACTAAGTACCGTACCTACCTACCTAACTATTAAACTATTTTTCATAACGAACCTAGAAAAATAAAATGAATGACGTGTTTTAGCAAAGTAGGTAATTATATGTTAATAAATACATTGAAATGACAGTCAAACATTGCTTGAGGATCACAAAGTATGTACCTACATATATAGTTCTATGAACACACTGCTTGCGAGACAAGACTTGTGGCGTACAGCAATTTGGTTGGATAAATGTCTCTAATTCTGTAGGTGGGTACTGACCAATGTTACGCGGTGTAATGTAACATGTTACACAGCGAGCATTCGTGCAGTCAGTACGGGGAAACGAGCGAGCAACGAGAACATGCTCAATGCGTACACGCTCGATGCGCGGTAGGTACTGACCAACGTTACGCGGCGTAATGTAACATGTTACACAGCGAGCATTCGTGCAGTCAGTACGTCGTGTTACGGCGAAACCAGCGAGCAACGAGCCGCTCATTTTTTGTTTTTCGCTCATTTGAGTGCTCCACCGGCTGTCGATTTTTTGGCGAATCAATTTTTTATCATATCTCAGAGATAGGGACGGTTCATTAATGGGTCGACGAGCCGATTTCTGTGCACCGCTTCACGTCATAATTGCCCCCTTCCGTATCATTCAGTAGTACCTTAAAGGTTTCAGATACAGACTTAAGTTTGCATTGTCTTTTAAAGGTTTCATGTAGAGACGCAAGAGAAAATGATAACAACATCGCGATTAGAAAATATGCTAGCCTTTTAAGTCACGCATCCAATGTGCGCTCGCCTTTATAGTTTTTACGTAGCCAATTGTTGGCGCTTTTCTCTTGAAAAAAATGTATTTACATTTAAATAAAAACAGTAAGTATATTAATGATTAAATATCGCATGATGTTTACGTCATCGTAGAGCCGAGTTTTTATTGGTCAGTATTGGTAGCAATTTGTAGGCTAGTTAGAAATGTGGGCAGGTCAATGCTACGTACCTATAGCTCAGAACACACCGCCAGCAGGCATTTGAGCCAGCCAGCTGGCCGGCGCAATGTTACATTACCTTTTGAGGTAGGTAAATTGCGTACTTTGGTTCACTCTGCGAACGCTATGTCAGCGATACAAACATAATTAAGAAATGACGATCGCCTGGCTATGTTCCCATCTTTCGGCACTTACTTACCTACATTAATAAGTTCCAATGACAAGTAAGGCCCTATTTGTTTACACAGTGCTTACAGTGCGTAGAATTAACTACCTACCGTGTGCCAAACTTTAACAAAGGAAGTTGGACAGTGGAACCAAGGGACTTATGGTGCTCTTACACTGCAATTTTAGTATACATTTTATAACATGCAAGCAGCATAAGCCTTCTGTCGGCTTTTTACAGAGGAAACTGTTGTCAGGCATCTTAACGGTAAAGTGCTGGAAAAGTACCCCATGATACTCTACCAATGACGTCTCAACAAACAGTACCTCTTCAGCGTGTCAGTCGTGACCGTGACATTGACACGATGTCATCGCATCGACGCGGGCGCAGACGCCTGTCACATCATTGCGAAAACTATCGTAAACAAAACAGATGAGTATTTGCAAACGTAAGTCGAACTTGTGTACACTGAATTTATAATGAGGAGGTTAATACGTAGGTATATAGATATGTTTTAAACATTTTTTGTAGGTAAGTGTGTAATCATAAGTTCGGTACTTATACCTTCCGTAATAAAATTAATCCTTGTTATTTACATTACACCTGAATAAATTGACAGTCGTGAAATACAGACTAGGCACTGTGTTTTACGATTGTCAATAATTACCTATTACCTACTCATATTACCTACTTTATAGTTAACGTAATAGGTATTCTGTGCTAAAACTTTAAAGTATACTGTGATATGGTACGAAATAATCTCAATCCACCAATTTCTTAGTATTAAGTTACTACACATACATAAAAAGCCAAATGGATTCAATACTCGTAAAGAAAAAGTTTTAAAAACTTTCTTTTTCCCGCAATTTCATTCGCGTTTCATTGCCATTTTATGATGAAATTAAAAAAATAATAACTTATGATAAAATAACAATATATGAAAAATAAACTGCAAGAGACAATTAATACGTTTATTTTGATATATTTATCACGTCGAGTTGAGCTAGATAAATAAGAAAAAATAATAGTTAAAATTAACGTTGGCAGTATAGAACTGTGAGTAATTGCGTTCTCCAAACTTACGGCTTTAAAAAGTGACAACTGCCAAACAAATGTCAAATTTCAAAACTTTCCCAACGGTTTGTGGTTGTTGTCGTGTTATTAAATTGTTATTTCAATATTTTCATTCGATAAAAAACTTAAATAGGAATGAAAATAGTGTTATTCGGTACTTTTGATTGTAATCATTTGAAATAAAAGTTTCAAACATGAGTTCCAATACAGAACCGACGTCAAACAGCATGAAATTTACGCCGATGCCTATGTCAGCATTATTGGCTAATTTAATGCCTTTGGAGCAAGAAGAGAGTCCAAATAATAGTGAAGGCTCTGGAGATGAAAGTGATAACGATGTTGGACCAACAGTTACTAAAAAACCTATAGCCCCAATTAACATAAAACAAGAATTTTCGACGCCGTCTCTAAAAGTGTCCCACCCTAAGGAAATCAAAGCTTTTGCCTCGGAAAAGAAGGTAACCCACAATGAGAACAACAAAGAGAATTCTGACAACATCTGGTTATCGAACCAGACGTATCCTAGTAAAGACAGCATTATTTCTCAGAGTACTTACAACAAAATTCCTAGAAGTACACAGAAAGATAATGATCCATCGAGAGGAGCGTTAAGAGAGGTTAGGTCTATAAATAATTGCAGTTCAGAGGTAAAAAAACGCAGTGTTTTAATCCCACATGACAGTAAACCTAGAATAATACAAACACAAGCAAGTTCTACTCACATTAAGACTCCAGAATTGATAAAGCCACCGAGCAGTCAAAGTAAAAAGATAGCGACACCGAAAATAAAATCAGGGATCCGAAAATTTACTCCAAGCTCTGGTCGACACAGTAATAAGAAAACTCCAATAGTCAAAACTGTGCAGAACCGTGATAAAGTCCGTTGTGAACTTTTCTCACAAAAGAAAGAGGATCCACCTCCTCGTAAGGAGTTACCACCACCAGCTCCAGTTCCTGAGACTCCATTGAACAGGAGACAGGTGCCGGTGTCATACGCTGCGACCCCATCACACCCTCAGGGTATAATAACTGAGAAATCCAAAGTATTGTTCAAAGCGAGATATATTAAAGATAAAAAATACATGTTTATAAAACCTCTTGGTACTGGTGGATCTAGTGAAGTTTATAAGGTAAACATTTTTTAATTATTTACTTATAATACAATAAAAGCCTTATTGTAATGACATTTTCCTTTATTTCATGAAATTCCTGTTAAAAAAGATATCCTTCAATGTTTATTAATGCAATATTATTTAATGTTTGTTGTCAAACTTCTGAACAGATTTTGAAGTTTTATATTGTTATGAACAATAAATACCCATAACAATGTATGATACTTTTTAATATAGACTATAGACTTTATATTTCCCACTGTTGAAAGCAAAACTGTTTTACATACACTTTATATTCTTATACACTCTTTTTTAATTCATCTTATTTTTCTTTAAATTAAGCCTATAAATTACTTTTCTACCCAACATTACAGGTGTTAGATATAAACGGAGGTCATGAATATGCAGTGAAGTCCGTATACCTATCAAATGACCCAGACCTTGCTCAAGGCTACATCAATGAAGTACGACTGCTGAGGGAACTACAGAACTCTGACAGAGTAATTAAGCTTTATGATTAGTGAGTTTGGTTTCTTTTTTTTTGGACAATCTGACACAAAAGCTTTAGTTATTCTATTTATCTAGTACTATATTATTCTAATCTAATATACTAGCTATAATACGTAGATAAGCAATGTAGAATTGTCTTTAAAGTGTAGAGTGAAGTAATTGAAAAGGACATAAATTAATGTGTGATACAATCATAGCTGGGCATTAACTCGTTAATCCGTTAATCGTTAATTAACGAAGTTAACATTTTGATTAGCGGATTAACTTTTAAGTTAACTTTAAAAAATGTTAACGGACATGTTAACTTCCGTTAATTATGCAGAAGTCCGTTAATCGTTAATCCAATGCCTACTATTTACCGCACGGCTCCGCGGGACGAGGCGCGAAAAACAGGTTCAGACAAGTGCCGGGCGCGGCGAGCGCGGCGCGTGGCAGCGAGTGAAACAAAAACAAAACTAGATATATTTTGCCGGCGCGTGCGAGTGAGAAAACTGCGAAGAAATTTTGGTATTGGGAGTTGACATAGATTGCTTCAAAATCTCTAATTTTCAAACCACTCTAAATTCCCACCATATTTATACCTAAAATAAATAAAAATTATAGGCTGAGCATCTTGGGGGGAGGGAGGGGGGTCTCTAAAATAATCCAGGATCCTTCATTTAACTTCTAATATCAATTTCCAATACAATATATGCCATTTAATAGCATCAAAACACAGTTTTTTATGTTCCAATATTGGCGCCACTAGTCTATCTTTGACAGCCTATATCTCGGAAACGTGACGCTTTATCAAATTTTTTTCATGTATATTTTCGATTTGTATTAACCTGAACTATCGATTAATGAAGGTTTCATAGACTGCCGCCATTTTTGTCGAAAAAGGTACATACACAAGTTTAGGTAGGACATTATATTCAAACCCCTTTACAAGTATTTTACACAAACAACAATACAAGTATTTTGTTTTGTTCCTAACCTGTTAACTTCCTGAACCTAAACCAACCAACAGGTTTTATAAGTTCACTAACGCAACGATATAAAAACGCAATTTTACACATAGTTAACGGATTAACGATTAACTTTAACTTGCGTTAATTCTTCCGAAATGTAACGCTTTAACGTTTAACGAAGCAAACTTTTTTTGTAGCGGATTAACGATTAACGAAGTTAACTATTTGATTAACGGTGCCCAGCTATGGATACAATGAACTTAATTTATTGTTAGTGATTGTTTAGCCTGAACACGAAAACTCACTTGGAATGAGGTGTATAAGTTCCCTGACCATCTGATACTTACTTAAATTCAAATAGGTATACCACACATTTTTTATTTTTTCTCTTAAACTAAAAATGACACAGATGACGTCACACCTTAGTACGATTTTTACGTAGGAGTGACGTCAATACCCCTCTACTCTTTTTGGACAGACTGTAAATGGGCATGACGACAAAAAAATTTTTTATCCATCACATAAATTATTTTAAAATATTCGACGCGTATTTTTTCTTTTTTCCCTTAAACTAAAAATTACAAAGATCCACTGAGTTGAAGTTGCTCGTGACGTCACGCCTCAGTACGATTTGAACCTAGGAGTGACGTCAATACCCCCACTCCGTAACTTTGATGCTCTGTATCTTTGTATTTATTTATGTATTTGATCAGGTAAAAAAAGTGTTTCAAATATTTTTTAATAGCCTAAAAGACGGACTAATTATTTTTTGAATTTTTGAATGTAGTCATCATCCCCATTTATTGTTAGTGATTCTTTATAAACATGAAAATTGACATACAATGAGAGTATAAGTTCCCTGACCAACTGATACTTACCCAAATTCAAAAAATAGTTACTCTGTAGTTTTTATTTAAGCTAGAATCAAAACATAGTTTTTTCATACATCATTCCATACTAATCATACCAATGAAACACTGGTAATTTTAATGGATCTTCCCAACAGAAAAATATTTTAAAATTACTAAATTCCAGTGAATACGACAAATCCGAGAACATCCTCCGCATGGTGCTAGAGGTGGGCGAGACGGACCTCTCCTCGTTCATGAAGGCGCGAGGAGCTGGTGGTCTACCGCCGGCTCTGGTGCTGCATTACTGGGAGGAGATGCTGCATGCTGTCAATTATATTCATGAGAATGGTATATATTTTACAGGATAGTATCAGATATTATCATGCTGATATTATAAGTCTAGAATGGATGTGAAGATGTTTCTCTTTAACGCAAACTACTTAACATATTTTGATGAAACTTAGCAATAATAATATAGCTTGCACATCAGAATAACAAATAGGCTAATATTATTTTAAGATATTGTAAAAATTTTCCAAGATGCAATCATTAATGCGTACACAATCGCAGGCTTTACACGGGCGGCAGGTTACCTTATTACATTGCGACATGGAGGAATTTTTTAAACTATTTTGCTAAGATTGATCTGCTCTCGATGGAACTCTATCTAGTAATATCTAATCTAATCTAGCCATTTGTGTCCTACTGCCGAGCAAAGGCCTCTTCTCATCCTGCCATGACTTTCTCGAGTTAATAAGACTTAAATATGCCACTTAATTCCAGGAGTAATCCACGCAGATTTAAAACCAGCAAACTTCCTGCTAGTCAGTGGTCGGCTTAAACTGATAGACTTCGGTATAGCGTCGGCCATCAGCAGCGACGCGACGAGCGTGGTGCGCGCGCAGGCCACCGGGACTTACTCCTACATCAGCCCGGAGGCGCTGGTTGGCGGCGCCGGAGGGTACGGGGTCGCGCACGGGGATGCACCTATTAAGGTATGGGCTTTAAAGGTTTAAGGCGACCTTCAGTCCGTTTCACCACCATAGATAAACCTATGTCTTATTCGTAAAACATGATGTTTTAGACAGTGACAGGTATAAAATATCTGTCAGTTATGAAATGGTTCCCTAGTCTTATACTGTGTTCTGCAGTTGAGCAACAAGTCCATTTATGTGACCTCGACTTAGACTTAGGCCCATTGTCCACGTTACCATGCACGAAGCGGCAACGTCGCCTCACCCATTTCGTGGACGAAAGTACGCGTTTGACATGTTCACTGATAATTGGCTTTACCATTTGAGCCATGACAAAATTTGTCATTTTATTACGCATCTTTTGTTTCTGTGTTCGTAACTGATGATGTAAGAAAATCATTAAATTTTTCTTAGCATTGATAATTATAAAGGTCGAAAGGCCGGTCCGCTGTGAAAAGTTACTGTTGTCCAATAATACCTACTTCTTTTGGAAATACATTCTAGCAAGTTTGTGTACAATCGAAAAATTAAATTAACGATATACTTCCAGATCTCATTCCGTTCAGACGTGTGGTCTCTGGGCTGCATCCTTTACAGCATGGTGTACGGCCGGACGCCGTTCGGCCACATCCCGAACCTGGCCAAGTTGGCCGCTATTCTCGACCCCAACCATCGGATCACATATCCGCCTACCGAGCGTGAGTACATACACACTATATAATTATATCTACCTTTCTCCTATTGTAGAGTAAGCACTCTGTCTTTACCTCTAGTACAGTTGAGAGCAGATCAACCTTTAAGAGTTCTGACTTCTTATATCGCTCTTATGTTAAAATGAAATAGGGTCCCTGTGTAAAGCTTGATGTTCCCTCGACTGCACCTTCCAGGTTTTTAATTCACTTTAAGTATACTTACATAACATAGAAAATAAGTTCTCTTCATCCGCTCGTTCATTGGCGTTTAGAAACTAAACATCGTTATTCCCAAAGAGCTATACAGTAGTCCAATTCTTATTAGACTACATACTTTAATATAACTGGAGAATAAAACGTATAAGTGGGACCCTAATTTTGCTACTTCCAACACCTAATATAATTTCTGACCATTTTTCCCCCACAGACCTCCCCCAATCCCTGATCTCAGCATTAAAATGGTGCCTCACATACAACGCGCGCTGCCGGCCGACAGTGCGCGACCTGCTGGCCATCCCGTACCTGCAGCCCGCGGTTAAACCACCCCTGCCGCAGGGTCTAGTGGATAAGCTGCAGCAGACACTGACTGCGCAGGAGTTCAAGGTCGTCATGCAGAGGTTACAGTGATTGGGTTTTGAAGGGCGAATGTAGAGTCAACAATGTGCGGTCACTACGTAACGTACCGCGCCGAACGTTCGGTTTAATACGCTCGTGTTGCTCGCAAAAGTCACCTATGACACATCAGCTGAAATTACGTCGCATACATTTACTCCAGCCGCTGAACGTTCGGTTCAATACGCTCGCAATGTGTTTCAAGTCACCTATGACACATCAGCTGAAATTACGTCGCATACATTTACTGCAGCCGCTGAACGTTCGGTTCAATACGCTCGCAATGTGTTTCAAGTCACCTATGACACATCAGCTGAAATTACGTCGCATACATTTCCTCCAGCCGCTGAACGTTCGGTTCAATACGCTCGCAATGTGTTTCAAGTCACCTATGACACATCAGCTGAAATTACGTCGCATACATTTACTCCAGCCGCTGAACGTTCCGCGCGGTATGTTACGCAGGTGTGACCGCATACTTAGAGCAATGAAATGAAATGAAAAATAATTTAATCCTGTAGGTTTTGATAACACTTAGGACGGGTCATTTTTTAAAGTTAATGCTAGATTTGCAAGAGTGCAGTTTTCCCCAGAGAAGAACCTAGCAAGAAACTCTGTAGGGTTGCTCTTTTCAATTTGAGTATTACAAATCTCAAGCAGTTTCGCACTAAGTCTTATCCTAATCAGATACTAATGTAGCATAGATCCGAAATATAATATAGAATAGTACTCACCCGAAATAGAAATAGTATAGCCGTAGAACTATTTTTATAGTAATTTAATCCATTTTAATCGGATAAATGGAAATAATAGTTTCCATTCGATGTTTCGCTAAGTGCCCGTTTCCCCACCAACAGATAAAATTAAACTGTCAGATAAACCTATGTATTACATAAAAAATGACGTTTTAGACAGACAGGTATAAAATATCTGTCAGATAAATTTTATATTTATCTGACTGGTGATTTATGGTGAAACTAGGCCCTTAACCTTTTGCACGCCAGCCATTTTTGACGTTGATACACGCCCGACGCCGAGCCTAGTAAAAATTGTCTGTGATAGACATTTTCGCTAGTGATGGGATATTCGAAATTATTATTTAGGTATTGTTATAAAAATGGCCAAATTTAGACGACTTAAGTGGTCAGCGGCGTCTCATCCACGCGAACAATTTGCGACTAAAGTGGTCATTGGCGTCCAAAGGGTTAATGAAACAATATTTGACATGACTGAAAAGTCCCTGAATGTCCCTGATAGGAATATGTAACGAGCACATTAAAATGTAAAATAGGTAGGTAATTGTATTATAGAAATAATTTATTGTGTATTCTAGAGTAATTTGAAATGTAAATATTAAAATTGAATATTATAATTCAATGTAAGAATAAACAAAAATAAGAATATTAAATGTATTTTGGTATTTAATAAAAACTGCAGTTTGAAATGAATATGTTTAATAAATGATATATATTTTTAATATAGGGAGTACAAAAAATAAATAGAATCTTAGCGTAGCTTCATAATATGTCAAATTATAAAATAGAATCGAATAAATATTGGAATTTAGCTTTAACACTTTTTCTTAACTAGCAACACAAATGCAATAATTTCATTTCTTTATAGAATTTAAGATCAACGTGTAGTTGTGTACTAGAAAGGGAGCTTCTTATTTCTCTGCTGGAGCCAGAGAAAAGGAATACTATCCCAATTGAAGTGATTATATTCTAGAATAATCGAGAAGGTAAGCTTAGAGTAGAAACCAAATTTTTCAAACTGGCAACATTTACTGAAAATCTTTTTCATGGATTTTTATCCTGGTAGAAACCATTTTTATTCAGATAGGTACTTAATTTCATTGATATTTTTGCTGTTGGTAACACAACATGCCAAAAAAGTAGGTTTCCAGTCTAAGCTTAATTTAAAAAACTGCAGCTGAATGCTAAGCGATTTAGCGAAAAACTTGCATTTTAAAGTTATACCAGAAGGTAAAGAATACTACCAAGATGGTAGAATTTCGAAAGAGGTTACTTCAATCAAATAGAAGGACCGAACTTCCGAACTAACCGCTCGAATTTCAAAATGCATCGACATCTCAGTCATTAATTTAAATGGAATATTCTGAATACTTCAAAAGCGAGGCTTCAAAAGGCGCGTGCTAAACACGACTATACTGTGTTATGTACTGTGTTTGCATCGACATATTAAACTATAGAAGGTATCGACAAAATCAAAATTTCGCATGCGACAGAAACGAAAGAGTTCTATCAATAGTTGTACCTAGATGGCGTCATCAAATGGATATAACTTCTATAGTTCACTATTTCGATGGCAATGGATAACTTTACATGCAAGCGCAATTGTTAATAGTTTTTTAATATAATGCGCAATAAAGACGACAATAGTGGTCTTCTTTCGCGCACGATTAATCAAACTAACCTTAGCACGCTGTCATCTGTGATGTAGCACACACGAACATTTTTTTAACGCGTGATTGCTCGTTTCTAATCCCGCGCGATTGCCAGCACGATTGCGCTTGCTTATAAAGTGTGGAATAAAAAGGCAGAGGCTGAAAGCTAGCGAGTTTTAATGCGAGTGCTTAGTTCTGGAAGAGCGTGCGCGTGAAGTCGATATAGTCGAGCGCGTTGGGGATCGGCCGTTCCGTCTTCTGGTCGGAGTAGGGTTTCATGCGCGCCACGCAGTAGTCCGCCATCTCCTTTGTTAGGTTCTGTAATGAAGTGACATGTTAGGTTTTTGTTTCTGTTACGATTACTGACGGTGGCTTGTGATACGACTAAGAGACTGAGAGAGAAAAATAAGTAAGTAAATGTTAAACTCAAAGGTCACATTTCAAGTCAATCGAAAGTTTTATCAAATCCCATCCAAGATCGCGGCGGGAAGAATTGTATATCTTAATAGTTTCCCGAACCTAAGACATGTCAGTACAAGAAAAGAGGAGATCACTTTATCCACAGCATCGAAGGCTAAATTAATGAGACATTTGCACATTTTAACACAAGAATTGAATGCTGACTTTACAAACATACAGAATCAGTCACGCCTCTTTCCCACTCGGGTAGGCAGAGACTACTTTCGTCCACTTACTATTATCCAAACACTTCTTTCGCTTATTTCTTTTCCCACACTCATAGAAAACACTATTTTCTATAAAAACCATAACACTTACAGCATAAAGCTCATCCTTAGTAACATAGGCGCGGTCCTGGTGCGCGGTGATGGCTCGGAACGCGTTCTCGATCTCCTCAGACGAGTGCACGTTCTCCGTCTCCTTGCTGATCATGAACGCCATGTATTCTTGCAGGGACACCTGCCCGTCGCGGTTCGGGTCTACTACATCTGTGGGAGGGGGGGGGGGGGTTATATGTTAATGGAAGTGGCTAGGAAGTTACTTCGAATTGTTTTAATTTTAAATTTTAATGCGCAGTTTGTAATTTCATCGGATTACTAGACATTTTACCACACACACATCTGTCACGTCTCTCCCTCATGGGGGTAGGCAGACCACTTCCCTCCACTTCTTTCGCTTCAACCAGATTTATGAGTCTCCTCATACATGCAAAACGGTTCAGTGTACTTTTAAAATTATTGAAGTACCTAATCTTTCTCAAACCTACAAAATCTATTTGACTGTATTGCGATTCAAATCGTTTTGCTCAAATAATAAAACATACACCATTCGGTTAGACGCGCGCCTAAGCGCAACACCAACAGACATTTAAGTTTCCGACAATTTTATAGATTATTTTCATAATGAACACATCGTAATATTTAATCGTCCGCCATCTTTCTTTTTTTTGTTCGTTCCCCTCATTCACTCATTTCATTTACTCACTCATCTTTTTCACTCTTCATACTTACTGAGTATAGCCTCAAACTCGGGATCAGGCTGTCCCTCTTCCACCATAGGCAGGTCGTAGCCGAGCGCCCGCAAACACGACTTGAACTCGTGGTGGTTGAGACGTCCCGAGCGATCCTTGTCGAAGTGCTTGAACATCATTGAGAACTCCTTCAGGGCGTCTTCGCTTACACCTGTGGCACACAAAAACAAGTATAAGTTAGAGTAATATAAACCCCAGCAAAAAAAAGTATTAAATAAGTAGTTAGTGTAATCTGTATTGAACTCTACTGTCTTCTTTAAACTGCTCCTACTCCAAAGGTTCTCTGGAAGAGATCACTCTCAGTGATAAGGCCACCTTTACGCGCAATGTAATAGTTCTAAGCAATGCCTGTATCTCTTTGTGTGCAATAAAGTATTTCTGTCCTAAGAAATAACCGTGCTACGCTCATTATTGGACACACAATTTAAAGACAATCACATAACATGCAAACCTGAAACAGATATTTAAACTGATATGCATCTGTTTAGCTGGGATTCAAACCCAATACCCTCTGAGTTACAGTGTTTTGCACCAACTAAATCATCAAAAGTAGGCATAATGTGTAAATTACTTAATTTAAAACACATTGATTTAAACCTGTAGGATATAAACGAACATGGTAGAACATTTTAGGTAGGTACTCATTTTTTGTGTATTGTTCATATGTTCGAAATACCTGAATAGTTTTGAATTTATATTAGGTCGTCTACACTTAAATTAGCTACATTTGAAAGGCAAATTGTAATGATTAATTACAATTTGTGGACTTGTGCACAAATGGCACTAAATTCTAATAACATGTATGGAATTTTAGTCGATAAATAAATGAAATCGAATACGCTGCTGTACATTTTTGACTGTCACTTTCAATTGTTGCCCAGTGGATACAAGGCTTTAATTATTTATTTATTTTTTGGAGAACCAAAAGCTGCCAGCGCTACATATAGTTTCACATATTTTTACTGCCAGACATGCTTCGCAAATAAGATGCAAAAAACAAGATGAACGACGCTTTCGTTTTTTTTAAAACGATATGAAACACTAGCTTCCGCTCGCAGCTTCTACGCGCTAAGAAGTATTTTTATTAATTAGGTAGTTACAGTTTTTGCGGCTTTTAACTTTCGCCCCCTATTTTATCCCCTTGGGGGTAGAAATAATCAAAATCTTTTTTTTTAGCGGCTGCCTATGTCGTAACATCTACCTGCATGCCAAATTTCAGCCCGATCCGTCCAGTGTTTTGGCTGTGCGTTAATAGATATCAGTCAGACAGTTGGTCACCTCTGCGAAATTTCGATTTTTCTTACAGAAAAAATAATGATTCCAAGTGTACTCACCAGAATGGTTCCTGGCCTGGATCTGCTGCTCCAAGTTGTGCTGCATGCGCATGGAGAGCTGGTCGAGCTGGTCCCACTGCTGGGCTAAGCCCACGGTGCTGTGCTCCGTGTACCGGTTGTCCAGGATCAAATGCTCTTCGAGGGCGGCGCCTGTAAAGCAATCAATGTTAGTTTATAGGTCTAAACAGCTTTTCTTAAAACAAAGAAAGATAAAGAATTATTAAAAATAGTATATGAAACACGTTAATTTTTTAAAAGGTAGGAATCTACCTAATCTTGCGAATGCAAGGTGCAGTTTTTTCGCAGAGAAGAATCTAGCAAGAAACTGTGTTGAGTTGCTCTTTTCAAATAAAGTATTAGCATTCTCATAAACGCATACTGACTATCCTGACTTCTTGCTTGCACTTCTCTCTCTCTGTAGGGTCTTTTATTTTAGAATTTCTTTTAGAAGTATGCGGTGCCTTATGTATTACTCTTTTTTTCTGTTTCTGTGTACTATCTTACAATAAACTATTTAGAAAACCACATCTACATCCACATACCCAATTCCTCAAGCCGCCTCAAATCAGCTCTCCTGGCTCGTACTTCGCCAGCGCGTTGACGGAGCGTGGCGAGCTGCTGCTCCAGCGATCCGGTGCCCTCCATCATTGAGGTGCTGGAAAGGGGGGGGGGCTCGTTAGATATATGGTAAGAGGGGGTGAAGAAATGAGTACTATTAAAAGTAAACTTTATCTTATCTTATTAAAGTTTAGAATGCCCGCGAAACAAAAAAGGGTTTCTTTCACGGTAAACAATAAAAAAATTGCATCAAAATTAAAAGACGCGCGCTGTGAAATCAGCACACGTAGGTAAAACTATAATGTCAGATAGCTAAAATTTATTTTTAATTGTTATCCTCTCTCTTCATCACAAATAGTTTAATTTTACATTTTAATTGTTTTACAATTTCGTGTCCAACAAAAAACATCTAAACTCCGTTTTGCAAGATTTAAAGTGAATTAGTCATTGAAATTTAGTAACACCAACATCAAAAGTTAGGTAAATCATTCTTCATTATGTTTCAGAAATTTTGAAGCTATAACGTGAACATCGAAAACTTAGACCCCCTTATAACAAACGAGTTTTATTTATAGTTCTAGTACTAACTCAGATAAATGACTTTTCGGCTATAGATACAACGTCAAAAATAACATTAGTCCTAGAACTATAAATAAAACTCGTTTTGTAATAAGGGGAGAGAGTGCATACAACAACTATTTGACTGTACTTTTTTAAAATTTGTGAATAAGTTACTTGCCAATTAAAAGCGTTATTTACCCTTTTACACTAGGTATCCTTTTTTCGATAATACAGGCCGACAATTATTATAAAAGGTTTGGGGACGCCAGATTGAAGTAAGTAGCGTGGATAGACAATGACTTGCTAGAAAGTGATTGGTCCCACCTACGTAAAGCATTTTGACTATCCAGATATTATGACTAGAAATAAAGTGCTTCTAATCATATTATATCTATAGAGCAGAATTGTATAATGCATTGCGTGTTAATAGTCTGTTGATAGCTTAAAATACGCAATCTTGCCGTTTTAATCTCTTTTTGTAACAAACAAATGACTAAGATCATTACAACTTTACAACTACATTACATTTGAGTAATTTCCTAGAAGTTTCATAGTGTCTACCAACGCTTACAAACTCATTCTTTAGTATAAAATTAGTACATAAACACGCGCCATTCAAATACGTTACCCATCCCAGCCTAGCAGCCGATACCTGTACACGAATCCAACTTAATATTCCAATTCGAATAATTAAATTCCGATTATTTAAATACAAACTCATTGAAGTGTAAAAATTCTTTTTTTTTCTCCAATTTGTGACGTTAATTGACGTGATTTTGTATGCAAATGGAATAATTTGGAATTTTTGTGTGCTTGTATTTTTGTCGTTCCTGTTAAGGGGAATAGCTTCACTTTGTATTTAAACCTGTTGACTTATAAACTAATAGAGACTTCTTGTTTATTCGTACGCATTAATCGTCATATCTTGAAAAAAAATGACAATGTTTGTGCCGAAGGATGGATGTTTGTTCTTTCACGCAAAAACTACTGAACAGATTTTGATAAAACTTGGAAATATTGTAACTTATACATGAGAATAACACATAGGCTATCTATATTATTTTGAGATATCATGAAAAGACCTCGCGGCCGACCACGGAAAAGGTGGCGAGATGGACTGGACACCTTCACTGGGCAGAGGCGGCTCAGGATAGAAAATCGTGGAGAAGGAGAGAGGCCTTTGCCCAGCAGTGGGACACTAGATAAGGCTAGATAAGATAAGATATAAGATCATGATTTATTACTAAGATATCACGATAAATGCGTACGAAATCGCGGGCATCCTCTAGTATAATATAATGTTGAATGTACATACCGTGTCTCAGTGAGCCACTGGTGGAACGCGTTGGCGTGTTTGGCGAACTCCTTGCGCAGTTTGTCGTTCTCCTCTTGACGCTGAGCTTCCTTCGTCAGTTCTACGTCGCGCTCGGCTATACATATACAATAGGATATTAGATTTCTGTTGTGACGGAAAGTATTTTCTCTAGAAGGATCTAATAGATCTGGCGTTAAATTCAGAGAGTATTTAAAAAAAGTTTACATATAAAGAAGAAAGCACAAGGATTTGAAACTATTGTATGTGTAAGAACAGACAAAACAAGCAAATATTGAATATACACTCGGCTTCAAAAAAATCGCACCTTTTAAGAAATCTATTTTAAATATCTTTCAATCATATTTGTATTATGAAATATTGGTAATGTTCGGTATCATTTGAAAGGTAAGGAAACAGAGAATGCAAAAACAATAATTCATTCAATGTTTTTTATTGGAACTGAGAAAAATTTACAAAACAATAAAAATCCTTAAAAAAACCCTAATGAAATCTGATAATTTTTTCAAAACAAAGTTGCTTAAAACTAACCTAAAACCTAGTGTTACCCCCCCTAGCCCTAATGACGTCTTCCATGCGCTCCCTCATGGATCGCACCAACTTTAGGACCTCTTCTTGAGGGATTCTGTCCCATTCCTCAATAACGGCGTCTTGGAGCTCCTGAAGCGTCGCGGGAGCGGGATCACGGGATCTAACCTTGCGTTTCAGCTGGTCCCAGAGGTGCTCTATCGGGTTCAGATCTGGACTTCTCGCTGGCCAATGCATGACAGGGATCCCAACCTCTTGAAGGTAGCCCTGCACAATTCCAGCAGTGTGCGCGCGAGCGTTATCGTGCATTAATGTCAACCCGTCGCCAATAAATCCAGCATAGGGGACCACATGTTCTTCCAGGATCTCTGTGATGTACCGGTGAGCAGTCATCGACCCTTGCCCGCGAGCACCGCCGGTCCGAGAGACGCAAGAAAGTTCAGTTTTGCCGTCGGCAGATATGCCGCCCCAGAACATGCAGGAACCGCCCCCGTATTCTACCGTCTCTTGGATGCAGGCTTGGGCAAAACGTTCCCATTGTCTTCTGTATACTCTTTTGCGTCTATCGTTGCAGAAAAGGCACACTCTCGTTTCGTCAGAGAAGAGAACAGCTCTCCATTGGTCCAGGTTCCAATTGACGTGGGCGCGAGCAAATTGCAGGCGTGCTCGCCGATGCGCTGCGGTTAATTTTGGACCCGTGGCAGGTCTTCTAGCCACAATATTTCTCTCCTTTAGTCTTCTTCTAACTGTAGAGACACTCACGGCCCTTCTACGTACTGCTTGAAGCTGCTGTTGCAACTCAACAGCATTAGAGAACCGATTTCTCAAAGACTTCGATACGACGAATCGGTCATCTCTCGCAGAAGTGCAGCGATTTCTACCAGACCCACGCCTTCGGACAAAGCCACCGATCTGCAGGAACCGCTGGTACACTCTTCGAACAGAAAAGCGACTCAAGTGCAATTGCCGAGCAACATCACACTGACGTAGTCCTGATTGCAGTAGTGCGATAACTTGGGCGGCTTCAGCAGCAGTAGTGTCCATCTTCAAGGACGTTTTTCTGATGAAAGATATTCTTCTGTGTCTTCTTCGACTGTTGGTAGCAAATTTATCCCCCAATAAGCTGTATCGACCCCTTTATACCCCAAAAACAAAACAATACAAACAAAATTTGAAGAGGAGAATCAGTTCCATTGTCATTCACAGTGACTTAAAGTGTTTAAGCTTTTTCTTTAATCAAATGAAATGGATATTTTTTTAAAGAGTTTTTATAGGGCTCTCAAATGATACCAATATTGCTACGAATAACTGCTTGTCTTAAGGATTAACAGTGCATAAAGCCTATTTTTACGGACGTGCGATTTTTTTGAAGCCGAGTGTATTTTCGTTTGTAGAAGTATGTAAGATGAATAGTTTGCGTTAAGGGGGGTCTCCACCAAGCGTACGCGCTTGCGCAGCAGTCTCGCGAGCCAAATGGTCGTTGTGTGTAGGTAGACATACCTCAGGACCGCCATTAATTTTTGGGGCTCGCGAAGCTGCCGCTCTAGCCCGAATACTTGGTGAAGACAAAAATAACATAATTTTCCTAAAACGAAGGTACCATACCCCATTCAAAAAACCCTTCATAAACTCACCAATAATCTTCCTCAAGTTCCTCCAAGTCTCTTCCAAAGCCTCCATAGTGAACCAAGTGTACGGATTAGCTCCGACATTGAACGACTTGATCTGCTCATCCAACGCCGCCAGCGCTTCGAAGTCACTCTGCGCAGACGACAAGGACGCTTGGAATTGCGCGTGCGCATCGCGTAGAGCGCGGATCTCCTCGATCGAGTTGCATCGGACAGGGTCTGTTAGGTCTTCCTCTGCATTTTCGAACCAAGAGTTGAATGCTGATGCCTGTGGGAAAAAGACAATCATATTAATACTGTAGGTTCTACAAATGATTGTTTGGTAGAGCATTTAATTTAGTACTTCTTATTTATTGTAAAGGGGCAGTTCAATTCGATACATGAGTATTAGTAACCTTGTAAGTATGGGTACATTTGCATGAGGGCTTATACCTAAACATTAGTCCTACACTACACTACACTACATATTATACTAATCTGTCGTAAACTAGCAATAAAAGCATGGACTTTTGTGATTACATATCGTAAAATAAGAGCACGTACTATGAACGTGCGCTTGGTTGATTTTAATCAGACCCACCTTTATCGCCGATTTCTACCTAGCTTGTACTATCATACCGAACAAAAGTGTTATTTTACTAGATCGACATTACAGTACTATAGAAATCATTACAAAGCAACAAATCGACAACAACAAACAACAACAAAAATTATGATATTGAATAAAAAAAATGAATAATCTTTAGACACCGTACGCTCCAATCACGTAGCTTTAATTAATCATACCTTCTTAGCGAAGGTGAGGTAAAGCTCCTCGATCTGTCGGAACTGGTCCTGCAGCTGCAGCAGCCTCTGCTTCCTGGCGGCGGAGTCAGCCAGCAGCCGCTGCCAGCGCGCGATCACGTCGCCGTGCCGCTTCACGATGGCGGGCGTTTGGTCGTGGTTGGCGGCCACTAGCTGCTCCTTTAGAGCTGTGATGTTTTGAATGCCCTCGTGTTCAAAGGCGGCTAGGCCTGTGGGAATAGAACGACGTAAAATATTTGTATGCTAACCTTCTGGCAATACTAAGATTAAAGATAACAGAAAAATACTCCGATAAGTAAGATATTATAGAATAAATAATTTTAATTAAATCCATCGCTAAAAGGCAAGTCTGTTGTAAAATGTATATAAATGCCGTGGCGACACAATGCAAGTTGATTCATGAGTGAATAGTGTTTACACACTAAAGCCCGATCTATTTTAGAACAAATGAAGGCCGCCATAACATCCGAGTGTATATGGATTTGAAAGTTTTGTAAGTGTTCATTGTGTGTGTGTGTGTTCGATCTGAAATATCTTGTAGATCCACTAACCAGCATCAAAGGTATCCTGCTTGGTGAGCAAGGTCTGCACAGTGGAGAGGTCACGTCCGAACTCGTCGGAGCGCACGTGGGTTTCTTTGTCCGCGATCCATGACTCAACTACGTCCGCCTTCCATAACAACTGCAGGTACGCTGAGTTGTCTACTAGCGCTGCCTTACGACGGGCGGCTAGGCCGGTTAGTTTCTCAAGTTTAGCCTGTAGGAAGGGAGGGTTTGTTATAATAGGTAATTCAAAGCTTAATGATGCATTCGGATAGTGTTTTTGGTGAAGCAAAACCTTAATTTTTAAGGTACTTCTAATAAGTCAATGTTTGTGTCGGTAGATGCTTCACGCAAAACCACTGCATTAATTTAAAAGAAACTTTGCAATACTTTAGCTTGCACATAAAATTCACAAATAGGCTTTATTAGTTTGAGACACAGTGGCAATGTGGATGCAATAAAAGTCAAAAAAGTTACAAGTTGCATTAAATTTCCGAAAAGGATCTAGAGAAACGGACACTGCCCTATATACCTATATGTCATTGTCACACATTTGCCAAGATCGAAGTGCGAGCCACATACCTGCAACGCCCGAATCCTATGCGCAAGCGCATCAGCGTGCAGATTCCCTTCAGCGAGCAGCTGCTCGCCCTGCTTGGCGAGGTCGCGCACGCGCTCCCCGCGCGCCGCCAGCTCGGCCTCCAGCGCCTCGTGCTTCTTCAGCAGACCCTGCACCGCCGCCATACTGTCGCCGCATTCGCCTACCACAACGAGTTGTTGCTTTTCGCTGTATGGAAGGAACATTTTATTAAAAATACGTTTTAAAAAGAAAGACAACAGACACAGTCGACAAAGTAGGCTCGTCCCCCTGTAGTGGGGACGTAAAATAGCTGATGATGAAAAATAAAGAAAGAAAAATCGGTTATTTTTACTATTGCGACAAAACAACTGCTGTTTAAACATTTAAAAGTAATTTTACACGACAATTCTATCAAGAGCCAATTTATCAAAAATCTTTAACAGAATCAAAGTAAATAATAGTTAAAATATAATCATAGCTAAGTCAAAAGTTCACCCCAAATCGCACCTGATGAAAAACTGGTACAAAACCTTCAAAATCATCACAAACCCACCTGATCCAAGCTTCCTCTTCATCGACCTTGGCGAGGAACTGCTGGTATGCCAACGACTGCTGCAGCTTTGCGCCTCTCTCTCCAGCGAGGGCTTGCAGCTCAGACCAGGCTAGTGCCAACGCCTTTAATCTATAATAAAGAATTGATTTAAAAGGTGTAGTAATTAAAATATACACACATACATTCATATCTGTCACGCCTCTTTCCCAACAGGGTAGGCAGAGACCACCTCCCTCCACTTGCTACGATCCAAACACACCTCTTCCACTTCACCCACGTTATATGCTCGTCGGTTTTTAAAATCAAAACGTCCTTATTACACAATCTTATTTTAACTCACACACGATTTTCCTCAATCGATATCAACTTACGCGGTTAGCATTCTATTTTTTATAATTATGATACGCTAGTTCGAAAAATTTTTCGCTCTCTCTCGCTAAGAGTGAGCGAGATTTTCGAACTAGCTCACTTCTATACTTTTGCACTAACAATAAGTCGAAATAACCTAGTTCAAAATTCAGTTACCGAGTCAGATATTCTTTTTACTACTTATCAGGAGTGAAAACTCTTACCCCCTTATTACAAAACGAGTTTTATACATAGTAGAGGTAGAATAAACTCAGATAAATGCGTTTCGGCTATAGAAAAAATGATAAAAACGACATAAGTAAATAAATATACACGCGAAAACCTACCTCTGTTCAATCTCAGGCACGCCAAGATTGGAGACGTCCATGAGTTTCTCTCCCGCCTCCTGCACAGCTTGTATGGCCGGCTCGTGGCTGCCGAGCTCGGCTTCCAGTCGCTTATGTTTCTTGAGCAGGTTCTGTACGCCGGTTAGATCGCGTCCGTAGTCGTCTGACGCCACGAGGAGTTTCTTTTCTCTGTGGGGTAGTATGGGTTTGTAGTTTTCTTGAATAAAGAATAAATCTTATGTGTGTGAACTTAAATTCGTTTTTTAACCACCGACGCCAAAAGAGGGGTGTTATAAGTTTGACCCCTCTGTCTGTCTTTATTACTACTGTAGCTTCTAAACGCGTGGACGGATTTGGATACGGTTTTTTTTTGTTTATTTCTTTCATCGATATTCACGGCTTAAGTAATTGTGCGAACCTCGTGTACGTGATAGTTAAGACAACCCATTGAGAGTGAAGATATTCCTGCAACGACATGATTCCCCTGCATCAGCAATCACGTAGTCTATGATGTCCGCATATATCATCGCGTGGCTAGCTTCTTAGAGCCCGTTTTACCAGATAAAATTTAACTTACAGATAAACCTATGTCTGTTTCATAAAACATGACGTTTTAGACAGAGACAGGTATAAAATATCTGACAGATTTTTATCTGTACATGGTAAAACAGGCCCTTAGTATAGCAGCGTAGGTTCGAGTCACTACTATTTTCCAGTTATCTACTCAATCTAGTCCTATATACTAACTTGATCCAAGACTCCTCATCAGCGATGTCCCTAAAGAACTGATGCAGCGTGTTGGCCTCGTTGAGCCGCGCGCGTCGATGCGCGGCGAGGTTGCGCACGCGCTCGAACCGCTCGTTGATGGCGGCGCGACGGGAGCCGATGCCCGCGCTGTCGAACTGACCGCTCGATACTAAAGCGTCGGCTTGCGCGTTCATGTCTGGGAGAAAACAAAAGTTAAATGATTAGTAGTGTCATTTATTTTTTGGAAAACCAACAGCTGCAAAAACTATCAAACAACTCAATACATACAAGACAGTAAATTACAGGTTCTCATAGATTTTTGAAATCATCTGAAACACGTAATTGTTTTTAAGGCCTGATTATTTATTATACGCTAGATTCACAAGGGTGCAGTTTTCCCCAGAAAAGAATCTAAAGGTAGCCAAGGTACATCCAAGGTAGCTACTCATAGGTAACTTATGAGAATTGTACTCATATTTTAGTGTTTATACAGACCATCTAAAAACTAGAACTAAGTAACATACCCTTAATCCTGTCCTCATGAGCCTGGATGTCAGCTTCGACGAGCTGGTGCTTCTTCATCAGGTTCTGGACCGAAGCTAGGTCCTTGCCAGAGTCTTCCGATGTCAACAGGCTTTCAACCTAAGGATTTTTATGGTGTATTTAGTTTGGGGAAAATATGGCAGAGGTACATTATGTGACCAATATAGGGCTATAACGTTAACAAAGTCGTAATTATGCCGCAAACCACCACGCTGGCGGATTTCACATGCACCTTCGAATTTCTTCTCTAGTGTCTGCAGGTTTCCTCACGATGTTTTCAATTAAAAAAAAACGAAAAAAAAAACATTTCAGTACAGATCGAAACCGCATCTCCCAGATTTGAGGCGGGCGTTCTATTAACTAGGCTACCACTCACTTAAAAAATATGTGGCATCATCAAAATATAAGTACTCTAAAATGAATTCTCACCTCTCCAAGCCAGAAGTCAAGATCCTTAACGGCTGCGATATACGTCCTCTGTTTGTTGGCCTCCTTCAACTTGAGCGACTTCTCAGTTGTCTTCTGAGTCAGGAACTCCCATTGGTCGGCGATGGAGGCTAAGCGAGCCTGTTTAAAGAACAATGTATTTGAGTGGAGTTTAAATTAACGCCTGTTCTTTTGTATTTAGTCGGGTTATATAGTTATGAAGCGGTAGCAGTTTTCATAGACATTTCATATGAGTTTAATCCACGGGCGAAAAAGGAAGTGGACTAAGCCCCATGAATCGGCGCTTACGTCACGAAGTGGGCGGGGCTTTATGGGCATAACCCTAATGACTTTCAAAGGAAACAGTTCTCAACGCCATTTTAAAATCAAATTTCACATCCATTGACGTGTTACCCCTATCACCCTAGTGGTAAACAGTGTTAGCTAACTGCAATCAAACGTGACAAGTAGTTCCGCTTTTCGCCACTAGATGGCAAAAGATAAAAAGATAAACGCCGCGCGATGTCACAATCAATCTGTACGCATATGTTTATAGTGCCAAGTCCTCTTCCTTTTTACTCCACTGCGCCAGAAGGATGGTTATGTTTTTCGTCCGTGGCGTAATCCTGCCGGCTTCCCCCCCTTACCTGCACAGCATCCTCACTGCCGCTGCACTGTCCTCGCTGCACGAGGTTCCCTCCCATCGCCAATACGGATTGGATGCGCTCAGCGTTGGCCGCCAACTCCGCCTCGAAAGCTTGGTGCTTTTGGTGCTTTGACTGTCAATAAAGTACATAGTTTAATTTTGTTAACCTACAACAAATTGCAAAGAAATAAATACCGTCAACGATCTGTCAAATGCTCTGGGCCATTTAAAGTAGTGCGGGAATAGTGTACTTGCGTGGCATAAAACAAGTTTTCTTTAAAGAGCTAAGTTTTTTTATGAAATACAATACTTTAAAGAACTTACTAAGAAAATCTAGTTTATCTTAACACTATATTGATTTATCTACTGCCTATTGTCTACTAAGTTTAATAGGGTACTCGAATCAAGAAGTCCAGACGCAAAGTATTTAGCATTAAAAAAATAACGTAGTAATGAGTTGTAAATTACCTGTATGTTAGCAGGATCCTTGTAGCTCTCTTCAGTAGCGAGCTGTAGTTTCTCCGCGATCCAGTTCTCCATCTCGTCGGCGTCGCGAGAGAATTGCTGCAGGGTTTGCTCGTCACCCAATCTGTGGGAAAGCAAGTAATGCATATTGATGTATTGTATAGGTGTAAGTTTTTTTTTTTTTTTTTTTATTTCAACTTCAAGTGTAAATTTTAATTTACCTACGAATAAAGACATTTTGAATTTGAATTTAGGTAACTTGCGATAAGTACACGCGTGTTAAGTTATTAGAAACATACTGTTAATGAACTGCTAAAATTCTATTCTGTCAGTGCTAAAAGCTATTCATCTTCCTTCTTTTATTTTGGTAACATGATAAAAGTTTAAAAATGGAGTATTCTCCAAATTTATAACTTATGATTCTATTGAGTCACAAGTTACAAATTTGGTTTCTTCATCATGCTGAAACGTCGCAAATACAAGTACTTGAGGATGAATTAATTGAATTAATTGATTTAACTGGATTGAAATAGTAGTTAAAAGAGCGTCTATTATTTTCTAAGCCTATCCGCAGAAAAAAGGCATTTTAAGAAACCTTTCTAACACTACATACGATATAAAAAACTTTTAGAGCAACATTATTGACAAACCTAGATCTCTTTTCTATAAGCGCCTCCTTGAGATGCCTCCAGCGATCCAAGACCTGTTTGCGTTTCTTGTCGATAGGATCCGCCGCGTAGTGGTCGGACGCTATCAGCTGGTCGGCCAGGGTTTGCAGCTGAGCAATCTTCTCTTCCTGTTTACATAAAGAATTGATAAATTATTAAATATAAGAGACCATGTTGCACAAATAACAGGCACATTTAAAATAATAAAGAAATAATAGCGACATTTATCTCGATTTTAAATCCTATGTTGACAATTTTTTGTTTCGTTCGTATCCTTAACCTTGTAAGGACCATAGACGGCCACATAAAAGACTACATTTTTGTTTTATGGCCGTTCAGACATACTTTGGGTGTCTTAGAAAAAGACAATTGTGATTTAGCGTAATATAGCGTATAACATAACAGTTCATTACTAGACTGATTGCTGTTGTACAACTTTCAACTTTAATGCACAGAACACGCTAGGCGAGTCCATCCCCCACGCACTTTACGTACACCATGACTCGCAAACGTAACGTGACGTGTTTCTATTTCGGAAAGAGATTACCAAGATTGCAAAAGTTACTATGATACTCTCATGTTGCTAATATATCCGATCTTTTTATAAAACGTAACATATGAACAAACTCACATGAGCATTGATAGCTTTATCGAAGTCCTCGTGTTTCTTGATGAGCTGCTCGACGTTGTCGGTGCTTGGCTGGTCGGGCGTGTCGGACGGCTGTAGGAAGGCCTCGCGGGCTCCCATCCAACCTTCCGCCTGCTCGCAGTCGCGGTAGAACAGCTGCAGTTCCAGGTTCTGGTCGAGTTTCATGCGACGGGCTACCCATGCTCTGAGGGAATGGAGGTGGTAAGAGTGTTGTTTTGTTGTGTAACGTGATTCAAAGAAGCAAAAGATATATTGAAATTACAATTAATTGAATACTTCTTCTAAAAATGTAATGGCTTAACGATGAATTGTTGGCATGAGAAAGGCAAAGATAGCGATTACTCCACCGAAAAGAGCTTAGCATATGTGGATGAATAAATAAAATGAAACTGAAATTTCCGATTTCAGAAGGGTTTAAATTTACTTGTATCTATAACTACATGAAGTAAATCGATTTAGCTGCATTTACAGGGTTTTGAATAAAGGGTAATTGCATAAATAATACTCTTCAAAAACGGTGGTCTACTGCCAATTGCCCCTTGCTATAGGAATAGCATTCAAAATTACTCCAAAGCAGTATACAGGGTGTAACAGAAAGGGTATATAAAGCCGAAACATAGCGATAGTCCTCATGAAACTGAACAACTTTCCCCAAGGAACACGGGTCGTAACTCGAAAAAAAAATTTCTCCTCCCCATACAAAATGCCCGATCAGCTGATCGAGTAAGTATGGGCGATCCAAAAAAATTTTTCGAGTTACGACCCATGTTCCTTGGGGAAAGTTGTTCAGTTTCATGAGGACTATCGCTGTGTTTCGGCTTTATATACCCTTTCTGTTACACCCTGTATAAGTATACGCTCTCGATCCGCGATCAATGATTTTTCAGCCACTAATATGTGTTTTTTATTCTTTTTATTTTAATAACGCTATTTTGAACTGGGAATAAATGATAACTAGAACACTTACTTCTCAAGCTCCTGCCGAGCGTCACCCATGTTGTTCAACTTCTCCTGTATATCGACGCTGGCGTAATGGCCGCCTTGCAGCAGTTGTTGCCCAAACAGTTCCAGAGCTTGGAACGTGCCTGCGCGTGCGTCCATTTCCGTGCGGTGTTCCTGTTGTTAGATTTGTTTAGTTGGATGTTGGAGTTGGGTGGTGGCGTTGCAGACGGAAGAAAAGAATTTACTTTGGTTAATGATTTAATTTACTTTATAGACTATAATGTTAATGGAACAGTATTTCTTGTGTTCAGTTCATGTCTATAAAAAGTATGAATAAAGCTTCGTACTCACATACGGTATAACTCAATAGTTTTACTCGAAGTCGAGTAAAATCAACGTGTGGACCGCAAAACGCTGTGAGTTTTACTCGACTTCGAGTAATATGAGAACGGAGCTTAAGAGAATACTTTATTTGAAAAATATGACTATGTAAGAAAGTACTTTTATTTGATAAAGTTTTTTTATTTATAAGATTTTTTTATTGAATTACTTAAATGGATTAAAAAAGCTTTGTAAAACATTTTTTTAAAGAGGTTTTGGAACAATTTATAGTGTCCGAGTCGCCACCATAAAGTTTGAAGATTATTTTTTAATCCAACTTTTTTGAATCTACTATTTACTACTTGGATTTATAATAATTTGTATCAAATCTACGTGCATTACCGTTTCCCAGTGGATGTTCTAAACTATCGTGTACAATTTCAACAATATGTATCCATCATTTTAAGTTCGGAACTATTTAAATATTGATCGAAGTTTATATTAATATATTAATGGTTAAATAAGTAAATAAAATACACCGAACATACACAGATAAGAAAGAAAGAATAAATTATTTGAAAATAATAAAAATCTCACACACACGAAAACCACGAAAAGAGGAAAACTTATTTGAAAAACTCACACATAGAATATTAAAAATAATAAGATAGAATTTATTTTACAGTCGATAGAGAAAACACCAAAAATTTGAATATTTAAGAAAAGTGTTAAAGAGTAAATTTTGCATACTATTAATAATTTTCATCAAGAAATGTGAGTCGAAATATGTTTTGTTTTAATTTTCGTACGAAATGTCTGATGATCGACATTAGTACTTATGGAAAGATTAGGGAAAAATAAAACTTTTTTTTTTATTTCGACCCGTTTCTTGATTAAAGGGCAGTACATAGTATAGTTTAACGAGTATATTACGTCTTTTGTTTTTCTTCAGGGAATATTTAGTATATTGACCCGACGCGGTCTTAACTAAATCCTTAAATTCTGATAAAGTGTTATTTCATACGAATAAAATTAGACATTTTAAGCTTCGTACTCACGTCGGGTATTACTCGAAGTCGAGAAGGTACTCGATATTTTATTACTCGAATTCGATTAAAATTATCGAGTAATACCATATGTGAGTACGGAGCTTAAGAAGTATACAACCCCTTATAAGTTATATCGATCGAAGTCAAGAGCATCGAGTCAATATAATTTGCTAAAAACTTTTATATAAAGTAGAACGACGTGGTGAAAAATTCTAAAACATTAGCACCTAAGTAAAATACATTTTACTTGTGTATTTGTACTCGTGTATCTATTCCCATTTTACATCAAATAAATGAACATCTTACTTGAATTAAACCCTGATCTAACCCTTCTGTGTTTTAGTATCTAGTATCAAATCGTTTTAGTCAACATCTAAATATTACAAGTATCGAAACACATTGAGTGTGGTGTAAACAGATTTGGTACTTTTACACGACTGCTGGAGCCAGTGTCTTCAGATTCTCTCATAAATAACTATATATATTCCATCTATAACAAGTTTGAAACCTTATCTTTGAATAGAAGCAAATAATTATTTAAAAAATCAATTTTCCATGAGCTTTAACTAAAGAAATTAAATAGAAAATCTAAAAGGCACTTTGCTCCTACATATGTGTTCCGTAATGTAACTTAATATACTGATAGTAGGTACTGGCAAATATTATATTTTTATTTCTTTTAAAAGAAAAAAGTAAATCAATTTTTTATGTTACAATATAGAAGCTATTTGCAGAGAATATTTAGTTACTTAATGCTTCTATTATATAAAAAAAATGAGTACAAGAAAGACTTTGCAAAAGGGAATAAGCCCCTTCTTCCATTATGATATGCACAGGCGATTTAAGTATCCTGCTAGCTAAGCATACACTCCGTGACAAGACGTTGTCATGGGTTTGTCACGCTTACGTCTCTGTCCATAGTTTTAAATGTGATAAGGACAGCATGACGTGAGATAATTGTCGCGGCACGCATGCTAAGCCTCCTGCAAGTATAGAAGACTAGTCACCGCGAAGTATCTCACATTTGAATGCAGGCTCGCACACTACGATACCGGTATAATGTATGTAAGATACTTCGCGCCTTCGCGTTTTTTGCTGGCTTCTTCTCTGGGGAATCTGCCTTCCGAAGTCAGCGTAGCTTCAGTCAGTTATTTGCTTTTACTTTTGTTATATTTTTGTTTTTATTTTTTGTTTTATATTTCAGACGCATTCAAGTGTAATTTTGGGTTACCTATGAATAAATCTTTATTGAATTTGAATTAGTCTTCGCGACTTGAATGGCATGTGCATATCGTAATGGGAAAAGAAGCTATGCCCCATTAATTATTCAGCCTTAATTAAATTACAGAACACAATTTTAAGAAATAAACGTCGTGTAAAAGCACCTCAGTTAGCTTAAAGTCTGAGCACACATGCGTGCAATCTGACCTGCGGCATTATGCCGTACCGCGCGTCTATCTCCAACCGCTGGGTCTACAAATATCACCGGATTAACTTTGGGATAGCTTGTGCCTTATGTTTTTGCAGTAAGATCTAGTTTGGAGGCGTATTTAGATTTGAGCAGCATTCTGTTTATTTATTTACTTATCTATTGAAACGGCAGAGAGTGACTTCACCGACAAGAGCCTGGCTCTTAAATATATGAATGATTATCTATTGGAAAACTAAGAGCTACAGCATAATAGAAAATTATAAATTAACAAACGAGCCAATTACAGGTTTTAACTGGCACTATTATTGTTGTTTGATATTAAGTGACTTATAGTCTTTTTGTCTCTATGACTTGACAGTTATTTTAAGATAGAACTAAGATGAGCGGGGTTGAGTAGATTTTATTATTTTTACTACAAGGCTACAATTTACGCTTTCATAAAAAGATAATTATTTAATGTAAATTAACATAGACAAGCTAGACCAATTTTGTACTCCGTTGAACTAAATAAACAGATACCGCATCAAATCTAAATAGGCCATAATATAGGGATGTCTTAAAAATGAAAACAAGATGCTTGTTTCAATCAATGAAAATGACAACTATGTAAAACTTCGAAATGACAAAAAAACTCTAAGTGATAAAAAATGAGGGTAATATTAATCTATACGACTTTAATAAAATGTAAAAGAGAACTAAACTTTATTATAATGAAACTTTGCGAACATACCTGATGTCTTTCAAGCAAAGCTTCGGCGCCAGTGACGTCATTGGCTAGCTCGTCGGAGCTCACTAGCGCCATCATCGAGTTGATCCACGCCATCAGGTCGCGGTAGTCTGAGAGGAATCTAGGAAATGTGAAATATTTCATCATTTTATATTTAAGTCTCGATACAAAACCTCCGAACAGCGTCCATCATATACATACTCCGTCACGCCTCTCTCCCATCGGGGGAGGCCGAGACGACTTCGCTCCACTTCCTACGATCCAAATATACGTCTTTCGCTTCATCCACATTCATCAGTCGCCTCATACTTCACCACTCACATTACTTCACCAATCACGAAAACATAGGCTAGAAAGATACCTGTCATTTTACCAACCTAAAAAAATCTGCCGAATTGAAAACCACCTCTTTTTGATTGGATTGTTTCCTGTTTGAAGTCGGGTAAAAAAATTATGACTTCGCCAAAAAACTAGCAAAAGTCACAAAGTTGACAAATGCATTCCTACCTCTGCAAATCATAAGAATCCAACAGTTTCTCCTTCCTAGCGTTCGCACGCGCCTGCAACTGCTGCCAGGCTTCGTTGATCTCTCTTTGCTTGCTGTAAGTAGCGTCGGCGGAGTCTCCGTGAGTGGACATGAGGCGGTTGGCCGTGTCGTCTAGTTGACGGATCTTGTCGCCGAGGGCTGCTAGGTCGCGTTCTAAACCTTCGTGTTTTCCTGGTAAAAGGGATGATATTTTAACATGTTGTTGAGAGAAAGTCACGTTGTGCTATATAGGTTTATCATTATGTTAAGGTATTTTTTGTGCTTCTTACGGCAGCTTGGAATTATCTTGGAAAAATACATGATATCTAAAAATAATATAGCCTATGTGTTATTCCGACATGTATACTACAATATTTCCAAGTTTCATCAAAATCTGTTCAGTGGTTTTTCCGTGATGAAGTAACAAACATCCATCAACACAAACATTGACATTTTTAATATTATACTAGGCTGTCCATCAGTATACTCACTCTGCAAAGTCTGCACAGACCGCAGATCCTTGCCGAGGTCCTGCGTGGCGAGCGCGGCCTCCTTCTCGGCGATCCAGTCCTTGGTCTCGTCCACGTCGCGGTGGAACCGCTGCACCTCGTGCGCGGACCCTAGCTGGGCCGCGCGCTCGGCCGTCAGTTGTTGCAGCGACGTCCATTTCGAGTTCAGTTCCTGGAGGGATAAGGTCCATATTGGTTAATTGGATTAAGGGAAAAAGGCCCTTCCTTCGGAGTTTTTTATAGTCGTTTTTATTGATACAAACGCAAGTTGATTGTGAGCAAACGAAAGGTATCCGGCACATTTAAACATTTATGTTAGTCATGAATGCGTAAAAAAAAACGTAGTGTGAAAGATCCTAAGATCTTAGTGCTTGGCCGCTAAGAATATTAATAGCTGAGGTCGCTGAAAAACTTGCAAGAGTCGGAACCAATAATTGGAATTTTACTTATATATTCCCTATAATTCTCTGTTTAGTCCTGAGGTTCTACGCCACAGTACTAAACAAAATCCAGGGCATTGGAATGATCAGATCGCACAGTTAGCGAGCGATCATCGTTTCATACGTTCGTACAAATGACTGACAAAACGGAATATGAGTACCTGTATTTCGCAGTCTAAAGTATGTAAAGGTGTAACTTATTACCTATTTGGAATAAATATTTTTGATTCTATTATTTTCTAATAACACCCACCTGCATCTGCGTCTTAATCTTCAAAGCCGCCTCAGTCTGCCCCACAGTCATAAGCTGTACGGCGATCTCATTCATCTCAGCTAAACGCACTTCGTTCGCGCGCAGGTCGTTCTGGAAGTCGTCGAACTTCTTCTGCATCACCTCCACTTGCTCCAGGTCCTCGCCCACGTCTTGCACTTGCGCGTGCATTTCCTGGAGAGAAAGAATGGGGATTAGATGGAGAAAAAATATAAATCGCATCGAATGAAGCTGTTCACATAGTTGTGATCGAACTTCACTTAGGGCCGGCGCACACTTTGCTTATACTCTATGTTATTCAAATATAGCGTTAATTTGCTCTTTGGTACTTCCCTTTTTAAAGTCATCAGCAGCGAAGTTACAATTTTTGGAACAATAGAATATGAAATAGTATGTTTGAATCGTAGCAAGTTTAGGGAACTATGGAAGTGGTCTCTGCCTACCCTCCTGGTGGGAAAGAGACCTGCCAAATATGTATATGTATATAACATTAGGTACCTATTTCAACTTTGGTGAATAAATTACTTTTATCGACACACAAGAAAGACTGGACACACCTACTACAAACAAAATATGCTAAATTACTATATACCTTGTCCTTAATCCAAGTGGCGAGTTCAGCCGCTTCCCGTACAAGTACGTACGCTTTGACAGTCTCGTTGAGCTTGTTCTGACGCTCGCGGGCCAGAGCCAGTAGGTTGTCATATTGGCCTTCGATCTGTTAGAATAAAGACATAGTGTAAATAAGTACCAAGATTGTATAGCAGATATTAGGCATTTTACTTTAACAGTTGCAAAATAGTATCACCCTAGTTTCTATTGTAATCAAAAAAAAGAAAAGAATGTAAAAGAATGGTATTTAAGAGTATACCTAGTTTAAGTTATTCTCAATTTATTGGGATAATAGTCTCTGCTGTTTTGTTTTATCTCCTTGAGCTGTCTATATGTCTTCTTACTAGACACGTTTCAAAATATTTATTTTGTTTATTTATAGTAATGTAAAATATTTGGCTAAGGAATTCCGAAGCATATATCACTATTGTTAAACTATCTAATGTTTCCAACAACAATAAATAGTTTCTAAACAAACAAAAGATGGCTTCGAAAATCGAACGCGTGAGGTTTTAAAAATTGAATACATTTTATACGCCTATCGCGTGACTATACTTTTGTGCAAAAACGCACTAGTATTAATTATTCGGTGACCTACTGCCATAAATTGACATAGAAACGCGATATCGACGCTGGTGCTAGTATTAAATCATCACGTTTTCCTATTTTACAGATGACATAGGTACTTAGCGTGTACGCGAAACAACTTATTTTACATCTGGGGGCACGGCCGTGCCCCCGCCAAGTCGAGCCCAAACAAAACGGCCGTACTATTATTATTTTACAAATACACTTAGATTTATAGTGAAATAATTTTGTATGTTTTTAGTAAAAAAGTTACGAATATAATCCGCGTCCTGCACATTTTATTATAATTTTTTTAGGCATTAAAATAGCATCAAACTGCATGTTACACTAGAACCGTGTTTCCCAAAGTGGGCGATAACGCCCTCTTGTGGGCTCTATAGGCGTAAGACCAAAAAAAAAAAAAAACGTTGGGTAGAGGCTTAGGAGTTATTTTTTAATTATTAGCCTATTTCATCCCACTGCTGGGCAAACACCTCTCTCATGCTTCTCCAAAGACTCCTGGCTGTTGCCCGCCAATCTTCCCTGAATGTGAAAAAAGGGAAGCGCTAAAAAATATTTATTCATAAAATGGGAAATTTGGGAACTTTTGCACTTGAATCACTGACCTGGTTCTGGCGAGCAGCGATAGAGCTGGAATCAGCGAGGTTCTGCTGCGAGGCGGAGAGCCCGGCGTCGATCTTCTTCACGTAGGCGGCTGGTACGAAGCCTTGGCGGTCGTTCACCTCTACCTTCCACCAGTCCTGTGGAGATGAGAGTGTGTTAATGGGACTGCATTGTCCTTACAACCAAGTTCTATTCTTTTGGAAGCTAAGAATTCTTGGGGAGAAAGACCTTACGCAGCGTTCTCAATGTATGGGTGTTAGGAACAATTATAATTTAATAGAAGTACTTTTCAAGAATGTTGCAATAAAATGGAAAAAGTAAATAATTAATTTAAACTTTCTTTAAACCCATTACATTATTCTATTTTTATTTTTTTCTCGGGAACAACAACAGCTTGTTATGTTAAAGTAGAAACCGTAATACGAACTTACTAACCAATTACAGTTTTTCTCTCTTAGTAATGATACGAAAAGTAAGATAGCTCCGTTTTCCAATCATATGGATACAGTCAGCCTATCTCGTCCCAATGTTGGGCACAGACCTTCCTTGCTCCAACCATAGGTATTTATAAATAATAATTTCGAGTGCTAATTTTTTAATCAAACTTCTCACTGATACTTCAAAATACATTCCATTCACGAACAAAAACTTACGTGACTAATCTTCCTTTTTTCCTTCCGCACAACGAACGCGCTTTTCACAAACAATACTACCAACCAACTTGTTACTATCATTTTATACACTAGTTAAGTATCACTTTATTATCACAGGTCGTTTACGATTTATAATATTCACTACATGTTATAAAGTTTTTATGCCACGTCGTGTCTTTCAGTGAGCATGGTGTATTCGATTATATTAATAGATATTAAGGTACATTATTTAATATTTCACTAGTTTTTTTGTGTGATTTCTGAAATGATACAATCGTGTGATTTAAGATTTTACCAGTCAATTGGAGTAAGATTACGATTATGAAACGTAACTGACACACTTTTGTTATTAAAATAAGATGAAAACGGCAAGATGTTTATTGAATAAATCTTTTCCACCGGAGTTTTAAGTGGTATGTCAAACTTACTTTTGCATATTTACATATTTACTTTTGCATATTTGCATATTTACATAGATAGATAGAAATACTTTATTGCACGCACAAGAGATAGCTAATTGTTTAGCTGTTAGTTACACTTTAGTATTTATTCTTCAAGCCTCAAAAACGGAATAATTTTCACGCGTTAAAATATCGGAAAAACACTAAACATTTCGAATAATTTTCACACACACTAAAAAATATATTTGTCTTCTCGTATCGATATTAAATCACAAATATTTAAAGTCACGTCGTCTTATTTCGTTCGCGTAATTCTCTCACTGAACATGCGAATACATCTCTCGAATACAATATTCTGTTACGTAAATATGCGGCTGGAACCAGATACAATAACAAATGACGACCGTTCGTCAGTCATTCATTGACTTGTTGATTTCGCTTTATCTATTGTCGGCGAGGAAATATTTTAATATTTCTTTGGTGATTCTGAAGGCGGTAGGCGGTTTCTTGAAGATTTTGCGTTGTTATAGATTGATATCATATTACTGTAACAAGTATTAACAATTTAATGTTTTTCCAAATACAGAAAAAAAATGGTTTTGGAGCGTCATTTTAAAAAATATGACTTAATTCCATTCGAAAATGACTAATAATAAGGTTTCTAACTTACAAAACATTGTTATTTTTTAACATATGATTAAATAAATGTTGTTTTACTAAATTCATTATAATTAATCGCGTATTCAACAAGGAGTAGCAATAGCAAGTGTGACTTAACCAATGTCGATTACGAATGAACTTCACCGGTTCCCAAATTACATGATAACGGTTTGCCCTTGACCAAACTACTCGTAGTTTGACAATTGGAAAATGGACTCACTTCTCACTAGGGTTACAGCGAGAGAGCTACGTCAAATACTAACATAATTATGCGCACGGGTGGCTTTATAACTATCTCTTAATTTGGAAGAGAGAAAGAAAGAGATGTACGCTCACAACGATGAGTGTAAATATTCACAAGAAAGTTCAATATTAAAAACAGCTGCACTTCTTTTTTTACCGTTCGCTTTCAACATTGTATTTACGCAATTTTATTTTTAAATGAATTGTTTATAAAAGATTTTTCATTTTAAAAATCAACATTTATTTAATTTTATTTGGCATATCATCAGCTATGTGACGTAGTAAGTATAAAGCTAATGATCGATCCACACCGATATATTTAATTCGAAATATAAAACGCGTATTAATTAAATAAAATCCACATGTAATAAAAACAGACAACTAACTTACGCAATTGCTATGTAACTACTGAGATAGTACGAGATAAGATATCAAATATAGTAATAGTAATTTGTAATTGTAACATATACAAGGTGACTTTAAATTAGTGAACGATAGAAAAGGATATGCATGTACTTATGATAACAAACAACTTTTACTATGGGACCAAGATCGAAAACATAAAAAATAAATTAGTCCCCCATACTATCAGCTGATGCATTTTGTATGGAAAGTTCAAATTTTTTTGAATGATTTGGACCTTGGTCCCATAGTAAAAGTTGTTTGTTATCACGAGTACATGCATATCCTTTTCTATCGTTCACTAATTTAAAGTCACGCTATATAAGTTGTTTAGTATGTGTGGTTTAAAATTGAGTGATAGAAGAGCAGTCAATCTAGCTCTGCAATGTATGGGGGAACCTAAATAAATTCACAACAAGCTGGAAATCACTTTGGGCACTTTTATGGTAATCTTACCGTTTATTGTGAAAAACTGATTTTTATGACGTTTGACCTTGAATAAAAAAAAATCCATACATCGGAATGATGGGGAACTTTTACATATTAATTATAATGACATTTTGAACAATATCTGTGATTTTCAGCCTGTTGTGAATTAATGTAGCACCAAAACGTTCCTTGACCGGGCTATAGGGTACGAAATAGTGTGATAATGGAACGATGTCGGGTGAAAGAGGATGTAGTGACAAGAATTGAGAAAGGGATGCTTAAGATGGTTTGGGCATGTAGAAATAATTAGCGAAAGAAGATTAACAAAAGAGATGTTGGGAGGGGAAGGCCAAGACGAACGTACCTCGATCAAATCGGGGACTTGCTCAAGAAAGGCCAAATCAAGAGTACCCTAAACCGACGGACATGTATGAGGCGACTGATGAGTTTGGATGAAGCGAAAGAGGAGTGTTTGGATCGTAGCAAGTGGAAGGAAGTGGTCTCTGCCTACCCCAATGAGAGAGGAAAATGAAAATGAAAAGTGTTTTATTCAAAAATAGGCAAAATTCATTACACTTTTTTGATGTCACTTTTTTAATCTAAAACTACTGCCGGTTCACTACCTGTATAGCCGAGAGGAAGAAGACGGCAAGAAACCTTTGGCACAGGGCCCTACGTTATGTGCAATATATCTTTTTTTATAATCGAGACTCTTATATACAATTACATGTTGACTTAACTTGGGCGTGATGGATATTATGTATGAATGTAAATGTTCTGCAGTATACGATCTTTCCCCATGGTTTTTATTTTAGGGAAAATAGCGTTCTTTAATTTCCGCCATAGAGTGAAACAACATTTTGTTTCTATCTTGTTGAACACGATTGTCCTAGTTCGCTCACCAATCTTTCAGTTTTCTAAGCCCCAAAGATTCTTCAAAAAATCCCTAGATTTAGGCGGGCGTTACTTGTACTTTAAAACGCGATGGTGTTGTGTTCACTTGGTCAATATACAAGGGGTTATTATACAAGGGGCATGTACTACTCCATACGACTAGGCCCATAACCTTCTTATGGATTTTTTTTGTACATTGTCTTCATAGAGGACGATAATTTAATTATAAACAGACTGTTCCCATGTATGCAATTCAAATATACAAGAGTCATACACACACATAATTAGGTTCAAAATTGTCTTTCCTGTTCCATATGATTAATGACATTGGAGCATCTAATCCTCAAAATGTTTTTTTTATGCAGGCCAAAACTACATCGGGCACAGATTATGCGGATATAAATTAAGTTCAGAAATTAGCATCCAATGTCCTTAACTTTCAGGAACAGGAGAGACATTTTTTGTTTTCTGTGTCTGTAAGACCCACAAGTTAAATTAAATTGATATAGCTTATTTTAACGTAATTTTTCTTCCATTAAGTCTTCATAGGTGGCGCGAAAACCAGATGAGGACGCGGTGTTGATGCCAGAAGTGGCCATTTTATTATCATCGTTGTCGTCACTTTCATAACCTTTTGAATCAGAATCATCATCCCCTACGTATAGTCTATAAGTCAACATACGTAACCGCGTGCGAAAGACTATTTCAAGAATGAAACGATAAATAGCCCTAGTACTTTCGAGCGTAAGTGTACCCATGCGCGAATACGTGATTTTAAATTGTTTCTAAAGTTCTTTTTACGTGGCGCGACCTATATCTCTTTCCATCCTGCTAAATGTTACTGGTCTATGTTTTAGTACTTCTATCAATTATAAAGATCTATCATAAATAGAAGAAAATGTTTTTTTTCTGTCGTATTTTAGATGTTCGTCGTAAATTCGTCGTGTCGTATCAAGTGCCCTATCATCCTTCCTCTTCTATTTTCTTTCCTCTTTTACGTCGTATCGTATCAGGAAGTCAAATTGTTGGCAGAAGAGAGGCAAAGGTGGCATTTACTCCACCGACAAGACCTTGGCTCTTAAATGTAATGATGATGATTTGGATTTTCAATTTCATAGTAGTTCCTTGTCTGGATTTTCGTCATAAAATGAAACAAAACTCTGTTTTATCTGTGTTCTCTTTCACCTTCTAAATGTAGTACATACCTTGTTGTTAGAGTTGAGCAGAGTGAGCACATCGCCTCTCTTCATGGACACCTCGCGCGGGGACTTCTCCGCGTAGTCGTACAGCGCCACGACGCACTCCTTGCCCGACACGTCCACTGCTGGGGATTCTTGTTGCTGTTGGGCATAATAAAACTGTTATATAAAGATCAAGTCGCGCTTTAGCTTTGGCGATTACATCTGATTTCTTGTCCTGGAGTGTCCACAGTCAGCTAGTTTTCACTCACTGCTTTTTTTTTTTGTTCGTTTGCAGTTTTTTGTTTAGTTTGCAGCGTTACGCGCGCTGACTATTTCAGACAGCGGCTGGCTCCCACCAACACCGGTGATTTCATTGATTTGAGTTTGCAGCTAACTCTTTCAGTTCGCCACAAATTAGCGGCTCACTCAGTCGGCCGCTAACAGTTTGCCTACTGGGGCCACGGCCTAAGCCCCTTCTCCTATTACGATATGCACAGGCGATTAAAGTATCCTGCAAGTCTCGAAGACTAGTCACCGCGAAGTATCTCACATACATTTGAATAGCACACTACGATATCAGTATATCAGTATAATGTACGTGAGATACTTCGCGGTGACTACTAGTCTTCGAGAGTTGAATCGAAAAAAAAAATAACCTATATGTTATTCTTAAATTACAATATTGGAAAGTTTCATTAAAATCTGTTTTGTGGTTTTTGCGTGAAAGAGTAACAAACATCCTCACACCCGTCCATCGACACAAACATTCACATTTATAACATTAGCAGGACCTGAGGTATTCCTGGGTATTCCTAAGGTAATGGGTAAGAAAAGTCGACAAACTTTATACAAACTTACCCGACAAGAATCAGCCTGTTCCCTCAGCGATTTAATAGTATTCCCGAACGCTTCAAGGTCAGACAGAAGTGCTTCGTGCTTCTTCAGCAGTGCTTCGGAAGAGTCCTCGTCTTTGCCGTAGTCCTGCGTGTTGGCCATCGGCTCCTTCTCGCGCATCCAAGATTCCGCTTCGTTCGCGTCCGCGAAGTATTGCTGAGCTTGCAGCGAGTCTTCTAAGTCTTGTTTGCGCTGGTGGAACATTGATATGTTAGGATCTATCTTAAATGTTTTAAAAATGGTTTCCTAAACATTAGACTTTTGATGGCCATAGAAATTGAATTCTTTTTTGAGATTACTACACCTAAGTAGATAGGTAATGATAATCATACGTTACGATAAGTCGTATTAACAAAAACGTAAGAGCGTTGTCGCAATACGTCCGATCCGAAATAGTATAGTATAAGTCCTAAATGGTAATAGTATAGCCATAGAACGATTTCTATGGTAATTTAATCCATTTTAATCGGGTCGGACGTAGTGCGAAACAACTCTAATGGTTGAAGCCTCAGGCTATTTACAGTATATAAGTTCAATTGAGTATAAATTCAATATAAGTTCAAATTGAGTTAATCATCAAATAGTAATAACTAATTGCCTCGTTTGTTAATTTATAATTTTCTAATCTGCATTATCGAAGCTGTTGAATTTCCAAATGAACGAACGAATGAATGAATGAATTAGTTACTTGCGCAGCCTTCTCCTGCAGGTGCGTCCACTGCTGCTGCAGCAGCTGCAGCCGTGCCGCGATGTCATCAGCAGCGAAGTGTCCGGCGTCCCGCAGCGCGTTCCCGGCGGCGCGCACGGCGTCCACGCGCGCCTCGTGCTGCGCCATCTCGCCCATCACTGCCTGGTGCTTCTTCATCAGGTTTTGGACGCCGATCAGGTCGCGGCCTGGTGGGAGAAAGAGAAGAAATTGTTGTTGAAAGGATGATTTAAACTTGCTCGAAGGTACACTCACACGCATACACGCATGCACGTACACACGCACGCACACACACATAAATACAATTACGCACTAGTACTACTTGTATTACTACTACTACTGTACTTTTTTTGAATCGATAAATGACATCTAATTTATGATAGTGTTGTTTCTTCCTCAAACACACATTTTACATATTACACATTCTTTCTACATTTGATAATCGCGACATGAATCGTATGAGAACACGTCAATAGCAACAAAAGAATTTCTTTACATAATGACTCAAGTTTTATTAAGCCGCGAGACATGTTGCACAGCGTGTAGCTCAACATGTTTAAACTTGTTGGCAACTTTGCCGAACATGTTGATCGTCAAATGTTACCTAGATAGGCTTTATTACAACACACTCATACCTCTATTAGTAGAAGCAATGATGGGCTCCTTCTCGCGGATCCAAGCCGCCTCGTCATCCAAGTCTCTGAACAGCTGCTGCGCTTGTAAAGAATCGAGTAGTCTTCGTTTGCGGATCGCCATCGGCTTGTCTAGGGCTGCGTAGCGGGTTACTAGGGCATCCTAGGGGGGAAAACAATTGAGTTATTACCAGTTTTAAATAAATATTAAATTAATTAATAAATTACAAATCTTATCTTATCTAGCCGTGGGTCTCTCACTGCCGTGAAAAGGCCTCTCTCCTCTTTTACAAATAATTATTTAAAAAATGATTTCATGAATCAAGGGCCTGTTACCCCAACCTTCAACTAAGTGTGAAATAGCCCACTCATAACTTTTTCTCACTTGAAGTTCGAGTTACAACCCATTTATTTAGTTTATTTATATTTATTTATTTATTTATTTAAAAAGGTCGGCTGGTCTTTTTTTAGGTAATTTCTTGACGAAGCTTGTGGTAGAATCTTTTTGAAATGTAATTTAGAATTTACTTACGAAATAAAGTTTTTTTTAAGGCTCTTGCGGTCAAATACTGACACAACTTTATCACCATTTCTTTTCCTCTTCCTCCAATCTTATCTACCTATCCCACTCACCCTCTTAGCCTTAATATTATCGGCATCGAAGTGTCCCTTCTCGATGAACAGCTCAGCTTGTCCACGAATCGCCTCAATACGTTCAGCGTGGGAACCAACATCCGCTTCTAGAAGAGCGTGCTTCTTTTGTAGGTTTTGAACGCTTGTTAGGTCCTGTGGATTGAATTTTATTATTAGTATTGTAATTGTGGAACTAGTCTTTGCTTAGTAAGACTGTAAAGGCCTGTTTCACAGTCTGCAGATAAAATTTATCTGACAGATATTTTATACCTCTCTCTATCTAAAAAGTCATGTTTTATGAAATAGATATAGGTTTATCTGGCAGTAAATTTTTTTCTGTAAATGGTATATCAAGCACTAAGTATCATATTATTTACGCTGCTTCGACATTTCTGAGACTTTTTTTGTCCAATCTAAGCTTAGTTATCGTCAAAGATTGTCATTATATTACATCACACATTTATTAATTTCATTCAATTAGGTACTGAAATAATCCATTCATTCAATGAGATCGTTATCATTCCTCGTACCATAACATCATTCACTCACATGACGAGCTCATTCGTTCGCCACTCTAAAAACTAAAAACTTATTTTCAGGCCCGCTCAAACAAATGCACTAGTTAATTGATAAAGCTTTCTTACAAGATGGCACTTAAATAACCCCTTAGTATTCTATAACCTTGTTCTTACGTCGATTTTGACAGCTGTCAAATTTCTTTTTTTCTAAAAACCCACCTTGCCATAGTCCTCAGAGAGCAGTTGTCCTTCAAGCTCAGACAGCCAGAGCTCGACGTCCTCAGCGCTACGATTGTACTGTTGCTGTTGCGCGGCTTCCTGCAGCTTGCTGCCTTTGCGTTCTGAAGCGGCAGCGAGGCGCTCCCACAGACCGGCGAGTTCGCCGAGGCGGGATTCGATTTGGGCTGCAAGAGGATGCAATATGAGCTTTGGGTACATACATACAAAACAAAGATACAAAGATACATACATATCCGTCAAGCCTCTTTCCCATCAGGGTAGGCAGAGATATCCCTCCGCTTGCTAAGAAGTACTTAACTTACTTTACTTTGTACTTTAGAGTAACATTACATCTTCGTATTAAAGTGATAGATTGTAATGCAGGGTTAGCCAACCATCATCATTACCATTAACTGCCTTTTAACGTCCTCACTACAGAGATACTAGCTTACTTTCATAAGAGATGTGAAGGACTTAATGTACCACGCCGACTAACATTATGCTTAATTGGAATTGACTAATGCCAAATCAACTGTAATAAATAAACCATGAAATCCACTTACGTTTAGCAAAATGCTCTTGCTCCAACAATTGACTGCCGACAGCAGTAATTTCATCAACTCTTGGCTTGTTAGCGAGCAACTCTTGTTCGAAGTTCTGATGCTTTTGCACCTTCCCGTTCAAGTTGGTGGGGTCTAGATAGGAGTCGTCTGTGGCGAACTTAAGTTTCTCATTGATCCAGCCTTTAGTCTCGTCGCAGTCTCGCTCGAATTGCTGGTACTTGTATGCGTCTTCTAGTAACGCGCGGCGCTGGTTGGATTTTTCTAGAAGGGCCGCGCGGCGTTCGAGAAGCTGTTGGCAATGTATAAGTTATGTTAATAATGGTAAGACACGACTTTTTAAATTGGCCACATTATACTGTATCGATGACATTATAATGTGGCCAATTTAAAAAGTTGTTCAGGAGGTCACTTATCAACAGTAACAGAATGTACCTTAATTTAGTAAGTGTTTATTTGTGTAGGTTTTAAGTAAGACCGTTCTTGAAGCATGTGATTGGCCAGCAAAGTGCGATAACAAATACACATGAATCTTTACAAAGACAGACGTTTAATTCTACTTTGTATAGCGATATACTCAAATTCTGGTGAACGATTAATCCAATAATTGATGTACATGCACGGAAATGAGCATTCTTTAATATTCGTAAAATGCGATGATTGCCGATGTGCATTCATCGGGCTTTTACTGTACACGAAGCATAACCTCGTTCGAGACTTCCCTAAAACAAACTACTCCATTCTATTCTAGTAAGTGCTAAATATTTATCAATTTTAAAAAGACGCGCGAATTCAGAAATTAAAAATATCAGAAGTAATATGTGCGTTATGCCTTTGATTTAAGGTTGAATTTCTTAAGTAATTTTGGAAATTCGCTTGGACTCTGCGTCAGCATAAATTGAACCTTACCATTTCTCGCCTCTGGGCGACATCATCAGCAGCATAATGCTGTCCCTGGATCAGCTTGGAGGCGAACTCGTCCAGAGCCCTGATCTTCTCCTCCTGGGCCACCAGAGACTTCTCGAAGTCCTCGTGCTTCTTCAGCAGGGCTTCTACCGAATCTAAGGAGTCTCCGACGTCTTCGTTAGCTAGGAACGCCTGTTGGGGTTACATTGATTTAGTGATATGTTTTTTTTTTCTTTGTCGTATTTAGATTCCTACTACATGTACAATCGCCACCAGCCGTGCTGCAAATGAACACTGCTATCTGTCGAGGATGTCGTGGCCAGTGATGATGACTAATAATGCCGATGGATGAATATGACGATATTTGTTAGTCTTTCACGCGAAAACCACTAAACAGATTTCAATGAAACTTGACATTATTATAGCTTTCAAGATATAGTTGAAGTTTTCCGAGATATGACGGTAACACGTACGAAGTCGCGGGCATTGCCTCTAGTAATTACATAACACCTCTTCTATTAATTACTTAAGTTTATTTATTCATTGGAAAACCAACAGCTTTAATATACATAATAGACAATTAAACGAGCCAATTACAGTTTTTCACAAACAACATGGCGGTTATTTCTCGTATTTTGCCATTTCTACATACCTCCTGCTTATGCATCCAAGCGTCAGCCTGCTCAGTATCTCTATAGAACAGCTGCAAATCCATGCACTGTAGATACAGCACGCGGCGTTGCTCCCACAGCTGCTGCAGCGCTGTGCTCTCGCGCTCCAAGTTCTCAAGCGCGCTGGACACCTCTCCCGAAGCGCGGTGGCCGCTGTCGACAAGCGCTTGGCCCGCTGCAGCGCACGCGCGGATCACGTCCTCGCGGGCGTCCATTTCTCCCTGTTTGTGGAAGGATTTGTGTCATTGTGTGCAACAGAAGAATTACTTTTATTATATTTTGTATGGATTAAAAATCGACGGTATTTATCTATACATATATTATATTTTAGTATCTGACCCTAACTCTCTTTCCGTTTTGTTTTCTCCTAATAATGCTGTTTTCCATTACTGTTTATCTATGACCAAAAATTTGATAATCTGACCTTACATTGATCTTGTGCTATCCAACAAAAGTCACCAGCCCATTTCCATTTAAGTTTTGACATAGCTGTATTAAAATTCTTGATTTTATCGAGTAATTTGAAACTCTACTCTCTCTCTCTCTCTCCCCCTCTATACTCTAGTTTAAAATGGAGATCTGTGCCTACCCCGACGGGAGAGAGGAAACTACATAAGTGAAACAATTCATACAGAGTCAGTATACCTTATGCTCCTGATGCCTCTCGAGCAGCGCCTCGGCCCCGGGCACGTCCTTAGCGAGGTCGTCGGCGGCGATGAGCGCGCGGATGTCGCTGGTCCACGACACCAGGTCGCGGTAGTCGGCCAGGAAACGATGTAGTGCGTATGATGACTCCAGTTCCGAGCGGCGTTCCTAAGGGGGTGATAACATGGTGGAGTATTCTCTAAGATGGACGTTCGTGCAGTAATTTATATTCCTATGAGTGGCGCCATTTTCAGGCGCATAAACGACAAACGAAAATGACAACGCAGCATGGGTTCGAGTTATTTCAACTCAAATCCATGATCGTAATCGATATAAAAGTCCAATTGGAAACGATATTAGCCCTGCTTACTAAAAAATTGTCCGTGGAACTGTAGTTTATATGCACCTTTTTGTCAAATAACAATTGCAAGAGGAAAGCCTGCATCTTGCGTCTATGTCCACATAAATCTATATAAACCACATTTATGTCTATGAACACGTCAAGCCTGCGGTTCCGCGGACGTCAAAAAGTATACTCGTGTAATAATTTTAAATAATAGATTTTTGAATTTAAAATCCTTAAAATTGCAATCAGAAAATGAGTAAAAAATTAACTTATTCCACTTACCTTAGCCTTCAAAACAAGATGCTGCCAAGCTTTAGTGATCTCATCCTGCTTGGCGTGTATGTTATGAGCATGGTCGGCGTGTATAGCCGCGAGACGAGCCGCCTCTCCGCCCAGGGTTGCCACTTTATCTTCTAGGGCTGCCAGGTCGCGTTCTATGCCCTCGTGTTTGCGCTGTGGAAAACAATCATGAATTAATAATAGAAGAAAATGTAGTCTTTTGTTTAGTAACATTATAGCATTTCATATAAAGCTTTAATATATGAGTGTTGACAGGCGCTTCCCCCTCTCGTCCATCTAAAAGGTGTACTGTCATTTCTTGTAAAATAACTAGTACTGTTTCATTAAAAGCTCTTGTTATTATTGTATCAATCTTGCATTCGTTTTAATCTTCATAGTGACTTTAAGAACGAGATTATGCCTCAGAAACAGTAATACTAAAGTCACGTGATCTTATTTTCCTGGATTTAGAAGACTGACTTAGAATAGAAGCGTCTCAAAAGTACAACTGCGTATTCACTTTATACAAATCGGAACTAGTTTTTAGAGAGTACAGAAATAATTCACTGCTGGCTCGATTTTTTAACAGCAAACACATATTTCGATGCGGGCAGCGCAGAACCGGTCGTTGTGGAGATCCTTGGGGGAGGCTTTTGTCCAGCAGTGGCCATCCACAAGCAGACACAACCTTAACTGACTTACCTGTAAAGTCTGTACGGTAGCCAAATCGCGTCCATAGTCATCCGATCCGAGCACGCCATCCTTCTCCGAGATCCAGGCGATGGTCTCGTCAGCGTCGCGGTTGAACCGCTGGATCTCGTGCGCGCCGAACAAACGCTCCTGACGCATCAGCGCCATTTGACGGAGTCGCTGCCAGGCTTCGTTCAGTTCCTAACGACAAATAATATTAATATACTGGAGAATATTCTCTGTGACTCTTTTGACTTAAGAGGTCAGAAAATGGTGTCTTGGATGACACAAATTTTTTTAATGCTATGGTGATTTAAAAGTCTAACGTGAACGCAAGGCTCTGTGTTGTTAGGTTTCTCACCGTTTCTTACTCTCGGCTATGCCGGTAGTAAAACGATAGAAGGTTTAGTTTAAAAAAATGATGCCCAAAAGTGTACGTAATTACCAAATTTGAATAAAATGATAACCTTTTTTAATATCTACCTACAATTTTTCTTTAAATACCACCTCATAGTTCATATTCGGATTACGAAGTCATATCAGGAAGGAGATCACGGTCCTATGACCGTGACAACATATTTATCGTGGATTATATGTAATTTGAATGTGATAAAGACAGTATAACGCGAGAAAAATGTCACATATCTTAGGTGTGATGGTGGGTAATGGTAAGAGCCATCTGTGACAGTTATCTAACCCCCCCCCCCCATATTAAATCCAACACTCACATCTTTCCTCTTCACAATAGTCTCCCTTTCAGGATGACCCTCCAGCACGAGCCGTTCAGCGAGCTGATTGACTTCCGTCACGCGGTACTCCTGCGCCGCCATGTCCTTCTGGAACTCGTCGAATTTGCGCTGCAGCACCTCCACGTGCTCCAAGTCCGAGCCGAATTCATCAGCGCATACAAAGGTTTCCTGTTGATTTAAAATAATATGAACATTAGTGTTTTATGTGACTTTTAGGACTAAAAGTAATTTAACCTTTATTTCGTAAGTAATAAGACTTTTCTTCCTTCAGTTCTTATTGACTTATACTGTTTTAATTGTTATAGTCTTTTCTTTGATAGTATTATTTTTAAAAATCCCATATTTTTATGAGTATGTTTAGCACTGTATCAAAGATCAAGTATAAGACTGAAGGCTTAATGAATAACGAAGTGTATTGATTATTTCAACAATACATAACAAATTCCATATAAAAACTTACTACAATAGGAATATTTTTGAAAGAATTTCATAAAAATAATAATTCTTTTAAACATTCATTGATACATACCTTATCATGAATCCAGAACATAACTTCATCGCAGTGCCTCAAGAATTGCACAAGTACGAGCGCTTGCTGCAACTTCATGCCTTTCTCGGCCAATCGCGAGAGCAGCAGCTCCCATAAACGATGAAGTTCGTCCAATCGCTTCCGGATGGTTTCGGAGGCAAAATGGCCGCCGGATATCATTTCCGTGCCGGTGTTGTCGAGGACGACGATCGCATTGGAATGTGCGGCCACTTCGGCCTCGAAAGCTTGGTGCTTTTGGATCTTGGCCTGTGGGTAAGAAGATAAAGAAGCCGGTAAGATAATTGTTGTAATTTTAATAGTCTATTTCACCATTTATAGATAAAATTAATCTGACAAATATTTTCTAGGTACATGTCTGTGTGTATAATGTCATATTTTATAAAATGGACATAGGTTTATCTGTCAGTTAAATTCTAAATCTGTAGGTGGAGAGACATGCACCAAAAACTTGCAAGTGCTATGTGTCTCTCAAGAAACTCAAGTTATCATGAATATAAAAGTAAGAAGAAGAAGAAAAAAAAGAAGAAAGAAAAAAAGGAGAGAAGAAGAAGAAGAAAAATAGAAGAAGGAGAAGAAAGAAGAAGAAGAAGAAGAAGAAGAAAGAAAATTATTCTTCCATAGAAGTGGAATTTCTATAGGCTATAGTAAGTAAGTAACAAGTAAATAGCATCTTGAAAAATTGCCGTAGCCGATTTGTTATCTCCATATAATAAAATATCATGGCAGGGTAGGTCTATACTGTTTTATAATGTTTCATTTCTGGCCAGTGAGTTTTTTTGGGACCAATAAGTTACATTGGCCTTTCAATGTCATACAATTCAGGAAATTGAGAAATCTTTCCTAACCTGCAAGTTAGTAGGATCTTTGTAGCTCTCATCGCTGGCAGCCTGCAGCTTCTCCTGGATCCAGGACTCCAGCTCGTCAGCATCACGCTTGAAGTACTGGAAGCGGCGCGAGTCTTCCAACTTCTCTCGCTTCGCGCGCGCTTCCTGCTTGAAGTCTTCATAGCGGTTCAACACCTGGGGGCAGAAACATTTTATTTAATATTTGTGTAGTTTATTATGTTACTTTATGGTAATAGCGTCTTTTTGAATTTTAAATAGAGATTAAGAAGTATTTATATAAGTTAAAAATAACAGTGGTCCTAGTATACTCCCTTGGGGAAATCCAAGTTTCAATGTTCAACTAGAATTTTTTTTTTTTTTTGTAAAGTAATTTACTTTACAAATAGTCTAGATAAATCTTATAAATCTGAAGAAATAATTAATACAGACGAAGCTTCATAGTTACTTCTTGATTGTAACACAGGACATGATAGTAAATAGGCACGATTTGTAACCCTGTTCATACAGACACTAACAAATTCCAACTTAGAAAAATCTTATAGATTCTATGTAATAATATGTTATCATCATAATTATATTTAAGAGTTAGACTCTTGTCGGTGGAGCATCTGCCATTTAGGCCTATCTGCCCTAACTTCATGCTGTATGTATGTGTATTTATTTGCTGCACATACCTGTTCACGCCTCTCCTGAATGTCCTCTGCTGTCTCGAGGATCTTCACCTCCTTCGGGGGCGGAATCTGCTCCATGATGGATGCGTCAGCTCAACTGTATGGACAACAAGAGGGCGTTATTGAAAAGTGAATTGTGGAGAAAGAGGAGAGAAGCCTTTGTCCAGCAGTAGGACAATGATGGCTAGATAAGAGACATAAGTGAACAATTATATTTTCAGTTTCATATGCATGGTGAAGACTGCGATCTTCGAATAATATGAAAGCTGTGGGAACCACAAAAGCTATAATCCTTTAGGGTAGGCGCAGACTATCAATTTTGTACCGCGCTGCGACAATGCTTTGCGGCATAAGATCGCGTAACTATTTGTAACATTTGAGTTTCCAATATTTTTGCGCTTCTGTGCTCAAAAAGTCTGTACTCTGTGGCGTCAGCTACAATACCGCTTTAATTCATCGCATTTCATAGAAACAAACCCCCTTATTACTAAACGCGTTTTAAATATAATAGTTCTAGTACTTATGCCATTTATTGACGTTTTTTCTACTACATACGTATAGCCGAAACGTTATATGTCTGAGTTTATTCTATTCAAGGACTATAAATAAAATTCGTTTTGCAATAAGGGGGAAAGGCGACCAACAGTTATATCAAAATCAGAAGATTTCCCTTTTCTTCTTCTTCTTTATCAGCCCATATATGTCCCCACCGAGGGGCACGAGCCTACTCTCATACAGAGAGTGATTAGGATTTCTCTTCTCATTCACCATTATTTAAGTACCTATTTCAACCACATAATGCATTGATTTATAACTTCATTAAGAAGTATGTGTCATTGCAAAGGCGCGTCGCCTCGTTCGTTTAATTTAACCTATGATTGGTAGAACGCTAAGGGTCAGCGCAGACAGAACGGAGCGCAGCGGAGAGGATTTTATTACCGCACTTGAAAATAAACCTTAAAATTTTTACAATTAAGTGCAAACCGGCATTCCCGCGCATCCTCGAGGACGCGCGAGCATTTTTTGTCAGGTTCGAGCATTTATGCACTTAATTGTAAAAATTTAAGGTTTATTTTCAAGTGCGGTAATAAAATCCTCTCCGCTGCGCTCCGTTCTGTCTGCGCTGACCCTAATACACTTGTTGTTTTATGAGCACATCCTTTAGATGCTTAGTGTAGTTTTGTTCTACTGTTTGGTATATGAATTTTAGGCTTAAAGCGTTGGATTGTCTTATTTTACGTTAAGATGCTATAACACCCTGTTTCGTCATCTACTGATATCAATCAATCAATCAAAAATATATTTATTTCATAGGCACAAAAAATGCTCTTGAAACCGTTACATTATTATATAGGTAATTTTTTTTAAAGCTAGTGCTAGATTCGCAAGGTGCAGTTTCCCCCAGAGAAGAACCTAGCAAGAAACTCTGTGAGGTTGCTCTTTTCAAATAAAGTTTTACAATTCTTATAAACAGTTACACAGGTATAAAGGTACATATTTCCATTATTATAATTATTGTCTCTAAAATTAATTTTGATCCTGCAGCATTCAAAGAAACCACAAGGTGTAAAAAGCTAAAAAGTAAAGTAAAGTAAAGATAAAATTTATCTTACAGATATTTTATACCTGTCAGTTTCTAAAATGTCATGTTTTATGAATTAAACATAGGTTTATCTATCAATTAAATTTTATCTGTAAGATGGTGAAATAGGCCTTAAGTGTAGTTAAGCTGTATTAATTAGGATTTAGTTAACATACACTAAATAACGTCTTAATTTATGCAGGCAAAACAACTTAAAACTTTTAATAAGACTTTGCTCTACGATTTTGAGACATTCCTTTAGTATTTGACAGGCCAGTTAGCGTAGTCGGTAGTGAAGTGAGTCTGCCTCATAAGCACGGGTCGCGGGATCGATCCCCGCCGGTTAACAAACATTTGTGTGATAAGCATAAATGTTTGTTCCGTGTCTGGGTGTTATATATTTATCTATTTATGTTTATCAGTCCCTGATACCCATAGTACAGGATTTGCCTAGTTTGTGATTGTGAAATGTCCCCCAATATTTATATTTCCAAGTTATGATAATAAATATGAAGTAGCTAATTTAGTGTGAATTTAGAATAAATAGTCTATGCATAGGAATTAGGAAGTGACAGCCAAAGCTAGTACCCACACACAGATTGCAACCACTATCAAAATATCACTAGACAAGCCACTATGACCACAGATCATTAATAAAAGCTTAATAACACAGTCAAAGGAGCACGCTAAAGGTCACCAATCGTTTAACATCAACAGGTATGACATCACATGGCCTTCATGACTCATCATTTATCTGTGGAGTCTATGAGCCTGATAATGCTTGTTTTGTGTGCCTAAACCTATGTACAGATGAGGTAAACAGTCGTTTTTTTTTAATCTATTTCAAGTATACTGCTAACTACCTTTTGCTTTTGCTTAGAGCTTCTCCGGTGAAAAAATTATTAGGATTTTTTTTTTTTTTCAAAATCTTATCTATCTATGTCTATAAAGTTTTATCAGTCTTAGGGCCCGTTTCAACATTACAGATAAAAAAATTCTGACAGATATTTTATACCTGTCTCTGTCTTAAATTATATGTGTTATGTATGAAATTGATATAAGTTTATCTGTCACTTAAATAACTTCTTAATGAAGTGTAGCTAGACACAGGGAAGCATTTAAAAACTTACGCATTTAAAAGAGTACTGCAATATAGATTTGACCAAAGTACAAATTAAAACTATGATTTACATTAGATAAACAAACCCTCACACTTAGTTATTTATCACTGCATTACATTATGTCATTGATAATAAAGATAATAGTAATAAATAGAGATAATGCAAGTAAGAATTCCTCAAGGTGACCTTTATTTAGTTTTTTTTACATTATTAAGAATTTTAGGCAAAAAGAAACTAGTTTTGTAGGTATTGTTTTAATGGGGATGATGACTACATGCAAAAATTCAAAAAATAATTAGTCCGTCTTTTAGGCTATTAAAAATATTTGAAACACATTTTTTACCTGATCAAATACATAAATAAATACAAAGATACAGAGCATCAAAGTTACGGAGTACTGAGGCGTGACGTTACGAGCAACTTTAACCCAGTGTATCTTTGTCATTTTTAGTTTAAGAGAAAAAAGAAAAAATAGGTACGTGTCGAATATTTTAAACTAATCTATGTGATGGACTAAAAAATTTTTTTAGTCATCATGCCTATTAGGACCTAACACAAGATCACTCACTAGGTTTGTCTATTCATCTTCCAAATCTAATAAAAAGAAAATTATTCCTTAAAACATTTTTCATTCATATGGTGAGATTTTACAAAAATATCAATATTTTGGAACTACTAATATGATATGTCAATGTTTGTGCCGATGGATGGATGTTTGTTACTCTTTCATACAAAAACTACTGAATTGATTTAAAGAAATTTGGCAATACTGCAGCTTATATATCAGAATAGCACATAGGCTATATTATTAAGAGATATCATGATTTTTTTCCAAGATATGACTATAAATGGGTACGAAGTCGCAGGCAGCCTCTAGTCTAGATAGTCCATTATATTATAAACCAGCTTAGTAACTACCACAGCTGACTGCACAGGACATGGCACACTTCCTTCCCTCGGTAATCAATACCTGGCCAGCGTAACCTGACCTTTGTGTGCTACAATCACTATTTGTTAACTGTGTCACGCTTGGGTGGGGTTATCTCTATGTAGCTATAAAATTTATTTTTTTAATTTATTTAGTGTTGAAAGAGATTTTAATGTAATTGCTATTTTTAGTGGCCAGTTAAGAATGTTACACTCAAACTTAAATTCAAATAATCATTATTCTGTTTTCAAATAAAGTTTTAAAGTTCTCAATAAACACACCTTTACATACATTAATTCACATTTCTGTGGAGCATGTCACTGTGGAAACTCAGCTTATTTTGGTCGTTTCATTTCTTTAGTAGTAGTTATCAATAGTTTTAGACGAAAAAAAACAATCAAAAAGTTTTAAATAAGATACTATACTACCCCTCTAAATTAAGATAGGAATTTAAGAAACAAATATGAACACAAAAAGCTAGATTTTTGATATCTAGAATCTAAGCACCAAAACACATGGTGAAACGCAACTGCAATGCAACTGAAACTGCTAGTTACTTTTGAGATGCATCGAAGTTTCTGCTACAGACTTCATTAATGAAACGTTTCAAACTAGTTGCGATGTGTGTGGTTTTCTAAGGAAGTCTATAGCAGAAACTGGGATGCAACTCAAAAGTAACTAGCAGTTTCAGTTGCGTTGCATTTGGGTTTCACCGTGTGTTCTGGGTCTATTTGAAGTAGGATTAGCTCAGTATACTATTTATAACTATAACATAATTGCAAAGTATTTCAAGAGCAGTCTCATGTAACAATGTTAATTAGTAACTGTATGAGATAAGTCACACACTTTGTCTTGTTCAAGGTTCCACTATTGTTTTGATATTGAAATATCATTAAGAAATCATTTTCTAACTGTTCTGGTAAAATGCTTTAATATAGTTATGCTAATAGGGTTTCTTACACTATTTGCTGTTATGGATAACTGTTAAAGAATATTGCAGGGAAAAAATATTAAGAAAATAAGAACTTAGTCAATTTTATAGCACGAATGACTTGGGTAAGTACATACTATAATATACAGTTTTTTTTTTTTTACAGTTATATCTTTAACACCCAAAGATATTGTTACTTTCAATCTGTTTTCTTGTTTACTTAAGTTTGATCAAAAGAATATTCAGTCAATAATTTTCATTTAGTAAATAACTCCCAGTTGTAGTGATGTTTTAAATCAGTTTAATAATTGATAAATACTTTAAGTGCAATGTTAATGAGATAATAATACTAATTGTGTTACTAATTAAACAAATAAATAACTTAAAACAAGTTACCTTTCAAATCTGCTAATCAATAAACCTGCAGTGTTTAACTACTATAGTATTCAAAAGGTGTTTGTTAAAGCACTATAGAAATTAGTATAATGCACGTAGAAAGTGCAGGCGAGCGACAGCGGCGCTGCTCCAATTCCACGGGACGGCGGCAGCGGCGCCTCAGACCGCAGCCGGCGTAACTACCATAACTACTCTAGCTTCCCTCACAAAATGACGTAATGCTCCAAAATAAACCTAATAAGGATAACGACTGCATCCAATTTTAGACTTCCGTTATAAACTGACGGGAATGCTACACCCCATTTTATATGGTAAACCTCCCCAATTACGTTTCACGAACCAAACGACTAATATCTTTGGGGAATTCGGATAAAAAATTGGAATTCGCCGATACATGGGTGTGTCATAGATAAGAATAAACACATGAATTTAAATATAACAGCTTTATTAATGAGTGTAACAAAGTATTAATATAGTAAACTTACTTGTAGAGCAATAAATTGTCACGGGAAATCGGGTTTTCCAGCACTTTTTATTGAATTTTCATCAAAAATCGTTCGTTCGACGTGCACTCGCGTCACTCCACCTTACACTGTGTTGCTACTGTAGAAAAAAATATGACAGCAAAAAATACAGTTGACCTCGTATTAAAAGTCCAGATCCTTAAATTTTTAAACACGGAAACATTAAAATTAATTATTAAAATTGCAATGATTACCTAAAAACCGCTCCATTTTTGTAGATTTTGATATGAAAGTTGCTGATAATAAATAATTATAACAATTTATCGTGATTTGGGTAACTAACTTTGTAAACGAAGATCACGACATTTTCGAACTCAACAACTAACTTTATAAACGCAAACCAATATTTTTTTACCCTGACAACACAGCAATTTACAGTTGTCAAAAAATTCTTGTTCTTGTTGGCTCGTCCTGTGTTTGTTGTATCAATTTGTATGTCAATTATCAATTAACCCTTGTTAATAATGGCCTGTTGATTATTGAAAAGCAGTGTTCAGTGGTGATACTATCGATGTGTACTGCGAAGTGCATGTGAAAGATGGCTGCTGGCGGCGAGGAGCTGTGGCGCGAGTGTGCTTCCTGGTTGACGAGATGTGGACTGTTGCGCCATGACCACAAAGCTAACTGGGAGACGAGTACGATCCACGACCTGGCGTACACCCTGCGCGATGGCGTGCTGCTGTGCAACCTCCTCAACACGCTGCACCCTGGCTGCATCGACATGAAGGACGTGAACCAGCGGCCTCAAATGGCGCAGGTACAAACGGCGACCTTCTCTCTAATTACAACTAAATCATCAATTTTAGCTAGTACGGGTGACACGCGCGTACAAAGTATCTAATTTCCTACTTACAACTGTTACAGCATTACCTTTTGTTACTAAACTGTTGTTGTGTACATATTTTCCCTTTTAAAATTCAAGCCTCGTAATTTACGAATATGATTATTACCTTAAAATTAGTCAAACTTATTATGTAAAGAATATTTAGAAAAAAAATATATCTAATAGTTTATTTCAAGAATATATTATTATGAAACAAAAATACAAGAAAGGTACATACAACATATTTCATAAATTTCTCCCTGCAGACCTTTCAGAAATAGAATTGAGAGCAGAGGGCATAATAGTCATAAAACTTGAATAAACACATACATTTCAATATAATTAATTATACATAGGCACTTAATTCTGGACTAACTAACTACTACATAAATCAGTCTTTTTTTATTAACTTTTTCTTTGAACAGGTAGATAGAGTGAGTGCCTTGTATAACTCTAACAACTAAATAACCCTTCCAACAAATAAAAAACACAATAAATAAAACAAACTCAATTAAAAAAAAAATACCTTTAAAGAACTAAAGGTCAATTTGTTGAATTAAAAACACCCTTTTGTAAAAGCTTATGACATCTATTAAAAAGCAAAGCTAATTATGCAAGCAGTTCTGAATGGCACCCTTCTAAATACACTGAATAAGATATGAATAACAAACTTAATTTATCTGTATTATAAAGTAATGAATGAAAGGTCGTCAACACAAGCCTGATTATAAATTATTGAATTAAATTATGCTGTGCGTTTGATTTATATTTTCTTCTTACTTTGTGGATATGTTGCTCTACAAATAATTAGGCCTAGAACAAACGGTGAAACGCAATTGCAACTGCTAGTTACTTTTGAGTTGCATCTAAGTTTCTGCTATAGACTCCTTTAGAAAACCACACACGACGCAACTAGTTTGAAACGTTTCAGATTATTTGCATTGTGTGTGGTTTTCTAAAGGAGTCTATAGCAGAAACTTAGATGCAACTCAATAGTAACTAGCAGTTGCAGTTGCGTTTCCCCGTATGTTTCGGGTCTAACTGTATGTTTGTGTTCCCATTTTATATTTTTAGAGCATTTAATTATTTATTTTACACAATTTATATTAAAACTATATACTACATACTAAAAAACAAACTAATAAACTATAAACTATATACTTTATTTTATTATGAAAGAATTATTGTTAATATTTTTATTTACTTAATATTTATATTAAACATCATTTTAAAGTCTTGGGGGATGAGGAGAGAGGCTTTTGCCCAGCAATGGGACAGAAGTGGCTGGATAAGATTTGATTTAAATGTCCCTAGCTGTTGTGACTTACTTAACTTTGTAACTATTCTGTCTTAATTATTTATGACTTTAGTAATAATATAAGAAATTAAAGAAGTAAATGCACTTATCTTTTAATCGTGTTTTTATAGCTTGGCATACTAAGTTTTTACATTTTCAATTCTTATAAACCAAACTTAAATCCCTACTTATTTAATCTAAAAGACTGCAAACATACTCTGTTTAATAAGAGCACTATTATTCCTTAATTAATTGTCAGTTCTAGTTATTTCATCATTATTAAAGGAAGCTCTTCTATTATCAAAATATGATAATTATTACACAATTCAATTTAAACTGTCAAATGGGTTTTATCAACTATCTATCCTACGAATAGTGTGTCAATGTACTAATGGATGTTTGTTTCTCTCACAATTAAACTACTTAACTGATTTTAATTACAATTTACGGTATTGTATCTTACATATTTGCCATGCCTCTTTCCTATCGAGGTAGGCAGAGATTCCCTCTTCTTGCTTTTCTTATTTAATACCTCGTCAAATACCAATTCACATAAATACTTTATACCGAGAGGAAAGTGTGAAAAATTAACACAAAATTATGTCACACACAACGCATATGCTAAGATCGATGTAGTTATCTGTTGCTGTCAGACTGCTTTAAAATACAATATTAACTTAATAGGTTCAATACAGGCTATATTGATTTATCTACAGTAAGATATATATCTATATAAGGTGACTTTAAATAGTGAACGATAGAAAAGGATATGCATATACTCGTGATAACAAACAACTTTTACTATGGGACCAAGTTCGAAATTACAAAAAAAAATTGTTCTCCCCATACTATCAGCTAGTGCATTTTGTATGGGGAGTTCAAAATTTTTTGAATGATTTCGACCTTGGACCCATAGTAAAAGTTGTTTGTTATCAGGAGTACATGCATATCCTTTTCTATCATTCACTAATTTAAAGTCATCCTGTATTTTTGTCATTTGCGAAAAAAACATACTCCTTTTTTTTTTGCCATTTTCATCCCTATTAGGTAAGTCCCAATCAGTGCGCTTACATTCACGTTCATCTTACGTTTTCAATTGAAGCATACCCGAAAAACCATAGCGCATACAATACAGCACGCCTCAAAATGTGTCAAACAGTAGGCACAGTACTTGACGCAAAACGAACTGAAAATTTAAACTCAAGCTGAAGATGAAAACGAAAACGATTATTACCTATTTTTCGCTATTTCCTAAGGTTACCCTAAACCCTAAGGTTGCCTGGAAGATATTGCTACCTAGCAATAAGGCCGCCTGTTGCTTCTTATATTCTTGTTTGTGTCTGTACCTTATATCTTTGTGTGCAATAAAGAATATTTGTATTGTATTGAAAACGAAATAAAAGCGCACTAGTGGCGACATATCTAATCACAGCACAGGATTATAAACTACCTAAGACAAAAATGTCTAACTGTAAACATTTGTTCACCAGTTCCTGTGCATGCGCAACATCAAAGTGTTCCTGCGGTCGTGCCACGAGGTGTTTGAGCTGCGGGAGACGGATCTCTTTGACCCCTCCATGCTGTTCGACCTCTCCAACTTCCACCGCGTCCTGTGCACACTGGCCAAACTTAGCCAGTGCCCTAAAGCTTTGGCTAAAAATATTAAGTGAGTATTTTTACATACATACATATCTGTCATTCTTCTTTCTCATCAGGGTAGGCAGAGGCCACTTTCTAGTACTATTTATCCTAATCTATCTATCTATCTATATATATAAAAATGAAACCCGTTTTCCGTTGTCACGACATAACATGAAAACGGCTTGACCGATTTGGCTGTTTTTTTTTTAATGTTCATTGAAGTCCAAGGATGGTTCTTACTAGAGATGCGCCGAATATGGGTTTTGCTGAATAACGAATACCGAATACTATTCGGTTTGAAACTCAACCGAACCGAATAGTTCGGCCGAACTATTCGGTTGTTCTTTCACACTAATTTAGATACTTAAAGTTTATAAAGAAAAGCGCCTTTTACTGTCATTAAATAGAGCAGAATGTCTAGGTTTCTAAATTCTATCTTTAAAAGACACTTATTAACTTATCTTTATTTTATCATCTCCTAATAGCTCTTGTAATACCTAGATGTGAAAATGAGGATATAAGATTGACTGCTCCTTGGTTTAAAATAATTGAATATGAGGTTAATATCTTGTTTTATCCAGCAAATTATTACTAAACAAAATAAAGGAATAAATGGTCATTTTAACCGAATATTCGGCCGAATACGAATATTCGGTTGAGGTGCCGAATATGCCGAATACCGAATAGTAAACGAATATTCGGCGCATCTCTAGTTCTTACGGTGAGAAAAATTCGAATAATTGCCGGGAAAGCCCTAAAACAGACCTTTTCTTTTTCCCATACAAATGTTTTCTTACTAAAATGTAGAGTCAATTTGAACTTTATTCCTACACAATAAACTTCATTCTAAGGCGGGACGAAGTTCGCCGGGACAGCTAGTTTATAATATTTGTGTTGATGGATGTTTGTTACTCACTCACTTACACTGAACAGATGTTTATGAAACTTAACAATACTTTAACTTGCACATCAAAATAACACATAGCCTATATTATTTTAAATTTCGAGATATGATGACCGATTAAATCAAAGGCGAAGGTAGCCTCTGATTTTACAAAAAAAGTTTAATAGCCAATTCTACGGAAGAAAATGTCGCCATCGCATTGCAGAAGTACTTGTTATAGACATAATCCAAGTGGTGATGCTTGAAATTACTTTCAGCCATCAAAAACATGTCCTCACAGACTTGCATCATATATTTCTCTTATATAGTTGTAAAATCATTCAAATATTATATGACAACATCCATAAAACCTTAATTAGATAGATCAAGTTAAGAATGTCACTTTAGGGTCATCGACCTACATTGATATTCTAATATATTTTATAATTATGATATAATATTTTAATATTTTAGGACAATAATTATGTTGTGTTATTTCATAATGATTACAAAACTTTTGTAATCAAGGTTCCTCTAGACCCAAAACACACGGGGAAACGCAACTGCAACTGCTAGTTACTTTTGAGTTGCATCTAAGTTTCTGCTATAGACTCCTTTAGAAAACCACACACGACGCAACTAGTTTGAAACGTTTCAGATTAGTTGCATCGTGTGTGGTTTTCTAAAGAAGTCTATAGCAGAAACTTAGACGCAACTCAAAAGTAACTAGCTGTTCTGGGCGCTGTCTCTACGAGCGACAGAATCGCGGCGATATTGTCGCCGTGTGGAAACGGCTCCATAAAGAGTGTATAGAAATACGTGGCATGATGAAAATCGCCGCGATTCTCTCGCTCGTGGACACAGCGCCTTAAAGTTAAATCCTCTTTAAAATATTAACAATAAGCCTTTCTATAAAAAAAATGTTTTTGAAATATAATTTAGCCATTTAAGGGATGTTTCGTATTAACACATTGCTTTAATGTCATATCAAACCTTTATTAATCAAGAGTATGGCCTGTATGGCAGCGAGACAACCCGTCTTAGGGTTGCCACTTCTAAAATTCGACGAATCATTATATATATTCCTTTTCTAATAAGCTATAAGCTTAATTCTAGCAAGCAATATGATGATAGCGTACTTTCGCGATGCATTATGAAATCTGCATCATAAAAATAATATGACTAGAGGCATACTGGTCTCATGCAACGCTCCCGCACATGTGCGGGTGACAAGTGTGTTTCTAATGACAATATTTCTATGTAAAAGATTGTAATAATGTGTCGCATACGTTGCATACGTGGGATCGGTCTGTCTCTAGCACCATACGACTAAAACTGCGAATTCCGTTCAAAATCGAAAGTTTGAACAAACATCACGTCTTGTTTCCAGTAAATGGCAATCAATTAACTCCTTGAGATGTTTATAAGAATTGTTTACATTATAAATTCCATCTATTTGTTCTAGGGTTGGCGACGCGTAACATATTACGCAGTTAAATTAAAAAGTCAGTTGTTTAATATTTAGTATTTAATGCTATCTAATCTACACACCAAAGCCGCCGGCATGCCGCCGGGTTAGGCTGGCGGCTTTACGTCATTCGAATGACAGCTGTCAAAAAAGCTGGCGGCCTTGGTGTGTAGACTGCATAAGGCTTTTTAAACAGACATATTCCAAGTTCAATTGAAATTTGTAAAAATCTATTTAAATCCACAAGCGTCCTTTATTTCCTTAAAAAGTTATTTCTGCCGTTTAGGTATTTCACTTCACACAAATACAGGTATTTTCCGCTCGTTTCGCATTCTGTTTTTGTCAAAACCAACTTATCCTTAATCCATACTAATATTATAAATGCGAAAGTAACTCTGTCTGTCTGTCTGTCTGTCTGTCTGTCTGTCTGTCTGTCTGTCTGTCTGTCTGTCTGTCTGTCTGTCTGTCTGTTACGCTTTCACGCCTAAACTACTGAACCGATTTCAATGAAATTTGGTAGAGAGGTTGTCTAGACCTTGAGAAAGGACATAGGCTATATTTTGTCGCGAAAAAAGGCTTAAGGGGGTGGTAATAAGGGATGAAAGTTAGTATGGGAGATCGTCATTATTCAAAGATAAAACCATGAAACTTTATATTTAGGCACTTAATACTAAATCCATCCATACTTCCATACTATCCATACTAATATTATATATCCAATATAAAAAAATAAAAAATAAAAAAAAATAAAAAATTTAATGCGAAAGTAACTCTGTCTGTCTGTCTGTCTGTTACTCTTTCACGCCTAAACGGCTGAACAAATTTTGATGAAATTTGGTATAGTGATAGATGATAACCTAGAAATGGTCATAGGCTATAAATAATCACGCCATCGTTCTTAGCGGGTAGGCAGTAGGTAGATAACTAAATTGAGTTAGTGATTTTTAGTCGTTTTTGTTGGGACTTTTGCTCTTTCACGTCTAAACGGCTGAACGGATTTTGATGAAATTTAGTAAGGTAATAGATGGTTACCTAAAAACGGATATAAGATCAAAATGATCACGTCATCGTACTTAGGGGGTAGGAAGTAGGCAGAAAACTGAATTGAGTTAGTGATTTTTTTATGGTTTTTGCTGGGAGTTTTGCTCTATCATGCCTAAACGGCTGAACGGATTTTTATGAAATTTAGTAAGATAATAGATGGTTACCTAAAAACAGATATAAGATCAAAATGATCACGACATCGTACTTAGGGGGTAGGAAGTAGGCAGAAAACTGAATTGAGTTAGTGATTTTTAATCGTTTGTTTTAAAAGTTTACCTCATTCACGCCTTAACGTCTGAACGGATTTTTATAAGACTTGGTTAACTGAGTGTTACTAAGACTTCAAGTTAGTATTTAATCACTTTTCTAACTTAGAGGGTAGGTAGGCGCCATAATTTATGGAAATTATGATAAAATTTTGATGCAACTGTCTTTATTTTACTTCAGTTTTACTTGGATCGAAACTTAGCGACATTCCATCACACTACTTAACTTATAGGGTAGGAAGGTACCAAAATTCAGACTACTTTTTACTTCGGGAAAATATCTCATTCCCACAGGAACGTATACATAGCTACCTATCTACAACATTAAAACTCTGTCTAGAATCACATTACGTCAAAACTATTGATCTGATTTGTATATATCGGGGGTTGGCAGGTAGGTATGTTAGTAGTAATTTAAACCGACTTATATTATTTACTTTTTATATTTACTAAGGAAACCTTCGGAGCTATCCATTATGTGCTTAGGTTGCTTTTGAACAAATTTTGATGTGAAGTTGAGGACCGGAACACGATAGAGGGACATTTTTGCAGGGGGACTTACAGCCGGGAGAAAACAAAAAAACTTACGCGGACGAAGTCGCGGGTAAAAGCTAGTCACAATATAATTTCGTCAATCTTCCTGTTAGTCTTCACTTAAATTATGTCTTCTAAGATTCAAGTTTTCGAAAAATATTCGAAAAAACTATTCAAAAATTGTAGTACCAATATCCCAAATTCTTAAGCACAAAATAACTTAATATAGTAAGTTAAACCCACATGAGTCGACATCCTTGTCAATGCAATCCGCCCACCGCCCGCCCACACACTCTATTTCAGGATGTACTGACCGCCCTTCAATTGTTTCAGGCCATTCTCCGCGCACAGGACGCAATCTGAAGAGGACATTTATAAGGATTTGCAGTCTGTGTAAGTATATTTATGTCTTATGATGATAGGCAATGGGCTGATTTTACTCTAACACATGTTTAGGCTATAATGAGGTTACGTTTATAAAGTTCATTCATAAAATTAGCCTTCTGTTGAAAATAGAGAACTATTCTAGGAACTATTTTACTCATTCATTGATAAATCTTGTTAGTTACTCTCAAGATTATAAATAGGACTTGAGAAAATGATTAGGACGTATTATTTGGAAAAACCTATGAGTAACAAACTTGACCAGTAGAACTGCGTTTACTCTATTCTGGTACCACTTACATTACTTGGGTTTCTCAAAATAGAGCGTGTACCCATTTACCTAGTGTGAAATGCGCTGACAAAACGCAATAGTCCAATAAGCTACTGATGCAAATTTACATCGAAGTCGGTGTTGTTAAAGATTTAGGGACATTTATACATTCACTGACACTAGCTACGAGTTCTTTAGTATTCTGATAGGTAAGCTCTAGCTCTAAAAGTGCGAGGTCTTTAATATTCTGATAGCCAAGCTCTAGCTCTAAAAGTGCGAGCGATTTAAAATTCTTATAGCTAAGCTCTAGCTCTAAAAGCGCGAGCGCTTCAATATTCTGACAGCTAAGCTCTAGCTCTTTAATATTCTGATAGCTAAGCTCTAGCTCTTCAACCTAAAAAACAAAAGCTAATCAATAGTAGCACACTCCCGACGATGGAGGTGCCTCCATACACCACGGAGCAGCCAGTGGACCCCGCGCCGGAAGTACCATGGGTGCAATTCACGATACCAAGTGTGACGTGCGAGGATCGAGTCGAAGAGATATATGAGGACCTCTGCTACGTGAAGTTCACCTCAGCTATGCCAGAGGTGGAACATGTAATTCCAGATCGTCTTTGTTGGGTAAAACTCGATAGTGGTTTTAAGAATGTTTCGGGGTTTAAATAACGAGTCATAAGGCGTTTATTTTTTTAAAAAAAGTACAAATATTGTGTGCGAAAATACTACTTAGTTAGCTAGCTAACAGTAAGTACGTTTTTGAGATCTTTACGCGTGTAAAATATTATATTTTAAAAATTAACAATCGACTTAGAAAATCGGAATCTTATTTTCGATATGTTTCTCGAAAGTCATTCTAGTAAAATAAAACCCACACACAATAATTCCGTACCAGCTGTTTGTGTTTTGAGTCAATTTTATCATAAAATATTTACTTTTTACTCCCAAGTTAATAACGTCGATTTCGTGCCTAGATTCCGAGTATTATGCAAATACAAAGATAAAATATGTATTTATAATAAGTATGTACATAATGATTTTGATTATTCATATTTAGGTAAATAAAATTACGCAAATTGCGCTTCTTTTCCAAAGTTCTAAAAATTCTAAAAATTATTCCTCGTCTTCATTTGTTTTATTATTTTTATCCACCGATTCCAGGAAGAGCGTCCAATTAGTGTTCTCAATTTAAATGTCAGTTTAAGTTCCGGGAAGTTGAGAAAGATTCAGCGATAAGATGAAAGTGTCGCTGAGAATCGAATTGTTCTATTCTTGTTCTAAACAATTATTTTACTAGAGGCTGCCCGCGATTTCGTACGAATTTATCGCCATATCTTGGAAAAGATTCATGACATATCAAATTAATATAGCCTATGTGTTATTCTGATGTGTAAACTACAATATTGCCAAGTTTAATCAAAATCTTTTCGGTAGTTTTTGCGTGAAAGAGTAACAAACATCCATCCATCCATCGGCACAAACATTGACATTTATAATATAAGTAAAATAGATACAAGTTGGTTTTGATTTCCAGGAAAACAAGTTACGTAATAAAATAACCTTCAAACCACACAACTATCCTTACCTAACAAAACGTGGGTGAAAAGCTAAAAATATTTTGCCTTTCTAAAGACGAGAATGTAGGAAGAAAGAAATTGATATTTTCTTTTTTCGTCATTCCGCTAACTTCTAAAACTTCTTGGAAAAAGTCTTCAGTTCTAGCAGGTTCCTTTTTTATTTGTAGTGGAGTCTAAAACATCCTGCATTTTAAGTACTTAGTACCTTTTTAACTACCTACCTATTGTTTGTTCTCAACTTCTTTCGTGTGAAAACGAAAACATTGAAATTGAAGTAGGTAATGTAGTGTTTTCTAATCTGTGGTAATGTCAATCAATATCATGAAATTACCTTACCAAAGCATTTCCAAGTCCAAAGTCGCCGAACATAAAACCTATAAAACATTTTTAGCACGTAAGTAATTAATTTCAATGCGTCAAAAATACTTATTCAGTTACTTACTCCGGTTTCATAAGTCGGCGGCGTTTCAAAGCATGTTGAAAATTTACGAAATCCGCTCGCAACAAAGGCGCCGCGTTTCAAAGAAGCTATTCATACAAAAGTAAATACAATGCCCATCCTTTATCAAACCGTTGTTGAAAAAGTCATTAAATTTTAAGTCTCCATTAATAATATACAAGGTGACTTTAAATTAGTGAACGATAGAAAAGGATATGCATGTACTCGTGATAACAAACAACTTTTATTATGGGACCAAGGTCGAAATCGTTCAAAGAATGTTGAACATACAAAATGCACAAGCTGATAGTATGGGGGAACATTTTTAGGGTTCCGTACCTCAAAAGGAAAAAACGGAACCCTTATAGGATCACTTTGTTGTCCGTCTGTCCGTCCGTCCGTCCGTCTGTCAAGACCCTTTTTCTCAGGAACGCGTAGAGGTATGAAGCTGAAATTTATATCAATTACTCAGGTCTACTGTCCCTTGAAGCTGTGAAAAAATCAAACTTCTAAGCCAACGCAATCAAAAGATACAGCTATTTATGCCGCAAATTTTCGACACTTGCAAGGGAATCAAAACCTACAGGGTGCTTCCCGTGAACTCAGAATCTTGAAATTTGGTACGAAGCAACGTCTTATAGCATAGATAAAGGAAAAATTACGAAAACCATAAATTTTTAGTTACATCACAAAATATTTTTTTTTTAATAATCTTAAACTTACTACCCATTTCCTCATAAACGCGTAGAGGTATTAAATTGAAATTCATACCAAATACTCAGGTCTATAATACCTTTAAGCTGTAGCAAAATCAAACTTCTATGTCAACGCAATCAAAAGAAACAGCAATTTAAGCTGCATATTTTGAAACTCGCAAGTACTTGCAAGGGAATCAAAACCTAAAGGGTACTTCCAGTCGACCTTGAATCTTGAAATTTGGCATGAAGCAACGTTTTATACCACACATAAAGGAAAAATTCCGAAAACCTTAAATTTTTAGTTACATTACAAAATATATTTTTTTTAATAAATATAAACTTATTACTTTTTCCATAGTTATGACTCGATTGTCGTAATGAACGAACTTTGTAAACCTTGCAGGTTTGTACGGAACCCTCGGTGCGCGAGTCCGACTCGCACTTGGCCGGTTTTTTTTTTTTGTGATTTCAAACTTGGTCCCATAGTAAAGGTTGTTTGTTATCACGAGTACATACATGCATATCCTTTGCTATCGTTCACTTATTAAAAGTCACCCTATATGACTCTATCATTGTCGAAAATCAGAGAAAGACAGCGCGATGTTTAATGAATAGATAAGTTTTAATATCTTTTTTGCAACCAAAAAAAAAAGTTAAATGACTCAATTACGTTATCTTTTAAATATATGAATCGTGATAATTTGTTGAAGTGTAACTTTCTTAGAATACTATCGAGTTTTTATCTAACGAAGGACGGCAGTGTGCTTGGCTGGGATGATATAGGAGCATTGTGATGGTTCTGGGAATTGTAAGAATACGTGATGGGTTTTATGAATGAATTCTTTGATAAAAATGAAAAAGAAATTCGTTGCTATAGTGCCGTGCGTGTCCCCTCACGAGAGAATCGCTGAATGTGTTCGCCTCACCGTATTTCTCTCGTATTTCTAAATACTCCTACGCGGCGATGTGGGCTATTGTAATTTTCTCGCTTCTAAATATAGCCCTTCAGAAAATATAAATAAGATTGTGAATATAAATAACATTCTACAAAATGAAAAAATGTGCGGTCGAATTGAGAAACCTGCTTTTTTTTTAAGTCGTTTAATTAAAAAGCAAATTAACTTGGCACCTCGCGCAGAAAACGTAGTATGAACGCGAAGTTCTTAATTTACCTTTTAAGAAGAATTATAGACGGCGAATATAATGTTATATTGTTTACATTATTAACTAATTCCTAGAACCATTACAAAAACTCCTAAACAATTATCCCGAGTACGGCTATTATTACATAGATTACTGATTGACCTGTTATAAAGAATTTCACTTAATTGTACTTAACAAATAGTATTCTTCGTCGAAATTACGAGAAGAAATAACAGAGCGGAATTTCATTTTGTAGAAGCCTTTTTCTATTTATAAAATGCTACGTCGCGTAGCGTTTTGTAGCGTAGATAAATTGTCGTAGTAGTCTTATGTACTTGTAGATTAAAATACACATAAAGGGTTTAACTAAGATGGAGTAGCTTCGCAATATTGTATCCGCGTTGTAACTATTTTCCTATTCTAAACATTTGAAAAAATATTTTTTTTCTTTAAGTAATAGAGTTAAATATTTACAAGAAAAATATGTCTTCCAACGCGTCCTCACGAGGCAATTTACCCAACAAGCTGGCAACATTACCTCTTTGGATTGCAATGCTTATCCTTTGGCCTAGGAAGCTGCCAGCTCTCGGATCACCCGAAGTCTCGCGAAGACGCGTTGAAAAGTCTCGCGAAGACGCGTTGAAAGTTCCGATACTAGAATTTTGGCCTCTGGGCCCCAAGGTCCCAGGGTTTCTTATGCAAACGGCACAAATATCAGACAGTCTTTTATTTGATATCCTAGAATTTTAACATTATTATTTGAAATAGCTTAATAGAATTAAAAAACGTAATAGTGAATTAATCTCTTCAAAGAACTCTATTAACCGGTCAATCACTAATCACATGTTTTTGAGACGTAGCGTTGCAGTGGCAGTGTGGTTTTTATTTGCAGTGATATTACCTACTTATTTATCTGTAGATTGTTCAGCGTAGTAATTTTTGTAGTTCGATTTTTAAATAGTACATAGATATAAGTTGCTCTTTTTCTTGTGGTGTTTCTTTTTTTTTTTTTATTTGGCGATGTAAATGAGCGTTCGAAGCCTCTCTTAATAAGTCAGGGGTGGTTTAACCTACGGTTCCTATGAGTTTCAGTAAAACTTTCGTAAACAAGTAACATCAATAATATAGCAATTGAAGTTCAAAGAGCTTCATACCAATTCGATCAGAAGGAGTCAAGAATTGAATATTTCCTATGTCCAAATTATCTCTGCGCTATCGATTCCTGCTAATTAATTAGCTGAATATCAACGTAATACCAACAAAATCCACTCATATATGAGTTTTCTAAAATTTGTTCATCTATAGACCAAAAAACTAAGTCATTATTCAAATTCAAATGAAATTTATTCCATTGACCCATTGTTGGCTCCTGAAAATTGGACCTCAATAATCTTGACAGATGATAAAATCGATACCAAAATCCTTATACCCCAATACCCGCTCACGTACAGCGGCGGCGGCGCAGCTCCCGAGACAGAGTACGCGAGCTACTGCGCGCGCATCCACGACGAAGAGATCTACCACGACTTGTGCGCAGTCAAGACTACCGCCCGCGACCCTCGCCTGCCTTTACATCCGCCTGCTTTCAACACTGTATGCTGTTTTTTTTTGTTTTGCTTACCTACAAGAGTTTACTTGAAACTTGCTAAGATGAGCACTACAGTCTTTTAATTCTTTCTCACATAGCTTCAAATTGTATTACTTTCTCACATAGGAGTAAATTTGGTCGAGCAATTGTTCTATGATTCTTAATTTAAAAAGAAATAAACTAAAGCATAGACAAAACTAAATTGTGCTCATGTTGGCTTCACTGATCAGTATTAACGTGTATACTGATCAAGTTTTAAGTTAAATCTTGTAGGTACACTCGGAGCGTTTTCATTGGCTGATTTACATACAATATTTGCAGTATGTTCACTGTTACTGGCAATAGCCTTAGTAAAGAATAGTGCAATCTCTATGCAATATATTTTCATTGGCTAGATACCCGTATGCGTGGGAAGGCAGTGCCAACCCATCAATAAGTATAAAGCCACTTTACTACGCACAGCACATAATCCATACCTCATGTTTCTTTTTCTTTGCCAGTACAAAAATGTGAGACATACCACAAAGAGTCTGTAAAAAGATAAGACCAATGAAATAGCTCTGTTTTCTTTTTAATTTACACGGATAAGAAGCAACATTTTATAATTCAAAAACGAGATCTAGCCTTACGATATTTATTCGTTAATTAAATTCAGGCGCGAAAAAACGCGCGTAAAAATAGGTATTCCATTTCTCTTTTGAAATTTGGCGCGATTAATTGCAAGAAACCTCTTCCTGTCTGTAATGTTAGGCTAGGTAATCGGCCTACTGATTTACTTCTTCACTAACTTTGTTCTAACACGGAAGATCGCCTGTCGCGTTACCAAGTATCGCTCAAGATTTCACGCGCGACTAACAACTAAATTATAAAGTCCATGAAAAAAAACAATATCGCTTCAAAGACATTCTTTTCCTGAATTATTCATTGACACGAAACGTTGCTTCTTGTTCCGAATTCTTTTCCCGCTAGTTTTTAATTTTTTAAACGTTTGACATTTTGTTTTTTTTTACGCGGCAAGTGGCATCGCTTGTGTTCTGCCTAGTTTGTACTAGTAGCGTGGCTTTCGGTTGTTGCGTGCGTCATGTGGCTGGCTGTAAGATTCCAAGCGGTAATAATATGTGTTTTAATCGTTAAAAGTATTGTTGTAATATCTTCATAGATATAAGTGATTCTGGTATGCGTATGCATGACTGACGATGCTATGCTATCATGGATTACTTTATTATGGGTGATTTGTAAATAATTAGTTGCTCATTGCACTTTTATACGCATCACCCATTTTCACTTCAATATCGACGCGTTCCTCTATTGCTTGTAAATAAAAAGAGATGAAGAAATGATATTTACACTTTTTCTTTGCTATTTTAGTCATATTGTTACTTCTTACAAGCCGTTAACTGTACAGTCGAGAGTAGATTAACCTTTACAAAGTAGTTGTAATATCGGCCTTATATCGGAATGAAATAAGGTGCTCTTGTGTAAAGGTTGACGTACCCTCAATTGTAAGTATTATTGTAAATATTCCCGTATAACGTACGTTTGCGACGCAACTGCCGAAACCCACGATTGATTGTCAATTGTTTAAGATTATTGTAATTTTGTTTTCATTACTATCTATCTATATATATAAAAATGAAACCCGTTTTCCGTTGTCACGGCATCACGCCTGAACGGCTGGACCGATTTCGCTAATTCTTTTTTTTAAATGTTCATTGAAGTCCAAGGGAGGTTCTTACGGTGAGAAAAATTCGAATAATTGCCGGGAAAGCCCTAAAACAGACCTTTTCTTTTTCCCATACAAATGTTTTCTTACTAAAATGTAGAGTCAATTTGAACTTTATTCCTACACAATAAAGTTAATTCTAAGGCGGGACAAAGTTCGCCGGGACAGCTAGTTTACAATAAACTTAGACTATTTACTCTTTGATTTTTTATGCTTACGCTTCTGTAAAAAAAAAAAACAGATGCCGTTAAGTGTTGCCAATTGATTAGTCAATATTTTACAATAAAAATGTTGAACTCTGTTGGCTACAAATATTTTAATCCAACAAGCATTTCTGACTATCAACTGGCAACACTTTTCAAACATGCCACTGGTAATACCAACCTTACAACCCAATATTTACAGCTAGCAACATCGTCGCATAGTTTAGAGAAAAGAGACTACGTGATAAGGGAACTAGTCGACACCGAATGCAATTACGTGGACGTACTCAGTAAAATAATCAAGTATTTTCTGAGGCCACTGACTCCGTACCTGAAACCGCAAGATCTGCAAGTTATTTTCTTTGGGATTAAGGTATGTATGTCTCTTACTTTATATTTATACAGGGTGTAACAGAAAGGGGGTATAACGCCGAAACACAGCGATAGTCCTCATGGAACTGAATAACTTTCCACAAGGAACATGGGTCGTAATTCGAAAAAAAAAATTTCGCCTCCCCATACAAAATGTCCGATCAGCTGATCGAGTAAGTATGGGCGATTCAAAAATTTTGTTCGGCGTTTTACCCCATTTCTGTTACACCCAGTAGAACTTATAGTTATCGCCAGAAGATATGTCTCCAGATTTTAAGAGGATAACCATAATCCAATTGTAAGATGAATGCTTACATCTTGCATATAAGCTAAGACTAATTGTCCACGAAACCGTACCTCATACCTTTTTCGTTATTTGATGATTGCAACGTCGCGTCAGCCGCTTCGTGGACAAAGCTTGTTTGTACACAAGATGTAAGCAATGGTCTTGCATTGGCAATCGCATGCTTTCGTCAATTGACGAAAGCATGCGAATGCCGTGCGTTTACGAGTGCAATTAAATCAAAGCTGAAATAAACCAACACAATACACACAACCCCCTATTTATCCCCTCCTACTTAACGCAACTACCCTCAATCCAAAGGAACTTCACGAAATCCACTCGGGCCTCCTCCGTCAATTGAAGCTGGCGACGGAAGCGTGCGTGCCCGGCAACGGCGCGCCGCGTTTAGCCGACGTGTTCCTTGCGTGGCGGGAACGGTTGCTATTATACGGGGATTACTGCTCTAATCTCACGCATGCGCAAGACACGCTGAAGACTTTAGACCAACGGGATAATACTTTTAGTAAACAGCTTGCGGTAAGTTCATATTCTGGATAGTAGTGATATGTTGTAAATGTATATTCTGCTCTTTTATTCTTACACGATTTTAGAGCGCTAACTAGCGCGAGTGAAAGAGAAGAACGAACTGCTAGCTTAGCATGGCACTCCGTGACAAGACGTTGTCATGCGTTTGTCACGCTTACGTCTCTGTCTATAGTTTTAAATGTGATAAGGACAGCATGCGTGAGATAATTGTCGCGGCATGCCATGCTAAGCCCCCAGACCACTCTTTTTCGACCTGAAACGAAGAAGTGAGAAAAGTTATTTATTAGAAGGTGTCTTTAATAAGGCTTATTCTATGTTGGCTGGCACCTTTGTTTCTGGCTCTAAATGTCCTTCTTTCGTGTCATTTAGATTAAATAATGGTGTTAAGGCCGTTTTATCACTTACAGATAAAATTCAACATAACAGATATTTTATACCTGTCTCTGTATAAATCGTCATGTTTTATAGAAAAGACATAGATTTATCTGTCAGTTAAATTTTATCTGTAAATGGTAGGGGGCCTAAATTACCCGTTATTATTTGCAGAAATGTCAAAAGGAACACAGCGACGGTCGGATACAGTTGCGAGACATTCTCTCGGTGCCGATGCAGCGGGTACTCAAATACCATTTACTGCTCGACAAACTTGTACACGAAACGCAACCTGTAAGTTTGCATCTTTAAATCCTACTAATATTATAGATGTCAATGTTTGTGCAGATGAATAGATGTGACGACGTTTGTCATAGCGGTTATGCACTACATCCGATTCTTATTCGATACGAGATATGTATTTAGTGTGGATCCAAGATAAATCCGAGAACTATTTCTATACTAAATAGCTGTCCCGGCGAACTTTGTCCCGCCTTAGAATGAACTTTATTGTGTAGGAATAAAGTTCAAATTGACTCTACATTTTAGTAAGAAAACATATGTATGGGAAAAAGAAAAGTCTGTTTTAGGGCTTTCCCGGCAATTATTCGATTTTTTTTCGCCGTAAGAACCATCCTTGGACTTCAACGAACATTTAAAAAAAAGAATTGGCCAAATTGGTCCAGGCGTTGTTGTGTTATGCGCTTACCAACACATTTTGCGATTCATTTTTATATTATAGATATATCGGATAGAATAAGAATCTCTTTCACGCAAAAATCACTGGACCGATTTTTGATAACACTTGGCAATATGTAGCTAACACATAGATTATGTAAGGTTATGTGATTTTAAGATATTGTGTAAGTTTTCCAAAAAATGACGATAAATGCGTGTGATGTCGCGGGCAGCCTCTAGTTATTAAATAAGTTGAAGCAAAATAACATCGCTTCACATAATAATGATACCTTAATATTTTTTCCAGAATCACGAAGAATTTAGAGGCTTAGAACGTGCGAAAGAGGCGATGGTAGACGTAGCGCAGTACATCAATGAGGTGAAACGAGACAGCGAAGTATTAGTGCTGCTTGCTAAAATTCAGGTACGTGCATAAGCATATATAAATAATTATAGCGTCCTTTCTATATAGCTGTATACCTCCATAAATAGCTGGGAAGAAGCGGTTCAGAATAGAGAATCGTGGAGGACGATTAAATAAGAGAATAAAATAAGAAGTTCTTACAAAATAGTGTTTTTACAGTTTTTTGGATGTCTTGATATATTGATAGCCTTCATAAATACCAGGAAAGCATAACGATACTAAGAGCTCGGTAGCTATTAGATAGACATTCATTTCAGAATGAATGAATGACTTTTCTGCCTCCTATCTCACTAGTACTACATTAAATACTAGGAAACCATATGATACTAGGACAAGGTGCTCTATAATAGATAGTTAGCTGTTTCTTCCCCTATCTCACTAGTATTTCTTACATTGGTACCAGGAGAGCATATGATACTAGGATCTCGGCAACTGATAAATGGACAGCTATTTCTGAACGAATGAATGACTTTTCTGTCCCCTATCTCACTAGTATTACATGTATTGGTACCAGCAGAGCATATGATACTAGGAACTCTATTACAGATAGATGGACAGCTGTTTCTTCCCCCTATCTCACTAGCATTTCTTACTTTGGTACCAGGAGAGCATAATAGACTGGGAGTGCGGCGCGTTGGGCGCGGGCGGGCAGTGTCTGTCGGCGTTCGGCCGGCTGCTGCTGGACGGGGAGCTTAGAGTACGGGCGCATGAAGACCAGAAGCTGCGGTCGCGGTACGTCTTCGTGTTTGACAAGCTGATGCTGCTTTGTAAGCCGGTTAAGGTTGGTATCTCTTGTTCTTAATCTATGTAAATATTATTAGTCAGAGAGATAGTTAACAAGGCCTTGACAACATCATGCTAATATTATAAATATCAATGTTTGCGCCGATGATGTTTGTTACGATGGATGATGTTTGTTACTCTTTCACGCAAAAACTACTTAACAGATAAGACTGAAACTTTGCAACATTATAGCTTGCACGTTAGAATAATACATATGCTATATTATTTTAAGATATAGAGTAAGATTTCTAAGATAAGACAATAAATGCGTACGACTTCGCGGGCTGTATCTGGTAATAAAATAAATCTCCTTAAATACATAATCATCCCTTATCCAGGAAAACCAATACTCATACCGGATCGGCGTACGTCTAGCAGAGTACAGAGTAGAAGAAGGCAGTAACAGACGGACGATGCGCAGTGACGCGCGGTGGGCGTCACATTTCTACCTCGTGCGACGCACCAAAGACGCCACCTTCACGCTCTACGCACGCACCGACGACTGCAAGCGGAAGTGGGTCAAAGCGATACGGGACGCCATGTGAGTATACTACAGCCATAATAGTATAGTGAATTATCTAACTAAGGTGATTAATCTTTCTATTTCAGAAATGACTAGTTTGAAAATTCCTTTTTAGAATAGCTCCAATTAGATAAAAAGTTGGTGAATGAATGAAATTACTGTCATTTAGAGAATGATGTTTTCATTCATTCAAAAACGTTCGAAAACGCGATCATTGTCGTTGGTCGATATTGAACAATCCTGAAACTAGTAATAATAATATTTTTCTGTAATATTTGTGTGGAAGGCCTCCAACAAGATAGACCGACGACCTGGTTAAAGTCGCTGGAAGCCGTTAGATATGGGCAGCCCAAGATCGGTCGTTGTGGAGATCCTTGGGGGGAGGATTTTGTCCAGCAGTGGACGTCTATAAGCTGACTTAATAATGATGATGACATTCACCAGTAGCCTCAAACACAGTCGGTTTAGAGTACTCTTGTCTATGATAATTCTCTATGATATTTGTTACAGAGACAACCTAGAGCCGGCGGGATGTCGTAGTACAAACCACAAGTTCGTTCTACACACGTTCGACAAACCAGCCACGTGCCATCACTGCTCCAAGTTCCTCAAAGGCAGGCTGTTTCAGGTAGGTTATACATTTTATTGGTGAAATAATTGTAGACTTCAGCTTGATCTGATTGTATGATAATAATAGTAAAGTAGCATTATGTTAAGTTTGCATGCCGACGTATTAACGGCTGTATAGCAGATTCCCCATATTATCTTTGTACCCTATACAAAATTCCAAAACTATGTATTCGTAGTCAAAATTACATTTTAATTTGTCAAAAAATAGTAAAAATATGTCAGAAAAGTAACCAGATTAGAGAAACAGATTTGATTGCATTATAATTGTCAAGACATAACTCTGTGAGTTTATCAGTGTTTTAATTCTTTATGTGTACCTTCCCCCCAGGGCTACCTGTGCTCTGCATGCGGCGCATGCGCACACAAGGAGTGCATCGGTCTGTCGGGGCGCTGCGGGGGCGGTGGGGGCCCGGCGCCGCCGCTGCCGCCGCACCAACACTCGCCCGACCACGCGCTGCACTACTACATGTGGTAAGTATTATAACATTACTAGAGGCTGCCCGCGACTTCGGACGCATTTATATCGTCATGTCTTGGAAGAAAAACATGATATCTCAAAATAGTATGGCATATGTGTTATTCTGATGTGCAAGCTACAATATTGGCAAGTTTCATCAGAATCTGTCCAGTAGTTTTTGCGTGAAAGAGTAACAAACATTCTTACGTCCATCCTCACATCCATTCGTAGGCACAAACATTGACATTTATTCTATTGAGTAGGACACATACATACATATCTATCTTGCCTCGTTCCCATCGGGGTAGGCCACTTCCCATCACTTGCTGCGATCCAAACACTTCCTTCGCTTCATCCAAATTCATAAGTCGTCTCGTACATACTCGTCCATATGTACCCAAAACCATAATCAAATAAATGATTTTAATTTCATTCCCTTCGTCGCGTCGGTTTAGGATTCCTCTGACTTTGCCTTTCCTTAACAAGACCCCATTTCTCTAATGGCTAAGATATCATATCACTTTTGTATCTCTGATTTGCCCTGACGTACTTGTATGTATAATTACCCAATTTTCCAGGTACGTAGGTGAAATGGGCCGCGAGACGGCGACTGCGCGACTGGAGCGTCGCGTGGACGGCACGTTTCTGTTGCGAGTGCGGCCGCAGGGACAGCAGCATTCGCCCACCGATACAAGCTATGCGCTGTCGTTGAAGTAAGTTTGATTATTTAGTACTCGCTTCACCAATCTATATATATAAAAATGAAACCCGTTTTCCGTTGTCACGGCATCACGCCTGAACGGCTGGACCAATTTCGCTAATTCTTTTTTTAAAATGTTCATTGAAGTCCAAGGATGGTTCTTACGGTGAGAAAAATTCGAATAATTGCCGGGAAAGCCCTAAAACAGACCTTTTCTTTTTCCCATACAAATTTTTCTTACTAAAATGTAGAGTCAATTTGAACTTTATTCCTACACAATAAAGTTCATTCTAAGGCGGGACGAAGTTCGCCGGGACAGCTAGTTACAGATAAAATTACACTGACATATTTTATACCTAACGTCATGTTTTATGAAATACTAGCTGTACCCGCGACTTCGTCCGCGTGGAATACTGAGTTTGGCGGCGCTCGCGTCGCGTTTGCTTAACCTGCGCTATTGAAATCAAAAGTAGCCTATGTCCTTTCTCAGGCTATAGCCTATAGATAGATAGATAGAAATTCTTTATTGCACACAAAGAAATACAAATACAACTTAAAACTAAAACATTGTGCGCAAAGGCGGCCTTATCACTAAAAGTGATCTCTTCCAGACAACCTTTGGAGTAGGACTAGTTTAGGAAGACTGTAGAGTAGAGCAGGGCAATAAATAAATACTGTAATTTACCTATCTTGCCTTTTTGCCTATCTGTGTGCCAAATTTCGTTTTAATCGGTTCAGCCGTTTTAGCGTGAAAGCGAACAGACAGACAGAGTTGCTTTCGCATTTATAATATTAGTATGGATTTTTTATCTGTAATTGGTGAAACGCGCCATCTTTTTATCGTCACATCTTGGAAAACTTACACAATATCAAAATAATATAGCTTTTATATTATTCTGATGTCACATCCATCGGCACAAACACTGACATCTATACTCTATGAGCCGTTTAGCTATTGCACAGACTAAATAAAAGTAATCTTTCCAGAACGGACAACACAGTGAAACACATGCGCGTATGTCGTAAACCAATAGACCAAGTACCGCATTACTACCTCTCCGAGTCGAGGTTCTTCCGCAGCGTCGTCGAGCTCGTCTCCTACTACGAGAAGACAAGTCTCTCTGAGAATTTTGTTGGGTAAGTGTGAAGTCCGTCTGCCCAGATGCTAAGCCTACGTGCCCAGACATTAAGTGTACTTGCTCAAGGTCTAAGTCTGCTTGACCAGACACTGAGTCTAAGTGCCCAGGCTCTATGTTCGCCTGCCCAGGGGCTAAGCCTCCTTGCCCAGAGGCTAAGTCTACTTGCGCAGGAACTGAGTCTACGTGCCCAGACTCTAAGCCTATCTGCCCGCCCAGATATTAATCTACTTACCCAATTAGCACAAGAAGATATTGTTTCCGATTCTTTCTCATATCTGTAACATTATTACATTTTAATTAAATTAGTCAACATCACAATATAGCTGTTCTTTTTATTGCCCCAGTCTTAACTCAATGCTCCGCTGGCCATTCCGCCGAGTGGTAGCAACCGTTGTACACGACTTCAGGCCGTTGGAGTCTTCGCAGCTAGCGTTAAGGCCTGGCGCTAAAGTCCTCGTGCTCAGTAAGGAGGGTGACTCCAGAGGCTGGTGGAAGGGACGGACGCTTGATAAGGTACGTATGGGCAAATGGACTTAACTTACTTTGGCGACTGATGAATGTGGATGAAGCGAAGGAAGTGTGTTTGGATCCTTGCAAGTGGTCTTTGTCTACCCCGATGGGAAACAGGTGTGACAGATATGTTTAGATTAAGGGCCTGTTTTATCTACAGATAAAATTTATCTGACGGATATTTATACCTGTCTCTGTCTAAAACGACATGTTTTATGAAATAGACATAGGTTTATCTGTCAGTTAAATTTAGGTGGTGAAACGGACACTAAGTTTGTTAACATAAAAACTACATTAAGGCCGTGGCCCCAGTAGGCAAACTGTTAGCGGCTGACTAGTTTGCGGCGTATCGATTTAGTACGCCCTTCCATATTTGAAATGGAGTGTCCACAGTCAGCTAGTTTTCGCTCACTGTACGCAGTTTGCAGCGTTACGCGCGCTGACTATCTCAGACAGCGGCCGACTCCCACCAAAGCCGGTGATCTCATTGATTTGAGTTTGCAGCTAACTCAAATTTCAGTTCGCCACTTTGCGGCTCACTCAGTCGGCCGCTAACAGTTTGCCTACTGGGGCCACGGCCTTAAACTATCATTACATTTCCCAGGGCGACAACCGGTCAGGTTTCTTCCCGAAAGACTGCGTGCGGGAAGAGCCGGAGTGTATCGGCGCGTTGGACTGATGCCAGCTCTGCGTCGCCGAGCGCGGCCTGCACTACACGCCGGCGCCCGACGACGACGACCTTGTATGATAGACTAGCTGGATACATCCACGGATTTGTTGGACTGGTGTATGAATGCTGGATCTGTTGGCGGATTTCTTGGGCTGTTATAACAGGCGAGTTCAGTTTGTCTATAAATATTATAACGAGGATTACTGGCATGCTGGATTCTTCCACGGATTTGTTAGACTGATATAATGAAAGCTGGATTTGTTGCCAGATTTGTTTGGCTGTCGAGGTAAATTTGTTTAAAATAAAACGTAATGATAGGATCGCTGCCGCGGATTTGTTGGACTGATTAAAGAACGGTTGATCTGTTGGCGGATTTGCTCGGCTGGCGAGTTCAATTTGTTTATAAATATAAAGTGAGAATAGTTGAGAAGATATGTCAATGAGATTTTATGTCCGTTTAGATGGGTATTGTCGAATCGATTCAGGCGTGAAATGACCTAGTCCAAATCTCATGCTGGCTCTTTCTTTTGTTTGATGATAAAAGAAATAGTAAGACTTCAAAATGTGGATAGCCCCCACACTATACATACGGGTGTATTTCGAAAAGGGATTGTGATCCATAATGCCTCGACATAAGATCTACTTTCCCTTAATTTTTGTAACCGGATAAAATTTTTGTCTGGATAAAGTAAAATGTGAACTATTACCAAGTAATACGGCCTATTTTCACTCGATATAAGAATTCAACGGAGTTCGTCAAGGCAATATATGAACTGTTACCTTGTTAATAAGCCCTATATTCCCACAAAAAGAAATCCATATATTTTTGCTATGGTTCTTATAAGGGTTAAATGTTTTTATGTTCCGTAATGTGTGTTTTAAAGAACTTTATGGAAATGTTAGTTTAAATAAATGAAATGGAATTGGGTCATACAGACATAGAAAACAAAAAATGTCTCCTGTTCCTGAAAGTTAAGGACATTGGGAGATAATTTCTCAACTTAATGCATATCTGCATAATCTGTGCCCGATGTAGTTTTGGCCTGTATAAACATTTTGAGGATTGACTGCTCCAGTATCATTAATCATCAGGAAAAGGAAAGACAATTTTGAACCTAATTCTGTGTATGACTCATTTAGTTTTATGCTATTTGATCGAGTGTATTAATTGACCAATGGGCAGCGTCATTTCATATTCTACACGTAAAGGCGCGTCATTGTCCAACTGTAACCTGAAATGTAACCGTTGCATGCACTGTAACAAAAAACCTAGTGTGTACAGTCAGCAATAATATATCTACACATTATCATTTTCAAAAAAAACTTCTGTTGTTTCAAAAATATGTTTTTTATCAACTTGTTTAGTAACGCAACCAACAATCATACAATTTATTTATTTATTTAAAAATATCCACAGCTTAACCATAAGTAAGAGTAAGGTAACATAAAAATAAAGTAATAATAACGTCTTCGCCAATCACGGATACCACAACTTATTTAACATGTGTGAGCTCTATTTCTATTTTAATAACCAAAAAGGATAACAATCATTGAACAAATTGACGAAAATATATTTTTGTAACGACAGAAGTTACGATACTTTGAAAATGTCACAGTGTATACATATTATTGCTCGTGACTGTACTTGGTTCGCGAGCCTGCGACGAACGCGACACGAGCGGCTCGCAGGGAACCGACAATTGTCGGTTTTTGCCGCTTACAAAGAGTAACTGGGTCATACAGACATAGAAAACAAAAAATGTCTCTCCTGTTCCTGAAAGTTAAGGACCCTGGGAGATAATTTCTCAACTTAATGCATATCTGCATAATCTGTGCCCGATGTAGTATCGGCCTGTATAAACATTTTTGGAGGATTACGATGCTCCAGTATCCTTAATCATCAGGAACAAGAAAGACAATTTAGAACCTAATTCTGTGTATGACTCAACTGTAACACGTGTACACACTAGAACCTCGTTACTGTTAAAAACGTTCCAAATAGCATAAAACTAAAAAATTCAAAATGCGATCAAGTAAAATGTAATGCAAAATTGTACATAAATATATAAAATTGGTGTATTGATCAAATGTGTACACTAGTGTGATAAAATAGGTACATTTAAAATTGTAACGTCAATGCAAATTGTCATTTGAAATGCAATTCAATGTAAATAGATGTATTATGTGCTTATGAGAAATATAGAATTACTAAATTCATTGTAAAATGGGTTAACCTACCGCTCACTGGGTAACCTACAGTTACGTGTTAATACGAAATAATATTCGTTCGTTCTTTCGCGCGTGATTGCATCCCTCGTGATTACCCGCACGATTATTCATAATTGTACAGTTTTATCTAAAATACTAAAATATTTTAGAATCTCGATGAATTTAGACAGTTTGAATTAAAATTACGTTTCCAAAAATCAAGTAGGTGGCCTTATTGCAGCAATCTTTGCTAGGCAAACCCGTTATGATCTCCATACAATTTATGTCTGTTATATTACATTGTGTAAATACTTTAACAAGTGTGTCTATGTAATAGTTTCCTTCAAATAATTTTGAAATGAATTAGTAATGAAATTATTGTACCCACATAAATACATATTTGGTGTTAAATAAGTATAATTGTTGTTACGAAAATGTGTGAAATAAGTTTAAAAGCAAATCATTCAAAAGGACATGTTTTTCGGAACATTAAATAACGTAGCCCTTTCTCCCATTACGATATGTATAGGCGATTCAAGTATCCTGCAGGGGGCTTAGCACGGCGTGCCGCGACAATTATCTCACGTATGCTGTCCTTGTCACATTTAAAACTATAGACAGAGACGTAAGCGTGACAAACGCATGACAACGTCTTGTCACGGAGTGCCATGCTAAGCTAGCTGGTCTCGAAGATAAGTCACCGCGAAGTATCTTACATACATTTGAATGCAGGCTCGCACACTACGATACCGGTATAATGAGAGATACCTCGCGGTGACTAGTCTTTGAGATTTGTATCGCCTGTGCGTATCGTAATGGGGAAAGGGTACCTTACATTAAATCACAATGAACAAGAGTAACGCTCAAATATTTGTGCCACATTTTTAGTCGTGATGTCTCCATACTAACTGTCATAGACAAATGCAACCTCAATAATTACAAGTATTTTATTACTCCAACTTATTTGCGACAAACTTCTTTGAGCTTAAAGTGACGTGAAACACATAACTGCGTTGCGACGCCGCAACGCTAAAATCAGCAGTGGCGACAGTGGCGCAGCGAGCAGCGCAAGGGACATTCTCCGCATGAGAATAATGACGGAAATTGTTCTCATCGTCATAATGCTTTTCGAAAAACTTGTCTTCTTGTTATGCGCACGCGTTTGTTGAAAAATGATTTTATTATTGTAGATGTACACAGAATCGCCGTCCATCTTCGCGAAATAAAGAACTACAATGCATTTTTACTGGATATATAACTAAAAATGAATATCATGTCATTAAAATTTCTGGGCAGTCCATTTCTGGAGATTGTCCCGCAATCGTATATTTAAAACAGAATAATGTGTTCTTAATAACAAATAAGCAATTAGTTTCTTACGATCTATGACAGAGACATGTATATCGTAGATGATCAACAATTAAAAAAACGAGGAACTGGTTCGTATGACAACATAACGCTGTTTTTCGCGTCGTCACAACGCTGCAACGCGAACTTCTGAATTTAGGGTTGCGGCGTCGCAACGCGGTTGTGACGGCCTATAGTGAATCAATTCTTCAAACAATTAAGGTCCAATTTTGGGCACTTGTTCAAGATGTTTTCCGTAACCTTTAAACAAAGTTGTTATGAAATTTAACTCGTATAGGTACGCAGTTGTTTTAATCAATGTTTACGTTGCGCAAGTCACTACAAATTAAACTTTAAATCATTACAATTAGGTACACTTTGGGCCTGTTTCACGAACTCCAAGAAATGTCAAGTAGCCTTAACGTTTGTTTTGTCCTTGTCTTTCGACGTTAAGTTAGAAAGTGACGGGACATAATGATGTTTGAAGAAAACAGGTCCTTCTAAATTAGATGCTCTCTTTTCGTCTCTATCTCTTTTTAACGAATGAATCGTGAACTTCTGTCTCTTTTCAACCAATTGGCACTTTTAGAATATTTTTGATGGTGCGTAAAAATGCTTTAAACTTTAGTGTTGTAAGTAGGTAAAGTCATTTTGAATCAAAATTCTATATTTGTCCAGGTGGGGAAAAGATTTCTTTAAATTTTTAACCGACTTGAAAAAAATAGGAGGTTTCTCAATTCAACCGTATATTTTTTCAATAATCGCATTCTTACCCACCTTACTTTCATGCCGTAAAAAAACAGTATAACAAATATTTTATCTATAAAATATAAAATAAAGTTTATTTTTGATTGTCCGTATCTTCTCGCCAATATTAATTAGCTCACTCACCTGGACAACATTTTAGTTAGGATCCAAATTAAATTGACACTTCACCATGACGAATCGCGTGCTCAAAAAACATTTACAAAAACTCGCACTTTTCGAATCATTTATTTTGATAACGCTTACTTTATGACGTCACCAACTTTAAAACACGTAGTTATTTTGAACAATTCTACACTAGTTTGAAAAGGTTATATGTGCCAAACTTTGTGTGTGGACTTGGTACGTTCTGTAAATGTGTTTGTAAGTTTGTCACAATGCAATTTACAATGGTTATGTAGTACACAGATTAAATAGATTTTTGTAATAATTTTAGATGTTATCGTGTGTGATTTAAGACATAAAATTGAGTGGCTACTGTTCTCTTACATAACCTAAATTGGGCTGTAATATTAAGCCAAAGACTCAATATAAGCGGAGTTGGCCGTCGGCCATACTCAGCGTCTTACTCAATATAAACCAATTGGGCCGTCGACCATATTCAATAACCCAAAATAAACAGATTAGGCCATCAGCCAGATGACAGATGGCCCAATAGAATGGCAGCTTGCGAATTCTATGCCTTAAAAACACAAATAACATTTTAGCCATGTAATCACATAATTAAATAAATGTCCAATGTATTATACGTAATGCAATATAATGTTTCAGTGTCTAATTATTGTGTGTTAGTACATTTACATATTATTGGTGTACCTTAGTATTTACATTCCATTAAAACGCTCAGTGACATAGTTCAAAGTAAATGTTATAGCGAATTTTAATCTAATAGTAATAATTTTACAATAGTAAATGATGTTTACGTACGCTAAGGGTGTTAAGACAAGCGTTGTATACGCGCGTATACGCACGAACCGGTGGTGTCGTAGTCATGTCGCAGTACCAACATGGACTATATGAGCTTAGAAGCGCGTCAACGCTCGTACGAACAAAACACGCGCGTATAAATCGCTAGTCTCAAAACGCTCTAAGTCATTGCTCGACCGCATCGATTCATAATCATTCATTTCACATATCATTCATTAATAAATAAGTAAATGTTATTAAATATTGTAGTAAAAACTCAAAATAATTATATTTCTGTCACCGTTTCCAATTACTCGATAAAAGAGGTTTTTAAAAGGAGAATGTTTTTAATAAACTCCAAGTCACATACGTATTTCCCGATCTGTCTGTTGTAAATACTGTTAACTTATTTCTCGTTTTAGACTAAGAGCACGTGTTTGTAGTAGCACTAGCGTACCGTACACGAACACTACCCTTCCAAGTTGTATTATCGGTGTTTCGTGTGCATTTACTATCGAAGCGGATACCTCGCTAATTTGGTCGAGTTAAATAGCTTATAAAAATTGGCGGCATTTTTATAATATCCTTCTGAATTTGCTGGTTTTCAAAATCGAGTGTTCTCTTTCACTCGTTATGGATTTAGAACGAGATATAACGTTGTAAGTTCACGTGTCCGCAAATATAGATGCGATATTTTAATTGAATGTTGCCACTTTATTATTGTAAAATGTCATAATAAAATGTAATGTATAAAAAGTAATTTAAAATTATTAAACTTCTAGTGCCACTTTAAATCCTTATCTTAAATAGAATAGTTTATGTATAGTGTAAAACATATTATTAATAGATTATCCATTGTAAGATATCGTTAATACACAGTTATTTTTAATCTGTATATTCATTGTTTTTATATGTAATTAAATTTTAAAATATACCTAGTTCAATTTCCTTTAAAAATTAATTTGATGGTTGTCGCATTTTTTACATCTTAAAATTATTTTTAATTTGTCTTATGTATACTTCCAGATTATAATCAAAATCATATATTACTTAACAAGTATTTTTTTTAAATATCTTACAATAGATAATTTATTAAATATATAAAATTATATATTAAATAACCATCGCTTATTTGTCGAGTTGTGAAAGAGAATGTTATATTTTAAACAGTTATGATATGAATTAAAAAGAAATATAAAAAAAAATAGTTCTTGTCCGTAGAGACAGGGTGAGCGTTGTTAAATATATGAAATATATTACGAAATAGTTATTGTACATGACAGAGTTCTATTTTTTCTATTTATTTGGACAGACGTTGGATGGGAAGTGATATTAGAATCACTTTTTTTGTAAAGGAAAGGAAAGCGTTGGAATTTCTAAAATTATTAATTTTAAATTAGCTTTTTTTACACCAGAGGCCCAAGTCTGCTAATTTATAATAGCCTCAGTTGTGTGACGGCAGAGTGGCAATGGCATTTTTGACACATTTTGTATTCTGCTAAACAATGGCTTTATAGCTTTCACTTTCTTTCTTCTTTCTTTATCAACCCATATATGTCCCCACCGAGGGGCACGAGCCTACTCTCATACAGAGAGTGATTAGGCCGTAATCCACCACGCTGGCCAAGTGCGGGTTGGCGGATTTCACATACACCTTTGAATTTCTTCTCTGGTGTATGCAGGTTTCCTCACGATGTTTTCCTTCACCGTTAGCAAGTGGTAATCGAATAAATTGATCCGTACATGAGAAATAAACTCAGAGGTACGGGCCCCCGCCAGGATTCGAACTCACGCCCTCAGAATTCGAGGCAAGCGTTCTACCAACTGGGCTACCACCGCTTCCAGCTTTCACTGATTGCGACCAAATATGCCAAAAAGTGACATTAACACTCTCATTGACACTCTGCCGACACAGCTGAGAATATGGTAAATTAGTAGACTTGGGCCCCTGAATATGTGGTCAGAACGCGTGTAATCAAATATTTATCTTAGGCAATATATGCTACATATATTGGTAGTTATTACACACATTTTACCACATAAAAAATCTGGTGAAAATCAGCTTTAATGTCATTTCAAAAGAGCGAGATTTCATTGTTCAAAAAGATCAACATCGAGTATCGCTCTGGTTTAAATAGGTCATATGTGCCAAACAGTTTAAATATACCTTAGCGAGCTGTCATAAAAGCGCAATTTGCTTGTTTGTTCGCTGCCAGTGAATCAAAAGGTATGTCTCCAGCAATGTGCTTTCACGTTCATCTTGCGTTTTATTTGACGCATGTCAGAAAAAACATAGTGCATACATCAGCGCACGCCTCAAAATGTGTTAAACAGTAGGGCACAGCGCTTGATGCAAAACGAACTGAAAATTGAATCGCAAGCTGAACATGAAAATTAAAACGCGCTGGTGGGGACATACCTAAACAGATAGAAATATAACTCAAGTTGAATAGCCCATTTAAAAGAACTTTAAAAACTTACTCAGCAAATTGATACGCTTCATCTTTTCAGACACTTGCAGAAAATGCTAATAAATCTCGTGTCATCTCGCTCTATTGTTTGTTAATTAAAAGAGTCAGGTATAGTTTTAACATGGAGTGTTTATAAACTTTTATGCAACAAAAAGCTAGCATTGTATGATCTCCTTTATTGTGCTAACAAGGAATTCTAATTTCAAAACATCAGGCCATTATGAGCACAAAATACTTAGAAAAATATTTAACGTATATTTTGCACAACGCACAGCAATTTCGGCACAATTTTTAAGTGGCTTATTCATGTATATTGACGCACTTGATATGTATACAAGCTACGCTACCAATTTAGTTTAAATATTGTATGCAGGTCGATTGCATCAATTCAAATGACGTTATCTATTATAAAACACCAATTAAATTAGTTTTACTTATGATTACTGCCTTATTTATTAGGAAAATTGCGCGCGTTTGTCAAGTTATGATTGTTTGTGCTACAAGGACCTATGGGCACTTGGCACTTGAGTGTCATTGTCAGGAGGGCGTGGGTGGTAAATAAATAACTCAAAATAATGACAATTTGCAAGATGATATCGTTGGTTCCGATTTCCGCCGCGTGTCAAAAGATCCTTGTAGCACTGTATTTGTGGTTACTTTATTACCATTGGCCAAAAAATATATGTTTAATTACGCGTTTCTTTATCTTTAATCGCGTGCCGCTTTTTCCAAACAAATAAAAAAACACAACATTCGTTTTTGTCGTAGATTGATGTTATTTTGTCTACTGTTAATAAAGAAGCCATTTTGTAAGTTACGTTAGCTCGCCTAAACTGCGGTGCTGATATTTTGTGTTAATATAATTTGTATTGTCTTGTAAAGAAATGTATTGAATGTGAATACTGGAAACGCACTCTTCTGTTGAAAGAAATAGTTTCGAGGCTTGCTCTCTGTGCTACTGTGAGATATTTTATGTATCACTATGGCGGTTTATAAGGTTTCAAATGTTTTATTAAGAATATGTCAAAAAAAATGAATTTACTTCATCGTGACAATTTTAATTTAAACGCATCTGGCCAAGGGCCCAAAGTGAACAAAAACCAAAAGCCGAAATCACTTCATCGGGACATATAATTTAAACGCATCTGGCGAATGGCCTAAAGTGAACAAAAACTATTTGCGGTTTAGCCAGTTGACCCAATGTTAATGAGTCCTAGTGTGATTTATTCATTTGTCTTTTTAAACATTTGAAAACTTATACCTGCCCGCGAAAGAAGTTCTACTATTTTTGCAACACATTGCGTTTTCAGTTGTCAGTGGCTAAGGCTAACCAACGCTAAAGTGTACATGTATTTTGATATTATTTATGTTGATGTTTGTAAATAAAATTATACAGAAACGGCATATCTCATTGTTCTGTAGCTAGATAAGATATCACTCCATAATAAATACAAATTGGAGATTTTAAAATAGTTTTATTTTATAGGTACAAAATATTTCTTTTTTTTACTTATAAACAGTCTTTCTTACTTTAAATAAATTGACATAAAATTTTAATATTTAACATTAATGTAGGTACTTTGCATAATTAATTTCTTGTTTACATGTAGCTTTTGTTCCCTCAACTTTCACGATTTATTTTGCATTCCAAATACGAAGTCTATTACATTACATTAATCAAATTACTTAACACTAATCGCCAAAACACACGGTGAAACACAACTGCGACGCAACTGAAACTGCTAGTTACTTTTGAGTTGCATCGTAGTTTCTGCTATAGACTTCCTTAGAAAACCACACACGATGCAACTAGTTTGAAACGTTTCGTTTCAGTTGCGTTGCATTTGCGTTTCACCGTGTGTTCTAGGCCTAAGAGGCCGTCTCCACGAGCGAGAGAATCGCCAACGACTATATTGCCCAGGACTCTCTAGCTCTACATACTGCCGCGGCAAGACTTTATACCTATACCTAGACTGTATACACTCTCTTAGAAAAGTTACCATGTACCTACAGGTAGCGGCAAAAATTTAAATTGTATCATAATTGTACAAGAAATAGTAAAAAAAAAGTTGTCCGGGAATCATACCAATCCACAGCTATAATGTCTTACTGATGCTCATGGACTCGCCGCGATTCTTTCGCTTAAGAGACCGCCCTTTTGACCAAAAAAAGTTAATAAAAATCACTTTAAATCCGGCGTACTGCTACCGAGATAACTTTTGAGATCGGAAACAGTAGATCTAATTAATTTTGCGGGTATAGTCGGCCTGTTCAGTCGTTTGTACGCCGCGTAGCGATGGCAGCCGCCGAAACTGTAGTAATAGTTGCCGCCTTCCGACCCTTGGATCCAGAGAACGTCGATCGGAGGCACGCGGCCGATTTCTTCTTCTTTCTAGAAAAAGATAGGATAATATTAATAACCGATCAAATGCAACTTTCATTTACAGAATACTTTTTTGAAGTAGCGAGGACCTATCAGCTCAAAGGATGGCAAAGAATAGAGCTTAATGGCTTAGACTCACAGACATGTTTAATGTCTTTGCGTAGACAAAGCGTAGACTCCACCGACAACAGCGACGCTCATAAACACAAAGAGGATCTATGCATTTTTGTACAGTCGTGTCCAAAAGTGGAAAAGTCTGACGATCTAAGTAGCTAAATGTTTTATGTGGATAAGTATTGTTTTATTATTAGAAACGCCCCAGTTTCGTCAACCTACCCTAGGTACATATAGGTACTTACATCGCAGGCACATTGCTATTATTTGTACGCTACGCTCTACCTACACATTTTCAAACGATTTCGCACTTTCGGACTAATCAATGTCCCTCGACTTTAGAACGTGACTTTGCAAAATAGATATCTTACAAGTAGATAACAAATAAATACAAAATAAAGGCTCTTTAACTTGAAACTTTTTCATAAAGTACCTTACCTATCTATCTGACCATATTTATGTACTTATATCATTGATACCTACGTACCTATGCTAGATGCATTGCTAAGCCTCTGGTACTAGAGTAAAAAAGTTCCTAACATAACTCCTTCTATGGGTAAACTCTAAAAGGAAAACACGCTTGTCCTGTTTTACTTGAAATTATTTATCGTATGGCCTTACAACTACCTAGGCAAACTGGTAGCGGCCGACTGAGTGAGTCGCAAATTGTGGCGAATTAAAAATTGAGTTAGCTGCAAACTTACATCAATTTCCATGCGTCGTCGCAAGCAAACTTATTAATTAGTCGCTTATGTAGATAGTCAGCGCGCGAAACGCTGCAAACTAGAGTGAGCGCAAAACTGGCAAACTATGGACACTCCATTTAAAATATATGGATGGGCGTACTAAATCAATACGCCGCAACCTCAGTCAGCCGCTAACAGTTTGCCTACTGGGGACGCAGCCTTAATATCATTGATGCTAGTGTAGTGGTAGTGTTAGTATTTCCTATGTAAGTAGTAGATACAAACAGTTAGGTACTACTTAAGTATTACTTACCTATCCAAGTATCTAAGTATTACTTACTTACCTATTGTATTACTTGTAAGTAGGTATTAAGTAGCTATGCCAAGTTGGCATTTTTTACATTTCTAATTAACATGACAATGATTATGCGTCAATGAAATGAACAAATATATTCAGTCGTAAAAAGCGCCTGATAAAAGAATAAAGCAATATTCTGTTTATTACATGAATTAAACATTTCACGACAAATGAGTCATTGAACCATTTAATGAATTGAAGGAATTATTTCAGAGAACTCCGTTGCAAAAAAGAGCATTACAGTTAACTACCCGTTAAGAAACACGTCTTCTGCATTTAGACAAGGTTTAGCTACAAGTTTAAATTTTAATAGATCGTTAGCTATAACAATCTTTCCTGCATTACAGTGGATAAATAAGTCATTAATTAAGCAAAACATACCTGAATAGTCTCCATTAACGATTCAACTTTCTTCTCATCAAGCTCTGGTATGAATGGCCTTATGATAACTGACATGGGAACTTGGTGCACCTCATCGTGGTACGCGCTGTGTATACTCGTCATTTTCGCCGCTACAATCGATAAATACAACAAAAATATATAACAACCTACCATCTTGTTATTCTGCCTAAATGAATGTACTTAATAAAAAACTTCAATTTATTTTATAATACAGTTTCGTTATTTACCTATCAGTGAGATTGCAATTTGTTTCGTCATAAATGACGCAATGATCATGAAATTAACTTTAAAAATAATCAAAGATATTAGATAAAAATCGTTTCTTAATAAAAACTTACAGTTTAGTCTCGTTGATATAACACTAGTTAATTTTGTGAATGATTTTAACATATGTAAAACGGGCGTACTGGCCAAATGATTTCACTGTACTGAACAGAGTGGTAGAGTGGCTTGCCTACACCTGATTCACGCTAAATGAAGGTCATACACGGCCTGATAAAAATAAACACAAACAATAACTATATACGTAAGTTATTTAGGTATTTTAGATTATTTAATTCTTATTTATCGTTTACTTATTGGTAGGTACGCCGTATCACCTGAAAAACAACTTTATCGGTTATTGTTTATGGATTAAAGCTGATTAAATTGGTAAATAAGCGTAAGTAGGTACCTATTTATGTAGTTTATCTTTTTGAAAAGTGGATAGTATTGATATTTACACTTGGAGGAATTTTGATCACTTATGTAAAAGTAGTATGTCGAAAAGTGACAGGAAATGAATGACAAAATAGTATGTTGTTTTTTTCATTTGTTTACCTATTTACCTCTCTGATAGGTAAAATGTAAGTGTAAAATAAATTGAATTATGCAGCAGGTACCTACAGTTTTAATTATTTAGTTTACGCGCTTTTTAGCGAAACAAACTTTTGAAAACTAAAAAGAATAAGCTCGATAAAAAAAACTTCGCCATACCCTGCTTTATATATTTTGTTACCTATGTGTTACTTACCTATATGTTATTTTGTTACATAATAATATCCCCTTAAAGACAATACTTTTACAGGTAAGCACAGTCAGAAAAGTAGCTTTTTATTTTAAAAATCCACTTAGATACTTAAAATCGACAATATTTCTATGACGTGAGAAATGCCTGACATAGAGCAGTAAAATGAAAGAAATATCAACCTTATCTAGTGTCCCACTGCTGGGCAAAGGCCTCTCTCCTCCTTCTCCACGATTTTCTATCCTGACCCGCCTCTGCCCAGTCATTTGTGAAGGTGTCCAGTTCATCTCGCCACCTTTTCCGTGGTCTGCCGCGAGGTCTTTTTGTGGTTGGTTGCTATATCAACCTTAACGAAGGCAAAATATGTTAACCTTACCTTACCTATAGCTTTACAAAATCTTTCTGTTGACCACACGCAACTTATCGACGACCACGCCTTCAAAGTACAGTCAGCATCATAAGTCGATAAACACATTCAGATTTTCAAAAGTAATATACACCATTATTAGACATAAAGCCTCACTTATTTCCCTTATTTTGAACCTCATCGGATGTTCATTTAACTCTGGAGTATTTTTTGCTAAGCGATTTTCATTTAATAATGGTGTATTTTACTTTTGAAAATCTGAATGTGTTAATCGACTTATGATGCTGACCGCAACTTAAGTAGATATTATTCAATACCTACTGGATAACTCCCGAGTTGTTTGTTTGCAAGTACCTGTGCACCAACGAGTTTACATTACAATTTACATATTCAATGACAACATGTTTACTTGGTAACCGGCTAGCATTTGCGAATCACTGTAGGTAGGTGAACTTTGTTATTTCTTTTGAAGACTAGCTTTTCCCTGCGACTTCGTCCGCGTACAGTTCAAAATGTATCCCACAGTAAGTACTTGAACCCATAAGATTTTGTAATTAATATGGTGGTTAAGTATTTTGAATGTTTTTAACTTTTAGAGATACTCATTTATATGTTTTAACCTCTCACATCCCACTGACCCATTATAAACACAGACACAATAGATTTTCTATAGTTCTTTTTTTTCTGGGATGTGAAAGATTAATTAAGAGTTTTAAAAACAAACTTAATACCTAAGAGATACTTAGATAGAGGCAAGCATATACGGAACTGATATTAACACAAAAATCCAGTTATTCTAGTCCCACGAGATAACCTTAAAAAATCAATTTATCTTTCAAATCTATCACAAATGGGCAATAAAAACTCAATAACTACACAAAAATGTATTTAGTCAATTTGATGGTCAGTTACATTGAATGTCGTATACATGGTGCTCACGCCGTGGCTTATTTTTTAATTTAACATTTATTTATTGAATCTTATTATTTCCATTTAAAATTTCAATTTTAATTTATTCGTATAATTAGGATCTTACTTAGCGAGTTTAATACTTTTTTTTTGGATTAATTGCAAATGTTTTTGACAATTTAAATATAAAAAAGAAAATATAGACGTCACAAAAAAATATTCGAATAATTTTGAATATCGAACTTCAAATATCGTATTTCCAATTCACGCAAATTTTAAAAACATTTGCAATTACTCCCTGCCGTTTTACGTAAAATGAAACGTTAACCAACGGCGCGATACAATATCAATGTTCCACAGCATTTTAAATTTCCAATTAAATTTTTCCTTTATCTTCGTATACTGATTCAGATATTTGTTTAAGAACACATCAACTTAATGCTATCAAAAATCCTCATATTCAAACTATCCCTAAGTGAAACTAAGTATACGTTACATATAGACATTTCGTAGATCTTGCGCCGGTAAACAAACTCGACGTAAATAATAATAATAATATGTAAAATGATTAACATTAACTATTATGAAACTTATGTCTACATGAAAAAATAAAATTTCGTGCTAAACGTCATAGCACCACAATAATAATAAAAATATAAATATTATTTTTGTTCTGATATTCACAACTCCTGTTGGTAAAAGAAAACGTTCGTGATTTTAATTTGCGTTAATTGAAACGTTGCTTAGTTTTCAAACATTAATAGTGATCAATACCGATAGATGGCGCTTGTAAACTATAACACAACCTAAAACGCGGTAACAGTTTCCAAAACACGTCAAAAAAACCGCGAATCAAAAATCTGTTCTCTTTGATGAAATCTCATTACTTAAAAGTAAAACATTCACATTTTTCCCTCCAAATAATGTTACCAAACTAAGCAACCTCAAAACAACCCATACAATAAAATAGTACATACAAATTGCTGCGTGTAAAATATCGACAATAGTTCAGAAGTGTGCGCGGGACTAACACAACCATTACGAATAAAATATTAAAATTGCACACGAGTGTCGGTGCGGACGGGTGGAGTCGATTCTTACGAAAGAACCGTCGGTGACCGGTTCTTTTATAATTTAATATAAGTACAGTAGTACAGTAAATGTTAATAGGCCATCGGTATAAAGTTCAAGCGGAGTTTTTATATTATCATAATCATATTTAATTGCTCTTCCACAAAGTTACATAGGATGTTATAAATACATTTAAAGTACATTTTGTGGACCCTGTTTATAGGGCACGGCAAATATTTTTTTTTTTTTAGGAAGACGTTATTAGGTATACGCCATGTCGTATCAAGAAGTCAAAGCATTGGCAGAAGATAAGCCTAAAATGGCGGATGCACCGGCAAGAGTCTAACTCTTAAATATAATAATGATGTACTTTAAACGGCATTGTATAGAAACAAAGATTTCACCCACCGTTAATCCTCTAAAACTGCGTTACATTATTTCCTAGTACTACTGTTCTACTACATATTAGGCTTTCGGAAACACTTCTCACAAATTTACGGCTTATTATAATAAATAAATGACTATATAGTTTCGTATACGATCAGTATACAGATACCGTGGAATCACTCAATCCGGCCGCACCTCGTAGGATACTAGTCAGCACAAAATATCCTAATACTTACACCTAAGGGTAACTAGTATTTAGTCACTGATATTCTGCGAGCTTAAAAGAATAAGTGCAGAGAAGACATGTTTTTTTTTTGTTTTTGTAGATAATAATTAAGTACTTACTTAAAACCATTTTTCAGAATTCCAAAGGGTTTTCGTTTTTTCTGTCAGTTCGAATAATGAGCAACCATTAGCTATCCTCTTAATTGTCCATTTTTTTCGCGACTCTACTGAAAATCAGTGAGTTATTATTGAAATATGCTGAGTGGAGTCCTTTTCCCATATTTCCCATACTCCTAAATGCAATTTTATGTATTTTTAATATATATTTAATGCATAAGTAAGCATCTATCAGTAACTAATCACCAGTCACCCTACGAACTTACATTAACTTAAAACTATCGTATATTTATATCCACCGCGGAGTAAGACGAATAAGTGAACGTTACAACGAGATCCAGACAAACTTCTTTTTTATAATTACTAATATAATACTGCCAAAACATAAAGGTTTTAATTTGTCAAACTCTATGTTTAAGTGCCCGTTTTATCTACTGATAAAATTTAACTGACAGATAAACCTATGTCGATTACATAAAACATGAGGTTTTAGTCAGACAAGTATAAAATATCTTTCAGATAAATTTTATCTATAAGTGGAGAAACGAGCCCTAAAAGTTGTGAAAATCACTGGGTTTTATAAAAAAAATATTAAGATCTTTTTTTTCACTGGAAATGTGTTCAAATAGAACCTATCTATACGATCTTATTGTGACTCATGATGTGCAGTTAAAAATTTCATTTTATTAGTATTTAATCACGTATTTTGTATTAAAGACTACAGTGTTTGCATTGACATATGTTTAATTTTTTTTAAAGAGTTTGACAAACCGCAACCTCGTAAACTTTCGAAACAAAATAAAAATCATCCGAATTCTGATCAAAATAATACTAAAGCTGCCGCAAAATACAATTTGATTCAATTCAAAAAGAATATCAATAAAATAAAGATGTAAACAAAACGAATACTGGGTACAGTCATATAGTTCAATAATAATAATAATACAGGAGAAATTATTACATCTCAATTACATGTCCTTCCAAAAATACGCTTAAATATGTGTTTAGTGTTATGTAGTATACAATGTCCTATGTCTAAGGCAAAAGGGGCTTTAGTCGCTCGCGCTATCGTGCGGTCAATCACGCGTGAAAACATTGTGTATGTTATTCCTTCGTCGATTCATTGTCCACTCTTTATGTATATTATGGAGTGAAGTCTTTCCCGCGCGATTAACCGAATGATTGCGCGTGCGTATAAAGACACCCGAAGTCGGTGCGCACGCCGCCGACGTGACGAATGATAGGAGTTTCATCAGCTACTTATAAATATAGTATGTAATGTAAAATGGCAATTCTGTGGAAGCTGCACAATTACGTGTTGTACCCGACACCTGTAACAAATGTTGCCATATATAAAATGTCTTAGTGTTGCTCGTTATTGTTATAGGATTTCTGATTGTAAGTGATTGTTTTATAACGTTACTTTGTGTTAGATTGCGCCAAGTTTTCCACAGTTTTCTTGGTAGTTGACTTGTCAAACGATAAGAAATACCATACAAAAAGGTAGCCATTTTGCGCCAGACCAGGCACGCAGATCCAGACGGTATGGCTCCTCCTTATATATTCTATACTCAAAGCACCTACATGTACCTATGCATTAAGTGATTTTGAATTTTGTTGTGTGTTATGAATGTTAAATAATGTGGATTGTTGGCATCGACGTATAGTAGTGGTGACGTAGTGACGCTGCTCAAGAGTTTAATACAATGTATTTGTGTACTACTTATTATAATAGATGTGTTAATAACCTGTACATATAGGGTGTGAGGAAAAGTATCACTTTCCTTTTAACCAGGTATAGTGTTAGTGATGTAGAACACATTCCACGAAAAAAATATTTAATTAAAAATTTCATTATTAATCGCGCGCTTTAACGCAAAGGTTTCAACTCTCGGCGAGTAAGTAGGTCGGGAGCGCTCGCCGCCCGTAGAGAGCGAGAGAGTATAGGCAGTTGGAACTGTGAGATGTAAACAGATACGCACCTGCGTGTCGGGCTAGGAGCAGCGCCTAGGGCGAGAGATCCTGGTGCATGGGGTCGTAGCCCATGGAGCCGTCGTAGGGCGGCTGCGGCTGGTCGTAGGGCGGCGCGGGCAGCGAGTAGCCCATGGAGTCCTGCGGCGGCGCCGGGGACATCATCGGCGTCGCCGCGCCCGACGCCGCGCCCATCGAGTACGGGGACGCGCCTGCCGCTGCCCCAGCACTCACGTTACAATCCAGGTATGAACACTTCGTGGCCGTTTCACGTTTATGCTATACGATCTCCTTTTTTAACAAGACATAGACGATATGCTCTCCAAACGTTTTTTTTAAAGATATTTTGACTCATATTTTATAAAGAATTTTAACATACGATAAACAACGCCTCGCTGTTTTTTTTTAGTGTGGAGTCGATATTGAATAAACGTAAAATGCGCACGACCATGAAAAATTGGAAAAATAAGTTGTGACGAATTTAATTTCACTTTGAATCTCTACCCTAAATAAATTTGTTTAATATTATCGTAACTAGAACAATATTTCCAATTTGTTAATAGCTATCGGCTTTAGCTCGGCTTAGTTACAAAATGAAAAGTGGCGGCCGCCGCCATATTGCAACTTTTTACTCGCATTAAATCTACTGTTTTTTTTCATAAAAGACAAATACATTTATGATTTTTACGACAGATTTGTTACGTTTCACCACCTACAGATAAAATACTGACAGATATTTTATACCTGTCTCTGTCTAAAACGTCATGTTTTATGAAATAGACATAGGTTTATCTGTCAGTTACATTTTATTTGTAAATAGTGATACGGGTACTCTTCATAGATGGGAAAATGAATAGCCGATAGCAATAAACAGATTGTTAGTCGCGTTTACTGTAATAATGCGTGGCTCTGGCGGGAGGAGTGGGGGGGCTAGAGTCGCGGCTGCGCGCGCCGATCCACGGCAGGTCTGTGTACGGAAACACGGGGAACACTGCAGTCAATGACTTTATCCCACTAGTTGGGGCTCGGCGAATTTTTTTCAAATTATATTTTTTTAAATCTTTACTTTTTTTATTTCTTCAATTCTTACTATTAATACTTCTATTCTTTGTTTTTGTCTTAGATATTTATTTTTAGACACTAAAATTTAATAACTTAAAAATGAATATCAAGTTATTTCGATATTTATAGTAGATTTTGTTTCAAATATATTTCAGACACTAAACTTGTTGAGGGCCTTTTCTTACGCGGATATTGGAGAATAAAGTATCTAATAAATAATTCGTAGTGAATAATATACATACTCTTAAGTAACAATGAAAAGTAGTAAGAACCTAACTTGAATCGAAAAGAGAATTTCCGGAAGTCTGCACTAAGAGACAAGACTTTAAATATCCTGAACAAGTCGAGAAACAAAACACGCATGAACGTGGAATGGTTAGAAAAGTGGTGGTGTTATAATTTTAATGACAAAACGTTGTCATACCACCACAAATGTTTGGTACAGTGGTAGTGTAACATTTTTTTAATGAGAAAATGTTACACCACCACCATTCTAATACAAACAAGATTAAAAATCGTCTGTTACCGGCAGCCTTCTTGGCGGCGTAGAGGTTGGCCTCCTCCTGCGCCTTGCCGATGTTCTTCTTGTAGCGGATGCGTTTGTTGCCGAACCAGTTCGATACCTGACAAAGGAGATTTGATTACAGACAGAGAATGTGATGTAGCAATAATCATTATCTCAGCCTGTAGCTGCGTACTGCTGGCTGAGCATCACCATCGTCAGCTCTTTAACGTCCCCACTACAGTGACACGAGCCTACTCTCATACGAGAGTGATTAGGCCGTAAAACACGCTAGCCCAAAGCGGATTTCACATGCACCTTCGAATTTCTTCTCTAGTGTATGTCCTTCACCGTTAGCGAATGGTAATCGAATATTCAATCCGTACATGAGTATGATGTAGCAATAATCACTATCATTATTAAGTCAGCCTGAAGCTGCCCACTGCTGAGCATAGGCCTCTCCAATAGCTTTCTAACGCGATCAGTTCATTGCTACTTATCTCTAACTAAACCCCGCAGCTTGCACCAGTTCGTCTGTCCATCTGGCAGGTGGTCATCCCACTCTAAGTTAAGTATTCTGTCTAGTATCTTTATGTAACAGATAAAAATACCTGTGACACAGTAATACCACACTTAGCAGCTAACTCCGCTTTGACCTCCTCACTCGGATACGGATTAGCAAGATGTGAGTAGAAATACTCATTCAGCAGCTCCAAAGCTTGCTTAGTAAAGTTCCTTCGTTTCCGGCGCGCGTCGAGGAAGCTGCAAACATATAGCCGTCTTATTCACTCGGGTATAATCCCTACCTGCGAGACAGTGATGCCACACTTGCGGGCCAGCTCCTCTTTCGCCTCTTCACTCGGGTACGGGTTGGAGAGGTGCGAGTAGAAGTACTCGTTGAGTATCTCGGAGGCCTGCTTGCTGAAGTTGCGGCGCTTTCGGCGCGCGTCCAGGAAACTGCAAGCGGTAATTTTGAGTGTCAATTTTGGTCGAGGCCAAAGTTGAGCTGGCTGGGGTAGTGTTGCCAATTAAGAGTTTTTTTTTTTTTGGTAGAATATATTTTTTTTAAATAATTGGAGCAAGGAATAAAACATATTTAATAAGTAAACATATCTAAAAAGTACCAAATTCCATCACAACCCTAATTGTGCACCCTTGCCTTTCCACAATGCAACATTGTTTAAAATGCGTTTGATATCCACTAATCATATTCATTAAATATTAGGGCACCCTAAATATGATATGTTGGATATCAAACGCATTCATAGCAACGTGGCATAGCACATCTCTGGTGGAAAGCCACCTACTCTATAGGCATGTCTCCACCAGCGCGCTTTCATGTTCATTTTGCGTTTTCATTTGACACATGCTAACCATAGCATGAAAAACCATAGCATTTTTGGGCGGGGCTGGAGACATACCTTTTGACGCCATTTGCGCCTACGCCTTTTGCCATACATACCGTGAGCGTAGTATCATGACAGCCTCGCAGGTAGACTGCTTCAGCTGCATCTGGATGGAGCTGAACTTCTTGTGGATGATCTGCACCATGCGTTCGATCTCCTGCGAGATAATGTTTTCGTGATTCGTTATTTCAGACCTTCATCTCTCAATTTTATCATCAAAACATAAAAAGGGCCTTATTCCAATATGGTTACGTCAACGTTTCGAAAGAAACGATTCAATTCTACTTATAATAAATGTCAAAGTTTATGCCGATGGATATGAAAATGTTTGTTACTTATTCACGCAAAAACTACTGAACAGATTTTGATATCTGTCAATATTGTAGCTTATACATCAGAATAAAACATAGGCTACATAATTTCAAGAAATCATGTTTTTTTTTCCATAATACGACTATAAACGCTTACGAACGAAGTCACATTCACTCTGTAATTTTCCAATGTATATATAATAAATGCGTCACGGGCAGCCTCTCATTCTTTGATAAGTTACGAAAGCACTAACCTTCGGCGTAATAGGTCTCGTACGGCTCTGCTCCCTCAGCAAATTCATGACGTGGGTTGTAAACTCGTTGCAAGCGTTCTCATACTTGTCCAGCTCTTGGTGGTAGATCTGACGGATCTGGGCCAGCTTGGCGCGGTAGTCCGAGTGCTCGATCGCGTTATCTGCTTGGGCCACAGTGCCTTAAGTCGCAGACAGAAGACAGACTCATGCAACACCTCACCGTTTCGCCCAGTGTTAGGTTTTTGGTTAGGTTATTTGCAATTGGTTGTATAGAGATTGATTGAGGTTCTTATTTAATGAATAGAAAAGGTAAAATGACAATAAAAAGAATGCCGACAGTTTTTTATTGGGGTATTTGGAATTGTCAAGTCATGTAACACATTTTTGAAGCACTAACGAAATTGATCTTCTAAGTATAATTACTATATTAAATGTTAAAGATGTTGTGCCCATGTGAGTGACTCTTCAGTCAAAAACCACTGAATTTAGTGAAACTTAATAATATCGTAACTTGAACATCAGAATATTACATAGACTACATAATTTTGAGATACTAAATATTTTTTTAGGATATTGAAATAATAAGATTTTTCTATAAATGTTACATTACATGTACCTGGCTGACCAACATTTTATGTGGAATGGAATGCCCAATTTAACTATCGCTGCCTCTTACATTCTGATTAAAGTTTTTAACATGTTTGAAATTGCAAATAACCACTACCAAACAATATACTTATTACTCAAAGTCTTCATGCTTGAATTGTTAGTGAATAGCTAATGGAAAACAGCATAAACATTTTTTTCCTACTCAATACTCAACAATAGATGTAAAATATAATGAATATTAATAGACTTTTCAAAGTTATATTACTAACTGACCAATAGACGAGGCCATTGTAAATAAATGAGTAATATTTGTTTGTTCATTTAAATTCATATGAGGATAAATTTCTAGTTTTCAAAAGCTATACCCATGCATGCAATGTGGTAACACTCCCCCTGACATGCAAATTCACAATTTCCCTGTCCATACTAAATTCAGTCCTAGTTTATGCAACATGCTTAATTAGAATATCTTTAAAATATTGATTAAATAAGCCTCAGTATGTCAAAATATTAATTAAATAAGTACTCAGAAATGTGATGTAGTTTTAGTGGGGTTAGTTGTTTGTAAGATTCCACTACCATAAACTACGCTGCTTTCTTTTATACTGCTATGCCCCTAAAATGATCGGCTAAAATCAGCCATATGAGAGCACACAAACAACAGCAGAGTTCAACATAAGCTGTCTTCATCTGAAATTGGTGGGATTCATTCATTCATTGTTATGTACTTTAACTTTTGAGAGAATGGCACTAACTAAATTTAGAATCAAGAGAACAGGGAACATGTAGAATTAATTCGAACTTAAGCACCAGCACAAAAATGTCCTCACCCCACTCTCCGGCGGCAGCCGAGGCGGAGGCCGCCGCACCCGCGCCACCGCCCTTCTCCGGCCCGGCGACGCCCTCCGCGATCAGCATGTTGTCCAACCGCATCAGCTGAGGATCTGGAGGCTCCTCCTCTTGCGTGTTACGGAGCGACAGGACTGTATAAAACATGCATAATGTAACTAAGGTGGAAGACGTCGGTGGAACTTATAACGTATGCTATAATGTTTAGTACTGCTTGATTTACCTTTATGTGAAGTGAAAAGCTACTGGACATCTAGAGATAAGATAAATAAACATATTTGTATGAGTAACACAAATAAACATGCACACTTACCAGTCTTCTCTTTGATCTCACACAACACCGAAAATAGGGCAGGCTTCATCCTATGACAATTGAGCGTATGTTTTCTCGCCTGTGCTTCGTCCAAACTCTGGTCAGTTATATTCATGATCTGCTGCAATATCTCGCCGATGTCTTGCTTGCGTGCTTCGCCCTCACCCGTGGCGGGCGCGCCCTCGCCAGTCAGCCCGTAGCCCTGCGGTCCCATCAGTCCGCCGCTATGCGCCATCATCCGATTTGGATCATCCATTTCTTCTCAGAATCAATACATAAATCTTCCTAAAACTTACACTAAATACGTATACGGATTTGTACGCAGTGAAAACGTTAATTTAGCAAAAAATAACTCAATAAAAATACAACAAAGCTTTGCTGGAAGAAAAGCCACAGCTTCTCCCTCCTCTCCAGCTAGCAATAAAATGGCCGCCTTCTTTGTGCTGTCAAACAGGGAATTATGAAAAAGAAAACAAATAATTAAAACTATCTCTTCTCCGCTTTATCACATGAGAATGTAATTGGAGAGAGAAAGTGATAGCATATAAAGTGTTGCCATTTCATAGCACGATAAGATGAATGATTGATCTTTATAAAACTGCTGCGTTCAAAATAATTATAGGGTCAACGTTCATTAAGATGAAGCTTTTTCGACGCTTTTTTGGATTATTAGAGCAGATTCACAGACATTTGTTTTGGTAAACCTTGGATTTTTATAATTTGTCGCTTTCCATAAGATATTGTTGTAAAACTTACGAACTATATTGGGATTTGTTTGAACATTATCGAACACAATGTGAAAATAATCATTTTCAACTTGAACGCCACCAGTTACGCACACGTCATCATTTTGACAGTAACCAGCTGTCATTTTTCTTTAGTCAATTTCTTCACGAGTTTTTCGATTTCGTCAGCACCACGCGACGAAAATTACCGGCCAACAGATGTTTAAATAATGCCAGTGCAGTTTATTCTTCTAGTTAAATGAGAAACTTTCTTACCTTAGTGTATAAATGTAGTGTATTTAGTAAACATCTGCCAGTCGCGACTCCGATCAGACTCGCACATATCGTACCGCAGTGGGGGAGTAACAAAGCTCATCGGAAGATCAAAATCTCTAATCCTTTACGTGATATCATCATGGCTGATCCTAAAATTGAAGAAATCCTGGCGCCGCTCCGGGCTGCCGTTAAAGAACAAGGTGATTTAGTCCGCAAGTTGAAAGCGGACAAAGCCCCAGAAATCGACGTAAAGAAAGCCGTCGCTGAATTGAAGACTAGGAAGAAAGTGTTGGAAGATAAAGAACTAGCGCTAACACCTTCGGAGGAGCTCTTTGACCGCGCCAAAATGGAGGATCTTATCAAAAGAAGGTTCTTCTATGATCAATCATTTGCCATTTACGGTGGTATCACTGGCCAGTTCGATTTCGGGCCTATGGGATGTGCGCTGAAGAGTAACATGATCCAGCTGTGGAGGAAGTACTTCATCCTGCAGGAGCAAATGCTGGAAGTAGACTGCTCCATTCTCACTCCTGAACCGGTGTTGAAAGCTTCCGGGCATGTGGAGAGATTTGCTGACCTGATGACCAAGGATATCAAAACTGGAGAGTGCTTCCGTTTAGACCATCTCATCAAGGCTCACTTGGAAAAGATTAAAAGTGAAAAGAATACAAAGCCAGAGTTAAAAGCTGAAATTGAAGATATTCTTGTTAAACTTGATGGTATGAATGCTGATGAGATGTCAGCTCTAATGAAGAGATTTGACATGAAGTCTCCAGTGAGTGCCAATGAATTGACTCCTCCAATTGAGTTCAATCTCATGTTCAACACTCAAATTGGACCATCTGGTTTAGTTAAAGGCTTCCTCAGACCCGAAACTGCTCAAGGCATCTTTGTCAACTTCAAGAGGTTGTTAGAATTCAACCAAGGCCGGTTACCGTTTGCAGCAGCACAGATTGGTAACTCCTTCAGAAATGAAATCTCACCAAGATCTGGCCTGCTCAGAGTCAGAGAGTTCACCATGTGTGAAATTGAACACTTCTGTGACTCCAAAGACCATCCTAAATTTGAGTCAGTGAAGGATACTCAAATGCTTTTGTACTCTGCTAATAATCAAGAACAAGGCAAGGCTGCAGAAATAACCACTATTGGCCAAGCAGTAGCTAATGGCACAGTCAACAATGAGACTCTTGGGTACTTCATGGCTAGAATTCATCTGTATTTGTTGGCAGTAGGCATTGACCCTAAAAAGTTGAGATTTAGACAGCATATGGGCAATGAGATGGCCCATTACGCTTGTGATTGCTGGGATGCTGAATGTCTTACAAGTTATGGCTGGGTGGAGTGTGTTGGCTGTGCAGACAGATCTGCCTATGACTTGACCCAACATACCAAAGCTACTGGCATCAGATTAGCTGCTGAGAAGAAACTACCAGCTCCTAAACAAATTGAAGTGGTGGAAGCTGTGGCAAATAAAGCAGCTATTGGCAAAGCATTTAAGAAAGATGCTAAAGCTATCAATGATGCTCTAGCAGCTCTAGATACTGCAGGATTGGAAGAACTGGAGAGCAAATTAGCTGGCGATGGAGAGTACACTTTGGTTACCCCCAATGGTGAATTTAAACTCAACAAAGATATTGTAAGCGTCAAGAAGAGCCAAAAGACAGTTCATGTTGAAGAAATCATCCCCAGTGTTATTGAACCTTCCTTTGGTATTGGCAGGATCTTGTATTCTCTATTGGAACATAACTTTAAGATGCGAGAGGGTGATGAGCAGAGGACATACTTCTCTTTACCACCAGCAGTGGCTCCTATGAAGTGTGCTGTTCTACCGTTGAGTGGTAACGCAGAATTCCAACCATTTGTGAGACAACTCAACCAAGAGTTAACTTCCGTTGATGTTTCCCACAAAGTTGATGATTCCTCTGGCTCCATTGGGCGAAGATACGCTAGAACTGACGAACTTGGTGTTCCTTATGCTATAACTGTAGATTTTGATACTACGAAAGAGCCTCACACTGTGACGTTAAGAGAAAGAGATAGTATGGGTCAAGTGAGGTTACCTATAGATGAAGTACCTGCTTTAGTTAGGGATTTATCTAACAGTAAAATAGCGTGGGCTGATGTAGAAGCTAAGTACCCCAAGTTTGACCAACAAGAAAGTAAAGGCGCAGCGGCATAAATGACGCCATGAGTTTGCACAGCTGAATTTATCTTGCATTGTTTTTCTATTATTTATAAATGCTAGCTGTAAGCTTGAACAATGTAATAAAATTATTTTCTGGTTTTAACTAGTTTTGTGTAATTATTGCAATATAACTTTTTAAGATCACACAATTTCCTTTTAATTTCATAATCTGATAATGATAAGATAATCAACTGTTTATGCAATTCCTCTCATCTTTCGTAATAGGATTTCCTAATAATAAAATAGGAGAAATCGAAATGCTAGTTCAAATGCTTGAGATTTACCCCAGGCCCCGTGGGTTGATAAAACTGGGGGGTGCACGATTTATTCAAAAAGATTACATTAATAATTATCAATTGCATTGCAACATACTCTAACGGTGAAGGAAAACATCGTGAAGAAACCTGCATACGCCAGAAAAGAAATGAAACACATAGAAAAGTTGAGTTGGCACAGAGTAATGTAGTCAATACCCTTTCTCGAGATCATGAGGTTATTGAATAAAACAAAATATTTTAGTAAACATTAAATTGTATTTAAGAAACTTCTAAACAGATTGTAATATGACCGCATTGGGCGTGTCATTATCTGTGACGGCGATCTCTAGATCGTGATCGGTGGCGGTGACGATCACGGTCTCGGTCTCTGTCACGGCGGTCACGGTCACGATCACGGTCCCGGTCGCGATCACGCCGGTCTCTATCACGCTCGCGGTCACGGTCCCTGTCTCCTCTGTCGCGGTCTCTGTCGTCGCGTTTGAATCTGTCTTTTGAATACCTGAGAAAGAAGAAATTCAATTCATCATTGACTCTTTATTTACAGTATCTCAGTCACGGAAATTAACTTGCAGAATTTTCAAATTTTTTTGTGAACATTGTTATAATATAACATTCGCCCATCATTCTTTCTTGTGTGCAGACTTGATTGTCTTTTGATCCAGGCTTGTTCACAGTTTAGACTTTGCCTATATGTCTCCATGAGCCGACCATACCTGACTACCTCATATGGTGCACATTGCATGTTTAGTAACATTTGTAAACATTTTTTAACAAACATTTAGTATACTAAAAGTATGCAGTGTAGGTGCACCAATATCAAACACATATACAAACATACACATATCCAAACTTAATTCACAACTAGCCAAAACTCACCTATCTTCTTTATCGCCGTAATCACGCCTGTCTCGATCGTCGTGCTCTCTCCTGTCAGGCTCCGTGCGAGGATTGTATCCGCTGCCGGTCGCGGCGGCTCGTTGGAAGTTCTGCTGCTGCGGTTTGGCTGCTGCTGTGTGACGATTGTGTTCGCCTAGCCTAGGTTTTATGAAAAAGGTTGTCACATTATAGATTTGTTAATCACTCTTGTACGAAAGTAGGTGCCCCTGTATTGGGGATGTTAAAAGGGCTGATGATGTAGTAATTGGGACTAAGAATAAATTCTAATAGACGAAGATTTTCTGCTAAAGTAAAAAAAAGTTCAGTTTTTTAGCTTAGTTTTTTATGATCATTTTTAATGTTGTTTTCTCATTGTAGAAGAAAAAGAAAGGTGGAAAAAAAGACTAAAATATTTTTCTTTTCATGCATATCTCATACAATACCTTAAATCCAATCCATCAGATAAAAGGTGCTGCTAAATAGGAGGCAAACTGCTGAAATTAAATAAATGTACAAGATATGCCATTGGCAGCTGTTGTTATTCTACAGAATTTGAATAATTTATGCTGAATGTTAATAAAAACTATGATTTTGTTTTAAAAACTATAAAGCCTCCTTTATTCAAAGGTAGAATCTAGAATTAGCAGCCCAATAATAATACTAAAGTTTCAACCGTTATATGAACCCATCAAAACAAATACAGAACAAAATATTTCAACCCTCTCATGAAAAACAAAAAAAAACAGTTATCAAACGTTACCTACTTCTGTTCAATTTGCTTCTGAATCGGTACTGGGATGCGAGGGAAGAGTGTAGAGAACCAGTCTAATTTGATCAGCATCTGTCGCACCAGGGCTCCGATGGTTGTTGGGCCTCCACCACCGGCTCGAGGGTCTATCTCCTCTTCGTCTTCAAGGTAGTCAGCGTACCAGTCAAATAGGTCTGCTGGGGGTTGGGTGTAACGGATGTACATGAAGCCTGAAAAATGGAGTAAATTTTTAAAAAGTAGTAATAGAATGTTGTTTCAATGAATTTAGTATGTTAAATGACTCAACAGGAAGTCACAGTAATAGATAAATGATTTGAATAATCATAATCAAAGAGCATCCAACCTAATTGGTATAATAAAAATTTTCGGTATCAAAAAAAATCCCCTATTCGAGCTAGTATGGAGAAAAAAAAGTTGAATAGGGGATGTGTAGTGTAATTGATACTGAAAATTTTACTATACCAGGCTCCATACAAGTATGTTCAATGCCATTTAACAGTGCTGCTCTTGTCTTAGTGGTGTCTTCCCCATTCTGCTCTATTCTCTGCCATCCTCCAAAAAAATCAATCTACAGATAGATCATACCAATAGTGTTTCTTACCAAGAGCCCTAATATAAGGTGAGTCAGTATGCTGAAGCAGTCCGTTGACCTGCTTGCGTGTTAGCTTCAATGTGTACAGTTTGTAGAGCAGACAGAAGGCTGTGGAGACAATGCCACCAGCACCAACACCTCGGACCTACAACAAATGTAGGATTGCTAATAACTAGATTCCCAGGGAGTACTCCTTTTCACAGCTTCAATATACAATGAGATAACAAGCCATTAATTAATAAGATACAACACAACAATCTCAATTTACTATTGAGATTTCTGAGAAAATATTTACCTAGTTAAGACCACAAGTTGAGAACATTTTTATGACCTAATCTCAGTAAACAAGGAAGTTTACAATGTGAAAGAATGTTAAACAACATACTCACGCCGCCACACATGCCAGTCTGTCCGGCTGTCTTCCGACTGCCTCGCTCCCACGGCTCCAAGTGTTTAACTTGATAGTAGATCTCGTCCACCACCTCATGGTACGTCTTCAGCTTGAAGAGATGAACTGCAGGCAACATCAATTGCATTAAATATTGAGGGAGCTCTCTAGGAACGTAACCAACAAATGAAATAACATAAAATACCAAAAATCCAAGCTCCTGTGTTTGTTATGTTTGCTTACCTACCTTTGAAGTAGCTAGAACCTTGAATATTGGCTAATATAAGAGGGTTCAGATTCATAGTTTGTTCATTACCCCATATTGGTAATACGTTATGCTGCTTGCTCGTTTTTCCAGCTTTCTGCTGGTTAAAGTCTGAAAATTAAAGAATGTTAGAAAAATATTCACGTTTTATTTTGGAAGTAAACTGGAGCAATACTCACCTTCGGTATCCGTCATATTACCAACTAATACTAATACCTATTATAAGATTAAAGCTAAAAAAGCTTGGAATAACAATATTTAATGTAATTTTATTTAATTTTCTCTCACATTTGAAGCAATTTGTGAAATTGATAAATCGCTTGACAACAACGCAAACCACAAAAATGGCGGCGACAGAACATCGACCATAGACAAAAAAAATAACAAGGAAGAACGAATGAATGAATGGTTCTGCATTTATATAGAATTGTTCTATGACATTGGCAACACTACCGTTTTTAAGTTAGAAAAGATTTCTAGATTTCTCGTAGAAAGAGATTTCTACTCAGGAGGAGACATTCTCCACTCCATGAGAATAACATTGAGAATAATGAGATTCTCATCGTCATTATGCTTTACGATAAACTTTTCATCTTGCTATGGGCATGCGTATTTTGAAAAATGATTTTGTTATTGGGCCAAACTTGGTAATTCTAAAGATTGTCCAAGACGTGATAGAACTTTGACTAAGAAATTTGAATTTTTTTTAAATGTAGGTATGTGGATTGTAGCACTTACGTAAAATAAATTATATTTGTTAATGTAGGTAGGTACGCAAGAACTAGAACAGGAGTTCCAGACCTAAACAGAGCATATTGATATTTGAACATAATTAAATGCAATGGTTGCTAAACTTACAAAAAGATTTATTAAGTAAAACAACAAAGTTAATTTAAATTAGTCTTATAATTTAGTATACTTAATTAATATACACTGTCAGAATTCGCACATTATTCGTAGATCATACATAATATTACTGGTAATAAAGTTCCAGGTTCATTCCATCGTGTATTTCATCTGAGAAAAATAGTGAAAGAAATCATAACATAGCTGTAACTTATTGTAAGCTGACTTAGTTTATTTAAAATTAAAAGAACTTTCAAATTGACCCAATTGGTGTTATTTACAAATAAAAAACAGATTGTTATTTTATTAATTAATAAATATTGCATAACTTTATGCAAGCATTTTAAAAACTAAATCAAGGGCCATGTTCTTGAATAGAGTTGAAGTAAAGTATACTTCTATTAATATAGTAATTATTGAAAAGTCAATTACAGATAAAATTAAAAGCATGATAAAATCAGAAATTAATACGGCCATTGAAGAGTTAAAGGCAGATTTTACTAAGACGACTGACTTTTTAGCAGACGAGCAAAAGGACTTTAAGACCGACGTTAAAAACCTGAATAACAAAATTAATGAATTAGAGACGGAAGGAATAAGGCTATCTAATGAGTTATCAACAATAAGTAAGCGCATGTACGCATTAGAAAGATCATCTAGGAGTCGTAATATTGAGATACAGGTGGTCCCTGAAAAGAAAAGTGAGAACATACTCAATATCGTGAAGAAACTCATGGATGTGTTGGAAGTTTCCCCCCCCGAAGTTAACATTCATTCAGCTCGGAGAATTGCTAAATTAGACTCGTCTTCAAACCGCCCAAGAAGCATTTTGGTTACGCTTTCGTCAGAGCGACAACGCGATATGTTGATCTCAGCCTTTAGAAATTTCAATAGAAATAATAAAGGAAACCCACTATCTGCTAAGCATCTGGACCTTCCTGGTGAAAGTCGCATATATCTGGTGGAACACCTATCACCAGAGACAAAAAAGTTGCACGCTGCTACGCGCAAGATTGCAGGTGAATTGTCGTACAAGTATGTTTGGGTCAAATACGACAGAGTGTACGTGCGTAAATCAGACGAGTCTAGTGCTATTCATATTCGGGATCTGGTCAGTTTAAAAAAACTAGCCTAGTGTTACGATTACCATGCTACTTGGCTTTTTGGGCAACACAACAATGTATACGTTTTATTATCAAAATGTTAACCGTATCAGAACCAAGACACAAGAATTGTACTTAAATAATCTCCACTGTGATTACGATTTTGTTTGTTTAACTGAAACGAATTTCAACGAAACTATTTTAGATGGCGAAATACTGGATGCTAGGTATAATATATTTCGTAGGGACCGTAATACTACTTATGCTAAAAATATTAAGAAGGATGGTGGTGGTATAGTCGTTGGAGTCAAGAAAAATATTAACGTAAGTCGAAAATTTGAGTGGGACACTGAAGTTGAGGACTTGTGGTTGACAGTAGAATCAGACAACGTAACTCTTAATATCTGCGTCTGTTATTTGTTTCCCGATATGCACACAGACTATTTAGAGATGTTTTACACCAACGCGCAACGTGTTATATTAGAAGCTAAGACGAATGATATTTTTGTTGTGCTGGGAGATTTCAACAGTCCAGGCATATCCTGGTCAACTAATACTTTAAATAATAAAATTTTGTCCGCAACAATTGGTTCAGATTTAAAATCGTCTTTGCTCAATGAATTTGCATCACTGTGTAATCTTAACCAATTTAATCATGTAGCTAATATAAACAATCGGCAACTAGATCTAGTCTTTTCGTCTGAAAATAATTTACAAATTTCCACAACGGAGTCTTTGATTCTCGCTGACAGGTATCATCCTCCTTTATCTATAGAATTATCAATTGCTACATCCACAGTATCTTTCAAACCTAAACGTTGTAAGCGTTTAAATTTCAATAAGGCAGATTATACCAAGATTAGGGAGGAGTTGCTTTATACTAACTGGAATGAAATAATAGACCAGGAAGAGGATGTTGATCTAGCATGCAATAAGTTTTACGTAAAGCTGAATGACATTATCTCACGAAATACCCCGTTAGGTAAAAATAATATAGCTGATTATCCTTTCTGGTTCACACCAGCCTTAATCAAATGTCTTAAAGACAAAAATAAAACTCATAAGCTATACAAAAAGTTTGAGAATCCTCGAGACTACGACACATTTAGGTTGCTTAGAGAGAGGTCCAAAAGATTACTCGATGCATGTTTTAACTCTTTTATCTCTACAACGGAGAGTGCACTCCCGGGAGATGTCAAGGTGTTTTGGCGATTTGTCAATAGCAAAAAAGGAGCTAAATCAATCCCTCAAACCATGAGCCTAGGCAATACAACATCCACAGACAGTCAAACTATCTGCGAAATGTTTTCCAATTATTTCAGCTCGGTGTTTGAAAACTCTTCCTCTGTAGACGCAGATCAGAGTGATTTATTGGGCTTGGACGGATGCAATCGTGTGTTGGCAAAATTGCAGTTATGCGAGGATGAGATCAAGCGTAAAATTAATTCGCTCGACTCAAACAAAGGAGCTGGCCCGGATGGTATTCCTCCAAGTTTTATAAAAAATTGTAAAGACGAATTGACGTATCCTTTATGCCGACTGTTCAATAAATCTTTGCGTTCCGGTATATTTCCCAGCTACTGGAAAATCGCGCATGTTGTGCCCATCTTTAAATCCGGCGATAGATCGAAATGTGACAATTATCGGCCCATAAGCCTTTTGTCCTGTCTGGCGAAATTATTTGAGTCCGTGGTGTATGACCATCTTTATTACTTCTTTGAGCCATATATTTGCTCGAATCAACATGGATTCATGAAAGGTAGAGGTACAGTTAGTAACCTTCTAGAGTACAAAAACTATCTGTGTCAAAGCTTTGCAGACCGCTGTCAGGTGGATTCTATCTACACTGACTTCCAAAAAGCATTTGATAAGGTAAATCATACTATTCTTTGTCTTAAACTCAACCAACACGGAATACATGGCAGTCTCTTGAGGTGGATTAAATCATATCTTTGCAACAGAAGTCAACTTGTGGCACTGAAGGGTTACTCATCGTTACCAGTAACTGTGAGCTCAGGAGTTCCTCAGGGATCGCATCTTGGTCCACTGCTTTTTGTCATATTCATTAATGACCTTGTGAAACTCTTGTCTTGCCCTTGTCTCTTGTACGCAGATGATCTTAAACTCTTCCGCACTATTAAGACAGCCAAAGATCATGATTTGTTGCAGAAGGACTTGGACTCACTTTTGGAATGGTGTCGCTTGAACAGGATGTTTTTGAACGTTAATAAGTGCTTTGTAATTTCTTTCACCTCCAAGCGTGTGGTTAGTAGTTTCGATTATAAATTGGGTGACCAGGTACTTCAGCGCAGGTCGTCTATTAAGGACCTGGGTGTAATTTTTGATTCTAAATTGACCTTCCGTGATCATTACTCTCATATTACTGATAAAGCTCTACAGCTGCTGGGTTTTGTTACAAGAACTACTAAGAGCTTTAAGAAGCCTCAGACTTTTTTGGCGCTTTACAATTCACTCGTTCGTTGTGTATTAGAATATGGATCTGTTATCTGGTCCCCTCATTACAAAGTGCACTGTAACAAAATTGAGAGCGTCCAAAGACGATGCTTGAGAATAATGTCATTCAGATATGGTTTCGGTCGTAATCTCTATTCGTACGAAAGCAGGCTCAATTTCTTTAAAGTTACGCCTCTCCATTTGCGTCGCAAGCAGCAAGATTTAATCTACCTGCACAAAATTCTTCACTCTGTAGTTGACTCCCCGCCATTATTATCCACCCTTGACTTAAATGTTAGATTCAGAACTAGAAAGCCTACTACTTTCACGCTATGTGTTTACAGAAATAATACATCCTTCTATAATCCGCTAGTCAGAATGCGCCGCCTGTATAATGAACTCTCGGAACAACACAATCTAGATATTTTTCACCCGCATCCTGGTATTTTCAAAAGGACTGTTAAAAATGTTCTCAGGTGAAGTTTTGTCTGTTACGTAACTAGTTCATAAGAAAACTTTTGTTAAAATAATGGATTTGTTTCTTTTTTTTTTTTTTCTTCCTAGATAATGTTTTGTTCTTTGTTTTACGATATATTCACTCGAAGTAAATCTTTAACCATGATGTGTGTATATTTTAAGGGATACATCCTAGATCTAAGCTATTATTGTTTTATAAGATTTATGTAATGTTTTGGCTGTATTCTGTTTTATACACCTTAAATAAATAAATATAAACAGGCCAGTGCTATACCAAAATTCAACCTACAGTTCTGTAGCAGTTACAATTGATTACAATTGCAGTTTACAATTTGCAGTTACAATTGTACAATTGCAGTTACAATTGGTATTGTAACTGCCAGGCTAGTGGTACAATAGTAGGTACAAGGAAGCGACAAAACTATAACTGCGGGATATGCGCCGACTGTGAGTAATATTATTATGAAGTTTAAAAAGGATACAGTCAGAGAGTTTGATGTGGTCCTTGAAAACTGTATACCATTTCTTTAGGACAATCTTGTCGTATCGGGTACCAGTTTGGGCCGCGATCAGCTTTTTCAAATCACCAACCGTGTCGTCAGGATTGCATTTCACTCGTACTTTTTTCCCAAGACGATCGTTGCAAGTCACTTCTAGCATTTTCTAGAAGATCAAACACAGATAGGTTATTTTATACAACTTTTAAGACCGTAAGCTTACAAAATAATGTGATTTAAGAACTTTACCGACGAGCAAAAATATTACAGCAATACAAAGATAATATGAAGTTTATTTGTAAAGATTTTCAACACAAAACACAACACAGCCTTCGACCATCAACAAATAAGTATGAATGACAGTTACAACGTTTGAATGTTACAAAAAAATATTCATTTGTAATGTAAAAAAATAATGGATATTAAATTTTTTAACACCTAATTTGAAATAAATAAACAAATTTAATATGTAAAAATCATAAAAATATGCGAAAACTTATTATATTTATCGTTGAATGTAGAAAAGTTTTTTTTTATTTAATGAAACAAAACGCTATTTGACATTTCAATGGTGATACCATCAAAACATCCGCAACATGTGAGCAACAAATTAAGCTGAATCATAGTTATTGCCGTTATGTTTCCCCTATTTTATTTCAAATAAAAAAAAAATATTTTTATAATTTTAGATAGTCTAAAATTATAGCATATATTTGAACAAATTGTAATTAGTCAGTTATCAGAACAGGAAGTCGGCTCCAACTATCACTACACGTCATTCGCGACGAGCGACGTCTGACGTGACGGGCTAGTGAAATTTTATTTCGGTGAATAGTGGTTGTGATTTACCGTGAAAATGCAAATTCCAAATGAATATGTGTCCACTGCAGAAGACGTCGCAGACCAGGTAATGATTTATCTATCCTTTAGTTTGTAGCAGCTATTAGTAATGTATAAATTAATTCATTCCCGTACTTTGGAATGGATTGTCACGTCACCGAAATTATTTTCTTGTTGGCGCCTACCGTTCAATGAATTTATGAACACAACTGCTTAAAAATAATGCCTCTAACGTATATCTTTGACGTTGCCAAATAATGTTGTTGCCAGTAAGGATGTGCGTCGTTTTTTATTACACTTTCGCTTATCCAACTTTACAGATGTTTCGATCTACTTCACTCGATCATGTCGTCCAGTTTTCTCAAAGTTTTCCGTATTTAAAGCAAGAAACTGGGTACTTAACAATTTAGGAAAGCCAAATCCTGCATTCTTTTGTCATCTTCTGCAAAGAAAACGAATTATTGTTTTGAATTTACACTTTCTTAACAGAAAGAAAGTTTGCCCGTAATTGCCTTCACAATTGCTAAGACGTCCTTGAATAAGTTGACCCTGTGACCTAGTGGCTTCAATAAAATGTCACCTATTTATAACTTTACTCAAAAGTGTGTGTTCACATGCAAAATCCAATAAGTATAAGATTAATTAAAATTGTTGGGTTTGTGTTTTATAGTCAAGTTATTAATTCAAGTTTAATAACTTAAAAGTAAAATTCTAACTTTTGAAGAAAGTTTATTGACCATCACTAATTTATGGTACCTAATAATACCAGGCATGCTTTATTAAATTGTTATAAAAAATAGTAAAATGTACACATTCCTAAAAGCATAATGAAATCTTTTTAAGAAACAACTCAAAAATTTTATTTGAGTAAGGGCTTATTTTTCAATAACCCTTTTCTTTGCAACTCGCAAGGTTATTACATATTTTTGGGAAAATAATTTTATAATTAAAACACACTGCCTACTAATAGGTACTTTGAATATTTATCTGACTTGTAAATCTATCCCTAACTATTATAATTAAGTAACCATTACATAATTTATTATAATATAACTTGAAAACTATACAAAAAAGCAACATAGTATTTCTACCATTCAAATAGTCACCACACTAAGGCAGTGTGTCAAATTCACATACACTTTCACTTTTCATTAATGGTTGCTCCTTCTGTCGGACACTATTTTGAGAAATATTCCTATTTCTGATACATATAGAGTTTAATATTTTATATCAAAATGTTTTCTTTCAGTTTTAATTGATGCTTATTAAAGTATTTTAGTTATTATTGGCACATATATAGGGTGACTTTTTATTAGTGAACGATAGAAAAGGATATACATACATATACTCGTGATAACAAACAACTTTTACTATGGGACCAAGTTCGAAATCATTCTAAAATTTTTTAACTCCCCTTACAAAATGCACCAGCTGATAGTATGCAAGAACAATTATTTATTTAATGATTTCGAGCTTGGTCCCATAGTCAAAGTTGTATGTTATCACCAGTGATCGGAATATCTTAGTGCATGGTTTTGGATTAGTATGGATATGACTTATGGTTCAGATATTTTTTCGGATACCAATTTTTACGTCGGAATTTTTTATTTTGCAAAGGTATAATCTCTTACAAGGTAAGCAATTTCGTCGTTATGGTTGCCATTTTTAGTAGGTTTTTTGTCTAGTAGGTACTTTAAAAAGTATTGTTTATATTTATCGTTAATATAACTTTCATTAAAATCGGATATCCAATATTTTATACTTAATAAACTAGCGCTAATATTTATTTTCGCTTAAAATTAATATGAATAGTATTCATCAGGATTCAGGGTTACCATATTTTCATAAAATTATCGTTTTTCTTGCAAGATTATAATAATGACCGCTAGTAATTTGGTCTAATTTTCAAATTTGCTTGCTTGAAAATAAACAAAAAAAAAAAATAGCTAATAATAAAAAAATATGTATTACACAAAACAGAAACATGATTGACATATCAAAATAGGTAAACAAAAAGGTTCTTATTTTTAATATTGCACAATTAATACTTTGGTTAGTTACATAATTAAAAAGAACTTTTAAATACCAAATCGTAGGAAAAAAAATCCATACACACAATAGTTAGTTACAAAGAAGAATATTTCCATGTATGAGAAAATTTCATATTTTTTTTATTATTTGCAACATACCATGGATACAAGTGAACAACCAAACCCGCAAATAAAAAAATTTTCAAAAATATTTTGTGCAAATCTACGACTTCCTCTATTACTGACTTTAGTTAGTAATTTCATTTAAGTAGTTTTAGTATTATAAACACTGATTAACACAGAATCATATTTACCTATTAATATTAATCATATTTACCGTTAACATTAATTTACTTACATGGACTCATTTTTCTTTGTAACTACATTATAGTTCTTTGAATGCAGGGTTGTTTACATGTACCCATGGTATGTTGCACATAATCAAGAAAATTATGAAATGTACATGGACTCATTTTTCTTTGTAACAATTATGTGTACTATAGATTTTTTCCCACTATATGGTAGGTATTTAAAGGTTCTTTTTAATTACCTATGTAACAAACAAAAGTACTAATTTTGCAGTATTAAAAATAAGAACCTCTTTGTTTACCTATTTTGATGTACCTATCAATCATGTTTCTGTTTTGTATAATACAAGCATTTTTATTATTATTTGTTTTATTTTTTGCAAAATTTTAAAAATAAACCAAATTAAGTACTGACCGTCATTATTTATTATTATCTTGCAAGAAAAACGATAATTTTATGAAAATAAGGTAACCCGGATATCCGAATATACTATTCAGATGAATTTCAAGCTTTAAATAAATATTATATTTAGTATAACGACAAATACATCGTGAAATTTCAGTGGTTTTCGATCCAAAAGCAGGCAACTCACCTTAAGTTAGACGACATAAAATAAAAAATAAATCCCAAAAATTCGTCCCTCGAAAGTGAAGCAGTAGTACGAGTAATTCGGTGCGCGGCGATCTCACCTGAAAGTACTTAGACACCGACAAACGGGTTCTACAAATCCCGCCTTGGCAGCGTACGCGCATCACCCCTCGCGCGCCCGCTCTCCCCGCCCGTCATCGATCTTGTTTCGACAAGCTAGCAAAATTAGTGCACTTCCGGCTTCCGTGTCATGTGCGTATCTAAGTAAACAAAACAGCTGTTATCTTAATAAAGGTGTTATGTAAGAGGGCGCGATTGAAAGAAATGGTTCGTATACGATTATTATGTGTTGTGATGCGTACTGCAGGTACCTAATTTGAAATTTGTGAACTGTGATGTAATTTTTTGTGTTTCGTAATTACGAACACCAACAGGGACACGAGAACTGTAAGTAAGCTGCTTGCGCTTTAATAATTGTCGTAAATAAGTTGATTCAAATCTTTTAATTAGGTACCTCGGTACGCTTTAATACTTTATTTTTGTTAGGTATCAGACCGCTTACTAAAAAATTATCAAATTGCAAGGCGGCCTAGTTATAGCAAGTAATACCTAAACCTAGGAAACTAGTATCTATGACGATTCTTAGCCCTTGCGAGTATGAAGTGAAGATAATAACTAGTTTAGGTAGGTATTTATGTTACCTACTACTCGCAAGCTAAGCATACGTAATGAAAGTACCTCGGTAGGCAAAGCTAGAGACAGAACATAACTACTGTTTTCTCGAAAAGAAAAAAATGAAATTCTCACATTCTAACTTTTTTATTTTTGGAGTTTTTTTTTTAAACTATGACTGAAATAGATAGGTATGCTAAAGGGGAGTCTTCCACTAGTCAATCGAAAACCATTGCAATTTCACGGTGTATAAACAATATTTTTTAAAGTACTTACCTACTAGACAAAAAAAAACTTTTAAAAATGGCAACCATAACCACGAAATTACCGATCTTATAAGAGATTATACCTGTGCAAAATAACGAATTCCGACGTAAAAAATTATATCCGAAAAAATATCCGAACCAAAAGTCTTATCCATACTAATCTAAAACCATGCACTAAGATATTCCGATCACTGGTTATCACGAGTACATGCATATCTTTTCTATCGTATTATTTATGAACATTCCTTACTTACAATTTTTTCTTTTACAACAAGTATTTTTGTTTAGGTTCCTATAGTAGCAGTAATTCTTTCTTGATAAGAATGGAATATAATTAAGACAATTATTTTTATATATTAAATAAGTATATATAAAAATAAAAATATTAAATAAGTTTAAATAATATTATATATTAGGTATATAATTATATTATATATTAAATAATAATATATATATTTTTATATTATATTTAAATTTTGTAAACAGTCATTTAAATAGGTAAGTTTTACATGTGATTCCTGAAAATAAAATGTAAATTTATATTTTCCATTCCTAAAATATATTTTTTTCACTTTAAATGTTATTTAAGAGTTTCAGTTCAATTGTTACTTATCTTAAGAATGAATAATTATGTTCCTTATAAATAATAATTTATTTACATAATCACATTACTGAGATAAGTAAGCTGTCAGTACTTCTACGTATTAAAACTGATAATTTGCTAATTGCATTGATGGGCAAAACCATTTAAATGTTTGATAATACTAAGCATTTATACATGTAGGGACATAATTACATTTGACTAATTATTTATTGCTTATATAAAATAACCCATTGGAAAAAAAAGGCTATGCTCAGCAGTGGGCAGTTATAGGCTGAAAATAATACTAATACTACACACCAGATGGATATTGAAGCGGTGGTAGCCCAATTGGTAGAATGTTTGCCTCGAACTCCGAGGGCGAGGGTTCGAATCCTGGTGCCGCCACGTACCTCTGAGTTTATTTCTCATGTATGGATCAATTTATTCGATTACCACTTGCTAAAGGTGAAGGAAAACATCGTGAGGAAACCTGCATACACCAGAGAAGAAATTCGAAGAAGTATGTGAAATCCGCCAACCTGCACTTGGCCAGTGTGGTGCATTACGGCCTAATCACTCTCTGTATGAGAGTAGGCTCGTGCCCCTCAGTGGGGACATATATGGGCTGATAACGACGAGATGGATATTAGGGGAAAAATACTTAAAATACTCGTAATGCGGTGGTATAATTTTCTAAATACAATATTAAAATTATCACACAACCTTCTTGCTCTCAGGTAATCAGAAAAGGCAAGAATGTATTACCAACAGTGGCGCGGCTATGCCTCATCTCCACATTCCTCGAGGACGGTCTCCGGATGTGGTTCCAGTGGAACGAGCAGCGAGACTACATGGACATCTCGTGGGGCTGCGGGAAGTTCCTCGCTACTATGTTTGTGGTTAGTACGAAAGACTATTAAATGTGTGTATGTGTCAGCTTATGGACATCCACTGCATGGTCAAAAGCCTCCCCCAAGGATCTCCACAACGACCGGTCTTATGCTGCCGACATCCAACAGCTTTCCGCGACTTTTACCAGGTCGTCGGTCCACCTTGTTGGATCCTTCTCACACTGCGTCGTCTGGTGCGTGGTCGCCACTCGAGAACCTTTCTGCCCCATCGTCCATCGTTTCATCTCTCTTAAATACTCTGAGAAAACAATGAGGTTAAGAATTAAGCAATTTATTAAGTCAATAAAACATAGTTCAAAATGGAAATGCTTTCTGGCTTGTAGTAAAAGAATATACTTTAAAAATAATATTAATACTATATTAACAGCATTAATCCATTTTTAATTATGCTAAACCAATTTGTCATGAATTATATCCGAATAATAATAGTTGTTGACCTTATATTGAACACACCCAGTTAGGAAATTTAAATATTCTGTTATTTTAGTATCTGTGTTGAACTTTACTTAAGTATTCTGTGTTTTATATGGGTGGGATATTTTGGGCTTACTTCAGTAGACTTTATGACTGAAAAAATATTTTTAATTTTATCGTTTTAATTGACCTCGGACCAACTACACTCGGCTTCAAAAAAATCGCACCTCCGTAAAAATAGGCTTTAAGCCCTGTTAATCCTTAAGACAAGCAGTTATTCGTAGCAATATTTGTATCATTTGAGAGCCCTATAAAAACCCTTTAAAAAAATATCCATTTCATTTCATTAAAGAAAAAGCTTGACACTTTAAGTCACTATGAATGACAATGGAACTGATTCTCCTCTTCAAATTTTGTTTGTATTGTTTTGTTTTTTGGGTATAAAAGGGTCGATACAGCTTATTGGGGGATAAATTTGCTACCAACAGTCGAAGAAGACACAGAAGAATATCTTTCATCAGAAAAACGTCCTTGAAGATGGACTCTACTGCTGCTGAAGCCGCCCAAGTTATCGCACTACTGCAATCAGGACTACGTCAGTGTGATGTTGCTCGGCAATTGCACTTAAGTCGCTTTTATGTTCGAAGAGTGTACCATCGGTTCCTGCAGACTGGTGGCTTTGTCCGAAGGCGTGGGTCTGGTAGAAATCGCTGCACTTCTGCGAGAGATGACCGATTCGTCGTATCGAAGTCTTTGAGAAATCGGTTCTCTAATGCTGTTGAGTTGCAACAGCAGCTTCAAGCAGTTCGTAGAAGGGCCGTGAGTGTCTCTACAGTTAGAAGAAGACTAAAGGAGAGAAATATTGTGGCTAGAAGACCTGCCACGGGTCCAAAACTAACCGCAGCGCATCGGCGAGCACGCCTGCAATTTGCTCGCGCCTACGTCAATTGGACCCTGGACCAATGGAGAGCTGTTCTCTTCTCAGACGAAACGAGAGTGTGCCTTTTCTGCAACGATAGACGCATAAGAGTATAAAGAAGACAATGGGAACGTTTTGCCCAAGCCTGCATCCAAGAGACGGTAGAATACGGGGGCGGTTCTTGCATGTTCTGGGGCGGCATATCTGCCGACGGCAAAACTGAACTTTCTTGCGTCTCTCGGACCGGCGGTGCTCGCGGGCAAGGGTCGATGACTGCTCACCGGTACATCACAGAGATCCTGGAAGAACATGTGGTCCCCTATGCTGGATTTATTGGCGACGGGTTCACATTAATGCACGATAACGCTCGCGCGCACACTGCTGGAATTGTGCAGGGCTACCTTCAAGAGGTTGGGATCCCTGTCATGCAGTGGCCAGCGAGAAGTCCAGATCTGAACCCGATAGAGCACCTCTGGGACCAGCTGAAACGCAAGGTTAGATCCCGTGATCCCGCTCCCGCGACTCTTCAGGAGCTCCAAGACGCCGTTATTGAGGAATGGGGCAGAATCCCTCAAGAAGAGGTCCTAAAGTTGGTGCGATCCATGAGGGAGCGCATGGAAGACGTCATTAGGGCTAGGGGGGGTAACACTAGGTTTTAGGTTAGTTTTAAGCAACTTTGTTTTGAAAAATTAATCAGATTTCATTAGGGTTTTTTAAGGATTTTTATTGTTTTGTAAATTTTTCTCAGTTCCAATAAAAAACATTGAATGAATTATTGTTTTTGCATTCTCTGTTTCCTTACCTTTCAAATGATACCGAACATTACCAATATTTCATAATACAAATACGATTGAAAGATGTTTAAAATAGATTTCTTAAAAGGTGCGATTTTTTTGAAGCCGAGTGTATAATGTTTTATATTATTAGCTAACTTAAATACTTTTTGTTCCAGATAATAAACTTATTAGGTCAGATCGGAGGGTGCGTGATGGTGCTTGGTAGGCTGAAAGTGGAGATCGCGTGTGGAGTACTCTTCTTTATTGTTGTTTTACAAGTAAGTTATACTTTAAAACTACTATGTAAAATAAGTTAGCTTATGTCAAATAAAAGACGTAATAGAATTTATGTCGTATCAGGTGAGAAATGAAAATGAAATGAAAAATCATTTAATCCTGTAGGTTTTGGCAACACTTAGGACGGGTCATTTTTTAAAGTTAATAATAAAAATATATAATAATAAAAATAGTTAAAAGAATAGAGCAGAGTGGCGAAGACTCCACTGACAAGAGCGAGGCAAATATAATGATGATAAAGTTAGCATGTCTTGAAACAACAACAAAAAATAATGTTACTAAATGGATACATACATAAGTATCCGTCACGCCTCTCTCCCATTGGGGTAGGCAGAGACCACTTCCTTCCACTTGCTTCGAAATGAAATGAATGATCATTTAATCCTGTAGGTTTTTGACAACACTTAGGACGGGTCATTTTTTAAAGTTAATGCTAGATTCGCAAGAGTGCAGTTTTCCCCAGAGAAGAACCTAGCAAGAATCTCCTTCGATCTTTTCGAACCTTCGATCCAAACACACCTCTTTCGCTTCATCCACACTCATCAGTCCCTCATACATGTCCGTCGGTTTAGGGTACTCTTGATTTGGCTCTTGACTCTTGATTTTTGTTAAATGGATACTCACCACTTAAATGAGAACACTTAGCTATAACTGACCATAATTTTGAATCACTTTAAACATCCTACCTACTTCATTCTTATATCATACCTAAATGTCAATGTTTGTGCCGATATGGATGGATGTTTGATACTCTTTCACGCAAAAGCTACTGAACAGTTTATAATGAAACTTGGCAATACTGTAGCTTATACATCAGAATAACACATAGGCTATATTATTTTAAGATAGATTTTTTTTTGTTTTTCTAGTTATGACGATAAATGCGTACGAAGTTGCGGGCAGCCTCTTACCTGTAATTTACCCATTTAATAGCATCCGAATCGACCCTGGCCAGGTCTTGGTCATTAAAATGACGTCACTGCCTCCGAAATAGCAGGCACTATGATTGCGCGACAATGGGTAGTGTGAGAGTACAATTGGCTAAGGTAGATTGTAGCTATTACGTAGTAGGTAAATCAAATGATACATCTGTTTAAATATTTATTGGTAAATTGAAGAATGTTATTTATTATATCTCGCAAGCATTTGTCGTCATATCCTGGAAATACTAATACAATATCATAAATTAACAGAGCCAATATGTATAAATTACAATATTGAAAAAGAAACACTTTTTCAAAAATTCGGCGGCACTTCTTTCGTATTTGATCTTGACAAATCTCGCGTGTCTGGCTTTAGGGCTCCAACAAATAAAAACGACACGATACGTCGCTTCGTAGAAATCTACGACTTATAAACGAATCTTAATAAAAAGATATGGCGTTTATTAAGATTCTACCGATATGTGTCGTAGCTTTCCACGACGTCGTGTCGTGAAATGACGCCGCCGCCGCATCGTTGTACGACGCGACGACGTCGCGTCGTGTCGTGTTTGTGTGTGGGAGCCCTTGTGAATATTTTACTTGACATAATTATCGTGTCATTGATCTAGAATCGGTTAGATAATAATAGTAATTTCAAAGTTGTTTTTTTACATGTGACATAAAAGTAAAGAAAGGAAGAAAAATCTAAAAAAAATAAATAAATAAATCTCACAAAATATAACAATCCTAATAATTACCTAATGAATACAAATTGACTCCCCGATGCCAGTAGTCATGTTAACATTAATAATTTCGCACGCGTCTAAAAAAGGTTGATAACGACGGCCGATTGCACAATGCTACGCTTATTGGTACTCGTATTGGCCTCGACAAACTACATAGTAATGTGGAAAAACGACGTAGCTTTTGTTAGATAACTACTTGGTTTATAGCAAAAACTTTATTTATTCTAGTAATATTATAAAATGTGATGTGCCGATGGATGTGAGGAAAAATGACATTTACTTAACTAAGTTTTACGATATTATGTATTACATGTCGGACATAGATAGTATAGAACCATTTCTTGCCTTTTATAAGGTTCAGAAAACGAGCTAAGACCTACTTATGTACCTACATATACAATATAAAATATACCTATATCCTTAGGGTCGCGACACATCTGCGTTACGTACCGCGCCGAACGTTCAGCGGCTGAAGTAAATGTATGCGACGTAATTTCAGCTGATGTGTCATAGGTGACTTGAAACACATTGCGAGCGTATTGAACCGAATGTTCGGCGCCGTACGTGAAGCAGATGTGACCGCACACTAATAGAGACGTCCGAAGTCACGTAAATATTTACATTTTCATTATATTATGAACTAATTTATAAAAATTCCATCTTTACAGACGTTCGCCTACAGCATATTATGGGACATGCAATTCCTTCTCCGCAACTTAGCGCTCATCGGAGCCCTATTACTCGTGCTAGCAGAGTCCCGCGCGGAGGGGCGGAGTCTCTTCGCCGGTGTGCCGTCGCTCGGCGAGAACAAACCCAAGACTTACCTGCAATTGGCTGGAAGAATCCTGCTCGCGTTCATGTTCATTACGCTACTTAGATTCGAAATTTCGTTTTTACAAGTAAGTTAAAGTTTTGATTTTCGGTATTTTAGTCTATTCGATATTTTGAATTTTGACGTTTTGAGCAACTACCATTTAATTATCGGCATTTTAAGTTTCGGTCTTGTGATGTGTAACCTTTTTAACATACATAAATAGGTAGGTACCTACGTACGCGTACATATCTGTCACTTCTTTCTCATCTGGGTAGACAGAGACGACTTCGCTCCACCTGCTACGATCCAAACACATTTCATTCGTTTCATCCCCATTTCATCAGTCGCCTCATACATGTGACTTAGGATCGAAGTATGTGAAGGAATGAAACGCTCGCTATCGGTGTCCTTAGCTTTATTTTATTAGTATTCATTGAGCTAAAAGCCTGCGAGGCAAAGTTCCGGCCAATTAAAAGAGATCCCTAAGAACTACCTAACTCGAATATATAGGAAGGTTTTCTTAAAATGGTCAAACACTGCCTACCAAGAACGCTCACTTAGTGAATACGCGGCCATTCATATTTACTTTAGGTAAAAATAATATAAGGCTGATTCCACCGTTTCGTGCAAATTTCGACCATTCCACGAAATATTTTTTTTTATATCGGTTTCGAAAATCGGTATGCTTAAAAGATGCGTATATCGTCTAGATGTAGTAAACTAGTTTGGACGTATTAAATTTTTTTATAGTTTTCGAGGAAATCGTTGGAGTGTAATGAGGCAATGGAATGTAATGAAATATCGTGAGAGTGTAATGATGTTGTTTGGAAGGTAATGAAAAAATATTAGTCAGTATTATAAAATTTATTAAAATATCAAACTTTTTCTTCATAAACGTACTTATTCATGGAAATCGTATGTGTCAAAATGAACACAATTTTTTTTTACGTCTTAGGAACATTTCAATAGACTTCTAAAAGTATAAACACCTAAACTAGAAACTCACATTGTGGCGACCTGCATAATAGGTGACAATTATAACGGCGCGGCGAAATTGTACATCTTATATTTGGAGTTACATGGTGATATGACTCTAGGCAACTGGACATAGTGATGACTTGGAGCTACGCTGCAAGACGCTGGCCGCGCGATGATTTGTGCGGACGTGTTAAGCTACGTGATTGCTGATGCAGCGGAACCATATCGATGCAGGAATATTTTCACGCTCGCTGACTTGTCTTATCTATCACGTACTCGAGGACCGCACAGTACTCCCCCCTTTGGAAAAGAAAATGAAAACAGGACTTCTAAATGCCGCTAAAACCTCGCTTGTTGCTCTTTTCTTCGCTGAATAGCTGCACCCATGATTCTTCCAGAGTAATCGAAGGAAACTAAAGCGTTTACCATTAATCAATATTTCTTCACAACCAATAACTGCAGAGCGTTGCGTTGTGGACATCATCGTGGTCATTGCGCAGTCTCATCATAAAAAAATCTTCAAATTCTTTATATTAATTCAATAAACATCAGCAGTACTTCCACGCTCGAGCGTTTCTCTTACAGTCGTGGGCTGCATACACTGGCGGTTATCAAATCCTGCTCATGGGCACCAAGCGTTCTTAATGTGTTTCATTGTTTCACGTTATTGCAATGCAGAGTCTGGTACAAAATACCGCAAATACGGCAGTGCAAGGAACTTCTGACTTCTTGCTGCCAAAAACTAAAAATTACTGCGAATCTAACGACGAGCCTTTTCCTTTGTTATTCTCTCCAAAAATGGTGCGTGTCGTGGCCATAACGATGCGAAGTTTGTCCAAGTGATAGTCTTAATTTCAATAATTGTAGTAAAATTTCAATGTAAAATGATTCATTGTAAACTTGACCCTGTTCCGATGTTCGTCCATTTGTGCTGCTTCGTGCGTATTTCTTGCTTACTGAGGAACCTGCTTGTGTCAATTGCAAAAATTAATCTCAATATATCTCAAATTTTTTTTCGGAATCGTCGTTAATCATAAAAAAAAGTTGAATTAATCGTTAAAGTAGCTAGTTGTTGCAGCGCCGGGTCCAGATGCTGGTATTGTACTTGGCCGAAACTACGTACATAGTGAATCACTTCTTGATCCAGAGTCGGTGAGACCCGCTGATGGAAAGCAGAAACTAGATTGCCTCGATGAGGTGCTTGCATTGTCTTGAGATCCATCTTCAAAGTAGCGAAGTTGCGTGTTCAATCGGCGGCGGTCACCACTGCGGCGGCCCGGCAGAAAATAGTTGACAATAAGATGGCACAGCGTTGTTGCAGAAATTATATTTAAGGTTACATAGTGATATGACTCTAGGCAACTGGACAATAGTAATGACTTGAAGCTACGCTTATATACTAAGACGCTGGTGATTGCTGATGCAGCGGAACCATATCGATGCAGGAATATTTTCACGCTCGCTGACTTGTCTTATCTATCACGTACTCGAGATCCGCACACACATAAACCCTAAAAAATACTCGTGTCAAAATCTAAGCAAAATGTACTGTCAGAATTTTTTTTCATATTAATTTGCGGTCTGTAAGACTATAAAAAATAACAATAAGGCCAACCATTAACATTTCAATCTGAATTTCGTTAAGTAAATAGGTACCTAGATAGGTTGGTATTTTTTGAATAACATAAGTTGAAAAAGTTATGTAGTTGCTTAATATAAAAATTTAAATTCAAATTCTTTATTTTGCACACCATAGGTTTTACAAGATGTTATTACATTATTTGACAGTACCTTTTATGGACCCTGACGACAAAACTCATTAAGGTAGGTAACGTTTTATTAATAATGTTATTTTTACAAAAAACGTCAGTTAATACCGAAAACATGATCTTTATTAGTGTTTTATATTACTACTTTACTACCCGTAAAACTATTTCATTATCTTCCAAAACCTTTCATTCCCCTCCGCCAAAAAATTGGAGGGAATGGAATGTAATGAATTGGAAAGGAATGAAATTTAGGAAGAATTTCTCGATTTATTTCGAAACTAAAAGTGCAATGACCTTAATAGGTATAATATAAAAACACCCACATACAAGCTATAATTTTATCTAAAATAAAATTAATTTGATCATGAGCTTACTTAGAAATGCAATGGAATGTAATGTGTACGAACCTGTGACAAAAGCGATTTTCAGAACTTAAATCGGAAATATTTTTTAGTGTGGCTGCGCGTGGTCTTTCTCGGTAAATTGTTTAGGCAGACAGAGGGGCGCGGGAGACGTGGGCGTGGGCAAAAGTAGAAAGAGGGTTGGGAACACATTATAATGTTGATTGCAATTTTCGTGGAAGAGAATGAAGTTTTTCGTTTGACAAAATTTTAAGTGCGATTCTTTATATATTGCGCTATGAATTATTAATGTTTATTTATTAATTATTAATTGTAATAGTGTAACTTGATATTCAGGTACAAAAAACCTGAACATTTACCGTAGGAAAGTGTACTAAAGTATCTCAGAAAACTCAGGGTGGGTATCTGGATGAGGAGTGTAATGAGATTTTGACATGTTTTTGTTCAGGGTTTTTTTTATTTAATTAATTTAGCGATTAAATGAAAGATGCGTCTTTTAGCTTTACTTATACGTGAACTTTTTCAATTTAAACATTTTAGCTAACTGTTAAAATCATATGAGTTTTTGGTCTGGATGGCAAATCTGAACGAAACGGTGGAATCAGCCATAAACATTTGAAAATCAGCCATGCGATGTTTATGTAAATCAATTTCGATTCACCATGGTAAACTAGTTTTACCTACAATGGAGCGTAAATAATTCACGACTTGCGTACCTATATAAAATTACTTATTGTTACATAATGCTTTAATAAAATATCGGCAACCTATATGAATGAACTTTACAAAATGTTAATTCCAATTAAATGATTTATTTAGGTGTGAAAGTGACGTGATTGAGTTAAAATTAACTTAGATTTAGAATATTTTAGAGATCGCTCTTGTGATATGTGAATGTCACTCACATGTGGAGGTGGGTGTTTCGCTTGCGTCACTTGACGTCGAGGGCATCAGTTGACGTCAATTAACTTATCACCCTTCTTAGTACATAATACAACCTTTAAATTCAGAGTGTTTACGTAGGTAACCTTTAATAGACTTTGTTCATTTTTAAATTATGGTAGCATTTAATAGTGTGTTTGTATCGTAACAAGTGGAGCGAAGTGGTCCCTGCCTACCCCAGTGGGTGATAAGCGTATATGTAGGAATATCATGTCGTTTGACATAATTTTTTTTCTTAATAAAATGACAATTTTGAGTTAGATATTTTGAAAGTAACGATACGTTACGTTTCGACATTAAAGGACAGCAAACCTGGGGGCTTAGCATGGCGCGCTGCGACAATTATCTCACGCATGCTGTCCTTATCACATTTAATACTATAGACAGAGACGTAAGCGTGACAAACGCACGACAACGTCTTGTCACGTAGTGCCATGCTAAGCAAGCTGGGACAGCTTGCTTTTAATCATTATATTTTTGTAGAGCAGGCTTAGCATGCGTGCCGCGACAATTATCTCACGTCATGCTGTCCTTTCACATTTGAAACTATGGACAGAGACGTAAGCATGTTACGTGGGACGACTCTGTCTCTAGCTTTATCAGACTACAGACTACAAATCTTCTTATACTTCCAAAACATTACCTTCCAGATCATACAAGACCTCCTCGGCAGTATCCTGATGATCCTGGTGACAGTCGGGTACCGTACGAAGCTGTCGGCTCTGATGCTCGTGTTAGTACTCAGTGTACTCAACCTGTATCACAACGCGTGGTGGGCTGTACCGTCTTACAAGCCGCTGAGGGATTTCTTGAAGTATGACTTCTTCCAGGTATGTGAAATTTTATGTTATTAATTGGGAATTTTGATTTTTGCTATCTATCAGCTGTATTGCACCCCCTGTGATCGCATTTTTAAGGCCAAGTTCGGCTTTGCCACATCAGAGCCCACCACCCACTTCAACAACAATCGTAAATGTAAACCTTTCTGGAGTCGCCGTCGCCGGACACGGTGTGGAAGACATGATAATGATGATCTATTTGAAAGCTACCTTACAATTCCTACGGCGAGATATCAGTCTGATTGTCTGATGTGTTTTTTTTTTAATTAACCTGGGTTTTCCCTGGAGGAAAGCAGCCAATAACAGGAATCTTTGGAGCATGGGAGAGGCTTTTGCCCAGCAGCGGGACGAAATAGGCTAATTAAAAAAACTTAGGTTTTTCCTGTTTATTTCGCTCTAACGAATGACGTTGGCGCAGCAACGTCAGCAGCAGAGTGGGATAGACATAATAGTCGTACTATTAGATGATTTCACTTTCCAAATAGATATTCCACAAAGACCTTTACGAATTGAAGGTTAACCGCCTCTGTCGTTTAACGTTTGATATGGAGAACGGGCGGTGCAACCGCTAATGTGTAAAGGCCCTATTCAAGTCAACCCACTAAGACACAATCAAAGGGAAAAATAATAAATAATATTTGTATGTTTTATTTAATTGCAGACCCTGTCAGTGATCGGCGGTTTATTAATGATCGTGTACCTCGGCCCGGGCGGCGTCAGTATGGACGAGCACAAGAAAAAGTGGTAGAAGTGACGCGCGACGCGTATAGACATTTGATATTACATTAAGATGTTACATGGTGCGAAAGGTTATTTGATCATTTCCAACAATATTATTAATTTTCCATTTTTGAATGCCGCTTCGTTTTTAGGTGGGTTGTTCGGTGGGGCAATGTGAAAAATGACAATATGTCGATAAATTGCTTCGTTTTAACTTTGACAGAGATAGAGCGATACAACAAAGACGAGTATGAAAAAGACAAAGTAATTTCACAAGTACCCACGTTTAAGATTTTCTTGTTGTACCCTCAAATAAAATTTGACCAATTTAGGGTCGCGACACACCTGCGTAACGAACCGCGCGGAACGATCAGCGGCTGGAGTAAATGTAAGCGACGTAATTTCAGCTGATGTGTCATAGGTGACTTGTAACACATTGCGAGCGTATTGAACCGAACGTACCGCGCGGTACGTTACACAGATGTGATCGCACACTTAAATGGATTGTTTTGTTACAATTGTTGCAAGTACGTGTATGATGAACTCAGTTGTCTAGTGTTAACATCTTCATTCCGAATTGTACTATCTGTTGTGATGTAAATATTATATCTATTTTGTACTTATTGACTGAATACTGACGAAAGGGATCTTCTATGTATAGTCTATGGCCGTTTAGAGATAAAAAATAAAATTTAGTTTCATTATAAATCTTCATGTTGTTTGTAGACGTACTTTTTGTCTATTTATTAACTAATGTACTTCCAAAAAACTTTTCCTTATTAAAAAAAAAACATATTTTTTATAAAAACTTTTTTTTATAATTTATTTTTTAAGCATCGTCTCGGCCATTCAAGATTCCTAAAAGAATATTTCTAAAAAAAATAAATTTTACATGAAAGAATTGTTTTATTTTCGTTCTTCTGTTTGCCATATTTTATGTTAACGTGTAAGTCAGACAAGGTCTTTTATAAAAACAGATTTATTTGTAAAATATTTAATAATAAAGTGGATTTAACAACTACTTGTATAGATTTTGTGCGTTCCTATTCTGATGCTTTTGCTTGTTCTAATTCTTTATCGGCTATGTACTTGAATACTTTGTTTGCTAGTAATCTATATTTTTCTGCGTGTATGCTGTCAGGTAAGGCATATATCGCTGGCTTACCGCTATTGATGCAATCTGACATGTTCTGATCTACTTCGAAGCTTTGAATTATCTCTAGATTCATTTGTTCTGCGGCTTGCTTGGTATCCGTGCCGAACACGTAGTTGACAGTGCCGCATTTCGTACAGATTGCATGAGACATGTTTTCCACGAGGCCTATTATTGGTACTTTGAGTTTCTCGAACATGTTCACGCCGCGTTTTGTTACTTGTAATGCTGCCGATTGCGGTGTTGTTACTACTAGGGCTCCTGGAAATAAAATTAATTGATTTTATTACGCAATGGAACTTATTTTTCCAGTACTACGTAACTTATTTCTAGGTACTACTGTACGCAGCTTTTTTTGCACATTCATGCAATTTACATTATTAATTATTGTTCATAAAGAGGCTATTTTTCTCATTCATTAGGAAGTTGACAAATCCAATAAGATTTTTTTAAGCATATAACAAGCTGCCTTACTAAAAAGTTACTTTCCTTTAAATAAATAAAAAAAACGTTTTTAGTAGGTTAGGTAATTTCTTATTAGGTACAGTGTTTCTAATCTGTGTAGGTACCTATTAAATTATCTAGAAGCAAAACAGAATCAAAAGGCCTCGGTCTCTCTCTAGTAATAGCCTATCTCTCCTGCGCTATAAAGTAGCGTGCAAATACTTAAGCGCTGTAAAGATTGTTCTAGAATCTAACACAATCTCTGCTTAATATATCCAAAATCCCTTACCATCAATAGGCAACCTCTGCGCCAACGACAGATGTGTGTCTCCAGTGCCAGGCGGTGTGTCTACCACGAGTACATCGAGCGGTCCCCACGCCACGTGACGTGTCAGTCTTTCTAGCGCTTGCATCACCATGAGACCGCGCCACACTACTGCGTTCTCGCCGGCAACTAGCAGGCCCATTGACATGCTGGAAAAGGGAAGAGATGCAGAAAAGAAGTATTATGATTAGAAACGCACTTGTCACACGCAGACGTGGGATAGCATTGCGTAATGTCCACATGCATAGGATAACTCGTCACTCTTGTCTCTGTACAAAATAGCCTACTACTACATAAACAGTATATAGGAGAAGATCAAGGTGAACCTTAGGCAAATATATGTACCTCGATCAAGTTGGGGAGTTATGGGATAAGAGCCCCACTACTAGTAGTTTAAACACTAATCTTAAACAAAAATGCCTGTATTTGGAGACTGCTGAATGTGGATGAAGCGAGAAATGGGATAGGAAAGAGACTTTACAAATGCTATGTAATCTTTGCTTATCTACTTCATTATCAGGAAAAGAACTAATGATAATTACAAAAACCTTACCATTTAACCCCATAATTGAGTAACGGTTCTATGAGATTCTCCTCATTCAACATTGGCTCTCCACTGATATTCATCATAAGAGGCACCGATGGTCCAAATACATCAGCATCTAGTAGACCTATCTCCTTATCTGGCTCTATCACTTTCATTGCACATGCTAGGTTCACTGGAAGGAAAGAGATGGATGTATGACTGTTATTCTTGCTTACAAAATCACTTGTAACTAATTAAATACAAACTTTTTCAATGCTATTTCTTTTTCATATTATTCTAAGTAAATGTAGAATGGAAAAATAAAATAAACTAGTACCTACTCAGGCATCATATTAAAGTAGCAAGTTAAGTTTATTACCATATTATCATGGTTTTACTTTTTCACATGAAATATTATGCAAGAATCGTAACATAGTAGGCTATACCTACGTCTTCTAGCTTGATATTGCTCTATGCTCTATAGCAGCACTGCACTCATTTCTACATGCCTGGTACTTCTCTTACTCAGGACAGAGGGAGGCCCCACTCCTGAACTGGCCTTTTACCCAATCAGTCTCTTTTAGTACAGAGCTTTTTAAAAAAAATCTATTTTTATTGAGGCCAGTCTCATGGGAGCATTCAATTATAGGTCAGGTTACAAAGCTTGGTTTAGGAATCAATAAAGTGCTGTCACTCTGCTGCACATCGGATCTGGCAACCAGCAGTTCAGGTGGACAATATCACTGCTCTTTATGCTCAAAACAAAGAGATTTAAAGTCATATACAAACCAGCAGTAGTAGTCTTTCCAACACCTCCTTTGCCAGAAGCAACAAGGATAATGTTCTTAACTCCGGGTAAAGGCTTCTTCTCTGGCAACCCTTTGGCCATCACCTTCGCTCGGTGATCACTGGCATCACTCTTATTGTGGTTAAGGCGGATCAATAACCCACATTGTGAATTCTGTGAATGTTTAAATAGATTTTAGGGAGTAAAAATAGGATAAAATGATTTATCAAGCTATCTAATTTATGTTGTGTTTCTAAAAAAAGAAATAGGAATAGTAAAATAGAACTTCGTAAATGAAAATTTTATGCAATCGATTTTACAATAAAATATAGGAAGGTTAATTTTTGCTATTATGGGTGTCGTTTCGGTAAATAATAAATAATCTTTGCGAAATGATAAGAGTAAATTATTCCCTCAAGATCAGTTCGAAGTTATCGAATCGTGTCGTCATTAATTAATAAAAAAATGTACCGCAGCAGTTTTTGCTGATAGGAAGTGGCTGCCAACCCTCTGGATTATTTTTTGCGCATTCATAGTTTTTAGAGATCTACAAATGCAAGCCAATCGTTCGAAATAATTAAAATTACTAATTAAAACTTAAAAAATACGCGCACAAATTACAAACCACCCAGTTTTTTTCTATGCGGGAGGGGGACTGTCAATCAGCTGTCAATTGTGTTGTCAATATGATTGATCACAATTAATGTGTTGCCATTTTAAAGATTGATTACCCATATTTTCATTGGCTGAATGGCAAAAAAATTTCTCAAAACAGATTTTACAAAATTAAAAAAAAAAACACTTGTCAAACTTCTCATGTGCGGTGCGATATGTCGGAATTTTCTGCTACACTATTTTCGAATATTTTCCGAATTCTTTGCGTAAACGAGTGAAATAAAACCAATGCGACAATGTCTATCTGTCTGCGTACATTTTCTCACAAAATTTTGCCTATAAACGGGATCGTTTCCACTAAAAATCATTCCAATCGTTTGTCGCGTAAGATACCAGTGCGAACGCAATTTCTGGAAGATGTGAGTATTTTCGTACAAGAAATGTAACTAGATCGAATTTCATAACACTAACAGACTTCGTACATATATCTTAAGGAATTGTTATGAAACTGTTACAAATAAACGCATATCAAACGTAATTTAGTGCTGACGGTTTGTTTCCATGACATTGGACCAATTAGAGTGCAAAAAAATGTGTGAATATAGTACAGCTCACGTGTTTATCGCATGTTTATTTACATAATGCTACAAGACATAATTAGCAGGTAGCAAGGACTGATATTGACTTGAGATATTGAGATGAGAGAGAGATATTGACTAAAAGATACTCATCACAAATATTTTAAAAACAGAGGTTGTAGACAAACATTCCGATATTGTTCTCATTGATTTATTGAAATTATTCAGACTGTTAATTTTCCGTATTATCTTTCATTCAAAATGTCTCAAATTGTGTCTATTCCCAGTTCCTAAACCGTCGTCGTATTTCAAGCTGCCAGCTTGCACCAAAATGCACGACAGAGACCAGCATAGACGATTTATATCTACATGAACTTGTTAGATCAAACAACTTACTCCAGACGAAACAACGGAAAAATAGTTTGCAAGAAAACTTCAATAACGACAGAGATTTTTATAACAACGGCGATGGAATCGGAGTCCGCAGTCTGGGGTTGACTTCTGATGACTATGTAGAGCAAAGAACGCCAAACCGTTATAACAATATACCTTACAACAATATCAGTGATATAGATTTAACGAAATTTAGTAATGATGTAAGTAGATAATGATATCTTTGAATTCTTGTTTATCTTTATTTATTACGTTGCTATGGTTCATTTATCTTTAACCTGTCCAATTTATTTATATCATCAAACTTTGCTATAATCACTAAGGCTATGTCCAGTCCACACTGACAGGCGGCTTGCTGTGCGCCTAGAACCTAGTGAGTAGCTAAGTAAAACGAACGTCCTGGAATGTACGCGACCATACGTTTGTTTTACTTGCTGGGCTCTAGGCGCATAGCAAGCCGCCTGTCAGTGCAGACATAGACTTTAGCTATTCACTCCTAACTGCAGAAAAAATCTGCCAAAGTTAATCCTGAAACATTGTAATGTCTGGTGACATAGGTTTGATGATTGTTAACCTTATTAACATACAATTTGAATATATAATTCCAGAATATAGAACCAACATGTCTGTCAAAATTCGAGCAGGATGCTGTAGCGTACTGCAGCAGTCCAACTCTAGCGTCACAGAAGGAGACCACCATAGAACCTCATAAAGAAGGCAGGCCTTCGGAGGAACAGCTTATGAAAGTATTTAATGTGCTTTCTACAACTGTAAGTATAATATTATTATTTAATGTAAAAAAAGATTTTAAATAATTATGAAAAGAAAATAAAGTCTAATGAATAAATCATAGACACACATTAATTCGACATACACATTATAGCACAAATTACACTGACAGAATTAACAAGCACAAAAGAAAAATGGATACAGAAATCTTATAGGTACTCAGTTGTTTATTGCACCACAATGTTACATGAATGAATGGACTTTCAGCTACAAAAAAGCCTTGAAATAAATAATCTCTTTCTTTTCTCGATAAGATTCATGACTAACTAAATAATTGTCTGATTTCAGATGCCGAACCTGTTTATAAAACCTTTAGACTACTCAATTTACCATCCTAACTTGATATTCGTCAACAACATCAGGGGAACTACTACTGTGTAAGTAGACCTCTCCGATCATGACCTTATATTTAAAAATGGGGTAACCTGTTTTATAAATTGGCAACATTGAACATTATCCTCTCTAATTAACAATTTTTTCTGTGTTTCCAGTATTCTTAAATAAAATTTTATATTACAGAGGCCTCTTCCACTATGTGAAGCAAATAGCATTGCTTAGAACAGTGGGACATCTCAAGTTTGCGTATGTAAGGTTTGAGGTTATGAAGATTACCGCGCATCCCGAGGACAGTTCTATCAGGTAATTCTTTTTTAGTTGTGGTAACACAGTTTCTGACCTAGATATAATTTTGCGGGAGCTCGCTCCCACTATACAAAAGACGGTGATATTCTAGACTTATTCGGTGATATCACCCACTAGTTGCGTACCTAAGCGCTAGCAGTGACACTAGCGCCGCCTACAGTCCGAGACGTGCGAGCGAGAAACCGATCGACTGCATTTCAGCTACTCCATGATAAACGCGCTAACTTGCCAGCTAAGGATCTCTTGTATTCATTATCACAACTCAAAACAAATCATTAAAGCATCTTTAGATTATTTTAATTGGTAATACCTTCTCGAATTTCTTTTTTTAAATGGTATTGTCAGCTTCCACGTCAGCTTTTCCCATCTACCGATATTTAATGCATTTACCTCCTGCTTCAGAATGAGATGGCGTGTGCGCGGTATCTCGGGTCTGAAGGTGTTCTTCATGTTCTGGAAGTACAAGATTTGGAATATCAAGCAAGTATGGCAGGATCAGGAACTGTAAGTATAGAATGCACATCTACTTCTTAATAGGATAGATATAATTTGCAACGTCAATCTATCCTTTTCTACTGCTTGGGAATGCCATTTGATTGAGTGAGACGCAACCATAACCAGTGAAACGCCTTATATTACCATCTCGCTCTGTTATGTGGCGGTCCTAAATGACAGCTTTAAAACAACTTAAGTCGCTTTAGATTTTCGTATTTGGCCATTCTAAATTGAACCTTATTCGCAGATGGTACGACGGTTTCTCTACGTTCTACGTCGGTGCTGATGGGCTCATTCACAAACACATCTGTGACAAGGTGATGCCGGATCAAGACACAATAATAGACGATGAAGAGAAAGCCCCAATTGCGGCTAAAATAGCTCTCCTCATTGGTCTTTTACCCCGAAACTACCTGTCAGATGTTTCACCATATTTTAGCTCCTCAGCTGGCACCACAGATCAAACGTCCCTGCCTTTCAAAGTGCTAGAGTAGCAGTGTTGCCAGGAACATAAATAATCAAGCGCTTAGTAAAATTTCTCACATAACTCGCTCTTCTTCTAGTTACTATATTATGAATTCATTAATTGTTAGATGTTTTTTGTAAATTTATCATTGATCAAATAGCGATTATGGACATTTTTAATATCTTGTCTTAATTAAATATTATTTCAAGATTCTCTAAATAAAGGCTGTTTCACACTGTTGACTGGTAGCAAATCGTTTGTTTATTAAAGCAAAGATGTCAAAAGAACCAGTTGCTAGTTAATATGTTACATGCCTTCATTATAATTCATGCAGATTCTAAATCAATGATCACTTTACTCATCTAGTAGATGAAATAAAAACTCAAAACAAATAGTGAAAGAGATTTAGTCAAAAATTAAATTTTTGATAAATTGTTATTTATTTTTAAATTGGTTTTTAAATACTTGAGATATTAATTCCTCACAGCTTCTGACTTGTGTTTGTAGTTAATTTTATTATGTGAGCAAAGTTGTGAGTACTCGTTAGTGTTATTAATAGATTAAATATGCGAAGGTATTGTATCGTGAACATACAATAAAGGATTAACAACTTGTTTTGTTTGTTTGATTTCAATCAAATTAGGTCTATCGCCTTCGACGTGGGCGGTCTGTCACGCCCCGCGGCAAAGTTATATGTATTTTAGTATAAAGGCACATTTTTAGTACCTCGGGGAAACAACTTGAATGGTTGGCCATGGTGCATGTCGTGTGGTAAATGTTCTTCCTCACACATTCTGTATCTTTGCTTTTGGAACCCTGTTTCATTATTCATCAATGGTAAATAGATGGAATATTAAAATGAGAAAGGCTTTATCTCTATTGTTCTTTGCCTATTCATATAAAAAAAGTAAACATGTGATATCAAAATGTTGCTATTTCAATAAGTTTTCCCCAAAAGTTATGGAAAATTTTAAATAAAAATTTTTGTGTTTTAACTATCACAAAATTTAATAAAAAATATCTGCACGATTTAAGTGGCGAAAAAAGAGTAATTTTTAAGCATTTTAAGAGATAAAAAGACGGCCTTATTTTACTCTTTATTTTTTTTTCTATTTTTACACTGGCAACATTTTTAATGACTGCAAAAAAAATATTGACGGACTGAGATTTTTGTTGTCAAATAATCTCGGAAAAAGGTAAAATTACTCTAGAATTCAAGAAAAAAAGCTATCTGATACTAAGCGTTCAGTGTTAATTTATTATGCCACGAAAGTAAAGTGCAGTTTTGTGTGTAGTTTAAATATTTAAACTTTAAATTTAGTGATTTCATTGTTTGGTGCGAACTGCATGGAAAGAGGTCTAGGCCTTTTGAGATTATTTGCCGTTGTGATGTCATGACGGTGAGTATTAACGTTTATAACGTCTTGTTAATGAAATAGGTACGGGTCATTGTTCGATCCGCCTCCCGAGTTTTTTCTTACCATTGCGCCCCGTTTGCTCCAGTCCAACCTATTTGTGTAGTTGAGACAAGCTCAGACTGTTGTGGCTACATTTTTTAAGTGACTGTGATCATCTCTTCATTGTGATTGCATTGTGTTCAATTGAGGGCTGATTGTTGATAAATTGGTGTCCAATTATTGTGTAACAGGTTGGTTGCTTTTAATATAAACATGTTAATGAAGAAAAACAATTATATTGTATGTATATAGTACCTATATTCTTTTTGTGTAGGGATTGAATCATTTATGAGACTCTTTCAATCAGTTGTTGGCATTTTCTTAGGCAGACATATAGATAAAATTTAGGTACCTATTATTATACAAAATCAATGAGTTGTCTAATGAATGAGCATTGCCAACAATGTTTCTAATAGATTTTAATTGCTTCATTATCTGATGCTAATAGTTCCTGTTTGTTTATTCAAAATAAAAATGCATTCAAATATAATTGATTAAAAATAATCGTTTCAGAATTTTACAGTTAAACTGAATGTTTTATAATTAATTCAATCCTATTAATATTATAAATCTCAATGTTTGTGCCCATGAATGTTTGTTACTGTTTCATTTAAAAAATACTGAACAGATTTTGATGAAACTTGGCAATATTGTAGATTATGCATCAGAATAACACATAGGCTAAATTATTTTAAGACTTCTTTTTTTCCAAGAAATGACGATAAATGCATATGGAGTCATAGGCTTTAGTTTGCCTATAAGTAATAATATAAATCATTAGATTTATATTATATATTTTATAATTAATTATAATTAGAAAAAAAAACAGACTTAAATTCTTGATCACTCACTCTTACAAAGTATGTATTCCTATTCTAAATCCACATGTATCCTCAATATCCTCATTCAACATCATAAAACTGGCCACAGACAAATCATAAAAGTGACTAATACCTTCTTCTAACTGTAATACATTTAGACTGTGGGCTGAGTTACAGTTACTTGAATTTAAGTAGGTTAGTGAATAATTAACATGTCTTTTACATTTGTGTGGTGTAGTATGAATGAACCTTAGATTATTTTTGTATTTTTATTGTATTGGAAAGCTAATTTGCTAAGTAGGTAATAAAAATTAATTGCTATTAACCAAAAGCACGGTAATTAATAGAGATGAAACGGATAGTGATTTGGCCGGATACCGGATACCGAATAACCGGCAAGCTTGTAGGCCGGAGCGCCGGATATCCGGCCGCCGAATATCCGGCCCTATTTTTGAATTCAGCGCAGCAGTACCAAAAGTTTAAAGCAGTACCCGCAGCTGTCAAGGTTTGCCAAAATTTATCTTTCAGCACCTGGCAGTAGCGTATATAGCGAAAGGCTATTTTCAGAGGCTGGTCTGATATACGAAGCTAAGCGGAGTCGCCTCTTACCAACAAATGCGGAAAATTTGGTATTTATTCATCATAATTTGCCACTTATTAATTTTGACTATTAAAATTAAAACATTTACGTATTTGTCGTGTGATTATAAAAATAAAGGGTATCTATAAATCTATTGCTGTTTGATTTTCACTTCGTAAAATAATTTAAATTTTGTGAATTCTACTATCCGGCCTCCGCCGGATAGTGACCTACTATCCGGTATCCGGCCGGATAGTGAAAACTAGGCCGGATAGGCCGGATACCGGATAGTTACCGGATATCCGTTTCATCTCTAGTAATTAATATTTTTTATGGTTATATCTCTGTTTTTTCTTTAAATGAGCATAACTATAAATTCCTACTCTGATTATTAATTTTGACAAATACATTTGTTGACTTTATATAAATAGGTGAAAACTACAAAAAGCCTTAATTATTTAACACATTTATTAATGAGTAATTTTAATAAAATCAGCTCTTAATTAGGCTATCCATTGCATTTCACCAATCATTTTAAACATTTATCTATATACACATAATCATGTACTATAGTTTGACATTACTTTAAGTTAAATCCTATCAATATTATAAATATCAAGGTTTGTGCCAATGGATGGATGTTTGTTACTTCATCACGCAAAAACTACTAAACAGATTTTGATGAAACTTGGCAATATTGTAGCTTGCACATCAGAATAACACAAAGGCTATATTATTTTACGATATCATGATTTTTTACGAAGTCGCGGGCAGCCTCTAGTATACTATATGTATATCCATCAGTTTTCGGCTCCCCCACTCAGGGTCAATGAACCGCAATCAATTAGTAGCAGTATGTACTCGTATGTTAAGAGAAGTTTTATCATTTCTTTCTTTACATTAAGATGATTCATTTAGTTTGCTCAACAATACAAATGAGATAAGAAATGTCTCATGGTTTATATTTATCCTCTATCTATAATATATATACTCGTGATTTCGCACGTATTTATGGTCATACAAGAAGCTGCTCGCGACTTCCTACGCAGTTAATGGCATATCTTTGAAAATTGACGTGATATCTCAAAATAATATAGCCTATGTGTTATTCTGTTATGTAAGCTACGATATTGAAAAGTTTCATTAAATTCTGTTCTGTGGTCTTTGCGTGAGAGAGTGACAAACATCCATCCATCGGCACCAACATTGTTATTTATAATATTAATAGGATATATTATTCCGATATGTATGCAACAATATAGTAAAGTTTCATTAAATTCAGTTCAGTGGTCTTTGCGTGAAAGAGTAGCAAATATTCTCACAATCATCCATAGTGTGCTAGTCCTACTATACTAACAAACGATCTTACTGTTTCCATGCATCCATAAAGTACACAAAAGGGCTTTAATAAACAGTCCATTGTACATACAAAACGTTTTACCAAGCATACTTATCAAGTGTTTTAAAACAACAAGTGTCGTAGGTTTTACAAACCATTTTAGAAAAACAATTACAGTGGCACTACTCTAAGGGCCGGCGCACACCTGACGGAGCGCAGCACAGAGCATTTTTGATTGTCATATTATTATCGACATTGTTCTCATTAGAATAATATTCAAAATCAGTTGATACCATATTCGCAGGTAGCCGCTTCCCTGCTCCGATTCTCATTTGTTGTGTCAACTGATTTGGAATATTATTATATTGAGAACAATGTCGATAATAATATGACAATTAAAAATGCTCTACGCTGCGTACCATCAAAAGTGCTCCGGCCCTAACAATGAGTTGTTACAAACTTCATTAAAATTTAACTACAAATTAGACATCGCGCCGTCTTGTTCTTATTTTCGACAACGCTAGTGACAGCTATAGGTTTAATAGAGCATTACTTTAATCAGCTTTTCTACAACTTGTTTTAAAAAATACAAAGCTGTATTATGTATTTTTTATAAAACAATGGATTATTTACGGTGTAGTGGCAACGAGTGGACCTAATGGTTCGTTTCACGCAACCTTTGAAATGAATCGAACAATGGTTAGGTAAACACTCGGGGACCTGAATTTTACACCCATTGTTTGTTCTGAGCTTAGTACGCTTAGCTATAAGGGTTTCAGAATAACTTCGACAATATTTCAATTTTCTTTACCTACCTATTTAAAACTGATAACCCCTTATTACAAAACGAGTTTTAAAGATAGTTCTAGGACAAATGTAATTTTTTGACTTTTGTCGATAGCCGCGCTCTCTTTAAAACTGGTTTTGCAATAAGGGTAATAAAGTTCCTTGAATTTCTTACGGGAATAGGTACCCACATAACAACAGCCAGTAGCAAGGAAGGTCAATTAAGCTAATACCCCGTTAAAAATAATTGTGTCTATAGCTTTCACTGTCATTGTCCAAAATTAGAATAAGGACGATGTTTAATGGATTATTAAGTTAATGAGCCTTTCATGGAACTGGATGAGAGTACAAGCGCGTATACCGTTCGTCATACAAACTTTTTTCTTAATAGTTTTTCATCCTCTATCTATACATAGATAATATTGGATACTACCACAGGGTACTACTACTGTGCCAAACTAGATAATTCATAATCTTCAGAATGATTTAAATACCCAATTCGTTCTTATCTTACATTGTCGCAGTAACTGTGTTATCCGCTGACTTGCGCTACTTCAAAGTATACAAACAATAAGTTCGTAGTAAACAAAGAAACAACAACATTGATCACGCGCTATTGTTACGGTTCCCTGAATAATTCATTCTTTAATAGCTACTCAATTATTTCCGCTGATATTTTTATAGCTTTTCTTAGTTAACAAAAATTGATACTCTTTTTCATTAGGCTTACGATAAGCCTCTAAAATGAAATGTCTTTGCGTCGCAGATGATGGAATAATATTTGTAGGAAAATCGGTTAAAGTAAATTTTTCATTTAAATATCGTGCCGTCCTCTGTTTTTTGACAAAAGTATCAGCTTTATACTCTTAATGATGCGTTAACTAAAATAAAAGTGTTGAGTGGAAAGTCGCGGGCGGGGAACACCTTCGCCCAACAATGCGATTTTCATGGCTAGCAAAAAAACTAAATATTTGAAAAATCTCTAGTGAATTTTAATTTCGTTCTTTCCTTTATAAAGATGGCCACAGGAAGTCCAATTAATTTATATCTTAGCCAGCACCACACAAATTATCCAATCGTGTCGGAGAGACCACAAGTGTGGTCTTATTGTATCAAATATGTGACAGATAAGATCGACGTGTCTTGAATGAAATTATTCAAGTACTAGAGAGGCCACCACCCGCGACTGTACGCATTTATCGTTATTACTTGTAAAAAATATGATATCTTAAAATAATATAGCCTATGCGTTATCCTGATGTGTAAACTACAATATTTTAAAATTTCATGAAAATCTGTTCAGTGGTTTTGGTTTGAAAGTGTAAAACACTTCATCCATCCATCTATCGGTACAAAATAATATAGCATATACGTTATTCTGATGTGTAAGCTACAATATACTAAAGTTTAATAAAGCTCTGTTCAGTGGTTTTTGTCTGAAAGTGAAAAAGTACTTCATCTCATCCATCTATCGGCACAAACATTGTCGTTTATAATATTTGTAGGACGTAACGGCAATACTTAAAAAAAAACACACCTACACTACAGCAATCATTCAACAGCCTTGTCTCCAGCATTTCAAATTAAAAAAATAAAACTGTTTATTTCCATAAATTGTCAGGATTACTTTAACAAACCTCTTTTCAAACCCAGGTACAACAAGACTGAAGAAACACAGCGTGCTAAAAAAGACTGAAAACGATGTCCTGAGACAATGTCGAAAGTTCTAAGTGCTTTGGGAGGTGCCCTCCCGGACGAAAGACCTCTCTTGTCGCTTCAGATCGTGGAGAGTGTGGCCAAATGTCCGACAGGGTACTGGCCAGTTAGTCGAACGTATGATGAGGATGCTGACGCGGGGTTGCTGAAACAAAATGGATTGTTTGGGAAGAAGCCCAGCCATTATATTTGCTTGTCGAAGAGTGAGGGTACGTTGTATTTCGATAGCTTTTATTCTTCTTCTTTCTCTTTGCCTCTTCCCACGTTAGGTGGGGTCGGCGATTTCTATAGCTTTTATTATTACTATTATTTAAATTGTAAAATATGTAATATGTTTTCGTATTTTTATTGGAATCAAACTCGCGAAAGAAGTGTTTGGATCGTAGCAAGTGGAGGAAATGGTCTTTGCCTACTCCGATGAGAGAGAAGCGAAGCGTGATGGATATGTAGGTGCTTAATAAGTATGTATGTAAACTCGCGATTTATGTTTCTCAAGGATTGAAACAAAAACATTAAACAAAGAATGTACGATTTGCTGTAAGAGTAGGTGGGTCGTAAAATGTCGAGTGAGGGCAAAAGGAAGAGTGTATCTATACGTACATGCTATCTATAGCTACCTGCCTTCCTTTGTTTTGTCTAGACAAGAACACAGACTGTATAAATTATTCCTATATACTTATACCAAACAAAGCTTCAATATAAAGGACGTACCCTAAACCGATGTGCATGTATGAGGCGACTGATGAATGTGGATAAAGTGAAGTATGATAGGATCGTAGCAAGTGGAGGGAAGTGGCCTCTTACCCCGATGGGAAAGGGGCGTGGCAGAGAAAAACAGAAAGATACATACATACATACCCGTCACGCCTCTCTCCCATTAGGGTAGGCAGAGACCACTTCCTTCCACTTGCTACGATCCAAACACACCTCTTTCGCTTCATCCACACTCATCAGTCGTCTCATACATGCCCGTCGGTTTAGGGTACTCTTGACTTGGCCTATTAGAGAGAACAGAAAGATACGTAACGTAATTAGTATCTAAATCTATTTGTAAAAATAATCTTACTCTTCTCTTAACCTTATAAACCTTAGATAAATAGTTAAATAGAATAGGCATGATGACTAAAAAAATGTTTTAGTCCATCACATAGTTTATTTTAAAATATTCGACACGTATTTTTTTCTTTAACTAAAAATGACAAAGATACACTGGGTTAAAGTTGCTCGTGACGTCACGCCTAAGTAAGATTTTTACCTAGAAGTGACGTCAATACCCCCCACTCCGTAACTTTGATGCTCTGTATCTTTGTATTTATTTGTGTATTTGATCACGTAAAAAATGTGTTTCTAATATTTTTTAATATCCTAAAAGACGGACTAATTATTTTTTGAATTTTTGAATGTAGTCAAAAAATAAAAAAGTTATTAAGCATCCCTAATAATTTAATTTGAAACAAGATATCCTTACACTAGTCATTTAAACACAAGACTAAGCAAAAGGGCGATACCCCTCGTTTATTGATTCGATTTAGCACATGAGAAACGAACCTTACCGAGCTAACAAGCTGACGCAGAACGCACTGCACGTGTAAGATGCACTGCACTTAACAAAGACAACATTGTTGGCTGTTCAATTCAAAATATTTACGAAAGACGTGTTTTAGACGAGGTTTAGTATAAAGTAATGGTGCTTACACACCAAAGGCTTTCGTCATTTTCAAACATTTTCGATCAAATGAATGACGCTAGCTTTGCCAGCAGCCTTGGTGTGTAGACACCAAAAGTTAATGATACTACCTACTGCTGCTATTTTCTGAACTTGAAATACAAACATATATGTATATGTGATACATATCCTTGGATTATTGCTCGATTAATGCTCGAAGTACATATCTGACACGCCTCTTCCCTATCGGGGTAAACAGAGACCACTTTCCTTCACTTGCTACGATCCAAGCATACTTCCTTCGCTTCATCCACATTCATCAGTCGCCTCATACATGCACAAACTTGAAATAAATCCGCTTAAACTATGCCGGATTTAGTTTTTTGAGAATAAAAATGTTAAGATTATATGAGTAGTCCACTTACAAACACCGCTATGTCAATTTTTTACCAAAGACAAGGTGGCGCGCAAATTCAAATGTACTTATAAAATACTATAACCTGTTGTCAAAATGTTCTTTCAAAACTGGCTCAATTCCGTACAAATCGACATCAAAATCTGATCACCTATGCAAAACTCGCTACTTAGCAGCGCTTGCCAACTGCAAACACCGCTAGATAGCAATTACTACTGCAAAATGCGTCTTGTCAATTTATGACAGTTGCAAATACCGCCATTATTAGTATACCTATAGTACTTAAAATCTTACATGATTAGAATGACACATGCCAATCCTCGTCGAATAGTGATGGGATGAAAATGTTAAATCGTGCTGTAAGCGAAATTTTGCTTGTAAAAAGGTCTTATTACTAGAAATATTTTAAAAATAACTAGTAATTACCAAATAGCCTAATTAAGTACGTAATTAATTCTCCATTTCGAGCTCGGTTAAATATTCGCAGGTACTAAAAAACCAAATAGTAGTGACACCGTGCATCATTTTTTTTAAATCAATGAATCTACTATAAAAGCTCCTAAAACCTACCAAAACTACTAAACGCAAAAAAAAAACTTATAATTACTATTTTCATATGATAATGAAAAAATATCGACTTAAATAACTCGATTGGTCACATCCTTAATTTTTTTTCATGATGATATAACCTTCTTAGAACGTAAAAATATTTAATCTCATTTTATTGAATAAGTATTATGTGTGTTATTTAATATTAAGTTTTATGTATCTTTACGTTTTATGTCGAAAACATTAATTTTCTTGTATGTATAAATAAATTTCATAATTTTAAAATGGTTTTAGTTGTAAAAATGATTATGACTTTTACTGATGCAAATTACGACACTTATGGGCCGCTTGTATAAAGTTACTTCGCTACTTTTAGTGACACCTGCCATTCTAATCATGTAAGATTTAAACAACTATACCTACAAAGTTCTGCATGTTTCTCAAACTGGCAAAAGTAGCACTGAATGGGCAGTGTTGAGTCTATTGCGTTTAGGCCAAAATTTTGAGCTTTTCGATTAGAAAACGATCACAAGAGAAATACTTAAAATCAAACCGTGTCGCACTTAAAATTCAATTTGTTGAAAAGAAATTTTCATGACAAGACACAAAAAATGATGGAGAACCTCATTACATTGTTTGAACAATTAATAATGATAAATATTTGCACGATAAAATAGAATTTTGGATCTCCGTACCCACTTTTCTAAAGTTTCTTGCAGATTTATTAGAATCTCTACTGGGTAGATACTTTTAGAGAATCAGAAAACGTTGTATCTGCGTTTTCTGATGTCGAAAATACTTTTATGGAGAAAGTTAAAGAATTAAAGATTTAAAATGATTGAAATATTTAATATTATTTATATATGACTCCATTAGACTTTTAAAATATGAGGCTGTTTTGTTTAATTATTACTGCAGAACTTGTTATCTTTAAAGTTTTCTATTGCATAACTGGTTACTTTGTCATTTAACTTGCAGAACTTGCTATGTTACTTTGATTATTGGATAAAAAATGAAAAAATGATATGGGACTAAGTTCTTTTTTAACATCTATTTCATGCAAATATGGTTTCTAATATATTTGTAGAGAATTGCCCACCTAGGTGAAGCATAGACATGCTAAAACGTTTTGTTCAGTTTTCTCAAATTTCAGTTTTTGCTAAGTAGAGCTATTTGCAAGTGGACTACTCATATTGAGGAAGAAGAAACATAACTTTGAACCTAATCGAGTTCGTGTATGACACAGAATTAAGTATGACAATTTTGTGTGAATGCAATTACGTATATGACAATTACACAACACATTCATTGATAAATATAACGTTCTCTGTTCCTCTTGTCAATAAATCAATAGGCCTAGATAAAGTAGGTCAGCGTGGTGATAATGATAAACATTTCTATCGCTATTTTGTTATTTGTACGTAAAGAATACGGCAGTCGGCATTAGAAATAGTATAGATAATATTAATAAATACTTTATCCTTAAACGTATGCATACGCCGCCGTTAACCTAAATAATAAAATAAATATATTTAAAACTAAGAGGCGATCAGGAAATGACATCACACAACCGATAAAATAATAAGAAGTTAATTTTATACTAACAAATATTGGTACTCCACAATGAATTGATCCTTTTCGAGTTTCATTTTGCTTTGCATTGCCGGTTGTGGTTGGAATTCGTATAATATGGTATTCTGTTTTTAGTTACATCGACCTGTATAGGTAATTCGTAACTTTTTAAAGTGGATAGAATGCTTATAATGCTTAATATATTGATTTTATAAAAGCTTTCCGTGATCCACTCAACCCGAAAGCGAAAAGGGCAGAGCATATTCACTCACAACTCACAATATCCCGAGATTGAACTTGCCGTACTACATACCTAAACCTTCAATCCTAAAATAACCGCTCGTCATACAATCTCAAAAGCGAAATGTCCAAACATTGAACAAACTGGTATATTCACTTTCAATAAATCAGCTCTGAAGGTCAAAGTCTTACTCAATCGTAGTAACACTAATGTAACGGAATGCTTTTTGCGAAGATTATGCTGATTGGCAGTTTTAGGACGGCATTGGCGGTTTTTCTTTTTTGTGTGATTGCCTTTATAGTCTAATTGTTGGTCACTAATTTGGTCTATTAAGTTTTTTTAGGAGCCATTCTAAAAAAGAATAAGATTTTTTTGTCGGTCTATGTTTCAAATGCACTTATGCTCAGACCATACCAAATTTACACCCTCTACCTATTCGATTTAATTAGCCGCTAGCTCAGTGGCGTTTGCTTAACGCCGACCACATTATTTACGTAGTTCTCCCATTGTTGCGATGATGAGTGCAAAAAGCACGCTCCGAATCTGTTTTACATACACACTTACACATCCGTCACCCATCTCTCCCGTCGGGGTAGGCAGACACAACTTCCGTCCACTCGCTACGATCCAAACACACTTCCATCTGTTTTTAACATGTTACAAAAACAAAAACACGCAGAATACCGATTTAAGGCTTGTTTATTTACGTATAGAAATATATCTATAATTCTAACGTCCCTATTCCAGGAGTACCAGGCTATGTGATGGACGGTGTGGTCGTAGTAGGGGAACGCGAGGCCGCTCCAGCGGGGTTCAGTGTGGCAGGTCGGCTGGGCAAGCGGCGGTTGTGCACGCGCGTGTCTCGCCGCGTCACGCACACCGCGCCCAGCGTCACACCGCCTGTCACTGACATCATCGTGTGCTCCAAGATGAGGACTGCGCCGCAAGGGTTTATATTGGCTGGGTGAGTTGAGATGGAGGCTTACGTAGAGACAGACTGATCGCTCGTGGGCAACGCATTATGACTCCTCTATTATTCCTTTTATCATCCCACTGCTGGGCAAAAGCATCTCCCATGTCTTTCCACAGATTTCTGTCGGTGACAGCTTCCCACTAATCTTCCATTTCTTATTCTATTAATCCATTTCTGCTTCATAAAAATATTATGACTTGACACACTTGTTGTTTCCACGTTGCGTGGAATAGCGTTGCGTGTAACAAATGTACTTCTAATCATATTAATTATCTACAGCAGAATGTCATAATAAGGATGATGACTAAAATATTTAGTAGTCCATCAGATTATTATTTTTATAGCCTAAAAGACGGACTAAATATAATGCCATTTTTAATAGTCATCATCCCTATTCAATGCCTACGTTGCGAAAGTAGGACCAATTTATTTCTATCTTAGTTTAGCTGAAAAGACAAAGCTGAATTAAACAAGTAATTATCTTTATAGTGAAATAAACGGCAAGGTGGTGTGCTACAAAGTAAGCGGCGGCAGTACGGACACGTCACCGACGCACCGACCCAACGAGTACGAGAATGTCGTGTCACATGTCACGCCCGAAGCTAATAGGAGGTAAGGACTCTACTACAGCGGAATAAAGGTTAAAGTGCTGATAGATTGGTGTGGCTCGTTTAAAATTACAAAACAAATGATAGATTGAATGAATTGTATCAGAAAGTTGCGAAAGCGTTCTTCAAATAGGCAGCCTAAAAAGATATGAATTGTAATACGTTTTTATTAAAGATCTTTTTTTTAAAGATCCTTTTTTTAAAGACTTTACTAGCCTTGAATAAAGGCGCGTATTCATTGGCGTGCTGTAACTGTAACCGATGCTTGCACAACAAATAAACTAAGTGTGTACGTGGTTCGCAAGCCTGCGACGATGGCAACACGAGCGGCTCGCAGCGAGTCGACGATTGTCGGTTTTTGCCGCGTATCAAAGAGTAACTGTAACACGCGTATATACTAGAACCTCGTTACTGTATCTGTTCAGTTACAGCTCGCCATTGAAAACGTGTCTTTATACATTATAAGTACTATATTATTTTTAATCTAAAACATATCGTTATGTTTATAAAACACGTCACAATCACATGATAAGTAAATCATCGAAAACGTGCAAATGTATGAATCACGATTTCTTATGTTATTCTTTTATGACGTTAGAGGTTATTTTCGTGTAGATATGTTATTTTTTGAGAATTGTATACCTACTTACTTGTTAAAAATGGTAAATATAGTTTGTAATGATATGAAATGAGATCTTTAATCTACATAATTATATCTTGTACGATACACTACTCTTTAAACATTAAAGTTCTTTATAAAAATGTTTCAGTTCAGTGGCATTATTTTATCGAGAGTTAAAGTCGCGGTGGAGCGGGCCTAGGTACCTCAAGTAAAGTCGTTTTAGCATGGTTTTTAGTTTGACTTTTATTTCATCTGAATATTCATTTCATAATAAAAAAAAGTGTGATCAAAGTGTGAGAGTTTTTTAATGCATTATTGAGTATTTAATTTCATTCGCCCGTAATATCACAACTAGGGAACTTCAGGGATTAGCCTATACTAATTTATACAGAACTTAAATTAGTATTGCCCAGTTCCTATATTTGACCGGCTGGCGTGCTTTGTGTTCCGCGCTTAAGCGAGTTATAAACACATCATAATGCCAAACAATTATTATGATTCATAGCAAAACTTTTTAGAAGAGTTTTTTAAATGTTTTTTATTTTGGCGTAAAATGTTTTTTTTTTAATTTTACTAAAAGACTGCTATGCTATCACAAGCATTTTTAAACCCAACACATATTTTCTAATAATTTTTTTAACACTTAATTTATTCTTTTCTCTCTTTAGATTAAGAGCAGTACCCGAACGCCCTCCAAAGCTCTCCCCACTGGTCAACGATTTAAACAACCTAAACCTAAAAAACTCGCCGACAACCTACCCGAAAATAGAAGAATTTCAAAGCGACCAAGACTATGAAGTGTTAAGTCCGTCTTATAATATAAAACCGTCGCGGCCGGCGCCTCGGCCCCCGTCGGTTGAAGCGAGGGAAGTGAGAGAAGCGAGAGAAGTGAGGGAAGTGCCAGTGTCGCCGCTAGCTGTCGGCAGAAAGAAAGGGCCCGCGCCGTTGCCGAGAAATACGATGTATTCTACGTTGGGAGGGTACAGCGGGATGGAAGGCGTGCCCTTCGTTTTGAATCCTAAGTTGAGGGGATTGCCTGGGGATGCCTTGGTAAGACTTTTGTGCTTTTATTTTGTGTTTGTTCTTGGTCTAAGGAGTTATTCCGGGCTTAATCCAAATTTAATCTAGCCATTAATGTCCCACTGCTGGGCAAAGGCCTCTCTCCTTATTATAAATGTCAATGTTTGTGCCGATGCATGTATGTAAGGATGTTTTTTACTATTTCATGCAAAAACTACGTATACTACATCAGAATAACACATAGGCTATATTGTTTTAAGATATTGTGTGAGTTTTCCAAGTTATGACATTGGAATTAAATAACGGAAAAAATCCTTTAAAAATATAGCCTATGCGTTATTCTAATATACTGGATGTAACAGAAATGGGGTATAAAGCCGAAACACAGCGATAGTCCTCATGAAACTGAACAACTTTCCCCAGGGAACATGGGTCGTAACTCGAAAAAAAAATTTCGCCTCCCTATACAAAATGCCCGATCAGCTGATCGAGTAAGAATGGGCGATCCAAAAATTTTTTTCGAGTTACGACCCATGTTCCTTGGGGAAAGTTGTTCAGTTTCATGAGGACTATCGCTTTGTTTCGGCTTTATATACCCTTTCTGTTACACCCTGTATAAAGATGTTTGTTAGTCTTTTATGCCAAAACTACATCAGAATAACACATAAGCTATATTGTTTTAAGATATTGTGTGAGTTTTCCAAGATATGACATTGGAATGAAATGAATGTTCAAATCACGGAAAAAATCATATCTTTAAAAATATAGCCTATGCGTTATTCTAGTATAAGCTACAATATTACCAAGTTTCATCGAAATATGTTCTGTAGTTTTTACGTGAACAAACATCCATCCATCCATCGGCACAAACATTGACATTTATAATATTAGTAGGGTTGCTAAATGTTACTTGCTTGACAAAACTAAATAGTAATAGAATCCTATATCATTATCCACATTTTTAAAAAATATTTCTCCTTTCCAGACCCAATTCCCGACAATAAAGCAGCGCACGCGCTTCGAGTTAGACCGCGACTACGCGTACAACTTCACAGTGGAGCGACAGACGTGAGACCCGACTATACAGGTTCGGTAGTTTGACGAGTTTGGGGGTTAATTGACTGGACTATTTTGTGGACACAATTTATTTTCATTTCTGTATGTTTTATTTAAGGCGGGTCCGCAGCTCATGTTTTGAACAAACATTGATTGAACATTTTGTTCAAATTGAATGATTTTAAGGAAAATTTCATTCATTTCGTGCAATGTTTACCGAAAATTGTTCAAAACATGGAGCAGCAGATGCCTTTAAAGTCGACCGACGAAAGAGATTCGATAGTTTAAGGGGCTTTTTCACCATTTATCTGTCAGTTAATTTTTTTCTACAGATAAAATTTAACTGACAGATATCAATCAGATAAATTTTATCTATAAATGCCGAAATAGGCCCTAAGACACGTTTGGGATTAATTTGTGGACACAAGTTTTTCTGCTTATTTTTTTACTGAGATTCGATATTTTAAGGCGGGTTTGAGGATGAATTGACTGGACTACTTGACGGATATATACGGACTCTTGTGGACACAATTTTAACTGATTTCTGTCATTTCAAAGTTTTGTGTACACCAAAATACAGTAAATTATGGAAAAGATATTGTAAATATGATTTATAGAATGAGATTTATTGAACACAAAGTTGATAGAAGTTAGATGCCATGTTTTGTTTAAAAATAAATAGATTAACAATATTTGAAATCTATAAGTGAATAATTTGTATGGAGTGTAATTTAAAAGGGATAGTACAGTAGTACTATGAAAATAAGTTACAACAGTTTTCTTTAGTGCTCATTTTATTACACTCTATTTTAGAAAATTTAGTTCCCATAGTTCCTTAACCATGCCCCAAACAGTTCAAACTTTATAAAACTTAGTTGTTTTGTCAATTGAGAAATAATATTGTTCAAATGAAAGAGACGGAAGATTGCAATGCGAAAGGCAAGTAGGCCCTTAATTATGTATTTTTTGCATAATAATTAATATTCGCATATAATCTTTTCAAATACCACATCATGATTGGCTGAATATTATGCGTTTTTTATGCGTTTATTCATATTTTCATGAAATATTTAATTCCCCTAAAATTATGACTTTTTTTAAATAATGTTTATCCAGTATTTCGTCAATGAGATATTTGTGTATTCGTATCATTTAACGGTTGTGTATATTGTGACAAAATTATACAATTTTATTATGATTATATTTAATCGAATTGAGTGCCACCATAAGGTATTGTAAGGGCTGGAGCACACCTGACAGAGCGCAGCGCAGATCAGTGTTAACATTAGAATAATATTCAAATTCAGTTAACACAACATCATCCATCACATCATCATCGAGCATCGAAGCGTATGTTATGTCAACTGATTTTGAATATTATTTTTATGAGAACAATGTCGATAATAATATGACAATCAAAATTGCTCTGGGCTGCGCTCCGTCAGGCCTGCGCGGTCCCTAATTTGCACAATTTTGAATGTAATTGTATTCGTTCATTCTAAATTTAATTATGAATTAATCATTAATGGAGGTAAAAGTTTTGAGGAATTTGCTGGGTATTTGAATTGAGAAGATTTGCCTCAAAATTATTTGTGACCTTCCTAAACTTTTCTATTCGAATAGCAATTTATTAACATATCGATTTGCTATGAGCACTCACAAAAACAAATGTTATGTGTACAAATAAAAACAACCAACACAACGCACAGAGAATAATTATATTGTGTGTAAACAAATTAAAAAAAGGTAATTTTATTAAGTTTTCATTTTCATGTGCCAATATTTTTTTTTGTTACACTTGTGTAACTTATTTTTACGGTATTACTGTAATTGTTGTTTTCAACAAAAATTAAAAACCTTTCTATTTAAAAGAATTACTTACTTCCACAGTGCTCATAGCAAAATAATTAATAACATTTAAATAAATATATTAATTTATGGATTGATTGAGTAGCGTAGTTAGTATGAGTGTACCCTGGGGCCTTGACTGTGTAGACTGATTTGTTGGTTGATCAATCTGGTTGATTTCTTGTCCTTGGATTGAGTAGGAAATAAGTCGATGAAATTAAAAAGGTAATTTAGAAAGTTGATTGCGAAATGAGGAATGATATAATATTTCAAACTTTTCTATCTTTATCTCGTTGGTTCTTTGCGTTTCGAAATTTATTTCAGTATACTATTAATAAGTATAATATTATTGTATTGTTTTATTTGTAATATGTTTTGAGTCCGAATATGTAGATTAGTTGTCACAATAGTCGTGTTTGGTTCCTAAAAAAACGTACTTTGTCTTTAAAAAAGACGCCATTTTGGATTGTACGCTGCCATATTGAATTCTTAGCCGGTACATAGCTAACTAACCATACCGCCCATACTAATAATGTTTTGATTACTAAGGACTATGCCCAAGTGCTCTAATAACGGCACAACAAAATGTGTTTTTTTATATGTCACAATTTTTTCTGTTGCCATAATGTGAAGTGAAAAAGTGCCGTATTTCGCCATGAATATTGAATATCGCAATAATCCATGATGATTTTGAAATATCATTGTCCCAAACTACACTCGGCTTCAAAAAAATCGCACGTCCGTAAAAATAGGCTTTAAGCACTGTTAATCCTTAAGACAAGCAGTTATTCGTAGCAATATTGGTATCATTTGAGAGCCCTATAAAAACTCTTTAAAAAAATATCCATTTCATTTGATTAAAGAAAAAGCTTGACACTTTTAGTCACTGTGAATGACCATGGAACTGATTCTCCTCTTCAAATTTTGTTTGTATTGTTTTGTTTTTTGGGTATAAAAGGGTCGATACAGCTTATTGGGGGATAAATTTGCTACCAACAGTCGAAGAAGACACAGAAGAATATCTTTCATCAGAAAAACGTCCTTGAAGATGGACACTACTGCTGCTGAAGCAGCCCAAGTTATCGCACTACTGCAATCTCTACTACGTCAGTGTGATGTTGCTCGGCAATTGCACTTGAGTCGCTTTTCTGTTCGAAGAGTGTAACAGCGGTTCCTGCAGACCGGTGGCTTTGTCCGAAGGCGTGGGTCTGGTAAAAATCGCTGCACTTCTGCGAGAGATGACCGATTCGTCGTATCGAAGTCTTTGAGAAATCGGTTCTCTAATGCTGTTGAGTTGCAACAGCAGCTTCAAGCAGTTCGTAGAAGAGCCGTGAGTGTCTCTACAGTAAGAAGAAGACTAAAGGAGAGAAATATTGTGGCTAGAAGACCTGCCACGGGTCCAATATTAACCGCAGCGCATCGGCGAGCACGCCTGCAATTTGCTCGCGCCCACGTCAATTGGACCTTGGACCAATGGAGAGCTGTTCTCTTCTCAGCCGAAACGAGAGTGTGCCTTTTCTGCAACGATAGACGCAAAAGAGTATACAGAAGACAATGGGAACGTTTTGCCCAAGCCTGCATCCAAGAGACGGTAGAATACGGGGGCGGTTCCTGCATGTTCTGGGGCGGCATATCTGCCGACGGCAAAACTGAACTTTCTTGCGTCTCTCGGACCGGCGGTGCTCGCGGGCAAGGGTCGATGACTGCTCACCGGTACATCACAGAGATCCTGGAAGAACATGTGGTCCCCTATGCTGGATTTATTGGCGACGGGTTCACATTAATGCACAATAACGCTCGCGCGCACACTGCTGCAATTGTGCAGGGCTACCTTCAAGAGGTTGGAATCCCTGTCATGCAGTGGCCAGCGAGAAGTCCAGATCTGAACCCGATAGAGCACCTCTGGGACCAGCTGAAACGCAAGGTTAGATCCCGTGATCCCGCTCCCGCGACTCTTCAGGAGCTCCAAGACGCCGTTATTGAGGAATGGGACAGAATCCCTCAAGAAGAGGCCCTAAAGTTGGTGCGATCCATGAGGGAGCGCATGGAAGACGTCATTAGGGCTAGGGGGGGGGGTAACACTAGGTTTTAGGTTAGTTTTAAGCAACTTTGTTTTGAAAAATTAATCAAATTTCATTAGGGTTTTTAAGGATTTTTATTGTTTTGTAAATTTTTCTCAGTTCCAATAAAAACATGGAATGAATTATTGTTTTTGCATTCTCTGTTTCCTTACCTTTCAAATGATACCGAACATTACCAATATTTCATAATACAAATACGATGTAAAGATGTTTAAAATAGATTTCTTAAAAGGTGCGATTTTTTTGAAGCCAAGTGTATATTCCATTTGTCAGGAAAGATTTCATTTTATTTCGCTCATTATTACACTGAATTGAATTTCGGAACGCACCTATAATAATTCGAGTATTCCTAATATAACGTATTATTATAATTCATATAGTAATATCTGTTTTTATACTTCATCTTTTACAAGTACTTTGTATTTGTTGCATACTCGTTGCATACCTACTTTATTGTGTTTTTATGAAACAAACTGAATTTGAGATAGTGGCAAGTTAACAGAGAATGTTTATATTGCAAAATATTTAGTCTATGTTTTTTCCGTCATTCTATTGTAAAAACGTTTTATTTAGGTTTTTACGATAAAATCATTGCCCTTAATTTTGCCATTATCGGGTAATTAGTAAACATTCTCTGTTAACTAGTCAAACAAAATAATTGTGCCAATATCAGTACAACAGCATACAATCGGTTACCGAGCGCTGTCGCCAGCCAATTTATTAACTAGTCAATGTATTTCCATCACATTAATAATATTAAATACTGAAAATATACTTTTTAAAGCTCAAAACACATGCCAGTGGGGCATATACAACTAATAAAGTTACATCTCTTAAAAAAAAAACTCATGTACAAGAAATAAAACAATGATCGTTGGCGGTGTGCGGTCACATCTGCGTCACGTACCGCGCGGAACGTTCGGTTCAATACGCTTGCAATGTGTTTCAAGTCACCTATGACACATCAGCTGAAATTACGTCGCATACATTAACTCCAGCCGCTGAACGTTCGGTTCAATACGCTTGCAATGTGTTTCAAGTCACCTATGACACATCAGCTGAAATTACGTCGCATACATTAACTCCAGCCGCTGAACGTTCCGCGCGGTACGTCACGCAGATGTAACCGCACACATCTTAAGCAATACTTATCCGGCTAATGTTAGAAGTTTTTTTAGAAGTCAGCCAATTTTAAATAAATACGCGCTGTACGAAACGGAAATAATCGATGGTTTTTCTCGATATTTTTACCCAATACGTTTGTCAATTCTGTACATAGCTTGTGTTTAAGTCGTTCAATATGTTTTAACACTTGATCTGACTGTTATTTATTAACATTTCGAGCCCGTTACCATTTGCGAATAAAATTTATCTGACAGATATTTTATACCTCTGTCTAAAATGACGTTTTGTGAAATAGACATAGGTTTATCTGTCAGTTAAATTTTGTCTCTAAGTGGTAAAACGGGCACTTAGTTATCTAGTTTATTTTACTTAGTTAATTATTTAGCTTTTAATTTTTTTGATGTTCCATAAAGGCAACAGATGTTTTGTAGTCATTCAGTTTTGATTACCCTATTTTTGGGGTAATTTTTCGACATCTGCATCCCAATTTCAACAAAATCCAGATAATATTATAGCCATGTTGAAATAAAATAGCAAATATATTTAATAGTTCAAATAATGAATTGTCTCAAATTATGCTTCTCGGAAAATGTTAATTAGCGTTATTTGTAAATATGTTTTGTAATAATGCAAATAGATTAATTAATAGTACGCTTTTTTACGTATTAGAATTGTATTTCATTATGTTTAGAGAATTAATAAAGGAATTAAAACTATTGACTGAAGATTCTTGTTTAATTTTATCTTATTTTAAGTTTGTTGTTGTTGAGGCAAAGTTGGTAGAAAAAAACTTACGTTGGCAACACCATAATAAGATTACAAATGAATTAATTGGCAACACTGAACACATTATGCATTAAAAGGAAAACATCTGCAATTTCTTTAACAAAAATAGCTTTATTACAAAATATTGTTTCACAATCGATACTTTAATTTATTTTCACTTAAAATAAACAACAAAAACAAGCTTATAATAAAGCTTCAATGAATCGCTAGTAAATATCGAGCTGTAATATCATTCATTCACTCATACACTTTCACCGAACAATATCATATTCAATTTGAATTTTTAGTTTTTTAATTTGAGATAGGGAAGCATGGAAGAATAGGTGAATTAAAAAAATGATTCAAATATAGTGAAGTTACAAGGAACTTGAAATTCGTCTACATACATAACTATAGAATTAAATACACAATTAGGTACATATTAGTTATCAAATGGAAATTACGTGATTATGTAAATGACCTAATTACATTCTCCTATTTTCATACATAAAGCACGCACAAAAATCATGAAAGTTAAAATACTTGATCGCTCTTTCCTTTTCTATTGCTAAGACCGCCAATGCGGTAAAATGAGATAGGACGTGATGACGCTCCGGCGACCAATATCATTCTTCTCGCTTCAGCAAATTGCAGCCGCGAGCAATAGAAAAGGAAAGAGACATTTAAATATCTTCTTACATTTGCATCATTATAGTCCGATATTTACTAGCATTACGGAACCTGTATTTCAATTAAATAAGGTATTATTTTGACATCACACAACTTTTACTAAAACAATGTTTAAAAATCCAAATTCTTAGAAAAAAGATAAAATTTCACACAATACGGTTTTAAGCCGTAAGATTTTTTTTAAGTTTTAATTTTTATGTTTTGAATTAACCGCTGTTTGGCAGAATCGCTCAGAAACAGTACACATACTCCAAATACACACTTCGACAATATACGGATTGTGTTTTTTTCTCAATCTTAATAATTATGATTGCTATTTAGCAATAGACAATTACACTTAATACACAAATGTTTTGACAAAAATATGACGTAGTAATTTAAATAAACACATACAACATTTAAACGATGACGATATTTTTAAACGGTTTTATAAAGTGGTAACATTTACGAGTACAAAATAGCAATTCCAGTACTTCTTTAAACTACTTCGTAACGTAACAGTTCCGAAAAATACTAGCTATCAAAAAGACCTGTTATCCGTTTAACAAACGTCTAATTTATACTTTTCACATCAAATCACGAGCCATTTTTATACTTGGGACCACGACGATAATGTACAAACTTTTACCACGCAATAACTGTTCAGTTGGATATTTTATTAGAACGAGAGTATTGCCAATTTATTTAAAGAATGAAGAGTAAATTCTTTATAAAATAAATTCCTTTTCTTAGCTACTTAGAAAAAGAATCCACATAACAATTGGCAACACTAAACTAACAAGACACTTTTCAAATACCCACCAAAACAGCTAGAGTTGTACAAGAATCAATTGTATCGCAGAAACAAGATGGCGACAGAGGATGTCAACATGGCGTCAGGTGACCCAAAATGGCGTCCGTTGACGGCTGGACGACGCTCACTGCGGCGGAGGTTGCTTCATCTGTTTCTGCTGCTCTAGAAGACGTTCCAGGGGAGACGGGCCTGGTCCTGACCATAGAGACTGAAATAAAATAAATAATTTACTATTGAAAGTAACATATTGAAAGTAACATATTACGCGCAACGCCCACGGCCAACGAAGTTTGGATGTATCATTCTCATCACTAGAATCTTAATTAGCTGGCATTTTGTAGAACGTGTTTATATTCAAATATCCCATTGTCATGATGAATTACATTAGAGTGGTTAAGTCGTAAGCTCCTGCTCTTAATGTAGAGACTTTAAAGATCTAAAGAATTTTTTTTTTAGCCTATGTTGTTGAATTTGAAGCTCAAGAAAGAAAGTCTTGGCGTATGAGGAGAGAGGCCTTTGCCCAGCAGTGGGACACGAGTGGCTAAATAAGAATAAGATAAGATATGTTGTACAACACAATAAATAAGTATACATGACTTTACCTTAAATAAATACAATACAATATAATACAAACATATGTTACTTAAGTACCTACTATATACATATTTATATAAATATTTATACATAGGTAACCTCATAGATACCCCACTTATAATAGGAAGATATCGTCGAAAGCGTCTCCGGGATTCATGGTACCCAAGAGGCTGGCAGCATTTCCTCTTTGAATAGCTATGCTTATTCTTTGAGCAAAAAAGCTGCCAGCTCTCGGATCGCCTGATGATGTTGTCCCACTGCTGGGCAAAAGTCTCTCTCATGCTTCTCCACACATTTCTGTTGGTGGCGGTTTTCCACCAATCTTCCCTAAATGTGTTCAGGTCGTCGCGTCGGAATTACAGGAAGAAATTTCTTTTAGAAATATGCTGTAACTTTTGTATAACTTATCTTTTTTTCTGTCTGTTTGTATTGTAGTCTGTTTATAGTAAGATGTACTGTTAAAATAAATAAATACATCTAACAAGGATCTAAAAAACACTAAACTCCCAAACAAAGAGCGGTTTCGCATTACGTCAGATCCGAATCCATTCCGATTGAAATGGATTACAAAAGTTACGGATTGGATTCGGATCGGACCTACTGCGACACTACTCAGACTACAAACTTATAGAGTTCCCAACCTGCTGCGGATGTCGCTGCGGCGCGCCCCACGCCGAGTCCGCGTTGCCGCTGAACAACGAGTACGTGTTGCCTTCACCGGCACTCGCTTCACCCATCTGCTGCAATCATAAATCCTTTTAGATTCTAGATTTTGTAAACAATAAAGCCGGTTGCAGACCAAGAGCCAAGCTAATACAATACAATACAAATATTCTTTATTGCACAAAAGATATAAGGTACAGTCACAAACAAGAATATAAGAAGCAACAGGCGGCCTTATTGCTAGGTAGCAATATCTTCCAGGCAACTTTAGAGTAAGAAATAGGTAATAATGGTTAAGTTAGTTAAGCTCAGCACTCGCGTAGCTGACACAATTTCCCATACTTGTGTGCAGATCCCAAATCCATATGTATGGAAAACTACGTCAACTATGCGAGCTGAGCTAAAACTAACTTAACTTAGCTCTTGGTCTGTCAGCATTAGGCTCCACAAGAAATACCAATTAGTACAAGTGCTGTAGCTTAAAAGATAGAAAATACAGTCTTGGGGAGTAACGCTGTATCTTTATTTCTTAAAGATAAGGTATCCTTGTAGTCAGTCTGCTAATGGGCATGATGATTAAAAAAAAATTTTAATCCATCACATAGATTATTTTAAAATATTCGACACGTATTTTTTCTTTTTTCTCTTAAACTAAAAATGACAAAGATACACTGGGTTAAAGTTGCTCGTGACGTCACGCCTCAGTACGATTTTAACCGAGGAGTGACGTCAATTCTCCGTAACTTTGATGCTCTGTATCTTTGTATTTGATCAGGTAAAATATGTGTTTCAAATATTTTTTTATAGCCTTAAAGACGGTCTAATTTTTTTAAAATTTTTCATTGTAGTCATCATCCCCATTATTTTAAAAAGTAAAACGACTTACCCCAATCTGATCCAAATTCTTAGCGCCGCCCAAATCGTTCTTCATGCTCTCATTGTAATTCATATTCCGTTGTTGCATATCAAGCATATGCCCACCAAAGTTAAGACCCCCCATTTCTAATTCCTTCCCTTGAAAGTTCGGTTTATCCATCATTTTCATCTGCATAGGTTGGTACCCTAATTTATTATTGAACTGCGGGTACATTGACGAGTCGTACCCTACTGGAGGGGCATAAGACCCGAAATTGTTTAAAGAATTAAAATTGGGAGATGTAACTAAGTTTTGTAAAGTCTGCATTTGAGGTTGACCTATCGGAGTTTGAGTGTAATTCAATGGAGGCATCAAACTTTGTTTTTCTTGTCCCATATTTTGATTCGGCATTTGGTTTTGCATTTGGTTAGGATTGAAAGACATATTAGGGTATGGATTTGGCATGTTTGTGTTTAGGGGGTAGTAGTTAGTTAGGTTCAATGGCGCGGAGAAGTTTGACGTGAAGTTCGGCGGAGTATTTTCCGGTTTCCACCAATTATTCCCTTGTTGGTAGTTATCTGGTAAAGGCGTTGAGTTCCAATTAGGTCGTTGATTGAATAGAGAATTATTGCTAAAGTTTTCATCTCGGAATTTGTTATCATTGAATTGATTCTCTTGAGCGTTCTGCCAGTAGCGGTATTGATTCGCGAAACGCGGAGGTAAATCGTTTAAGAAATTCTTCTTATCGCCGGAAACTTGGTATTTATGGTTTCCAAACTTATGTCCGTCTTGGAATAGCTCTTGTCGCGAGTTTTGTTTCTGAAGCGCTGCAGTCCTAACGTCAATTTCTTTAGGGTTAACTACAGGTAGTCTGATCCCTTGATTATTCATGTTCGACGGGAAATTCTGATAATTAGCCGGATTCTGAACTCCGTATTTCGGGAAATTAAGTCTTGGTGTGTCGAAGCTCGGATTCCAAGATGGTGATGGGCCATCTGTTCTTTTCTGGTAATTCTGTTGGCTGTTTTGACTAGACTGGTTAGGTTTGACCTCTTTCTTCTTATCGTCGTCCTTTTTCTCGGGTTCTGTGTTAACTAGATGGGGGTACCCTGACTTGTCTTTGAGGGAGAGAATGCCTCCGGTTTTCCTGCCTATAGGTAGGTTTGCTAATGATTTTATAGCTTTAGGTTGGATCACTTTTGGTTTATCTTCTTTTTCAGTATCTAGAGTTGAATCCGGTGTTGGTGGAGGTGTTACGAATTTCACCTGCAAATTGAAGGGTCTTATGTAATCAAACTAAAAACTATCAAATAAACTCTGTATTTGAAAAGATAAGATAAGTAATTATATATTTTTTGTTTTCTTTCTGTACATAATGTAAATATTATTTCTTCAATAAATAAAGATTTTAAAAACAAAGCTCGTAACATAAGCCGTTTGGCATAATACGAGTATATTGACAATACATGTTCACGGAAGTAGGATTGTCAGATAATCAGAGCCAGGTTAACAGTTTTCTATGTAAATACCTACAAGCTAATATTACTGCAAATGGGCGAACGAATATAAAGCCGATGTATTATAGTTCTTAAAATCTTACATGATTAGAATGGCAGGTGTCACTAAAAGTAGCGAAGTAACTTTATACTAGCGGCCATTAAGTGTCGTTATTTGCATCAGCAAAAATCATAATCATTTTTACAACTATAACCATTTTAAAATTATGAACTACAAGAAAATTTATGTTGTCAACATAAAACGTTTTGTGTATAAAACATAATACTAATAACACACATAATACTTATCCAATAATATGAGATTAAATATTTTTACGTTCTAAAAAGGTTATATCTTCGCGAAAAAATATTAAGGATGTGACCAATCGAGTTCCTTAAGTCGATATTTTTTCATTATCATAAAGTCTATGAAAATAGTAATTATAAGACTTTTTTTTGCGTTTACTAGTTTTGGTAGGTTTTTTAGTAAATTCATTGTTTGAAAAAATTGACGCACGGTGTCACTACTCTTTGGTTTTTTAGTACCTGCGAATATTTAACCGAGCTCGAAATGGAGAATTAATTACGTACTTAATTAGGCTATTTCGTAATTACTAGTTATTTTTTAAATATTTCTAGTAATAAGCACAGTCGACAAAAATTTTGCTTAAACCTCGATTTAACATTTTCATCCCATCACTATTCGGCGAGGATTGAAATGTGGCATTCTAATCATGTAAGATTTTAAGAACTATAAATACAAAAAAGTCTTTGAAAGCAAAATTTTCTTGAAAAAATATGTTTTTTGTATTTCCTTCCCTCACTAGAACAACGTGGACTTACAACTTACACTAATTCGCGGCAAAATTAAGATTGTCCTACCTGTTTATTAGTCTCCTCCTGTTTTCTCATGATGGCGGCCATTGCGATATTGACGCGCGGTTTCCGAACCTCCTTCTTGTCCTCTCCTTTACATTCTTCATAGATCTCTACTTCCTGCTGTAATTTCATTGATTGTTACACTATATCATACTATGTGAAAGAAATGAAGCCTCGCAAAAAAAAAAAACAGGCTAAATGCGAGTTGGATTTGCGCACAAAGGGTTCCGTACCAAAAAAGGTATAAAAATCACGTTTGTTAAGGGGGTATGGGAGCTCTCCTTAATTATTATTATTCTATTTTTTGTACTTTTTGTCACAGTAGCAATGGTTTAATTCATCATTTTTGTGAAAATGTCAACACCCTAGCTATGAAGGTTTATGAGATACGGCCTGGACATCCGAGGCATAGTAACAGGGTCCCGTTGTCACCCATTGGGTACGGAACCCCAAAAACAATTATAAACACAATGTAAATTAATTTTCTAATCTTAATTATAAGTATAAAATATACTAAGTTATAACACATCTTACTTCCTCTTGTGTGCTAGCGAGTGCACGCTCCTCTCTCGCTCGCTCCAACGATCCTTGCGGCTTTAGAATACCGACGCGTTTTTCTCTCACTGAAATAATATTACATATGTGATTACAAGGCAATATTGTTTTTTTTTTAAATAGAAGTGATGGATGTCTGGGTAGGCTTAGGATAGAGAATCGTGGAAAAAGAGGAGCCTTTGCCCAGCAGTGGGACACTGACGGCTAGATAAAATAAGATGTTAGAAGTGAGAGTTTGTCGTGATTGAGGATACATAATAAATTGTAGTAAAGAGTATCAGGGTAATTTGGAATGCTAGTTTTTGAGGAGCAATTCCGAAAAAACACACCGCACGTCACTTTTTGTAAAGAATTATTTTGGATTGTCCTTTGTTGGAAATAATCCTAATTTAATGCATTGGATCTCAAATTTCGTAAAATTTTTCACTGTATTTGGATCTCAAAGCTTTTAAACACTTCACTTTTTTAAATCTTCGCCTTATCAGTGTAATACTATTTGTAGTAAAAATCTGTACTACAATTTTAATCACACATCAACATTCTTTCTTTAAAAAAAAAGGTAGTTTAAAAAACTAAAACACGCTTTAGGTCGAACTAAACATGCTCCATCATCAGATCAGTTCGAAAGTACCATATTATATGTATTGTCATCAGAACTTGGAGCGTGTGCAAAATTTCATCGTATTCGAAGACCGGGAAGTGGGTCAAATTAAGATACCAAGATTTGTTTACATACGTAGTTAGTTACAAGTAAAGCTAATACAACAGTGTGTAAAACATCAAACCCAAAATTCCAACCCCAACTATACCTTTCTCCCTGAAATCAGCTTCAGAGATGACTATAGGCGGTGCGGGCTGCCGGCCATCATCGGAGCTGTCGCCTTCATCATCATCCCCTCCGTCCATCACCACACTGCGCCGCGCCGCCGCTAGTTCAGCCAGCGCTTCCGACACGTGCTCGCCGCCGACAGATGGCGCTGTAAACGTTACTATGTCTTCTTCGCACCTGGTGAAATGAAGAAGTTATGAGTGTTGAAAAATTTTATTATAGTGTTTGAAAGGTAGATATAGTATTTCGGTTATGGTTTTTTTATACAAGGCCAATAGACGAGACAGCAGTGAGCCAGGCCAGTGTTGACTTTGTGAGAATAGAGCTAGACAACTGAATGGCTCTCTTTTCACGAAGCCAATGTTGGCTTGGCTTATTGGATTGCCACGTCTATTGTTATCGTGTAAAAGGACCATTAGAGTCAGGCCATGTAAACTGTTTTCAAATAATAATTTGATTTTAATTTAAGAGTTACAATAGTTCTTACAAAACTTAACCATTTAAGGTTATGTGGGCAAAGTTCTCATAGTCTCACTTAACTCAAGTACTCAAACTAAGACTGAAACTAAACGTCATTTAACTCAAAAAAGCAGTATTAAAAAACGAAATACCGTTCTGAACTTAAAAATATACTAAAACAAAAACCGATTTACACATCAACTAGTCAAGTCAACCATAGATAACAAAATAGCCAACCGTCAACAATCGTAAAAACGCCTGATAAAATATAAATAGCAAGTAAATCTTACGTGTAAGAGAGATGTTGCGGACACATCTGCGCCAGGCGCTGTCCGAGCTGCACGAGTCTGTACGCGCGCACTCGCTGCTCCAACTCCGGCTCGTTGCTCAGACACGTTGGGGACACTTCTGATTGGCTGTGATATGAAACAGTTGGTGAATATGTGAGTTAGGGCTTCGTAATGTTAATGAGATACTAAAAACATCTAAAACCATTCGTTCAATAGCATCATTCACTCACTCAGCGTCGTCCTTGTTGTCTACGTCGGGTACGCGGCCCCCGTACGTGTCCCACGCGGCGTGGTTCGGGAACTTTAGCTCTTTGAACGCTGGCTCTAGAGGCAGGAAACCGTGCAGCTCTTCGTCCTCTGGTAGGGGCACTGTGTCGTCTAGAAAAGATGTTTATGTGGGAATATTTTACTCCGCGTGAATTCTATCATTTAGATAGCAAATCTGCATAGTCTATCAGGGGTGGCCAACAGGTCGAACGCGACTGTTAGTCCAGTAGATCGTGGCAAGGCAAAAAATATAAATACATACACTAGACAGCGATACTCACATTAATATAAAGTTAAATAAGTAACTAGTTACAAAAAATAATTTTCATATTTATATTTCCTGTCTTAATAAAATAAAAAATAGTACATGATTGCGTGCTGACTATCCTGTTTCATTTAAGATTTCAATAAGTAAGTAATTGGTAGATCGCACATAGTTTCTATAGTAAATAGGTGATCTTGGATCTAATCAAGTTGGCCACCCCTGGTCTCATACCTATGCTTGAATAAAGGCTTCGCTCATGTAGTTATATGATGAGTCAAGTTTGTCTAGTTTAAATTAATGTGTTTTATTTTTTCAATTAATTCTAGTCACAAGTAGATAAATGCGATTGAGGAACACCAATATTTAGTTTGATTGTACTAGTATAGATACATCCTGCATATTATAAAACACTGTTTGCGCGTTTCATGTTTCTTCGTAAATCCGCTCAACATCGCCATCGCCATCTAGTGAAGTTAGTCGGAACTGATACATATCACGTCGCCATCTAGTGAATGTATCCGGAACTAATACAAACTCCACTTACATGTGTTAGGTTTGAGCTGCGCAGCGGTGTTGCTGAGCGCGTTGAGCGTGTGCGCGAGCGCCGGCCACAGCGCCCGCCGCGCCGCCCACTGCGCGCTCGGCGCCGGCCGGTGCGCCGCCCACTGCAGCCACACCTTCACTGCCGGGGGGAAAACGTATACTTTTCTACTGGACTAATGACGTAATGGTGCTTCCATATTTTGTATACTAAATATTTTTATGTCTATGTTTGTTATAAAATATTTATGTGAAAGCACCATAAGAGTCCATTAAAAACTTAATTGGCATAGACTTGACTATCGTCTAGGTACTCTAGATCAATAGATATAATTAACAATAATCATTTTTCTTAACACAACATTTATTCTTAATAACATATTTATGTACTTATTGATAACAGACAGAACTTTTTAAAATTATAGCTTAAAAAACCTAGTCGCTGATCCTGGCTCAAAAACCTAACCTACCAATCCAAAAACTTTAAAAACTCAACTCACGTGCAGGCAAAGCTCGCTGCGGCGGCTGAGGTAGCGTGTACGCGGGTAGTAAGAGAGCTAGTAGCGCGCCCGCCGCTAGAGACTCCGCTAGCGTCGCCGCCTCGGCCTCGTCCGAGGTCAAGGCAGTGTGGTCGGCGCCGAGGCCTTCCGACGACGAGTGTACCAGCCACATTATTACTACTGCCATCTGAAATTAAAATATAAATATAGCTAGGTTTCTACAAAAAAGTGTATTAAATGAAAGAAAATGTTAGATTAAAAGTACTACTGAAGAACTGACTGTTTTGCGATAATGTACCTAATTTGCTTTGGGAAACTTATTGAAAAACTAGAGACAGTCTGCACTCACAATATTTGTAAAAAATACAGCCTTCGTATTATACTGATGTGCAAGCTACAATATTGTAAAGTTTCATTAAAATCTGTTCAGTGGTTTATGCGGAAAAAGATTAACAAACATCCTACATACATCCATCGATCCATCGGCACAAACATAGACCTTTATAATATTAGCGAGACTATTAAATGTATGCTATAAGCGACTATGATGTTACCTTTATAAGTGTCATCGACTCGAAGCTATCCGTAGCCACCAGTGCCGTCAGCGAAGAGTTGAGGGATTTCACTAATGCTGCCGCGGTTTCCAGCCTTTTATATAACATAAATACAGGTTTATATTAATAATATGCTATTTCTATAATGTCTTTATTCATTCGATAAAGACATTACAAATACCAATAGGTCAAACTGAGAACCTCCTTTTTTTTGAAGTCGGTTAAAAATTAAAATTACTGGTTCGAAACTCATTGAGTGCTTTGTCGTAAGATACAAATGGCACGTTTAAATTGCTGTTTCGAAAAGGCTTATCAGAAAAGTTGGTTACACGAAGTCTGGCATACTTAAGGCATATAACGACTTGCTCGTAGCGTCAAACGCATGCAGTCAGGTTACTCCTTACATCAACTAATATAAAAACATATTTATCTTCATAGTTTCTGTATGGAACCTTATTGCATGCGCCTGACGATGCAAGAAACGCATAAAACAGCGCTAAAGCGACGTTTCACATATATAAGGAGGTGCCATACCGTCTGGATCTGCGTGTCTGGTCTGGCGCAAAATGGCTACCTTTTTGTATGGTATTTCTTAGCGTTTGACAGGTCATCTATCAAGAAAACTATGAAAAACTTGGCGCAACCTTGGCACGCTGTCATAAACTCATTTGTATATGAAAAAAAAAGAGCCCACTCCTTTATATTCCTTCCTCATTGCGTTTCACTTCTTTTTATAATTTTCTTTAAAGTACCTATGTTGAAGCTGTTGGTTTTTCAATAAACAAGTACATTAAACCTAAATAATTAAATGTTATACTCACTGTTCCACGGTGTGTATAAGATGCATAGCTCGTATAAGCTCGGTGACGTACGAGTGGGCGTCTAACGTGGCGGCGGGCTGGGGCGCGGACACGCGAGTTGGGGATGACGGTGTGCCCAGCACTGGGAGTGGGCCTGGATTGCGGCCGCTGGGGGACAGTTCATGCATTGAAGAGGATGATTATGGCTTTTAGAAAACTTTTTGAGCATTACATGACGGTATGAAAGTTCATGCATCATCTCATAATATCAATAAGGACCAATTTCATTCGTTAAAACATGTTTTTATCTAAATTTGCGAACACGCACCAATATGCGTACGAAACTACCCGTCTAGCGTGACAAATATCTATCTCATACTTCTCTGGCACCGGCGACCTATAAGAACAGTGACGCTCAAGCTTTTAATAACTGTGCTGTATCTGTGAAACATACCGCCGCGGAACGTTCGGTTCAATACGCTCGCAATGTGTTTCAAGTCACCTATGACACATCAGCTGAAATTACGTCGCATACATTTACTCCAGCCGCTGAACGTTCCACGCAGTACGTTACGCAGGTGTGTTGCGACCCTTACTTAATTATAAACATAATCACGAAATGAAAATCCAAGGCCCAGAACACACGATGAAACGCTACTGTAACGCAACTGAAACTGCTAGTTACTTTTGAGTTGCATCGAAGTTTCTGCTATCGACAGTTGCGTCGTGTGTGGTTGTCTAAAGTTGCGTTTCACTGTGTGTTCTGGGTCTTAGTAAACACTTACGCAGCACTAGCCTGCTGTAAAGTCCGTGCGAGATTAGCGGGTGCTGGCGGGAACGGCGCGCGCACCAACAACGAGCGCACGTGCCAGTACAACGCGCCGAGACGACGACCGCGGCGCCACGACACTAACGCCAGTTGATTGTATGGCTGGCCTGAGTGCGCGCATACCACTAGGGCGTGTCTGGAAATGAGGTATTTAAACTTTAGGAGTCCGTAACCACTTACAGATAAAATAATAACAGATATTTTATACCTGTTACTGTCTAAAATCTAATGTTATTTACACAACAAAGCCGCCGGCTTTTTTGACAGCTGCCATTCCTATGACGTAAAGCTGCTGACCTAGCCCGGTGGCTTTGGTGTGTAGACAACATTATACGTCATGTTTTATAAAACAGACAGGTTTTCTTTCAGTTAAATTTTATCTATTAGACTCACTTGCGCAGCCTAGAGTTAACGCAATAAACCTGGAGTTAGCAGCTAAGTGGTGTAAGTGGCAAACATGCGCTTAATGAAATAAGTAAATTATGAGCATAGGCCTCTCCAATAATTCTCCAATTCTGCAGCGCGACCTGTTCATTGCCTACATCCGACGAGACCTCTCAGTTTTCAATTTTATTTTCAAATATTTCGATTCTAAAAACCTTCGAAATTCAAAAAGTTATCGAAGACGTACCTATAAAAAGTATGCGCAACCCTCAGCTGATGCCGGTAGCGGGCCAGATCCCCGAGATGCACGAGGCAGTGCTGGCTGATGTACCGCGCCGCCGCCGCCGCGCCGCGGGGCGCCGTGCCGCCGGCGCCCCAGCCCTCCACCCAGCCCAGCAGCGACGCGCGGCGTCTGCGGGCGAAGCGTCAAACATCCGTTACACATCGAAAGTATTCACTTCAACCGTAGTTTACTAACGCGAGAAAGTCTAACATAGCAATGAGTCCAGCCATTTGTTAGAATTCGCTTTCATATGTAGTACCTACACTTAGGGCCGGCGCACACCTGACGGAGCGCAGCGCAGAGCATTTTTAATTGTCATATTATTATCGACATTATTCTCATTACATTAAAATTCAAAATCAGTTGACACAACATTCGCATGTAGTCGCTTCAATGCTCATTTAGCGTTGTGCGGTCTTGAAATTGAACTTGAATTTGAACCTAATAGTATCGTAGCATGAGTCATTATTTCTTTAAACGGGTTTTAGGAGTAAGATTTCTGTACCTACTATTTGGTATTCTGTGACCTGACTACAAATGAAGATTCAAAAAGACGAACCTAAATGGTAAATCCAATTTGAAAGCGGTGCAGATCTGGTGCAGCAGACACAGGTAGAATCCAGCGGCAGCTTGCAGCACCCATGACAGCATCGCCTGACCCTCGCTCCTTAAAGGGTTCTGGAAAGGACAGGTACAAGATTGTAACATTTGTTCTGAGGAATGTTTTTTAAGTATAAAATTACTCAAACATAGTATTATACTAGAAAACAAAACAAAACACCAAAACATCGTGAACATCGTGAGGAAACATGCATACACCAAAGAAGAAATTCGAAGGTGTATGTGAAATCCGCCAACCCGCACTTGGCCAGCATGGTGGATTACGACCTAATCACTCTCTGTATGAGAGTAGGCTCGTGCGCCTCGGTGGGGACATATACGGGCTAACAACAACAATAACAGTATTATACTAGAGACTGCCCGTGACTTCGTTCGCATTTATCGTCATACCTTGGAAAAAACACAAATCATCTACAAATAATATAGCCTATGTGTTATTCTGATGTGCAAGCTACAATATTGTAAAGTTTCATCAAAATCTGTTTAGAAGTTTTTGCATGAAAGAGTAACAAACATCCATCCATCGGCACAAACATTGACATTTATAATATTATTAGGATTGATTAACGCCCTTTGATCAAGTTACCTTCCTATCCTTAGAGACAGCCTGCAGTGCCTCAATCTGCTGTTTGAAGCCAATGTTCCATAGGTCCTGCTCAACTTTCTTGTCCAACGCATAATCAAGGTCAAGTACTAGCAACTTCTGATATACCTGCAATTTACATTTCTTTAAGAATATGGATGAGGACTACATTCAAAAAATTTAATTATAATTACTCCATCTTTTAGGCTATTAAAAAATATTTAAAACACATTTTTTGCCTGGTTAAATACATAAATAAATACTACAAAGATAGAAAGCATCAAAGTTACGGAGTGGGGGTTTTGATGTCACTTTTGCGTAAAAATTGTATTGAGGAACTTTAACCCAGTGTATCTTTGTCATTTTTAGTTTAAGAGAAAAAAGAAAAAATACGATCTATGTGATGGACTAAAAATATTTTTTAAATCATCAAGTCTATTGTATCCAAATTATTGTGAAAGTATTAAACTACATAACTAGACAAAGTTTAATTATTTTGGAACAGCCAAGTTATTTGTAACATAATGTTGCTACTGATGTTATTGTGTAAATACGAAAATAACTTTCAATTGCTTTTTTTTGGTACACAAACAAATCTTCTATTTTGTTTACAGGTTGGGACTGTTGGGTCCACACTTATTTAGTAGATATAATTTTTCAATGGTTTTGTAAGGAAGAAATTATGAGTTTATAATGATGTTAGACCTTTTGCAACTGTTGTTGTGTAGCCCAAAGACTTCTCTCTTGTAACATTGATGTCCCACTCTTGAATTTCAATATTTTCTGTTTCAGCTCATCTGCCTCCCTACAAATAAAATATATGATTAGATACATAAGATATAGATTTCTTCAACTTAAAACTGTTGCAGCAAGATGTGAATAAATATAATGAAAATATGTGAATGCAATATGCCATGTCAAATGTCAGATTTTTATGACCGATTCACGCCGTTATTGTACGATGATGAAAATCTTATACTATTTAGACAAACACGCTGAGTATTTACTGGAAAAACATTCTGAAATACCACAAAAAATCCTGGAATTGAGGAAAATAGAAATGAAAGATGAAGGTTAGAAGATGTAAATAGAAAGTAATTACAAATCTGCTCACCTTAACATTTGTACAGCGGCGTTTAAAACCATTTTGATAGAGGCTTAGAGCCTCAATGTTTGTCATAGCATGGGGGATTAATTCAAAATAATATTACGGATTAGTGGAAGAAGGAAAAATTCTAAAAACAATCGAGATCCATGCACTTCTGTCAAAAAAAACTGACTCTACTGATTGACAGCTGATTCTGTTGTCATTTTGACATTTGAACTTGATGTTGCCATTTATTTCAATAATGGTATACATTCACTCTTATTTCCGTCAACAAGATTGAACGATCGACCCTCCCTCAACCCTCAATCATTCATCGATTGATTGAATAGTTTTGACGTTTCTCAACTTGTTTTGCTTTCTTCAGTCAGTTTATCGATTTATATTTTGGAATAGAAATTATAATAACTCGGTATTAATTAAAACAGCTTCAGTATTCCTCCCTCCAGCAATGGATGTGAAATCAGAAGGAAACGAGATAGCGATGGTAATTTATTAATCATTTTAAGTTAAGCAACAATTACTCAAAATTACTGATTGATGACTAATCGGAAACTTGTTAGATAATTTAGCTTTTAATAATGAATTCAAGGGTTGTTCTTGTTTGTTTCAGAAAGGAATCGTGCTAGGCAATCGCGTTTGTCAGACAAATGAGGCCAAATACCTCTGCATAGAGAACCTGTATCAGAAATTCTATCGCAACAATTTCTACGACATAGGCGGAACATACATAGAAGATGTCGCCGATTATTGGTTTATGTACAAAACAGAGGCAGTCGGAAACATATTTCTTCTGCACATATTTGTATCCAGTCACTCACCAAGCTCCATAAACGTATCTTTGAGTTTTGGCAACGAATTACGATTAGATCGAAAACAACTGAAAGCTACATTACCTACGGACTTTAAAATGTACAAGTTAAAATGTGATTCTACAACTCCACATTACATTACCACATACAACTTCACAGAACTTGATGTTGATATGTTAAAAGATAGAACATTGTATATCTCCATTTCAATCGACCAGAAAGACGAGAGTGGGAAATTCGCGATACAGCCTGAAATTCTGGAAAATATCAAAGCGAATCATGACTTCAGTGCTTTGTTATATGATCCTGTAGGTTCAGATTTCATCATTGAATCTGCAGACGGTCAGAAGTTCCACGTACACAAGTTATTACTGGCAGCTCATAGCGAAGTATTTAAAGCTATGCTCAAAGAAGACACAGCTGAGAGCCAAAACAACTATGTGAAGCTAATTGATATTGAAGCAAAAGACTTGGCTTCATTTTTAGAGTTTATTTACACAGGAACTATCAAAGAACTTGATAATGCAAACTTCTTCAACTTATTTATGCTTGCTGATAGATACAATGTGAGTGGGTTGAGAGAACTAGCTCATTATACTCTATCCCAACAGCTTAATGTTGATAATGCTTTGGAAGTCCTCATTGTGGCAGATATGTATAACTCGGACTCTTTAAAACAAGCCACCTTCAAGTTTATAAAAAGAAACGTTTCAGCACTCAAATCCACTACATTCAAAGAAATTAAAAATGCTGACTTAGTCAGAGAACTTTGTGAGTATATTGTCCTAAAACCTTAAGATGTTAATTGACGTATATTATTTAATTCATGTAACTAGCCCTGTATTATTATAAGCAAAACATTTATATAACTGTAAAAATATTTAATAAAGACATTTATGTAATGTAGAATAACTTTTCATTTTAGGCCAAAAAAAATAAATAAAATAAAAAACATAATACAGAAAACGTAAAAATAAACTTTATTGAATTTAAAACATAACTACTTGTTAAATAAGGAGTAAAGTAATTGTTTTAATAAATATTTACTATTATTAGTTGTTAAATTAACAGATGGTTGATAGATAAATGGAGCTTGTAATCAAGCGGCGTCCGTAGTCAGTCCGCAGTGCGGCGAGTGCTCAGGGCGTGCACTCGGCTATTTAATCATTTTGGAATGTTACTGGCTGTCTTCGTCTCTGCGACAAACAAACATTTACCAACATTAAAATGTTAGTTGTTACTTATACTCACTCGCCTCAAGTTTCTACGGTTTAGACTACAGACTCTAATGGCTATTCACACCAGTCTCTCGAGGCTATGTTCAAGCTGGCATGACAAGCAAAGGCAAAAAGTTGTAAGCCTGCGTGGGAAGCCATTCAAGTATCAGTGCCAGTATGTTTATATATTGCATCGGAGCTCACCTGGTGCTAACACGGGATTTCGTTCGTTGTATTGCAGTGTTGGTGTGAATAGCCCATGATGTAACTATGTGTACTAGTTGTACAGTATGATAGCACTAACTCTCATCTAATGATCGTTTTATTTTAAATTTACACTACTTTCAATCGCAACTTAGCCAAGCTATTTCGTATTAATTTACGCGGAAAATGTTTAAAAATGGCTTCATAATATGTATTATTAAATCCAGCTTCAAATCCATTCTAATTTCATATTTTTGAGTAACACGTGGTTAGCATGCAGGATAAGCAAGAAAAAATGCCAATAGTAGTCATAATATTTATTAATAATTACTGAAACCAATACAGAAACGGATAACTTTGAAACAAACGCGCAAAATCGTGAAATTACCTTGGATTAACTGATATAAAAATAAAAACTTACATGTCCCTATCTTAGTTTAAAATATCATTATAGTGGGAACTACGTTACACTGGCTATAACATACCTTACCTTGTATATGGTTGGAAAGTAACTACTCAACTGACATGAATTCAAGTATAGTACTAAATAGGTACTAAATTATGTGGAAATGGTTCTTGACAAATTAACATGATTAGCAAAATGATGATGAGAATTATGTGACGGCTCCACTCTCTCAGGCCACCGGTACTTAGAGCAAACAATCCATAAAGTATTTTATATTTATAACACGTTCGTAAGTGGCCTGAGATTCTGATTCATATCTTCAGCTCAAAAGAGCTAATTCTAATATGGTAAATGCTACTCGGTCGCGCGTCCTGTGCATACGATATCACTGTTCACTATCACGATATTCGATACAGATACTCCTAATACTCGTAAACCAATGTTACCATGTTAAAACCAATTAAATAAAAATACAAATAAAGCATGAAAGTTAGATTTGGAAGAGAAAAGGAACACAAAAATTTAGGTCAAGCCGATTTACAAACATGCCAGACAACACGGATTGTAGTTAGCACCGTCTTTTAATGGATTTTTTGTGTGTTCGACTGGCGGATTCTGAGCGGCAGAATGTGGTATAGAGTAGGCAGGTGTTCACAACCAGGAGCGATCTGTATCGAGGTGCGAGTGGCGTGGGACGGCCTAGCGTTTACCGTTGTTGTACGAGAGACTCCGGAGCGGTGCCTTGAAGTTCGCAGCCGCCTGTTGCTGGATCTGGTACGCGAGCGGGTGGATCTTGAACCCATACAACCTGTTATACAAGTTATTTGTTAATGTTACTGAGGTGAGGTATATATACAAGTGCACTAAGTAGATATAGGTATTATAAAATATAACATAATTGTATTAGGAAAGGCAGTAATAAACGGGACATGACATTGATCGGATATGTTTGATTGTAACCTTATCTTCACTCTCCCTCTCACTCACACCTGTACACCACATTACTATATAACAATCGGGTGCTCAAACAGACGGCGTAGAATAAAGTGGCGAAGACTCCACCGACATGGGCAACGCTTATAATGAGATAATGTTTTGTCTGCTGCTGAAATGATGGGACAGTGGGACTCGTTTTTTTGTTAGCCCAAATTCTCAATACCTAGGCGAAGATAGGGAGAGAAGCTCCGCTCAGTTAGTACAGATGGGTATTTCCTGGAGCACAGTAGAATTTATAATCTACTGTACCTATAATGGTACCTACTGATCTACTGTATCTGCTATACTGTGTCCTTTCTACTGAACTGTTCGTTTTGTTTGTTCTTTTTGTGTTAACTAGATGGACAGCAAGACAGCCTTTACCTAGCACTAGTATACGAGAATCTGGCTTTACATTTTATTAAATATTCGTACCTGTAAGGGTCGCGACACACCTGCGTAACGTACCACGCGGAACGTTCAGCGGCTGGAGTAAATGTATGCGACGTAATTTCAGCTGATGTGTCATAGGTGACTTGAAACACATTGCAAGCGTATTGAACCGAACGTTCCGCGCGGTACCTTACGCAAGTATGACCGCAAACTTGACCAATGTATAACTATCAATAAAACCCTTACCTAGGAACAAACTGGGAAGCGGGGCGTTTGGGACGGTACTCGGGGTGCACCATGAACACCATGTGAGGGAAGCCGGTGCCGAAGTAGGCGCCGTCCGTGTGATGGTGCCGCGAAGACTTCGGCGTGTACACGTCCATACAGCGCGGGCAGTACAGCTTCACCATCGCCTCGCCGGGCACGTCTGATAGCCCTGGTTATCATACATTTCGGATTGGGGTAATTGGGTTTTTAGGTCCTCGTTTGTACGAGCGCTCTTTGAATGCGCGTTAACAAATCGATTAAGTTGTAACCCTAGCATCTGTTCACTCTGTGTAATGTGAATGGATACAAGGGACTGCACTTGTTCTATTTGAATGTTTTTTTAAAGCGTGTTAAAAAAGCGCTCGTTGGAACGAGCACTTTAGGTATAGGTAATGGCATTGCTTTGATTAAAATATTAAGAATAAAATAAAAACAAAAGTATTGTTATTGTTGTGTCAGCTTGTGGATGTCCACTGCTGGACAAAAGCCTCGCCCAAGAATCTCTATAACTAAGGGTCCTGTGCTGCCCACATCAATGGCTTCCTGCAACTTTCACCAGGTGGTCAGTCCAGCTTTTTGTCAGCCTTCCCACACTGCGTCGTCCGGTGTGTAAATACAGATACTCACCTAAAGGAAGCATAGGTTGGCATTCACAGTAGACACGCGGACAGTGCCCAAAGTCACCAGCTTGGAATTTCTCTAACATTTGCCCAATGCCTCTGTGCAATGAAGATAAACATATAATCAGCTACGTACTATTAGATTTTGCTATTTTGTACACAGCTGGGCAGGTAATTGCAGGAATGTATTGATCTAATTAGCACCCTTGTTCAATTTTGTGCATTATCAAATAAATGTACAGTACTTTAGCTTAGTTTATATGTTACCGGCCAAACCCGATTTCCGGACAAACTAGTTTTGCCTAGGCTCAACTAGTTCTTCCGATACGCGATAGGATTAACTAGTATAGCCTAGTCCAAACTAGTTTGTCCTAAGCCCGATAGGACAGACCAGTTTAGGCTAGGCCAAACTAGTTGATCCTAATATCAATACACACACTCTAGGATAAACTGGTATGGCCTAGTCTAGACTAGTTTAGGCTAGGCCAAACTAGTTGATCCTGATATAAGTACGCACACTCTAGGATAAACTGGTATAGCCTAGTCAAAACATATAGATATCTAAAAGTCAAAATAAATAGATGAACTAAATAAAATACTCCGTGTTTAGAAAAATAATCATCTTTATTAAACTATAATGATTCGTCATTATGGATAAAAGTTTAGTCTAAATTAACTTTTAACAATATAACGACATAGCAATTTTAATTTGTGATTTGATTATTGCTTCTATAAAAAAAACTTACCTATTATTTGTTAGTTTACTGCATATATGTAGTATGATTGTTCGTATTATCAATTATCCATAATGACGAATCATTATAGTTTAATAAAGATGATTATTTTTCTAAACACAGAGTATTTTATTTAGTTCATCTATTTATTTTGACTTTTAGATATCTATATGTTTTGATTAGGCTATACCAGTTTATCCTAGAGTGTGCGTACTTATATCAGGATCAACTAGTTTGGCCTAGCCTAAACTGGTCTGTCCTATCAGGCTTAGGACAAACTAGTTTGGACTAGGCTATACTAGTTAATCCTATCGCGTATAGGAAGAACTAGTTGAGCCCAGGCAAAACTAGTTTGTCCAGAAATCGGGTTTGGCCGGTAACATATACACAAAATAAAACTTCATAGAATGAAATAGTATAATGGAAATGACCATTATTTTCTGTATGTATTTATGTAAATATGTTTTGATATTGCCTACACAATGTTATGTATAACAATTGGGACTTTTAGGTATTTATTGGTAGCGATGAAATTTAACAAATATGGAATATTAGCACAGTCTTAACTATGAAAAAGTTGTGATATAATGCGTACCTATTGGTCAGTATATAGCGGGCGTGTATCAATCCATATAGTATCTCGGACGCTTGTTCTACGAGGTCAGACTGGTTTGGGTTGTCGTCCAGATCATCATCTGAAACAAACCGTAATGTTTTGTTTTATTTTATCACTGAGTTATTTACATCAGTTGCACATTTTCTTAAATTTAACAAAACAAATATTGATAGAAATATTAAGATATGTCTAATAAAAAGTAAAGATAACATTGTTTAACTTTCTAATTTCAATGTCTAAATTCTACTAAATTGTATATCACGATAAGAATGGTCACACCATCTTGACTCACCAGGCTCCAGATCTAAGATCATGTCCAGGGCTTGTCTGTAATGTGGAACCTGCTCATTCAGCCCAGTCAGATTGAATTTGTCGTTTATATAGTCCTCATCGACCTGAAACACACACTCATTTAAATGTTTACCCCCGACATACACTAATTGAAAGTGAAACCACTACTCACCTCACAAAAAAATTCATTTCCTCGCAGCCCACAAAACCATGAAATCCATGATACCTCCTCCGAGCTACTCATTTTTCTAAAACAACAGAGTTATATTAGGCAATAGATAATCAAAATTTTGTTATATTAGCTAGTTTCAGAGTAAAAAAATCCAACGCCTATAAAACATTTTAGCACATACTGCTGCTGACTGTATTCATTGTAATTTCTTGTTTTCACCTGTTTTGTAGGGTTTTAATCGGTTCTCCTTGAAAAATTGATGTACTTAACACTATTTTGAACTTAAATAAGTACGAAAATATTGATAAATTACAGGATACACGCCGAAAAACTTACGAGAAAGCTTACCTTTTGGTGCCTTGATTAGCCACGCTTGACGGGAAGAATCTGCTTATGATTTTTTTTACTCTGTAGCATCTGGGTGTGTCTACTGTCTATGGTGTCAGCCACTATTGCCATTTTATAGCTAATCATTCACTCTTTGTACTCCTACGGCGGCCGATCGATCGGCCCGGGCAGGGCTAGCTCAGTCCCGTGCGCTGTGTGTTTCATGCTTTATTCCCGCTTGACAAGGATTGACACTTTTTTATTTGATTTGCTGTTGCTGTTTACTGGCTGGCTGGCAACACTCAAAGAGAACGCTGCTGCTCGTCAATGGAGGAGATTCAGCAAGAAAGATTTTTATTTACAAGAAATTCGTGATTAAAAGTGATATTGGTTGTATTTTTGTACTTAATTAGTCGTTTTTAAAACAGCATTTATATTGGTAATCAGTAAACAAAAGTAACAATGTTGGGGTCTGGAGACAGCAGTCATATAATAAAGTTACGAGGTCTGCCTTTCTCTACCACCGTGGAAGATGTCCTGGATTTCTTGGGCGCTGTCAACGTAGTCAACGGTAAAAAAGGTCAGTGGTTCACTAATATTTTCGTAGATATTTAGAACATCGTATAACAATACTTTATGCATAACATCTGAGGCCCTAACATCTGTATAATGTAGATGTGTTCAACACCAATTTCACTTGCGCTTTTATTTTTGCTAGTTTGCTACTAAAAAAATACTATTAGGCAGGTTTTTTATCCTCCTACAACAGTCTGTCAAATGCAAAGGTCATAGAGGTCATATTCAGCATTTCACATCATAATACTTTAAGTAGAGCAGCCCCTTACACTTCTGTCTGCGTTATTATTAGTTTTTCGAACTGCATTCTCAGTAAAGATCAAGTCTGAGATGCGCGAACCTAGCACAAGTTTTTCCTGTTAAAGGTTATGTGTATTTCCCAACTTTTACAGACTTGTAAACCGAAATAGATCTCGCCATCAAGGATTTAAATTTTTTCCTCATTTTTTATCCTTTTTACAAACTTGGTTGGCACTTTAACCTTTTGATGTATTCTAGCCCTGCTAATTTCTCCCTTTAGGAGCTATTTAAAACAGGAGTCCCTTAATTTTCAGGAGTGCATCTTACTGAAGTAAGACCAGGCCGTCCTTCTGGAGAATGCTTTGTGGAGGTGGAGAGCCAGCAGGATGTAGACGAGGCCCTCAAGAAGGATAAAGAGAATATGGGCAAGAGATATATTGAAGGTACCTTTTTTATGAGTTTCTTAGTAACAATACATCTGTTGTCTTTTTATCTTGTTACTTACTAACATATAAATAATTCCTAAAAAGAAATGTGGCTTCTGCCAGATTGAAATCTGATCTTTGTTTTGACAATCATCTTTTGGCATTTTGGCCAGACTATAGGTTCTTCTATTCTAAGCTAACATAGATGTTAAATTGTCTAAGTGTCAGCTAGTTCAAGAAAAGGTTATTAAACTGAGAATAAATCAGATCTTTCTCATCTTTAATTTCAACTCAATGTTAGGCGCGGTTTATACCAAAATGCGAGTGGCGGAAGTGGGTGACACTTGCATCCAAGTGGCGCGGACGTAATTACGACAAATACGACTTTATTTCTAATAGTTTTAAAGAGTTTTTTCTTCACAAGACGCTTCCGCCGCGCGCCTCCGCCACACCACTTTGGTATAAATCGCGCCTTACGTTGAGCCTGGCTCTTTTAAATACATGAATGAATTACTGTTACAGTGTTCTCAACGGACCGCCAAGATATGGAATGGGCAATGAACGCAATGCGTCAATCTCAGAATGGTTTTGAAGGCATCCCCAACTTGTCTGATGACATGGGGATCGTCAAGCTCCGAGGATTGCCATTTGGCTGCTCGGTCGTTGAGATTGTACAGTTCTTCAACGGTAAGAATTTTCCTGTTGTTATATTTATGTTAATTGGATGTTTTAATGTTTGATGAGGGAAAGGGTATGTTAAAGAATATAAATATTTTTTTCTTTTATAAAAATAGCAGTTGAAAGCTGGTATTTGAATATAAGTATAAAATATTTAAATGGTAAGTGATTTAAACATTTAATAAGTTATAAAACTGTAACATACCCTTTTCTTCATTCTTTATGTAAAGAACAGTAACAATCTCAATTTGGGGATGTTTAGGTACTTGTAGTAGTGCTGTGGTCAAAAGTAACCTTATTCACTTAGTTTGAGAGTAACCTTTTAAACAGAAATTTTGAAAAGTTCGTAAATGACAAGACAAATCAATCATTGATTCATTGATCATTGATTGAGTACACTCTTGAAATGCATTAATGCTACTTTCTAACTAAAATTGGTACTGAAAGCTAAAAAATAACTTCTTATATTTTATAATCTACTTACACTTAAGTACCTACTCTCATCGGAAATCCAAAATTATACAAATCTAAGACTTACGAGCAAAAACCAAATTTTGACCACAGCATATAAGAGTAAGCGTTGATATAATGTGTTATATGGGCGGGCAGGGCTACCAGTGGCCCCGGATGGGGTGCACTTACTGTCGGACAACACGGGGCGGGCCTCCGGAGAGGCGTTCGTTCACTTCACAGACAAGGGGAGCGCTCAGGAGGCACTCGCGAGGGACAGGGAGAAAATAGGACACAGGTGGGGGGACTTGTATTCAAATGTGGTTCTGGGCTCGTGTGACGGTTTCTGGTAATGTTGTTTGGTTAGATTTGTATATTTACGTCCAGTTGGCGCAGAATAGCCAAGTTAAAGTACTGCCACTATTGTCAGTTTGTACACTCCAAGAAAATCATACTTATATGTTATAATAGACTATGGGTTTTATAATATCGATAGATGATCCTCTTTCTTTACTTAAGTAACTATGATTCACCAATATCCTGTAAGTACTTATATAAGTCTCGGATAATACTAAGGCATCTTAACATTTTGCGATTTTGAAGTAGTAAGTTAATGCCTCGTAGATTCTGTTTCTGGGTCTGTAATAGTATCGATTTGAGCAAAAAAAAAAGTTAATAAAGATTATGGGGTCAGGATAAGACTGTAGGAAACACGTAGGAAGCAACATTGCTGAAAACATTCACCTAGCCAGAAATAGAACCACCCAGCCATTTATAATATTGGTGTAGTGGGTTAAGATGGGACCTTCTTTGTTGCTGGCTGAAAAGAAAAAGAATATTTATTTTTAAAATTTATACCGCCATTTTGAAAGTGTTGCAAGTGCAAAGAAAGTTTTTTCATTCAGTCCTTCATTCATTCTTTAAAATGTACTCAGAGTAGAAACTTCAAGCCGGCAGCACACTGAAGGGGGTTTAATACTTATCAATTGGTTATTTTACTGCACTATTATTGTACCTGTTTCGCTGTGTTTTGGTGATTTGGTCATAGGATGATGACCTTTTCTTAAATGGTCTTTTCGAACGACTACAAAAGTAGAACAGGGCTCCGATACTATTAAAAAGTATATTTTGAAATGCATAAAAAACTGCTGTCTTGTGTTTTAAAACTTTTAAAAGTATAAATTTAAGTTGAATTATGTTAAATTAAAACTCTCTAGGTACATATTTTATTTATAAATACATCTTGCATCTTTCTCTTTTACTACATCTTTTAACTTTACTTTTTGAAAATTATTTTCCCTCACCTGGTCACACCAAACTCCTGTGGCCTTATCATCAAACACAGCTACAAATTGGTAGCAAAACATAGTGCAGTGTGATTGGTTCTGAATTGCAAAGGTTGGGAGGAGGGCGCGGGATGGAGCGCGGGGCGGCGAGCGACACGAAGATTTATTTACTGTGGTATCATTTTATTTACAACTTTTCAGGGTAACATTTCGGAAAGGTTGCCATGCACGGCCCCAAAAGTATACATATTTTTCTTTTCTTTTATTTTATCGTGAAGTAAGGGAGAAGGAAAATGTAAATGTTTACGTGCATGTGTGATGCCTTGTGCGAAATAAGAAAATATGGTGGTCATAAGTTTTCTACAGAATACTGAGGACCGGATTAATCAGAAGCCATAAACTAACGAAAAACACAATTGGTTCTCGACAAAAACCCTATAAAAATTATAGTACCTCATAGCATCACTGTCTATTTTCTTATTTTGCACCTGTTCTACTGTAATTTTGAATATTTTATTTAAAAATGAATTATGGTAAACATTAAGAGTATAAAAAACACGCAAAAAGACCACCTATCGAAAAGCACTTAATATGCACATTTGATGCAGTGTGTACACCCACATAGGTATATTTTCGAATCGAAATCATCCACCTTTTTATCTCGTTAACTTCCCGACAGTTTACCGTAATCATTTATTTTATCCGATCCTTAGTACTTGGTGTCTTAGTTCATCAACATTTTTATCATCGTTGTTAAAAATAACAATGCAATTTTCTTAATCACTTGAAAGGCTTAAAAGAAAAGAGGTTTGTGTTGCCATTTTCAAGTATATTTCCGTCTTTTTCTAATTAGACAAGGACAGAATATTGCGAGACAACAACAAAAATCCTTATCCCAGGAATTGGATATTAGTCCTACCATTGAATTGATATTATGTAAGCTGTAAAATACCCAGTGTTGCCTGCATTTCTTTTACAGATGACATCTTTTTTTGTATAACCCCATAATTTAAAAAAAGTATTTTTATCCACAACGATGAACTTAGACACCCAGTACTAGCACCGTACCGTATCTAACCCATATAACATTGCATAATTTCTCCCAACAGGTACATAGAGGTGTTTCCGAGTTCAGCCGAAGAGGTTCGCAACTACACGGCGAGGTTGACCGATGAGGGGTTCCGTGGTACCCGCGGGTACCGCCCCACGCCCTACGATAGGCGGGACCGGTTTCCGGGAGGGCGGTTTGCAGCGCGTGGTCGGGGAGGTAGCTTTAGTAAGTACCTTATAAAAATATGGCACGAATAAGCCTAGAGAGTAGGCTCCGTGTCCCTGCAGCGGGGACGTTAAAAAAGCTGATGGCTGATAAGCCTAAAGATAATAAATTTTATATTTACTTGGACTGAATTAAGCTATAAAATAGTTCATTTACACTGCGAACGCTACGTCAACTATACAAATGTATGAACGAATAGTCACTCTGTGAATTGGCCATTGCGCAGATACAAACTCATTTAACAATATATCCGTCACGCCTATCTCCCATCGGGGTAGGCTGGACAACTTCCCTCCACTTGCTACGATCCAAACACACTTCTTCCGCTTCATCCACATCCATCAATCGCTCCATTACGTGCTCGTCGGTTTAGAGTACTCCTGACTTAGCCTTTTTGACAATACGATTGTCCGCAATGTATTTGTGAGCGTTAACAATAAATTGAAATATGTAGCCGGTGGGTTCGGCGGTGCTCGCGGCGGCGGCGGCGGGTTCCGCGGTCGCGGCGGCGGCGGCGGACACTGCGTACACATGCGCGGACTGCCCTTCAAAGCGTCGCCACAGGATATCGCCTATGTGAGTACAATTTTATAGTTAACAACAAATAATTCATGAATAAATATACATGTTCGATACAGTTTTTTCTCTAAATCAGCCTCATGAGAGCACACGAACCATAGCACAGTTCATCGAAAGCGGTCGCTGTTACTGAAATCATTCATTCATTCAGTTTTTTCGTGATTGGTTGACTCACTGCCACGCCTACCCATGGGCGTGGTATGTCCCTGTCTACTAAATTAATTTTGTGTCCATATTTTCGCCGAGCGCCGAACCTTGTTGGATGGTATCTGTGCGGACCTCGAGTACGTGATAGATAAGTCGGCGAGCGTGAAGATATTCCTACATTGATATGGTTCCGCTGCATCAGCAATCACGTAGCCTATCACGTCCGCACATATCACCGTGCGGCCAGCATCTTAGTATACTATAAGCGTAGCTCCAACTCATTTCTATTGTCCAGTCCAGTCGTCCAGTAGTCTAGTTGCCTAGAGTCATATATCACCATGTAACTCCAAATATAATTTCTACAACAACGCTGCGCCGTCTTATTGTCACCTATTTTATCCTGGCCGGAACAGTATCTATTATGAAATGAAATGAAAATCATTTAATCTTGTAGGTTTTGACAACACTTAAGACGGGTCATTTTTTAAAGTTAATGCTAGATTCGCAAGAGTGCAGTTTTCCCCAGAGAAGAACCTAGCAAGAAACTCTGTAGGGTTGCTCTTTTTAATTTAAGTTTTACAAATCTCAGGCATAAACACAGAAACATTTAATAAAATTAATATTTCAAAACAGCTATCCATAAATAAATAATAAAAATTTGACCCCGCAATATCCAGGAAAAAGTAAGGCAAGTAAATGGGAAACAGAGAAGTGAAAGGCTTAGTTTGATTGGTTCCGCATGACATGACCGGCCATCACAGCAGCACCTTCACACAGTGTCACATATGTCAGCCTATAGCTGCCCACTGCTCAGCATAGGGCTCTCCAACGCGACCGGATCATTTGCATACATACCTATAAATGCATTATTTACATTATTGCTGCAGCAACTCGAACAAAGCCACTCTGAATGTGTTCGTATTAACTTTTTACTAAAACATATAATTATATTTCAGTTCTTCAAACCTATCCGACCGGTGGATATAAATATCCTATACGACAACAGTGGTCGTCCGTCTGGTGAGGCTGACGTTGAGTTTGAGTGCCATGAGGATGCTATGAGAGTAAGTATTCAATTAAACATCACTGAATCAAGTATAGCTAAGAGATAAAACCGATGGTTGTTTGGCCGGATATCCGGCCAACTTTGTAACCGGATAGCCGGATATTCGAAAGAATATAAGGAATTGGAGACGGCATATCGTTATGTTAGCGAGCCGGCAATATTTACTTACTTTCTACATACAAAATGCTACCTATGTCATTTTAATGGGAAATACACATATCTTGACCCATTCATTTTCCGTATCTCATGTCGCCGATATGGCGATGTTTTAGGCATATTAAGATGTCAAAATAAAAGGAGTGTAGGAACAAAATACGATCCAGTGTGATGAGATTCCATTTGTTATTGACTGGTTGAAGGGGTTATAAAGATTTTAGAGCTATTTTTTTTTCAATTTAAAGCACACTAGCGCGTAATATGATAAATCAACTTCATGGCTTCCAAGATCGATGACTGATCGACAATTTTATGGATTTCAATACTTAATCGACATCGGTCGTAAAATATCTAAACGGCATTTCCTCCCCACAGGCAATGCGCCGCGACAAAAACAACATGGACCACCGTTACATAGAGCTGTTCCTAAACTCGTCGCCGACCGGCGGCAGCGGGTTCAAACCCAACCGCGGCTTCAGAAACTACTGAGACATACCCACCACTTCCATTCTGTGGAGTAAATTCGATCGCGATGTTACTTAAGCTACGTGTCCACTGGATTGGGATCGCAGCGTACGGAGCGAAAGGATTGGTTGCTTTTAGATTTCTATGGCGCAGAAATGCCGATGCACACAGTACTATAGAAATCAATAGCAACAAATCCTTCCGCTCCGTACGCTGCGATTCCGATCCAGTGGACGCGTAGCTTTACCGGTACAATGTGGACTTATAACGTTTAGTTTTACAGTTGAAATTTTTGTTGAAACCTTTTTTTGAAGGTTTTGAAGATGTGTAATATAGCTGGTTCATTTTGTTTAAAAGTTTAAAAAATATGGTTGTTTTAAGTGCTTGTACAGTAAAGAGCAGATCAAACTTTACAATATACTTCTAATTTCACGCTTATGTTGCTATGAAATAAGGTGGTCGTGTGTAAAGCTTGATGTGGTCTCGACTGTACATCTTTTTTCAACAACGGATTGTTTTTGGTTTCTGGACTTGAGAACAATTTTTGTCTATGGCATGTCTCGACCGTTTAGTACACATATCTATACATTTTTACTATACATCAACGCAAGTCCGGCGAAAAAATGGTCTGTTGTGTTATGTCTTCAAGTATTTTTAAAACTGGCTTACCAACTGTTTCTCAAACTTCCAAAAGCATTAGTTTTTGGTCAAATTCAGAACCATATTTCATTTTATACTCCTATTGTCTCCAGCTTCAAATTAAATGAGGGTTTCTCAAAAGGGGACCGTAAGGATTGCTACCTCATACAAATTTAACGATCGATTCACCTACATGTAGTGCCTACTAGTAAAAAAATTCAATTTTAGAATTATAAGGAACCTACATTTATAAAACTACCCTTGATTTTGAAATTATTGTTAAACAGGAACAGAAAGGGGGTATAATGCCTAAACACAGCGATAGACCTCATGAAACTGAACAACTTTCTCCAAGGAACATGGGTCGTAACTCAAAAAAAATTTTTTGGATCGCCCATACTTACTCGAACAGACGAAATTTTTTTTTCGAGTTACACTTACGACCCATGTTCCTTGGGAAAAGTTATTCAGTTTCATGAGGACTATCGCTGTGTTTCGGAATTATACCCCCTTTCTGTTACACCCGTATACTAAAATGTAAGGAACGCAACTAGCGCATTACTCGTCAAGTAGAAGATTAAATTGATTTGATATTATAGTATGTAGGTTCCTTACAGACTTTTTTAGCACTTAACTCTTTCGTCTTTCTTAGGTAATAATGAGTACATAAATGCTTGAGTATTGGCTTTTAATGAAGTCGTTTTAGATCTTTGGATTCACAAATAGAGCTTAATTTTGAATTTGTGATTGAAAGTAGCGACATCTGTTTGTAACTAATGAAATTTTGTTGTGTTAATTCAAAGCTTAGCGTATAGATGGCGCTGGCGAATAGTCCTAAAACGCGGTTACGAAGTTTTTTCACTCGCAAAGATTAAATGAAATTTTAAATTGAATGTGATTTTTTTATATTTTAATTTCCATGCGCAATATGTACTTATAAACTTTTCAATCACTTATTCGAAATTAATGCGTTTGTGGATATAAATCGCGCACCACGCAACGAAGCCGTTATTTACAAATTGTTTGTATTTTTGTAATGTTTACTGTTTTAACACTTCCATAGGTGTACCGCCTATTTCTTGTTCTTTTATTGTACAGTCAGCATATTAAGTCGATGAACACATTCAGATTTTCAAAAGTAATACACATTATTATTAGACGAGAAACCTTACTTATTTTCTTTATTTTGAACCTTATTGGATGTCCATGTAACTGGAGTATTTTTTGCTAAGCGATTTTCGTCTAATATAATGGTGTATTTTACTTTTTAAAATCTGAATGTGTTAATCGACTTATGATGCTGATCGTACAACTGTAGGCTTAGCATGGCACTCCGTGAGAAGACGTTGTCATGCGTTTGTCACGCTTACGTCTCTGTCTATAGTTTGAAATGTGATAAGGACAGCATGCGTGAGATAATTGTCGCGGCACGCCATGCTAAGCCCCCTGAACTGTTATTATTGTTCAGGCCTGTTTCACAGTCAACAGATAAAATGTATCTGACAGATATTTTATACCTGTCTCTGTCTAAAACGTCACGTTTTATGAAATAGACATAGGTTTATCTGTCAGTTAAATTATGTCTGTAGGTATTGAAACGGGCACAATTTTGACCTTTTTAACTGTTAAAGGAGACTGAAATAGTTTTGTCTTGTTATTTACGATGTTTGTAATAGATACTTTTGGATCTGATATTTTTGAGCAGGTTCTGTAGCATTTCTCGCGACAAAGGTTACGCTTTCTCGCTATTGTCGTCTCTGTCTAAAAGCCGGTAGTGATAAGGACAGGCTGCGAGAAAACGACATAACCTCTTGTCACGGGAACTGTCGTGCTTTGTCAGGTCTGAAAAGTGTGAAAACAGAGTTGTGTGGTGACCGAATATTTTGTATTATAATGCAATAAACTTAATTCCTAATGATGAGGATAAAAGAGATCTTAATAAAGTTTGTATTTCGAATATTTAAGTTTTAATTCGAGGTTTTTTTTCTTTCCCCAAATGGCCTTAGGGCCGGCGCACACCTGACGGAGCAGCGCAGACGCATTTTTGATTATCAGATTTTGAATATTATTCTAATGAGAACAATGTCGATAATAATATGACAATCAAAAATGCTCTGCGCTGCTTCCGTCAGCTGTGCGCCGGCCCTAACTCAGTTGAAGTTTTCTTCGAATAAAATAGCATATTGAATATTAATAAGTATGTTATAATTTATTTTTCTTAACTTAAGATTCTACTTATGAAAAACTAACAAATTATTGATACAGTCCTTCACAAAAAATGGAACAACTTTATAAGTACAATTGGACTCGAATAAACACATTTGTGACAAAGCTATAAAACCAGTTACTTCTTTTGCAAAGGATTTAACAACATTTAGGGCCTGGTTTCACCATTTACAGATATTTATTCCTGTTATTTCTAAAGATATTTTATATCATTCACTGTTTAAAATGTCATGTTTTATGAAATAGGTTTGTCTGTCAAGTTTTTTATCAGCAAGTGGTGAAACTTGCCCTTAGAAAACAACAACAATTAAGGAATATAATTACAGGTATTGCGTCCTTTGATTGTACGGCGCGGCATGGAGAACTACACATGGGTTTTAAAAATTGCGATTCTACTTTGACAATGACATACATTTTACTACAGTATTACAAGGATCTTTTGCCACGTGGCGGAAATCTGAACTAACGATATCATCTTGTAAATAGACATTTTTTTGTTAGCCATTAAGATCCCACTGCTGGGCAAAGGCCTCCCCCGTGACTTTCCATTTAACACGGTCTTCGGTAGCGACCCGCCATTCCCGTGAATGCATTTTCAGATCAGATCATCACCAGATCGTCTCTCCATCTTTTTCGAGGTCTACCTCGGCGTCTGTGACCTAGTGGCGCCCATTAAAATTGTCTTTATTTTGAGTTATTTATTCATCACTCACACCCTCCTGACAATGTCACTCAAGTGCCAATAGATCCTTGTAGAACTAATTGTATTTCATGTTACATATTGTTACCACAGCGGGTACAACTTTGTTACTCTTAACCTTTGCTTTTAAAGAATTCCTAAAATATGTCGCAGTCACAATGATAGAAAAGCACAAAGAATTACTTCATCTAAATAACTACTGGATTCATAATAATATATAGACATTGTTTAAAAAACTACTGTAGATATGGCAACACCAATTATAGAAATATTAATATTTTTGTTCAATTAGCTGTATTGAAGCTCATTATACTTAGCAAATGCCTTACATTAGCTGCATCGTGTCAATCTCTCTTACTTTGCATGAACTGAAATAGTTTCTTAGCTAAATGCACATCGTCGAGGTTTTTCCAACCGTTCGATTCCAAAACCTTCGGATTGCTCTTTATAAAATTGAACACCATAGCTTGAAGTTTATCCAATTTATACTTCTCGGAAAGACAAGCTATATCTATAGCGTTATTTACATCTATTTGTTCGAAAATCGCATGTTGTGTTAACGCGAATAGATTTTTTAAGTCAAATCGGTCGGCTATCCGTAAAAGCTTGAAGCAGTCTTCCTTGTGAATGTCCTTTATTGTTCCCGTGTAAAGAAATTGTATTAACATTTCTAATTCATAGTCATTAAGGTCTATAAATGCTTGGTTTTCATTTGAAGATTTGCTTTTAATCATGTCCCTTAGAACACTGCTGTGTGCTGCCAAGAAAATCTTATGAACTGGGAACTCTTTTCCTGACGTAGACTTGAGTACGAAATCAGTCTTTTCAGATTTGGTAAGTGCCTCACTACATTCGTGTCTGAGTTTTATACGTTTGATGACTTCGTTATTTAGAGCATTCACATTGTCAACTTCTATATGAATTGGTATAGCAAGAGTATTGTTAGTGAGTGTCTTTAGTTTCTGTTCGTTAAAACTGTAACTTTTGATAAAAAAGTTCTCATTGGGTTGCGTGCTACGGTACACTTGCCACATTAGTAATTCGGACATGCAGACCGTTCCAGGTTTATCATTTGCCGCCTTCTTTTCCACTAGTTCTTCTGAGCTGCTGATGCCGATAGCAAAACAACCGGTCTGGCGATGACATACAAATAGATTCAGAAGGTAATTTTTGCCCGGGCATTGCGTTGTGGTAAAGTAAAACCATAGTTCCGGGACCACTTCAGTGCCGTCTCCTATGTTGGACTTGTCTCTGTGTGTGCCTCCGATATCGTACGTGTCTGGATGTTGGAGTTTGTGTGACGGGTCGTAAATATAAATCCGTTGGGCGTTGGCACTTAGTACTTTATTTATTGCTGATATAGCACTTGCTCCCACGTAATCCTGTAAGTAATTAAACTGAGTAAGTATTAAGTTACTTAAACTCATTTATTTAGTATTTAATGAGCAGGATTTTTAACTATTATTTACTACTAAAGGTTACAGATTTCAGTGTCAATAATCAGAAGACAAATCCTAAGTTTTCTATTCTTAATATCAACAAACTTAAGGTAAGTATTTGCTAATAAAACAGGCATACTTACATCAAAATTCATTCTGTTGTCTACACTTCTGGATGGCATCACTGCCGGTACGTCTGGCCTGTCTCTTGGCCTCAAGGCGTCGCCTTCTACCATCATCTTGGCTTGAATTAGCTCCACTTACTAATGTATTTCAGAAACACTAAAAACAAAGAATTACTTACGTAAGGTTGTATTCTAATAGATTTACGCCGAATATTTATTTTCAAAGCATAACCGGCATAAAGATTTGATGATTCATTTATTGCATCATGCATGATATGAATAAAAATACACATCTTTTTAAAAAAGTAGGGAGGAAATATACATACCAAGTTTTCTTGATTTATGGACTTTCTCTATCACTATTGTTACACAAATTGCACAGGCTAATAAACAAACACTTAGATTTTCACTTATTTCTCCATTCTGTTGATTAATGAGAGAATAAATCACTGTAAACTGTTTAGCTAAAAAAATACGTAGGACCGAATTTAACAACGTTGACATTGACAGTCAAACCAATCACTCTCTCTTGACGGGAGTGAATGAATGAATATGATAAAAAACAAAAATTGCCACAAAAATGGCCCCTCTTGACTTTGGCCCACCCTTGCACAGGGTCTATGAAATTTATGACTGAGGCTCCTTTGAGCACGGCAAAAAAGCCGACAAAATATGACTCGGCTCGCGGCAACGAATTTGCCTCGTGCCGCGGCGTGCCTCAGGTTGAGGCAGCGTCTCCACTTGCGCGGCCTCGGAGTGAGGCAGCCACTCGACCTGAGGCTGCCTCTAGTGGATACGCGGCTCAAACACGCATGCGTATCACATGGCCTTATTAATATAGTTGCAAGTTTGTTGCAAATACGAGCAAATAATGCATGGAATAGGTAGGTACAATAGGTATTATAAAAAACAGTTCTAATAGGAACAAAAAATCAACTTGATTATTGCGCTGGTATTCGATTATTTATTCAAATAATTAACGAAATGAAACACGACTTGCGTTCGAACGTACGATTTATTAGAAAAATATTTTTTTATATACGCCTACAAAAAACAAATAGCAATAACACAAATCGGCTAATGCTAAAAAAATACAGGCGTTATAAATAGCCCACGTCTATCTTTAAAACAATAAATTGAATCTCATCTCGGCGCAGGTCTACAACACGCTGCAGCATTTTCAGGGTCACATCTCTGGAGCCAGTAGGCTGCAAGCAGCCGGCGGAGTCGCACGATGTTTGCGCTATGACGACTCAGCGTCGAGTTGACGATACCGTTGAGCTTTTGCCACTGAAATCAGCATTAGTTAACAACAATTACAGGCAAGATGAGTCGTATTACCCGTCCCCGCCGCCGATTCACCACAATCCATCGAGTTCTAACCTGTATGACTACACGATGCTCTCAAAAAGGACACCGGCCTCGAAACGGTAAGTCTTTGTCTATTTGTTTACGTTGTTACAAACGATTGTGTAATAAAACTAAATGTTTAATATTTCAAATAAAATATTAATGCCGTGGATAATAACATATACTGAAAGTTTTTATTTACTTATTAATGGAAGATGTACAGTCAAATATTGTCAGTAATTTGGAGTTGAGCGGTGAATAACAGCAGTTCATGTATTATTTAGTAACTCGATGCATACATTCTATTAATTAACCGCTAATTAATAGATTTTATGAACTTGATAGGTATGTTTAAACTACTTAGATGTAAGCGTCTACCTTAAATAAGCTTTTATTTTTAATATAAACAGACTTAGTAAGAAGTTTTCATTTTCAAGAGCAAAACGTTTCTAATTTACGCTTGGAAACGCGGTTATTTTTAAATTTTCTATATGCTTAACTTTTTAATATCTGTTGACTAGAAGATGTTAACTTTACGTGCCTACAATTTATCATTATAAAATACCATTCTCACAGATTGCTATCATCCAATCGCAACACGCAGCCTGCGCCCACGCCGCTGGTGACACTATGCGGGGCTCCCCCACCGTCTCGGAAGCGCGAAGAGCTGGCCACTATGGCCAACCTCAGGAAGAAAGTGGCGCCGGGTTTGCTGCATCAATCTGACAGGTTAGTAATCCATATTTATTACAATAACAGAACAGCATTCGACCTAAGTAGATACATGTTGCTCTTAGACAGGCGTTTATCGACACAGGGTTCCACAGTCAACCTAAAAATTCGTGTTATATGAACTAATGTATAGAAGACTGTTTCTTCAGAAAGGGAAGCTTGTTCCAGTTTCAATACTTAAATTAGCCGTTCAAGTTTTACAGTAAGTATGAGTACTTAGTACTACTAAGTTAGCAGGTAACTTAACTTCGGGGATTTTGAAATACAGTAATAAGTACTTCGTGCTTGTACGTAAATACCTACCTAATTAAGGAAATCATTTTTGAAAAGGTAATATTACATTCAAATACCTAACCTAGACAAATAAACATAGTTACAAAATTACTTATTGTGATTCATAAAAATAAAATTCAATTTATGTAAAGAGACAAAACAACCGTGCGACAATCACGCGACGACGACGTGACCTTTCGTATCAAAGACGACAAAGGAGCAAAACAATCATAAAAACCAGGGCTTGGAACCGGTTTTAAAATAACGTTTAATATCGTTCCTAAAACCGATACTTTCATTGGTACTTGATAAACCGGTAAAATTGAAGAAAATTCCCTTCCATGCAGATTTGGGGTCTCCAGCCACTCCTCCCAATGTGCGGGTTAAAATCCACACCAACACGTTGGAGACAGTGGCTCGAATTAAAGAGACACATGCGGACCTGCCGTAGCCAGCGTCGAATTAAATGGTACATGGGGGAGTTTATGTACCGGCGCAATATTTTACGGCCTCTGCCTTCTGATGCCGCACGTTTCCGCCGATTGCCCCGGGATATACACCGTCTATATCCTGGTCGGGGGAGACGCGCCATCAGATTGGCAAACTGCCGGTGCCGCCGATGTAGGCTATAAACTAAACTCCCTCCCTACCAAATGTATCGGGCGGGACCCTATCCTCCCTAAATTGTGGAGTATTCCTACTGGGGAAACCACGTTAAAAAAAATACGCCGTGTACACTACCTCGGAGGTGGTGCGGAAATGTGTACATTTATGGTTAAGGAGGAAACAATTGCTCAGTCGGGTACAGTGACTCACCATCGGTTTGTAAAGAAGGAAAAAAGATATATTCATCTTTTTTGCACTTTTCGGAAGCTTTTTGCATGCGCACGCGCAAGTGCAAAAGAGACGAACGTATCTCTTTTCCTTCTTTACAAAACGATGGTGAGTCACTGTACCCGACTGAGCAACTGTTTCCTCCTTGACCATACTTAATCGAAACAACGAAAATCATCTTTATAATGACGTGAATTATGTACTAGGTTTAATTATGTTGTAACATTAATTTGCGGAAAACTGAAAGCTTGAATCGATATCGTTTTTTTTTGTTAGCCAATAAGATCCCATTGCTGGGCAAAGGCCGATTTATACCGTATTATGTCTTTTTCAATTGTTATTGGAAGGATGGGTCACACAACGATATGACCATCGAGAGCAGAGCGGGGCGAAGCTCGTTGGTCGTTGGTTGCAAATGCTGAGGGTCGTGAAGCTATATACGCAATTTGAACACGGTAGCTTCAACGGCGGCCGAGATCCTATCGCTATTGGCTGGTCATCATCAGACCCTCACCCAATGATGGGTGCAGTAAATGCTGAGGTACCTTAAGCTATATACGCAATATGAACAAGGTAGCTTCAACGGCGGCCGAGATCCTATCGCTATTGGCTGGTCATCATCAGACCCTCACCCAATGATGTGTGCAGTAAATGCTGAGGTACCTTAAGCTATATACGCAATTTGAACACGGTAGCTTCAACGGCGGCCGAGATCCTATCGCTATTGGGTGGTCATCATCAGACCCTCACCCAATGATGGGTGCAGGAAATGCTGAGGGACATGAAGCTACATACGCAATTTGAACACGGTAGCTTCAACGGCGGCCGAGATCCTATCGCTATTGGCTGGTCATCATTAGACCCTCACCCAATGATGGGTGCAGTAAATGCTGAGGTACCTTAAGCTATATACGCAATTTGAACACGGTAGCTTCAACGGCGGCCGAGATCCTATCGCTATTGGCTGGTCATCATCAGACCCTCACCCAATGATGGGTGCAGGAAATGCTGAGGGACATGAAGCTACATACGCAATTTGAACACGGTAGCTTCAACGGCGGCCGAGATCCTATCGCTATTGGCTGGTCATCATCAGACCCTCACCCAATAATGGGTGCAGTAAATGCTGAGGTACCTTAAGCTATATACGCAATTTGAACACGGTAGCTTCAACGGCGGCCGAGATCCTATCGCTATTGGCTGGTCATCATCAGACCCTCACCCAATGATGGGTGCAGGAAATGCTGAGGTACCTTAAGCTATATACGCAATTTGAACACGGTTGCTTCAATAACAGCTGAGATCCATCGTTGTCGACAGTTACTCCAGCGAGGAGTCATCACAGAGAAAGGCGTTCATATAGTTTTTTGTAGCCCTTGATATCCCCGATCGAATAACGTAAAAAAAGGAGACTATCATCGGAGGTCGATTTTTTGTCCATTTGTCAGTGTTATTCCCATACAATTTTGATCAAAAAAATTTTAAGTCTTTTTTTCATACTATTGCGTCCCGTTTGCTCCAGTCCAACCCACTGCCATTTCAGGTGACTATTAATATTAATATAAAAGCTAAAAGATGCCTTAACAAGATAGGAATCACTCACCTCAGTTGAGTACCTATTACTATGAACTCAATTAATTGGTCCCCACGCACGTCTTCACAACTTCGCAGTAAATTTATGTAAATTGTGCCCTTAAAGGCTGACTGCCGCTAGATGGCGCTTGCCATTCGCGTTGATTTTGGATTAAACCGGTTTATTTCGCTCCTTAGAACCGGAATTAGTGAAAACCCCTTTTTCTCCGATTTACCGGTTAAAGAACGGAAACCGTAACCTAAACCGCAATCATTTCGGTTTTGGGGTCAATGACCGAAACCGGTTTGGCAAATAAACCGGTTTCCGGGCCCTGAATTAAAAACCTTACAAAAAAAAACAAAATAATTCTTACAAACGCGTGTTCATTCAGCAGGTTTTTATTAAAAAGAAAATTGGATTCGCTTTTCAACGTTTTATTGTAGCAAAAAGATCGAATATGGATAGAAAATTCTGGAAAACTCGGAAAACTGTGCGGAAATGAACAAGTTCGTTCAGCTGGCGAGTAGTAGGAAGATTGATTAACAAATGATGACTTGTATTTCGTAGATTACTTTCGTCGGACCTCTTTCTTGCGTGACTTGTGCGATATCCCGCTTTAGAATAACCCAATGGCGTAGTAAAATCGAAATCTATTAGGGAATTCCAAAAATTGGTGTTTGTTGTTGGTTTAGTAGCGTGTTGATGGTAGTTTCCGGGTTTCGCGGCTGTAAGTAAGGTACGCTCAGCTATAGAAATTGGTATAACACCACATAACACTCAGTTAACCATTGAAGTTTTATGGTAGGTTATTATTCCTACTCTCTTGTCGGTATATACTGAAAATGTTTAAGTAACGCAAATCCCAATTTTAAATAATACAACCAAACATTAAAAATGAACGATTTATACACAGAAATTCAAACTCAAAATTTGTAAAAGCCCCTGTTAACGTAAGTAAGAGTAACTATTCGAAGTCAGCACCACTCATCCACATTAAACATATTCCATAGATGTTAATTATAGTTCTAATCTAAGTTAGATATTATGAAAAACTCCAACTACAAAGACTTCTAAATGGGAAAACATTTCGCTTAATTTCCGCAATGCAAATGAACCCAACCGCTGCAATTAACCTTTGCTAATGGCATGTCAGGGCGTGCTGGGGTTGGAGTAGTCCAACTATGTAAAGAAATGTATGTATAAGCCACGCCACAAGAGTTTACTTGAGACCTAACCGATATACGAGCTTATATCACCCACGTGCTAACATAACTCTTGTCTATGTCATACCGCAGGCGTGGCGGGGCGCGACTATGGAACAGTTTTAAACTAAAAATTTGCAATTTAAATGAGTAGTTAAATATATGAATGAATATAGTTGAGTTTAAAGTATTCATGCAATTTTCAGAGTAAGAATAATCTCATCAAGATATGAGGCTCCGATCTGGCTTGATTCTCATAACCGATGAGACGTAGAGTAGGCCTCGAAAATTCTTGAAAGGAACAACAACTTTCTGTTAACAAATCAAGAGATAATTACCACCACGCACCAAAGCCGCATCGCCCGCATACTTATACTCTTTATGATATTTTGCCACCCTTGCAAGGCCGTTTGATGTCTGAATTGACCGACATTGGCAACAGTTCAAGGATATTAGCTGGTTATTATTATGCTACATACTTAATATTCGACATTTATAGTAAAAGGGTTATGCTTTATGATATGCGATGTAGACAAGTTTGCTTTTTTTCTTTTTTGTAACTTTTTATACATAACGCCTTAAATTATATTATAGCAATTATCTCTCGACGCATTTTATTAAATCATCAGCAGGCGTTTTAGATTTGAAACTCGTCAATCACACACACGCGCGGTAGGCGTTAGCGCTAGTGCGTAAAAGGTCTAATTTGTAAAATCGGGCTCCATGATCGTAGTATTAAAAGCTCTCCCATTTTGTATAAAAACAAAGGATAATCCGATTACCTAATTAGTCTGCTGAGTGAGCTGCTAGTAACAATAGCGATTAAGCAAATCATAAACCAAATCATAAGTGTAAGTAATCTAAGCAAGCAGTGATGGAATAGGTGCGCACAGCACAACGCAAAGCTCAAACTGAGTTCAAGAGATAAACTAGGTAGTCCATAACTTAAGCCTGAATTAGTTCCACTATTATACAGGGTGTAACAGAAAGGGGGTATAAAGCCGAAACAGCGATAGTCCTCATGAAACTGAACAACTTTCCACAAGGAACATGGGTCGTAACTCGAAAAAAATTCTTGGATCGCCCATACTTACTCGATCAGCTGATCGGATATTTTGTATGGGGACGCAAATTTTTTTTTGAGTTACGGTTACGACCCAGTTCCTTGGAGAAAGTTGATTAGTTTCATGAGGACTATCGCTGTGTTTCGGCCTTATACCCCCAGTATATTGGCTGCTGAGTGAACTGCTAATAACAATGGCGACTAAGCAAATCATAAGTGTAACTGATCTAAGCAAGCAGTGATGGAATTGGTGCGGTCAACCCAAAGCTCAAACTGCGTTCAAGAGATAAACTAGTCCATGACTTAAACCTGAATTAGTTCCAGAATTATATTTAAATGTCGTTTTGGAATAACGCTGTAAGTTTATAGAAGATAACTAGAGGCTGCTCGCGACTTCGTACGCATTTACCGACTTATGTGTTATTCTGATGTCCAAGCTAAGTTATTGCAATTGTAAAATGTCATAAATACCTATCTGTTCAGTAGTTTTTGCTTGATGAAGTAACAAACGTCCATCCATTCTCACTATCGGCACAAACATTGACAATTATAATATTATTAGGATGCCTTCTTATTTTATTTACAGCTACGAACACAAATAAAACAAATAAGTTATAAGGTTTCATTACATTGTTGACAGGAACACAAACAAGAATAACAATGGGAACGAGACGAACGACAAGCAACTCGACAACAGACCCAAACTCCTACAAAAGGTAAACGAGAATATTTACTATATTCAGGAAGTATTATTTTAGGGACAGGGTCTTTGGACAAAGATAAAAAAAAGAAAAACAAAAGAACAGGATTTCGATATATGAAAGTTTCATTCGGAATTTGAAACTGTCTTTCTATTCGCTCGAAAAAAATTAATCAAATAAATCTCTAGTCTTTTTTTAACTAAAACTTAAACATTGATGATGTTGTTGTTGTTGTGAGTTTTGGTTAAAAAAAAAACCTACCTACTTAAGTAATTAGATATCTAACTACGACTACAGGTACGAGTACATACATACCTACCTATCTATCTAGGTACGTACCTATAGGTATCAATTAAATCTCCCTACCCAATTCTCTTCCTTTCGCGAAAGATTGATTATGAAAGAGTTACCTTTTGAAAACAAAGCGCTTTGTCATTCCCGACCCACATCTCCCTAACAACCTCAAATATGTAATATCTGAAGGACAAGGATCACATAAGCTCAGTCCGGGTGCATATTCAAGGGCGGTAGGAGCGCCCTTGACCCGCGCCCTACTTGCGAATACTTATATGGCATAGGATGGTATTTATTAGGGACTTTCTCTTAGTATTTGTTTAGGCCGTTCTTGGTTTATAATCCTTCATTGTTCTTTAATTTATCATGGCCTCTCTAAATAAGTTTGAACGATGTTATTAATCGTGGACGTTAGATGACATTATGGTGCTAACACATTGCATTGTATAACTTTTTATAAGGGGGGTCGCTAAAATAAGCCAGGATCCTTCGATTAACTTCTAGTATTAATTTCCAATACATTATGTGTCATTTAATAACACCAAAACATAGTTTTACATGTTCCAATACTGGCACCACTAGTCTATCTTTGACAGACTATATCTCGGAAATGTGACGCTTTATAATTTTTTTTTCATCTATACTTTCGATTTGTATTGACCTGAACTATCGATTAATGAAGGTTTCATCTAACTGTACTTAAGTTAGTAAGTACCTATCTAAGTAACTCTATAGACCAAAACCCGGGACGTGTCTGACCTAACTTACATTTAAATGGATAAAACCTTAGGTTCTTTATAGATTCATATGTGCCTTGAACACTTGTAACTAGGGACGTTTGGCAGGTATCGGATGAAGGTTACCAAAAACTAGAGTAACTGGTTTCTACCTATATGTCTTAGAGAATACTATGTTAAGGTCGTATCATAAGTATCAGACACTTTCTTTGGGCCCAAGCCCAAGTACTACGTATACTAAGTATACTAAGTAGGGTGACTTTAAATTAGTGAACAAAAGCAAAGGATACCTATGCATGTACTCGTGATTACAAACAACTTTTACTATGGGGTCAAGTTCAAAATCATCAGAAAAAATTGTATCCCCATACTATCAGCTGATGCAATTTGTATGGGGAGTTCAAAATGTATTGAATGATTTCGACCGTGGCCCCATAGTAAAAGTTGTTTGTTATCACGAGTACATGCGTATCCTTTTCTATCGTTCACTAATTTAAAGTCACTCTGTAGATAGATAAAAGGAGTCTGAGACAGAAAACTTGTTATTCAGTCCATCCACTGTGATTTGCATAGTACCTACTTACCTAACTTATCTACACTCAACACTCCCCTATTCTTTACGTTAACCACCCTCGATCGGCTCAAGATTGATTCAGCCCTGAATGCCAATGCCTACCTTTAACCGATGTCACGACTTATGCCGTGCCATTTCGGGAATGCCACGACGACGCCAGGGACGAACTTTAGAATATCAATTGGAATATGGAATAATTTTGTTTAGTTTTCATTATTTGTTCTCATATTTTTCACGCATAATGACGCACCTGAAACGAAACGTTTCAAACTAGTTGCGTCGTGTGTGGTTTTCTAAAGAAGTCTGTAAGTAGCAGAAACTTCGATGCAACTCAAAAGTAACTAGCAGTTTCAGACTTTCAGTTGCGTTGTAGTTGCGTTTCACCATGTGTTCTGGGTCTAAAATTGGATATTCTAACTCTTTATTACACTGACAAAAAATATAATTATACTTATACATAGGTACTTAGACAAAAAATACAATTATATATTACATAGGTACTTATAATGCCTACTTATAAGTACTTTTAGCATAAACTAAGCATTAATACAAGTAGGTATCTACAAAACAAAGATTACTTAATCTACGAGTACCTACCTAACGTAAGTAATTTGTCCTTTCTTTCTTTTCTAAAATTTTTACTTAAGTACATACATATTTTATTTGAAGCTCATTACGAAAAAGCCTAAAAAACAAGGTCAGGTAGCAATCATCCAAATTAATTGTCCTGTCACCTCATTTTATCTGCCTTTCCATTTATTTTTTCAATCTAATTTACCTACTGTCGAGTCCTTCGTCGATCTATCATCCATCAGAAACAGGGTCTGCCGTAATGGAAACCATCCATCAAATAATGTAAATACATATAGAATAATGTAGATAGGTCGAAAATTTACCCTTCAGTCATTTATCAACCAGTTTTTCTTTTGACAGTAACTGTTTGTTTAAATATTTATTTAGATTGACGAGGCTGAATAATCGCGATTGCTTTTGCAAGAATCTTTTTTGTTTATGTTAAAAAAAAGGTTGAGAAAATACTTCTAATTATACTTCTAATAAGACTAGGCTGTATGGTCTGTGATCCTTGCCTGTTCCGAATAGACGAATAACAAAAAAAAAGAATTTAGAAACAAAAGAAGAACTTGTCTTTGAAACCTAGAACAAAACAAAGACTAGCAACCCAGACTGCCTCAGACTATTCAAGACCATTAGGCAGGGTTTGTTTCAGGCGATCTAAAAATAGAACTCCCTATTTACCGAGCTTAGTCTGAGATAAATTGGTTTAGGTAGACAGAGCGGCTTCACGTGAAACAAAAGAAGGGGATGTAGGGGGCGGTTCGTTGAATTTGAAATTTAGAATTTTAATATGTTTTTTGGCTTAGAGGAAAAGTATTTTGAGCAAGACGAAATGAGGATACGAGAATAGGACGTAAGGACGTGTAGTATTGTTGCAAGTTACCTACATCACGTCAGCCAGTTGCAAAGGTTAATTAAGCTAATACTCCATTAAACTAACGAAATGTAATTTTTGACATTTCGGCTGTTGTGGAAAAACTCATTGTCAAAACTCGTTTTGTATTAACGAGGAATAGTGTCATGATCATGAATTCATGATACTCATGATGGATCTTTGCTTATTGGAATATAATAAATAATTGGAATATTAAGTAGATAAACAAGTAGAAAGTAGGTAGCATATATACCTAAGAGTGCGTTCTCGTTCTCTCGATCAATCTTGATGTCGAGTAAAGAAGGGTTTCATTAAGACTCCTTTAAAGTAGATTGGCTTCTTCTCGCTTCTCGTATTTAATGGTTGTGGTTTTACACTTGTTTTTTAATGTACCTTATAAGTAGTACACAAAGAAACTTAGCACCTCTATTTCCTCCCTCAAGGCTCTATTATCCAAGTGCCTGTAAATCTTCAACAAAACAGCTAAATAATGGTTCCAAGGAACATCTGTTTCAGGCTCATGTTTTATTCAAACTATGCCGTGAATGTACCCTTTCATTTCGGTGGACAGAAGAATTGTTTACGTAAATAAATATAGAGGTAGCTTTTCTTTTTTTCGAGTGGTCTGAGAATCACTAATAATATAAATGTCAATGTTTGTGCCGATGTGTGGGCATATAATATAAATGAATGTTTGTAACTCTTCCTCTAAACAGATTTTAATAAAAATGTACTTTCGAGTAATACCTACCAATTAAAAATGTCAATGTTGCCGATGGATGTGAGGATATTTGTTACTCTTTCAAGCACAGACTTCTAAACAGACATTGATAAAACTTAACAATATTATATCTTCCAAACTACTAAACAGATATTGATAAAACTTAACAATATTGTATCTTCCATATCAGAATAACATATAGGTACTACATTATTTTAAAATATTGCGTAGTAGTTTTGAAATATGACTATAGATAGGTACAGGAATTAGTTTTTTTCGAGTTACGACCCATGTTCCTTGGGGAAAGTTGCTCAGTGTCATGAGGACTATTGCTGTGTTTCGGCATTATACCTCCTTTCAGTTACACACTGTAGATGCGTACGAAGTCGCGGGCAGCCTTTATTCTTTATCCCTAAATGTACATAGGTACCTACTTACCGTTTGAAGTCGTAATATCAAAGTTTACCTCAAGTATCGACTTTTCTATTAAAAGTTTACTTTATGTAGGTACTTGATGCTTAACGAGTTACATCATCTCGTAAATATCGGGTTTATGGGTGGAACGTGGTTATCGGGGAACATTGAAGTTTAGTACGTTAAAGTTGTTTTACTTGTGAATATACCTACTTAGTTACTTTGATGTGATGCTTATACCTGCGAGCGTGTAAGAATGTAGATCATAGTAAGAAAAAATATGTTTTTTATAATAATGGAAAATGGTGAAAGAGATAGGAATGTTTCGATTTTGGATCGTAGAAAGTTGATGGAAGTGGACTCTCTGTCTACTCAGTTGGGAAATTGGGAAAGAGGCGTAAGGCGTGACGAACAATAATTATTATTTTTGTACCAACCTAAGTTTTTATAAAAACAAAAGTTTCGACATTCCAAGTCCATGTAAACAAAGGAATTTATGTATTATCTAGCGAAAAACCCTAAAATAGCCGGCCCTTAAGAACTTAAGGGTGCCTTTCTCTAATGAGGACTACACTCTTGCCAACTCATCTTCGCTACAAGCAGTTTATATTTAGACACGCGTTAGGTAGTTGCAAGAAAGGTCAATTAAACTAATGCTCCATTACACCTATAGCCATCACTGTCATTGTCAAAAATCAGAATAAGAGGGCACGATGTTTAATGGATTTATAAACTATAAATTTTATTTAACAAAACTTACATTATATATTGTAACTAGAGAAAAAATACAAAATCAGGCCACATAATCGTAAAAAATATCCCCATCTCGAGTCAAATTTGGTGGAAAAGTGCCGAGAATGCTAGCAGCATTGCCACGCTGGATGGCCAGTGAAATACATTGCACCAAAAATGACTCGACACGGGGATTTATTAACTTAATGAGGTTTTCTTGTAACTAGAGGCAAGTCCATTTAAGTAGATAGGTCCTTAAGGTAGGTACCTACGTAACCCCTAATTTCGAAGTTTCAGATGACAAATTGTACATAGCATAGTATTTATTCAATAAAATATAGGTAGGTGCAGGTTGGTAATTCTGTATGTCGGGAAATTCTGATAATTACTGATATCTTCCAAACACGGCTTTGTTTTTTGCTTTGGCATCACTCATCAAACTCACATGAAACTTTGATGAGTGATGCTGAGTGATGAATAGAGCCGCGTTTGAAAGATATGAGTGATTATCAGAATTACCTGACATACAGAATTACCAACCTGCACCTATATGATATTTCTGCGAAGAAAACACAGCATAGACTTAACTGCTAATTAAACATGTTGCCGAAACAAGGATTAAGTTCTAATTGTTACAAACACAAACCAAGATCCAAACTAATCTTGTAATGACGTGTTAATTTCCGTTGCGAACTCATTTTCCTTATCTCCGTGGAAAGAACTTACTTGGATGAAACGGGGAATCGATTTTCTCGCTAATCTGACCATCTGTCTTTTGAACTTTCCTTCTGGGAGGACATGTAGGTTTTTTGGTTGTTAGATATGAAGCTACGGCCAGCGTGGTGGATGACGGCCTAATCACTCTCTGTATGAGAGTAGGCTCGTGCCCCTCGGTGGGGACATATACGGGCTAATAACAACAACAATAACATTATAAGTAAGTAGGTAGGTACTAGAGGCTGCCCGCGACTTCGTACGCATTAATCGTCATATCTTGGAAAAAAGTCATGATATCTCAAAATAATATTGCCTATGTGTTATTCTGATGTATAAGCTACAATGTTGCCAAGTTTCATCAAAATCTGTTTAGTAGTTTCTGGTCGGTAACGGTCGAGTGTTTTTCTATACATTTGCCAGTTCTGGCGTTACGCGACCGACGATAGGCGACGGATCGTCCTCTATTAGATGTGAACCGACCCTTAAGCGCTGGCTACACGAGCGAGAGAATCGCGGCGATATTATCGTCGTGCCACGTATTTCTATACACTCTCTATGGAGCCGTCTCCACACGGCGATATTATCGCCACGATTCGACGTATGGCAACGAGCGTGCGAAACGTCATAAGTCATACATAACATCGTCGCGAGCCCGTATTGCGTAATTTCGAGGATATAAAATTGTAATAGCGATGAGTAGGTACCTACATATTCACGATTTGGTGTAACATTACTACAATAAGAAATAAACAAAGAGAACACTTGTGTTACTTTAAAATAGATCCATAACTTAAATACCAACTTACCACAACTGTTCTAAAGTAAGCAACAAAGTTTGATTTAATTTAAAAGTTTCGCGTGACTTGCAACCTAGTTTAAGTTTATGTAAAATGTCGCCGGAAGCTTTAACTTCCATGACTGAGCTGTACAATTAAGTACTTCCAGCGCCAAAACACACGGTGAAACGCAACTGCAACGCAACTGAAACTGCTAGTTACTTTTGAGTTGCATCGCAGTTTCTGCTATAGACTTCCTTAGAAAACCACACACGACGCAACTGAAACGAAACGTTTCAAACTGGTTGCGTAACTAGCAGTTTTAGTTGCGTTTCACCGTGTGTTCTGGCTCTAAGGCTTCTCGCACAAGTCTGATAATTTATTAAGAATTTTGTAGAATAATGGAAAACGAATTGCTCTTGTCCAGTCTATTAAATCGATCGAAATCTTGGAGCTTGCTCAAAGTACTTACCTAAGACCAAATATTATCTTATTCCAACAAAAATCAGAGTTGTCTGAATAAGTATCTACCTAGTTATTGTCCTATCTTACTTCCCACTTATACCTAGGTATTGTAAAATGTCAATGTTTGTGCAATGGGTGGAAGTTTGTTACTCTTTCATGCAAAAACCACTGGACAGATTTTGATGAAACTTGGCAATATTGTTGCTTATACTTCAAAATAGCACATAAGTATCTAAGTATTATTTTTAAGATATTTTTTTCCAAGATAAACGATAAATGCGCACAAAATCGCGGGTATCCTCTAGTTAGCTATAAAGTTCCTAAAATTGTCTAAAGGGAGAGAGAGTAAGAACATGAAGGGGGAAGTGGGGGGAGCGGCACAAACTTAGCCAATTCCGAGAGCGGGAACTTCCTCGATGTTAAATTACTCAGCTCCTACTTTCGTATTCTCTTTGCATGGTTTAATACAATTTAGGTGTTTTATTGCTAGGTTCTACCTCGAGCTAGATAGTATAAGTTCTATCTAGATAAGTAGGTATTATATTAAGTACTAGAGGCTGCCCGCGACTTCGTACGAATTTATCTAGGAAAATTTACGAAATATCTCAAAATAATATAGCCTTTGCCTTATCCTGATGTGTAAGCTACAATACTGCCAAGTTTCATCAAAATCTGTTCACTAGTTTTTGCGTGAAAGAGTAGATAACTAACATCCATCGATCGGCACAAACAATTGTCATTCCTAATTTTAAAAAACATTACTCTTCCTTTTGTTTTCGCCATAGTCGGGTAAAAAGACTCGTTATTTACCTAGGTAGGTACCTACTTATTTAAAATGTACCTAAACCTGTGATCTAAAACATCATCCCGTCTTAATTCATATATTTATTTGACAACAGTGTCAGCAAGGTTAGTTTTATTTTTAATTAAGCATTAAATAAGAAATTTACTTTTCTGCAACAAGGAGACGTTTTTACATTATTGTACCTACCTACTCGTAAATAGATTAACACAGCTGTCCCAATATCCATTTTAAGTAATACAAAACAAAGACAGAATAATAAAATATTTCTCCTAAAAAGTACAAAACGGAATTTTTCAATATTGCGCACTCTTGTGAATTGCAATGTTGCATCGGACATCGAAACCGACGCGCTTCGGAATGATGAGGAATGAATTACTCGTCGCTCGTGGGAGGATGGGATGACGTCACGGGGGAAAAGTCTATTTATATCTATCTATAAGTAGGTACACTCATAGGAAATGTTGTATTATTGGATGTTTGTTACAATAAACACAAAAAGTACTGCATACTTGCGATAAAATGCTTTCATCACTAGAACGATGCAATTATTCTTATAATTTTCATATCTCCTGCTTGTCAAAATGTTTAAAAAAATGTGCTTCTGTGCGAAGGGTAGGTAGGTACATAATGTTATAAAATCTCAAAGTTTGTGTTGATGAATGGATGTGAAGATGATTGTTATTCTTTTACGTAAAAACCACTGAACAGATTTGAATGAAACTTTACAATATTGTAGCACATCGGAATTACACATGGGCGGGCTGTAATATTATTTTACGATACACAATGATTTTAATGCCATGCTAAGTGGTATTTACCTGTACTTTCGCTCACTTTTGCTATACTCCATTTATAGCTAGAAGGTAGTGGTTTTTAAGTGAAGGCAGAAGGTCGGCGATGTTTATGCAAATGCTTTCATCATTAGAATTGATGCATTATCTTTTATACTTACCTGCTTAAATTTTATATTTAACTTATCATAAGTTTGCTTCGTATTAGTGCTATAAATGTCAGTTTGTGCTTATGGACGGATATGACGATGTTTGCTACTCAGACTTTGATAGTAACAGCTACAATAGCTTAAGTAAGTAGAACACATGCGCTTTAACACGCTTCCGCTGATATAAAGATTATACGTTTTTTTGACCATCATTGGCCGCTGATCACTTTCATGACGTCATCATTGCATAGAAAACAAAAATCCATACGATACATAGTGATTTTAATGCCATGCTAAGTGGTATTTACCTATACTTTCGCTCACTTTCGCTATACTCCATTTATAGCTAGAAGTTAGTGGTTTGTAAAGTGAAGTCAGAAGGTCGGCGATGTTTATGCAAATGTTACCTTTGTTGTTTACGAAAATTTATAGAGAAGGCGGTGCTCAAACTGGGATGGACTTCAAAATTATATTACAGAACAGCAGTACTAGGTACCTATGTAGTGTAGAACGATGTTTTTAAACGTCTGTGGTGTAGAACATATACTTGATAAGACAATTCATCGTGTTGAGTTAAAAAAACACATAAATTACCATGTGTTTATTGACGTATTTTTAAATAAAATGGATGGTTATAAATGAATGAACTTAAAACTATTTACAATTCTTATAAACTAAATAAAATTATTTACGAACTTAAACCTACTTATTTACATTAATCCCTCGATGTCCCATCGGGCGCAAAGGTGCCCATGACGCTCGTCGCGTTGCCGCTTTGGACGGCCAAAGAGATTCTTTGCACCAGAAAAGACATCGAGCTAGGTTCTGCGTTGCTCTGATAAAGCCTCAGTCTGAGTTCTTTTGTAAAAAACTACGGCATCTGCTCCTAAAAGCTTAAACTACCTTCCTACCAAATTAAGGATCGGTTAATACTACTTAGTAGATAAAAACATACATACACACGTGATTTACATGAGTTTCAAAGAGCATCGTGACTATTCGTGACATCCACAAATTAACCACTCATGCTACATCCCTAATAAAGCTTAGTTTGAAAAAGGTTGGGCACCCCTGCAGTAGGGGTAGTCCTCGGCACGCAATGTTGAACTCCCCTGTTTGCTATTTTACGTAGATAAGCATTGTTGCATTTCATAACATTTTAGTATCGAAGCAGTTACTCATTCATCATCCTGGGACGTATGACATAAATCTAGAAACAGACTGATACCGTCCCACGTGCGAGACGTTTATAATGCATTAAGAAATCTACATACATACATACATATCCGTCACGCCTCTCTCCCATTGGGGTAGGCAGAGACCACTATTAAGAAATCTGCTCCATATAAATACCTTCTACGATTAAAAACACACTTGTCAAATGCAACGTGGAATAGCGTCGCATGACAATCTTATCATTATTTCTATGGAGCAGTATGTCATACTTACGTAATGCATTACATACGTCGTCATCGCGTACTTGGGACCACCCTGTTTCTATCTTTATTTTATTCGTTTATTTTCAATATAAAGCTTGCGGAAACGGCCTAGCTGCTATGTAGGCACAGATTATTAAGTAAATAGTTAGATACTACTTTAGTTATAGAGTAACAATCTTATAAAATAAATAATACAAACAAAGAATTAAATATTTACAGGAAAATAATCTTCCATCGCGTCCCCATGAGGTAAAGTAGGTACCCAACAAGCTGGCAGCATACCTCTTTGGATTGCAAATATTGCAATGCTTATCTTTTGGCCAAGGAAGCTGCCAGCTCTCGGATCACCCGAAGCCTCGCGTAGACGTGTTGAAAGTTCCGATATAAAAATATAAACCCATACTCGAATCTGTCACAGAAATATGAGTTACATATTACGGACAAAATCTAGACCAGAAATTCAAAGCTATTGAATAGAATCAAGTTCTGAATCGTGCCAAATAAGTTGGCACGAGTTGGCTGGGACCCAACCGAGGCCGCAGGATTGGCACGGAGCTGGCATACTTGCCAGATTTTAATACCCTTTCAATATTCTATAATGGCTCTTCAATTCGTACCAGAGCCAGTACCAGAGCGAGCGGTAGCCTGGTTGGTAGAACGCCCGCCTCCCATCTCCTGTACCTCTGAGATTTATTTTTTATATAAGGATTGAATATTCGATTACAACTTGCTAACGGTGAAGGAAAACATCGTGAGGACACCTACCTGAAATCTGCCAACACACATTTGGTCGTCAGGGTGGTGGATACCGCCTAATTTCACTCTCTTATGAGAGTAGGCTCGTGCCCCTGTCCTCCATCAGTCGTATTTCTCATGTCTGAGAGTCGTGACCTCCACCATCCATTATTCTAGATCTGACTATGTTACCCTGTAGTGGGGACGTAAAAAAGAGATTACTAAAGGCCAAAACACACCGGATGCGTATGCGTACCTCTGAGTTGTAAAGTATGGAACTGTCACCGCTTGCGTCTACGTCTACGTAACGCATACGTCTATGCATACGCAACGCATACGCATCCGGTGTGTTTGGCCATTAGGTACCTACCGGTACATACCTACATCCGGTTATTTAAAGTACGAAAGTATTTATTATGGCTCTACTCTACTTCTACATTGATAGGTAGTCAGATAAATGTTCCCGTTTTATTTCCTCTTAGGTATCAGCTATACGTAATACAAGTAAGTATAATTCCAAGGTATAATTGGCCCAGTCCTTCCTTCCTCGTCCCTCATCCGGAACCCAATTATGGGGTCGGTACCGGGTCGTCTGACGACACGAATATTAATGGACGCAGTCTCTTGGGGCACTGGTTACTAGGTACAGTTAACAAAAGAAATAAGTATCTAGTGTGCATCTTTTAACCTAGATATCTACCTATTTACGTCAAACCGTGCTAAACGAATTTTCTTTTTATAAGTACATTTTTCAAAACGGCTTAATAGTAGAAGAAATCATAGGATTTCTTTGAAAATGTACTACTTGTATTGTGTCGACAGTTCGCTAAACTCATTTTTTGGTGAAATGATTTTTGAATTGAAAAGTGAAAACTTTAAATACTTATACATACCTATCGTGGTAGCCAAAGACCTCTTTCCTCCTCTTGCTACGATCTAAATAGGTACTTCCTTTTGTTCATGCATGCCGTCGGTTTAGGGTAGGTACTCCTGATCTCCTGACTAGGACCTTTCCTACATTGATAAAAAAAGTTTTATTTTATTAATTTGTTTTCTTTAACCGCATTTCTTCTGTAAACTGTACTACAGCCGAGTCCCTCAGGGCGGTCCTTGGCCTCTTATACACTGGAGACTGTAGAATTGTATAAAGGGAATCTATTGCCTTTTGTCTAGCTCTAACTGCAGATAGGTACCTACAATACATCTTGCTAGTTAAACTTGTAGCCAACGTACATAGTAAAGGAATTTCGTATGCTGAACGTTGAAGTTGCTACGACGCTCGTAGTAGTTCGGCTACGAGATGGCTACGTGCTACGGCGTAGACCTCATGTTCATTTGTAAACGTATCTACATGTAAATAATTGTAAACCTTATTTTTTCCTTTTTATCATTTCTACAGTCGTAGTCTACAGTCGTCAGTGATACAGTCGTGCTGCTTCAAAGCCGTTTCCTTGTGCAACCCCGTAGAAATTACCTATGCATATCTGCATAATTTTCTCAAGTTGTAACTCATCTCTTAGAGGTCCTCCAAAACCCCCAAATGTGTCAATCTTGGCCCCTTTTTTGTACTTTTCGGTAAGATAACGCTATCTTTAAACCTACTGAGGTTTAGGTGATCATAAAATATGAAAGAAAAAAAAAATACTCAAACGTCCAATTCTGAAATTTTTCCACCTTGCTCTCTTTAAAGGCTGATTATAGCAAATGTACTTCATTAAGTACCAATTTTTTTCTATGATTATGAGAGCTGAGAAGTTGGCGCATTTTTTAAGCTAGCTTAAAATCCATGAAGTCGTCATTTTAACCTCTTAATTTAAGTAAATAAATTCCGAAAAACTTAGGTAACCCTCATTCTGGCGCAGTCGCCTAGATACAAAATAAATAAAAATCCGCACTGCATGTGTTAATGTTCAAATATGACGAGAACAGAGACAACTCTACATGCATGTCCTGATACTCGTCTGAGTATGACGATACTTGGGACAATCATGGTTTTGACGGCACCAGTACCTGTCAGCCGTTAAAATAAATAGAAAAATAATAATTAGAGTCTATTTTACATGTTATACCGTTAAAATTATATATAAACTATATTGCAACACAATCGCTTACATCAAATACCTGACACAGTTCGCGAAACTTAAGATCGAAAGTAGAACGGGAACTGTTACTTTTGGTGGCTAAAAATCGGAAAAATAACACTTTTTCGGAACACTCAACTTTAGACGCTTATTATTGCGATGCTATTACACTTGTAACTGTGTGTTGCCATTTGAAATGTGCGGAATACTTCCAAAAATAATTGCCAATTCAAATCTTTTTGGTATATGTAGTATTTATTAAGTTATTGTCAGTTTTTTGGAACCTGACGAGTTCTCGGACAATGACGAGATTACGTGCATTTACCTTACTCTACACACCAAAGCCGCCGAACCGGCTGCCTTATTATCAAACAACTAAGGCCGCCCCGCCAGCCTTATATATTTTATACTCAAAGTATATATAAGTACCTACCTACGTTTTTATTTTAGTGAAAACCGCGGGGTCTCGTTGGATCCTGGTGGCATTGAACTGGTTGCGTCGGAGAATCATTGGAGAGGCCTTTGCTCACCAGTGGGCATCTTAAGGCTGAAATAATGATGATGACATTTCTATTCATTCACCTTTTTCCCGCATTCAGTAATCTAATCTTTTAAATGACAGGTGCTATTAACAAAACCAGTAAGCATGGTGGTGCAGTGGAGCGAGGTCCGTACAGCATGGCAGGACAGCGACTTCATCACAGAGTGTCTCTGCTGGCACAACGTGTACCGCCAGCGACATGGAGCCCCGCAGCTGTATATGGCGCCAGAGGTAGGGGGGTCTTTATATGTTGGCTGCTTGGTACAATTAATAGAAGAATAAGATTACCATAGAAACTAAAGTTTATCTAGGTATATTAGGAATTCCTATATGACTGAATATCTATTGGACCAAATACAGGATGTTAGAAAAAGTATCAATTTCCTTTTAAACAGGTATAGTGTTAGTGATGTAGAAAAAATTCCACGAAAAAAAAAATTAACTCATTTTTAATCAAGAATTTCATTACTTATTAATTAAAAATAAATAATTACCTAAATTAATTAAAAAATATATATTTTTTTTGCACTCATTTTTAATCAAGAATTTGAATTTGAATTAAAAAAGTGAAAGAATAGGGATGATGACTACATTAAAAAATTCAAAAAATAATTAGTCCGTCTTTTAGGCTATTAAAAAATATTTAAAACACATTTTTTACCTGATCAAATACCTACATAAATAAATACAAAGATACAGAACATCAAAGTTACGGAGTAGGGGGTTTTTACGTCACGTTTGAGTAAAAATCGTACTCAAACGTGACGTCACGAGGAACTTTAACCCAGTGTATCTTTGTCATTTTTAGTTTAAGAGAAAAAAGAAAAAATATGTGTCGAATATTTTAAAATAATCTATATGATGGACTAAAAACATTTTTTTAGTCATCATGCCTATTGTCTTTGGATCGTAGTAAGTGGAGGAAAGTGGTCTCTGCCTACCCCGATAGAAAAAAGGCGCGGGACAGGTATGTAAGTCGCAGACAGGCGCAGACAGGTATGTAAGTCGCGGGAAGCATCTATTTACAATAAAATCATCTATTCCTCAGTTATGCGACTACGCCCAGGCGTGGGCAAACCATCTAGCCCACACTAATAAGTTCCACTACCGCAACGACCGAGACGTCGGCCAGAACCTGTACCAGCGACCTGTGAGCAACCTACAGCCTGATATCACAGGTAAATTATAGGAGTTTAGTCAAGCTAGGGTTTTTTTGGAAAACTGACCTTTTTTGGTAACTAGATAAAGATAGAAACGAGGTGTGGAGTGGATGACTTTTTTTTTCCATGATCTCACTGCTTACAAAATATTTTGTACTAGATGTCCCGGCGAACTTTGTCCCGCCTCAGAATGAACTTTATTGTGTAGGAATAAAGTTCAAATTGACTCTACATTTTAGTAAGAAAACATTTGTATGGGAAAAAGAAAAGGTCTGTTTTAGGGCTTTCCCGGCAATTATTCGAATTTTTCTCACCGTAAGAACCATCCTTGGACTTTAATGAACATTTAAAAAAAAGAATTAGCGAAATCGGTCCAGCCGTTCAGGCGTGATGCCGTGACAACGGAAAACGGGTTTCATTTTTATATATATAGAAGATAGATAAGGAGATACTTTTGTTAAGTGCTGTGCATAACCTCATATAAATAGATCCAATAAGTAGGACGCAGGTGGTCGCGCTGGAAAATCAAGAGAGATCTATGCTCAGCAGTCAGTGGGCACTTGGGCAGCTAGAAATGGTGATGAATAATGCCACTGTCTTAAGTATAAGTACTTTTTAAAATTAAGTAGATATCATTGTTAAAGCTAAGGCTGGCTTCACATTAGGTCGGAATCCGTGCGACTGCCGCGCCACTGTCAGAGTTTAGTATGGAAATTAACAGCTGACAGAGGCGCGCTACTTTCGCTGCTGTCAATTTCCATGCTAAACTGTGATATTCGCACGGACTGCGATATCAGATATAAATGTGAAGCCATAGCCTAATTGTATTCATATCATTGTTACATTATGATACCCGCATATGATTTCAGGACAAGAAGTGTCTTCCTACTGGTACGCTGCCGTAAAGCAATACAACTTCTTTAAGGAACCGGATGTTCTTCACGCTAACGTTAATGCAGGTAAATTACGCGCTGTTTTACACTTTGCTTAGGTATAGATACTAAATTAAAAAAAAAACCTAAGTCAAATCCTCCAAATCAATTGTATTTTATGAATTTTGTATACCGGGGCCAGGGGCGATAAAATTACTAGATAGGTATGGTTTGACGATAATGTTTTGATGATAAGCCGGGCTGCAATATACTACGTTTACTATGGTTCAACCTAAGGGTTTAACGTACCGACGTCATCCATACTAGTAATATTATAAATGCGAAAGTAACTCTGTCTGTCTGTCTCGCTTTCACGCTAAAACGGCTGAACAGATTAAAACGAAATTTGGCACACAGATAGGCTATAGCCTGAGAAAGGACATAGGCTACTTTTGATTTCAATAGCGCAGGTTAAGCAAACGCGACGCGAGCGCCGCCAAACTCAGTATTCCACGCGGACGAAGTCGCGGGTACAGCTAGTTAAAATATAAGCCGGGCTACAATATACTACTTACGTCTAACAAGCCGGGCTGCAATAAACTACGTCTAACCAACTTTACATTTGTTTACTGTTTTCTTCCCCCAGGCTACTTCACTCAAATGGTATGGGTAGCGACTCGCTTCTTCGGCGTTGGCAAAGCACGCTCCAGGGCTGGCAAAGTGATCATAGTGGCTAACTACTCGCCGCCAGGGAACCACTCCGGGCATTTCGACGCGAATGTTTTGCCACCCCTGCCGGAGAACTTCCCCGATTTGCCACCGTTGCCGGAGCACTGACGACGGTTTTCTTTTCGTGGCAGGAGGGTTCAGATTCAAGGGACGATGTAGGTTTATGGGTGAAAGTTGGGTTATATTCGGGGTAATTTTTTGAGATTTTTATCGAAATTCTATTGACCGCAGTATTAAAAATTTAAACTTTTTTCTCGAGAAACACGGAAAAGATTTAAATAGTTCTTATTTATTTATTCAAAATGCCAGTAGGTGGGTAGGTATGTCCCCTAAGGTCCTTAAAGACGAGATAGATTCAGTCGAATAGAGAACCAAAATGTAAACAAGACTTTAAGGAAAAAGGTACAATGAAAGCTTTTTGTTATATTTCCAATGGGAAAAAGTTGTTATTTTTAGATTTTACATTTAAATTTCGATAAAAGATTAAAAATTACCCTCTACATAATCCTAATCCTAAATAAGGTAAAATTTAGATTGAAAATTGATCGAAAGAAAGATATTTATGTCGCTTGCTAATAGAATATGATATATCGATGTGTGATCAGTTTGAACGAATAGTATACGTACGGAAGACTCGAAATATTAAGTTGGATATTGAGATGCCACGAAAATTGACAAACGAATTCATTTTTTATTAAAAATATGATCAGAAATACACGGAACCATATTTAATTGGAAGTTTTACAAATATAAAAGCTAGTCAAATCATAAAAACATTGAAATTTGAAACCCCAATTTAGTCAAAAATTAAATTCAAAAGAAACGAAAATTCATAAATAATATCTAGTCAATCATTACCTATAGAGACTGATCAAAAGATGATTAAACAATGGTCTCCGAATCTAAGTACCTACATGAGCAGTTTCATAAAAGTTAAAGGGCAGCTATCCCCACACTTCCGGGTCTGGTTACCGTGTAGAGTTGTAGAAGCTCTGACGGAACTGTGTGAACAAGTTCATACAATTTGTATGTGACCGATATTTGCAGTGTGTTCCCGGAAATGTGTTATTTGCACTTACGGCAAAATTGCCATTATGTCCAAGAGAAATAATGTCCAAAATTCGTCGTGCTTAAACACTAGGTTAAAAATTCAAACGGTTGTTTTGCTAGAGCTTACATTTTATAGCATTATTTATTTAATTTTAAGCATTCGTACGCACATTAGCTAATTAGAAAATGTCTGCCATAGTTCGTAATAATATAAACCCCAAATTGCTTGAATTGGTGCTTAAGTCCATGAAAATATAATAGATAAAGAATCTTAGCGAGTCAAAGCTAATAGGATTCAATTCAACGAAATTTAAGACTCAAGAAATACATGAATAACACTTAGTAATTATGGAAATATTATTGACAAGTTAACACAGAATGTTGGTATATAACTTCATATATTTTTTTTATAACATGTTATATTTATATTAGATGAATTATAAAGTTAAAGCTTATTGTGTTACGATTCAAATACTCAAACTCTTGCGAATCTAGCATTAACTTTAAAAAATGACCCGTCCTAAGAGTCGTCAAACCTAACCTACAGGATTAAATGAATTTTCATTTTCAATATTTAAAAAAAAAACAAGTAGGTACTAGGTACTTAAAAAACTAAGAAAGAACATTCTATGTTCACTTGTCAAGTAGCACAAATGAATCAAATACAGTAAAATGAATGTGTAGTATTAGATTTAGGATGTCGTTTAATTTATTCCTGAACCCCGTCTTCCTATAAGGTTGATGATAGTACTGTAAATGTACACTTGTTAAATCCTTGTTATAGTCAATACGTAAGGCATAGTGTCAAAATAATGTAGAATTTATTACGCGTCGATAGCACACTGCACAAAGTAGTTATTGCTTTTAGGCCGTGGCCCCAGTAGGCAAACTGTTAGCGGCGTATCGATTTAGTATCTACTCCCTTCCATATATTTGAAATGGAGTGTCCACAGTCAGCTAGTTTTCGCTCACTGTACGCAGTTTGCAGCGTTACGCGCGCTGACTATCTCAGACAGCGGCCATCTCCCACCAAAACCGGTTATTTCATTGATTTGAGTTTGCAGCTAACTCAAACAGTTCGCCCCAAATTTGCGGCTCACTCAGTCGGCCGCTAACAGTTTTCCTACTGGGGCCACGGCCTTATAAAATGTTGTAGAGTTGTGATAATTGCAGACTCATATTATGAAAGCGTGTCTGTCAAAAGATTTTCATACTTTAATTGGTTTTTACGTCAGGAGAGCTTTTAGATATTTATAAAACTTTAACCCCCTTATTACAAAACGGGTTTTATTTATAGTCCTAGAATAAACTCAGATAAATGAGGTTTCCGCTATAGACAAAACGTCAAAAAATGATATTAGTCCTAGAACTATACAGAGTGTAAGGAAAAGTATCATTTTAGATATCTTGTTAGAGCGCGCTATTAATAAATAATAATGAAATTCTTAATTTAAAATTATTTCAAAAAAAATTTTTTTTCCTGGGATGTGTTCTACATCACTAACACTATACCTGGTTAAAAGGAAAGTGATACTTTTCCTAACACCCTGTTTTTAAAACTTGTTTACAAAATAAAGGGGTATGTGAATTGTAATAGCTTATTTGAGGCCTGAATATCTTCAAGATAACACTATATACTCATTATACTCTATACTCATTTATAAGACTCTTCCACTTTTCTGGCACGAGCTTTTTAAAGCACTTTGTGATTAGGATGGCTACTGTTTAGATATGTTGTTATTTATTAAGTAAGGACTAATTCTTATTGACTTTGAATCAAATTGTTATAATGTACTTACTTTGGGCACTTCTCATGACAATCAAATGTATGAAACCAAATCTAAGCTTGTTAGGTGAACAAGTTATAATATGCTTGTGTGAGTGAATAAGAACATATTAGAAAGGGAGGTAGAGATTGGCAATATTTAAATATGCTAATAGGTACTCTTTTTTATGTGTGTGGCTGATTTGTGTTGTATAAGGCCTAGAATACACAGGGAAACACAACTGCAACTGCTAGTTACTTTTGAGTGGCATCGAAGTTTCGGCTATAGACTCCTTTAGAAAATCACACACGGCACAACAAGTTTGAAATGTTCCAGAGTGTTCTGGGTCTTAAGGATACTATGAGGAACTCTTCCTTCTGATTCATTTGTAAATTAGGTTCTGCCTCTAATAATATTCTAAAAAAATACATTTTGATTAAATGTTAATAAGAATTAGTCTACGCTTGGATGTTGTAAAAAAATGCTTGATAATAATAAAATTGTTAGTCAGTGCCAAAATAAGAATACTTTTGTTCATAATTCTAGATGAAATGCTTAATATTTTTTGGTCTTGAATCTTATTCTATTAATGTTTTAATTAATTAATACAAGTTAGGCCAGTTCAGTCTGTGACAGGGACTAGCCAATACAAATTCTACCTGTAATTTTGTTTAAATACTATGGGAGATTTCCTGTTATGTATTAGACATGCGTTTATATTACTTTAAGGGATAAGTAAAATAGAAAGAAATTATTTTAAAAGATAACAAATAAAGTGATTTGTATGTTTGTATAAGAAGCAAAGCATGATGAATGTTTTAGAATTAATTGAAGATTCTTTATTAATTGACAATGGCTGTGAATTGTTAACTGTTATACTAGATCAGATATGGCTTGGCAATATTTTTGGTTACATAAATAAATTAATTAAAAAATCTTTTTGACTTTTTAATTATTCCCATTATTTATTTACAATCATTTCCTCAAAACTATAAACAGTTTTGTACCAAGTTAGCTAAAGTGGTACGAAAATGTTTAAGCTCAAAAACTTCAGTTTGGAGAGCAAATCAAAGCCAACAATTGATACAAATTGAATTTATTCTTAAAATTATCCTTACAATAGTATGTTGTGGAGTTCACTCAGTCCATCTGTGTTTGCAGCTTGTACACACGTAGTACAGTCTCATTTCTTCCTCAGCACGTCTCGTCTGCCCCTGGAAGAATACCGCCTCGCGATGGTTGCACTTCGGACACATATGATCCTTCGTTCGCGGCAAAGTAGGATCACTCACTACATCCGGGTTTATATGCGTTAACTCGTCGACTTCGTGCATAATTTTGTTCACGTACACGCAGTTGGAATCCGCCAGTTGCTTATAGTCACAATTTCTACACGCGTAAAGTAATACTTTGTTGTTTTTATCCTCTCGAGGGTAAAGCATGTTGTTGCATTCTGTGCAGAACTGAATGCCGACGTAACCGGGGCCACCGTCTTTTCTAGCAGTCGAGATGTTCATGGTGAAGAGGTAAAACGTTTCTTTCAATAGATGGGATTTTAAAAATCTGTGAGTCAATACAATAAATATAATAAAACGATGGAAAAACTAATTTGTTTGGTTGGACGACGAGAAGTTTCGCTTGCTTTATTGTCACAATGACATTTGATTGACACAATTGACAGTAAAATGAATGAATGATTTTGTTTATGGTTAATAAACTTCCATACACCAGTCAAAACTAAAAATAATTTTGTCTAAAATGGCAACATTATTTAGGTTTAGATAGTTGGTAGCCTTGTTCAACCGAAGCCGATTGGCTGCCGAAGTCTCTGACAATTTCTTTTCCCATCCGTAGCCGATTGGTGTCGTGCTAAAATGGGTAAGAAATTGTTTTGTGCTAATTTTATTGCGGTTTCTTGGTTTTATTTACTTTCAAATTGTGTGATAAAGTGATATTAAAAAGAAAACTATGTGGAAGTGATATTTATCCTGTAAAACATCTAAAAAAACAAAAATAGTGCCTTCACGCATAGGTGTCGGCCATGGCGCAGACATGTTTTTCTCGTGGTGTTAAAATGAATCTGTTTCCATCTCGTAGTTGCTACGTCGATTACGAGGTGCGATAAATGTTTCCCCATTCATGAAATCTCATTGCACGCGTAATGTGTTAATTTCTGTGCCTGGTGTTGTGTTGGTGATAACCGGCGGCTTCAATGTTTCAGGTAAGCCCCGTGGTATACGCACGGCGCGCAAGCACGTGAACCATCGCCGTGAACAGCGATGGGCTGACAAGGATTACAAGAAGGCTCACATGGGTACGAGGTGGAAGGCCAATCCCTTCGGTGGTGCATCTCACGCTAAGGGCATCGTCCTCGAGAAAGTGTAAGTACTTTCATATACCTACTACTGCTTTACTTACTAACTACTGCAGGTAACACCCTTCCATGAGTCAGAAAAAATGAAGATCCAAGTATTTGAAGAATGCATACATTTGTAGTTGGAAGTGTCACAAAGTGGGCGTGGATTGACGGTCACCACACGCGGTATTTATTCCTGTGAATGTGTTGTTACCACTATCACAGGATAATACTGCGAGTGGCGACGTCGTATCGACAGGAAGACGAAGACATGCAGCATCTCACGTACGCGTGGGTCAATGAACTTATGATTGAGGTTATGTCTTGTTTACATAGTGAAACAGTTAGTTGATCTCCATTACTAATTAGTGAGAGTGTGTAGAAATGTGTACTCATTTGTTAAACAGTTTCCCTGTTATATCTAACCTATAGGTGTTTTTAGATGTAATCATAATCATGTGTTTTAGTTTTAGTCCTTCCATAAGTATTTCATGTAGACAACTTCAATCTTTTGATACTTCAGTTAAGTACCATAACAGTTTACAAGGAATCTGAATATCTGCATACTCTCTTGTCTAAAGGAGAGTGTATGTTTTATTCTTGTGTCTGTAGAATAAACTATTTTGATAATATAAAAATCTTCAATTCAATTCAAAGTTCAATCATGGTCCTATAAAAACTTCACCCTCATACTGATGCTATTTAATTTTAACAAAATTATACTTTTTCTACAGTGGTGTTGAAGCTAAGCAGCCCAACTCTGCCATCCGTAAGTGCGTCCGTGTCCAGCTGATCAAGAACGGAAAGAAAGTGACGGCGTTCGTACCTCGTGACGGTTGTCTCAACCACATTGAAGAGAACGACGAAGTCCTAGTAGCAGGATTCGGTCGTAAAGGTCACGCCGTTGGTGACATTCCCGGAGTCAGATTTAAGGTAAACATTACTCTTAAATTTTCAACTTTTTAACTTTCAGTTGAAAAGCCATACTATTCAGTCATTATGACTCTTTCTTCCTGATGAATCAGGTATATAATTGGCTTTCCATTGTCACATCAAACTTCCTTGTTCAAAATTCTAGTGTAATTTTCCTTGTGATGATAAATATAATATAAACCGGAGTATTTGCTACTCTGAATGCCGTGATGTAGACATTTTACTGACTGATTGTACGAGTGTTCATTTCTTGGGGATTTAAGACATTATTGTAATAAATATTTTGTTGTGCAGGTCGTCAAGGTAGCCAACGTATCCCTCTTAGCTTTGTACAAAGAAAAGAAGGAGCGACCAAGATCATAAGCTGCCACTGTGATAAGGTAAATTCTCATTTATTTCTGCTTTATGACTATTTTCAAGATATGGGTGAGATTGGGCCCTGTAAATGTCAATGTGTATTTTAATTTAAGTTATCTTTGCTTTCTTTCTTGCGTTTTGGATTCGAATGTTTTCCTAGTCAATTTGTAGCATACAATATTCACGAATATTCTTGTGATATTATAAATTAAAACTCAAATGATGTTACAGTTTCTACTGTATTTGCTACTTCAGATTGCCATGACGTCAAACTTTTACTGATTTAAACAAAGTGTTCTTTACTTGTTTTGCATTACGTATTTATCTAATGATAACAATTTTGTTTTGTTACAGTGACCTGCTGGGATGTTGTGTTGTTTTAAGCGAACTTAAAATGTAAAAATCAAGTACATAATAAAGCTTGTGTACGCCAAGTCTGTTGTATAATTTCAAGTCTATTACCAAAACATTTAAATATCTTAGCAAAAACACGTCAAATATTAGAGAACTGATTTGACGATCTTGAAAACTATCTGAAACTGGATAACGTAAAATCACAATTAGGACAATATACACCTACTTATAGTAATTTTTGTCATTCTTGCTATAACAGCCATGTGGTCCCTAGAAAATAGGACATGAAAAAAGAAAACCAAGATATTAGACATGATTATTTATTGCTAAATAATATTCATTGCTCTGATTACATTTACATTCTCGGTACGCTATTCTATACTACATCGGTTAAAATATGCAATACAGTTACATGCAGTCTAGTTTTCTAACTAGGCAAGAAACGACACATCTGCGTTACGTATCGCGCCGAAAGTTCAGCGGCTCGAGTAAATGTGACTTGAAACACATTGCGAGCGTATTGAACCGAACGTTCGGTGCGACACGCTACGCAGGTGATCGCACACTTATACAATTTCACCAAATGCAATCAATGGTTCTTTAAAGAAACATTAAAATAAATATTAAGATTTAGTGCTGTAATAAAACAAAATATCGATAATACCAAAAATATGGTAACTTAAACAAATCATTTAAAATGAATCTGCGACAAAAGTTGTTTAATTGGCCAACATTAGACTGCAAACATTCTCTAGATAAAAATTAACAATTATAAATAGAAGCTAATGTCTTTTAGTGTAGATTAAACTGGTGCTTTAAAAACAGGTATTTATTCATTAAGCTGCAATATTGACGAGAGATAAATACATATCAAAACTTAAACAACTGAACTTTAATGAAGAAGTATTGACGCATATTAAAAAGGACTTTGCAATAATTGATATTCGAGATTCTATAACGCGATTGAATTTATAGGAAAACATTTAAGCTTACAAAAATACATAGGCCTTACAAGGAAAAAATAATAAGGAACATTGTATTATTTAGATTATCTACTTTTCCTATACTAAATTCGTAATATCGAGGTGTATGTTAAAAAACTATGCATCTCATTAAACAAAGGACGATCGGCCGCAATTTAATATCACACACTGAATTTGACATTTTTACCAAAAATACTTTACACACCTTTTCATTATCGTAGCCAACTTTCTAAGATCACAGTCAAACGCGCGACAACCCTAATTTGACGGTCACGTGTGATTTGAAACTGAAAAACTTGAGTCGCATAATGTTCCATTCTCGAAATGTTTCACGGCAGCTAAACCGTTTTGCGAAAAGGACATTTTAAGACCTTTTGCCGGTCGTTGTTTCTGGCGACCTTATCAACAATACGAGTATTATTGGCCACTGATCTTTCGACCCGACAACAACAAGAATGTATTACATAATTTACACAAAATATCGACAACAAACCTAGGGCTGTGCTGTGGCACCTCAAAAGTGATAACTAGTGTTGTAGCCTCTAAACCTTATATCGATAAGCATCTATCGACATTTACATTTCAAAGTACAATCACGTACAATCTTTCATAAAACACGATCTACCCAATTCAACTTTCAAGCGATTCAAAAATAGTCATTACAATTTCGTAAAGCAAAAGGTTTTTTATTACAATTCCAATTCCAAATAAGATTCCAATTAAATTTTAGTTAATTTGTATATTTTTTGTCGTTGTATTTAAATATTTCGAGCGCAAGTACTAAGATTATCGAGGAATTTGATTTTTACGATTGTTAATAAGCAAAGTTTTGGACGCAAAATGTTTATAAGTAATAAACTGGCATCAGAATGTAATGAAATTAGTTACAAACGACACTATCCCCAAGTCAACCTGCTAAAAATACGGCGCAGACCATATAATTTCGAGGAAAACGTGTCGCTATTTCAATTTACATTAATTAATGATTTATTTCTAAATATTACTAGCATCCTGGCTAGTATTTTGATATAAGAATAATATTTTTTTGAACAACTATTCCGCCTACACTAAACTATACATTACAAGAATACATTAGGTACATTTTTTTATTTATTTATACATTTTTTGTATCAAGCCACAATGGAGTTTGTGAAATTTCTTTTAACTTACAAAAATATTATATTTGCAAGAAAGATGTTGTGGCTTATTAGAAATATTACAACTAGGTAATTAATTCTAAAAGATATAATTTACGTATTTTTAAAGATTTTTACGAGTTTTTTATTTTAATAATGCTATAAAACGTCTTATTTTACGGCATTAACAAAACGTAACTTTGCAAATAAAATTGATGGTATGAGGACAATGAATCCAAACTTTAAGTATAGAATTATCTGCCAAGATAACAAATTACTTGTTACGCAATTCAATCACACCAAATTATAATCATGTGTATTGGGATGCGAATTCGATAAAAAAGCGCCAAACAACTATTTTAAACGTGCCGTGTAGTGTTGCCATGTAAGAAAACATTATTTTCCTAATTCTCGATTTTAAATATTTGTTTAACATTTAAGATTTTTATTTTTTTTTCTAGTTTTTATTCGGTCAACGAATTATATTCATGTGCATAAAATACAGCAACCATTTTCACTAATTTAGCATAATTATAATTATTCATGTGGCAACACTTCACAAAAAAGAACGAATGAATGGAATGATTTCGAGAGAGGTGCAGCTAAACTTGCTAATTTACACTACCGGGGGTTTTTCTGTCGCTACTGGATAAATTCTATACCGTGTACCGTCGCTCGCAGCTACGGCGGCAGCGGGGCACGTTGGATTCCTTGACACGCACTGAAATCTGGGGAAAAATATATTTTAATAGAGTAAATATCTATTCCCAGTCATAAGTAAAAATATACAAAAACAAAATCGAACACAAAAAAAAATCTTAAAACTGAGAACATAAAAAAAATAAGTTAAAAAATAAAACGGAAAGAAAAGAATGGAAGTAGGACAGGGAAGTGGTTTTCACTTAGCATAGTGTGTCATGCATGTCACTGGTTACCCAGAGACATGACGCTGATTTTGTATAAAAGTACCAGTAGTATAACCCGTCAGAAATATCTGTGCACCTCACTGGAATGCTCTTCCCCCGTTTTCGCCTATCCAGTACCGTGACGAGTACGTACGAGTTGCATGACGTCACTAAGCCGATATTTCCGACGGGATAGACAAGTTGAATTTCAATTTTTGTATTTTTTTATTCTAAGGGCCCGTTTCGCCAATTAGGTACAGATAAAATTTTAGTGACAAGGTATTTTTTACCTGTCACTTACTAAAAGGTCATATTTTATGAAACAGTTTGTGGTGCATCGCCCATCACTATTTTGGACGCACTATGGCGAGCCCGGAGGAAGGCAGCGCGAGACGAACCGGCTCCCAGTCCGCCGGCGGCTGCGCATCAGTCGCTCCAACTGCTATCAACGCGACCTCACGTCTCTCTGAGCTTTATACCTCTCTGAATCCAATACGAACGTTATAACGTATTTAATATACCTAAATCATTCTTGATATAATTTATTAAACGTTAGTTTGCCTAAACGCCGTTGTTTTAATATATAGTATAGCCCCAAGATAGAAGCTATAAGTTAAACAGCTATAAGTTTATCTGTTAGTTAAATTTTATTTGTTGTAAAACGGGCTCTAAAATACGTAAACATATTTGCGACTCACCAGGCGTGTACATGTACGCTAGGAGTCCGGATGATGGTAGTCCATGGTCTTGATGTAGGCGACGGCGGAACAGAACTGAGTCCACCAGTACAACGCCTCACCGGACAGCGCCGACCCGCCTAGCGCGTTCACTAGCTCGATGGTCGATAGCAGTTGGGGAGGGTTCACCTGTTTTACGGTACAAAGTTGTTTAAACAAAATGGTTTGATGGGAGTTTTAATATTAATATAAAACTTCTAATTATTAAATATAAATATCGGCACTAGAAGAAGAACCTTAGTTCTTCCATCTCCACTTCTGCCTACCACGATCGGAAAGAGGTGTAACAAATACGCATCTGTATTTAAAATATATGGATTAATCTTTCACATCCTAGAAAAAAAGAACAATAGAAAATCTATTGTGTCTGGGTTTATAATGGGCCAGTAGGATGTGAGAGGTTAATGTAAATAGAGACCTTAGATAAATTATGGAGGCGTCAATAATGAAACAATGATAAAAAAGGAGTTGTCATTCTTGAGAAAGTCCAAGTCAAGAGTAACTTAAGCCGATGCGCATGTATGAGGCGACTAAAGATAATTAGGTATCTTTCAAAAAATACCTCCTTTTCCAGGAAATGGCATCGAACATATTTGTATGGAGCCTGGTATAGTAAAATTGTTACACGAACATTTTCAAAGTTCTATATCTCCGAAAGTATATCACTTTCGACATTTGTCCAAAATACTATCGTTTTATAATATTTTTCTCTATCGATTGACGTAGATAAGTTTCATCAGTGGCTGCCAACTTTTTTTTCTCTATACTAGATCGAATAGGGGATGTTGAGTGTAATTGATACCGAAAATTTTTACTATACCAATTAGGTTAGATGCTCTTTACTTACAAAAATAAAAAAGCAAATTATGTAATCGATATAAACTTACTTTGAGTATAACATAAACGAGTACAGGCGTAAGGTCGTCAGCTGATGGTGTGACGCCCTCCGTAAGTCCCAGTACTGCCATTATTGACTTCACGCAGCGCATGATACAGGTTAGCTGTGGAAATAAGAAAAATAAAGCTAGAAACAGACTGGTCCCACGTATGCAACGTAAGCTATGTATTATGACGTTTTGTATTATAGAAATATTATGATTAGAAGCACTTGTCACACGCAACGTTGTTTCACGAGACGACAAATAAAATCTGGTCAATCATTTTAGATTATATAAAAAAATTGGAGATGTATTCTTTTCATCATATTAATATTCTAAATGTCAATATTTGTGCCGATGGCTGGATGGATGGATGTTTGTTACTTCATCACGTAAAAACCACTGAACAAATTTTAATGAAATTTTACAATCACTTAGCTTGTACATCAGAATAACCTATAGGCTATATTATAATTTTAAGATATTACGACTTTTTTTCAAGATATGACGATAGGTGCATACAAAGTTGCGGGCAGCCTCTAGTTTTATTTATAAATGACAATGATACACTGGGTTGTATAGTTTCTCGTGACGTCACGCTTTATTTATTGAATAGATTATTGTAAGAAGATAGTACAACAGAAAAAAAGAGTAGTACTTGATTCGAAAGGTACAGTTTTAGTACAATTTTAACGTAAAAGTGACATCAAAAGCCCCAACTCCGTAAGTTTGATGCTCTGTATCATTATATAAATTTGAGCAACCCTACCTTGTCCCTCGGCGTCCTGTACACAGGTAGATGCCGGAGCTGCATCTGCGCGCGCGGGAAGGGCGCGGCCCACAGATGTCGCGGCGCCACCCCCGCGCGCGCCGCCGACGTGCACGCCGACAAGCGACGGATGTGCTCGCTTAGCACTCTGCGGGGAGGAAATCAAGGTCATTATATGCGATTGGTTCCAGTCAAGGTTGCCTGGAAGATATTGCTGCCTAGCAATAAGGCCGCCTGTTGCTTCTTATATTATGGTTTGTGTCTGTACCGTATATCTTTTGTGCAATAAAGAATATTTGTATTGTATTGTATTAATTGGTGTTTTGTGTCTTTGTGGATTGTCTGTGGTTTTATATAGGAACTTTGTAGCGTCTGTCGGAAGATAATAAATCCCGAAAATATTACCTAATTCTTATATTTAGAGGGAGGCCTTATATTTGAAGTGCATTGAGGAGACTTTGAATATAATTTCAGGCAATTTTAAAAATACTCTATGAAAATACCATTACTTGCCGTGTCGCATCAAATTGCTAGCAGAAGAAAGGCAAAAACGCTGATTATTCCACTGACAACAACATGAAGTTCCATACATTTTAAAGACCTTCCCCGGAAAAGTTACCCCTCAAAAATATTTGGAATTACCCCAAAGCACGTAACTTGAATTTTAAATAAACCCAACTTTAGAAGTAAATACTCACTGATCCCTAGCGATGTCTCCGTCCCCGTTAGGAAACAGCACATGTAGATACAACCGCGCGAACGCAGCTCGTTCCACCGTCATCTCGGCCATTTCTAGTAGACTTGCTGATGCACCTGTATACAGATATTATGTTAGGAGTAATTTGTGACAAGATGATAATAATAATAGTGTTGTTTTTAATTCGTTACTAATTTGGTATATCCTTTATTACCTATTTCTCGCTATTTCTTACCCTAAGGTTGCCTGGAAGATATTGCTACCTAGCAATAAGGCCGCCTGTTGCTTCTTATATTCTTGTTTGTGACTGTACCTTAAATCTTTTGTGCAATAAAGAATATTTGTATTGTATTGTATATCCAGTACCAAAACGGTGGGCCAAAATGTGCCGTACCCATATGACTGACTCGCTTAGCTTGTTCGACCCAAATTTTGGCGCAGCCAGTATAGAATGACTGTTGGAAAGAACTTAAAATTTTAGTTTAATTTTTAATAGTGTTGTCTCTATCACTCTATCTTTTTGCTCTCTCTTGTGTCCGTTGTACTCGAAATTAAAATATCTTGTTATATCACATGCTTTTAGTTTCACCCAAGAACGTCGAACTATGCTATGACCTAAAACATATGTGTATTTAAATGAGTAAATGATTATTATAAACACTTACCCTCCCACGAAGGATCGGCTTTCACCTCAGCAGTAATGGCCTTTATACTGGCCGTCAGTCTTGTTGCTTTCTCGTCCATTAACTCGCCGCCTACATAATATACACATACAAATAATTAAGTATTCGTATAGCAAGTGGAGGGAAGTGGTCTCTGCCTACCCCGATGGGAAAGAGGCTGTATTCTTTACTATTTTCGAATTACCTCGCTCAAAAAGTATTCAGTAGTAGAAACTACTCCAGCATTAGGTAAATATGCGGCGCGGGAGTTAATACGTGACGTCATAGCGATACAATGGTACGCCTGGTGGGTCAGGTAATGTAGAGAAGCCAGTGACAAGCGAGGCGTGTCAAAACTAAAAAGTAAAATCTAACAATGCCTAATTCGAAATTAAAAGCCGCCAATTTTTTTTACAAAATAATAATTTTGAAATTATTGACTATTTACAAACGTCCTAATAACCAACGTGGCCCATGACACTCACCAGCAAGCATAGTGTGGTTGTTATGATGATGGTGATGCCGCGCCAGTCTCCGCAGGGCGTTGCCCCGCTCCAGCTGCTGCAGGACACGCGCCGCCGCCGCTGCGCGTGCGCACCACACGCATTCCGAACGGACAATGTTTACTTGGCTGTATAACACAATGTTATTAAAAATAAAGTAAATTAAAGTGTCCCGTTGAAAGTGCCATCCACTCTCAGTTATCTAATCTTAGCGTAGTTTATCTCACTGACACAAGTACGATACAAGTTGACATACACAAGCTTATGACTCTACTTAGAAACTCGGTTCATACAACAAACACGACTTAACTGTGCACTTCGCTGGAAAGTAACGACAGCGCGGGAAGTGCACAGTTAAGTCGCACGAATTGTACATTTGTGCGGTATAAGTTAATACTAACGTGTTGAGCGCGTGCAGAGTGTGCGTGAGCCCCGCGCGGCAGGACGCGAGGTACGCAGCGTAGGGTCTGCGCGCGGCCAAGTCGGCGCGCAGTGCGGCGGCGAGGCGGGCTGCGCGGGTACCGCTGGCCGCTAGAGCCCGCGCTACCTCGTCCGCGTGCGCTGCGCCCGCCTCCGTACTTGCGCACTGAGCCGCTGCGCGCACCCATTCCACAAGGGACGTGCTTGTTGAACGCTGGGAGACAGATGTAAATGTAAATGTAAACAATTTTGTCAAGTTTTATCAAAATCTTTTCTATTGTTTTTGCGTAAAAGAGACCAATTGATCAACAGATACTGTTTGAAAGCAATCGATTGACTGTTGGTCTATGGCTTATTATTAACTCTAGCTATATACCATCAGTTTCTTCGTTATTTTCCATTCTGCCACCGGCCAATGCCATTGATTGACAAATCAATTGATCGGTGGTCACCACACCACACCTTAACAAATATCCTCACTTCCGTCGTCACAAAAATGAGTAGGATTGAAATGAATTGACTCACGTTAGGTACATATTCGACGCAATGTAGATCGGAGTTAGACAACACCATCCGCAGCTTCCTCTTCATACTGTTGAATACTTCAGGGTCGTTCAGATCTACTACTCCTTCGCATCTGTGAAATGTTGGCTTTTAATTATACGGGTTTTAGGTTTTTCTTAGATAATTTGAGTGTAGTATGTATGAGTGTTCAATATAAGTGTAGTCATAGGCTTACTCAAATGAATGGACTTATATTAACCAGTAGGCGGGTCCACACAGACCGAGCAGCCTCGCCCGAGGCCCGCCGCGCGAGGCAGCTGGGTCTGTGTAGAAGTGCCTGCGAGGCACCTTTGATCAAATCAAAGAACAGACACCGCTCGGCTCAGCCGAGCACGCGCTCGCCTGAGGCTGAGCATGCGCCTGCCTCGGGCGAGGCTGCACGGTCTGTGAGGACCCACCTAATAATTTTGTACGGAACGTTATCCTTTTCGTTGGGTATTCGACACATTGATCTTAATTGGGGAAATTGCAAAAATAGTCTTTAAGAAGTGACCTATATGGTGTATTCGGAATCACCCCTCAAAAATAGCGTTCAAAGTTCCTAAAATGATTATGTGGACGATGCGAAGGAAGTATGTTTGGATCGTAGCAAGTGGAAAGCAGTGGTCTCTGCCTACCCCGATGAGAGAGAAGCGTGACAGATATGTATGTATGTATGTATCTCACCTATCCAAGTCCGCGTCCGGCACGTCGGACACTCGTCGCGGCGCGCGGCGTTGCTTGGCGGAGTCGGTGGAGGTCTTGCGCCGGTACTTGGCCAGTATATCCTCGGAGCTCTCCGCGCTCGCCTCGCCGCGGCAACCGTCGTCGCTGCGGTTCTCTTCTTCAGATAGTTTTATGTCTAAGGAAAAAAAGAGGGACTTTTATGTACTAGAACCTGCCAACGGTTTCAAGGTCAATAGATTGCATCCACGTATGAACCAGTGATGCTGAAGTTGAAAAGGCTGCCCGATATGCCCGATGACGATAAATGCATATGAAGTGGCTTCATATCATGTCTCGAAAAAAAAAAAAAAAAAAAACAAAAAAAAAACTTTTTTTTCTTAAAATAATATAGCCTATGTGTTATTGTTTTTATAAACTACAATATTGCTTTTTTTTTTCAATAAAACCTGTATAGTAGTTTTTGTGTGAAAGAGTAATGATGCGAATGTTCATCCCAAGTTTAAATATAGCTACAAACTCTACCAAGTTTACGTATAACAAATGTGTTTCACAAAATAATTAGATGGAGCAGATGTCTTAATGGCATCTACACACCAAAGCCGGCTTTTTTGACAGCTGCCATTCGTATGACGAAAAGCCGCCGGCCTAGCCCGGCTGCAAACCGACTTTGATGTGTAGTTAGCATAATGCTTAGCGTACATGGGATTAGTCTGTCTCTAGCGTAAATCACATCAATATGTTATCTTACCATTCTGATGCGTATGCGAGCGTCCCTTCTGTCTAAACATCTTGATCTTATGCAGCAAGTTGCCGCCGGAGCGTTTCACGTTGTTCTTCAATTCGTCTAAGTTGCCAACTAGGCCTTCTTCGTTTCCTATACGCCTTCTATAATAAAAAGTATTTGTTATTGAGGAACTGCGAAGTTAGTGAGTTATGATTTGTTGTTAATGGTAGAAAAAGTGATAAATCGGAATTAATTTACAGGCAGCTATGTCTTCAAATATTGACCAATAGAAGGCTAGAAATTCTTTAAAAAAAAACAAAAACTCATTTAAAATTTTGAATTTTACAGTTTTGAGTCCCAATCTGATACGGCCACCATAGCTCATTCTTATTTTACCATTCATTCGTTCGTTCACTCTGCCATTCATTCATTCACTTCACTCAATTTAGCGAATCGTATCACACCATTCTAGCTTGCTGTTTGTCGTATTAAGCTATAATTACTTATGCTAATCGTCCACGAGACTTCATATGCATGTCTTTGTCAATTGACGATTGCAAGACGAATTTGTCCACGAGGCGGCAACATCGCGTCAGCCATTTTGTGACTATTGTCCTTATCTTCTAATAACTTACCGTTGCGACTTCTCAGCAGTAGCATCAAAGCTGATACTCTTCGGTATAGCGCCAGTAGACGCAGTTTTCACAGGCGGCGGACTGACTCTCCTCTCCGTCACGTTCTCTGAATTCACATCCTGACTCGAACTCTTATCCGACACAGAAGTCTCTGCACTATTCACAGATAAAGTAGAAAGCGAGATATTCGCGCCGTCTCGCTTCTTCTCGACCCGCGACGAACTTATACTGACTATACTTGTCCTTATCTCTGATTTGACGATGCGTTGTGTTAAGTTGTTGACTAAGTTAGCGGATGTTGAGATTGTAGCCGAACTCATTCGTGTCATTAGATCGGTGATTGTCGATCGGGAGTCTTCGGGTCTTTCCGTGTCGATGCCGGAGTCGAAACGTCTGTGAAATGAAATCATAATTTTTGTTGAGCGTTAATAGAATAATTTCAAAAATTACGAGATAAATCCGTTTCAGTCAAAATTGTCATAGTTACAATAAGTTTATTATGATAGTATGAACAGCGTCTCTATACCGACATTTAATTAAAAAAGTTTTTTTTCCAACATTTTTTTAAATGCAGAATTATTCTAAATCGATATCACAACATCGCCTTAAATTTTGTCGACTGAATTCGAACTCATCCTGTATTGCAAATACACAATACAACTATCCCACTCACCGATCATACTGCGAGACAGAGAGCGCATTAAATGAACTCTCGCTGGAGTTGAGACTGCGGTCCATGAGGTCGTTGTCTTCGTACTTGGAGGTGGAGGGGAGGTCGTACTTGGAGACGGAGGGGAAGGCGCGCGGGCGGGAGGGGAAGCTGTCGTCCACCCACTGGGACGTCGCGTCTGATGGCTGGCTACCGGATGGCTCTAGGGTTGATTCTGTTGCTGCACTGCTTCTAGAGTATATATTGGTTTTGTTATAGCTGTTCTAAGGCCAACTATCCAAGGACCCGCATGTCGTGTCGTACACGAGTTTGTCATTATACGATTGCAATACAAATGTATGGATTTTGAATTACAAAATATTAAAACTGTTTCCACGAACGTCCTCGAACGATAATGTCCACGAACAAAATATCAAATCTGTATCTACTCAAGATACATGCATTTGTCAAGCATTCGTTTTGCAATTGTTAAATGAAAAAAAAAGTGCGTATGACATGCGGTTTTGTAGCCCCTTTCACCACGTACAGATAAGATTTATCTGACAGATAACCCTATATCCATTTCATAAAACATGACGTTTGAGACTGAGACTGGTATGAAATATCAGATAAATTGAATCTGTAGATTGTGTAAGAGGCCCTAAGACTTCAATATAACGATAGCAATTAAAAGCATACCCATTTTGCGGCACGTAATCGAACACGTCGTTAGGCATCGGCGCCGGCGCAGACGTACTCGGACTGTCGGGGGCTGACGTCGCATAGCATGTCATTACCTGGGAGGTAGATGTACATGTCAATGGCAGATTCTCCATAGATTTATTATTAAATATGATAAGGAATAAGAAGGGAAAGTTCTAGAATGAAAACCGCGAACTTACACCAGTCACTACTTTTCTCTCTGTCGAGTAGCGGTGTTAAGAGATAGAAAAGGAAGAGACTAGACTTAAAATTAAATGTGTTTTACAGAAGCGATAAGGAAAGGTTCTAGAAAAAAGACCATAGCTTCAAAAGTACTCTCACTCTTTCTCGCTCTGTAATGTGCAATAGAGCCGACGCTCCTTCTCGCTCCGACAAGTGGCAGTGCTGAGCGATAGAAAATGAAGCGATAACAAGCGCGTATCCACTCACCGATCTTAACTAATCACTCTAGGGTCCCTGTAGTGGGGACGGCTCATGCCCCTGTAGTGGGGACGTTAAAAGGGCTGATGGTCTACTTACCGGGTACCCATTAACGAGTATGCTCTTCCTGTTCTCCATAGGGTATTGCTGCGGGCCCTGCGACGCGAGGTCCAGCTCGCCGCCGCGAGATAGCGCTGCCGTCGCGGTTAGATAACCGCCGCCGGATCTAGAATACAACACAATCATTTTTGTAATGATTTCACGTATAATTGAAAGCCGAGACGAGTCCTATTCACTGTTGTGCCAAAGAGCACAATTTGATTTAGTAACCTTTATAAGACTTAAAATGTACTTTTAATAACTCCATCTAAGTGTATCCATCTAAGTAACTCCATTTAAGTACCTATGAATTTTGTTGTGAGAGCATATTTGAATAAATATTTTATCTTTCTTTCTTTTTGTATTTAGTAAAAACGTAAAATAAAATTTATTTTTTTAAAACAAAAGACGAGCGTGTGAGCGGGCAAGTGTGATTTTCGTTTCATACGTTTGTAACGTTGACGTAGCATGCGCGGTGTGAACAAAAGTATGTTAAGTGATGAAATAGTGGCTTGACTTTCTATCTCACCTGTTAGGTAAACTCGGACGTGGCGTGTGCCGCGGGCTGTTCATATCTGGTCGCTTTGCATTGCCATTCTATAAAAAAAAAGGTAATTATAGTGTAGAACGTTGCCATTACATTTGTTTTTTTTTTATTTTAAATTTATTTTAAATTTTAAATTTATTTTAAATTTAAAGATTTATTTTAAAGGGACAACAATTTTGGAAACAAACTCATCCATCACATAAAAGTACCTTTTTAAGATTGCACTGGCAATTCCAATAACGTACCTGTTGTGAGGTCTTCACTGGTACAGGGTCGTCCTGATGAGAAGGTCTCCTCGGCCAGGAGGTGTCTGATCGCGCCGCTACAGACACGCAGTCGTCTGTGTCCACCTATATTTACCAAACATTATTATAATAGTTAGCTATCCAATTTAAACTTTTTTATTTAAAAAGGTTGTATTTACCTGGGCGGGCTTTACCCAGCAGTGGGACACAACAGCAGTGGCAAGATAAGATAAGCTAACTAATTGCTATACATTTACAAATACAACTCTCCAATAAATATAAGTCCAAATATAAAAAAAACAACTATTAATAAAAAAAATCCTATCACGTCGACATTATTAAGGAATAATGAATTTTTCTTTTGTCTTGTTTCTACCTCTTTGTTTCTTAGTGTTGTTTGTTTCATGACCAGAGACTTCTTTTTTCGTAAGCACCTAAAAACCACGTCTTTCATATTAAGAACCTAATGTAGTCTTTTTATTATCGTGAGACATTTCATAAGCACCTGTAAGCCACGTCTTTTATACATATAATGGACCTAAATGTAGTGTAATTACCTCAGTATTTCGATCGCTATCAGACGCCAGTACATCCATACTCCACGCCGATTCGCTAGCTGTTTCAGATACGTCTGGAGCGTTCGTGTTGTTCATGTTTGTACCTGTTATAAGTATATTTAAATAAGTTATATTTAAAGAAAAAATATTACAGATACGAATCTAACTTAGGCTAATTGTCCGTCCACTGACGCGACGTTGCCGTTTCGTGGACCCATATTTTATTGTATCTATGCAAGATGAACACACTGCACTTGTCTTGCAATTCGTGGAACAGCACGTCATACGCACAGTTTTGTCAATCGACGATTGCAAGACTAATGCTTGTGTCGTACGTAGAAACATTCAAGTATGTGTCCACAAAGCGGCTAAAGCGACGTTGCCGCTTCGTCGACACGTTTTCGTCATGTTCCGACAAAACTGTGCGTATGACGTGTGGTTACGTAGTTAATGGGCCTTACAATGTACCAGTTTCTTGCAAAGGCTGTGCTAGTCATCGTATAATGGGAATTCTTGTGAAAGGCCTACCAGTGGACTTCATCGCTAATATGACTTAAGATTAATAGGCTTACCTTGTGCAGCGGCAGCCTGCGCATGATCACACGAGTCGCCGATGGTTTCAGAGTCAGAAGCTAAAACGTCCGTGCTCCACGTGTCCGACATTATGCTGATCGTCTCGTCGCCTTCTAGAAGTTTCTGTGACGAAATATATGTTACGTTAGAGTTTTTGAAAGTATTTTTGACATTGGGCTTTAACAACAATCTAATGGGCCAACGACTAGCAAAAGGCCGTGTAGCAGATGATGGAAAAAATGGTGGGATGAGCTGGATACCGTCATGGTTGGGCAGAGGCGACAAAGAATCAAGAATGATTGAGAAAAATTAGAGAGGTCATAGCCCAGCAGTGGGACATAGACGTCTAAACAACATAGAAGATACGATACTAAACAAAGTGCATTTGTTGCCGGGTATAGTCCAAAATTAAACGTAGCTAAATAAATTACAGTTAGGTACCTTAATTTCGAACTTGCAGAATTTATCTTCGATCTCGTTTCGCGTTTGTTTCAATAGTTTCGCTTGAGCGCTGCCTGCTTGGCTTACAGGTACGTTTTGAGGCAATCTGCAATCGGATGACATATTCATGTGTTAACTAGTATATTTCCTTTTACCATATTTAGGTCAACAATAAAGTGGTGCTTTTATAATAATTCCTTTCTTTTATTTTAAATAATGCAACACCGCGTAAGTCATAAACGTATTTCTGGAATTGAAGGACAGGTTTACTCGCTTGGTAAAAAGACGTAGCGTGTGGAAGGTGTGTGTGTGTATAAGTACGTGTGTGTATGCGTGTGTGTATGTGCACGTGTAAGTATTGTGTGTACGTGTACGTATGTATGTGTACGTATACGTATACATGCAGTAGTTACCGTCGGGCGCCGTGTTCAGGAGCGCCGCCGGCGTCCCCGTCGGTGACCTGCGAGGAGGGAGTCTCGCGTCCAGAGATGTTGGGACTGCCACGGCCAGACACGTTGGCTGACACCTGCAGACCGTTGCATAAATTAGCTTTTACAGAAAACATTAATCAGTCATCTATCAACGTGCTTAAGATCCCTCTCACGACCATAATTTAGTTTCAAGGTCAGTCGATCAGCTTTAAGCACGAACACATTGCACGCGCTGCCGGACCAGAACGATCCAACCTAGCGTGTATTGTGTTCTCCTTCTTAATCTCTACAAATTGATTTAAAAAAGAAGAAAGCTGGTCCGGCCTCCGACACCGCCTCCAGGTTGTCCGACGTGTTGCCCCGTGCCATTCCGTCCTACTTACCATGTCGGACAGGTTGTCGTTCTGATCCTCCGTCTCGAGCTCCAGACTGGAGGTGACGCTGTGGTTGGACGCGGCCTCCGACACCGCCTCCAGGTTGTCCGACGTGTTGCCCAACGACACTTCATCGTGTGAAACCGAGAACCTGAGATAGAAAACAATTTTATTGACTAGATTATTTAACAACGTTTAGTTTATTTATTTTGGGGTTACAAGGGGTCGTGAGAGTGACCTCATTTCTTCGTTTGAGGTCTTACCTATTCTATTCAACATATCAATCCATTTAGTTCGAATGAGTATGCACTCGTACATATACGTTCGCAGGCCCATTTGTATAAACACACGAAAAACAAATAAATAAGTTTAAGTTGTTTTTTTGAGTGACCTTCGCATACCCCTATAGGTATGAAGCATGGCAGATATGTATGTATGTAAGTAGATTCCCTTATACATACCTGGTACGTTTCTGTACAGGCGGCCCGGGCCCAGCTACAGCGAGAGCGGACCCCGTATCGTCAGCGTCTCCCGCTTCCGACCCACCGTAGTAACATTCTAGAACTTTCGATTCTGGTACCAAACCTACAAGAAAATTGAGGTGTTTGAATAATATCAAAATACAATTCTACTAATAGGTATTATAAACGTTAATGTTTGTGCCGATGTATGGATGTATGTTATACACACGACATTAACATTTCAACCTGTCTGAGGACTAATAATAAACATATGCATCTAACTTAAAACTAAATGTATACAATTTTGGTAACAAGTTGACGTATTTACTAAATCTAGGTTCGGGAGACCAACAGATTTCGAATAACTTTTTGCGAAATTTTAAATAGTTGATACTTAATATATCAAAGCTTAGTTGTGTGTCGACAGAGTGTCAATGAGAGTGTCAATGTAGTTTTTTGAGACATTTGGTAGCAATCAATGTAAGCCATTGTTTAGCAGAATACCAAATGTGTCAAAAATGCCGTTGATACTGCCAACACACAACTGAGGCTATTTTAAATTAGCAGACTTGGGCTCCAGTCTATCTTAGTGTGCTTTTCCACCAGAGATGTACTATGCTACGTTGCTACGGATGCGTTTGAAATCCACCAATCATATTCATTGTAGCACATAGCATAGCACCGGTGGAAACGGATTCAGGTAAGCTATGTTTATTGTATGGAAGGATGCGTGCTATAGATGTGTGCTATGGATGCGTGTTATGGAGCTTAGCTATGTTTTTTATATGGTAGGATGCGTGCTATAGATGTGTGCTATGGATGCGTGCCGCTTCCCTACTATCCATAAGTAGCATAGCTCGAGATGCGTCTTCGTAGCGCATCTTCCTCGCACAGCTACATAGCTTAGCATCGGTGGAAAGGGTCACATAGTTTCGTAGAGCAGCTTCGTAGCCTAGCTACATAGCACATCCCTGGTGGAAAGGCTTAAGCTATAACTTTTGATCTTGAAACTCACCAACATAATCATGCTCCTCCAAGCTAGCTAGCTTTATAACCAGGACCTCAGGATGTTCAAGTTCCTCTTTATCCATACTACCATTTACCCCATCTAATGAATTAGAGTTAGCACTCGCGCTCCTAGGTAACCTAGGTACTTTAGCTAGGATACTCTTTTTTGGCGTGTGGCCGTTCTCTAATGGGTCCTTTGTGTCGGTTTGTGGGCTGGAATTAAAAAGTTGAGTTTTGAGTTGAGAATACTTTTAGAAAAAATGTTTTATCTCTTTCGTTGCTGATGGATTATACGAGTGATACGCTTTCAACACGCGTGTACGCAGTTTTTTTGTCTTAATAGTTTTTTTTGTTATATTATACATTTTATCGGACTTCACAGCAGAGAAAAAAATAACTAAAGCAATTGACTGTTTTAAATATTAAGTGTCGAATTATATTGCATGTGATCGACGGTGACTCGATACATTTTAGCGTATTTGATTTTACTACTGCGTAACGTCGGAATAACTTTTAAACCTGGTGGTACTTGTTTCACCAGAAAATAAAATTAAAGGTATAGGGCTCGATTTACCACTTTCAGACAAAACTTAACTGGCAGATAAACCTTTGTCTATTTCATAAAACATGACGTTTTAGACAGAGACAGGTATAGTCACCTGTCAGATATTTTTTATCTGTTAATGGTGACACAGGCCCTTAATCTAGGTAAATAATTGTTTCATACCGGCTCTGTCCATTAACTTCCGGCATCTTCCTGAGCAGATCATGCAATCTAGCGCGGTAATTCGGCTCTAAGGTCTGCAGTAGTCCCGCTAGCCGCGCCGCCGTGCCGTCCGCGCTACTCGTGGTAGAGCTACTGCTGCCGTCACTGGGGGTAAATGTACGGTTAGTATTTTACGAAAAATATTTAATAATAAGTACTTTTTATGGAGCAAGGACATAGAAACAGTATAAGACATGGTACTTTTTTATGGCACAAAGATATACAGGGTGTAACAGAAAGGGTTTATAAAGCCGAAACACAGCGATAGTCCTCATGATACTGAACAACTTTCCCCAAGGAACAGGGGTCGTAACTCGAAAAAAAATTTTGGATCGCCCATACTTACTCGATCAGCTGATTGGGCATTTTGTATGGGGAGGCGAAATTTTTTTTTCGAGTTACGACCCATGTTCCTTGGGGAAAGTTGTTCAGTTTCATGAGGATTATCGCTGTGTTTCGGCTTTATATACCCTTTCTGTTACACCCTGTATAAAGCAATGTAAGCAATAAAGTGACAATATGCGGTCTTATTGCTAGATAGTACTATCTAAGACCAACTGTGTACGGAATGACTACGGTCAAGCATTCGTCTTGCAATCGTCAAAATAACGAAAACGTGCGTATTAAGCGTGGTTCCGTGGACAGCTGGCCTTATTTTACACGTTGCATATTATTACTATCTCTATCAGAAGCGACGATATAAAAGGCGATAGACGGGAATAAAATATTTTTGGCATGTGCCTTTTACACGTCAGATATTATTGCTGTCTCTATCAGACGCATGAGTATAAAAGGTGATAAGAAAGAGATGTAAATATGTTTGTCCGTACCTATAAGCAGCAGCTTCAGCAATAGCGCCGGAACTCGAACTGGATTGCTCCTCTGACGTCACACTCGGGGTATTGTTGTTTAGCTTCGATGAGATTCGTTTTAGAAATGTTATCTGGGAGATAGAAAACAATTCCAAATTAGGTGAATAATTAAAATTATCAGAGAGCACGAAGCAACACTGCCATACCATCTCTACTGGAACTATTTCGCCGCATTTTCAAGCTCCTGTTTGAGAACCTCTGGATAAGACAAGAACGCCGAAATTTTGACCATCCAGTAAGGCTTTAATAACTAAATTACTTTATATGGACATTCTCAGTAAACTTGTCATTCCAAAAACCAACCATACCATTTATGTTATAACGAACAAGTTATTTTGTGACCCTTATTATATGAGATGCGACGTACCTAGGTTACTCAAGTGAAGCAGAAAGTTAACGTCATAACATATCAAGAAGTCTAAGCGTTAGCAGAAGATAGGCCTAAATGGCGGATGCTCTAACGAAAAGAGTCTAACTCTAAAATATAATGATTATGATGTCATACCAGCATATGCACGTCGGGCAGTGTAAACAGAGCATGCGCAGTAGCGAGGTCTGCGTCGGTACGTAGCGGCGCGTCGTGCGGCAGTCTCGCGCTCGGCGCCGGCGCACTGCCGTCTGCGCATACGCTCTCAACTAGCGACCACACGCAAGAGCGTTCAAATTTCGCGTACACGTCACGGACTTTTGCTTCCACCTGCGAAAAAAGAATTAGTTGATAGATAATGTTCGTATTATTAATAAAATCACAATGAATTTAGCTGTTAAGTATCCTATAAATGTCAATGTTTGTGCCCATGGATGGATGGATGTTTGTTACTCTTTCACGCAAAAACCACTGAACAGATTTGATGAAACTTTACAATACTGTAGCTCCTTACGTCAGAACACACAGGCTATAATATTTAAAGATATTCTGTTTTTTTTTCGAGATATGACGGTATAAGCATAGGAAGTCGCGGGCAGCCTCTAGTACTTACATAATTTTCGATTTTTTTTAATGGTAGTAAATAGCCGCAAAAGATTCAAATTATGAATCGAACTAGCCATGAACATAATAATAGGGATGATAACTACATTAAAAAATTCAAAAAATAATTAGTCCGTCTTTTAGGCTATTAAAAAATATTTAAAACACATTTTTTACCTGATCAAATACATAAATAAATACAAAGATACAGAGCATCAAAGTTACGGAGTGGGGGGTTTTCACGTCACGTTTGAGTAAAAATCGTACTCAAACGTGACGTCACGAGGAACTTTAACCCAGTGTATCTTTGTCATTTTTAGTTTAAGAGAAAAAAGAAAAAATATGTGTCGAATATTTTAAAATAATCTATATGATTGTATTGATGATATATAATCTATATCATGCCTATTCTAGTAGGTATCAAACTTGTGCCACAAAAATATCAAAACGCAAGCTAACTTCCGATATTCCTTTAACATCCCTCTCATCTTACCTCCTGATACCGAGCGAGACACAGCATCTGAATGATCTGCGCGATCTGTATGAGATTGAACCGCGCGATGTACGAGACGGGCACTTCAACCACGCCGTGGGCTTCAGGATTGACGATCGCCGGGCAGATGTAGTGGTTTAGTACTATATCTGTGCAGATTGCGTGGAGTTCCTTCTCTGATGTCCTGGTAATTGAAATTGGTTTAAGGATTAATGTTGATAGTCAAATCGTTGGCAGAAGAGAGGCAAAGATGGCGATTACTCCACCGTCAAGAGCCTGGCTCTTAAATAAATGATGATGTTGGTTGATAGAAGGTACTTTCTTTTATTAGAAGTATAAAATCTTAGGGTCTCTTCTCAGTGGTACTTGCCTACCACGATGGGAGGGTGTGACAGATATGTACCTATAGGTATGTATGTAGGTAGGTGTACAAGTTTTCTCCGAAAATTCGAAATTAAGACGATTTGCGACAAAAGAAGAGAAAAGTTGAGATTAATTTGGGGTTGACATATCATTGACGGGGAATATTTAGTAAAGCGTACGTAATAGTTAGGGGCAAGCCGTACAGATTTCTTGCTCACACAAGCATGTGGCTAGAAAGAGACCGTGATATGATGGTATTCATAACATAAACTCTATTTTAAATGATATTTTATTGTCTACAAAATAAAATACATTTTCAATAGTTACGAGCCCAAAATTTCTTCTTAACCTTAAGAACCACTTACCTAGAATGCTGCTTCAACAAATGCACCATCTGCTGTACAATCCAGGCAATAGTTGCGGGGAAGTTCGGCCAGTGCTCCTTGAGCGAGGCGATGAACTTGCTCGTTAGGTTGTACAGCGACTGCACGATCCATTTACGGTACCGAGCTACCTTCGCGTTGTATTCGGTAGAGTTCGTTTGGCCGAATTTTTTTAGGCGGTCTTGGGGAGAGAATCTGTGGGTTAAACGAAATTAAATGCAAGGGATTGCATAGAAAAACGATGGAAAAACACGATGATTAAAGGATATAATAAGTATAGTCTTTTTAGAAATGTCCGAAATAGAAAAGTAACAAATACAATAATAATACACGATAGAGTATGCCACTGATGGATTCCGTGCTAGCCCCTTCTCCCATCACGATACTCACAGGCGATTCGAGTATCCTGCAAGTCTCGAAGATTTGTTACCGCGAAGTATCTCTTATACATTTGTATGCAGACTCGCAAAATACGATACCGGTATAATGTATGTGAGATACTTCGCGGTGACTAGTCTTCGAGACTTGAATCGCCTTTGCGTATCGTAATGAGAGATGGGTCATACTTCCATACATAAGTATAAGTGCCTATTCGCACGAGCACTTTTAAAAAAACGTTTAAATGGAACAAATGCATTCCCTTACATCCATTCACACGACGCAGTGTGAACAGATACTAGGGAATGATAGGGATACAAAACTCCCTAGTATTCCCAAAAAAAATCGTGCGAACGGGCACTAATACTATGTTTTTAATGTACCGCAATTTCTATGAATGCATTTAAAATCCTGCCATAATAATAAAATCTTGGTTGTATAACTGAAGCACATATAACACTAACCTCTCCATAGCCTTATCAGGGTCGATATCGAGGAAGAACTCGTCCTCGTGCAGCACTGCCATCACCGGCGCCTGCAACGCTGCTACCAAGAACTGTCGCGCCGGCGTGTGACCGTCACGGAACACTCCGTATAAACTTGACAGCGCACATTTACCTGTACGGAATAGTCTGAAAGGAAATAGAGAAGAATTGGCATAATAATGTGGGTCTTTATTCTTTGCAATGTGGCTGTAAGCTGCTGAATGTTTATGGTGCAATAAAAATTAAGTATTGGGTTTTGTAAGAGACAACTAGGAAGATCATATCGAGCAGAGCTAGGTATTGTTTCGTTTTTAGGGTTCCGTACCTCAAAAGGAAAAAACGGAACCCTTATAGGATCACTTTGTTGTCCGTCTGTCCGTCCGTCCGTCTGTCAAGACCCTTTTTCTCAGGAACGCGTAGAGGTATGAAGCTGAAATTTATATCAATTACTCAGGTCTACTGTCCCTTGAAGCTGTGAAAAAATCAAACTTCTAAGCCAACGCAATCAAAAGATACAGCCATTTATGCCGCAAATTTTCGACACTTGCAAGGGAATCAAAACCTACAGGGTGCTTCCCGTGAACTCAGAATCTTGAAATTTGGTACGAAGCAACGTCTTATAGCATAGATAAAGGAAAAATTACGAAAACCATAAATTTTTAGTTACATCACAAAATATATATTTTTTTTAATAATCTTAAACTTACTACCCATTTCCTCATAAACGCGTAGAGGTATTAAATTGAAATTCATACCAAATACTCAGGTCTATAATACCTTTAAGCTGTAGCAAAATCAAACTTCTATGTCAACGCAATCAAAAGAAACAGCAATTTAAGCTGCATATTTTGAAACTCGCAAGTACTTGCAAGGGAATCAAAACCTAAAGGGTACTTCCAGTCGACCTTGAATCTTGAAATTTGGCATGAAGCAACGTTTTATACCACACATAAAGGAAAAATTCCGAAAACCTTAAATTTTTAGTTACATTACAAAATATATATTTTTTAATAAATATAAACTTATTACTTTTTCCATAGTTATGACTCGATTGTCGTAATGAACGAACTTTGTAAACCTTGCAGGTTTGTACGGAACCCTCGGTGCGCGAGTCCGACTCGCACTTGGCCGGTTTTTATTTTACATCCATTTCATAAAAGTACCAGCATAATTATATAAGTTTTGGCAAAGGTAACAAGCAAGACCATGGGGCTTAGCATTGCGCGCTGCCATGCTGTCCTTATCACATTTAATACTATAGACAGAGACGTAAGCGTGACAAACGCACAACAACGTCTTGTCACGGAGTGCCATGCTAAGCTAGCATATAAAGTTAAGTTGCGTATCGTTTCACAACGCGCACGCTACGTCAGCGACAAAAGTGTATCAAATGACGATCGCCTCACTTGCTCACACGCTGGTGGAATAAACCGATTTTTAAAGATGCGTAAACGCTAGGCTATTTAACACTTCACTACGATCGCATGTCTGCTGAGTTAAGAAACCTTCTGAAACTACATTTATTTGACTAACTGAAATATTGTTTTATTTTAGGATATTTCAATCAAGATTTTTCTCAAGCATCCATACTTACTTCTTAGGGTCACTAGAAGGCGCCATCTGATGCTTGATAAGTGACCGTATAACAGCTAATAGCCTAGTACGGTCGGCCGCTGAACGACAGCTGCCGTATAAACCGGCTACTAAAGCTGATGGCAGTGTAGGCGGCATATGCTCTTCGCCGAGGAGTAGACATAGGGCCACCAAGTGCGGGGAGTCTCGAAGCCATCCTAGTAACTCGCCTAGGGCCGTTGCTTCCTGTTGGAAAAAAATTGTATGGTGCATAACTTGTGATGTAACATTGTGTGGGTAAAGTCGGGTATTTGTTAGTGAGTTGTATCTGTAACCAAAAGCCGCGTACTCATAACCAGTAACGGTTACAGCTCGCTAATGTAACGTAACTATTGCTTGACTGTAATCAAAAACTGATATAGTGAACACGAACCATTAGCTAAATGTGTACATGTACATAATAGTCATACACAGAATTAGGTTCAAAATTGTCTTTCCTGTTTCTGTTGATTAAGGACATTGGAGCATCTAATCCTCAAAATGTTTATACATGCCAAAACTACATCGGGCACAGATTATGTGGATATATATTAAGTCCAGAAATTAGCTTCCAGTGTCCTTAACTTTCAGGAACAGGAGACATTTTTTGTTTTCTATGTCTGTATGACCCATTAAGTTTTTTGGTTACAGTGCACGCAACAGTTACGATTACAGCTGGTTAATGTGTACCCAGCTTTACAGCTACCTTAAAGTGTACGCGATTTTATACGACATACGATTTAAAAGATAGTTGATATTATATTTTAAATGATTAATAACTGCAGTGTAAATTAATAAACAGACAGAAAGTTCCAATTTATGAATATCATTGTAATACAAATTGCAATTAGTCTAAGATGAAAACAGATTGTCAGTATTTTATTTACCATGAAATAACAAAGTAAATGTTTATGACTTTGGGACTGTGTGACTTTGTGTTTGGTTTTACTACATTGCAAAATTTGTATCTTATCTAGCCATCAGTGTCCCACTGCTGGGCAAAGGCCTCTCTCCTCCTTCTCCACAATTCTACTTCTTTCTTCTTAAAATTCGTTATTCAAGAGGAAATATTACCAGTTCTGATTTTAGTTAGTTATAAGAATATTGTCTTTTTCAGCTTAGTTAAAAAATGATTTATAAAGAAATATTAATCACACAAGTCTTATCAATAAATATTACAATAAATATTACGATATTTATTGACGTTTATTGACGAATGTCAATATTTATCACAGAATTTCAGATAATCCTGTGATCTGTCCCCGATCCTGGATCGTAATATTTATCTCACGTGTATTGTTGGGCGGCAATATTTATCGCGTCAGTACGCGTGACGACAGTACAAAGAACGTTTAAAAAATGACACGATCCGTATTGATGGTGTAGGGTGTATGTGATCCAGGCCAAGATACATAAATATCATGATAATTATTCAAATAATATTAATTAACGTGAAGTGTTTGCCTCAGAAACGGTGTACCAAAACTGACCTCGACATTGTTTTGATACCAAATACAAGTAGGTAAATAATATAAACATAACACCATTGTTTGTGTGACATGAACTTAAAACATAAGCTTACAGTTGCGATATTATGGCAATAAATCATTAAGTCATTTGAAACAAACAGATCAAAACAACTTGGTGTCAAGTGGCACTACGTCTCTATCTAAAGTACATAGCTGTAAGGCCCAGAACACACGGTGAAACGCAACTGCAACGAAACCCTTTTGAAATTATTGATTTAAAACAACTTCCATACGTTATCCACAGACGACGCGATTGAATTGTTCCGTAATAGGATGAATTTAATACAAACGCGTCAAAAACAGATGAAACGTAAACACAAGTTTCATGCACGCCGGTTCCAATGCGACAGGTTGTAACCTTGTAATGCATTGTAACCCGGTTTCAAACAAGTTGCGTCGTGTGTGGTTTTCTAAAGGAGTTTATAGTAGAAACTTAGATGTAACTCAAAAGTAACTAGCAGTTGCAGTTGCGTTTCCCCGTGTGTTATGGGTTTAAGAGGCAGAATGATACAAGATAATAGTGTCACAGTAAAGTAGTAACAGATATTTCACTCTCATAAAAGCCAAGGTGAATCTCTCTATTGTTAATGTGCAGACACCATTACTATGTGCGATAATTACATTACAATGGCTATAATAGCTATAATTAGGGCCGGCGCACACCTGACGGAGGGCAGCGCAGAGCATTTTTGATTGTCATATTATTATCAACATTGTTCTCATTAGAATAAAATTCTAAATCTGTTGACACAACATTCGCTTGTAGTTAACTGATTTTGAATATTATTCTAATGAGATTATGAGAACAATGTCGCTAATAACCACTACACACACAATCAAGCATAAGTGCTTTGTCAATAGTCAATACCTTTTTATTATGTTTCTATCTGTGAAAACCTGTAATTGGATCATTTGTTAATTTATGATTTTCTATTATGTATACTGAAGCTGTTGGTTTTACTATAAATTAATAAGTAATATGACTAACAACTAACAAAACTAACTAACAAAACAGGGGTAACCGATGTACTAACTCGCATCGACCAGCAGAAATGGCGATGGACAGGCCACATGCTTCGGGACACAAAGAAGAGGAGGAAGTGGAGCAGTGAGGTGACGGACTGGTACCCAAGAGATGGTAAAAGGAACCGAGGCAGACAGCACCAACGGTGGGAGGATGACCTCAAGCTCACAGCCGGACCAAACTGGAGGAGAGCAGCAAAAGACAGGTCACAGTGGAAGTCGTTGGAGGAGGCCTATGCCGAGAGGCACACTATGCTAAGAGACATTCTTTAAAAACATTCTATTCAAACTCTGTAAAACTACCGTCTCTTACATAGAATAAAGGGCTTTATTATTATTATTATTATGTCGGTACATCTTTAAAGATCTCGGGTCCATAGGGACCCGGTCATTTGGGAGGCGTGCATGGGGCCGAAGCCAACATGTAGAGGCCCTTTTAAGTACCGTTTATTCTAAAATGTGAGATGGCATGCACCTACCGGGGTCTATCCCCCAACACACTATGTAAATGCATTGGAGGACAGTCCCCGGTAGCTGCAGAACTATTGCCGGAAAAGGGTGAACGTTGGTTTTATTATTATGACTAACAAAAGTGCTCTGCGCTGTGCTCCATCAGGTGTGCGCCGGCCTTTAAAGAGGTATGTAGTGTTATGAGTTTTAGTACTAAACTGGGGATATTGTTCTCAGTTTACTTGTCTGTTTATTTTGAATAGTGTTTTGTATTTGAATAGAGAGAGAGAGTTGTGTTATGAGAATTTATTTATTTATTTAACAGTTTATTGTAAGATGATAGTACAAAGATACAGAAAAAAAGAGAAGTTATACAAAAGGTACAGCATATTTCTAAAAGAAATTTCTTCCTGCAGACCCCACAGAGAGAGAAGTGATAGCATGAAGGCAGGATTTAATATTAGGTCACAATGATTTGCTAGTTTTATAAGTATAAATAAAATATTCATACATACACACTTGTCTATTTTAACATGCTTTTATTTTATAATCATGCTTTTTTTTCTTTTCTATTTTTATTTTGCTTTTACTTTATGTTATGATTTTAATGTTGAAATTAATGCCCGTTGCCCTACAAATAAAATTTAACTGACAGACAGATAAACCTATGTCCATTTCATAAAACATGATGTTTTACACAGAGACAGGTATAAAATATATGTTAGATTAAATTTATCTGTAGAAGGTGAAACAGCCCCTTAGTGTTATGATTATAAATAATTTGCCAATTAGTAGGAAGCATAGCTAAAATGTAAACTCTTTTCTTGTGCTATTGTACTTGTGATGAGTAGTCAGTGAGTTCACATACAATGTGCGCAATCTCTGCCATACCTACTTACATTACATTGTGGTATTGTTTACCTAATCGTAGTGTAGGAAATTAATTTAGAAATAATTGTAATTTGCAGTATAAAAGGATGTAACTTTGATTAAAACTATGTTTTTATTTATTTATTGTACAGACGTAGAAAAATGGAAATATTTTAGGAAGGATGAATAATTAAGACTTTTTAAGTATATTTACTTTTCTTTATGCTTATAGAATTAATAATTTCAATAGTACATGAAATTTAGGTTTCAATAATTTACATATAGGTGTATTTAGGAAAAACCCTGTACAAGAGTAAAAATTGTAATGAGGCAAGCTAATTAGATGACAAGCTCTAGTAATAAAAGCAGCATGAAGGTTCTCCGAATCACTGACAGATCAATTATCTCTAAAGTGGGCGGATAATTCGACCCTGAACACAAACAAAGAACTGATCCCAATCATAAAAACATTTTACAGCTGCAGAATTCATGTTTACATATTTAATGTACCTAATTTTAAGTTTTGGCACATTAAAATCGACATTTTACAGCAGGTGTTAACTTTCACTTTGTCATTAACATTGCTGAATATTCTCTGTTACACAACTTTCTGTGGCACATTGTGCGCGAAATACATTAGGAAAAATTTTTCTGGTCTTACCTTGTATTTGAGAACTTTATAAACGTCAATGAACGTCGTGCCTTCAAGAAGACTGGCTCTTTGACAAGCTGCGACCGATTCTGCCTCGCATCTCGTTGTAATCAGGTTTGTGAGGTTCTGCCGCTGCATGGAGCAGATCCATGCCGCCTGCAGCAGCTCCAACGCACTCTTTTCCACCTCCTCATTGAGATTCTGGAGCAGCTGCCTCTCCGAATTGATGAATATCTTTTCTCGACGGAGCTGGTTCGCCAATTCGGCGATGTTCAAACAACCCTCCGAAGTTGACTGCATCATGTTCACCACATCAACAGCACATCTTGTCCACAAAAAATGTAATTTGAAATGATTTCACGTAATATCCAGACAGGAAACAGAAGTTTTTGACACCATAATAACACTTGATTACTTACTACCCGATAATGGGATTATGGCAAACACACTTATATTTTAGGTTTAGAGTTAACAATATGTATCCACGATATATTGACGAAAGGAAAAAGCTGATTTCCCCAATAATTTTCTTTTCTCGACTTCGAGCAAGAAAAGAAAATGCAAATTGCAAAATGAAATTTAATTGAATGAATAATGACCGAATGAAGAAGGATTGACAGACAGATGGACAAGAAAGAGAAAAACATATGCACACGTTCTGAAACATAAATTTATTCGGAGGATGGGAGAATAAATTTCTGTAAACTTCCATGTTCATGCTCACAGAAATGACTCCAATGTCTCTAAAAACGATGTTAGAGAGCACTGTTTTATAGTCTGACTGAAGATATAGATATTGTGTAAAGTAGCCGTATTTATAAAACTTTCTGCGTTACATTTTTTTTAACATTATTTTGTTTTAGAACGAATTATCGTGTATATTCTATTATTTGTTTTGCTGGCAACATAATAAAATACCATAAAATCGAATACATCTTCGTCAAAAAAGAGCTAAGTATCACATTCGCAAAGTAAGCAAGAGAAGACAGCATACTTTCCTATTTTGCAGCTTTATGATAAGAGTGAATGAATAATTTAGGTCGTAAAGAACGAATGAAAATGGATGTCGTCGAGTCGAGCCATAGAAATCCTTGGACTACTGCTCTTCGATTTTATTTTTTGTGTAAATAAATTGTCTCCTAGAAGTTAGGAATAAGTACTTAAATGTGATTAGTAAAAATAGCAAACGACCACAATGTCTAATAGCTCAATAGAGGGGCGGTTGAAAGGTTTGCAAGAGCGTTTCGAAAAAGAAATGCGTATTCGGAGAGATGGCAATATCCACAGTCAAGGTGGACTTCAAGCCTCCAGGCCGGGGAGCGGCAGGAGGCCAAGGCGTGAGTATTAGTATTATCGCTTCTATACATCACACGTGTTACATTAAACATAAATTAACCGCTCGCTAGCGATACCCTTTACCACTGCACTTGATTGTATTATCATCTGGTTTTTCGCAATTCCTGTGTGCCGACTTTGTTTTCATCTGTCGTCTTGATTTTGTTTTGCCTTCTTGTATTTAGATTTGTTCACTACTGTTAGCTAGATCGTTTGAGATAGATGAGATATGGCATAATTTGTGTAGATAATTTTCCGATTTTATATCAAGAGTTACTCCTCAATGTGACGTTAAAACAACCTTTTGGAATTTTGAATTTAAAGCAAATGCTAGTCTGGAAACAGTAGAGATGCATAGCAGATATTTATTACAGGAAGAAAGATTAGTTCTATACCAATCTGATAAACTACATTGATATTTCTTAATATCTTTTGTGACTGCCATTATAACAACCATTTAGAGAATGGAAGACTTGCAATTGCATCTGGCCCATCCATCTGTTTACCATGTTTAACCATGGTTTTAATTTTAACTATCCAGCTATCTAATTAGAGAGAGAAGCCTTTATTTATACGGGCAATTAATCTATTGATGAAACAACAGTAGATTAAAGTTTTAGCTCATTAGCTTCTTCAAAAACTCTTTTTTTTAATATCTCTCTACTCCATATTCTTTTGTATTTGTTTTGCATTTAAAATTACATTTTTACTAAAACAGTTATTTATGACTGTTAGCAGGCACCAAACGCTCAACTAACCATAAGCTGTATGTTTTTTAAAACTTACACATAGAATAACTACAAGCCACAAATATTTTAAGTTTCATTGAAATCTTTTCAGTAGTTTTTGAGTGAAAGAGTCACAAACATCCTCACAGACATTGATGTAATTTCTAAATTAATAAAAGATCAATAGGAAGTATAATTCAATTTCTTCATAACTTTAGAAGCCAATCAACAATTTTAGCTTAGAGTAAAGGTAGATGAGACTGCCAAAACATTAGCATGAATTGACATTGAGTTGTGGGTGTCAGATACATTGTGTTGTTCACCTGTGTACTGTCAGGGCTGGCGCACAGCTGACGGAGTGCAGCATAGAGCAATTATTGTCATATTATTATCAACATAGTTCTCATTGGAGTAATATTTGAAATCTGTTAACACAACATTTGCTTGAAGTCTCTCCGATGCTCGTTTGTTGTGTTAACTGATTTTGAATATTATTCCAATGAAAACAATGTCGATAATAATATGACAGTAAAAAATGCTCTGTTTTGTACTCTGTCAGCTGTGCGCCGGCCCTAACATGTGCTATTGTTTGCCACAACATGTGGTTATATGCAAATAAATAAATGCTCAGATTTACATAGAATTAAACCTGACTATTAGGACTTAGAGGAGGTCCTCTATTTCCTAATTTTATGTAGCTCTAACCCACAGCATAGGTATGCTGTAGGTTTTGGCTAGAATAAGCATGATGACAAAAAAATTTTTTTTAGTCCATCACATAGATTATTTTAAATATTCGACACATATTTTTTCTTTTTTCTCTTAAACTAAAAATGACAAAGATACACTAGGTTAAAGTTGCTCGTGACGTCACGCCTAAGTAAGATTTTTTACCTAGAAGTGACGTCTATAACCCCCGTAACTTTAATGCTCTGTATCTTTGTGTTTATTTATGTATTTGATCAGGTAAAAAATGTGTTTCAATATTTTTAATAGCCTAAAAGACGGACTAATTATTTTTTGAATTTTCGAATGTAGTCATCATCCCTATTGTGATAGTGACAATATGACTTTAGTTTGATTTGTTATCTGTAGTTTTTTTTAAAAAATTTCATCCTAATTGTAACTTTAATCTTTGTTGCTAACCTTGCAGACTAATAAACAGCTAATTTATCTATTAGATTCTTAGGAGTAATGTCCCTAATCCTAATAATATTATAAATGTCAATGTTTTTGCCGATGGATGGATGGATGTTTGTTACTTCATCACGTAAAAACCAATTAACAGATTTTAATAAAACTTTACAATAACTTAGCTTGGACATCAGAATAACACATAGGCTATATTATTTTACGATATCATGATTTTTTTCCAAGATATGACGATAACTGCGTACGTAGTCGCGGACAGCATCTAGTTATTACTATAAAGGATTATGACAGTTCATTTATTGTGTGATATATTTCCAGCCCTGTTCTCGGCTAGAGAAATACCAGTGTACCCACCGCGGTCGCCGCAAGCTACCGAAACAGAATCTAGAATGCGGGAAGTTTATAAGGTATGTTAGCATTTAAATTATCCTGTAATTGTCTAATAATCTGGACATGGTTGACATGTTAAATAATATGAAATATCGATATAATCGATTATAGTAGAGTGCCGTAAGGTTTATACCTCGGAATCCAGGGCCAGTCAATGAATCTTAATATAAACCTTGAAAATATGTTTTTAATAGTATATAGAAAATGTTAAAAAAAAAATTCTTCGCGCTCTCAATTTTTTTTTAAATTTTTTTTTTAGCCTAATTCGTCCCACTGCTGGGCAAAAGCCTCTCCCATGCCTCTCCAAACACTCCTATTATTAGCTGCTTCCCACCAATCGTCCCTAAATGAGCGTAGGTCGTCACTCCATCGTTTTTTGGGCCTAAAATTATTATAAACAATTATTAATTTTTTGGAGTTTTCATTGATTTATATTAGTCAAAAGTCATATTTTAAAAAGAACAACTATTACGAACTTGAAAACTTGATCTTGGATCTTTAGGGACTGCAGGTATACCGATGCACCATTCAAATACTACCTGTTTTGGTCCATTAGACTATTTTGCTTTAAACAGCGACTTAGTTTTTGCCTTTATCACTCCCTATTTCTTAGTCAGGCTGAAAAACAAACGCCCTACTAGATTACTTCTCTTAACTACTCGATTTTGTCAATTTAACCACCTTAACTCAACTTCTAAGTTTTTGAAATAATCCGACTTAGGTAAGTCTTTGATGTCTAATACCCCGAATTTGTTGTTTTTGCAATACATGTTATACCATTCTGGATTCGGAATAGCACAAGGCAGTTTTTAAAAACATTTGTTCATTAAGTACCGAATTTTTTTTTCGTGGCAGCTGCTCAAAGTCGAGTTATTGTTTTTTTTGGGAGAGACTTTGACAGTTAATTTGTCGATGTTCCACTTTAATCATCAACGAATTATTTTCGCCATATCATAAGTAACTATCGAAGAAGCCGTTAACGTACTTTTTTTTTTTTTTTTTTTATTAATTGAATATTAATCGCTCTCTGATACAAAAACCATCAAAAAGTGGTTCTTTTTTCAAAAATCACTAAAACGGGTTTAACTCAATACTCATAAGACTTTTCTATGGGCATGTAAGGCTTATTTGATGCACCTTAAGTCCATCTACCTCCGGTGTCAGTTTGCCAACCTATTTTTGGGATGTGCGGAGATTCCTGCTCCTGAAACCGATACGTATTATTTTTACCCACGACGGAACGGAGCAGGTATATGCGTTTGGGGTGAGAGATGTTTGTGCGTTTGTTTGTGTGTGCGTTTGTGCAAAGTTTATGTTCCCTCCTATCTTCTAAACGAATGATCCGATTTTGATGCGGTTTTCAATAACGAGTTTGTGTTTGATAGGTGCATGTCCTTAGACAGGTGTCATTGCTGTAACTCACTAGGGGGCGCCACAATATTAGTGCAAAACAATGTTGCAATATAATCAAAACGAAATATCGGATTACAATTCTGTTTTTAGAAATGTGTTCATGGTAGCTTAAGGAATTAAATTAGAAAAGGCAGACCCCGACGAATATTCCTCGGTCGAGGGTTTCGAGTGATCGAGGGTCGAAAAAAAAAAAAAAACCCTCGACCGAGGAATATTCGTCGGGGTCTGCCTTTTCTAATTTAATTCCTTAAGCTACCATGAACACATTTCTAAAAACAGAATTGTAATCCGATATTTCGTTTTGATTATATTGCAACATTGTTTTGCACTAATATTGTGGCGCCCCCTAGTGAGTTACAGCAATGACACCTGTCTAAGGACATGCACCTATCAAACACAAACTCGTTATTGAAAACCGCATCAAAATCGGATCATTCGTTTAGAAGATAGGAGGGAACATAAACTTTGCACAAACGCACACACAAACAAACGCACAAACATCTCTCACCCCAAACGCATATACCTGCTCCGTTCCGTCGTGGGTAAAAATAATACGTATCGGTTTCAGGAGCAGGAATCTCCGCACATCCCAAAAATAGGTTGGCAAACTGACACCGGAGGTAGATGGACTTAAGGTGCATCAAATAAGCCTTACATGCCCATAGAAAAGTCTTATGAGTATTGAGTTAAACCCGTTTTAGTGATTTTTGAAAAAAGAACCACTTTTTGATGGTTTTTGTATCAGAGAGCGATTAATATTCAATTAATAAAAAAAAAAAAAAAAAGTACGTTAACGGCTTCTTCGATAGTTACTTATGATATGGCGAAAATAATTCGTTGATGATTAAAGTGGAACATCGACAAATTAACTGTCAAAGTCTCTCCCAAAAAAAACAATAACTCGACTTTGAGCAGCTGCCACGAAAAAAAAATTCGGTACTTAATGAACAAATGTTTTTAAAAACTGCCTTGTGCTATTCCGAATCCAGAATGGTATAACATGTATTGCAAAAACAACAAATTCGGGGTATTAGACATCAAAGACTTACCTAAGTCGGATTATTTCAAAAACTTAGAAGTTGATTTAAGGTGGTTAAATTGACAAAATCGAGTAGTTAAGAGAAGTAATCTAGTAGGGCGTTTGTTTTTCAGCCTGACTAAGAAATAGGGAGTGATAAAGGCAAAAACTAAGTCGCTGTTTAAAGCAAAATAGTCTAATGGACCAAAACAGGTAGTATTTGAATGGTGCATCGGTATACCTGCAGTCCCTAAAGATCCAAGATCAAGTTTTCAAGTTTGTAATAGTTGTTCTTTTTAAAATATGACTTTTGACTAATATAAATCAATGAAAACTCCAAAAAATTAATAATTGTTTATAATAATTTTAGGCCCAAAAAACGATGGAGTGACGACCTACGCTCATTTAGGGACGATTGGTGGGAAGCAGCTAATAATAGGAGTGTTTGGAGAGGCATGGGAGAGGCTTTTGCCCAGCAGTGGGACGAATTAGGCTAAAAAAAAAATTAAAAAAAAAATTGAGAGCGCGAAAAAAATTTTTTTTAACATTATTCTATATACTATTAAAAACATATTTTCAAGGTTTATATTAAGATTCATTGACTGGCCCTGGATTCCGAGGTTTGACCATTTTTATGCCTTACGGCACTCCACTATTAGTCTTTCTGGTTTTTTTTCTGGCGCAAGATAATTTCAATCAACTTTATTCAACAACAGCCAAATAGGAGGTGGTTTTCAATTCAGCTGCTTTTTGAAATAAGTACAGACAAGGTCGACCGTCATTTGTTTTTTTGACTGTATTCGTTCACCAAACAGTTAGGGCCAGAACACACGGTGAAATGCAACTGAAACTGCTAGTTACTTTTGAGTTGCGTCTAAGTTTCTGCTATAGACTCCTTTAGAAAAGAAAGTCTAAAGGTCTAAAACTTTCTGAAGGAGTCTATAGCAGAAACTTAAGAGTCCACTCAAAAGTAACTAGCAGTTGCAGTTGCGTTGCAGTTGCGTTTCCCCGTTTACCGACGCTTCCTTTCTATTTGGCCCGATTGTCTTTTGTTTCATGTATCCATTGCCCAATAAGTTTAAAGTCGTTTCAACTCTGAATAATTTTAACCCTAACACCATCGTCCCGTAGGTAAGCGGCAAACTGAACGTGGACGGCGTGGAATACCGGTCGCACATCGACGAGCTGCAACATCTAGGTGAACTCGGCTCCGGTACCTGCGGACATGTTGTTAAGATGCTGCATAAGAGTTCCGGCGCTGTGATTGCTGTTAAAGTAAGTATTTTATTTACTTATTAGTAAAATAAAGTGATCTTTTATTTCCAGTTCAGATACAATCAGCCTGTCATCACTATCACACCGCTGAGCAAAGGCCTCCTTGCTTACCATCCAGTTCTGATGTGCGCCAGGATTTGCCATTCTTCGCTGAATGAGTCTTGTCCCGCCATCAAAAACAATAAACAAAAAAGGAGATAAAATCGCACTTAAAGTATGCTACCTAATTTATAGAAAAATTAAAGAAGAAATAAAACTGGGAGAGTTATTGAGAAGACTTCCCTCAGCATATTTCATGTCACTGTATCTATTCTATACAATGACAAGACTAATTTTTAGAGAACCTATTATAGGGGTTTACACTATAGAAAAGTGACAACTATTTATAACAGAGTATCTTTTTAAGTATTTTCAATAAACGAGATATTATGTTTTTCCTAATTCCAATCTCAATAAAACCTTTTTCACTGCGTTTTGAAGCATCTAATTAACAAATCTTTTACCTCCCTAGCAAATGCGTCGCTCAGGCAATTCGGAAGAAACAAAACGGATTTTAATGGACTTAGACGTGGTGGTCAGGTCCCACGACTGTCCTTACATAGTGCGGTGTTTAGGCTGTTTCGTAACTGACGCGGATGTGTGGATTTGTATGGAGTTGATGGCGTCGTGTTTCGATAAGCTGCTGAAGAGAGTCGGCGCGCCTATACCGGAGGATATTCTTGGAAAGGTCACTGTTGCGGTGAGTAATGTTAGGAACAGATTGGTCCTACGTACGTAATTGCAAACGCATTTAATATCAGCTCTATAGAAATATTATGATTAGAAATACGCTTGTTACACGCAACGTGGGATAGCGTTGCTAGACTCTTCTCTGGGTAAAGTTTCAAACAATAACATTGATATATTGCAAGTGCTATTGGATGAGAGATGATGGAGAGATGGAGAGAGCTATGCTTGGAGTTTCCCTGCGTGATCACATCAGAAATGATGAGATCCGCAGAAGAACCAAGGTCACTGACATAGCTCGAAGAATCGCAAACCTTAAGTGGCAGTGGGCGGGGCACATTGCTCGTAGAACCGATGGACGATGGGGCAGAAAGGTTCTCGAGTAGCGACCACGCACCGGACGACGCAGTGTTGGAAGGCCTCCAACAAGGTGGACTGACGACTTGGTTAAAGTCGCGGGAAACCGTTGGATGTGGGCAGCGCAAGACCGGTCGTTGTGGAGATCCTTGGGGGAGGCTTTTGTCCAGCAGTGGACGTCCATAGGCAGACATGATGATGATGATGAAGTGCTATTTGCCTACAAAATAAAGACTACTGGAGTATTTTTTATTTTATCAATGGTTAAGTCATCTGAAACACTTATTTACACACACCCGCACACACACACACACACACACACACACACACACACACACACACACACAACCACGTAAAATCCTCTTTCTTAATGTGTTATCATAATTAGCAGGTAAATCAAAACGCACAAAATCAAGTCAGTCTAAAGCCACTATTACTACTTTCTACTTTTTCTTTCTTACCACTTTCTTAATTGATATATGTTATCGTTTCCAGACGGTAAACGCCCTATCCTACCTAAAAGACACACACGGCGTGATCCACCGAGACGTGAAACCGAGTAACATTCTGATCGACGAGCGCGGTAACGTGAAACTATGTGATTTCGGGATTAGCGGGCGACTTGTTGATTCAAAAGCTAAGACCCGGAGTGCTGGATGCGCGGCTTATATGGCGGTGAGTATGGGGGCAATGCTACGAACAATCGGGAGATTGACTCACTATATCGTATACACACATACATACATTAAATCGCGATAATGATTGCACATCAATCTTTGGAAAGAAGTAATCGGATAATTTCGACTTTGTATAGCTATATCTGTCGCACATACCATTACGTCTGTTTTGTCAGTCGTGGTTCAAATGCATTTATATAATAAATTACAATTTGTGATGAGCATTCTAATTATTGATGTATATGAATATTAGCATTGGTTTGTATTTGGAAATGCTATGATTGCCGATGTGCATCCTTATTAGCCCTTTACTATATTTTTCAATATGTATTTAATTCGTCGTTTCGTCTGTCCCCAGCCGGAACGAATAGATCCGCCGGACCCGACGCGGCCGGACTACGACATCCGCGCGGACGTGTGGTCGCTCGGCATCTCGCTCGTCGAGCTCGCCACCGGAGTGTTCCCCTACAGGGACTGCCAGAACGACTTCGAAGTTCTTACCAGGGTACGTACATAAATAAGTATTTATAGCAGGATCCTACCTTTTATGCTCCTGCATTAATGCGGTAGACAGATACGTATTTCCTTTTTATTGATCGATAAATTGAAATCTCAATAATCCTCTTTTGTTTAGTTTATCATAAGTTCGCTTATGAGTCCTCGATTAACCATAATCTGCTTTTGGAATTTAAATTCAAACGTGTTTCATTAAAGCTTTGTATCTTTGCGCGGCAAACTAACCAATAATGACTCGTGTGGCCGCCGCGCAGTACATGGTCTAGGCCGCCGCCTCGCCTCGAATATTGGCGCACTCGAACAATGTTCGTTGGTTTGCCGTGCAAAGCCGAGCGCCTTGATAGAATTGACTTTTTTATATCAAACGTTATTTCCAGGTAATAGCCGACGACCCACCTCAACTGCCAGACACTAGCGAATTTACACCAGAGTTCAAGTCATTTGTTTCACAGTGGTATGTATACTTATTATTAATACTTATTTAAGTCGGGGACTTGTTAAAGAAAGGCTAAGCCAAGAGTACTCTAAACAGGCGTACATATTGGTGATGAAAGTGGATGGTGAAAGAAGTGTGTTTAGATTTTTGCAAGTGGAGGGAAGTGCCGTCTGCCTTCCCCGATGGGAGAGAGTTATTACAGATTTACTCATGTGTTATAAGACTTTTAGGCCCTTACTACTTGCGCAGCCCAGAGTTAACGCAATAAACCCGGAGTTAGCTGCTAACACAGTGTTAAATCAAGACAAATTATTTATTTAACCCTGTGTTAGCAGCTAACTCGACGTTCATTGCGTTGACTCTTTGCTGCGCAAGCGCACCTTACTGTATTAACCATATTTTAAACAAACTAAATGTAATCACGACGCAAACAATTCCAGCCTAACAAAGAACTATAGACAGCGCCCGAAGTACGCCAAGCTGCTTGAACACCCGTTCGTGGTGCGATCAGCTCGATGCTCCGTGTCGGTGGGCGCGTGGTACGCGTCGCTGCCTTTCTCTGGACACAGCACGCCTTCTAATAGTACATCGGTGAGTCGCTTAGCTAATTATTCTCTTTTTCTTATGAACACGTCTGTCGAGTCCTTAGGGCCTTTTTTCTGTCATCCGCATGCGTGCCTTAAACCTATTATTTCATATCCATTTTTCGTGTCATGCGGGCGATACGCGAGTGTTGCATGAGTGTTGCCAGTAGCGTGCTATCATCCGCATGCGACAATCTCAAAGAGAAAACATGAGTATAGCACGGATAAGACTATAATATGTACATGACATTATAATCACATTCACAATTACAATCACAATTAGAGTGCCTAGGTGTTACCTATACAAACTGAAATTCCAACAAAAAACTTCTTCTTATTTAAGAGCTAAGCTCTTGTCGGTGGAGCCTCTTCCATCCCTCCCTATTTTCTGCCTTCTTTTTAACATCTTGATACGACATGACACCCGCCTTTTCCTTCACCTGTTCTAGGAACGTCCGTCTGGGTCTTCCTCTCTTCCTTTTCCCTTCAATTTTTCCTTCTATGTTTTTTATGAAGGAATCATGTCGTATCAAATGTCCTAGCATCTTTCCTCTTCTGTTCTCAATAGATTTTAGTAAACTTCTCTTTTCTCCCACAATCTGTAATACCTCCTCATTTCTCTTCTTTTCAGTCCAACTTATCCTCTCCATTCTTCGCCAACACCACATCTCAAATGCCTCCAGTCTTTCTCTATCCTTTTTATTCAATGTCCACGTTTAGCTGCCATATAGAGCGATACTCCAGATATACACCTTTATAAGCTTTTTTCGGATTGTTCTTGCTATGCGGGCTTTGAAAAGGTACTTTTTATTATTAAAAGCTTGCTTGGCCATCGCTATCCTAGCAATTATATCAGGTGTACATCTTGAGTCGCTGGTAATAAGACTGCCCAGATATTTAAATTGTTTAACCTGCTCTAATACTGTGGAATTTATTTTAATCTGTCTATGCCTGGCTATTGATTTTGACGCTACAAGTGTTTTGGTTTTTGCCACATTGATTTTCAAACCAAATTCCTCAAAAACCTGGTTCATGTCCGTTAGTAGCTCTTCTAGCTGGTTTGAGCTTTCGGCTAACGCAGCTATATCGTCAGCAAACCGTATAAATTGTATTTTTGTCCCATTGTACTTAACCCCCCCTTTTCCTGATTCTACTAGTTTTCTGATGGCACATTCTATAAAAATATTAAATATAAGTGGTGAAAGTGGACATCCCTGCCTAACTCCTTGTCTTATCTTTGCCTGTTCCTTTTCTTCTCCTATTTCTATTACTGTTTCCTGGTTTCTATAAAGCTCATATATAATTTTACGGTCTCTATAATCTAATCCCGCTTCTTTCAAAATGGTCATCATGTTTTTCCAAAAACATCTAACCAAAATTGTTTTAAGAGCAGTTTATATTGTTCTAATTACGACTTGAATCTAACTTGTATAACTTCCTCAGCAGATAACAACAACAGCGAGCCACTTCGTATCCCCCAGCAACGGCGTGGAGGCGCCGCTGACGCCGCAGCCGGTGCGCAACTTCGTCACCAGCTCGCAGCACTGGACGCCCGAGCAGGTCACGCCCACGCCCAGCAGGTCGGTGGCAGGGGAGATACATTACACACATACAAAAATAAATACCACATGCAAACACACACACACACACACACAGACAGGCACGCCCATACACAAAAACACACACGTACATACCTATCTGTTACGCTTCTCTCCCATTGGAGTAGACAGGGACCTCTCCCAATATTTCCATTCACTCTCGCCTTGTATACCTCATTCGTTCTCTTGATTATGGTCCTTTTACAAGAAGCCAATAGAGGAGATAGCCCATTGGGCCATGTTGGCCTGGCTTATTACATTCTCTCTTCCATTGGCTTCGTAAAAGGACCATTGTTGTCGACTATGATTTAACCATTATATATTTGAGTAATGTAATTATGTTTTTGTGTTTAGAGCGTGGTGGGCGACGGTACATACAAACGCGGGTGGCAGTAGTTCGCAGCCGACAAGTCTCGAGACTGACTTCTCTAACCACTCACCTTATCCTAGGCGCAGGTACATTGTTTTACATCTTATTATAGGATAGTCGCGTTGAAGAACCATTGGAGGGACTTATGCTTATCAATGAGCAGGGTCAGACATTAGAAACTAAAAAATCTCACCTGTTTCCGAAACTTAAGGACATCGAAAACTAGTTTGTGAACCCGCATAATCTATGCTCGATGTAGTTTTGGTCTGCATAAACAGTTTGACGATTAGATGCTCTCCAGTATTCTTAATCATCAGGCACAGGGAAGACAATTTTGAAACTAATTCTGCTTATGGTTCGGCAGCTGTTTGTTCAAATGCTGTTGATGATAGGTTTGATATAGATGATATAAAGCTTTATATGAATTAATTATGAGGACTATCTACTAAGATTGTTTAATTTTAATGGGGATGATGACTACATTCGGAAATTAAAAAAAAAATCAGTCCGTCTTTTACGCTATTAAAAAACATTTGAAAAACGTTTTTTACCTGATCAAATACATAAATAAATACAAAGATACAGAGCATCAAAGTTACGGAGTGGGGGTATTGACGTCACTCCTACGTAAAAATCGTACTAAGGCGTGACGTCATGAGCAACTTAAACCCAGTGTTTCTGTGTAATTTTTAGTTTAAGAGAAAAAAGAAAAAATACTTGTCGAATATTTTAAAATAATCTATGTGATGGACTAAAAAAATTTTCTAGCCATGCCCGTTAGAGTTACTTTAAAAATAGGTTTTATTATATACAGGACGATAGAGGCGTGCGCGTCGCCGCCGCCACCGCCCGTGCGCCGCGTGTCCGTCGACAACCGCTGGCGGCCTTCTCCCACTGTAAGTCTACTATAATAAATATAATTTGACCATCTCTTGTTGCTGAAAAACTCATTCATTTTAATTACACATTAAATAATTCGACAGTCGTTTTTTTGACAACAAAACGGCTCCAAAACAGAAAATTTGATATGCGCTTAAGAGTTACAAATATATGACAGACTGGCCAAAAAGAGTAGAAATTAAAAACTAGCAACACTATAGTGTCTCGTTTCTCTTAGATTGATTTGAAAGGGTCGATGCTGCAGTGTTGCCACTTTTTAATTTCTACTGTTTTTTGCCAGTCTGTACTTGGGTAAAATTTAACACCCTTTCCAGCAGACTCATAACCTCATATTTAAGTGAATAATTATAGAAATAAGTATTTGTTTGCACAGAGTTCAGGCAACACAAGTCCCATAGTCCTGCAAAGGTTTCAGCACCAAAGCAATCAGAGGAGATCGCGGGTTGATCTACACGCTACGCCTAGGCATAGAAGGTATGTACGAATGGGGATGATGCCTACATTAAAAAATTTAAAAAATAATTAGTCCGTCTTTAAGGCTATTAAAAAATATTTGAAACACATTTTTTACCTGATCAAATACACAAATAAATACAATGATACAGAGCATTAAAGTTACGGAGTGGTGGGTATTGACGTCACTCCTACGTAAAAATCCTAATGAGGAGTGACGTCACGAGCAACTTTAACCCAGTGTATCTTTGTCATTTGTAGTTTATGAGGAAAAAGAAAAAATACGAGTCGAATATTTTAAAATAATCTACGTGATGGACTAAAAAAAATTTTTAGTCATTATGCTTATTATTGGTAGAAACTGACAGGTCCCACGTACGCAACGTACAGGATGCATTATGACAATCTACCTTTGTATGTACACTTCCCTCCACTCACTCCTATTATGATATCTGCTCCATAGAAATTGTATGATTGGAAGCACACTTGTCCTTGTCTTACGCAACACTGTCCCACGTTGCGCATGACCAATGTGTTTCTAGTCAATCACAATACTTCCAAAGAACATGGCATAATTAAGTGTTTCTAGCATTAGTAGCACACAGAATTGTTGTGATAAAATGGTGCTAAAATTGTATTGTTATTTCCAGTTTAAGCAAAGAGCACAGTACGGGTAGGTCGCCGGAACCGCCGCCTAGGACGAGTCGACAGCATCATATGTTGGGGCATGAAGGTAAGAATTGATTATAGAGACGTCGCTAACTTCCGAATTAAGCTTTTAATAGAAATAACACCACGAAAATGTGGCGCGATGAGCTGGACACCTCCATGAATGTCTGGGCAGAAGCTGCTCAGGTTAGAGAATCCTAGAGAAAGAGGAGAGAGGCCTTTACCTAGCTGGGACACTTCTTATCAGCCCTTATAACGCCCCCCTACAGGGGCACGAGCCTACTCTCATACGAGAGTGATTTTTAAGTGAGATGTATATTTGAGTATGTAAAAGGTAAATGGAATCCTATAGTTTAGCGCTGCGTCTTTTTCGGGTGCGAGTTTGCCGTAAGCAATAGACGAGAGAAAGAGAGACAACATGAATTGCATCTGTTCTGTACATAGCTAACGGCAGTATGGAGTTGGAGCCGCCAGCGTTACATGAGAGGCTGCATGCGCCGTCGCATCTCTTACTTAGTGATAGGTAAGTGTTAATTATCTAATTTCGACTTCGTATAGCGATATCTTTGTCGCACACACCATGACGTTTGTTTGTTAGTAGTGGTTCAAGTGCGAGAGTGTAACAATAAAGTACTTCGTTCTAAATTCAAATTCTGATAAACGATGCGCGAATAAATTGAGGTAGGTACATGGAAATTAATTAGCATTCGTTTGGAATGCGATGATTGCCGATGTCATTCTGTACCGCCCTTATTTTATCTGTTTTGTACTTATGAAAAGAAATAAAAGCGAAAATTTAAAGTTGTCATCAGTCTAATAATGCCATACTGTACAGGTTACAAGAAGGCCGCAGTCAGAGTTTAACCCGCGCGGAGCTGCGCAACGGCTACCGCACGCATGACGTCACCGCGCCTGCGTCCGCGCACAAACACCATCACGACGACCAGGGTGAGCATACACACTCACTCATACATGCACAGATATACTGTACACATTTATTACATAAAGACAATTTGTACTTAATGTACTTAAAGAAAGGTATATATTTGACTGTTATTCTTACGTCTAATAATAATGGTAAAGACTTAGGGACTGTATCACCATCTACGGATAAAATTTAACTGACAGATTAACCTATGTCTATTTCATAAAACATGACGCTTTAGACAGTGATAGGTATAAAGTATCGCTCTGAATAAATTTTATCTGAAAGTTGTGACACTGGCCCTTGCAAGTCTTCCAAAGAGGCCTTAGCTCCGCTGTGGAATGTGCACAATGTGTACCTATTACACCTACCAAAACTTATTTATCTACCAAAAAATTATCATGACATGATAGTGTAAACATGCCAATAGGTTTTGGTATTGTTCAAATGCAAGAATAAAATAATAGTTTTTAATAAAATCTAAGAGAAACATTGAAGAATGTGTGTATCCATTTATTTAATTTGTTTGAAGCTGCGTATTAGCTTCTTTTAGAACAATATTTTATATTAAAAAACTCACAAACGATAAGATAAAAATCACTTGTTGCAAAAGAATATTTTGATTAATAATTGGCTCTTATCTGTTCAGTAATAAAGTATAAAATTGTATATAACATGTAATTGAGGGCAGCCAGCCTGTTTAATAAAGATATAGCGATCGCTGCGCTTGCCACTCTCTTGCCTTCATGATTGTGTGTTTCGTGAAGTTAATGTACTTTTCTGGTTTATAGTATTTTAATTGGATTTCATTTGTAATGAAAGTTGCCGATTGTAATCTTTTTTAACATAAAAAACACTCGAATCACATTAAATTTTCTTTTTTTTTTAATTATTTGTGTATTTAAAAAAACTGTGATCTGTAAAGTCCAAAATTTTCAATAATATGTAACTTATATTATCTCTTCATAGTTTATCACTATTTTTAAAGGTATGATAAATGTTTAAAGAAATAGTAATGTAATATTGCCTTTTTAAAATTTTGATGAAATCAGTTTTTATAGAAACGTCTAACGGTCTTACCTTATTATAATAATATAAGAATAATTTAGCCTGTAAGATACCAATAGCAAGACAAAAGTAGCCTTTAATTCTAATTTGTCGATATGGTATCACCCCAACTTTAACAATGAATTTGAAATTGGCAACATTCAACTTAGAATACCAGAAAGTACAATAGCTTCCTATCAAAGATCACCCTACATCATAATCACGTACAGAACCGTTACTCGTGTAAATACTGTACCTATAGTATAGTACACTCGGGAGCTTCGACGCAGTTGTAGCTTCGCAGATACTGCTTGTGCTCTAATGCCCTTCGTATAAAGGCGTTTTTGTAGCGCATAAGAGGCTATTTTCCTGTCATGCGTGTTTTGATCCACATGCAGATCCGGGCCGCATGCGTGCCGCCCGCAACCTATCATTTATTTCATAAATGTTTTTCCTGCCATGCGGGCGGGACGTGAACGGTACGCGTGTAGTCACTAGCGTGCTATCGCCCGCATGCGGGTCTGGTCCGCATGCGAGTGAAAACATGCATGACAGGAAAACGGCCTTAAAGCCCATTGTCCACGGAACCGCACGTCGTACGCACGTTTTCGTTAATTGACGATTGAAAAACAAATGTTTGACGCGACGCGACGTCGCCACTTCGTGGACACAGATTTGATTGTTTCTACGCAACATACATACATAGATAAGTATTCGTCTTTCAATCGGCTATTAGGTAACGAAAACGTGCATATGATGAGCAGTTACTTGACAATGAGTCTAAATGACAAAACATTGAGCTCTGTATTCTTTGTTTTGTTTATTGCGCTACAAAAAGCCTATTTATCGATGGGGTTTATAGATTTCGTGCGTTTTGGTACTGGAATGTTGGATTTAGATTAGCAGATAACTTTGACCTTCATGCGCGTTCTAAAGAGATTCATTATATCATAAAAAGTTTTTGTTTTGTATTCTATGCGTAAATTTTTAAATTGAATATTCTTCTTATTCTAGAAAGCTTTAACTCAATTTTGTCATAGCTTTGAGAAAGTATCTAAAATAACATCCTAGTACCCAAAACGCACAGAAAAAAGGGCGTTCCTTCAAGAACATTAGAACACTGTGTTGTATGAACATTCTCCACTAACTTGTTGTCTGCTTTTTTCGATATTTTTCAAAATTGTTTATGTCTTACAGAGTTTGTTCGTGGACTTTTTGTGTACATTTTTATTTTATGTGCGATGGTAGAAATGTGGCGTTAAATATTTTTGAATTGAGAAAATGTTGGCCCAGCTATTGCCCTTATTGGTCAAATTAGATAGATGTTTGTTATGGTTAATGAAATTAAAAAAAGCCTTCTTACATACGCTGAAAGTAAACTAACGGCTAGTCCATTCTATATGACAATAACAAACAAGAAAGAATAGAAAAGGTCTCTAGTTGTACCACTTAGAAATAAAATATCAAGATAGTTGGGCCAACTATTCCGCCACATTGGCCAAATACTTGATCACACTTGTCATATTGGCCAATCTGCAGGCTTAGCATACGTACCGCGACAATTATCTCACGTCATGCTGTCCTTATCACATTTAAAACTATGGACAGAGATGTAAGCGTGACAAACCCATGACAACGTCTTGTCACGGAGTGTATGCTAAGCTAACTGGCCATGATTTTGAATCAATATAATGTTATTGGCCACATTTCTACCAACGCCTAGTGCTTTGCCTTCCCTACACCCACACATCGCCTGCTCTTCGCTGTCACTTGCCTCGCCACTAAACCAGACCTTAACACCTAGCTAGTAAGGGTTAGATTGCGTTGGACGCTTGGGTGTCACTTATGTTATTTTAGAAGTTATTTTGTAACTAAGTATATAGGTTTGTTTCATAGTTTAGTGATTTGTTTATTTTGAAGTCATAGTCGGAGTTTATGACTCGATATAATATGTCATTTGTGGAGAGAGGCCTTTGCCCAGCAGTGGGACACAATTGGCTAAATTAAAAATTGCCTTAAAAAGATAAATGCAACATAATCATCATAGGTAATCAATTCCTCATGTCCATTGTACCTATATTATTTTACGAATAGGGTACGAATTTGCCTGTCTACACTTTGTCGTTGTTGTTAGCCCATATATGTCCCCACCGAGGGGCACGAGCCTACTCTCATACAGAGAGTGATTAGGCCGTAATCCTTTGCAGTAGATAAAATTTAAAAAAAGAATAGGTAAGCCAGTTTCCATACAAAAATCTTCAAACCCCTTTATAAAATTGTATATTATTATTTAGTATTTCATATTAGCTCGGTGTTGGGTCAATGAATGTGATCATCAAACCATTCATTCCATCATTCGTTCATCAGTTTTATCATTCATCATCAGCTTACCTACCGCTGTTGTTTAGTAACACAAGCCTTTGAATGAAGCTCTTTGGTTGGTTGAATTATCGCTGATTACTTTTAAAATAAGAATTTTGTTTATTAATTTTCGAAAGGGGAATCGAAAATAATCCTATTTTTAGGAAAGTTCGCAACTCTACCGTAATAGTTTAGTAGTGCATCAAAAAATAGTGTCTCTAAAAATAAATGTTAAAGCTTAGAGACATCAGTGTTACGTTCGTTAAAAATGGACGCAGTTTTTCGCACAAAATCAAAAGGTCTTATTGCCAACTATCGTTTTAACTGAAACAGCTTTTTTGCACAAATCCAAACGTCCTATTGACAACAAACGACGATCGTTCCAAATTCGAAACGAGTCCGCTAAAACAATAAAACAATCGACGATCGTTCTTAATTCGAAATGAGTTCACTAAACACCTAAAACACTTGATGATCGTTCTTAATTTGAAACGAGTTAGTAAAACCACAGACTAAAACCAACCAAAGAGTTTACAATAAAAAATGGCGGGGCAGCGTGGAGCATTATTAGTGTGGGGTAGCGCGCGGGTAGAGCACCGAGCAAGTGCTTTGTGCTGAAGGCTGGCTGCACTCGCTCGCGGGGCTCGTGAAGCGCCGCCTCAGCGGGTACGTCAAGTGGCACCACGTTGCAGCGCGCCGTCCGCAGCCGCCGCCGCACGCGACATTGACGCCGCAGCTGCATGCGCATCATGCGCCGCATAGGTGAGTTAAATTTAGATTTAGTGACGCACAACGCTGCGGTATGCGGTATGCGATGCCGGACTCTCAATCGTAATCATGCAGAGTGTTCTCTAGTTCCGTCTCAGTATGCTTCGGTGGCAAAGTATTATGTTGCGATTTTGACGCGACGTTGAGCCGCGTACCGCAGCGTTGATCTGAATAGCTTTCCACAATAAACATGGGCCGTAACGTACGAGAAATAATAAGGGCCTGTTTCACTTACTACAGATAAAATTTATCTGACTGATATTTTATACCTGTCTCTGTCTAAAATGTCATATTTTATGAAACAGTCATAGGTTTGTAGTAAGGGTCATTAGGTTTATAGTAGTTATATATATAGTAGTTAGAACAGTCATAGGTTTATTTATAGTAAGGTTTTAGTAAGGTTGGCTGGTTGTATGTTCCTTGGGGAAAGTTGTTCAGTTTTATGAGGACTATCGCTGTGTTTCGGCTTTATACCCCCTTTTTACCCGACTACGGCAAAGCCAAAAGGAAGGGTAATGTTTTTGGCAGTCTATGTATGTATGTATGTTTGTATGTATGTATGTATGTATGTTCCACCGTAGCGTCTAAACTACTGAACCGATTTTAATGAATGAGGTGTCAAAAGATTCGTAATAATACGGCGGGTGACATAGGATACCTAGTTTTGTAATAAATTCAATACTTTGCCCACTAGTGGGCAAGAAGTCACGATGAAAAAAATAAAAGTTTGCAAATGGTGTTGTGTGGGATATCAAAATCAAGAGCTTAGCGAGTACATTCCAAAAATATATAATGTCACTAGGTATTGCGCACGGATTTGCTTATAAACTAGTGGACAAGAATACGCTGCGAAAAATATTTAATTTTGTAAAGTATAATGTGTGGGGTATCAAATGAAAGGGCTCAGTGAGTACATTCCAAATATAATATATACCACTAGGTTTAGCACGCGGTTTTACTTGTAAACATGTGTTTTAACGTCTTGTCTTTTCTATCTAAATCACTTCGAAATTACTGATTACTTACCTACAGCTTGCCAAATCAGGCCTTTTCAGAATTATGTTGACTGTTTTGACTAGTTTTAAGCTAAATTACCTACAACTTTTACTACGGAACCAACTTTGTTGGCATCCAAAAATTTTCGGTCCCTCAATAGGTACATTTTGAACGCGTAACTTGTACGAAAAAGCAAACATTTTTGGACGCTGACAAAATTATCCCATATTCAAAGTTGTTTATTGTCATGAGTTCAAGTAGTGATGTCAATTTGTAAACCGTGTCTTAAAAGGGAAGTTTGAAATAAAATAAAAGAATTTATGAACTCACACTAATACTATGAACAAAGTAGTAAGTGTGTCGGGGTGTTTGGGGGGCACAGCCCTCCGCCAAAATAGAACAAAACACTTTTTGAACTCTACTGTGGACAAAGTAGATTCTGTGTGGGGTGGGGGGTGTGGGGGGCGTGGCCCCTAGCCAAAATAAAATGAAACACTTCTTGAACTCTACTGTGGACAAAGTAGATCCTATATGGGGGGTTTGGGGGGCGTAGCCCACCGTCAACATAAAACAAAACACTTCTTGAAGTCTTCTGTGAACAAAGCGGGCAGTGTGTAGGGGGTTTGGGGGGCGCAGCCCTCAGCCATAATTAAACAAAATACTTCTTGAACATTACTGTGAACAAAGTAGATTCTGTGTGGGGGGTTTGGGGGGCGTAGCCCCCCGCCAAAGTAAAACAAAATACTTCTAGAAGTGGACAAAGTAGTCCCTGTATGGCGGGTTTGAGGGGCGTAGCCCCTGTCAACATAAAACAAAACACTTCTTGAACTCTTCTGTGAACAAAGCTGGCATCGTGTAGGGAGTTTGGGGGGCGCAGCCCGCCGCCAAAATTAAACAAAATACTTCTAGAAGTGGACAAAGTAGTCCCTGTGAGGGGGGTTACATCAACATAAAACAAAACACTTCATGAACTCTTCTGTGAACAAAGCGGGCATCGTGAAGGGGGTTGGGGGGCGCAGCCCCCCTCCAAAATAAAACAAAATACTTTTAGAAGTGGACAAAGAAGTCTCTGTGAGGGCTTAGGGGGCTTAGGGCTTAGGGCTTAGCTTTAATAAGGGCTTAGGGGGCATAGCCCCCCGTCAACATAAAACAAAGCACTTCTCGAACTCTTCTGTGAACAAAGCGGGCATTGTGTAGGGGGTTTGGGGGGCGCAGCCCCCCGTCAACATACAACAAAACACTTCTTGAACATTACTGTGGACAAAGAAAATCCTGTGTGGGGGGTTTGGGGGGCGTAGCCCCCCGCCAAAGTAAAACAAAATACTTCTAGAAGTGGACAAAGTAGCCTCTGTGCGGGGGGTTTGGGGGGCGTAGCCCCCCGTCAACATAAAACAAAACACTTCTTGAACTCTTCTGTGAACAAAGCGGGCATTGTGTAGGGGGTTTGGGGGGTGCAGACCCCCGCCAAAATAAAATAAAAATACTTCTTGAACATTACTGTAGACAAAGTAGACTCTGCGTAGGGGGGTGTGAAATAAAGAAAGAAATATCTTAAACATACACTCGCATATTAGACAAAGTTATCAGTATGTTGGGTCTTTAGGGGCGCAGCGCTCGCTGAAATAAAATAAAAGGCATCTTTAATCCACACGCATACGTAAAGAGAGCTATCTAAAACGAATTATACAATACGCTGCTTACTACGGACAAGGATTGCGTTGAGTGTAGTTTTTTAGTGTTATGTATGCTTTAAAGAAATTTGCAATATTTTAGGATTGCTACCCTATATTAACACGTTGCATTCTATCCATCTCGAAAAGTAACTGAGGTGTAGATGACTCTCTAACAAATGTACGAGAAATCGCGGATGACCGCTAATACAATATGTTTAGATGAAAAGACAGATTGGAAATGTAACATGGAGTTTGAACAGTTGTCATATAATTAAATGTGTTTGTAGAGTTCTGTAGTAGGTATTTACGTAGTTATCACTGGTTTAACTAAAAAGTGTGAAATAAAAAATAAGTTCTAAAAACTAAAACCCGCCTACGGTAAACTTGCGATCTTAAAAGTAAGAAACAAGAAATAAATCTTGTCTTCTTAACTACCCCATAAATGCACAGACGTAGCGATTTTCAGAGGATAGCCGTGGTCGTATGCCTCCATATATAATTGGTTGCCTGCAAGCAATTGATACTTACATTACACAGGTAGGTCATACAGTATCCGACATTGCACGCACGGTAATTAAGATCAAGGCACAGAGGCATACGACCACGGCTATCCTCTGAAAATCGCTACGTCTGTGCATTTATGGGGTAGTTAAGAAGACAAGATTTATTTCTTGTTTCTTACTTTTAAGATCGCAAGTTTACCGTAGGCGGGTTTTAGTTTTTAGAACTTATTTTTTGTTACACCCTTAATACCTATGTTACGATGTTAATAAACCCTGTCTCCTTCAGATGGAAGACATCCGAGAGCTGGAGCGTCCCCGCGTCCCCGCTCCCGCCCCGCGCGCCGCCGCCGCGACCCGCCGACTAGCGCCCTCCCGCTCACTCCACACGCAACCACATACAGCTAGCTCACTTACTCTACCCGACGTACGCTAAATGTGTGGTGTGCTGAACTTATATGTATGTTTTATTGTTTCTATGTGTGCGTTGAGTATGGGATCGTCAGTTTTATATTAATGCTGCCCGAATACAAAAAGATTTTATTCAAAATTGGTACTCTTGTAAGTAAGTTGCATGGTGGGTAATCCTATATGTCGGGTAAATCTGATAATGACTCATATCTTCCAGACGATAAGATATTCTTTACTCGAGCATTACCCATCAAAGTTTCATGTGAGTTTGTTGAGTAATGCCAGAGCAAAGAACAAAGCCGCGTTTGGAAGATATGAGTAATTATCAGAATTACCCCTTTGCACCTTACAATCTTCGACGTATTTTTTTTAACTACTACCGTTTCACTACGCGTATAGCCGAGGGGAAGAAACGGCAAGAAACCTAACTTCACAGGGTCCTACATTCACGTAATACTGATTTCTTCTACCAATATAAATAACTGACGATCCCATATAAAAGCATACATTTTGTGTGTAAACTTAAGTTGTAAATTTTTGTAGCTCAAATAGTCAATGAGTTTATTTGTCGATGTATGCTGACGCATTCATTAAATAGTTAGAATTTATCAAACAATTGATAAAGCGTAATTTAAAACAACGTAATATAACACAATTAAACTACTCCTAAACGTTCATAATCCGGCAAAAATTAGGAGAAATTAAAAACCTGGCAACATTGTAGTGTAGGCCCGTTTTTATAAGATCGATTTGAAAGGAATGAAGCTACAGTGTTGCCGCTTTTTGCACTCTTTTGTCAGAATGTAAGAAAAATAATAAATTCGATGGAAATAAATACGTTACAGGTAAAGCTTGAAATGTTTGTGTTCAGTGAGTTGTTGTAGACGCCCTACGCGGATTTAGGTACAAATGTATTTTTATAGCGGGACATTTTGATGGATTCATGGACCAAAGTCTATTGAATTATGTAGCAATACTCATACATATACTGCTACAAGGATCTATTGGCACTTGAGTGACATTGTCAGGAGGGCGTGGGTGAATAAATAACTCAAAATAATGACAATTTACAAGATGATATCGTTAGTTCCGATTTCCGCCACGTGCGCTCCTTGTAGCACTGTACATACTTATCTCTCACGCTTCTTTCCCATCGGGGTAGGCAGACACCACCTCCACTTGCTATAATCCAAACACACTTCCTTCGGCAATATTAAGCAATCAAATAGAAAGGCTGCAGCTGGTTTTTATAAGAGATAGTCTGGCAAATTGACGTGCCAGAATATATTCTTTATCGTGTCGAAATTCGTTGACCGATTGTAGTTTTGACGATTGAGTGAGTCGAGCGTGATTATTATGTACGTATAAATTAAAATTCAATTACCAAATTTAGATAGTTTGAAAAATCCTGATATTGCTTCACGTCATTCAATAGACTATGGTCAAGATTAACATAATGCAAAGACAATATAAAAGTATCAGGATAGTTTAGTCGGAGTAGATAAATGTTTAATCAGCTTATGAATTTATAAAATATGTTTAAGCGGCGGCCACACAGCTGCCACCCGGCAACGTATCGGTACATACCCGTCGGCAATATCTGCGCATCTAACTTAAGGCTGAAACACACCGGATGCGTATGCGTAACGTAGACGTAAGCACGGCGTAGACACGTGCGTAGTTACGGCGTAACACGATGTTACACCGGGCTACGCTACGCGTCTACACTATCGTGCTGCGTACGTAATTGGCTGCGTACGGCTACGCGTCACGTCGACGTGTACGTCTACGTTACGCAAGCGGTGTGTCCTGTCTCATTCGGTTCCATACAATTCCAAATCAGATGTACGCATACGCATACGTCTACGCATACGCAACGCATACGCATCCGGTGTGTTTTGGCTTTTAGTGTCGTTATGCAACTTGCACGTACTCGTCACAGTCAGGGTACCTACTAGACAGCCGAAAACGTGGGAAGTGCATTCCAGCGAAGTGCGCAGTTATACTCCTGCTTGGCTATTTGTGCTGTGTGACGTCCGCTTTATATAGGGTGTGTTTTTAAAGTGAAGAAACATAACTTTTTGGCAGTTGCTATAATATTTCTACCACATAGTTTTTAAAGCAGTGTGTGGAGTGTTTTTGACTTGATTAGATAAGAAAATACAGCACTAGCGTGTTACACAACTTGAATTTGACTTTTTGGTATTTAAATTAAAAATGTAAGTTTTGTCTTAAATCTGACACTTTAAAAAACACACCCTATATAGTTTGTTTTTTCAGTCTATGACGAAAATTAGCGATGTTTTGTGTCGTAACTAAACGACTTACTCTAAGAAACATGTGTCGAATTTTTTTGCCTATTTCGTCCCACTGCTCGGCAGAAGCCTCTACCAGGCTTCTTCGCAGATTTCTGTCAGTGGTCAAATTACTACAAAAAAAGTTCTTCATACTAATATCGATTAGTTAGCTGATCTTGTTCATATGAAAACTTTTTTTTTAATAATCATAATATTTATTGCGCTTCCACAAAGTTATAAAATGGTCTTAAAAATAATTTACAGTACATGTTGTGGACCCCTGTTTCTTGGGAAAAGTTGTTGAGTTTTAAAACCAAATTATATAGCTCGATTTCCGACATAGATTGAAACAACATCTTTTAAAAAACATTTGTCAAAGGAACCAATTTCCCATGTCATTAGAAGTAGAGAAACGTTTATCTGTAATCAAACTTATGAATTGATGACTGCTTAATATATAATATAATATAAATATTACTATGTATATATCTTGTATAATAATCTCTTACAGTATTATTGTCAATGCATTAGTATGATGTTAAAGATTTGTGGGCGAAATATTAAAAAAAAAAACAACCACGTGATTTTGAGTGATAAATCCTATATTTCTTTGTGACAATGATTCAGTTTGAGTTCGTTGAGTATAACTAGGAAAAAAAATTAAAAACACAGATCTAAATAATCACTTGTATAAGGCGATTTATGACTGACCAGTTTAAGTTAAGATACAGTTATCCTGTTGAATCCCACTGCTGGGCAAAAGCCATCCTCATTGCTCTCCATGCAGTTCTAATGTACGCCAGGAATTCTCAATCATTAGGTACTGAATAAATAATACTAAGACCCAGAACACACGGGGAAACGCAACTGCAACTGTTAGTTATTTTTGAGTTGCATCTAAGTTTCTGCTATAGACTCCTTTAGAAAACCACACACGATGCAACTAATCTGAAACGTTTCAAACTGGTTGCGTCGTGCGTGTGTGGTTTTCTAAAGGAGTACCAGAAACTTAGATGCAACTCAAAAGTAACTAGCCGTTGCAGTTGCGATGCAGTTGCGATTCCCCGTGTGTTCTAGGCTTTACTCCAATTGAATATTTCGCTCACAAACCTAACATTAGTATAACACTAGCACATTTAAAAATGTTAAATTCACAAAATAACGAGCAGATTTTGATAATTTAGGTAAATTTTGTAACAGTAGATATCCGTAGGTAGGCAATTGATTCAAAATATCTTGTGATATGGGGACGTTTTATAATATAATAGGGCCGGCGTGTAGCCACATATTACTTAATAGTTACTACGTAACAGATACTTCACTCAGAAGAAAATATCCAATACCTACTGCTTTAACAGTGCGCAATAGCCCAACTGTCACGACAGATACCACTGCATGCTAAAATGTGCCTAAATACTCAAGCGTATAGTTGTGATTGCTTCGCACCGCGCGAACAAAAAAAACGAATGGAACTATAAAAGTTTGAACAACGTGCGAGCGCTTCGCTTGGTCCGCAATCGGCCCGCTGAGCGGTAGGTATTTATAGCGCGCAAGTACATAGAGTGACGGAGGCCTGGTATAGCTGACGGATCGCAGCGCATAGCATTTTTGATTGTCATATTATTGACAATGTTTTCATTAGACTAATATTCAAAATCAGTTAACACAACATTCGCTTGTAGTCGCTTCAATGCTTCGATGCTCATTTGTTGTGTTAAAACTAGCATCGAAGAGACTACAAGTGAATGTTGTGTCAACTGATTTTGAATATTGTTCTAATGAAAACAATGTCGATAATAATATGACAATCAAAAATGCTCTGCGCCAGCCCTTAGACTACAGTATTTGTAGCATACGCGCTGCTACAACCGAAATTGCATTAGAAAGGCGTCAATATCTCGTAAAAAATATAAAATTTCGGCCTAAAAGACGCTTTTAACTTTACGTATTCGGCGTAATTTAGTGTTAGACCCAGAACACACGGTGAAACGCAACTGAAACTGCTAGTTACTTTTGAGCATAAAAGTTTCTGCTATAGACTTCTTTAAAAAACTACACACGAAAACACAAAACTAGTTTGAAACGTTGCGTTTCAGTTGCGTCGTGTGTGGTTTTCTTTGAAGTCTATAGCAGAAACTTTTATGCAACTCAAAAGTAACTGGCAGTTTCAGTTGCGTTTCATCGTGTGTTCTGGGCCTTACGTGTGTCTCGATATTGTCGTGCTGTGAAATGCTTTGTGAAAAGAGCTATTTGGTAATGTATTGAAAGAGAATACATTTGATAAGAGACTTGTAGAAATGCAACTTGAAATTCAATGCAAATGGAAAAATACGTTTAACTTAACGATGACTATATATAACAATCGTTGTTTTACTACAACAATTGTTTATTGTCCAATACAAATTGCCGGATCAGATGAAACTTTAGTATCTCAGCTCATGTATCTAGGGCCCAGAACACACGATGTAATGCAACTGCAACGCAATTGAAACTGCTAGTTACTTTTCAGTTGCATCGAGGTTTCTGCTATAGACTTTCTTAGAAAACCACACACGACGCAACTAGTTTGAAACGTTTCACACTAAGTAACTAGCAGTTTCAGTTGCGTTTCATCGTGTGTTCTGTGGCCTAAGGGAATGTTGTTGCATAGAGACCCAGTATTTGCATAGAATTTCAAGACAAGGCGTAGAGAATGGAAGGAGCCTGTCAGACATCGTCTTATTCTCCTAGTTAATTAACATGACGATTTTTAATTCAATTTTCACATAATGTAATTTCCACTGACTTACCAATACTGAACATAACCAACGTAAAGTCGAGGGCACATCAAGCTTTACACATGGGCACCTTATTTCATTGCGATAAAAGGGCGATACAAAAACTATTTTGTAAAGGTTGATCTGCTCTCGATTGTACAACTAATTAACGTCATCTTTTAGACCACTTACCGTCATAATTTGCTGAAATTATGTAAAAGATAGCTTCAATTCTTACATCTACGTAAATAAAATGACAAGATTTTTTTACTTGAGGCCCCCTTTGCATGACCATGCATAAAGCCCAAGTCTGAAGTTAACTAATGTGAGTTGTGTACCTATCTCAATTTTAATCGGAATAATTTATTTATTTAATTACTGACATTAAAAACAAAATGGCGATGCAATTTTTACGCATAAATGAATGTAGTGCAAAATGTAAATATCGTGTATAAAAATAATTTAATTTTAAGCTAAGTACCACATAATGCAATAAAACAAAACTTTTTTTTTAAATATTACTTTTTTCAAGAGGTTTTTTGGCTTGGTTACCTATATTTTTAACCGCGATAAAAGTTTAATGTAAAAAAATAGTACAAGGTTATAAACAACAAATAGACAGTTTATAAAAAAAAAAAGACTTTTGCTAGTCTTCCGCCATTTTGAATCCACTCACGAAATGTCTCTTGAAAAACTTTTTTTTTGCATATATAGAACAATCTGTAGATATACTGCTTTTAGTTTTAAGTGTAGAGTGATTTGTACATTTTTCTTTTTAGTTTTTTTCGACCAAATGTATAGATGAATTAATTTTAATTTTTATGCAAACTATATGGACAGTGTCCGAGTTGCCGAAGTTTAATTTTTCAATCGATAATTGTGCAAAGAAGTGGCAACATTGAAGAAAAGTTCAGTGTTTCTATCAGTGTTGCCATTTTATTGTACGTCATTGCAAATTAGTAGTTTTTGAAAATCAAGATTGTGATTTGATTGAAGCGTGCTCCACTCTGGGCGTTAGGAGGCAATAGAAAAATAAAAAATATTTTAATTAATTTTAAAATCAATACAATGAAATTAGCATAATGATTATGAATGAAATCAAAAATAACAATTGACTGTCGCCTCCGCTTGGGTTTGTCTCTTTTTTGCTGTATATCAAGCTATTCGGGATTCTGAAAAAGTACATTTTTCCAGAAAAATGGTGATTCAAAACTTCTTAAACTAAGCAAAAAATTTGTCAATAAGGGACAGAACCATACTCGCGCGCCCTCTAGTCCGCACGCCATCTTGTGCAAAAGCTTTAGACTAAGAATATATTTAAACAAATCTATTTAATAAACAACGATTAACTTGTTTTACTTATTATCCTCATAATTATTTTAATGTGTATTGTAATAAATGCGGATCAAATTTTATTGTGTGGTTTTATTTCATTTAACTTAGAGTTGCCAATTACAGATCTACCAATCATAAGTGTTGCCAATAAAACGAATATTTTAAAAGAAAATAGCTTTATTGTTTTATAAATAATATGCTTTGTACAATATTGTTGCTATATGGAACAAAATATATTCAATTACATTTATTGGTGAAAGATTACAACATATACATCTATAAAAATTAAATCTTGGAGTATATTGACAAATATAATTTATCACGAAAAATGGCAACACCACTAAACTATATATGCCGGTGTTACCAATTTATGTACACAATAAGATTTGCACGACTAGTAAATAAAGTAACGCGCTTCACATAAACAATTCTTAGTGGCCGTTTCAACACCTACAGATAAATATTAACTGACAGCTAAATCTATGATCTGTAGCTCTATATCTATTTCATACAGATATAAAATATCTGACAGATAATTTTTTATTTGTACTTAAATGGTGAAACAAGCCCTTATTAAAACTCCTTAACACAGATATTTACACAGCTCTGTAAATAACAAAATAAAAATGGCGACTAAAGCCACGTTGGTAACATATACGCTACAATAAATAACACTAACACATAAAAAGTGCATTCTTTGGCAATTGAGAAGGCAAATCTAATATCAAAACGTTTTAAGTCAAATCATAAGTTCGATTTCAGAATAGCATTTTATACACGGGCGTCTTTTCCTCGTACGAGTGTTGACGCTAAGTAAGAAGTCTAAGCTCGTATAGTCTAAATACTACCGGTTCGATCGTATACGCGCGGCCGGTTTTTGAAGTTCGTATGTAGCGAGCGTGTACGCGCGTATTAAACGCTAGGTCTGAAAACGCTCTAAGCCAAAAGGGGTAAATTTCTAAAACAACCTATGTTAAAAGTACACTTACGAGTAGGTATAGTCAGTAACACAAGTTTATGTATCATCTTGAGGGAACTGATGAAAATATTTCGAATTAGTTCCAAAATTTTAAAGTGTACATTAGTACCTATGTAAATATTATGTAGGTGCAGATCTACCAAGTTATCTGTGAAACGGCCGTTATTGGAACTACGGCCACTAATACGGAAATTTCAAATTCCAGAACTGCTGCGATTGGTAGAAATACGATTTTGTATTACTACTAGCGCCGCCATTAATTTCACAGATAAAGGTTGAAACACACCGGATGGGTATGCGTAACGTAGACGTAAGCACGGAGTAGCCACGCGCGTAGTTACGGTGTAACCCGATGTGACACCGGGCGACATCGGGCTACGCGTCACGTCGACGTGTACGTCTACGTTACGCAAGAGGTGACAGTTCCATACATTACAACTCAGAGGTACGCATACGTCTACGTATACGCATCCGGTGTGTTTTGACCTTAAGTTGGTCTGCCTGTAAGTATTTTACCTTTTTCTTTGCATTAAAATTTATGTAGATATTTAATTTAACAATCGTTGATTTCTAGTGGCTAAGCTGGCAACTTTTAACTATGATATTTTTCTACTACGTATCAGTATTAAATTGTCTTTGGTACTTCAGACCGATTTGGTAAAATCTTGAAATCGAAACATTTCAATTTTGTTCTAAACAATTATTTTACTTAAGTTTTAGTTGCACAACGTTATTTTCTTAAATTAAGTGAGTCTAAGCAAAAACTCTATTATGTGTCCCGCAAGACATATCCTGGGTCTCGACCGGGACTCGTGGTTATACAAGCGAAGTCTCAAGTTAAAAATAACAAGTAGTTTACCACACAAACATTCAAAACATAAAAATAAATAGAATCTCTTAATTATAAAGTTGCTAATCAATATATTTTAACATTAAAACAACCGTAACGAAGGCAATTTCTAAAATCTAAATTCAGTTCAAGTCACACAATCTTTCTCTATTTATGAAAGAAGTCTACATTTCTTAAAAGAGAATGTAGATCTTTTTTTTCTTAATTTAAGAGTAAATATTAAATAATAAAACAAGTTCTTATTCCATTAAGTCACTTTCTTAGCCGACTGTAACGCACTGCGTAGTAACTTACTACTTTTTAGAAAAAAAAATGCCTACTGGGCATGTTTCACAATTTACATTACAGATAAAATCTGACAGATAAACCTATTTCTATTTCATAAAACGTGACGTTTTAGACAGAGACGGGTATAAAAATCGGACAGATAAACCTATTTCATAAAACGTGACGTTTTAGACAGAGACGGGTATAAAATATCTGTCAGATAAATTTTATCTATACCTAAATAGTGCAACTGGCCCTTAGTCTCTATAAAAATAAGTACATGCCATTGAGCATAAACAATTCCAATCATAAAAAATTCCAATTGACTAGCTTGCAAGAAACTTTTGGTACTCTGAACATATTGTGAGATTTAAAAAAAATCCTATACTTTATGTCAAATTGAATAATTAATTTAAAACTACTGTGACTCTGTGACTAAGTTTTACGATAGTGAAATAATATGAAGTTAGTATAATATTGATTATGAGTCAAAAGTATTTGAGTGTAAGAGCGATTACGAACTATGTACATCCGATTTTTATCCGATCCGATATATTTCCGAAAATATATTTCTAAATTAATTGGGTCATACAGACATAAAAAACAAAAAATGTCTTTCCTGTTCCCGAAAGTTAAGGACACTGGGAGCTTATTTCTCAACTTAATGCATATCCGCATAATCTATGCCCGATGTAGTTTTGGCCTGTAACATTTTGAGGATTAGATGCTCCAGTATCCTTAATCATCAGGAACAGGAAAGACAATTTTGAACCTAATTTTGTGTTTGACTCAATTGCCCGTTTTACCTTCTACAGATAAAATTTACCTGACAGATAAACCTATGTCTATGTCATAAAACATGAAGTTATAGACAGGGACAGGTATAACATATCTGTTAGATAAATTTTATCTTTTGATGGTGATACAAGCCCTAAATCGGATGAAGTGCGTAACCGTTATAAAAATAACACAAATCTTTTCTTGATTTATTAGAAAAATAGCTTGAGTAATAACTTGAGGAAATACTACCTATCTATCTACAAGGACCTAAGAATGTGCCTATTCTAAGAAGACACAATAGAAATCTCTAATTTATTTAACCGCGCTGTTGTTTTATGCGTTGCGCAGACGCATGCGATCAGACTTCTTCATACAATAACGTAGGCGCGCCTTTTTATACGTTGCGCGCAGCCGTCGATTTTGTATGGAGAAACCTGTGTTCGATACATATCCGAACACAAGTGTTTATATTAGTGTATTTCCGGTAAAATTGTAATTTCCGGTAGTATCAATATGGCTGTCTAATAACGTGACTCTTAGATACAAAGAAAAGGTCAAATGCTCAAGTATTTAAAAATATAAGTTAAATTACTGAATAAAGTGCTTTTATTATGTTTCCCACGTCCTAGTAGAACCAGCGCAATATAAACCAGGACTTATAATTTGTGTGTGGAACAACCTGATCGTGTGCTTTTGACGCTGCGAGCAACGCATAAAACAACAGCGCGCTTTAAATCGTGTTAAGTTAACAGGTAATTGCCTATTTTCGCATAACACGATGTCATTGTGTGTTGCACATGCGTTGAGACCTGTGTGAAGGTGCTGCTGTGATGGCCGGTCATGTCATGCGGATCCTATGAAACTAAGCCTTTCACTTCTCTGTTTCCCATTTATTACCTTACTTTTCCTGGATATTGCGGGGTCAAATTTTTATTTATGGATAGCTCTTTTGAAATATTAATTTTATTAGGTATATGTTTGTGTTTATGCCTGAGATTTGTAAAACTTAAATTGAAAAGAGCAACCCTACAGAGTTTCTTGCTAGGTTCTTCTCTGGGGAAAACTGCACTTTTGCGAATCTAGCATTAACTTTAAAAAATGACCCGTCCTAAGTGTTGTCAAAACCTACAGGATTAAATGATCATTTCATTTCATTTCATTTCATTATATACGGAGAGTTTAAATTAATGAACGATAGAAAAGGAATACGTATGTAGGTACTCGTGATAACAAACAACTTTTACTATGGTGCCAAGTTCGAATTTTAAATAGTTTTTAAATTTATTATGAGTTTTTTTTAATTGTAATGTTACTTAAGTTTTTAAATAAAAACCGTTGAATTTTGAAAAAAAATGATCGAAAGCATAAAAAAAATTGTTCCATCATTTTATCAGCTGAAGCATTTTGTTTGGGGAGTTTTATTTTTCGACCTTGGCCACCGTAGAAGTTGTTTGTTATCGCGAGTACATGCATATCTTCTATCGTTCACTAATGAAAAGTCGCCCTATAGAAATCAATTCATTTACTTATTTATCTAAGTAATAATAAAATTACAATTCATCTATTATTTGAAATTCATAAAAAGGCGTAGGTATTACCTATACTAATTCGACGCCAAAATTACGTAAATGGTAAAGCTATGAAATCTGAACTCTATATTGTGTTCTTATGGTGCATTTTATAACATAGCTCTGTGTGAGTTGTTAGGCTATATGTATATCTAGTTACCTATAAGGAGGAAAAATTTAAGTGACTAAAGCGACTGTATAGAAGAATTAATAATGTGGACAAATGGTCGTTAAGTTCGAAGTTTTTCGAATATTTCGTAGACTTGCAAGACACTTCATTATTTTGTTCACGCTGTAAGGCTGGCTTTACATTACACAGACAGACTAGCTGACAGACGCGCGCGACTTTCGCTGCAGTCAATTTCCATACTAAACTGCGACAGTCGCGCAGCAGTCGCACGGACTGCGACGTAATGTGAAACCAGCCTAAGACCCGTTTCGTATTACGTCCGACCGAATCCGAGCCGATTAAAAATGGATTCAATTACCATAGAAATAGTTCTATTTCGGATATATACTATACTATGTATTTCGGACCACACGTAATGCGAAACCGCTCCAAGGCTAAATCACAACGTACAAGTGTACGATGGTTCGAAAGTTGTCACTAGAAAATTACAACTTTCGAATTATTATCGCTGAGTTTCACAGATTCGCTTTACAACCCTTACACAACTCACACTTGAGCCATTCTTTGAAACATTTCAACTTAAAGCTTCGCGACCACTGGATTGTAATCGGAGCGCACGGACCGGAAGATTTATTGCTTTGTATTGATTTCTAGGGTACTGCGTGCACTAGATCGGCATTTCTGCGTCATAAATCAATACAAAGCAAGAAATCCTTCCGCTCCGTATCCAGTGGACGTATAGCTTTACAAGATTGCATTGATAAACCGACATACTCGTATTTCCAATACCTTAAAACACCTAATCTCCTTAATGCGGTCGCCCACTCTTCCCCGTCCGCTGCGGACTGCCCGGCACGGATGCGCCGGTGTTCCGTAGAGGCCGGCTCTCGCAGCTCTTGTCGCACGGATGTTTCAAGTAGTCTGATATGTGCTGCACTATCAAGTCGATTGCCACTGTGGAGAGAGGAATTTATTTTTGAGTTTCTGTTGTAAAGCTGGGGCTTTGAGATTAAGATTTTAGTGGTTGCCTATTTTTCACTGATAGGTAAGTAAGTAAATCGTTTATTCCCAGTTCCAGATTTCTGAAGAAAGTTAATATAAATAAGAAACAAACAAAAACTTAAATAAAAAAAAAAACAGAAAAAGAGCACTTTATGCTAAAATAAAGAAAAGAACTGGGAAAAGGACTCCACTCAGCAAATGTCATAAGTACCATGTAGGTATTAGCAGAGAGAGGTAAACTCCTTTGGGGATATTTAGTCTTTATTTATTTTTTTTATCTTAGAATTTGTAATTTCATTTCATTTCATTTTATTATTTTAGAAACTTTGATGTTCTTTTCTTCGCCACAGATCAGCAACGACAAGATGAGAAGAAGTAAGAACTACCCTTTTCCGATATTGTCAATAATACATGGTTAGTGAGCGTTTACATCTGCGTAAAGTACCGCGCCTAACGTTCAGCGGCTGGAGTAAATTTATGCGACGTACTTTCAGCTGATGTGTCATAGGTTACTTGAAACACATTGCGAGCGTATTGAACCGAACGTTCGGCGGCTGGAGTAAATGTATGCGACGTAATTTCAGCTTATGTGTCATAGGTGACTTGGAACACATTGCGAGCGTATTGAACCGAACGTTCAGTGGCTGGAGTAAATGTATGCGACGTAATTTCAGCTTATGTGTCATAGGTGACTTGGAACACATTGCGAGCGTATTGAACCGAACGTTCAGCGCGGTACGTTACGCAGATGTGACTGCATACTTATTACCACCCACTTAATCTTTAAAAGCTTTTTCAATATCAAATGAAACTCATGGTCATAGGGCAAACACTTTATTCCATTACAGTTTGTGTTTAAAAACATAAAAGTTTAACACGAAATACTAAGCTAAGAAATTAATACAAATGCTTTGATATTTGTGCTGAGGATAAATTCGTAAATACATTACTTACATACAAATACATAAAGACCACTGGCACAGATTACCTAATAGCCACTGGCATTAAAAGAACGCAGATATTGCAACTTTTAATAAAAATACACGTAAATTAGGACCGATCTTTCGAGCACTTAACAAAAAATTACAATCTGTTTAAAAAACTGTTATCGTTAATAGATCACTTATTAAACTAAACTCATATTTTTTGCCAAATCAAATAAATTAAAGAGAACTGAAAGCCGTGTTCAAACCAAACTGACTGTAAGCCGCCGAAACTGAGCGAACGTTACGCAGTTTATTGTATTTCCATACATATTTACTTATTCGTTCAAAGTATATCTCACAATACATTATTACGCTACGCTCTATGCGTAGACGCTGACATTCGGCAGCTGAATAATATAGTACGTAACTACGCTCCGCGGACGCTGATTTACTACGTAGCTGTAGCCTGTAAGCTATAAGCGTATTGTCAGCATAGTGTGAACGAAAAATGCCGTTTATTTTCACGTTTACACATGGGCTAACGGTAAGCCTGCTCACATTCGCCGGCTTACAGTCAGTTTGGTTTGAACAAGGCCTAATAAACACTGACTAATGCTCCCATGAGGCTGGCATAGCCACTTAGAGTGGTTGAAGCCTCGTCAAAAATTTGATAAAAAAAAAAAGAAAAACAAACAATGAGCAACGTAGAAATACGTAAAAAGTATCAATTTTGAATTAAAAAAGACCTTTTGAAATAATATTCTTTGTTATATACTATATAGCGTATGGAAGCACTTTCGGTTAATAATTTCTTTCATAATATCATAAACGAATAATCAAAAATGTATTACGTAGATTACTTACAAACCTAATACAAGGTGACTTGAAATTTGTGAACGATAGAAAAGGATATGCATGTACCCGTGATAACAAACAACTTTTACAATGGGGCCAAGGTCGAAATCACAAAAAAAAAATTGTTCCCCCATACTAACAGCTGCCTTGCTGGTGCATTTTGTATGGAGAGTTTAAATTTTTTTGAATGATTTCGACCTTGGTCCCATAGTAAAAGTTGTTTGTTATCACGAGTACATGCATATCCTTTTCTATCGTTCACTAATTTAAAGTCACCCTATATATAATTTTTTCCAATGTTACCTAAGTAGGATATTTTTACATTTTATCACATACAATTTTTACTTTTACAAATTATTTTTGGGATGCAACATGCAACTATACATTTTATTTACTATCAAAATCGACTCATCAACAGATCATTTTAAATGCAAATTCTCAATTTTCAATTCTTTGTTCCTTTCTGTCACAAAAAACTATCAAGCAAGTCCCACCAACAGTTTCTTTTTTGGGGAAAACTGCACTCTTGGGAATCTAGCATTAACATTAACTTGGCCCGTCTTAGGTGATGTCAAACCCATCCTACAAGATATAAACACATTTTTCATTTCGTGTAGGTACGAGTTGCAGCGCAGAACATAGGTTTTTACCGCTCTAACAAATAGTATATTTGTGAGACAGAAAAGGATAGATATAATCCATCAGTTTTTACTTTTGGTTTCTAGTCAATTGCACCTTTTTTAGTTTTCATCTAATCATTTACTACGTTTTTTATGGGATGTCACGCAAAGGAACATAATAATATACGGAATTATATTATATAGTCTTTTAAATGGATATCAGTCTGTTAGTTTTCAAATATGCAATGAGGAAAGAATATAAGGAGTGGCCCCATTTTTTTCATATACAAATGAGTTTATGACAGCGTGCCAAGGTTGCGCCAAGTTTTTCATAGTTTTCTTGGTAGATGACCTGTCAAACTATAAGAAATACCATACAAAAGGTAGCTATTTTGCGCCAGACCAGGCACGCAGATCCAGACGGTAGGGCGTCTCTTTATATATTCTATACTCAAAGCAGATATGGTTGGGTTATTGTCTATGGGATGAATGAACTTGTTTAATTGTTTTATGGATAAGGAAAGATGAAATATTTACAATCAGTTGGAACAAACATCTATTTAACTTAAGGGAGCGCAGCGCAGAGCATTTTTGATAAACATATTATTATCGACATTGTTCTCATTAGAATAATATTCAAAATCAGTTACACAACAAATGAGCATCGACGCATCGAAGCGACTACATGCGAATGTTGTGTGATTTTGAATTTTATTCTAATGAGAACAATGACGATAATAATATGATAATAAAAAATGCTCTGCGCTGCGCTCTGTCAGGTGTGCGCCGGATCTTACGCTCCTTTTCACTTATAGCTGTCGCTGCCATTGTCAAATATCAGAATAAGACTGCACGATGTTTAAATAGCATTGGGCATGATGACTAAATTTTTTTAGTCCATCACATAGATTATTTTCAGATATTTGACACGTATTTTTTCTTTTTCCTCTTAAACTAAAAATGACACAGATACACTGGGTTAAAGTTGCTCATGACGTCACGTCTTAGTACGATTTTTACCTAGGAGTGACGTCAATCAATATCCCCCACTCCGTAACTTTGATGCTCTTTGTCTTTGTATTTATTTATGTATTTGATCAGGTAAAAACGTGTTTCAAATATTTTTAATAGCCTAAAAGACGGACTAATAATTTTTTGAATTTTCGAATTTAGTCATCATCCCCATTATAGGTATAATGTGTGTTTGCAACTGGATGTAAATAAAAATAAATGTTAATTTCATCAGTCGATAAACTTTGGCTAATTTGAACTAAACTTTCCGAGATAATTACAATTTCGTTATGCTAATGGTTATTGTAAACATATGATGGCATTATGGCATAATGACATATTGTTGTGCATGCGTATAGTATACAAATTTATAAAGAATATTGATATGTGCTATATAAATGTTTGATACATAAGAAATACGGGCTTGTTTACATTGCAGAGGTCTTCAATTTGTAGTTTTATGAACATAAACAATAAACAGGGCGTGTTTTTTTTTTACAAACAACTTTTACTAAGACACAAAATCTAGAAAATTGAATTTTTTTCTTCATTACATACAAAAAAAATGACAAGGCAAGTTATTGCAAAATAAATATCCTTTAGTAAAAAGTTGTTTCTAATAAAGCAGAATCATCTACTCGTCTAATAAATTGACACCATATCATAATGATTTTGCTTATAAATATTTCAGTTGGCAAAAAAATTGACATTTTTTCTAAAATTTATCTTCCATACATAATAAAAGTAATTCTTTAGGCTGGGCGCATACATACTGATTCATCATCAAACCTGATCCGGAACCTGTATGTATACGCCCAGCTTTATACGTCTTCCCTCTACAATGAAACAAGCCATAGACATAGATATATAAAAAATACACAATACTTAGTCTATGTTCGCTTGGAAAAGCATTTTCAGCCTTATACATAAATTGAATTGGAACTTAAATACAACAACTAATATCTAAGGAGGTAGGATTAAGGAAGAAACAGTTGCTCAGTCGGGTACAGTGACTCACCATCGTTTTGTAAAAAAGGAAAAGAGATACATTCATCTCGTTTGCACTTTTCGGAAGTTTTTGGCATGCGCACGCGCAAGTGCAAAAGTTATGAACGTATCTCTTTTCCTTCTTTACAAAACGATGGTGAGTCACTGTACCCGACTGAGCAACCGTTTCCTGCTTAACCATAATATAATACGTAGACAATGTTCTTCTATGGTATTATTAGCTATCGATTTTAAAATTTACCAAAAAGGACCTCCGTTTTTTTAAATTCGGTTAAAAAAGATGTAGAGTCCATTTCACGAAAGAAGTCGCCTAGCCGCGGCGCTGTTTATCATGTCAAAATTAACAATGTTGCCATTTATGAGTACAAATCTTACCTATATTATTTATATTTCAGTTGTAATTTATCAAATATTACTAATAACTGCATACTTCGAGTGTTGTTCCATGAGTAGGTTGGTATACATTTTGATAAATAAAACATCTATTTACTAACATTTCTGTTATGTAAAAAGTATATTTTTATTAAGATAAGTAAGGGTTTTCTACCTACTATCAGGGAAAAAGTCAGAAAATAGGGAAAATAGTTCTGTCAAATTTAGTTCAAAAAATATCAGGGGGACTTCTTTCGTGAAACGCACTCTATGTTTGAATCGTAGCAAGTGGATGGAAGTGGTCTATGCCTACCCCGATGGGAAAGAGGAGAGTTTGCAAACAATAGCAAAATTTACACTCCGAGGGCCCATTTCATCACTTACAGATAAAATTAACTGACAGATATTTTATACCTGTCACTGTCTAAAACTCCCATATTTTATGAAATAGACATAAGTTTATCTGTCAATTAAAAACATATATTTGTAAGTAGTGACACGAACCCTAAGTAGCCTTTATTTTTTTTTAAAGTACGTAAAAGAAATATAAATCATCATGTCAGCTTATGGACGTCCACTGCTGGACAAAAGCCTCCCGCAACGATCTCCACAACGACCGGTCTTACGCTGCCCACATCCAACGGTTTCCAGCGAATTTAACCAAGTCTTCCCACAAGGAGGCCTTCCCACACGAAAATTCCAAATATAAATAGATAGCCAGTAATAACATAGAAGTAGCATATTTAAAAATTGGGGCATTTACACTTCACGCATATGCTAGTTTTAAAATAAATGCAAGATGTGTGGTTGATTGCGCATGCGCATATTGTGGATTTTCATACGAAAAATTATAATTTTTTTAAACTAGACAAATATTACGAATATACTGGGTGTAACAGAAAGGGGGTATGATGCTGAAACACAGCGGTAGTCCTCATGAAATTGAACAACTTTCCCCAAGGAATACGGGTCGTAACTCGAAAAATTTTTTGCATCGCCCATACTTACTCGATCAGCTGATCGGACATTTTGTATGGTAAGGCGAAATTTTTTTCGAGTTACGACCCATGTTCCTTGGGGAAAGTTGTTAAGTTTCATGAGGACTATCGCTGTGTTTCGGCATTATACCCTCTTTCTGTTACACCTGTATGATTTAAATTCGTATGACATACTGATATGACTATATCAGTTATATTTTTTAATTCAATTTTAATATACAGGGTGTTTCGAAACTCCCCAATGAAAATCAAGGGATGTTATCTGCACATAAAAACGAAAACTTTCTTCAAGAAACATGGGCCGAAATATGAAGAAACCGGCTAAGGGCGAGTCGGACACGCGCGAGATTGTTTCCTTACCATTCACTAGGTTAACAATAGCCTAAAAATAATGTCTACCAGTAGCCATTATTTATACCGAGCCCAATCAGCTTATAGACTTTTGTATAAATAGGGTGACTTTAAATTAGTGAACGATAGAAAAGGATATGCATGTACTCGTGATAACAAACAACTTTTACTATGGGACCAACGTCGAAATCGTTCAAAAATTTTTGAACTCCCTGTACAAAATGAACTCCCTGTACAAAATGCACAATATTTTTTTGTGCTTTCGAACTTGGTCCCATAGTAAAAGTTGTTTGTTATTACGAGTACATGCATATCCTTTTCTATCGTTCACTAATTTAAAGTCACCTTGTATATATGGCGAGAGTTCTTTGTCATAATTTCAACTTGTTTCTTGAAAAAAGTTGTATTTTTTTATATGGTAAGTATATTAACGTTCGTATTTCAATACAATTTGGAGTTTTTTTATCACAGGACATGCGCGAAGCTTACAAAGTGCTAATACAGGATAGAATAACCAGCCGGAATATCTGCGCACCTAGCCTACTGACGTCATGCGTCGTACGTACTCGTCAAGGTACTGGATAGGCGAAGAATGGGGAAGCGCGGGGGCAGTGCATTCCAGCGAGGTGCGTACATATTTCCGACGGTATGTAATCACTATTATTCGAGAACCTGTCACATCTGAATTATAAGAGGCTCATAACAGAATTAAAAACTAAAAATAACTTAACAAAAAAGTAAAATTAATACTTCACCGTTATTTTTCATTCTATTGGAAAAATTAAGAAAATAATTATATTTAAGTATTTAAATAAAAATAATTAAATTATAGCTTGATCCTCCTATAATAACAGATGTCGTGTTGCTAATTAAAAGTATCGATAGTCGATGTTATTTTGAGAAAATCGATGAAAGTAGATAATGGTATCTGTAGATGTTAAGAAATTAATTTAATCGGAGTTTCTTACTAGAATCTTTTCTGGCCTAATTTTCATCAGTTTCTTAAGAAAAATCAGTTTTTTGGCTATAATTGGATAAAGATAGATCCAACTATGGAGTTGGATCTAGTTGTTGTGAATACAGACGTAAAAAATTACTGTGCTCGCAACAAATCTTTGTGTTTGTGAAGTTAGCCGCTGAACGAGTATGCGCATTCGTATAGACGCCGTTTGTACCTATTTATTCATTGCGAAGTCACTTGTTGCTAACTTCACAAACACTAAGACCCGTGGCGAGCACTGATGATAATACCATCTTTATGGAAGGTCCTTTGCTTAACAATGAGCTCGAATAGGCTACCAAGTAAGTATAATTTTATTGTACGAATTAAAAGGTACAAAACTGCGTCTATACGAATGCGCATACTCGTTCCGCAGCTAACTTCACAAACACAAATATCTGTAGCGAGCACAGTAATTTTTTACGTCTTTATTCACAAGATCCAACAACGACTACCATACACCTATTTCCCAAAAAACAATCGCCAATCAATTAAATAAGCAACACAACAGGTTTACCCTTCACGGCTATCGGCTGAGCGTATCTTCGGAACTACCCGACAGTCTTCTCCCATTCTCCTCTTCGTGCTTGCACGTTCCGTTCATCTTGTCGATCGCCGGCCGCTTCTTATACATTATATCCCAAATGTGGTGGACGATTAAATCAATAGCCACTGCAACAATGAAACGGAACGTAAGTACGCAGCTACGTTAAGACATAGCCGCTGCAAGAAGACGGTTTTAGGTAAACAACTCTGGGGTAAAGGGCTTATGTGTGTAATTTGGGTGGGGGATATTCGGATTTAAGTGCGAAGATAGAGAGGTCAAAATTGCGTGGATATATTTGGCTTTAATCGCCAAGAGAGTGGTCGAAATGGGTCCGTATTGCGGTAGATCACGGGGCCAAATCTGTCAATTTAAAACAGCCTCAATTGTGTATCGGCAGTGTCAATGGCATTTTTTCACACATTTGGTATTCTGCTAAACAATAGCTTGCACTGATTACGACCAAATGTGTCAAAGTTGATACTGCCGACACATAACTGAGTCTATTGTAAATTGGCAAACTTGGGCTCCGGATCGATCGACTCTAAGTGGGTAGATAGAGAGTTCTGAATGGGGAAGCGACGTCGCGGTATATGTGACGCTGCGAGGGAGTTAGATAAGTTCGGAGAATAAACAGGATCGGAAATTAAGTCGAATAGCGAATCGAAGAATAAGGTAAGACGAGTAAATGCCCAGAACAATAGGCTAAAACGGTTACGTGATGATATTGGATACCTTCTTCAATAGGTAGAGTAGACAGTAATAGACACGGTTCATAATCGACATAAGAAGTTTGGGTCGCCTTTTTAGGTTGTAACCTTGTTTAGTAATGCATTATTGCGAAGGAGAGTCTAATTCGACTATAAAAATGAAAGTGTTATAAAAAAGACAGGGCGTCTTAAAAATGTGGAAGAAAATGGCAACACCGATGAAGATAAATCTACAGGGTTGCCAATTTAAAAATGAGGTTTTATAGGAGAGTTGTTTACCAAAAACGTTATAAAATCTACGTTCCTTGCTTGTTGCAGTGGCTATGACTTTTTATGCTTACCTTTATATTGTTGGTTGGGTAGTTATTTAATATATCACTTAAATGTAGCAGTCAAAATCATGTCACAATAAGGTGACATAATTTTAAAACTATACACGATAAATAGTCAATTAAATAAAAAAATGATAGTACGCATTATAGGATTTTAAGGCCCAGAACACACGATTAAACGCAAGTGCAACGCACCTGCAACTGCTAGTTACTTTTGAGATGCATCGAAGTTACTGCTATAGACTCCTTTAAGAAACCACACACGACGCAACTATTTTGAAACGTTTCGTTTCATTGCAGTTTCGTTTCACCGTGTGTTCTGGGTCTAACACATTTCTGAGAACACGTCCCTAAGGTAACACGGCTCGGTTACATACAAATTGTATGAACTTGTTCACACAACCCCGTGTCAGAGCGTCTATAGTGACACGGACACTGTACACGGATAGCCCTGAACCGGAAAAGTGTGTATAGCCCTTCAGACCCAGAACACATGCGGAAACGCAATTGCAACGCAACTGCAACTGCTAGTTAGTTTTAAGTTGCATCGAAGTTTCTGCTATAGACTTCTTTAGAAAACGACACACGATGCAACTAGATTGAAACGTTTCAGATTCATTCGAGATTTCAGTTTCAGTTGCGTTGCAGTTTCATCGTGTGTTCTGGGCCTTAGTGTACGTTACGAAAACCAAGGGACGATAAGAAGGACCTATTTAAAAAAAAACTGGTTTATAACCTAAAAAAAATATTAGATTACAAAACATTTGAAAACTCACTTAAACTCTGTTCTTTTCGCTGACCATAAAACGCATTGCAGCGTTATGTTGATTGATTAAATAAAAGAATAAAGGAACTAACTTCAAGAGAATAAAGTAGAAAATACAATAGACTTACCAAAATTATCGGCACCTCTAGGTATGATGACGTCAGCAAACTTCTTTGTCTGTAAATAAAAAGTAAAGCTATGCTACATGAAATGAGGTGGCGGGAGTTTTATTTTATACTAGCTGTCCCGGCGAACTTCGTCCCGCCTTAGAATGAACTTTATTGTGTAGGAATAAAGTTCAAATTAGTAAGAAAACATTTGTATGGGAAAAAGAAAAGGTCTGTTTTAGGGCTTTCCCGGCAATTATTCGAATTTTTCTCACCGTAAGAACCATCCTTGGGCTTCTATGAACATTTTTAAAAAAGAATTAGCGAAATCGGTCCAGCCGTTCAGGCGTGATGCCGTGACAACGGAAAACGGGTTTCATTTTTATATATATAGATTTACTAGGCTGTATGGTCTTTGATTCTTGCCTGTCTTGTTGTTAGGATTCATTGCTGTTGTTGCTGTTATAATGTAAAACTAAAATTTAGTCAGCTTTTTATGATAGCAAAGTATCTCTTGTTTAAGCTGCTATAACTAATAGGTACCTATTTTTAAGTAAAATACACTCTAAAAACGAAAAATTACCTTCAAACAGCTAACTTAGCAAGTAAACTGTTTAAAGTTAAAAGTAGAAAAGATTTAATAGTGTCATTTCTATCACACTCATACAAATGTAATATGACTATCTCACTCTTACTCACCGGTAAACAGAACTCTTCAAACGCTGGCTTCACAAAGTTCATGTATTGGTTGAGGACTTGTTCTAGGTCTCTGCCACGTTCCATAATGTCTCTTGGTACTAGAAGTATTAAGATATGTAATTAGAAAATTAATAAGTAAGTTGTTATAATAAAATAAGTTGATTTGCTTAATTCCTACTAATATCATAAATGGATGGATGTATGTGAGTGTATAATGTGAGGCTGAGGATGTTTGTTACTCTTTCACACAAAAACTACTGAATAGATTTCGGTAAAACTATTATTTAAAATTTTTATAAAAACTTAATTATAAAAATAAAAAAAATAAAAAAATAATTATTCAGTAAAACAAAACAATCTTGTAGCTTATTCAAAAGAATAACACATTTTTCAAGATCAGACAATAAAAAAGTACGAAGTGGCGGGCAGGCTCTAGTAATCATTATAAATGTGATTTGAGCAAAAAATGTGAGGTTTGCTACTCATTCACAGACCACTGTATAGATTTTTATGAAACTCAAAATATTGTATCTTAAGAATCAAAACTTTTTTTAAGCCGTTAAGATCCCTCTGCTGGGCAAAGGCCTCCCCTGCGACTTTCCCTTAAACAAGGTCTCCAGCAGTAGTAAAATATAAATAATACATAGACAAACAAAAAAGAGATATTGTGTATTTTTACCAACATAATGCGAAGTAAGTAGGTACCTATTGATTAGGCAAACAAAGCCACAGACAAAAGCTATCACTTACCTCTCCTTGCGAGTCTGGTATCAGAATCGGTGTCAACAAACAGCTTCATGTGGAACAGATCCCGCACCTCGGGGAAGTAGAACACAAGGATACCCTCGATCAGCACCACGTCCGCTGGGTAGATTGTGTGCGACCGGTGGGGGCTAATGGGGGGCACATTAATAATAATAAAGCCCTTTATTCTATGAAAGAAACGGTAGTTTTACAGAGTTTGATAGGATGTTTTTAAAGAATGTCTCTTAACATAGTGTGCCTCTCGGCATAGGCCTCCTCCAACGACTTCCAAGGTGAAATGAATTTTGAATGTTTCACATCTTTTGTTTTTTGTTGGAGGGTGATGGTCAGACGTCTCACGGGGACCAACCGGCTTGAGACCTTCAGAATTTGTTTGTGTATTAATTGTTATAGCATTAAGTAAGACTTTAAACAGAAAATAGTCTTTTCTTTTCTTTAATTGGTAAAATTCAAAATTATCTAGAACCACCTCCATTTCACTACTTGTATAGCTACAAGGAAGAAACATTAAGAAACCTTACAGGTAATTAAGAAAGAGCATCCAACCTAATTGGTAAAGTAAAAAATTTGGTAGGTATCAATTAGACTCAACATCCCCTATTCGAGCTAGTATGGAGAAAATGTCCGCAAGTAACAATTTTCAAAGTTCTTTCATTTTCAAAGTTCTATATCTCCGAAAGTATATCACCTTCGCCATTTGTCCAAAATACTATCGTTTTATAATATTTTACTCTGTCGAGTGACGTAAGTTTCATCAGTAGTCACCAATTTTTTTTTCTCCATACTAGCTCGAATATGTTGAGTGTAATTGATACCGACATTTTTACTATACCAGGCTCCATACAAATATTTTCGATGCCATTTGTTAGTTTAAATGAATACTTACTGAATAGAATTTGTGATATAATCATATTCTGGCACTTCAACCTTCCTTCCAGCTAAGATTTCTTTTAAAACTGCCAGCAGTTTCTTATCATCAAACGCGTCAGGGTGATCAAAGTTGAACTGGCCGCGTTCAGCTCGTAGCCTCTCCGACGGAGTCAGGGTACGGTAGAACGAGTCCTGGCTGATGCATACCACTCGCCTTTCAGTCTGTTCTTTCTGTTGTTGTCCTAGTTTCTCCATTATTCTTTCGCATACTGTTGACTAGAATTTTAAAGCAGTTGTTTATTAGTTCTCATTTAAAAGTCACTGAAATGTTTAATAATTTAATATTTGTTTAGGTTTGAATGATAATATGAAGCAAAATTAATAATACGTGAAAAAACTCAATGCATATGTATATAAATGGCGTATAAATGCATTTAATTAAACATTGAATATCGTGTCTGTTCCCAATTTCATAAAATTTAAAATATGACATCACAAAGCACGTTGATTTGTTTAAGTTTGTAACAGAAGCTGTTTGATTGGCATAGCATCCAATGTATATACATAATATAAATGGATAGCCATGGCATTGTTCTCGTACTATGCGCCGGAAGTTTAACAATAACTTTATCCTCTTACAAGACTCGAGACGAGAGGTTATATTATCACGTTTCATGACGATTAACATTCTTTATTACCATTTACGATGAATTAGGTTCCTAATAAGCCTAAATTTAGAAGTTTTGGCCTAAATTTAGTTACATAATCAGCAAAATATGAAAGAAAATCGATAAATTTGAGCTGAAGCACAAGGTTACCTTCCCGCTTGCCGTCCCGCCAGCCACGCCAATCAAAAACGGAGTTTTACTCTCAAACCCATTCGTGGCCAAATACTCTGCAGGTTTATCAGTCATTTTGTGCGTAAATTTACACCTAATTGATAATCTAAAAGCTAAAACACCACAATACGCAGAAATACGGCTGTTTCGCAAAAACAGTGACATTGACATTTGTGAGAAATTGTTGCCAGGATGAAATTATTAGCCTGGCATCAAAGTGATACCATAGTGAACTGGTACAGATTAAATACTGCGCGGAAAATTGAAAAATAATAGGGTGTTAATCCTTGGTGTTAACCTATGTGTTAACTGTGGGCACGACTGTGGGTGTTTAGTTTGTGTTCAGGAACATTGATTTCAACTTCTTTTGTTAAATGTGACTGGTTAGCTACTGTTATCTTTCGGTAGATATGAAACATACGAAGATAAACCTTTGTTTTTTTCTTTTCTGGCTTAGTCAACAAAAAGTAAGTAATATATTTTCAAATAAAAACAAACAACTTTTAAAACAAAATAGTGTTTAATATGAAATCATATAGGTACGGAATGCATTGGCACTTATACGAGATTACATCTCATTCAAAACATTAAAAAAATATCACTTTTCATGCAACATCAGCTTGCTTAAAAATAAAGTGATAGCCTTATAATACTTAAAAAACAGAAATTAAAAACAAAAACTGTATTTTTTTAAAGAGTGAGATTTTTAATTTTCTTGTCAGCTTGTCTCAATGAAGCGGCCATATCGAGTTGCTTGACGCGCAGCCTAGCCCATACGAGGTAGTCTTGAAGCCCAATAATTTGGGCTGCCATCAGCGCTGCGCTGTCAGGGTAGATGACTGTCGCGCAGCCAAGACCAGATGGCACTGATAGGGATGACCAAATGTCCTGGAAAAAGAAATGAATGATTATATTGTATTAGCATTCTCTGTTAAGCTGTTAAGTTAAGGCCCAGGACACACGATGAAACGCAACTGAAAATGCTAGTTACTTTTGAGTCGCATTGAAGTTTCTGCTATAGACTTCATTAGAAAACCACATACGACGCAACTAGTCTGAAAAGTTTTAAACCAGTTGCGTCGTGTGTGGTTTTTCAAAGGAGTCTATAGCAGAAACTTCAGTTGCGTTGCAGTTGCGTTTTATCGTGTGTTTGGGCCTAAGTGTAAGAAAGAAATATAAATACGAGTAGGTATATTTCTTTTACTGATCGACTTAAGGTACTTATTTTTTTGTCGTATTTAGATCCATGTTTCGTCAGTGAGGGAGTAAGTAGGTAGGTAAGTTAAGTACTTAAGCAAGTATGTATAGGTACAGTACCTACATAAACAACATCCAGTAGGTACATAATCTAATCTATTTAAACCTTAATCAATCTCATTACCTGCACCATCTTATCAGAAGGCGGCGGGCAGTTGATCACAGGGTAAGAAGTGTTTCCAGACAAGACAGGTCCTAGACCATTGGAGCGGCCAGCTACGGCAATGAACACCAGCGCTCCGTGGGTATCCTCATACTGTTGCATAATGCGGAGTGTCTCTTCTGTCGCTTTGTGAGCTGAGGTTACTCTTAGGTCCACGTCGAGGCCGAGGTCACGGGCCGCTGGCGAGACAAAGATTTTGTTTAACAATACGGTAGTGAGGCATCTGACGGTACTTATCTACTTAGTTACTAGCTGTCTATCTATATAGCCTAATAGATAAGTGCGGTAACACAGAGGGCACAATTTGCTCGGCCTCTTGTATATAATGACCCTGCTTAATAGGGATGATGACTACATTCAAAAATTCAAAAAATAATTAGGCCGCCTTTTAGGCTATTAAAAAATATTTTAAACACATGTTTTGCCTGATCAAATACCTACATAAATAAATACAAAGCATTAAAGTTACGGAGTGGGGGGTATTGACGTCACTCCTAGATAAAAATATGGCTTAGGCGTGACGTCACGAGCAACTTTAACCCAGTGTATCTTTGTCATTTTTAGTTTAAGAAAAAAAAAACGTGTCGAATATTTTAAAATAATCTATGTGATGGACTAAAAAAAAAATTTTTGTCCTCATGCCTATTGAGTAAGGTAGGTATCAAAACATTTCCTCAAAACCAACCTTTAGCAATCTTCTGACAATGCTCCTGATCAGCCGGCGAGCCCATGAACACGACAACCTTGTGGTGGATGGTCGGCTTCAAGTAGTCCAGCTGATCCTTGATCCAGGTGAAGTTGCGCTTCACGGTGTCAAGGTCAGCTGCGGTGACGGTCGTCAGGTTTCTGTACACCTGGATGTGATGATGAAGAGTTAGTTAATTTAGGTGAGAGGTAAGTGCGACTGATGAATGTGGATGAAGTGAAGGAAGTGTGTTTGGATCGTAGCAAGTGGAGGGAAGTCTCTGCCTACCCCGATGGGAAAGAAAGAGGCGTGATAGATATTTATGTACCTACTTATGAATATTGCCAATCGAGTCCATGTCAACCTGATAAGAATTGAATAAGAAATATTCCAAAGTGTGCATATCTATGCACGCTATACTCTTAGTGGTCGAAGCATTTCGGTTACCGAGCCTTAGTGGATTTGAAACGAATCACACTTCTTCAGATATATGACTAAGTAGGTAATATAATTAGTTTTCATTAAAATTGTGTACCTAAGTGGCTAGATCTTGAATGAATAAGAAAGACATAAGTAGTCAATATTTCTAAATTAGATAGACTATGTATTAAATCCTAGGTACATTGTTTCTACTTCACAGAATCATCTCCATAAATACCTACTCGCAATTTGCTTATTATTTATCATCCAAGTCGTAAATAAGTGTAGCAAGGACGGAGCACAATCAGCCACATTATAGTTTATCGGTAACCTTCGCGATAGTGACATGATGCAATAAAGCCTTTGTCAGTAATTCACATATTATATAATTGGAGTTAGCAACTTAAATTAGTTGCTACCTACTTTAACAGCCAATTGTGAAACCAATTAAGCTAATGGTCAATTAAACATATAGCTATCACGGTCATTGTCAAAAATCAGAATAAGACGGCACGATGTTCAATAGATAGGTACTTAGTTTGTTAACTCAATAAAGGGAACGAATCTTGATCAAATCGGTGACTCGCTAAAGAATGACCAAGTCAAAAGAATCCTAAACCGACGTGAATGTATGACAGTAGAATGCGACTGATGAATGTAGATGAAGCGAGAGGTGTGTTTGGATCGTCACAAGTGGAGGGACGTCTCTGTGTACCCTGATGGGATAGAGGCGTAACCACGGAGCATGACAGATATGTAGGCATGTATTATTCTCTTATTGAGCCTTTTTTTTTGCATCTGGAGATAATGTTTCCTACTTGTGTTGTTCCTATTTCGTATGTTCCTATGATGTTGAAATTGAAACAAATATAGTAAATAAGTTTACCTGTTTGTCGACCATAAGTCTCTTGTCACCAGAGGGCCAGAGTCTCCAAGAGTCGGAGTCGATCACGTCAGCCAACAGGATGTTACCTGAAAAATGAGATAGCAATTAGAATAGGGTTCTTAATGCTTTGCAGTGTTAGCTTATGTTAAGTAATTGATGTTGCAAAAGATCGTAGGTATTATTTCTATGGAGCTTTCATAATAAGTAAACATTGTTTACCTAGGTACGTTGCGTACCAGGAATGAGTCTATTTCTAGCAACATGTGACATACCTTGAGTATCAACACCAAACTCGATCTTCATGTCGATAAGCGCGCAGTCCCTTAAAGCCCACGCCTTCTCCAGGATCTCAAACACAAGGATGGTGGCGCGACGCATGTAGTCCACTTCGTCTTGACCTGGTGGAAGGTTATTAGGTTATAAATAGAGACTAGTATTTAACTAGTATTTTATACTAGGTATTTAAAAGCTATTAATTTTATGACACTTTTAATTTAAAAAATGATTCCTTTACATAAATGTAATACCTAGTTATAATAGTAGGAAGAATTCAGTGACCGATTCCTAACTTATTCTACTAATTTTGCCGATGGATGGATTTACATTATATGAGGATGTTTGACTCTTTCACGCAAAAACTACTGAACAGATTTTGATGAAACTTTACAATATTGTTGCTTACACATTAGAATAACCCATAGACTAGGTAAATTTTCCAAGATATGACGATAAGTGCATACGAAGTCGTAGGCATCCTTTTGTCTAGTCTATTTTTTAAGTAACTTACCAATCTCAAGCCCATTGATCTTAAACTTGGCACAAACGATCTGCTCCTCAGACCACTGAGGGTCGTGATTAGCGTCATCCTTGAAGAATGTCTCCTGCTTGGGCGGAGTGAATCTGAACCCTTCAGGCACTCCCTCGTTGCGCTTCAAGAAAGACCCCGTTGCTAAGCGACGAGTCACCCACTCAATCGGGATCATGTCGCACTTCTTCGAGATGAAAGCAGTCGGTGACGCCATCTTTACGAATGCTGTTTTCAGGCCTGGAAGTAGATCGTTTTTTGTTTTAGAATTTTGTTAAATAAGGCTATGTTATACTGTTATAGTCTGTGGTAGATATATTAGGTTGTCTATGAATTGTATTTGAATATTTGAATTGTGTTCTATTCTCTCCAGCCTATATCTCGGAAACGTGACGCTTTATCAATTTTTTTTCATCTATACTTTCGATTTGTATTGACCTAAACTATCGATTAGTGAAGGTTTCATTGACTGCCGCCACTTTTGGAAAATTAAAAAAAAAAGTTGTAGGTAGGACACTCTCCATACTAAAATCTTCAACCCCTTTGATAGTTGAAGTTATACATGTAATACATGTTCACTTGCATAGATGTATTTTAATTGGTCTCCGCGCGCTAGGTAGTAGGCAACTACGGGTAGCGCGCGCAGACCATTAAAAAATCTTAGTTCACTTGTTTAATGAATTTAAGTAGGTAGCTTGTTATTATGCCTAACTTATTTTCATTTTAGGCCTGGAACTAAGTACCTAGATGCTTTTTTGTTTTAGAATTTGATAGTTGAAGCCGGAAAGCTTTAGAAAGTTGAAGATATTAAGTGATAAGTTAGATAATACTAGGTATATGTTTGTAAGTAGGTACCTACCTATTTTTAAGCCGGGAAGTAAGTACCTAGATGCTTTTTTGTTTTTTTGATAGTTGAAGTTGTTTTCAAAATAGAAGATTAGATATTTATTAAATAATGAGTAATACCTACATGTTTGTAGGTAGGTACTTGTTTATATGAATTTAAGTACTTGTTGTTATAAGTATACAGTAGTCGATAGGTAGGTAAGTAGGTAGGTTAGGTTACTTGTTGTTGTTATACTCGTAAGTTATTTTCATAACACGCCCATTCTGTGACCTCAAGTTATCGAAGCATGTTTTTGTTTTTCGCCATGTAGTAATCTATTTCATAAGAAAAATATTCAACAAAGTGGTTATTTTAAGTACATAAGCAAAAAATTTATATCTATGCCTATTCAATAACACTCATAACGCGTTAATTTTGTTTTATTTTTAACCGACTTCTACTGGGTGTAACAGAAAGGTCTAAACACAGCGATAGTCCTCATGATACTAAACAACTTTCCCCAAGGAATATGGGTAGTAACTCGAAAAAAAAATTTCGCCTCCCCATACAAAATGTTCGATCAGCTGATCGAGTAAGTGTGGGCAATCAAATTTTTTTCGAGTTACGACCCATGTGCCTTGGGGAAAGTTGTTTAGTTTCATGAGGACTATCGCTGAGTTTTGGCTTTATACCCCCTTTCTGTTACACCCAGTATCATCCTTATGACCGAGAAGCTTAAATTGTAAGGTCTTTGCCGACATAAGTAGTTAAGTTTTAACCCGACATAACGACATGACATGACATAACATAAAGTGTATGTATACAGGGTGTAACAGAAAGGGGGTATAATGCCGTAACACAGCGATAGTCCTCATGAAACTGAACCACTTTACCCAAGGATCATGGGTCGTAACTCGAAAAAAATTTTTGGATCGCCCATACTTACTCGAACAGCTGATCGGACATTTTGTATGGGCAGGCGATTTTTTTTTTCGAGATATAAGCTATGTTCCTTGGGGAAAGTTGTTTAGTTTCATGAGGACTATCGCTGAGTTTTGGCTTTATACCCCCTTTCTGTTACACCCAGTATCATCCTTATGACCGAGAAGCTTAAATTGTAAGGTCTTTGCCGACATAAGTAGTTAAGTTTTAACCCGACGACATAACGACATGACATGACATAACATAAAGTGTATGTATACAGGGTGTAACAGAAAGGGGGTATAATGCCGTAACACAGCGATAGTCCTCATGAAACTGAATAACTTTACCCAAGGATCATGGGTCGTAACTCGAAAAAAATTTTTGGATCGCCCATACTTACTCGAACAGCTGATCGGACATTTTGTATGGGCAGGCGAATTTTTTTTTTCGAGATATAAGCTATGTTCCTTGGGGAAAGATGTTCAGTTTCTTGAGGACTATCGCTGTTTTTTAGCATTATACCCCCTTTCTGTTACACCCTGTATATCATCATCATCATCATCATTTAATTTAAGTGTTAGACTCTTATCGGTGGAGCATTCGCCACTAAGGCCTATCCTCTGCCAGTGCTTTGACATCTTGATACAAAATGACGTTAAGTGTAAGTATTTATAGAGATAAAAAAATATTAGACAATAAACCGAGATATTGCAATAGATTTCGTCAATGTTATGAAAATTAGGGAGTTAAACATATAAAGGTTATCAATATGTGACCTCATTAGTGGTAATGATATATGAAATTAAGACAAAAATAGCTAAATACCTTCTAGTCGAAGGAGTGACAGTAGGTAGGTACCTACCCAGCTTTAGATGTTATAGGTACCTACCTATGTGGCTATGTGGTACCTATACATTGGTGTATGGGGAAATAATTCCATCCTTATCTATCATAGATCACACCTATTCGTTAGAGAGAGACAAGAATACTAGCTGACTTGTAGAAAAACCTGTCGCACATTGTAAATAAAGCTAAAGGACATGATATCAAGGGCCTCCTTTCTAGGATCATGTGATCACTTTCTATCAATTGTGCTAATTTTGCTATTTATCATCATTATAATAAACATCTTATTTCAAGCAATAAACGCCAATCTGCTGATGGATGGACATTAGGAATGCTTTTTACTCTTTTACGCAAAAACTAGTGAACAGATTTTAATAAAACTTTTCAGTATTATTTATAACTTAAATCCTAAATATCAGAGTAACATCTTAGGTGTACTCTATATCTTTTTCTTCTCGGCCCATAGCTGCCCATTGCTGGGCAATTGGTGTCTCCAATTTCTCTTCAATACCAAAGGGACTTTTCCACAGGCTTTATTACTTTCAGGGGGCCAAGTCTGCTAATTTAAGCTTAGCTTTTGCGATCCGTTACGATTGATTTATATTGTGTCAAATTTGGTATTCTACTAAAAGTTTTACCAAATGCAATCGCATCGCAGTCGAATCGCAGAAGCTATGCAGAAGCACGCATTTATATACAGATCTGCCAACTTATGAACTGCGACTGAAGTGATACAGATCAAAAGTAAGTAGTTCAAAGTCGGTCCGAACGCACTTCGGTAGAATCGTAGTCGCTTAAACCGTTAGTAGAATACCGAAATGGTCAAATTTTGCGACTGATATTCTTTCGCTTTTCTATCGCGATTCTATTGGTGTGCATTTAGTAATTAGCAGACTTATTGGCCCCATTGTGTCAACTTAAGATATCGCGATAATGCGAACAAAGTCGCGTGTAAAGCTAGTACTCATATAGAGTGACATTAAATTAGTGAACGATAGAAAAGGATATTTATGTACTCGTGATATCATATCAAACAACTTTTACTATGAGACCAAGTACGAAATCATAAAAAAAAATGTTCCTCCATAGTACTTTAAGCCGATGTATTCTGTATGGGGTTTCAAATTTTTTTGAATGATTTCAACCTTGGTCCCATAGTAAAAGTTGTTTGTTATTACGAGTACATACATACATATCCTTTTTTATCGTTCACTAATTTAAAGTCACCTTATACTTATAGTTCAAAGAAGTCAAATTCCACTTACCAGCAGCCTTTAAAATCTCAAAGACTTTAGCATTGGTCTGGTTAGAGATGGCCGCTTTGCCTTCCAGATCGTGGGCCTTAACTCCATCCCCAGCGGTGATTCTATCCTTGTTCAGGAGCAGGCAATGCTCAGGGTGGTCTGGTAAGTCGAAGACTTGTTTTGTTTTACCCTCGATGAGCAGCTTGCCTAGCTTGTAGCCGCCAACTGGAAGTTGAAAAGGGGTGATGAGGAAATATGAATTGTAGAAGTTGATGATACTTATTTGAAATAGGGTTTTGAAATATGGTGATTAATCCTGAATATATTGTGTACTATGCTTTGATGGTTTATTGCGAAAATTCTATTAAAAAATCTAAAATCGTGTAGGTACCTACTTATTAGAAATTTACTCTTTGTGTAAAATTATACCTAGGTAAGGTAGGTTTTTGGGTTCGTTCGAAATTACCCCAAAACGATATTTGAATACCTTAGGTACCTACCTACTTATTTTGAGCTTAGGTATCTAAGTACTTTTAGGTAGGTACTTATTATCTACCTACACATTAAAAAAAAATTCAAATACCAACAGCCATTCATTTAAAAAATGTTTTTTTTCCACATTTTTGTTGACATTGACATTAAGCTAAGGGTTAAGTTATCGCCAAGTTAACGCTGCGAGTTACAGTCTATATTCTTTAATCATAAGTTAGGTTACCGAATACAAAGATTAACATAATGTAAAACACTAAACATGACGCGTAAGTCTCGTGTCTAAGATAGTACACTGCAATAAATCAAACACTAACAAAAAATTCAAACAAAGAGTCAAGGCCGAATAAATAAATTCCTTTTGCGTAGAAAACGAGCGCGCAAAAGCCGGCTATAACCCGGCAAAATAAAAACGTCACAAAACTGCAAGTTTGTCAGTGACATTGTAAGATTTTTAAATAAGTAGGGTTATAATAGCATGTTTTAAGAAAAAAAAAGTTTACCTTCTTTCGGTTGTGCCATTTTTTCGATTGTAAAATGTGGAGGAACAATGGAGCGAGGTGGCTAGGCTGTGGGGATCGCGCGACAGGGCTGCAGCTCGGGTTTTGGCTTTTATAAACTCTTCAATCGACGAACTCAACACCCACCACCACGTGTTTTTTTACGCACAAGACTCGTTGACTTCTGATAACAAGTTGCTGTCGTATAGTTGGATTGCGTAGTTTTGGTACTAGTAGGTATGTTTTTTTTTTTAATATTTTTATACAATCGTTAAGTTTTTTTTAAGGCATAGGATATTGTGTGATTCATTGGTTAATATTATTATAGTTGTATAAACCAATTTAGCTAATTATTTTTCTACATTAATAGGTAATCACTGTAGATCTTAGGTTTATGAAGCTATTTGCGCATAGTTATAAAAAACCAATAAGGAAATCCTTCAAACATTAATAAAATCGGCAAAACTAAGCATCGTTTGTGCGATAAAATGATTTACATAATGTTTAAGAGTTCAAAATATCAAGAGACGATTTAATATAAATTCCAAGTGACAAAACTCGTCAAGCGCAGTATAGTATCACTATCCCACTCGCACGTATCTCGCGTCTCTCTCGTTTGGGTTGACTTCAATCAAAATCAAATACAGCCATTCAATTATTCTAGATACTTTACGTTAGTTGCCGCATCGCTGGTCTCCAACAGAGAATTATCTACGATTACATACAAAACCCGATCAAGGGACTATTAAACTTCGAACGAAAACAATTAAAAACTCAGGTAAGTCTTTTATAGTGTCAATATTTCATCTACATAGTCAGCTGTTTTAAAACAAGTGTCAATGTGAAAACACCTAATTACACGACCAAGTTACGTTGGCCTATTTTTGTATGAGGATGTTTAGTGTGGTCGTATTTTTACATTAAGCTGGGTTATGTTTTAAGTTAGCCCACATGGTTTAAGTTTTTGATAGGTTGTTGTTTTAAAATTAATTTTAGTTCTGTCAAATGACATTTGGGTTAAAACAATGAATTAAAAAAGTTTAAAAATAACTTTAAAAAATGTTAAAACTATTTTAATGCTGACTAACTTTGATTACTTAATACCTACTTATTAACTTGCTGATTTAGTATTTTTTCAAGTAAATGTTTAAGTAAAGAAATGAAAAGGAGTCATGCAATATCTATTGAATTGAGACGATGTTGTTAATTGAAAACAAAAGCTTATAAAGATTTGATACCCTTCCTCCATTTAAATATTTTTATTTTATGAAATTACTAATTTTAATTTATGAAATGTGTCCCTTTTTCGAAGGGTCCTTTTAATCGGTTTTGAAAAGCAAGCAGTTGAAATGTTAATGGCTGTTTCAAGCAGCAAAATAAGTTTCACAAAATATTAGGTAATTTAAGCATGAAAATATAGGTAGATCAATCTGTAGATAGATATAAGTACCTAGGTACCATTTATCTACGTAGGTACCTAATTATTTTGTTTACATAAATAGGTCTTTCGTACGAAGTTTTTTTTAAAAAGTAGGTACCTACCTACTTAGAAGGCAGGTAAGTAAGTTTTTAAAATAAGTATTTACCTATACTTAGGAACCTAAGTTATAATTTTAATAACCTTATGTTTAATTAATAAATAACTGAGGTATTAAAGGTATAATTTAGGTTCATTAAAGTACTTAAGTACTAATTATATATATAGAGACTAGAAGCTGCCCGCGACTTCGTACGCATTCATTTATCGTCATATCTTAGAAAAGTATCACGATATTTATTTATTTTATTTATTTATTTATTTATTATGGAAAACAAACAGCACTAACTTAACACCTATGATTAGATTAAATTAGAACGATACATCAGCCAGTTAAGTTTTCACCGATCCGTTTTACTTACATCACTGGTTCAACAATATTAGAAACTATAAGAACAAGGTTCAATGAATTTTGTAAATCGAAGTTAACGTAACTCTTACAAAGTAATACACTAAGATAACAGAAGAATAGGAACAATGCTAGGAATTAGAGATGCGCCGAATATTCGTTTACTTATCGGTATTCGGCATATTCGGCACCTCAACCGAACCGATATCTTTAAATAATATAGCCTATGTGTTATTCTGACGTATAAGCTACAATATTAACAAATTTCATCAAAATCTGTTCAGTAGTTAATGTGTGAAAGAAAGTAACAAACATCCATCCATCGGCACAAACATTGACATTTATAATATTATTAGGATTTTATTAACTACGTCAGAAATCTGATAGGTGATACAAAACTTCTGTTTTCAAATCAAGCCTATATAAATCCTGACATAATTATCAAGTTAATGGACAATTCGTTGGAGCAACAACACTGTTATTATAATAACAGGCAATAACATTTATTTATCTAGACCACGGCAAACGTGAGTTAATGCCCTACTTGTCCTTAGTCTATCTAGCTGTCATAGGTCTAAGATAGTCCACAAATAGATGCACTAGGATTTAATCTAGGTATAAACATATGCCTATTTTATGATTAGGTATCTGCTAGTAAGTATCTATCTGTGATAGTCATAAAATTATTGATTTTTAACGATCTGGGCCAAAATAATCCTATAAATATTATAAATGTCAATGTTTGTGCCGATGGATGGATGTTTGTTACTTCATCACGTAAAAACTACTGAACAGATTTTGATGAAATTTGGCAATATTGTAGTTTATGTATCAGAATAACACATAGGCTATATTTTTCTGAGATATCATGATTGTCTTTCAAGTCAGACGATAAATGTGTACGATGTCGCGGGCAGCCTCTAATAATACAAATAAATAAATACCTACAACAAACAAATACAGAAAATTGTAGTTAATGATCTTATTTCGAATTACTTTCCTATATAAAATACCATTTCTTACGTCATATGTTTCTCCTACTTGATTTGGGAAGTCGTTATTATGATGTTTCTTGACTAGGTCTTGGATTTCTCGTAATTAGCATTTATGATTGTAACATTATCAGAGCCCGTATTATCTATAGATAAAATTTATCTGACAGATATTTTATACCTGTCTCTGTCTAAAACGTCATGTTTTTTGCAATAAACATAGGTTTATCTGTCAGTTATATTTTATCTGTAGGTGGGGAAACGGTCACTTAATATTTCAAATAAAAAAACCTGGCTAATGAAAAAATGAGCATAAAAAAATGTGCAGTGAAAAAGTTCAGCGCCTGTGCTATGAACTGTCTCTGTTAACTGGTCAATAAAGGTTTTGTATTTTGGTAGCCTTCAAAAAAGTAGGTTTATTGTTAGCTATTCAAAAAATCCACCAGTTAATCAATTTTGAATAAAATCCTAGATTTTTCTTATTTTGTTATACATTTTCTTGAGTAGGTAAGATAGCTCTATACTCTCACTTAATCAAAATGCGTAGAAAAGGTAGGTACAGTTAGCAAAATATTTCCGTATTTTCCGTTACTTCTTATTCACTCTACAGGGTGTAACAGAAAGGGGGTATAATGCCGAAACACAGCGATAGCCTTCACGTAACTGAACAACTTTCCCCAAGGAACATGGGTCGTAACTCGAAAAAAATTTTTAGATCGCCCATACTTGGTCGATCAGCTGATCGGACATTTCGTATGGGGAGGCGAATTTTATTTTCTAGTTACTACCCATGTTCTATTAACAATGTACATGTAGATACTATGTAAATTGAAAAGAGCAACCCTACAGAGTTTCTTGTTAGGTTCTTCTCTGGTGAAAACTGCACTCTTGCGAATCTAGCATTAACTTTATAAAATAACCTGTCCTAAGTGTTGTCAAAACCTACAGGATTAAATGATTTTTCATTTCATTTCATTTGTTCCTTGGGGAAAGTTGTTCAGTTTCATTAAGACTATCGCTGTGTTTCGGCATTATACCCCCATTCTGTTACACCCAGTATAATATAGGTACTCACTTTCTAATGTGTCCCACTGTTACTTTTACGCAATGAATGTACAAGCCGTGGGTGTCAATAGATTAATTACATCAACAACGAGGTATTGCAACGTTACTATTTGCAAATCTCAAAGGTATTTGATACGATATGCTTGTTTACTTACGTAGGTATACGTAGGTAATATAATATTTGTTGTTTAATCGGCGTCAGATTTTAGTCATGCGTAAAAAACTAAAAACTTAATGTTATCCGGAAAATATTAACTTAAGTAGGTACATCTCTACAGCGAGTAAGGTACCTACCGCGAAAATATCACTATTAGTAACAGCGAAGAGGACATAACTAGAGATTCGAAGATGGCGCGATAGCTATCCGAAAAAAAAACAAAAAGTACTTAGTTACCTAGTGTTATCAGGAAAATATTAACGAACCTATTTTTTAAAATATTTTATATTATTTCAATATAGGTACTTATATTTCAATGTTTGACTTACTTCTGTGCTTATAAAGTAATTATGTACATTCGAGAGCAGATCAACCTTTGTATAATAGTTCTAACATCGTTCTTATGTCGCAATGAAATAAGGTGCCCCTGTGTAAAGCTAGATGTACTACGACTGTACCTACTATAAAAGATAAAAGTGTCTTGAACTTTCAAGTTTAATTGTGACGAAAATCGCGCGATTTTTTTATCGGTTGTATTATGTCGATATGACTGAGTGACCTGACAGAATTAATAAAGGCTAGAATAAAGTGGTAATTCGGGTAAAGTTGAATAAAGAAGAAATCAAATGGGTAACGGGTAATTTTGAATAAGGGGTAATTTAGAAATAGGAGTTTTCGGTGTATGGTCGGTATTGCCCATTATGAAATGGCATTTAAAAAATTACCCCAATTCACTATTTAGTTAGACTAACTAGTAAAACGCATTATTTTTCATTTGTGTAGGTAATTAATATAAAGTTACACAGGACGTTAACAATATTGTAATAAAATAAAGGATGTTGTGTTTATGAACTGTGTCGAAAATAAAAGACGTAATCTGATTATGAAACTGAACAATTTTTCTTAAGAAAAACTTGTCGCAATACGACAGTTTTTGTTCTTCTCGTAGGGTAGGTTAGGCACTTACGTCGATGTGCTGATTAGGAAATTTTACATGAAGTTTAAAAACCCAATTAATGTTTTGACCCACATTTCTTGGAAAAAAATGTTGTGTTTGTGAGCGGATTATGTCCTTTTTTATGAGACAGTGTATAAAACTATAAAATAAACACCCTATTTAATTCGGGTTCGTGGGTTACGCCCCCGGTGTGTTTTGCCCCCGTGGTGTTGTCCCCCGATTTCGTTTTAGTGGCAAAAAAAATATTAGTTGCATATTTTAATCCAAAATACAGTCGGGTAGTAAATTTTGCACTTGCACATTGTCACTGTCTTCGTTTAGTTTCACAGAACCCTTACACTTGCCATGTCTTATAATAACACGTGTCCACACACTCGACTTTTAATTTTTTCTGTGGAAATTATACGCAAATCCGACGTGTAAAAATGAGCGTCCACCGGATTTATTTAAAATTATTTTATAATTATTTTTGACAAAGCCCTGCGAGGGACCTGTACTTGCCATTTTGGGATGACGTGGCCGACTAAGCTTTGTTATCAGTAACTTATTGCAAAAAATATGACTTCTGTGCTTAAGGGATAGAATTTATGCACTCACCTCTGTTTTCGCTATTGTTTGCACGAAAGAGATAGTTGAGGAAAACGAACTGACTTGCCTAAACCCGGTTTTCGTCCGCTGGCACGTTTGGAAAAGGTAGGTATCTATAGTATAATAACTACCTAATAATTATAAAAGTAATATTTTTGCTTATTTAATTCAAAAACACTTTTCAGTTCGAGTGTATTAAATACAAGTCAGTTTTATTCCGACGTAATCGGCTATTATAATTTTATTGAAAATCGGGGTACAACACCACGGGGGCAAAACACACCGGGGGCGTGACTTACGAACCCTTTAATTCGAACGTACCCTATAACTTTTAATTATAAAACCGTTTATCAAAGTGTTGCCACATTAAATAAATCACAGACACAAACCCCCGCGGCTTGCGTAAATAATTTCTCGACAATAATTATAGCGTTTATCATTTAGTGTTATTATTGTCCAGTCAATTTCCACTTGTTATCTTATTTGTGTGTTCGACCCGTGGAAATGTCCATAGTTCAGATAACCCCCTCTGGTGTAAACTTATGACGACATGAGGGGCAATAGTTTCATGCCTCTGTTTACCCGATGCTATCTCGAAAGACGAAAATGTTATAAACATCTGATTTGTTACTTAATTCTTGTAAATTGTTTGTTCGTTGCGTCAGTTTGGGGGCATGGTAACTAGTTTATGTTTTTGCAGATCCATGTGGCTTTTTGTTTAACTTTTACTTTATATCTACCTTTAATACCTACCTTTATTCGGACATAAAGCCGAAATAAGCGGTATGATTCTCAGTTCATCCAAAATTACAAAACTTTTTAATTTTGAATGGCAACTGTTATTGTGTATTCTGCCAAAAAAGCTTTAATAATAAAATTAAACTATACTATAGGTAATTAAAGAGTTTACTATAAGTACATGATAGATACAGAAACACTCAACTTAAAGACAAACTTCTCTGTACGTCACAATGTTTGTCTCTAATGGGAATAAAACCCACAACCTGCGGCATTGCAAGCAGGGTCACTACCAACTATATCAAGTGGCCAGTCAAAATCTTTTAAAAATGCTATTCGAACATAACCTAGGTATGAGCTATCCTTCACAGACTAGTTACGTTCAAAGGCGTTGGAAAGTTATGTTGCTCAAAGGATTCAATGAGATTTTTTTTAGATTTTTTTTTGAGCAATATTTTTATAAGATTTATGTAATGTTTTGGCTGTATTCTGTTTTATACACCTTTAATAAATAAATAAACGTGATTTTGTTGATCAGTCTTGATACCAATAAAATAATATATAGGTAAGTACCTAAACTTTAATCTTTGTGTTACTTAACACATTTTTTATAGAGGAAGACAATTTTTATCTCCGTAGCAAATTACGCGTTAAATGATACCTACTGAAAGATATCTAGAGGTCGGGGTGAGGACTCCTGTCCTATTTCTATTTGCCAATCGAATCTGATGCAATATTGATACGGAAAAATGTTGATTATGTTGTGTGATCTAGCTAAACTACGGTAGATTTAAATAACTCTCTGCTCAAATATCCACAGCTTTATTTTCATTTTTTATTAATGTGGTACCTAGGTACTTAACGTAAATTAAAGCATAAATAGGAAAAATTACCTAAGTAGTACATCTATGTAGGTATACACACATCTTTGGACGCTTCAGTATATATGAAATGAAATGAAAATGAAATGAAAAATCATTTAATCCTGCAGGTTTTGACAACACTTAGGACGGGTCAATTTTTTAAAGTTAGGTAATGCTAGATTCGCAAGAGTGCAGTTTTCCCCAGAGAAGAACCTAGCAAGAAACTCTGTAGGGTTGCTCTTTTCAATTTAAGTTTTACAAATCTCAGGCATAAACACAGAAACATACAATATAAAATAATATATCAAAAGAGCTATCCATAAATACAATACTTAACATTCATTTAATTTAATTTAAAACTTATAAGTGCGTAGAATAGGTTAAACGTGTCCATTCATAATTCATTTAAACATTCATCGGCAAAAATTTTTAAGTTTAAATTATTAGGTCGTTAGATTATAAGTTATAATAAAGAGCTAATGTTTGAGACTTCATTCAGGAAGTCATAAAGCGATGCGAGATAAACATTCCATCCCAATTACGAAGTAGGAATTTGCAGGCCATAGCAACATTCGATCAGTAGCCAATAATATTTTGACCCCTGACATCCTCGCTCCTCTCAATCGATGACGCGAAGCTCCTAAATAGACCCCTTATCTTCAACAAAATGTTATTGTTTTCATCGAATGACGTCAGATGTAAAACACATTTGACCATAAAATAATTGTTATTTTATTAGGGAGAATTTGGCGCAGTTAGATACACTATCTCGCCATCAAAATGTTTACAATAAAAAGCGATATAAATTACTTGTAAGGGGAAGTCCGGTTAGTTCTTAATGTGGTGTCGACGAGTGTGGGACTCTTTAACTTTTAAAAATCGTTTTTAATCTATAATTTTGAGAATTACTTACTTACATAAATCTAAAACAATAATAACAAATCTCAAAATTATATAGGTGCCTATATTAGGCTATTTGTGTGTTTGGATTGTACATATCAGTGATTTAAGTGTGTCGTTCACGTGTCAATAACTACCGATATTAATATCTTCTTGAATAAAGGGATTGTCAACTTACTTTATTTAGGTAAACACAATGCATTTATCTGCATAAACGTTTATGAATTTTAAAAGGTTTATGAATGAGTTCACTGCCAGAGGTTTTCGGGGCTTTGCATTTTGAGTTGGGTTCAAAAAGGATGATATTTTTAAAGTCTAGTGTATTCAAATAGAACTGTTCCATCTAAGTACCTATACATACCTACCTACAACTAAAAAAAAACTAAACAACTCTATTGACTACCTACTTCCCTTCTTACTGAAGATTAGGCTACATGTTCTCTGCCTTTGCCTGTCCTGAATGGACGAATAAAAAAAATTACTACTTCTCTCTACTCTATCAACTCTATCTCTACTTTCTATTTATACCAAACGAACTTACGATCTTGCCCCTTGTTACAGATCAGCCATGGACGGTCCAACAGGGCCTTCATGCGAGCGGCTGTTAGGTGACAGCTGTCAGTCCAACTGTCAGTGTGACAAGACACAGCCTGAAGTCAAGGTCAAGAGCAAGAGGTTCGGCAGAGGAGCGGTTGAGTCAGGTTAGTGAGCGCACCTTCCTACGAGACATGTGCTATGCTGCGTTGCTATGGATCATTAATTGAATATGAGGGCACCCTGAATATGATTGGTGGATATCAAATGCATGCATAGCGACGTAACATTAGCATAGCACATTATTGGTGGCACTCTTAAGCTGTCCAGTACTTTGCAATTCTGGTCATACGATGGCTCCGGAAGCTTAACCACTGGCTGGCTAATCTCCCTTTACTAAATATTATAGATACCAATAAAACGAAGTTATGTGATTAATTACAAAACAAACTTAAGAGATGAATCTAACGAACGAGAATTAAAATTAGTACAAGGGCAATGAGTGATAATGATTGATGAATAGGTAGGCAACAGTAAATAGGTACTTAATGCTAAATTGCTAGTGTTGGGCGAGTTTATAGTAGACTAGACTTATAATCGGGCTTGGTGTCCAAATGATAAATAAAAGTTGGGCTCACTTCTGAAGAATGAAAAGGTATAGACTAGATAATTTATTTATAAGTCAATTAAACACAAATTATTATAATAAGTTACAAATGTCAATATTTATGGCTAATCAAACAATCCCCCCCTGGTCGTTCTCGGTGCAAAGGTGCCCATGACGCTCGCCGCGTTTCCACGCTGAATGACGATGCGACCAACCTTTGCACCATGAACGATGCCGAATGGGGATCACCTGTCAAGAATGAAAATAGCTATAAGTATTTGTGTAGCATAGGGAACACTACCATGGGCTTTAAGTAGGTAAAAGTTGGGCAATGGAAAACAAAACTCGCTTATCATTTTATTGGTTTAGTTACGAAAACATTTGAACCAAAAAGATGCTTAAATACGTATTTAAGTTGGCGCCTTATTTATCAGATATACCTACGTATAGGTATTACTTAAGACTATGTAGGTATTACGTATTACATAAGAACTATGCATAAATGATTTACCTAAAAATGACCCGTCTTTAAAAATGACCCGTCTTATGTGATGTCAAACTCGTCCTACAAGATTAAATAAACATTTCATTTCTTACTTACTTAATTATAGAGGTAAAAAAGGTACCTACTTGATACGATAACCTTTTCTTAAAAAGTCGTTGGTTTAAAAATAAATTCTGTTAAAATGTGTAGGAATCACGTTTTAACGTCATACGATTAAGTTAAGATTCGGGATATGCACGTGACTGTATCTTTATGATAACGAGAACATCGTTTCGTGATTTTAATTAGGTACCTATTAATAATGACATTTAGGTATGCATTTAGAATAATAAAATAAATATTATAAATGTCAATGTTTGTGCCGATGGATCGATGGATGGATGTTTGTTACTTCATCACGAAAAAAAAAACACTGAATAGATTGTAATGATTTACAATAACTTAGCTTGGACATCAGTATCACACATAGGCTATATTTGAAGATATTTCGTGTTTTTTCAAAGATATGAAGATAAATGCGTGGGAAGTCGTGAGCAGCGTCTAGTTTAGAATAAAACTTGTAAAATTTACGTTTGAATTCGGAATAACATTCGGTTTATCATAGGTAGGCACCTCGATCAAGTCAAGTCGAGGATTTGCTAAAGAAAGACCAAGTCAAGACGTGCATGTCTGAGGCGACTGACGAATGTGGATGAAACAAAAGAGGTTTACTTTGTTTCGTGTATCAAGTGGAGGGAAGTGATTTCTGCCTACTCCGATTCGAAAGAGGCGTGAGTTAAGGTGCATACGGGTAATTTCGAATGCAGGTTTTCTTGGGGTAATTCCGAAAATGTACCGTATGTCATTCATTTTATTTCTGGAGTTGCCCCTCGAAAAATAGCATTCGAAATTACCCCACTGCACCATAAGTAGGTACATATTATTAAATCAAAATCATTTTCCTTAATTAAGTTACTAGTACACCTTCGAAACTATAATGAATTACCTTCTTCCACAGGTCTGACCCACGAATGTGGAGTATTCGGAGCGATTGGTGTCGGGGAGTGGCCGACCCAGGTCGATATTGCACAGGTCATATGTTTGGGACTTGTAGCGCTACAACACAGGTAGGATTTTGATAAAGGCATCTTTGTTTTTAGAATCCAGGTCTGATTATGACTTGACCTTGACTTGACTGGGCTATGACTTGACTATAACGTGACTATGACTAGACTCGACTATGATTTGAATAGACTATGACTTGACTTGTAGCGAACGATTTTATTTCGGGCGTAGAGGGAACGCTAAAATCATAGAACATTTTTGTGGCAAAAGTGAATAGCTTCATACAAAATCTTCTCTTCATAATCTTAGCATGAGAACAAGGGATTTTGTGAAAGGCTAAAGGATCAGTGGGCCGACCACCCGCTCGCTGGGCAGATGACATCGTCAGATCAACAGGGCCGCTATGGGTTAGACTGGCACAGGACCGTAGTGAATGGCGCGAAAAAAGGGAGGCCTATACCCAGCAGTGGGGAGAAACGGGCTGATTTGATTGATTGAAAGGAAATGATAGTGGGTGTTGATATAGGCGATAGGGTCTTGACAAATCCTACAGATTCTTTCGTAGGTACCTACCTACGTTCTTTATTTTAAAAAAGTTTACAGCGTTGTTGCTAATAAATAGTTTTTATAAATAATGGTTAACAGAGGCCAAGAATCAGCGGGTATCACAACATCTGAAGGCAAGAGTGGATTCAACACACACAAAGGGATGGGGCTCATCAACAATATCTTCACTGATGAGGCCATGAAGAAACTCAAGGGCAACCTTGGTATTGGACATACTAGGTAAGAGATAGAAGCTAGAATCAAAGCCGACGTGCATATGTGAGGCGAGTGATGAATGTGGATGAAGCGACAGAAGTGTGTTTGGATTGAAGCACTTGGAGGAAAGTAGTCTCAGCTTAACTGATGGGAGAGAGGCGTGAGAGATTATGTATTTATCAAATCTAATCAAGCCATTTAGGTAAGAGATAGAAGCTGGCATAAAAGCCGACTTGCATGCATGAGGCGAGTGACGAATGTGGATAAAATGAAGTGTTTGGATCGTAACTTGGAGGAAAGTAGTCTCAGCCTAACTGATGGGAGAGAGGCGTGACAGATTATGTATGTATCTAATCTAATCAAGCCATTTGTGTCCTACTGCTGGGCAAAGGCTTCTCTCCTCATCCGCCATGACTTTTACGAGCTACCTCCGTCCAGGTTCTTTAGGTGTCCAGCTCGTCCGGCCACCTTTTCCGTGGTCTTCCGCGACGCCATTTTTGGCCTATGTATGTTTACCAAAAATAACACTTGATTCAATATTTCCATAGATATTCCACATCAGCAGCATCCGAGGAGGTGAACTGTCAGCCGTTTGTGGTTCACACAGCGCATGGGGCTTTGGCCGTCGCACATAACGGGGAGCTCGTCAATTGTAGCAGCTTGAGGAAGATGGTATGTGATTAAAGATTATATCTACCGGTGGGGCTTGGGGTTGACATTTAGAGCGGTTTCGCATTACGTCCGACCCGAAATAGAAATTAGAACTATATTTAATTTAATCACATTGGATTAGGATCGTAGATATAGATCGGAGGTAGAGCGAAATCTTAGGGTTGCTTTGCAATGAGGTTTGCAATCTGCCGATCAAGTAATCTTCCATCATCGTTGGCCATAATTGTTATGTAACAAACCGAATGGACTATCCGCTTTCAATGGATTTGTATTACTTAGGTATTAGATACCTACTAATGAAAGTAAGAAAATAGGAAGAATATAAAAGGATTCAGGTTCATGTCAAAAAATGTTCAAGTCATAGTTTTTTTTACGAATATTGCCCTTCAAGCGGAGTCTCTATAGTACAGTAAGGCAGTACTAAGTAAACCTATATTTATCTCATTCTCTCCCACCTACACAGGTATTAGCAAGAGGAGTGGGTCTATCCACACACTCAGACTCGGAACTGATCACGCAAGCACTCTGCTTGAACCCACCTGAGGGCGAGACTAATGGACCCGACTGGCCTGCTCGTATTAACCATCTTATGCAGTAAGTTATTTTATAGAAGTCATTTATTTTTAACTAACTAGTTTATTTATGTTAGTTTAAGTCAGGGGTTCCCAAACTTATTCCCCGTTATTACAAAACGAGTTTAAAGCTAGTCCGACGTTAGTTCGTTTCTTTTGACGTTTCGGCTATGGAAAAAACGTCAAACTAAACGAACTAACATCGGACTATCTTTAATTTTGTCTACTGTGCATGTTGAGAATAAATTATCTTTTAGCACCCTAGTATCTTCTGGGTCTCTTACCCCCTTACAACTACAGCGCCCACAAGGGAGCGGTGTATCGCGCATTTTGGGAAACACTGGTTTTAGTGATGTTTTATGTTCTTTTTATTTTGAACTGGCAACGTTGTTCAACCGAGAAAACATGATTACCTACGTTTAAGAACATCTGTACAAAACCTATCGTGTGCAAATAAACATTTGATTTGAAATTATCCGTAATTTCCCCAGACTAGCCCCCCTTAGTTACTCGCTGGTGATAATGCTGAAGGACAAGATCTACGCCGTACGAGACCCCTACGGCAATCGGCCACTTTGCATCGGCAAGATTTTACCTATGGGATCCTCCTGTGAGTTGGCATTTGTTTATTGTGATAAGGGGGTCTCATTTGAAAGCATTGTTTAAAATTGGGTCATTCATTAAGGGAAGTTCGTCACGGATCTGTCTATGAAACATGGGTCGAAATAAATAGATAACAAACATATGAAAGTAAACGATAAAAATATGTCAACTGTTTTTTGTTAGGGCGTGTCTGAACGCTCTATACCTATAGCTAGTTATATTATTTTGCAGAAATAATAGTCACATTGCCATTCATAATTTGGTTTTAAATAGGGACTCGCATGTACCTACCTACTTTATTGTAACACGGAGAAACACCTATAAACTATAACTTGTGACTGGCAATAATGGTCTCAAAATGTGTGGCACATAATTTTTTACTTACATGACACATTAACATGTTTCAAATAGGACCCAGAAAAGGATGCAACTATACCTAATATGTGTCTCTTTCTGGAAAGCATGTTAACGAAACTCATCTTTGACATAACGGAAATAGTGTCTTTTTAGCGCGTTTCTTTAACTTTGAATAGAATGTTTACACGGATCTTGGTATAATTAAGGTGCTTCTAAACGGGCCATGTTTTCGTGCAATATGTGGCTGCAACACAGTGGCCCGGCCACATTGCCAGCAATACCAGCCAGACTATGCAATATTGCAGTAGGTAGTGTCCCGGCCATATAGCAAAACATTTTTTGTGTTGCCGTGCATGGCCAGTATTGTCGCGATGGGTTGCCGTACGATCGCTAGGCGGTCGATTTTAATTGCAATATTGCCCAGCCAGTTGTATCGTTGTTTCAGTCGCTCACTTTGTTATGGCATAGTGTATCCTTTTCTAGGCTAGTCTAAGGACGTACGCAAATAATGAGGAGAAGAAGAAGAAAAGCGGTAGCGCTGGCGGTAAAACAGTAAAGTGGTTTGCTTTCGTGGCGATATAATTTGTCTTAACTCAAATTGGTAAATAATTTACTATCAAGGCTTAATTCTAGACTCAAATTATCCAAAGTTTCACGACTATTTAAGTCAGATCGAATCCATAATCTCTTCCTCTTTTGCTTTTCTTTTAAAACAATATAAGCTGCCGCGACAAGTGTGATTTCGTCAGCTATATTTACGGTTTGTGTTGCCCGTTTAGAGTCGTGTCTCATGAGCCATACTATTGCAGATATAGATGCCTACATTGCCCAGCCATAGATAGCTCGGCCATCAGCTGCAATGAAATATTTTTGTGATTGCTGGGCAATTAGTTGGCAATAGTGCAGCCACAAATTGCACAAAAACATTGCCCGTTTAGGAGCCCCTTTATCTAACTAATGTAACTACCTAACTTGGGATAAACATGTAAACCTTTTCCACAGATGTCTACAAAAAGTCCTCAGCACAGCATGGCAATGGTAAAGCATGAACCATATTCATTTTATTCATAATCATTAAGTTAACTAATTTGATTCATAAATTCAGTCGGGTTTCGTTTAAAATTGTGATCGCATGATCCTTTAGATTATAGAAATTTAGGTTTCTTGTCATAACAATAATATATATTATTAGATAAGGGCTTTAAAATGCATTAAACGTTAAAACATAGGGCATCCTATGTAATTTAGCCGGTCATTTTGTAAGAGAAGCACTTTTTTAGAACAGGACAGGCCTAGAACACACGGGGAAACGCAACTGCAACTGCTAGTTACTTTTGTGTTGCATCTAAGTTTCTGCTATAGACTCCTTTAGAAAACCACACACGATGCAACCAATTTGAAACGTTTCAAACTAGTTGCGTCCTGAGTGGTTTCCCCGAGTGTTCTGGGTCAAAGAGTTTCTATAAGTACCTACCTACTAAGAATAACCTGTTAAAACATTGGTACGTACTAAAAAAAACAAAAGATTGTACCTACTTATAACATGTTAACCATAACATTAGTAAAGTACGCCCCCGGGCCTAACCAGCATGCAACTATAAAAGAATTCTTTCAATTTCGCACAGCGTTAACATAATATTGGACTTTGAATTAACCATAATGGCTCTTTGTTATAATTCTACATTATATTTATAACAAGTTAATTGTACCATTCTTTATCGCTTACCAGTGTACAATGATAACCTTGTTGATTTCATTATAATGGCTGATTGATTACAAAGTTATTTTAATTGTGCTAAATGTTTCATCGTTAGGAACGATTAAAGATGATTTCTACTTCTATAACTCTATGCTAAGTACCTAAGTACATATGAAGATCCTGCTCCTTGAATTCAATGTTAAGTACATATGAAAAAGGCTTAAAGAAGAATCGAACAAGTAGGTAAAGAAAAACAAAGAAATAATTCTTCTGAAGACTAACTAATAAATATTTCTTTAATGGCGTGCCGTTAAAAATGTGGCAATTTTCTTTTTTTACGACATAGGTATGTGATGGATATGTAAGAACACTTGAGTATTGACAATCAGTTGCGCGTGTGGTTGCGCTTACAAACAAATTATTCATCATTTTGATCCATGAAGAACATCATACTAATATCGACTCATAAGACATGATTGGTCCTTTAGGTCATTATAAAACAACCCAATTCTATATAAACCAAAACACGCATTCCAATAAACATTTCTTACAAACCCAATTCGTACTTATATGTAAGGCCGTGGCCCCAGTAGGCAAACTGTTAGTTAGCGGCTGACTAGTTTGCGGCGTATCGATTTAGTAGGCCCTTCCATATATTTGAAATGGAGTGTCCACAGTCAGCTAGTTTTCGCTCACTGTACGCAGTTTGCAGCGTTACGCGCGCTGACTATCTCAGACAGCGGCCGACTCCCACCAAAACCGGTGATTTCATTGATTTGAGTTTGCAGCTAACTCTTTCAGTTCGCCACAAATTTGCGGCTCACTCAGTCGGCCGCTAACAGTTTGCCTACTGGGGCCAAGGCCTAAACCAAAACACGCATTTCAACTCAATCGAAACCATTTTTATAATAAGCTTAATTCTCTTTCAGTCCTAATGAATGGTAATTCCAAGAACGGCATTGAAGATAAAGCTGAGGGTTGGGTGGTGTCATCGGAGTCTTGTGGGTTCCTATCTATAGGAGCGAGATACGTCAGGGAGGTGTTACCGGGAGAGATTGGTACGTATTTCTATAGGAATGCAGGCTATAGTTGGTTTCGACTGCGGTTAAAACCACTTTTGACTGCTTAAATTTTGGCCAAGTCAAGTAGTAGGTACCCTAAACCGACGTGCATGTATGAGGCGATTGATGAATGTGGATGAAGCGAAAGAGGTGTGTTTGGATAGTAGCAAGTTAAGGGAAGTTGTGTCTGCCTACCCCGATGAATATCCCCCTTATTACAAAACCAGGTTTAAAGATAGTCCGACGTTAGTTCGTTTAGTTTGTCTATTGTCCATAGCCGAAACGTTAAAAGAAACGAACTAACGTCGGACTATATTTTAACCTCATTTTGTAATAAGGGGGTCTGTGTTTTTGTATGTTGTTTTGACTCTAACATAGGGTTACCAGATGAAATAAACGAAAGTCCGGAGAAAAGTCCTAATTCTCATATAAAAGTCCTGAGATTTTATACCTACAGTTCGAGAATTTCATCTTAAAAACGTAATATCGTTATGTACAGTAGGTACCTGTATAAAAAAGTATACATTTTAACTGCAATCTGTTATCAAAAGAAGATTATTTCGATTACGTTTTACTAGGATAATTAAGTAGGTATAGATTTAAACTGTAATTATTTATAAAAAAAAGATATTTTTTAGTTTATGTTAGTTGATTTAACTATTAATTAAAGAGATCTTTGAAAAATGTAAGCTGTTTTTTGAAATTCCTGAGATTTCACAAGATTGACAAAGTCCGGCCGCACTCCAAGTCGAAAAGTCCGGTAATCTCAGGACAAATCCTGAGATATGGTAACCCTACTCTAACATCTACAATGATTTCCATGGCACATGAAACTTCTATGTACATACTATATTAACATTCATCGGGGAAAAGGGATACTTCTCTAGCTAGACTGAGCAGGGAGGCAATTCTGATCAAGCAATGTTGATCTCGCTAGGTTTTCCTATCATAAGACATCAGAATTGAGGGCAGAGTGGCCTATATACATTTTTGTATGTCCAATGTTTAAAATCGACTATAACCATATTAATGAACTATCTAATAACCAAAATTTTATAGATTTTCTACTTCAACTAAACTAGCTAAAACTAACTACCTACACTATAAACTCAAATTTTAACTACTTAACGTAACGTAGGTAGTTAGTGTCTCTTTCACCATCTAAAGATAATTTTAACTGACAGATAAACCTATGTCTATTTCATAAAACATGACGTTTTAGACAGAGACAGGTATAAAACATCTGTCAGATAAATTTTATTTATAGATGTTGAAACAGGCCCATAATATTATAGTTTACTTACTTATCATTTCCCTGTGTTCAGTGGAGATGTCTCGCCACGGTATCAGGACAGTCGACGTGGTTGAGCGACCGGAGTCTAAGCAACAGGCGTTCTGTATCTTCGAGTATGTTTACTTCGCTAGAGCTGACAGTATCTTTGAAGGTAAGTTCGTACCAATTGTATTACCTATCTGTCTTACGCGGTTAGCGCCTTTTGATGCGATAGGCTTTCTCGTTTTGTTATTTAATTTACTACTGCGAATCGTACTAGCTTTCATTACAGTCACACACATATGAACATAAGATCAACACACGACACACATAAGAACATTATTTACTTACAATTAATTAGGTATTAAAGATTCATTATTGTTTGAAAAATATTAATCGAACTCAAAACTCAATATAAGTTTGTAACAACATTTTGAAAAAAAAAAGATGTATTTATGATCAGTCTAAAGTCTCTGTATTTCTTAATAACCTATAAAAATGCATTTCCAGGTCAAATGGTATACTCAGCCCGTATGCAGTGCGGTCGTATGTTAGCGCGAGAGTCACCTGTAGACGCGGATATTGTATCCTCTGTACCTGAGTCTGGTACTGCGGCGGCGCATGGATATGCTAGACAGGTATGTTAAGTAGATGGAGTAGATAGGTAGCAACTGGCGTGGCTCCAAAATGTGGGTTACAAAATTGGCGTGGCTCTAAGAAGTGGGTAACAAAATTGGCGTGGCTCCCAGAGGTGGGTCACAAAATAGGTGTGGCTCTAAAAAGTGGGTAACAAAATAGGCGTGGCTCCAAGATGTGGGTTATAAAATTGGCGTGGCTCCAAAAAGTGGGTAACAAAATTGGCGTGGCTCCAAAAATTGGGTAACAAAATAGGTGTGGCTCCAAGAGGTGGGTCATAGTACAGAAGTAGCTCTAAGAGGTAGGTCATAGTATAGACGTGGCTCTAAGAGGTGGGTCACAAAATAGGCGTGGCTCCAAGATGTGGGTTATAAAATAGGTGTGGCTCCAAAAAGTGGGTAACAAAATTGGCGTGGCTCTAAGAAGTGAGTTACAATAACAGAAGTGGCTCCAAGAGGTGGGTCACAATACAGGCGTGGCCCCAAGAGGTGGGTCACAGTACAGACATGGCTCTAAGAGATTTGCCACAGACAGTACAGAAGTGGCTCCAAGAGGTGGGTCACAATGACAACACAAGCAATGTTCCAAGAAGCATTATATAGAAAAAACGTTAACAGACTTACCAATAACAATACACTTATAAAACTTCACCCACCACGTCAAATAATGTTCAAATCGTTAGCCTTGAACTTTAAGCATATATAATTAAACCGAGATATTATTTCCAGTCCGGCATTCCATTCATGGAAGTGCTATGCAAGAACCGCTACGTCGGCCGCACGTTCATCCAACCGTCCACGCGGCTGCGTCAACTGGGCGTGGCTAAGAAGTTCGGTGCGCTCTCCGAGAATGTTCGCGGGAAGAGAATTATATTGATAGACGATTCTATTGTTAGAGGGAATACGATTGGACCGATTATTAAGTTGCTCAGAGATGCTGGCGCGGCTGAGGTAAGAAGTTACTTTCATATGTCTTTTTTTACCTTAAGGATTGAGCAAAGGGTAACGTTCTGAGTTTACACATTTTGTAATTGTTTTGATCTAAACTTTTATGATATTGCAACAAAAAATCACCTAAAAAGGAGTAGCTGGCATTTTTCTCTTAATCTATGATAGATGCCACAACGCGTCAAGTCACGCAACTACCATAGTATGGTAATCAATGTTTCATTATTAATGGATTCCTCAAATTTTTCAAACTTTTGATTATTAAGATATTATTGATGACCAAAATACCTTTCGATTTAGACCCTAATGGCTACACACCAAGACCGCCGGCTTGGCAAGTGTTAATTCGTCATTCTTTTTCCAGGTACACATCAGAATAGCATCTCCCCCTCTAAAGTACCCGTGTTACATGGGAATCAACATCCCCACTCGGGAGGAGCTTATCGCGAATAAATTGGATGCGTACAAACTCGCCGAGCATGTTGGTAAGTTAATACAATGGCGAATCGTTTTTTTGCTCACCAGTTGGCGCCACTGTTAACTGAACTCCAGAATTATAGGCAAAAGCTTTTGATTTGATTTAAAAAAATCTTGAATCTTATATTATAAAAAAAAGTTGTGTTAGTTACACATTTTATAACTCAAGAACGGCTGAACCGATTTGGCTGAATATTGCCAGGGAGGTAGCTAAGAACCAGGAGTTATCCCGTTTCCGTTGAATGTGACATGAAACGTGGTATAACAAAACGCAACTATTCGCGGACGAAGTCGCGGTGAAAAACTAGGTTACAAATATTAATAAGACTTATGAAAATAATAATATCGTAAAACCTCTTATCCTTTCACAGGCGCCGACAGTCTAGAGTACCTAAGCGTAGAAGGCCTAGTAAGCGCAGTACACTACAACATGAAGACATCCCCGAGCGACGGGTTAGGAGGCCATTGCACCGCGTGTCTGACTGGAGAGTACCCTGGCGGAGTGCCTGATGATGTTGACTGGTGAACACTTGTATATCCTTATGGTCCTAGCGAGGCCAATAGACGAGACTATCTAATAAGCCAGGCTGCGTGAGAATAGAGTCAATCATTGGCCTAGAGAATAGAGGACAATCATTGGCCTTGAGAATAGAGTCAATCATTGGCCTAGAAAATAGAGGACAATCATTGGCTTAGAGAATAGAGTCAATCATTGGCCTTGAGAATAGAGCCAATCATTGGCTTTGAGAATAGAGTCAATCATTGGCCTTGAGAATAGAGCCAATCATTGGCCTTGAGAATAGAGTCAATCATTGGCCTAGAGAATAGAGGACAATCATTGGCTTAGAGAATAGAGCCAATCATTGGCCTTGAGAATAGAGTCAATCATTGGCCTTGAGAATAGAGCCAATCATTGGCTTTGAGAATAGAGTCAATCATTGGCCTTGAGAATAGAGTCAATCATTGGCCTTGAGAATAGAGCCAATCATTGGCTTTGAGAATAGAGTCAATCATTGGCCTTGAGAATAGAGTCAATCATTGGCCTTGAGAATAGAGTCAATCATTGGCCTTGAGAATAGAGTCAATCATTGGCCTTGAGAATAGAGTCAATCATTGGCCTTGAGAATAGAGCCAATCATTGGCCTTGAGAATAGAGCCAATCATTGGCCTTGAGAATAGAGCCATTCATTGTTCTGAGAATAGAGTCAATCATTGGCCTTGAGAATAGAGCCAATCTGAGAATAGAGCCAATCATTGGCCTAGAGAATAGAGCCAATCATTGGCCTTGAGAATAGAGTCAATCATTGGCCTAGAGAATAGAGGACAATCATTGGCCTAGAGAATAGAGTCAATCATTGGCCTTGAGAATAGAGTCAATCATTGACCTTGAAAATAGAGCCAATCATTGGCCTTTAGAATAGAGCCAATCATTGGCCTTGAGAATAGAGCCAATCATTGGCCTTTAGAATAGAGCCAATCATTGGCCTGACACTATCCTCACGAAGCCACTGACCTGGCTCACTGGATTGTCTCGTTTATTGGCCTTGTGTTAATACCATTAAGCTGCGCGTTAAGAGCGTACGGAGCGAAAGGACTTGTCGCTCTAGATTGATTTTTATAGTGCAGTAATGTCGATCTAGTGCACGCAGTACTATAGAAATCAATACAAACAAGTCCTTCTGCTTCGTACCTTCCGATTTCGATCCCCTGGACGCGTAGCTTCAAGGCGAAGTGTCAGAAAACTAATTTGTAGTAAACGGTGCCACATTTAGAAATATATACAGACTTTTTTCGGTGTCTAAATACCTGAATACTAAATACCTGAATACTAAATACCTGAATACTAAATACCTGAATACTACCTACCGTATATGCAGACTTTTATTACCACCTAAACTATAATGGTAGTTAATTTCAGAAGCACAAAAAAGAAAAGAAATAAAACTGTTCTGACTCTTTGCCTGTGAGACTACTTTCCATTCTCAAAAGTGCCTCAAGTCTGTTATTATTGAAAGAAACATGACGTCAATTTTGAGTAAATTTTTGAGTGTTACTCAAAATGGTTGTCAAAATATCTATTAATAATTCGGGCTCTATACAACGTGTAATTTGAATAACGCAAAAGTAAACAACAGAATCTATTTCTAAAAAATCTCGAATAGTTTTTTTAATTGATTCATTTACGTCCTAAACTAAAAAAATCTATTTCGCGTTAAAATTATTACACGTTGTTTTTATAGTTAGTAAATAAATAGTTTAATTAATGTATTTTTTATTATAATTTTCAAGTCGTGCTGGTTTCGACTTTTAAAAATTTAGTTTTAAGTTCTTTTAACTTTTTGTTTTTTTAAATTGGCGGGTTCAGATATAGGTAGGTACTTATATGTGTACAATTTGTAGTGCGAAGTATTTTTAGTGCTCGTTTCACCATACAGATAAAATTTTACCGACAGATAAACATAGCTGTCTATTTCATACAACATGACGTTTTAGACAGAGACAGGTATAAAATATCTGTCAGATAAACATTATCTGTAGATGATGAAACAGTTATTCTCTTTTCTCGGAATTCTTTTATTATTCTCGGAATTTATAATTTTTAAACTGTTTTTGAATTGACAATACTTTCTGCCGATTTTTCGATATTTAATAAGCAAAAAATAAATAATAATAATAATATTATTTAATTTTATCTGAATTGTCATGCCATAAGCTGAATAACTGAATATCTACTTACTTTAGAAGAAAAAAGTGTGAATATGAATGAATCTTAAAATACTTAGTTGTATTATAGAATTTAGGTGTATCAGCTACGATGTATCAGGGACTAATACATGGATAAAAAAAATCTTAGATACCGCTTCTCTATTTTTAATATTTGTCCGTAAAAATTACTCAAAAAATATGGTATTTATTTACCATAATTTCTACATTTGTTCGTTTATTAATTAATTGTAATTAAAAAACAATGTCTGTTGTAAGTAAGGTAATTTATATTTTTAAGCTGATTTTTTCCTCGAATAGATTTTAAGATCTGAAACAAATCGTGTCGAATATTTATATTTTAAATGCACATTCCAATGATCTTTATGTGATTAAAGTGCCTTTCTCTAGCTTAAAATATTTTACTAGAATTATGAAAAAAAAAGATTCGAAAAGAGGTTTTTGTACCTTAGTACAATTGTAATAAGAGTGAAAATATATTGAATTATATTTTTTATTTATACTCATTGTTTTTATTCCATTTTCTTTTTTTGTTAGTACTTAATTTAGGTGAAAATAAAAGCAAAACAGCCAAATGAAACGAAAAAATTATATTAATACTTTCATATATATTTTTTTACAAATTAAATCTCATTTTGTAATTATTTCTTAGCTTACATATGTAAGGATAGGATCCCACAGTCAACGTTTAAAATTAAACTAGATTTTGAACTTTATCAGCCTCAAGTTACGTATCACTTTACAGTGGGCACATTGTAACATGAAAATATGACTCAAACAATTAAAAAATTGTACCACTGGAGAGGCCTAATGTCTAAAACCAGAAAATAAATAGACGTAATCAATAAAAATGAATCATGTGTTTTGAAACATGGATCATTAAAAAAATAACTTTTTTCACACAAAATACTAAATCAGCTGATCGACATAAGTATAAAATGATATTTTTTGTCATATCTATTTCGGATCCTGTTTCTTAGGTTTTTTTTCAGTTTTATTGACAGTTACGCCTCTTGATTTTTCTTAAGGGAGGGAGTGATACAACAGCCTTTTTAAGGGAACTTATTTACCTATATGATTGTTTTGTACATGTGCATGATTTTTTTTAAAGTAAAATATCAGTTGTGCGTTCACAGTTTGAAATCTTTAAAGAGATTTTAATGAAAACTTTTTTGAATCACATAAAATCAAGAAATATCACTCGTACCACAAAATTATTATTTTTTAATTTTAGCGCTATTTCTGTTACACATTATGTTTCAATTTTGAGATTTATATTTGGTTTATTGTTGTTAGTCCATATATGTCCCCACCGAGGGGCACGAGCCTACTCTCATACAGAGAGTGATTAGGCCGTAATTCACCACGCTGGCCAAGTGCGGGTTGGCGGATTTCACATAAACCTTAGAATTTCTTCTTTGGTGTATATTTGGTTTATATTTCAAGAATATTATTCGAGTTATGTAGGTTTTTAAACTAGCTTGTTTTTAAGGTTCCGTACCTAAAAGGTAAGATACGGAACCGTATTACGTATCCATTTGTCGCCAATCTGTATTCCATGAATCATAATAGCTAGAGTATTAAAAAATTAAAAATCTGCTTTTGATATCACTTTAAGAAGTCTGTCGTCAGATTTTTTAAAACTTTTTACCATAGACAATATACTTTATTTATTTTAAAATTCGAATACGATAACATATTAACACAAATATTCAATCTAATTTCGTGCTTCTAACATTATTTATTTAATATTTGTTTATTTATTTAAAAGCTCAAATTATAGTGATTGTCAATTATCAATATATTTTTTTCAAAAACACGACGACTACTTACTTCTGAGACATTATTTTATCAAGCAGCAAAAGAAAATAAAAATAGTTTATTTTTTCAAATTATGGTTTACTTATTTTAACAATTCATAAAATAGAGTACAAGATAACTTAAGCTATTTAGGGCAAGTATCACCACCTACAGATTACATTTCGTCAGTGGAAAGGATAAAATGCTAAACCGCCAAAATGGCATTTGTGGGAAATCGAGTTTAAAGTTTTTTTTTTTACGAAAAAAAATTATATCTCTGATATTATTAGAGTTAGAGAGATGTTGTAAAGAGACAAAATATAATTTGATTTTTTGTCTAAATATTCAGCATAACTTTGAGTGTCTATCTCTTTCCGTTACTGAAATAAGTGGCGCTTTAGCAAAAAGACGCTGAAAAGTAAGAAAAACATATTCAGGAAAAAAATGCTAAACTCTAATCTACTTTGAAAAACCAATTTCATCATAAAATGCTAATAAACAGCAAAAGTCTCTTATCCATCCAACGGAAAATACTAATCCTCTTGATTTTATCAAATGATAATCATGAAACTTTTGCTAAACATTACCATATCCTAGAAAAAAGCTGCAGGAAAAAAAATCTAACAGTATGATTCAATCTGCATTTGTTTAAAACATTTGTTAAACAAAATGCTTATTCACCCATATATGAAAAAATCAATTTAAAAAATATAGCTAACCGTCTAATTTATTGATGTTGCTTATAGGGAACTGTTATCAACTTTTATAACAAATGGAAAATATTTTTTGGGTCTACCTTTTTTTGTATAAGATTTATTTTCCTAATCGTACCTATTGCATTATAATGTTTGGCTAAAGTATCTTACAGCCGAAAATGGTATCGCAGAATGCAATTTTTACTAAACTAATATCGTTTTATCTTGTACGTAAATTTTGATAGGGACTAATAATATTTTATACGTCTGTCACAGACATGTTTTCTGGGTTTTCATAAAATAAAATATCTAAATCAGGTTAGATTTTTACGTGTCGGTGTGCCTGCATTTTGCTGTGTCGTCTGCCTAATTTTGGGTTCCTAGTCATAAAAAATAACCTATCAGAGACGGGGTGCCCCATTTCGGTGCTTATGAAAACACATTTTAAACATATTTTCGAAGAAATAAAACTGCGATTATTTTTCTAAACACGGAATATTTTATTTAGTTCATCTATTTATTTTGATTTTAGATATCTATATGTTTTGACTAGGCTATACCAGTTTATCCTAACGTGTGCGTACTTATATCAGGATCAACTAGTTTGGCCTAGCCTAAACTAGTCTAGACTAGGCCATACCAGTTTATCCTAGAGTGTGTGTATTGATATTAGGATCAACTAGTTTGGCCTAGCCTTAACTGGTCTGTCCCGTCGGGCTTAGAACAAATTAGTTTGGACTAGGCTATACTAGTTAATCCTATCGCGTATAGGAAGAACTAGTTGACCCTAGGCAAAACTAGTTTGTCCGGAAATCGGGTTTGGCCGGTAACATATATAACTCAATATGGCCAAATTGGCGCTTTAGCATTTTATCCTTTCCACTGACGATTTAACTGCCAGGTAAACCTATTTCTATTTCATAAAACATGACGTTTTAGACAGAGACAAGTATAAAATATCTGTCAGATAAATTTTATCTGTAGATTATGAAACCGGCTTTAACTATGAGACAGTCTTGGTGTGAGTTAAGTAGTCAGCGTGTAAGCTACAGATTGACCAATAGGCTTCGCATACAGACAAGCGTGGCAAGTTTAAGTCACGTGTATGTCACGCTTACGTCTCTCTCTTTAGTTTCTAATGTGATAGAGACAGCATGTCGTGAGATAATTGTCACGTAAGCTAAGCCTACAGGATATCTCTGACAAAATAACCACAGTTTAAATTTTTTACTATGGTAACACTCAAAATTTGACGTTTGCATTTAGAAATGTCATGACAAACCACGTGACGTTGCGTTGACAAATGACAATTATAAATGTTGCCATATTTATTTTTGAAAATCAACAAATAAATCTATGGTTATTTTGGCAGAGTTCAAATGGTCTGACTCTATAGGCTGCGTTATACTGGTCACCGTTATGAAATACATACATGGACCAGTATAACTTGACATCACGCTCGTATGAAGCTTGAGGTCAAGATAACTGATCGGTATAGTGACCAGACATGCGTCAATACGCGAGCCATTATGTAAGGAAGACGACAAAAGTTTTATTTTCCTTAATAACACTTGTTTAAGTAACAATTTTTTAAATAGGTACTCACTATTTTTTTTTAATGTTACGTGCCCACTAATTCGAAACAATAATCGCGATACAAAAAACGAAGTAATTTTATAATTTTAAATAAATATTTCATAACAATTCTACATTTTGTGTTTTTTAAGGTATAGAAAAGTTGAAGAAATATGACATTTGACATACCCAAAATAAATAAATAAATATAGTGTCAAGATTACATAATATTCTGATTGTATTATTGGATAATGTCGAGAAAGACGTACGTCTGAAATCCAAATAGTTAGCATACATTCAAATTGTGCTTTACAAACTAATGCATTTCAGGCGTAAGTACTTCTAAAACTATTGAATTTACAATTCGCGCGTAAGAGTGCGGTCAATCACGCGAGAATGAACGCGGGCATTCGAGAATACCAACATTATCACGTACGGCGCGACATAATGTAACGTCGACATATTTTTTTATTCTCTTTACAATATTTAAAATAACAGACAATCGTGCGTGATTAACCGCACGATTATGCTTAGCTGTACGTATTAAAAACAATGAAAGATGACATAATACGGTCAACATCGTAGCTTACCTTTTAGGTAGGGTATTACTATTACCTGTTGGTCAACAAAACTATTTTTATTAAACTTTTTTAACAGCGCAACGAAACGTTATTACAAAACGTATTTTATTTATAGTTCTAGAACTCTGGTAAATGAGGTTTCGGCTATAGGCAAAACGTCAAAAATGACATAAGTCCGGGAACTACATTTAAAACTCGTTTTGTTATAACGGGGTGTAAGTTTATGTACTAAACTAGAACAAAATTATGTCTAAACTTTTGTATAGGCCGACTAAGAGCAGATTTTTCAATGCTCGAATAACCATTTAAAGAGAAGCTGATAAAGAAATCTGCCGAAAAGAAAAAGAAAATAGACGATATTATAAAATGGCAACATTTTAAATTGTCATTTGCATAGGAATATGTCACGTCAAACAACGTGACATTTTTCTATACTAACGACAAATTATCGTGTTGCCATATTCATTCAACATTTAAATTAATTAATTTGCCCAGTAGTGGGACATAGACGACTAAATAAGAAACTAATAGTATTTTGGAAGCCATCTTTGTAAATATAGCTATCAGAGCATGATAAGATGCTAAATTACAGATAAAATTTTACTGACACATAAACCTATGTCTATTTCATAAAACATGATAGAGCGAGTTATAAAATATCTGTCAGTTAAATTTAATCTGTAGGTACATGGTAAAACAGGCCCATAACTATTTTATTTTGGAAGCTATCTTCGTAAATGTAAATATGTATCCGAGCATGAAAAAATCTGCCATAGGATCGGCGCACTGCGGAGCGCAGCGCAGAGCATTTTTGATTGTCAAATTATTATCGACATTGTTCTCATTAGAATAAAATTCAAAATCAGTTATCACAACAAATGAGCATCGAAGCATTAAATAGACTACATGCAAAGGGTGATTTTGAATTTTATTCGAATGAGAACAATGTCGATAATAATATGACAATAAAAAATGCTCTGCGTTGCGCTCCGTCAGATCTGCGCCGGCGCATAAACAAGACATACCTGTTACTATAGAGCTTGTTTACCAACTATAGCTTCGATGTCATCGACCTCTTTGGCGCAGTTCTCAGTCAGTACAACCGGGTCGCCGTCCGTAATTAATACATCGTCTTCTATTCTAATGCCGATGCCGCGGAACTCTTTCGGCACTGTTTTGTCGTCGGGGGCTATGTAGATGCCTGGGAAACATAAATAGGGATATTGAGCTAAGATTCTACTGAGATTAAGGGACCTTTTCCTGTCATGCGTGTTTTGATCCGCATGCGGATTTGTTTCGCATGCGTGCGGGCTTCACGCATCAACCTATTATTTCATAAAAAAAAATCCTGTCATGCGAGCGGCATGCGTATGGCCAGTAGCAATGCTATCATCCGCATGCGGATCCAAACACGCATGACAGGAATAGGAATAAGAAAAAAATAAAATTAAGGACGGCCAAGGCGAATGAATCTCGATCAAGCCGGGGACTTGTTAAAGAAAGGCCAAATCCAGAGTATCCTAAAATATCGTTCGCGAATAAAGAGACTGTTGAATGTGGATGAAGCTAAAACTCATTCTTCTTTTACAGCACAGGCGATTCAAGTGTCACCGCGAAGTATCTCACATACATTACACCGGTATCGTAGTGTGCGAGCCTGCATTTAAATTTATGTGAGATACTTCGCGGCGACTTCGACACTTGCAGGATACTTGAATCGCCTGTGCGTATAGTAATGGGAGAAAGGACGAAGAGGTGTGTTTGGGTCGTAGCAAGTGGAGGGTCCGTCTACCGACGGAAAGAGTCGTGACAGATATGTATGTCATCCATCATACAGTTATGTATTGAAGAGTTATTTTGTCAATGGAGCATCTGCCATTTAGGCCTATATTTTGCTGAAGCTTTGACTTCTTTATTCCACATGACGTTAACTTTGATACGATATGTATGTATGTAAGCTATATACCACGGATGGCCAACAGGGCGATTGCGATCGACCGGTCAATCGCACTGTCAGTCCAGTAGATCGTGGCACGCCAAAAGATATAAATACTTAGACCAGACCTGGTATCTATAGCGAAAGATGATGAGATGCAATAAAAAAATACTACAGGATTGTGTACTGAACTATGCTGTTTCATTTAAGATTTCAATAAGTATGAAATTGGTAGATCGCACAGGGTTTTAATAGTAAACAAGAGATCTTGGGTCTAATCAAGATGGTCACCCCTGTAATATACGTACCCGGTTCAACAGTGACCACCATGTTGGTCTGCACGGGTATGTTGCGTCGGATGAGCGGAGAGTCGTGTACGTCCAGACCGAGGTAGTGCGACACGTGGTGCGGGCACAGAGCATACGCTCGCTACACAAACACACGATATTAATATTAAAAATTAAATTAAACATATTAATTAGTTACATAATTCGTTCTTTATAAGTAGTTATCAGAAATGGCATCGAACATATTTGTATGGAGACTGGTATAGTATATTTTTTCGGTATCAATTAGACTCAACATCCCCTATTCGAGCTAGTATGGAGAAAGTGATATACTTCTGGAGATAGTTCCGGAGGAACTTTGAAAATTGTTACATGCGAACATTTTCAAAGTTCTATATATCCGGAAGTATATCACTTTCGGCATTTATCCAAAATACTATCGTTTTATAATATTTTTCTCTATCGATTGACGTAAGTTTCATCAGTGGCCGGCAATTTTTTTTTCTCCATATTAGCTCGAATATGTTGTGTTGAGTCTAATTGATACCGAAAATTTTTACTATTCCAAGGTTCGATGCTCTTTGTTATCTTTGAAAAGGCAATGAAATGTATTTTTTTTTTATAATTCGCAACTCTGTTGTATTTTGTATTACATAAGTTTTGAAAATGACGAAAACGCGCAAAAAGTCGCGGGCAGCCTCTAATAGGTAATAACCCTCTAATAACCCTGTAAATTACTAAAGGCTCGATTCACAACTTACAGATAAAATGTAACTGACAGATGTTTTATATAGTGCTAGATCTAAAATCGGCTATACAGGTAGTGAACCGGCAGTAGTTTTAGATAAAAAAAAGTGACATCAAAAAAGTGTAGGTAATGAATTTTGCCTATTTTTGAATAAAACACTTTTCATTCATTTTCATTTTCAAAAACTTCATGTTTTATGAAATAGACATAGGTTTATCTGTCAGTTAAATTTTATCTATAGGTGAAACGGACCCTAATACTTACAGTAATAAGTTCGGCATTATCAATGTTCTTGGGCAAGATGGACTCCTGTTGCAGATGCTTCCCTAGTAGCCTACACATCTGATCGAAGAGACGGTCTAGCGGCTGACGCTGCTCGCCTAGTAGTTGGATTAGACGTTTCTGTGGGAAGGAAATAGTATAGTCGTAAAAAATTCAAAATATATTTAATTCATAGGCATACAAACACTTGAAAACGTGACATAGGAACATATTTTTAAAGCTAACATTAGAATTGCAAGGTAGCAGTTGTACCCTAATAATATTGTAAATGTCAATGTTTGAGCCAATCGAAAGAGGCATGTGACGATATTTGTAACTCGATCACGCTAAAATCACTCTACAGATTTCAACGAAACTTTACGGTATCGTAGCTTAGACATAGGCCATATTATTTTAAAAGCCCTTTTCCTGTCGTGCGTGTTTTGTACCTTTGGATTGTGGATTTTTTTCGCATGCGTTCTATCTACAATCTATAATTTCATACATGTTTTTGCTGTTTTGCGGGCGGCATGCGAGTGGTATGTGTGTGGTCAGTAACGTTCTATCATCCGCAAGCACACCACTTCCGCATGTGGATCAAAACACGCATGACAGGAAAAGGGTCCTAAGATATTAAAAAAAGTTATTTACAAGCTCCGATGACAAATACTTAAGAAGTATTATTTCTATCTACTACTCTAAAAATAATAAAAAACAATATATAGAGTGACTACAAATTAGTGAACGATAGAAAAGGATATGCATGTACTCGTGATAACAAAGAACTTTTACCATGGGACCAAGGTCGAAATAATTCAAAAAAATTTGAACTCCTCATACAAAATGCATCAGCTGATAGAAGGGGGGATAATTTTTTTTGTGTGATTTCGAACTTGGCCCCATAGTGAAAGTTGTTTGTTATCACGAGTTCATGCATATCCTTTTCTATCGTTCACTAATTTGAAGTCACTCTATATAGTTTAATACATTACCTGTACAGTAAGTACGAGCTCGTATAGAATCTTGTGATAGGGACTGAATCGTCCCGACACCGGCCACGTGCGGGAAATATCTGATGTGTACAACCAACGTTGGCTGCCTGGAATGTATTTGATTATTTGAAGGTGAGAATAAAATTATATTGGGTTTTGGAATTTATATACTTTGAGTTCGAAAGGGAGAGAAAGATGGATGCAAGGGGAAAGAGGAACACGGTGATATAGGTACGCGACTCTGTACTCAATTATAATTAAAAAAAATATCTTTTCTTCTTTTTCTTTCTCCTAACTTTCTCTTTTTTCTTTTCTTTTCCATTTCTTTTTATTATTTTTCTTTCTTTTTTCTTTTATTTTTTTTATTTTTCTTTTTTTCATTTTTCATTTTTTTTTTGTATAAAACAAGGTTTTTTTAATAATAATCTATTTTTCTTGGGGTAGGTAGGTACGTTTTTCAGTTTTATGGGCAGGCAAGATAAATTATACCTTATTATAACTTATTATTACACCTTATTATAAGTTACTATATGGGTCGGTGAGTAGATATGATGGTTAAATAGAGATGTAAAGAAATACCACACTAACCACTATCAACCAAAAGCAACTCGTCCTCTTTCAGCGTCTGGTTGTTGTTGACGTAGTGTATGTGCGTCGCGCGGGGCCCGCCAGCCACCACGGGAGGGAACGCCAGGTGATCCGCTCCCGCTTGTTTGGATGTGAACTCTAGAACTGAGCTGATTGTGTGTTCTGATATACCTGTAGAGGAAACATGGTATAAACGGCTTGTTTGTGCTAAAGTGAGGAAGTTTGTTACTCTTTCACGCAAAAACTACTGAACAGATTTTGATGAAACTTGACAATATTGTAGCTTGCACATCAGAATAACATATAGGTTATATGATTTTAAGATATTGTGTGTTTTTTCCAAGATATGACGATAAATGCGTACGAAGTTGCAGACAGACTCTAGTTGTAAATAAAATGACTTTTGTTTCAGTGGACAAGTATAAATATGTACTTATACAGGGTGTAACATAAAGGGTATATAAAGCCGAAACACAGCGATAGTCCTCATGAAACTGAACAACTTTCCCCAAGGAACATGGGTCGTAACTCGAAAAAAATTTTTGGATCGCCCATACTTACTCGATCAGCTGATCGGGCATTTTGTATGGGGAGGTGACATTTTTTTTTCGAGTTACGACCCATGTTCCTTGGGGAAAGTTGTTCAGTTTCATGAGGACTATAGCTGTGTTTCGGCTTTATATACCCTTTCTGTTACACCCTGTATAAGAAGTCTCTGTTAAGCAGGCACGTCACGTATCTCGATCAAATCGGGAATTTATTAAAGAAAGGCCAAGTCAAGAATACCCCATATGAAAGTAAACGTTATCAGCCCATATATGTCCTCACCGAGGGGCACGAGCCTACTCTCATACAGAGAGTGATTAGGCCGTAATCCACCACGCTGGCCAAGTGCGGGTTGGCGGATTTCACATACACCTTCGAATTTCTTCTCTGTTGTATGCAAGTTTCCTCACGATGTTTTCCTTCACTGTTAGCGAGTGGTAATCGAATAAATTGATCCGTACATCAGAAATAAACTCAGAGGTACGTGCCCGCACCAGGATTGGAACCCGCGCCCTCGGAATTCAAGGCAAGCGTTCTACCAACTGGGGTACCGCCGCTATATGAAAAAAAAATCTGAGTAAACAATATTTCACATACCCGCCTTAGTACAAGCCATAGCCATATTAATAGCTTCAGATCCAATATTACAAGTGTCCTTCATCAGTTCAATTTCAGCCGGTGATTTTATAACCCTCATGTTATGTATAGCGCATTGGGGGTCCGCCCACATTATGTGTGACTTGCGCATCATATGGGATTGTACTGTGGGGTTCAATTCGGGGTTTGCTGAGTTCTCTATATGGTACCACATCACTGAAGGGCTTCGGCTCGTTGTCCTGTTGGGAAGAGTTATCCTACTTTAATATTATAAACTGGCTTTCCCGGCAATTATTCGAATTTTTCTCACCCTAAGAACCATCCTTGGACTTCAATGAACAATCAAAAAAAAATTAGCGAAATCGGTCCAGCCGTTCAGGCGTGATGCCGTGACAACGGAAAACGGGTTTAATTTTTATATGTATATATAAATGTCGATATTTGTGCCAATGAGAATACAAGGTGTCTTTATATTAGTGAACGATAGTAAAGGATATGCATGTGATAACAAACAACTTTTACTATGGGACCAAGGTCGAAATCACAAAAAAAATCGTTCCCCTATGCTATCAGCTGGTGCATTTTGTATGGGGTCATAGTAAAAGTTGTTTGTTATCACGAGTACATGCATATCCTTTTCTATCGTTCACTAATTTAAAGTCACCCTATATAATTAAAAGATATATTTCATAGGATTTCACAATCAATTGAATTGAAAGGTAATTGTTTTTCGCATGTGTGCAGTTTTGCCGAGACAAAATCTAGAAAAAACAATTTTTTTACTCTTTAATGCGACAAGTGAACAAAGTTTGATGAAACTTTGCAATATTGAAGCTTACATCAGGATAACAAATAGGATATCTATATTATCAAAAGATATTTTTTCAACTTTAATCTTCATTTAATATCTCGGGACAGAAATGACAGCTAAGTAGGTAGTAGAGTGCGTTTTATGAAATAGTTTCTATGCCGCCATGTTGGCAGCATTGAAAAATTTTAATGCGAAACACAATGAGGGTAATGTGGCAGTACAAGTTTTCAATGCTGCCAACATGGCGGCATAGAAACTATTTCATGAACTGCCTAGATATTATTTTAACATGACTATTAACAATCTTGAAGCTAGAAACACCAACCTAGTAAGATAATTAGCAAACATCTGCACAGGCATAGCTTCGTTGACAGCGAAGAGCTGAGTGGCGGCAGAGCAGCCGGTGCGTGGGCCCTCCCACAACTCGCCGTGCGTGTCTTTTTCGTTCACAAATAGCACTGACTGGAAACATTCATTTATACTTTACAAGTCCAATTTATACTAGCGCAGAGTGCAAGCAAAGTGTCTATCAAAAATGAACATAAGAAATTCAACCATAACTCCACAGTAGGTATAATGCACATATTACTTCTGATATTTTCAAAAAGACGCACGCATTCGGGAAATTAGCGCGCTGATTAATGATTAATGCGTAAGTCACAAAGAAAATGATTAATCCGTCTTTTAGGCTATTAAAAAATATTTGAAACACGTTTTTTACCTGATCAAATACATAAATAAATACATAGATACCGAGCATCAAAGTTACGGAGCGGGGGGTATTGACGTCACTCCTAAATAAAAATCGTACTAAGGCGTGACGTTATGAGCAACTTTAACCCAGTGTATCTGTGTCATTTTTAGTTTAATTAAGAGAAAAAAAGAAAAAATACGTGTCGATTATTTTAAAATAATCTATGTGATGGACTAAAAAAATTTTTTTGTCCTCATGCCCATTATAGATTAAGCAAAAGTGATAACTGTTTTTTTTTCTAATTTTTAAAGTGAATAAAAATACCTTATACTCATTCCTTTCAGGTGGTTTCTCCATGACAAGTATAGCGGAGGGCTCTAGACAGCCCGTGAGGTAGAAGAAGTCGGAGTTCTGTCTGAACACGTACGGGATCTTGTCTGACATGAACTGTTTCACTGCCGCGGGGATTATTATCTGTAAAATAGATGAGATAATTGTTTTGGTAAACATTGTCTATGCTTGTAATTGGCAGACATATATAGCCAAAAGTCAGTCAATGTTTCATATAAGTTAATGTTAACCATATGATTAGCTGTAAACATACCTATTTTTAATAAATTAAATTTGATTGTAATATGAAAACCTGATATAAATGGTACAGACACAAACAAGAATATAAGAAGCAACAGGCGGCCTTAAGGTAAGAACTAGCGAGAAATAGGTAATAATGTTTGCGGGTAATAACTAAGCTAATAACTTACAATATGTTTCATGTTCTCCCTCTGAACTTCATTCGATAATTTCGTAACTAACTCATCTCTTCTATTCACGTATTCCGCTTGTGTCAGACCGTACGTCAAGTGTCCTTCAGGCACCAAGTGTGGGTGAGAGTAGCAGGTTGGCTGCCCCATAATGCCAACGGGTATGGTATATTTAGGGACCTCCTCCCTTACAATCTCCTTTGGGGGGAGCTCTACGGTTGTGTTGCATTGACGCTTGCATTGCCTAAAGGCTCTTTTGCTCCATTTGTTGGCTGTAAAAAAAAGATGGGATTTTTTGTGGTGGTTAGGGAAAGAATTGGTTATTGTGGGCTTTTTTCACAATTATTTATTTATTTATTTCAATAGTACAGCCAAAAAAAATCACCATTACGGGAGACTATCCCAAATCGATGATATTATATTACTAGACATACTTTTACACATTTTTTTTTAAAAACACTAAAATTAAGTACTTAATACCTAATTGAGATCATTTTGTTGAAGACTAGGCTGAATGGTCTTTGATCCTTGCCTGTTCTTAATGGAGGAATAGCAAAAAAAAATAGGTGTTTTCAAGCAAGAAATAGTTATAAATAGGTACAGGTGCAGCTAGCCTGTCACGTCCCATAGCTAGGTAGAGGTCAAACTCCTTGTTCTCTATTCAAACCATAGTATGACAACATTTGCCTCTTACTGACTAACTGGATCTTGCCTAGGTCAGTCGTGAATTCAGCAAAATTCTGTCTATAGGTTCATTAGGTAATAGGTATTATGTTAGAACTAAACTGTAAAGAACTTATGATTTGTATTAAAAAACTAACAGGAGCGTTGAATTGAAAGGCCCTTTGCCGAAGGCTTCTTCGGCCTCTATCCCCCAATAAATAGGAGATGTTTAGTCAAAGAAAAAACCAGAAGAAAAACATAACCTCAAAACTTACTAGCCAACGAAAATAATCTCCGTAAGTGATTCATTTTTCTTAATTTATGTCTTGAACCAATGAACTCAGTTGATTTAAGCATAGGATTTAAATAAATTCTATTTTTTTGAAGTGAAACGAAAACAAGAATTTTGGTGCATATTTGGCACTGACATTAATATTTGTTTTTCTTTTCTATTTTGTTCTATTTTGACGTCTCTTTGACAGACCCTTGGCATTTAGTGTTGCAAAAATATTCGTTTTATTTTACTCAAAAAAAAAAGAAATATATCAAACTCTCATCATCTCATCAACCATTTTTATTAAATGATAAAAAGTGGAGATATTGTTTTGTTGTTAAATTACAAATAAGATATTTGACATATTCTCTTATCGAATATTCCCTTTTACTCTTACATAAAATGTTCCCACATTAAATGGGAATATTAATGAGCTGGTAACCCTACAGAATGTCGTTCCATTATACGCAATATTTTAAAATGTATATCACTCTGCTTAGACTTGAAATAATTAGGTAAGTTAATTACGCATGAATTAACACTTAATTAAGAAAAAAATATTCTGAAATATAGTATATAAAATTCTTATAAAAAACTAATATTCATAATTTGCAGCGTTTGCTGATACATCTGTGCAACAAGTTAGTACAAAGTTTCAAAACTTTTGCAGGTATTTATTTTGTGTCTTCAAAATATATTTATTTATTAGGCAACAATTAATGTGATGACCGCATACATTTCTATTTATATTTTAAAAATCAACATTTAGGTACGTACCTAAGTGAGGTAATCAACATTTTCAAATTAGTTTCAAACTTTTATTTTTTGGTCCTTCGAACCGGATTTCAAAAGGACAAGTTGGGAAATGCCATTTCCTTTTGGACAACCAAGGCTAAACTTTTCGGAGCAAGTCTGTAAAAGGAAAAGAGGCTCTGCTTGGTTTGGTTCCGTGGGCAGGAAGGTCAGGCGTTCACCAGCTCTTGCGCTTGCGCTGGCAGTTAGCGCGACACGGCGAGCGCGCGCGCACGTCGATCCACCGTGACGTCACACCGACACGATCGCGACAAACTGTGTTCACATACGTGCCCGTTACAAAATAGTGTTTCATAACAGTTCAGTGTTTGTTTACTTTTTTAATTCGATTTGGAGGTACGGTGCATTCTGCCAACGACTCTGCAAGGAGGTTTGTTGTTTATTGAAAAGTACTGTTTGGTATAAGTTTGTTGCGCGCCGTCTCTGTCTTTCTATAATTGAGGTCTAGTCGATAGTTTACCTCGGCTAGGCCAGTTCGCGGGTTCATTTGCATCGATTGTGAACCATTCATTAATGGTTACGGTCGGTTGCAAGGATTACCTAACGTATGGCCTCGTCGTATAACTTTACTACTCATATTTTATGTGTACGTCGATAGTTGTAAACCTAGATCATTTCAGTGCCTTTGTGCTGTTAGTGTCGCATATCCTAACTTTATAGTTGCTCTTAGTAAATGGGTTGTACAGGGAAGTGTAATGCAAGCTGGTCTATTAACTTCAATAAAGCCTTTTTGTGTTACTTTTCCATCGTGTGACTAAAAAGTTTTAACCAAGTGTTTACATAAGTTTTAAAAGAATCATTTGTTATAAATACTTACCTACATACATACCTGCTTGGTTATCTAAGCTAAGTTCTTCTTCTCTTTCTGATTGCGATTGTTAGTTAACAGTCTACCTACATAATTACCTTAACTACCATCGCATTTTATTAAAAGAACTACTTAGTTACTTAGTTAGATATATTGCACATAACGTAGGACCCTGTGCCGAAGATTTCTTGCCGTTTTCTTCCTGTCGGCTATACAGGTAGTGAACCGGCAGTAGTTTTAGATCAAAAAACACTTTTCACATTTCATTTTCGTTATAATCGTACCTATATCAATAATAAATAAGTACTACTGAGATTGGTATTATGTAGTAAATTAGAGCACCTACCTTTAGTTTCTTTAAATGCCTGAGTACCTACGATTTATTACCTAATCAAAATAAGACGCCGCGCTCATACCTAGGTACCAGCAAATTCGAATTAATTAACCAAATTAAATGTCCTACATCTGCCATTGTTATACATATAAAGACGCCACAATTTTATGGATAGCTTTATACCTATAATGTCCGATTCTGTTGAAATATAAAGTATGAGGGTGCTTATGCAACTGTGGTTGCGACGTAAATGCGGTTTGTCGTTTGATATGAAACAGAGTCGAAACTTAGCATACCTATTATTTAACCGCCAACCGCGGTTTGCGTTTCTCATATCTAACGTCAATCAGCAAGCGTAGAATGCGTAATCGCCTCTTGACTTAGATTAGTAGGAACTTGTATAGATAGATACAATTTATTGTACACAAAGAGATAAAGACAAAACTACTTAATATAACATTGTGCGCAAAAGCGGTCTTATTAATAAAAGTAATCTCTTCCAGACAACCTTTCTATCTGAAGAACGTAATAAGCAAGAACTATTTTAAAAATCCACCTATTTAAAATACTTCCCTAACTGCCTATTCCTACCTCCTTATCTCCCATAAAAGTCTTAGAAGAAACTTAACTCTTACGTATTTTATAACCAACATAAATTGACATAGCTTTTGAAACAAATTGAAGAGCTGAACACGTGTGCCTTGGGCACATTCTCAAAGGTTCCTGAACCTAGACCACAATATGTTCACGACTAACATTTTATAACGCTAGCAGCTAGATAGAATAGCTTGCTGAATCTATCGTAGAGCTAAGGAAGTCTAGATAAGGGTAAATTTATTGTAGGTTTTATTTTTTTATTTAGGCAATGACATCATACAAAAAAAAATATTATTACTACTTACTTACTATCATTCTTATAATGCCAAGTTTCCTTTTAACGAAAGATTAATTAAGGAAAGTAGGTACCTAAATAGATAGATCAATATTTTAAAAAGTTGAATTTCTTAAAATCAAGCTAATGGCTAACTAAGATTTAAAAGCACGATCATTTTGTTTTTCTTGGTAGGTAATAAATTATACCTAAAGAGTAAATTAACAAGGTTGAGTCATTTTTATTTTAATAATCATAGGAAAACAACACTATTTGTCAAAGGTACGTTAGCTTGATTTTTACTTTATTTGTTCGTATTCGACGACTGACTCGGTAGGTAAAAACATTCTAAATTTAAAACTAAAAAAAACTGACAAAAAACAAAAGAGGATTAAGGGCACCTGTTGTTTGGATAGTTATTGGTTCCGATTCATATAAAATACCCAACAACTAAGTAAAAAATAGTTAACAGATGCACTATCTGAAGCAAAACTATCTAAAGTGGTTTTAGAACAGTTTTGCTCATAACGCTGCTTGTTTGGCGAGATTTCTTTACTTATCCTAATGGTTTTGTAACAGTAAGATCTTTAAAAAACACACAAGATTTCCAAAAGCGTGAACAAACCATAAACTACCTTACCTGTCACTTCACGGCTGTGAAGCTAATTTCCCTACTATCTAACTGTCAACCCGAGAAAAAAAAAAGAAAAACAAAAGCCGTCTTTTTACTTCGACGAGCTGGTAAGCAAGTAGGCAGTTAAACCATGGTTAAACCTTTTGTATTAAAGTTAAGTATTAGCGGCGCGGAACACACGGCTACGTAATGGATTTCTAAGCCATTCAAAGAGTGCTTGAATCTTTGAGGGCGTATAAAGTTGCGTGTAAAAGGCAAGAAATTGCTTCTACTTAAGTATATGCCGCTTAGTTATTTGCCTACCTTGCGATGAGAACGAATTCTTTGTAGTCTGCCGATTTGATGTTATTTAACTAATGATGGTTGAAACGGGTACCTAGATCTTATTGGATTAGTACTTACCTAATCTAAATATCTGGATTTTGAACGAAGTTAGATAGGTATTGTTTAGGTTAATAGGTGTTTTTGTTTTCTATCTTTCGTCTGACTTTGTTCCAAATATTTAATATCTACCTAGGTACCTACTTAAAATTGTCTGCTTAAACTTTATCGACTTTTATTCATCTCTTCCAGTCTCTACCAGTTTTTTGGAAGTTTCATTATGTTTTGCTAATTTAACTGACATGAGTTCGAAAACTGTACAGCTATAAGTAGGTATTCCTTGGAAGAAAGTATTCCTTGAAAAAAACAACACACTTAACGCCGATAACACAACTGACTTGGCATTGTACTCGACAATTACAGGTTCATTTTCCACTTGCAATTAGATTACAATCAACTATCTGCACTTGGCGTTATTCTAACGCAGTTCACAGCCTGAACTACGGAATGCGCCTATTACTTGCGTTCTAAGTTCCGCCTCTCGGATGCGTCTGTGTCGACGACTAGAATGGCCGCCATTTTTGACGTAAACCGAACGATTTGGCGGGAAAAGTTTTTTAAGGTTAAAAAGTTTGGGTGTTGTTTATGGGGATAGTTAGAATGAAACGTTTTATAAAATTTTAATGTATAATGATTAATAAATAATACATAATATTTTTTTCTTACTGCCTGGCAGACTCTAATACAAATGAGTTTATGACAGACAAGTTTTTCATAGTTTTTTGGTAGATGACCTGTCAAACGATAAGAAATTCCATACAAAGGTGGCCATTTTGCGCCAGACCAGGCACGCAGATCCAGACGGTATGGCACCTCCTACCTTATCATAAAGTATTTTTCAGACGACGAACCCTGTTCGGATTTTTTGAAGATTTACGTCTAGTTTTACCCTTGGTATATTCTGCCATTATGAACTTTTTAGTGAGAAACTCTTAAACGAACAGTATAACCTTAAAGTACTCACAAATTCACGATAATAGGTAGACATTAATCTCTTACTTGGAATCGCAATAAATTTAATGGATTCAATTACTTAGGTACTTGTGCATTTTTAGCGCCAGACGAACTGGGCTGGGATTGTAAAAAGAAAAGCCGCTGGCACCTCATTACTTGCGCCGTTTAAAAGAATCCCATAAAAAGTTAGACCCTCATTATAACCCGACTAATTTCGAGAGTCATTCGTTAATGTAAGAACACTGTCGTTAAACTCTTTTTAATGAGAAATGGTTTAGGTTTGGTGTATTTTATTGAAATTCTTTTTGTGAAAGGATGGGCTGTTAACTGTAATGACTTAGGTATGTCCTAGGTCATCCTATTCTGAAATAATAGGCACCAAAGCAAGTTAGTAAAAACTGAAGTACTTATAAGTATTTGATTGTACTTGACTTTGGACTATATGTATACAAGAAGACAAAATGTTGTAAGGCGTGGACTTGTCATGTTAGGTAGTCGTGACGTGACCGTCGTCAGTTGTTAAATAACTAAAGGGGACCTATTCGTACCAAAATATAGCCAGCTGTTATACTGCCAAGCCACGCTTCGTATAACACGACAAAATAAAACGCGTTCTGTCAATCATTTATTTTTTATCCTTTAGATACTTACCTTCTCACACAATAAGTTAAAAAACCACGTCACTAACCAAACTTATAAAAAATCCAATCAAAATCTGAATTGTCGAGCTAAAATTATATTCACGTGAACGCGCAAAAAACAAACAAAACCTAGTAATAAGGGCCCACAAAACATATTGTATCGCGAATAAGATACCCGGAGTCCGAGAGAATCGAGATGCCACGCTGAGAGCAATCGTTATTTTTTAAAGTTTTTTACTGGCCTGACACTGTCGTGAAAATATTTTTTTATTTTACGCCAAAATTTTGCGTTTATAACTTCCTTTTTTAAATAAATTCGGCTCCGAATTCAACTTCGCGCTTGAGTTATTATAACCCTTATTATAACCTCGCAACTTGTAGATTTGAAAACTGCAACGTAATTGTAAAACACGCTTCCTGGAGCCATGCGTATTTTATGGTAATTTGCCTGAGGTAGATTAGACCACATTAGACTCGGCGGCCGCTCCGCCCGAGGTGTCTCAGCCGGAGCGACCAGACAAAAGCTTTTCGTAACCTACGGCTATTCTTTCTAAGTTATTATCCTGGATAGGGCCACTTAGGCAAATAACACGATGTGCTGTAATGGATGCCGATGCCTTTAGTGATTTGTGGAGCAGCATGCGCCATACTTTTAAAGGTGGAGATAGCCGTAAAGTGGGACAGAGTTTTGTTTGCCGCTAGCCGACCAGATTAGGCAATATTCCATTATGTTAGGACCACTTGTTTAAACAGCGAAACGTCTTACATGGAACTTGTCTTTCCCGTACGCGGTGGCCGGTATAAAATGATATATTTTATGAAAGCATAGAGAGAGCGATGACCGGCGATTAGCTGCGCCTTTTTTATGACACTGCGCAGGAAGTTTGGACTTCGACGTGGATTGGACGTGACTTTTACTAGATACGAAGGGAGTCTTGACAATATTACGGAAGAATTCTAGAAGATTCTTAGTCTTTTAGAACTCTCTCATTCTTTTCTTTTGTTCAAATACTATTGCAAGTTTTTCCAGATTTATTTTACCGGTAGGTAAGTCCTTGTTTTCATCACCAAAATTATCTGGGTAAATAGGTACCTACCTAGATATCTAAACAATTCAATCAATCGAAATCATTCCTAACTAAACAGCTGCATACACAACTACTGCCTACTTACTTTACGCAAGGTTTTAGCAGGGTGTAGGTGTAGGTGGGTATTGTAAGGTCTCTTCGCGATATCTCTTTACGAATTTATTACATTTGGACAAATTGTACCGTTTTATTTTATTGTGGAAAGATTTAAAAAAAGAAAACACGGAATGTTAGTCTTTTGTTTTTTGTAGTTTTTTTTGTTTGGTACTTAGAGCAGTAGATTTAGCTACAATTAAGTTATTGGACCTACGTCTACCTATGTCTGCATTTCACCTTGTCGAACAAGTAATTTTTTAGGTTTTTTACAATAACAACACCGTACTTTAAAACTTAACTTATATTGACTTCGTTACGTAACATTAAAAGACCTTGTATTATATCTTAAATTCAACAGGTCGAATGACAAAAAAAAAAAGACAAACATAATTCTCGTGAAGCCGGCAATGAATTCATAATAGCACGTTCACGAATTGACATCATTTGTTAGCGTTAAGATTCCATATTTTCGTAGATTTTACTGTAGTAAATACGATAGGTAGGTAAGTTCTTAACACTTAAGGGTCGATATTGATTTCATTATAGGTACCTACTTAGCTTTGATACGAAATCCGTTTTTAGTACCTACATATACATAAAAATGATTTTGATAAAATCTTGTTCTACTATAATTAAACGTAAGACGAAACTACTTATACTTACCTAAATAAACTATCTATGAACTTTCTTCTGTCTATGTCTTATGTGCTCCAAGGCGGGAAAAGAGAGCTGTCAAAATCATATTAAGCGTGGCGGGAAAAATTAGGATGTCAAACATGAAATAAAAAAAAAAAGTTTTTAAGAACGTGTAGGTAACAATTAAGTAAAACTACCACATTCGTATTTCTTATTAAATAAAATACAGTAGGTAATATTAATAGTATGCAAAGCCAGAGCCAGGTTGTCGCAAGACCTTGTCCACTTGGTTGGCATTTGCAACATGACGTCATGCAGTTGGTGACTCAAGAACTTGTCTAAGTTACTGTTGATGAAAAACTCATGTCGAATTTGCTGCCATGTCGAAATGTTTATGTCAGTTTAGTTTTACATTTTCGAAAAAAGTTTTCTCGTTTTTTTGTTACCTCGAATTATAATTATTATAGCCAGTCAAACAATACTTAAGTTGAGTTAATATTTAGAAGTTGTCACCTCTCGATTTGGTTTAAAGATATTAAGTTCCTACCTGTAATGTAAGTAATAGACTGTTAGATAAAAGCTATAAGTAGGTATATACCATTAAATTTTTCTTCGTTCCATCACGAAAAGTTTCACATTCATTTTTTTCACTATTTTTTTCTCTTTTTTTTTTAATTTTGCACTAGAAGCTGTCCCTTAAAAACTTGTAGTGATAACTTAGTGCCAATTACAAGAATAAGTTACATTTTTCTTGAACCTTTTCGTACTTAAGTAAGTACCTAGTTACTTTGTAGCAAGATTTAATATCGAGATACTCGACTCAATCTTGTAATCCTATCGGCCGTGCGTTTAACCGTATCTATGATCAGTTTTAATTACCCCATAATGATCTGATAAGTTGATTTAAACAGGGTGTTTGTGGAAATTAGGTTTGAATTCCAAAATAGGCATGATGACAAAAAAAATTTAGTCCATCACATACTTTATTTTAAAATATTCGACACGTATTTTTTCTCTTAAATTAAAAATGACAAAGATACATTGGGTTAAAATTGCTCGTGACGTCACGCCTAAGTAAGATTTTTACCTAAGAGTGACGTCAATACCCCCCACTCCGTAACTTTGATGCTCTATATCTTTGTATTTAATTATTTTTTTGATCAGGTAAAAAATGTGTTTAATTTTTTTTTAATAGCCTAAAAGACGGACTAATATTTTTTTAAATTTTTGCATGTAGTCATCATCCCTATTTTTGCAAATGGTTTTTTGTTGCGCAAATTTTTTGGGATTTTTAATGTTTACAGAAAATCTGAATAGGTACGTTTCTATAGGATAAATTTTCATTGCTATTATACATTCTATTCTTGTGAATGGTTTTTATTAGTTCCGATTATTTTTGAGTAAAGTAGGTATTGATGCTTACAGAAAACCTGAATAGGTTTCCATTAGGTAGAGTAACTTTTGTTTTTCTTGATGCAATGATGTTAAAGGAAAATGTAGAATTCTGTCAGTAATAAGTGTAAAATAACACAGTGAGTGTGAATGAGTGTGGCCTTTTAACAAAAACTTGGACAAAAAGTCTTATTCCCATTTTTTCCACCATATGGGGTGTTCAAACGAACATCAGAGGATAGAGCAGAGTGGCGAAAACTCCACTGACAAGAGCGATTGACGCTCTTAAATATGATGATGCTGCTGAAAATAGAACATTTCCTTGAACACCCTGAATAACCAAAATGACATAGCATAAATTCATGTAATAAAACCGCGGTTGGTTTGGCTGTCCGATTCTATACAAGATAAGCTTTGGTAGTCGCATGCGCCATCTCAGCAACGACAGATGTTTGAACAAAGCAGCGTTTCTAATAAGATTTTTTTTGTTTAATTTCCAATCAAAGTTGTTATCATGATTGGTTTGGGTACTTTAGCTATTGTGTACTTTGGTCGCTTCTTAAATAAATATCTAGGTAGGTACCTAAGTATAGGTATTTTTTAAAATCTTGATAAAAAAATCTTGACGACCTTCTCATTCAGGAAAGATTGGTGGGATGCAGCTAATAACAGGAGTGTTTGGAGAGGTATGGGAGAGGCTTTTGCCTGGTAGTGGGACGAAATAGATTAAGAAAAAAAACGTCCTATTTGTGACTGTACTTTTATTAATTTGTAGAAAGAATAAATTATACTTATTTAAGGTACTAGAGGCTGCCCGCGACTACGTACGCATTAATCGTGATTTCTTTGAAAAAAACGCAAAATATCTACATATTATTTATAGCCTATGTGTTATTCTGATGTCCAAGCTAATTTATTGTAATACTAGCTGTCCCGGCGAACTTTGTCCCGCCTTAGAATGAACTTTATTGTGTAGGAATAAAGTTCAAATTGACTCTACATTTTAGTAAGAAAACATTTGTATGGGAAAAAGAAAAGGTCTGTTTTAGGGCTTTCCCGGCAATTATTCGATTTTTTCTCACCGTAAGAACCATCCTTGGACTTCAATGAACATTTTAAAAAAAGAATTAGCGAAATCGGTCCAGCCGTTCAGGCGTGATGCCGTGACAACGGAAAACGGGTTTCATTTTTATATATATATAGATTTCATTTAAATCTGTTCAGTGGTTTTTACGTGATGAAGTAACAAACATCCATCCATCGGCACAAACATTGACATTTTAAATATTTATAGGATTATACTCATTTAATTGTTACTTAAGTAGGTACTTACTTATTTATCTTTAACTCCACTCATCACAACTTTTAAATTACTTACATAAAATATGAGATAGCTATGTAATTTATTAACTACATTAACTGTAAGTAATTTAACATTCAACTCATTATAGAAAAATAAATTAGCAGTGTTCATTAAAAAAAGGAAATAGATCAATTTCCTCTTTAAAGAACGAGCTAAGGCATAATTTATGTAAGTGGATCAGACGGTAAAATAAACAGCTTAATTACAAGCAGTTAAAGTGAAAAAAAAATAACTAATACATAATACTAGGTTAATTTAGTTACTCTTCCCCGCTCTGACCACTAGCTCGTCTTTAATTAGGTAACCAAAGTATTTATTAAGAAGAGTAGAACACACGTAATAGGCAGTTACTGTCCCACTTACGACTTATTTAAGTATTGGTTACTTCAGTACTTTGTTTCGATTATGGCTTTTGGAAGCTGCGACAAATGGAGTCTTCAGGGAAGTTGGAGCATTTAAGTTCTACATTTAAACATCCTAGGTTCTTTATAAATGTCAATGTTTGTGCCGATGGATGTTTGTCACTCTCTAACGCAAAAACTACTGAACAGATTTTTGGCAATATTGTAGCTTATAACATCAGAAGAACACATAGGCTATATTATAATTCTATGATAGCATGTTTTTTTCAAGATATGACGATAATTAATGTGTACGAAGTCGCGGGCAGCTTCTAGTTTTTTATATAAAACAGATAGGTATTTAAAGTTGAAGTGATATTTTATTATAGACCAGTCACACACACTCACACAATCTATCCAAAAATAAACAAACATCGCAAAGTTCTTACTTATCGACCTAGTCGTCTTATTGCAAACGGCGTTCATTTAAATATAAACGGATAAGATCTTGAAAAATAAAATTTACACTTTAAAACAACTGTGACGATGCAAAAGGAGGAGTTTTGAATTCCTCGCGCCGCTGGGCGTAGGGCAAGTACTATTGTATTATTACGATAAGACTTTGGAAAATAAAATAAAAGATTTGCGTGCGTCGGAACGCTCGGGAGTACCTTGTAGGTACTAGGTAGGTGCGTACTAAAGTAGTACAAATTATTGCAGAAATGATACCTTACATTTTAAATAGAAAGGTATCCGAGTAGATTACTTTCAATTTAAAGCGTTTACCTTTTTGGTAAAACCAATATTTTCGAAAAATGTGTTTAGTATAAAATAAACCAATAACGTATAAATCAATAAGTAGTTAGTTTAAACAACCAAAGCATATACTAACAAGAAAGAATCTACCATTTAAATACCTAGGTACCTACTTAAGTATTGCTTCATGTCCATAAATATAAAGATTAATACTCCTTCAATAAGTTTACTTTCAAGCTCTACAATTTAATAAGTGCAAGATTTTTTTTTTAATTCAAAAAGACTAAATAGAACCTCAACCAAACAGTTTTTATGCCCGATTTGCGACACGTGTTACAAGGGCAATAAAATAAAACAAATTATCGGACTCAGAAAAGAACTGCAGCAAATTAAGTTTGAATTCGATACCATCATTTTAAATAGCATAAAATTAAATGAGGTTTATTACGTTTTGTTAGCGAATAGCGCAGGCAACTTATTTTATCTGTAGTTGGATAAATGCCCTGATAAATTCACACATTGGATCCGAGTCGGGGCTTATTTTCTAGTCGCACGATAATTATTAACAATGTTGTTTCGTAAAGAAGCCGGCGGCGGAGGAAGGTCAAGCGCTTGTGTGAGTATGCATACAGCTTAGAATAGTTTAGAGGCTCTTCTTTTATTTGTTAATTAAGTTATTTTTGTAGGTATATGACGTGGTATTTTAGTTGTAGAACTTGCTCGTATATTTTTTTCTTTTCGACATTGCTGGAAGGACAAAGCACCTACAAACGTACAAACTCAGAAAATTTTGATTCAAAAATAATATGAAATCGTACCCACGTACAACATGAAATCTATTGATTCATATTTCGAAGTGAACATAAAGCAGGTTAACCAATTCAGAGGCACAAAGGAGCGTATATCTGGAGCCTATTCTTATACTTAGTATCAAATACGGTGAAAGTAGGAAATTACGCAAGAGTATCTCTACGTAATTATGTGAATGTAGATGCTTTGTGATTTTTTTAAACAAGTACTTATGCCTGTAGCATGGTTTATAATTATGACTTTGTTTAGAGATTTATGCAAAATTTTGATAAGTATTCCATGTTATTAAAAGGTATTAAAAGCTAATAAATGTTCAAAAACTGTACCTATGCAATACCTATCAAAATTTTGCATAAATCTCTGAACAAAGTCATATAATTGCATACAGTTTTGAACATTTATTAGCTTTTGAACGTACTTAGTTATTATGGTATTAAGTAATTTTGCTGAAATGGTACTTCACTTTTTCGAACAAGATATTTTGGATGGATAAAAGCACAGATTAGAAAACATAAAAGTTAAAAAACAGAAGACGGTCAACGTATTTTTAAGGAAGTAAATAACCTAAAAATAGCTTTGAATTTTTTTTAAACAAAAAAGGATTGAGGACCAGGACTATAAATAGTGGAAGATGTAGTACAGGAACTAGGAAAACGTAAGTATAGTTTTGAGCATTGAATTGGCGGCAACTATAAAATCAGATTGAGACCTCAGAGAATGATCCCTTGATTAAAGAATGGATTGTGAATACAAGACGAATGATGCACTCCTCCATCACTCATCTTTCGCACAACACAATCTTCATATCGAAGCTAGCAATCCTTAGCTCATGTTTACTATCGATCATTTTCATATTCGACTTCTTTCATTTATTTGTTTTTTGCAAAAAGGATGCCATTTAAAACATCCTTTTTAAAATGGTTTAAAAACACGCCCGCGTACAGGCCAATACCTCTTATTAAAAAAAAGACGCGTTAGTTTGCGAAATATCCGGTGATGAGGTCAACGGATTTCAAACAAGTTTAGTATTTAACGTTATTCAACTACAGCTTTATTTAGTATTGATTGTGGGTGGCTGGTTCGAGTGGGACGGTTGGTAGGTGCCTTTTAGAGTTATTCCATTTCGTATTGAAAGGACAAAGCGTCGACTGTTTGGTAAATCGGCTAACAGCTTGCCGCATTATACGGCTGACAAATTCTTCTTAGAATTCACTGTTTGTGTTACATAATAATATTTATTTATTGTCCTTTAGATATTGTGTAAGATTAAGTTATGTTTTATTCTAAAACAGAAATTATACAACGTGGCAGAATAAATGTTTGTTTCTTTTTGTAGAAACGAAACGCAACCGACCGATCGATAACAAGTGACGTCTTACGTCAAAGTCAAACAAAACCAGCTGCCGGAAAAATAAGTTGCGAGTGGGAATAGAACACGTCAGTTTTGTGTTTTTGTATCTAAAATAGCGATTTTCACTGATAATTGAATAATAAATCTGTTAATATTGGTCTCAAGTAGCCGGAATTAGTTAAAGCCACTTTAGATAAAAGAGTTTTTGCGGATAAAAAAGACTGGTAAAGAAAACTTTTGATATCTTTTTTTGCTTTGTTTTTAACGAAATAATCTAATTTTATGAATGAAAGGGTAGAATTTTCTGGAAACCTTTCAAGATTTCATTGTTTTCAGGTGCGTAACAAAATGGGAAAGATAAAAGAATTGTTTTTTGGTGTATTTACTGCAGTGATATTTACGTCTGGTATTTGCAATGTGCAACCTCCAGTGCTTAGCCCTGACATTCTAACGCAGGCTCCGAGCATCGGTGACTGTAAGGCGTGCAAATTATTCGTGGAATCCTTTAAGAAAGGCTTAGACCGCACGGCCCGAGGTAAATATGAGGGCGGCGACGCGGCATGGGAGGAGGAAAAGCTAAAAAAGTCTTACAAACGCAGCGAAATGCGCCTCATAGACATTCAAGAAGGCATTTGCAAAGAGGAGAAGAAGTATTCGGTTCATTGCCACAAAATTGCTGAAAAAGCTGAAGAATTTATTGAATCTTGGTGGGCTCAAGATCCAGATTTATCCGACGATTTATTCACATACATCTGTATAGATAACCTACAGGTTTGCTGCCCTGACCGACATTTTGGTAAAGACTGCACTCCATGCCCGGGAGACCACTCTAACCTTTGCTCTGGAAATGGAAAATGCCGAGGTGACGGAACTAGGAAAGGGAACGGCACTTGTCAATGCGACGAAGGGTATACTGGAGAGACTTGCAATACCTGTGACACAGGATACTACCTATCTTACAAAGATGACAATAAAATGCTCTGTTCTAAGTGCCACGCGTCTTGTACCGGTGGATGCCGAGCAGGTACACCTAAAGACTGCGCTGCTTGCAAAACCGGCTTCATATTTACCGAAGAAAAAGGTTGCGTGGATATAAACGAATGCAGTGAAGGAAATAGATGTAAACGCAATGAATTCTGCCTTAATTCCATGGGGTCGTACAGTTGTATGAGCTGCGATGTCGCTTGCGATGGATGCCATAGTTTTGGGCCAGATATGTGCCGGAAATGTGCCAAAGGTTATACGAAGCAAGGAGAAGTCTGCGTTAACAGTATTGTGGACACTGAAGATTATTATGTTACAAATTCCAGGTGAGTTTTTTTTAATGACTGTCAGTTGCAGTAAAGGTTCAGTTAATCATTCAATATGTCATTTTTTTATTTTTTTATTTTATGGCCTGGAAGCTACGACAATAAAGTAATTTTTGTTAATGATAGTCATAGATAAATAGAGTTTAACTGTATTGACCTTTTCTGCTACAGCAGATGCAGTTACAACATAAAAAAAAAAATTTAATTTGATTCTTTTTTTGAAATGATTTTATTTCTTACAGAAATGAAGAGTTATAATTTGTCAGTGTGGCCAATTAGGAATAATTTTATTGACAAATAGGTAAACTTTTTATTTTTGGTGATGGGTTATTTAATCGGGGCTTATTATTATTTATTTCTTTGTAAATTATGTAGCCTTTTTATTTATTTATATTTCTTTCTTATGGTATGGGAAACTTACACAACATCATAATTTTGGCTGCTATATTATAGCTGATACATTTTGAACTTTATAAACATAAATATTAAGAAATCTATCTTAACTTACATTCACATTATTTTCCTTTCATTAAATTAATAATTTTGGTAATAATTTTTTTTTATTTACTATAATGTATTATGGCAACTTTATATTTGGTCAAAGCTTTTATAGCTACGGTTTTTAGTCAGCAACTTCACTTCAATAAAGTGCGATAGGGACGCATTCATACACACATGTGTTACACTTCTCCCTCACACTAAAGTGAAGTTGCCAACTAAAAACTGTAAATACCCTGAACATTGAACAATTGGCTCAACAACAAATTTATTCCCAAAGGCTGGTAACGTATGGAGGCTTACTCATCGCGGCAGCAATACTAACAACGCAAGATAGAACTATTGGCGGCATCGTGGCTACAATGGCCGTCACATACATCCTTGGAGCTGAGTACTATTGCATGATCAACGGATATTCAGGCATTGTTCAAATGAGAGATTTTGATATTCTGCGGCTTTTGAGGATGTAAGACTTTTTGTTTGAGGATTTAAAAGTATTGTAGTTAGTTTTTTTTTTTAATGGCAATTGTACAGCCAAGTGGAGATTTCATGTGTAAAACTTGTGTGAAACTTAACTGTGTTTTATAATGGATTTAAGTTGTATTTAAAAATTGAATTGTTTTGCATTGACGTTAGCCTTGCTCTAATTTATTTTTGTTATTTATTTTATAATAAATTGTTATTTGATTGAGTGATATAAAATTAAGTTTAAGTACCTAAGTAATTTATTTTGGTATAATTTTGAAGGTGATTATGTAAGTTTTAACTAACTTAGACTCTGTGACAAAGAAATGAAATTTCATTTTAAATCTTTTTTTTTAACCCCTGACGCCAAAGAGAGGGATGTTATAAGTTTGACCCCTATGTTGACTTCTATGGCATTCAAAATTCTGGATTTGAAATCAAACTTTGTTACTTAAAAATAACCAATCACCTAATTATCATCTAAGATTTGGTATTAAGGATCATATATCTGAAAGCGCGGATTAAGTTTTATTCTAAATAAGTAGAAGGATAAGTAAGATAAAGGATCTAAGCCGAAACACAGACAAAATAGAGCTGTAGCTCTTTTTTATTTCTTTCCCGTGTATCAGTTTGTTTTTTGTCAAGTTACGAGTAACATTGAACTTAGTTCCGCGGGAAAGAAGTCTAGAGTACCTACTATCCGTTGTGTTTCGACTTGGTACACCCTGTGACATCCTATGTGGCACGAATTTCGTAATAAGTACACATGTAGGTACTTAAATAGTTTTTAAGCCTATCAGTGATTTTATCGAAATTATAAACTTAAGATTAGATAAAAAAATAAGGAAATAAATTCAAAAGAAACCTTTTAATCCCAGTTTTTAATTTATCAACCTGTTTCTTAATACTTATACTTAACTATAGTTATCTATCTATAGAAAATAGGTATTTATCCAAGTAATACTTACCTACTTACATTTTGCTTTTTCACTGAAGCCTCCATTTAATAACCAGGAAACCTCCCACTAGGGTGATTTTAGTTTGGTTGAATAATAACTAAACAAAATCTCTTACACAGTCAATTATAAGAAAGATCAATTTGAGCTCTATTACACCACCTATAGCTATCACAGTCATTTACAAAAATAAGAAGAAGACGGCACGATGTTTAATGGATTATTAACTTAATGAGCCTTCCATGTAAATGGGGGTAAATGAAGTGTTGAAAGGAAAGCGAAAGTGGAAATGCTAAGTAATTGATTTGATTAGCATTACTTAGTAAACGCCTAGAGGTACGTGTTTATTATGTAGGTACCTAATAGAAACTTAGATGATCAGGTACCTACTAGTCTGCGTTTACGTGCATCTACTCAATCCTTTGCCTTATTCTCAGTAGGTACCTAGACTTACTTTTCGAAAAAGTACCTAGCTAGGAACTTAGTTCTTATAAGCACTGACTTACTAATACCTAGGTACCTACTTAAATACTTATTCTAGGTTAGTCTTAACGATGAGAAATAACAATTAACTGTGACTAGACTAGGTTTATCTGGCAACGTATGACAGCAGGGACTCATTCTTATAAGACTCAAAAGTTAGTATTCACGCACAGTTTTTAGAAGGACAATCAGGCAAAACGTCTTTGCGTTCATCCTAGTTGTCGACTAAAAGTTTAGCACTACCCAACGCCTTAACTAAACAAGATAGTCCTTACTTAAATCATTCCAGTGGCTAGGCAACTTGCTTACAACGTTGCAAGTAGCAAGTTGCGTGTTACACGCACCTACTTCATCACTTGACGACAGCAGCCACAATTCAGCCAAGAATTCGAATAACTGCTTGGATTTCCGGACAACAGTTTACAACTTATCAATTATACAGCCAGTAGCAGAAAAAGCGGTTAAAGCTAATATCCATTAAATACTGTTTCGTTTTCTTCATATTTTTGACGATGAAAGTGTCAGTTATGAAGCGATAGCTTTCGGAGTTACCTACGCCTTAAATTAATACAGATACAGTCAGCTCGACACGTGCAACCGCTGAGCATAGGGTTCCTTGCTCTCCATCCCGCTCGATTCCGATTGACTTATCCTGAAACCTCGAAACGGCTTCGCAGCAGACCTTGGCGAAGAGGGCGCGACGAGCCCGACTTATTCAGCGAAGAATGGGAGGGAGATTTAACGTAGACGTAGACGCAAGCGGTGACAGTTCCATACAACTCAGAGATACGCATACGTTTACGCATACGCAACGCATCCGGTGTGTTTTGGCCTTAAAGGGAGTTCCTTAAATTACCTAATAGTTTCGAGACAGTCTTTCAAATCTCAATTGTTTATTGCACGATAAATAGCAATGCAAAGCTTTATGTAGGGGATACTATTAACTAGGTTCTTACCTAATTACTTAGTTTATTTGGTTATTATCTATTTATTACTGTAAAAGGGTGAATCTTCAGAACCGAGAATTTTGATGTCCGGGGGCTTAAATCCTACGTTTCAAATTATAAAGTCAATAAAATATATTTTAAACTACAGATTAAGGTGTTATCTACTTGGGAAAATAAAAATAATACATGAGTACAAATCGAAAGGTATTTAAAAAATAGTTCAAAGCCCTAAAAATTGATTCCACTGACGTGTCCTGTCCGCTCTCCCGATTTATTCAGAAAACCTTAAAAATCTTTTTATCATATATACTTAAAGATTCATACATGTTTTTATTTTATTATAGAATAGTTGATTATTACGCATCATAATAAATTTTACACGTATTTTACAGTTAACTGAATTTCTCGAGTCATTTTAATTTTGTCCGGCACTAAAGTGTGATTACCTTGGCACGTCACTAAATCGCGTATACGACCCTAGTCGAGCCATTTGGATAGGCGCTGCCTATTTTCACGCGAACTGTGAGATGCATTTTATGTATCGAGGGGGTAGATTATGCGTGAAGTTGTACCATTCACGAAATACAAAGATAAGTATCTGATTCCCCTGGCTTTGTTCTGTACGATCATTGATTACTATGTTCATGTTTTCTTATTAATTTTGTACTACAAGACTAGCTTGATATAGCTATGAATAAGCGCATGGGTGCCCATTATCTAGCCTGGAAACATCATTACGCTAGTTAAATCCAATTTATGTAAAACGACAAAAAAACCGATATTTCTTGCTTCCACTGGCTTGATTCCACTGGTTTAATGACCAGACCATACTAATAAAATCATACAGTTTGCTTAAATAACGGTTTATATTGATTTCTAAAAAATAGCGTTATGTGCGATATTATTAAAAAAACAGTTTTTCACATTAAGGGAGGACATTTCAAAGCTAGGTCATCTATTTAAAGATTTTGAATTAGCAACTTCACAGCAACTTGTATTAATACTCAATAACATTTTAAAGCCTAAATTCGAAGGTACGTTAACTGTTAATTAACTGTTTTTAATTTTATTTAACAAAATTGAAACTTTTTTATACTTTATATTGCATTATTATTGATTCCCCTGGGCGTAAATTTTTAACATCAAATATCTTTGGATCCATACATAAGAAATGAGTGCCTATTCAAAATATTTGTTTGTTGACCTCTCTAATTTGTAATTTTATTCTCAATTTAAAAATAAAATAATATTTAAATTTTACCAGTGGAATCAACTAAAGAATCCCAAATCGAAGAAACACCCAAAACTACTTACCTACCTACTACCTGTCAGCTTGACAGATTACTGGTGAAGTGGTTTTCACAACCGGAACCCACATGTTCTCATTCCTCAGGACATCGACACTCAACATTAAAGTAATTACAGGGATACAGGAAAAACTAGCTCTTCCTGTAAGATCTTAGATAGAATAACATAAAAATAATATCTGGTTTAGTTCATAGCAGATCGTGACTCTTTTACGATATAAAAGTCGCTTGTAATAGTACCTAGGTACTTACCTACCTTCTTTTTACGTTTAGGAATTCGTAAAATAAAGTTTTAGGTGCCATCGGCTTTAAGAGTTGGTTTTCAACAATAATTTTCGAAGGTGCATCGGCTTTCAGTTGCTATTTAGTCAACTGCTACGCAGGTCCTACCTTGCTATGACATATCAATCGCAATTTTATGCACAAAATGTACCTCTATCATTCATATGGGTACCTATAATAACATACATACAAACATACATATATCTGTCACGCCTCTTTCCCAGCGGGGTAGGCACAGACCACTTCCATCCACTTGCTACGATATAAACACACCGAATGACACATCTTTCTCTTAATCCACATTCATCAATTTCGTCATACCTCTTTCATAAATAAGTAAAAGAGAAAAGACAGAAAACAGAACAAGAAAAAAGTATTGAAAGCAAAATTATATTCGTGCATTCAAAATGAAATTCCCATGGATAATTGACAATGGCACGGATCTGCATCTGTCTGCACTTTCTACCGCAGTAGCACTCTTAATAAAGTTGTTATCTGCGCTTTACATCGATAGGTATAGGTACTTAAGAGCGGGCTTTTTTTCAAACTTCACATATTTTGATTAGTTAACATTGTGTAATGCGTTCTTAGACAGTATCTCATATTAATACTTGATTTAAGTACTTAGATACTACTAGAGGCTGCCCGCGACTTCGTACGCAATTAAATCGTCATATCTTGGGAAATAAAAACAATATCATAAAATAATAAAGCCTATGTGTTATTCTGATGTGCAATCTACAATATTGTACTTAAACATTACAATCTATTCAGTGGTTTTTACGTGATGAAGTAACAAACATCCATCCATCGGAACAAACATTGACATTTATAATATTATTAGAATTAGGATTAGGAAAGGATTTAATAACTTTTCCTGCATATGTAACCAACTTTATGATATAACTCAATTTTAAGTTCTTTTTGGATTAATGTATGTTATACAAAGTGACGGTCCGGCACGGCAACTAAGTAATTAGACTTAATTGCAGAAAAGGCCATTATAAATATTTAGGTATCTATTACATATCTTACCGTCCTCTTCTGATTTTTGACGATAACTGTGTAACTACATGTGTAATGGAGCATTACCTTTATTGACCTTTTTTTTACAACTGGAACCTGCAACGATGAAAGACTTATGGTTAATTCATAAACATTGCGTAGGCGCATCATTTAACTCTAATTAAGAGAAAAAAGTGGTTTGGTTGATTGATACGTACAAAAAACGGTTACACATCACCTTATAAGATCCATGACTGATCTGTTATGCCAATTAAATACCATAATTAACTATCTATTACTTAATTGATAAAAAAAGTCGCTTTTTCATTGTATATTTACCTACTTTTTTATCGTAGGTAAGTACCCACAATAGTTTATTAAATACCCAAGCAATATACACGCGCCAACTGATCGGTTCCCAAGTAAACTCTTTCATAGTTATTTTTCTCCAATCGTAACTCAAGCTTGTAGTTAATGACATGGTCCAAGTACCTACATCAGATGTTGGATTAAATGTGTGGGCGAAAGACTTAAAGCATGCGGAAATTACTTGAGCTTTTAATAGTACCTACTCACTTAGGTATATACTTACTTTGTAGTGTTTTATAGGTAGATACTTACCTACAAACTGTTAGTTAGATAAACAAAACACAATTCTAATCAGCAAGAGTAATTTAATCCGCTCAAAGAATCACCACATCCACATAAAAGCGTGCGAATCTACCACTTGACAGCTGGGCATGATGACAAAAAATTTTTTTAGTCCATCACATAGATTATTTTAAAATATTCGTCACGTATTTTTTCTTTCTTCTCTTAAACTAAAAATGACAAAGATGCACTGGGTTAAAGTTGCTCGTGACGTCACGCCTCAGTACGATTTTTACATAGGAGTGACGTCAATACCCCCCACTCCGTTACTCTGATGCTCTGAATCTTTGTATTTATTTATGTATTTGATCAGGTAAAAAATATGTATCAAATATTTTTTAATAGCCTAAAAGAATTTTTGAATGTAGTCATCATCCCTATTGTTACGCTAGGGTTTTTCAAAAACCGATTATCTTCTTATTAATACATACCTAACTGTTACGCCTCTTTCCCATCGGGGTAGGCAGAGACAACTCCACTTGTTACGATCCAGACATACTTCCTTCGCTTCATCCACATTCATGATACATGCACGTCGATAGATAGACAGACATGCACGTCGGTAGTAGGTACTTACCTTACCGTTTGTCATAGTCGATTTTTCAGAACCTTTCTAGTTTATGCAATGTTTCTATTGGTTAAACCGACATGTGACCGACATAGATATTAATGCTAGATAGATGACAAAAGACCAAGAATGATGTCACTATTGTAGACAAGTGAATGTCGCTACTTGTTCACCTTGATTGTCAAAGTACGATAGGTTACCTACAAGAATTAAATTGAACCTTCAGCAGTATGCACGTTGATACATGTAAAATCTCAAGTTAATGGTATAAAATTATGGTAAAGGATCTCGCTCAAGAGTTTTCGGAAGCTTCTAAAAAAAGAAAAATCTAAACTTTCTTTTTCAATTTTTAACCTGGCTACCCAATTTAAAAAGCGTTCGAAAAAAGTTTTTATTCAAATTAAAAAACTACTTTATCAATCATCGAGTGGGCGTCCATAATTTCTTTTTAAATTCCCACAAATCCTGAATCTCAAGGATTGTCATTAACCTTTGGATTCAAGGTCCAATGAATGTGACCTCTTCGACATTAGCTTCAGGTTTTTGCCAAAAATTCAACGCAAAACTCTACATGAGAATTTCACCCTTAAAATAAACCCTATAGGGTTGAAATTAAGGAGCTGGTTGCATCGGCATTGTTATTTTTAGTGACGCCAAAAGGATGTGAAAAAATGTCGATGAGAATCTTGTACAAATATTTTGATGGGTTCTCTTTTCTGGCGATATTGAACTTTTGCCCTAAAAATGTCCTTGGCTTGGGGTTATTAAAATTCGTTTTAAGACTTTGGGAATCGAATTATCTTAGCAAAATTCCTGATTCCTAATGGCGGGACAATTTACCTACTTATTGATGATTTTTTTGTTTAGCTATAAAATTCAGCTCAGGTTCTTTTTTATTTTTCCTCCAAAAGTCTAGGTGATATTTTCAAAGACACCGCATTTGTAATTCGGTAATGAATAGATTAAGGAGACGTTATTCCGTTCAATATTCTATGGTCATGAGGTTATGTGTGAAAATGGTTATGACTCTACCTTTTTCACATAGACAAATTTTATTTCAAAAACTTTAAACATACCTACTTGTTAAATAATTTGCAAAAATAAAGCGAGTAAGTATTTGTCACATCACTACACCGATACACAAATACATACATGAAACTGAGAGTGATTTGCGGCTGCCAAAGTGAAAGCATTGTTTTTTGCCGACAACGCCTTGTTATGTCGTGTTATGAAACACTAAAAGTTGTGTCCAATTTATTATAATCAGTACGTAAGTATGTATTTAGTTCGAGGTCGTGCGTTCGAAGTTTGAATATGATTAGAGATGTTTTGTTTTGTTGGAATATAGACGAATAGAGAGAGATTACAAAAGTCTGCGCTTTTGACTATCGGCAACAATGCATATAATATCGGCAACGCGAAGACAAGAAATCTTAAAAGCTTTTAAAGCACTAGCGTTTGAATTTAAAACCGATATGGTTTGACCTTTTTAAGGTTCCAACTAAAATTATCATTGTAGTTTTGTGTCAAATATCAAACCGCGTCAGGAAACTAGATGCAAGTGTGATAGAGTCTTCATCATTATCGATCATTTAAGAACTATGCTCTTGTTGGTAAAGCTTCTACAATTCCGTTCTGTCCTCCATTTTCCTCTCGCCATCTTGTCAGAGTCATATACTTATCTAACTTTTAAAATAGTGTAATTGCTCACATACCTACTTTATCAATGATTTCATGCAATTCTATAATTAAACGTATTCTATTTGTTTCAGATTTGACGACCGACTTCAATGCTGTGTTATTAAGTTCCATGGCAGAGCAGATGCTGTATCACTGAGGTAGGTTAGTTTTAAAGACTATGACGTATCTGTGGTTACAGTTTGACGTTTGATATGAAACACATGAACCGCGATTGGCGGGTGACGTTTCATTTTGGCGCGGTTTTCAATGAAACGTCAAACGGCAACCACATTGCAATCGTGCGTAAGAACACTAACTTTTTCATTGTTATTTAAATGGAAATTAATTAACCAAGAGGGAATAGAAGTTTTGTTGTATCAGGTGCTCAAACGGACGATATAGGATAAAGTGGCGTGGACTCCGCCGACAAGAACCACGCTTTTAAATCACCTATAGTCTTTACTATAGGAAGAATATTCAACGCTCTCCAATTAGGTACTTATCTATTTAATTCCCACAATTTATTATTTAAATAAAACTTTAAAATAGAATCCAACTTTAGGTGATTAATAAAAACGAAACGTTATCTTAAAATGACCAGTTTTCCTCTACAAAAAACCAGTTCCAAGACTCAAAACTTGTTTCTCATTAGAGCTTTATCTTATACCTATTAATGGTTTGTCAAGTAAAGACGTTGCAATGTTAAATGAAAAATAAACGACGAATAAACACACGAATGATTTATTACCATGAACAGGTAAAAACAAATAACGATAACTGACGCATAATTTTAGCATAACATTGAATATGCTGGTCAATAAAACGACGGGGTACCTCAAGACCTCAACTAGAGATTGTCATCGCAAACATAAGCAAATAATACAAATTCATAAATACATTATAAAATCGCCCCTATTCAAAAGCTTATAAAACCTTTTTGAAACTCCGGCTTTGAAACGCGGGAACTCTTTGCCCCGTTTATTAAAAAAAAACAAAAGCATATGTGCCCCAGAGACAATATAGACCGCGCGGCCATGTTCTTGTCTATGCTCTGAGATTTATGTGCAAGTCTTCAGCGGTAATTTAGCAATTTTAGCAATCTTTTTTGGTTTTGCTATTTTTGCGGTAATATTTTCTTTTAATTTAAAACTGTGTTATTTATAAGAACAAAGGTATGAAAGAGCTAAAGGTAGAAAGTAGGAATGTGAGAATCATTAACTTTGCTTTTAACAAATGTAATATTTTTGTGTTGATAAAATGTTAATTATGTAAATGCACTACATTTTTTAGTACTCACGCAAACCATAGAGAAACATTTCCACACAAAGCGCATAAAGTAAGGATGACAACCTCATCTCACATTCCCAGAAATTATGCGTAAAAAATATAGTTTTTTTTTACAAAATGTCCTTAAGCGCGTGCAGGCGTGCGCGTAAAAACACGTAATAGCGCGCAATTTGTTCGCTCTCCCAACGCACTTGTGAAATGCGGACTCTTTTGTTTGTTTTTTTTTTTTAATTCCGGTAAATACTAGCATTATGCCTTGTGTGAACAAAAAAAAATACAATCGAGTTTGGAGAGGGAAAGATTGAAAAAAGAAAAGGAATTATTACCTACTCCAATATTTTTTCTAGATTTGTTTTTAAAAACGATTCAATAGCGATCAAAATCAAGTAAACAACTGTCATTAATTTTGTCATCGCCCAGTTGTGGGATTTATCATTTCGGCTACACAGTTTATAATATCCTGTCATGAAAATCAAGAGACGTAAACTGCAAAAAAAATGTATCCAAACGAAACATAACATTGTTTTTACTTTTTAAATATACAAAATTGATTTACGAATCAAATCTTTTTCAGGATTGGTCAATGAGGAAGGAATATAAGGAGTGGCCCCATTTTATTTTCATATACAAATGAGTTTATGACAGCGTCCCAAGGTTGCGGCAAGTTTTTCATAGTTGTCTTGGTAGATGACCTGTCAAAGGATAAGAAATACCATACAAAAAGGTAGCCATTTTGCGCCAGACCAGGCACGCAGATCCAGACGGTATGGCTTCTCCTTATATATTCTATACTCAAAGGGATCGGTCTACAGTTTCATCCACAGATGCGACATCGATTAATTTTCGTGAAGGGGTACCAAAGCCCCCTGTAACTTTAAATTTGACTTAACCTATCTATTCTTACCCTCTAAAAGACAATAGCAAGTATTTATGATTACAAATTCCAAAATAAAGCAAAATTAAGATCGTGACTATAAAGAAATAAAGATACTGAGCTACATATGTCCTTAGGGTTTATTCCTTGGTTTTTTGCGTTACGTACACACCGCAAGAGTTTATTGAAGACTTCAACAAATACCAAGCAAAGCGAAGTAGGTTTCATTTATACTCTTGCGTTTTTTCACTCGCTACTCGATATGCTTCGAATATCCGATAATTTGACATAACCATGTGTACAGATTGTAATACTGTGTAATAATGATGTGTAATTGTGTAACAACAAGTTGTAATTTGTGTAATAATACGGTTAGTTGAAAATTGGCTTCAGTTTGCTTTTGGCAGTAATTGTAGGAATTGGATGTTTTTTTTCTCATCATTTTGTCGGCTTTGACTTCTGAATCTGAGGGAGAAACGGTAAAAATACAATTTTAGTAATTTGGTGTGAATTTCACTTAACAACCTCCGTTTGAGGTCAGAACACACAGCACGCGGGGTCGAGTCAATACTATTTGACTACAATTTGACTATCCATGTAGTTGGAATCATTATAGGTATGTCCCTAGGTATACCAGATCTGGGTCTACTTGGCCCGGCATTCTGTGTGCACCTAAAGTGTAGCATTTTCCGTCACAAACCCTCAGTATCCTATCCTAGTTCCCAATATCCTATTAATATTATAAATGTCAATGTTTCTGTTGATGGATGGATGTTTGTTTCTCTTTCACGCATAAACTACTGAATATATTTAGATGAAATTTTACAATAACTTAGCTTGGATATCAGAATAACACATAGACTATATTATTTTGAGATATCGTGATTTTTTTCAAAGATATGACGACAAATGCGTACGAAGTTGCGGGCAGGCTCTAGTAATATTATTATAATATCTAATTAATAGGTATTTATAGAAATCAAGAGTATTCATGAAAATCTACTGTTCAAATATAAAGCTAAAATAACTATGCATACATACATATATACATATCCGTCACGCCTCTCTCCCATTGAGGTAGGCAGAGACCGCTTCCTTCCACTTGCTTCGATCCAAACACACCTCTTTCGCTTCATCCACACTCATCAGTCGCCTCATACATGCCCGTCGGTTTAGGGTACTCTTGAACTATGCCATTATACTTATACGTGCGTAGTAATTAGAACATTCTCTATGATACAAAGAAAGGGCTCTCAAACACAATCTCTAAAATTCACACTCGCACAAAAAGGTACACAAAACCACACAGCTTCTTACTCTAAAGATCACCCCAACCAACCAAGATATAACCAAACTTGACACGCACACTGTACCTCGCTTTCCTCTAACAGTTTCGTAACTGTTCTTGACTTCAATGTTAACATTACGTGTGCAGTGTTAATCGCTTGTTACAATATCCATTGCTTGTTATGTTTTCGTTAGTTGTAGCTAAACGGTAAGAAAAACAGAGATGTGTGACGATTTAAGTGGTCATGACACTGTGATGATTAGATTGTAGATAAATTACGTGGTACGGTGTAGATTGATTATCTTTTGTTATTTGGTTTTGTAGAGTATGAAAAGTCGGTTGAAGTGACAAGTGCACGCGTAAATTGGCTATTAGAACCTTTGAGTACAAAATATATAAGGAGGAGCCATACCGCCTGGATCTGCGTGCCTGGTCTGCCGCAAAATGGCTACCTTTTGTATGGTATTTCTTATCGTTTGACAGGTCATTACTAAGAAAAGTATGAGAAAACTTGGCGCAACTTTGGCACGCTGTCATAAACTCATTTGTATATGAAAAAAATGGGGCCACTCCTTTATATTAATCCGCATTGATTAGAACAGCTTCTTAAGCAGTAGCGGCAGTTCAACGTTTGATATAAAAAACGCGAGTCAACCCACGGTATTAGCGTGGTTGCTATCAAATGACCAACCACGTAAGAGTACATAGGTACAGTCGACAAAGTTGTCAGGGTATCACCCAACATAAGCAAATGTTGAACTATCTATAAGTCTAAACTTGGCTCGTTAGTGTGAGTGAGCTTTGCTTTGATCTCATTGGTCAAACATTTTGAAGAAAGGTCGGTAGTAGCAAATAATAAATATCAGAAAAGATCATTCACTGTCAAGTTGAATAAGAAGCCAATTTTAAAACTATTCGTAAGCAGCTACCGTGGCACAGTTGGTCAAGCGGCAGCGGTGGGGCTATATAGATGGATCGATCGAAGGAACCCAGGTTCGAGTCCCTATCATGCCAGCCAGATTTGTTAAATGTTATGTTTTTATTTATTTTAAAACGTAAAATGAAAAAAAAAAGATCGCAATGAAGCAAGATGGAATATTCTCGTGATGATAAATTATGATTTGCAAACTAACATTGCTAGTCAACGAAAACTACCCTCAGATATTTTGATAATTCTTTTGTTAAACGTATTGACAGGTAGTCATTAGTCGTTACTGAGCTTCGTGCCTTATCGATACGTTTTTAAACTTCTTTTCATATTTTGTCTATTCTTTTAAGCAAATATGGAACATTTAACTCTCTTCAAACGTGCAGAAATAGTTGTTTTGCACGAGCAGAATGTTTCTGTTAGTGAAATTGCAAGACGGTTAATGATATCGGTAAGTAACAATTACTTATTTGTAACCGAAGCTCATACTGTTCCAAGCAATTAAGAATAGTTAATTACATTTATATTATTCTTCTGCAGAGAAAGGCTGTTCGATTGTGGATTAATCGTCATGCTGCTACAGGAAATGTAGACAGCCTGCGCCGTGGCCCTACTAACTCCTTCACAGAAGCTAACCCCATGCATCGTGATATCGTGGCTATCCACACTGCAGATCCCTTCGCGACAACCCGTTCCACCGTGACAAAACACGATGTGTCGCTGCAAACAGTGCGCGACCATTTACGTGCAGCTGGGTTAAGATGTCGCAAACCAGCAAGAAAGATTGATTTAAAAGAGTGCCATCAACAAGAAAGAATGCGTTTTGCGAAAGAATATTTAGACTTTGATTGGTGTAACAAAGTGGTTATATTTAGTGACGAAAAATGTTTTAGGTCTGACAAGGATGGTCGTGTCATATTGTATCGAAAAACGGGTGAGCGATTTCACGAAAAGAATATCCTTCGAAATAGGTCTAGTGGTCACGTGACCTTGGGCTTCTGGGGTTGGATGTCGTCGATGGGTCCCGGTGAGTTAGTTCAAGTAGAAGCCACTAATACAGGTCTAGGTTACTTGGATGTTTTAAAGAATGTGATGCTGCCAACTGTGCGCATTGCGTATCCTAATGAACATATTTATTTTGTGCATGATAACTCATCTGTTCATAGGGCTCAAGTAGTAAAAGATTGGCTAAACATCCAAGATAACCTGACTGTTATTAAATGGCCTTCTAAGAGCCCGGATTTGAATCCTATAGAAAACTTGTGGGGCCTTATGGTGTTAAACTGGGACTCATCGCAAGTTAGGTCTAAAGCCAATTTAGAGGCCCTTGTTACATCAACTTGGGAATCATTGCGTGGTAGTGATATGTGCTTCAATATGGTTTCTAGCATGAGAAATCGATTACAGCTAGTATTAGATAATAACGGAGCGCCAACTCGCTATTAACCTATATTAAGTATATAATTTAATTATGATATCCAGTCTAAATTGCTATGAAATATATTTTATTGTTATATTGAATGTCTGAATCTGTAAAAAAAACTGATAGGTAACTCTTTAAAATCACTACCAGACCGTGATTCCCAGAGGTAGTAAACTTATCGCGTGAGAGATGTTATTGTTATTGAATTTAGAAGTTACTTATTCAAAATAACTTCTTTATAAATAACATGTTTATTCATATCACCGATACATGCTATACATATACCTCCTTAAAATGTTGATTATTTATTTTTACACATTATATTGACTTTATACAGCCTTGTCAAATTCATATCTGATAAATTTATTTTAATGTTTCGCTTTGATTCTTACAATAAATCATTGAAAGCAATCTACCTACCTATAGACGCCTTTTATTTAATGCTTGCTCCTTTTAACTTGAGTATCATCATAACATAGCTAACTCATAAGTCTAATGCAAAGTAGTAACAACACTCAGTAAAAGTAGACAATAATTATAAATAAAAATAAACAATAAATATTATAAACACTCAACCGCGAGACAGGATTCGAACTTGTGTCTTCCTTATTACATTCATTTGCTGCTATCCTGCTACACTACCATTGCGCTAGTGAGCGGCTTACTTGTCTGGGCGAAATTATCTATATGAATCTGTCTTGAAGCAATAAACAACAAAGAATACGTTTTGCCACAGATCAGAAAACTTTTTGCAAACGAGGAGGCGTAAACGATTAGCGCACACACACTACCGCTTGACGAATAGAAATGCTCAGCTAAGTTTAGACTTATAGATAGTTCAATATTTGCTTATGTTGGGTGATACCCTGACAACTTTGTCGAGTGTACCTAACAATAAGAGTCTCTTCCCTTTTGATGATATTTACGGTGTCTTTTGGTAATTGGTTTGGCATATTTAGTTGAAATTTTTAACTGTTAGTTAGCTTTAAGGCACGACTTAACTTTTTAAGGCTTTCTTAACAAATATTTGATTATATCTAGGTAGATTGTTTAGCCCGCGTCTCGGAAAAGCCTTTTTTTATATTTATATTTAATTCATTTCCAGCCATTTTATCAAAGTAAAGGTATATTATTAAATAGGTATCAGGAAACAGATGGCACCTTAGTGCTTCTATTTTCGAATGGGTATAGAATTTGTGCTAATCGAATCAATAGTAATATTATTATTGCATCTGATAGAATATTAATGCAAAGCGAAGTATTTACGAGTATTTAATACATACCTACAGGTAATAAAATAGAACTAAACCCTAGAATGTTACTTAAACGAGAAAACGGAGTGGTTGGCCACAGGTTTAAGTAACGGGACTATTTTACGGCTAAACCTAGCCTAGGTTAGGTCTCAGCTCGACACTTTAAACCTAAGATTGTGTCTAAGAATCTGGAGATCCGAGAAACTATGTTGTGCTTGATGTCGGTACTTGAGTTGAGGAATTTGCTATCTCTACTTCAAGACAAGTTAAAACGCTTTACAACCTTGCCTTTCTTTGGACTTACTCGCCTTTTTATTTCTAAAATGGAGATCACTGTTATAATTACTTAACTTTATAAACCTACTAAATTTTACTCATTCTCAATCATATCAATAAGTACCTACGGTGGATTTATTTGATGTAAATTGGTGGGAACTGGGTACGACTTAATTTCGGATATGTAGATTATTCTGTGAGAAGTAGGCAGCTGCATTTTTCGGAACATTTGCAGACTTTTTGCATGCAGGTCATACATAAGACACTTTGTCACTTAAAATGCAAATTGTTGTTGTATTTGCAGCTCTATAAATGTTTTTTAAACTGTATTGTGTGTCGGTCCGGTTTTTACCGGAAGACAATTTGATATATGAACACCATCATCTGACAAGTACCTATTTTAACAATTATTAAGATAAGTAAATACCTACCCCAATGGGAGAGAGGCGTGACGGATATGTATGTATGTATGTATGTATGTATGTATGTATGTATGTATGTATGTATGTATGTATGTATGTATGTATGTATGTAAATACAAAAATCCACGTGCTACATCATCATCTATCCTCAAACGACACCCACTTAAAAAAATTACTTAAAACCGATCACCTCGGTTGAACCAACGCTATTTACAAGTTGTAGGTGTAACAAGGTCGCTCACCGAGCCAATGACGCGGCCACGCCTTTGACTTATGTCATAGTGTGCTTTATTGAATGTGGAGTGAAGTGTGATTGCGTTTGTGGCAACTGTAATGGTATCTACACACCAAAGCCGCCGGCTTTTTTGACAGCTGCCATTCGTATGACGTAAAGCCGCCAGCTTAGCCCGGCGCCATGCCGGCGGCTTTGGTGTGTAGATAGGATAAGAAGACATTTCAGTTTGTCGTAGAGTGCCTTTGATTTGACGTCATTATTTCACATTAAATATAAAATGGATGAGACGCTTCTAAAGTCTCTAGAACAAACTAGTATTGGGACACTGAAAAGGGAATGCTTGACGAAATTGCCATTAGGTAAAAAAAACTACCTTTGTTTTTGATTTCAAGGCGTTTAAAAAATACAATGAAAACGCCTCATTCGTACCTAAATAAAAACAATAAACAATAAATCTAGACAATGCTAAAGGAAATATAAAAAATATAAAAAATATTATTTAGTGTCCTATTCCAAGGCGATCAAATAAAATAATACCACCTGCCAATCCTTTGTCGGACAATCACTTTAAAGTGTTATAGAGCCTTAAAAGCTAAGCTTATCGCATACCTTATCAGAAGTGTGTCATACAAAAAATTCAATTAGCAAATGGCAGTTCGTGGAAGGATTGAAATATTGTAGTTTTTTTATTAATAGGCTTTTTGAAGGCCAATGTTTAATACATCAGTGACTGATACCATTTTTGGCGCTAGGCCTGCCGCGATGTTATTTCCCATTTTTGGGAATTTTAATTTGATTTTATTTTATTATTGAAATCAGTCCAAATAACAATTTTTTTTATAAGCCATTTATGCTATCTACACACTAAAGCCGCCGGCATGCCGCCGGGTTAGGCCGGCGGCTTTACGACATACGAAAAGCAGCTGTCAAAAAAGCCGGCGGCTTTAGTGTGTAGATAACTTAATAAAACAAAAAAACTATTAAAGATTTTTATTCGCACGGGTTTTCATGTGGCTTAGAATTTACATCACTATGGTGTTCCGTTGATCAAAGATTTGAACCGGTCTAAGAAAGACAAAGCAAATATTAGTACCGATATGTTGACTCGACTATTGGTCAATGTTTGAGATAGACAGACAACTATTGTACACTATGATTAAGAAAGGGGGAATGTATATAGCATGTTGGTGTTGAAAATAGCAATTAAAGACTATGAAAATTGCAGAATATTGATGCCGAATCGTTGAAACTCTAATGCTTAAAATAAAACATAAAAAATATAATACTACTTAATGTCATCATTTATACAATAAAATCTTTATCTAAAGAGAATATCAGAATTAAGTAGGTCCCGCTTCATACATCCTAATTGTATTATATTATAAATTTCAATGTTTGTGCCGATGGATGGATGTTTGTTATTTCATCACGTAAAAACTACTGAACAGAATTAAATGAAACTTGGCAATATTGTAGTTTATATACCAGAATAATACATAGGCTATATTATTATAAGATATAATGTTTTTTTTCAAGTCGTAACGTTAAATGCGTACGAAGTCGCGGGCAGCCTCTAGTTAAGTATAATCGAAAACTTTATTTAATCTGATGTTGAAAATTGTTGCATACAAAAGACATTAACGGGGTCTGTTCTTAATCTGTGGTTTTTACTTCTTAGATCTCTTATTTAAAAGTGTTCGTAAAATAATGAAAACATTTAAAATATCTCCAAAACAGGTAAATTAATATTGATTTAAAATATCACCTTCTAAGAATTGAAAAGGAAGACTTGTAAAACAAAACCGATCTTTTTTAGAACACATTGTTTATTCTCATTCACACTTGACCCCAAGGTTGAGACAAGGTTGCGCGCGCGCATTCTCAGCCCACTGCTGGGATTAATTGCACTCGATAATTTATTTTAGATCTTCATGTCAGTGTAGCTAATTACTTGATGTTATGTTATGTTTGGAATTAAAAAAAAACTGATTCTGAGAACTGTCTGTGAAAAAGTGGTGGATTAAATGTTTATGTTTTACTACAGTTTTTAATTTAATAAAAAGACGGTTTTCTAACGTTGTAGAGAAATCCTCAAGTTGAATATATATTATTCAACTTGAGGATTGCTCTACAGACTTATTATTATGTAGGTACTTAGTAGCAGGCGTAAGTTTTAACTTATAGGAAATTTTACAAATAGCTATGTGCAAAATTACACTTGGATGTTTCTCCAATTTATTTAAAAAACATCTATTTTAATAGTATTCCACCCACACACAATTTCTTAGAACGAAGGCTGACTAACATAAGCAAACACTATAGCTACACTAAAGCGAATCCTTTTTTTTCTCTATCTGCGCTGGCGTCACTCAAAATGACTAAGTTCCGGTCATACACTTCGCCTGAATATGGAATTAATTGTCTTCTGACCTTCGCGGTTCAGATGACTCCATGAGACTTGATTAGGTATTATTATTTATCTTTTAATTTGATGCTTTTTTAGTTGTTAGGTTAGGTATGTTTGTTGGCAAGGGTATTTGTCGTATTAGGTATATATTTGTTTTAATTTATTTATTTTTCCTGGTTTCTTGTTGGGTTTATGCAGTTCAAATAATGGGCTGTATTGTTGAATGAGTTTAAAAAATATGCAGGTTTTTTTAGTTGACGAAGATGATATAAAAATGGCTAATAAGAAACCCCAATTAATATAAGTACATATTAAAAGAATATCATAATATATTATATAGACATTATCCCCCTTATTACAAAACGAGGTTTAAAGATAGATAGTCCGACGTTAGTTCGTTTAGTTTGTCTATTGTCCATAGCCGAAACGTCAAAAGAAACGAACTAACGTCAGACTATCTTTAAACCTCGTTTTGTAACAAGGGGGTATTAATATAATAATGAATATAAGCATTAAAATAAAATAAATCGAACAAAAGAGGGAATAGAAGTTGTGTCGAATCTGATTCACAAACAGACGACAGCGTAGAATAGGGCAGAATGGCGAAGACTTCATCAGAGCAACAACGCTCTTAAATTTAATGATATAAATAAGATAAAAATCACATTAAAAAGAGTAGAAAGGAAGTTAAAAACCCAGCAAGGATATCCAGATTTAAACTTGCGACGTATACAATATAAAATTACTTACATGAATAAGATAGTATGCTATTTGTATGACCGGATGTGACATATGACTCATGGAGGCTCTACGAGTATCGATGGTTAATCACGTATATATTCGTTTTGGTCAAAAATACTTTAATTACTAGCATTTATTGTATATTATACTTAAGGTCTATTTACACAGATCCGAACCGTGCCCGGGACGTGTCCGGGCCGTGGCCCGTCAGGAGGGAAAACAATACGTCGTCATGACAACGTGTTTGAACGAATCCATAGAAAATATATGGAATGATATTTTTTCCCTGACACGGCTCGGACACGTTGTTATGACGACGTATTGTTTTCCCTCCTGACGGGAAAGGGCACGGACACGTCCCGGGTACGGCCCGGATTTGTGTAGATAGACCTTTATGGTAATATATTATGATGTTTTAGTTGTGATTCTAGAATTGATTCAAAACCTCTCGTATATCAAAAATTTTTGCTCGGAATCAACACATGTTAATGCGTTTCAATTGTATTATAGGTTCTGTACCTAGTGAAAGGTTTTGCATGAACGGCCAGGCCACTATATCTAATGCTACCACACTATATTGATTTTATAATTCGAATTAATCAAGCTGTGCCACAAGTCCCGTACATGGGTAAAATAACATAATTTTTTCCTAAGTTTCTCATCTTACATATATTTTTTTTCTGATTTAATCCGACCTTTTTTGTTATAAACATTTAATTAATCCCTTAAAAGTACTTCCTATAGTCCATAAAGTCAATATGTCATAAAACACATGTCACAAGTATGGACCAAAGTACCAGGAACGCATAGCAACGTAGCAGTTGCGTTGGTCATTATTGCATACTGTCACGTGCGTTGTGGCCGATGACTGTAGAGTAGTGTTGTTAAAATCGATTAGATCAATCGATATTCTGTATCGATCGAAACACTTGTTTTCTAATATTTTTATTATCTAATATTTTTATTATGCATAAGCACATTTATAATATTTAGTATAAGAAAAATTATGTTTTTTTTTTGGTTTAAGGTATAATTATATTGTAACTAAAATACTAACACCTGTTTTAAAAGAATATGTATGGGGAAATACTCTTTATGTTCTTAAATAAGAAAGTGGCAACTTTTGGATATGCTCAATATTTGCTAGTATGAGCGAGTAAAATACGATGAAGCTGAATATTATTATAGCTTTAGCTTTAGAAAGACAGATTGCTTGTAATTTTTTTTAGCTATCTGTGAACGTAAGCACAGAGTTATGCATAAGTCCACCTTTATTCAAAACTCTACCTACTACATTTCTTAAACATAACTATCGATAATAAAAACATACACTACGTGCAACACTAATGTGGTACATTAATGCATACTAATATAGCTATAAACATTATTGCTTATTTAAAGATTCCTGAATATTTATAGATTTTTTAAAACCATACCTATGAAAAGCGTGGTTAAATTGCAATTAATGTTTATTACGAAGAGTGTTCAAAAGTTTATTCATTAATGGTAATAAATGTGTAAAGACTTATAATGGTATGCTTAAAAAAAGCTTAAAGTCATCTCATTTATGAGATAGGCGGAACGGTACGGGGATTTGCATGTACTAATGGGGATGATGACTACATTCAAAAATTCAAAAAATAATTAGTCCGTCTTTTAGGCTATTCAAAAATATTTGAAACACATTTTTTACCTGATCAAATACATAAATAAATACAAAGATAAAGTGGGGGGTATTGACGTCACTCCTACGTAAAAATCCTAATGAGGACTGTCGTCACGAGCAACTTTAACTCAGAGTATCTTTTTCATTTTTAGTTTAAGAGAAAAAAAAATACGTGTCGAATATTTTAAAATACCTAATCTGTGTAATCGACTAAAAATTTTTTTTTTGTCATCATGCCCTTTTCACCTTTGGTATATGCGAGTCCCCGTCCCATACCGGCACGGCCCCGCAGTGTTCTCCCTTTAAATGAGACGAGGTAGCTATCCAATGGGCTTAAAGACTCGTACTCATGTCCTATTGTTTAACAACTAAAAATAGACCTCTTATTTAAAGCTACATGCCTTTATTTACAGGATGTTTATAATATTGTCTAGGACTAAAGTATTGAAGCTTTTAAATAATAGATATAATTTTAGTCAACAATACGAGCATAATTTAGTATCTATACTATTTGATACAAAAAACAACAAACTTAGTTAATTTTTGAGCGATTACTTGGAGTCTGTGCGAATTTCTTCCCTTAATCTGATGAATCTAATTCTTTTATGGCTTGCATGGCGCATTACTTTTTTATTTTAAAAATAATGTTATTTTGTTTTGTCAAATATTACTCGTACACATAGGCTTCGGCTAGCCAGCTATCTATTAAGATCTACCAGTAAACTATTAAAAGAAAAAAAATCACGATTGCCTTTTGTTTCGCAAATACTGACGCAATATGCAATTGCACAACTTTTAAAGAAGTATTCCCTGAACATCCTGTATAAAAAGGTTTTAGTACTATGCCTAGTTAATTCCGAAGCACGTTCGAAAGTCCATAAAAGATGAATTAGCATAGACCTCCTCTGCTCGTGTATTGTGTTGTCATTCGCCTTACAGCTGGTTGCAAGAAAGGTCATTAAAGATAATGCTCCGTTACACCTATAGCTGTTATTGTCATTGTTGGAAGAATAAGACGGGGAGATGTTTAATGGATGGTTAGCTTAATGAGAGTTTTTAGCAACGGGATGTTAGGTACTCACTTCTAAGAATGGATATTTTTTTAGACTTTTGTCTGATTACCTGACTGTTAAGATTAACTAGATAGGTATCAAGCTTAATTAATTTGTGACAGGTTTCAAGTTTTCAAGTTATAATAGAATAACTGCAAGCATTAATAATAATAAAACCATAAGTAGTTAAACAAAAAAGTACATACTTTGAAAAATACATTTTAAACTTGGTATTTTTAAACCTATGGACTTTTTCATTTCAGGAAAATTTAGAACGTTTGTTCTCGTACCTTTTCAAAATTGCGCTACCGCTACCTTCTTAAAATTTAGGTACTGTGCGGTGCTGTTAACAAAACTTTCGAGAAGTCTTTTTTAGCTACAGTTTTTGGCTGAGCTTAGGGTCATTCATCTTTCGTAAAATATAACCAAATGTGCCAGGTACGTGTCTAGACTAAAATATTCGTTTTTTTACGAGCGAAACAACAAAATTCTGAGATGGCAACTCATCTTTAACTGTAAACTTGCTATCTTACATGACAAACATAATGATAGATGCAAGTACGAGTACCTTTTTAATTTAAGTATCTATGTGTTGATTTAGGGACAAAATAATGTTTATTTTAAACAATAAAAGGTATTCAATGAAAGTATTCCTCTACTCCTGTACTAAAGGTGTAATATACTGTATGTTCCTAAAGTTAATATACCTTAAAACCCAGAACACACGGTAAAACCCAAATGCAACGCAACTGAAACGAAACGTTTTAAACTAGTTGCGTCGTGTGTGGTTTTCTAAAGAAGTCTATAGCAGAAACTTAGATGGAACTGAAAAGTAACCAGCAGTTTCAGTTGCGTTTCACCGTGTGTTCTGGGCCTTAAGGTATTCCTCTACTCCTGTACTCTTTCACGCTGAAACCACTTAACAGATTTTAATTAAGTTCATAGTTTTCATCATGTACTTTATTCAGCAACGACTGTAATCTGTTGTGTATGTTTAATAAACAAATAAATAATATTATAGTTGCATATTGTAGTTACAATACAATACAAATATTCTTTATTGCACAAAAGATATAATGTACAGACACAAACAAGAATATAAGAAGCAACAGGCGGCCTTATTGCTAGTAACAATATCTTCCAGGCAACCTTAAAACACATAATACTATTTTGTTTTAATTTTAAAGTTTGTGTTTTTCAAGATATGATGATAAATGGGAACGAAGTCGCGGGCAGGCTCAATAACATCATAAATATTTTTAATACTCCACTAGGTAATAGCTATAAATTATTTCATACGGACTCTTTTAAGCGAGATGGTGCTATAAATTATTTTATTTTAAGTTAGTTATTTCATTCGTTGCCCGTCACAATATTTCCATAGAAGTCATTCGTCTTGACACCTAAAGAATGGCAATGGCTTGATGCATTTTCAATGACTGTACGTACAGTAATACTACGAATTCGTATTTGCTATGTACGTACAGTTAGCGTCATATTGAAGAGTGTGATGTAAAATCACGATCATGTTTTGCCGTTATAAAACGTGTATTATTTGAATATTAAAGAAATAAGCTTCTAAAAGCAATATTTGAAACCCTATCGATAGTGTTAAACATAAAAATACAATTTATTAAAAATGTGAAGTTTCTCAAAATTTTACGTATAGGTAGTTAATTTTAATTACAAATTAAAAGTGTAAAATAAAATAAAGCAACTCCGGATCAATCCTTGATCAATCAACTATGATAGATAGCTACTTGACATTGCCCGAATCCACAATTGTAGTCTCCATTTTATAATTAAAAAAAAACTATGACACTTATACTTTATACTTAGCCATAGCTTTGAGTATAGTATATATTATAAGGAGGCGCCATACCGTCCAGATCTGCGTGCCTGGTCTGGCGCAAAATGGCTACTTTTCGTAGGGATATATAATTTGACAGGACATCTACCAAGAAAACTATGAGAAAACTTGGCGCAACCTTGGCACACTGCTGTCATAAACTCATTTTGTATAATTATGAAAAAAATGGGGCCACTCCAGACCATATTCCTTCCTCATTGAGCTATAGTGACTTATCACACAACACTAAAGTTTAATGTTTATCATACAACCCTTATCGATTTGTATTTAATTAGGTACCTACAGTCACTACCATACCTACAGTCAAGTACCTATTTTAATACTGTTTTCAAACAAGAGAAATTGCAAATCTTCCTCTCATATATTTCCTAGCTGACTATCCCATACTTTGTCACTCCGTTTGTCACCAACAAGTCGTCGTTAGAATCACAATAAAGTACCTACATACATACATACATACCTACAACAGATGTGACTCATACGCTATGAGTATTCTCACGGACGTACCTCGGTAATGTTAGGACTGCGGTTATGTCAGGACGAAGTTCAAAGTTCAGATAAATGTATAAGGAAGATTATTGTAAGATTTATTGTTGCTATGGAGATTACAAATATAAAACTATAAAACGACGGTGGAAATCTCAACTGGCGTAAGGGACAAAACACGACTTTTCAGGAAGAGCAAAACAAAATTTTGACACTTAAACCCTTGTAACTCTTGCTGTTTTAAACGTATCAAAATGTTGTAAAGACCATTATTCTTAAAATTTTGAGGCGCGTCTTTTACAACAATCAGTATTTTTATAACTAGCTTAATTACAGACTTTATGTCCTTTACGACCATGAATTTGGATATGTATGTCCTTTACACCCTAATTTTTAGGTCGTAAGGGACAAGATGTCCCTTACGACCAGGTTAAAAGACCTATTATGTATACAATTTCAAGTCTTAAACATTATTTGTTAAAAAAGCTGTATCTCATGAACCGTTATAGCTAGAGCGTTGAAATTCTCTCAAAAGATGCATTACCATTGCCGCTATAACAACAAATACTAAAAATATAATAATAATTACAATTTAGGGGGGCTCCCATACAAAAAAAACGTGTTTTTTGCTCGATATTATAAATAGCTACTGCTAGACAATATTATTCGGCTATTATAAGCCTAGTGGTTTTTACGGAACCCTTCGCGCACGAGTCCGACTCGCACTTGGCCGGTTTTTTTTTATTTTCTAATAAAATATAGTCGTAACGGACCATTAGGACTATATATAATATATGGCAAAATAAATTAATTTTCCGTTACATGTCCGTTACGCCAAATTAAAAAAAGTTTTTATAAAAATATGTCAGTTACGCCATTTATTGCGAAAATGTTTAAAAAATTAAACGCTTATAAAATCAAAACTAAAAGGAGTATCAAAAAGTTAAAAATACTGTCCGATAGAGAACAAAACGCTTTATCCATTTATGTAAAAAAGTGAGTTTAGGTATTTTGTCCCTTACGCCAGTTGAGATTTCCACCGTCGAAATAGACTTAAACCTCTACCCATGCTATCTATCCTAAAACGAGTCTTTCACTGTTAAAACCATTTAACTGTAAGAACCAGAACACACGGTGAAACGCAAATGCAACGCAACTGAAACTGCTAGTTACTTTTGAGTTGCATCGCAGTTTCTGCTGTAGACTTTTTTAGAAAACCACACACGACGCAACTAGTTTGAAACGTTTCGTTTCAGTTGCGTTTTGGCGCTAAGTGTTACCACCTGACTAAATACAAATCACTGAAAAAGTTTGGTCCATTTTTGACGGGAAAAAATGTGAAATGGGAGTTAGGTCTTGATTTTTGATACAAGGTAATGTAAGGCATTGAAAACATATTCATTGCTCTCTATATTTTTTCCAATAAGGGTTAAAACATAAATTCACGACATGACGCGACGCGACACGACACGACGCGACACGACGCGACACGACGCGACACGACGCGACACGACGCGACACGACGCGACACGACGCGACACGACGCGACACGACGCGACACGACGCGACACGACGCGACACGACGCGACACGACGCGACGCGACGCGACACGACACGACGTATCGTTTTACGACGCACGACGACGTCGTCGTCGTGTCGTGAATTTATGTTTTGGCCCTTACGTCTAAACGCGTGTCTTTAATCCATGTATAGGATCTCAAGAAGTGCTGTATACCTACCTACATTTTTACTGTCAACAAAAAACGAAACAATAAATAGATATTAATTCCATCAATTGGCATTGTAGTCCAATTTCATATCGTTGAATAGATAACAAAAACAGAAATGCAGGCGACATTGCAAGGAGAGGTAAAAAAACGTCAACCGTTAGTGAGTTAATAAGGTAGCTTTTACGTAGGAAACTGATTATCAGCGCTGATTTTCATGAACTTTTTTAAAGATGAAACACCTTTTCCATCTAATAAATATTAAATATTCATCGGCGATTTTTCAGTTTCATAAGTCATGCTTATTATTCTTTGTCAGCGTGTGCAAAACCCTAGAATAAAATTATTGCTACGGTCCACTTCTACAAACTACTACTAAACACACTTCTTTCGCTTCATCCAAATTCATAAGTCAGTTTGGATCGTAGCAAGTGGAGGAATGGGAAAGAGGTGTGACAGATATAAAATATTGCATATAATGTTGCTTTTGTTTTTATTGATTTTTTGTATATGTATAAAATATTGCCATGCCATTATAACCATCATCAGCACCGAAAATCAGCTTCCAACAAGAAATCAACCTCACACTTGTCAACGTCTCCCCGTTACCTTTGTATGTAGATGTGACGACAGGATTCCGATTCTAATAACAGATCAGACAATGCTCAATGAGTTTCAATTACTACTGCCTACTGATGTACGCCTACTTGGAACATAATTGGAGCATGTTTGTGACAAGTTTTTTGTTTGGTAAAGTGATATAAAGTAGTTATTGAACGGTAATTAGTTAGTAAGCTGAAGGCAGTATTACAGTTCCTATCTTTTTGGAAAGGTGTAAAATTAATCCATTCTTACATCGAGTTAGTCTTTTATGGGATATAGCTTTTCTATCACAGACTGCCATAGCTTGGAAAACTTACATCATTATCATAAGTAGGTAATTAAGCGCAAGTAAGTAATCGGTTTTTGAACAAGTCTAGCGTAACAATTGACAGTCGCGTCCCATCTCTACTTTGAGAGCTGTCAAGTGGTGGATTCGCGCGCTTTTATGTGGATATATTCTTTGAGCGGATTAAAATTACTCTTGCTGATTAAAATTGTGTTTTGTTTCTTCTATCTAACAGTTTTCTATGAATGTGTTCTTTATTGTTATGGTTAAGTAAGAATATTGTAAATTTTCATTAAAATCTGTAGGTACTTAAGTTTTTCAACAGCAGTTTTTCTTTGTCAGTCTAACAAACATACGTAATCAAATTCAAAAATTAAATTATGGATTTCTCTTGTTACAGTAACGAGCCGACCATGTGACGGAGTTTCGCCATCTTGAACGATTAGTGTTGCCAGGTAAGAGACAATTTTAATTATGTTTTTTAATAATTTTAAAAAATGATGATGATGAGCAGTGCAATTTTACAATAAAAATCTATACGTAATGGACTAATTAGCGTATTATTGCTTGTTGCATTAAAGAGAAAAATAATTAATTTAATATAAAGCTAAATTAAAAGTACTTCTCAGAAAAATCTCAAATAAATCCTTTAAAAAACTAAATTACGACCAATAAACCTTTAATTACTATTTAAAAACCTAATGAGCTTTAAAAACTATTTAAACACACCTCAAACTAACTTAAATCTTAACTAGAGCTACCATTTGTATGTAAGTTCATAAGGATCAGGTTCCTGATTAACTCTTGTCGCTTCTAAATAAACCTTGTAAGAAAAGCAAATAAAATACGTAATAGGAGCCTGTAATTGCGATCAGATTGCTTTCGTAATGACATTACAATATAATTAAAGGAAATCGCAGTTTAACTACATTTTTCTTGTTAGTACCTTCTCTTTAAGATATCCTAGAACTGTGGTGTAATTAAAAATGGCAAAAAGTTGTAGGTCTATTTTGGTATTGATATGTGGCAACACTGACTTGATTTGAGCCTAATTTAGAAGAAGAAAAAATCTTATAAGACTGGCCAATTACAGCCGTGTGACGTCAATAAGAAGTACCTAATAATGAAAAAAACTTTAGGTATTTTTTAGGGTTAAACATTACGTGAATGTGTAACCTCATCACTGTTACATAAATCATCAGTAAAAATAAAAAAAGAAATAAAGCTGATTAGTTAAACTGTATGTTAGTATGTTAAACCAAACTTTCTATAAATAAAGCCGTTGTCAATTTTCTTTAAAAAAAAAAAGAAAATCGTAAGTTATGTAACTGGCGCGTCACAACACAATAACATTTATCTTTCATTCTATTCGTAAGTACATCATTATTTTATAAAAAACAAACAAAGTAACTAACAAACTAATTTTAACTTTTTATTACATTATTTTATCTACTATATAAAAATAAGTCGGGTTTTCCTTCCTGACGCTATAACTCCAGAACGCACGAACCGATTTTCACGATTTTGCATTCGTTGGAAAGGTCTCGGGCTCAGTAAGGTTTATAGCAAAGAAAATTCAGGAAAAATTTCAACAGAAAAGCGGGAAAATCTTTTTTCACATACAGAACTTTGAGGCGGTACGAAGTTCGCCGGGTCAGCTAGTTTTATATAAAACTTTTTAAAAACATGATATAAAACGGGTAAAAGCAATATTTCTCAAAAAAGCAAGTATGTATAACCTTATTGTTTAGTGGACAACTGTCTCGCTTATAGAATTTATTGAAGCAGCAACTGACTTTAACGATTCGAAAAAATACTAGAATCTTCCTTTTCACAGTGATGTTACATTGCCCTTACCAATGGTCACTCACTCTATTCTCACATTTAGTGAGTTTTGAATATTATAGAACGACGAGTAAAATTGATTCGTAGACAAAAAACCTTTAATAAAGTTTTTGTTTGATTAATTTCTGTAGAGGTAGTTATTGTTATAGTGGGAGTTTTTGATGTTGTGCTATCTACACACCAAAGCCGCCGGTATGCCGCCGGGCTAGGCCGGCGGCTTTACGTCATACAAATGGCAGCTGTCAAAGAGCCGGCGGCTTTGGTGTGTAGATACCTTTAGATTTTTAAAATAGACTATAATTATTTTACAAACCTTTTTCATAAACATCATTATGAGTAAGTAAATAATAACACCGTTTTTTGGCATAACCCTTTTTATTTTGTACTTAGTCTAAATCCGGGGAAGTGCTCAAAACAAAAGATTGTTTACACAAATACATCTTTCACTCGATTCTAAAATCACACTTTTTTTCTATCAAGAAACAAAAGTAAGAGCGTCGCACAGCCGTAAACTGAATACACGGTGTTCGGCCAGCTAACAAGCACCGCTGGAGCTATCTAAAATCTTCTCGTTACCCGCGACACTTCAATGGGCCTAGCTACTTACTTAGCTATAGATTTACACCAGGTATCGCAATCTGAACTATGTGACGGGAAAATAAGTACTTGATCGGCTTTTGTTTGGATTTTTAAATGTATGTTTATAATTATGTTTATAAGATTTTTTTTTAGCCTATTTCGTCCCACTGCTGGACAAAAGCCTCTCCCATGCCTCTCCAAACACTCCTGTTATAAGCTGCTTCCTACCAATCTTCCCTGAATGACCGTAGGTCAGCGTAGGGTTATAACAATTGTAAAACTTTATTTGAAAAGAGCAACCCAACAGAGTTTCTTGCTAGATTCTTCTCTGGGGAAAAGTGTTACCTTTCGAATCTAGCGATGGCTTTAAAATATTTGCCTATGTCAAAGTTTTCAAGCGCACTAATTTCCTATGAAATAAAATTATTTTAACTATGACTTCAGTGGTTATTTACAGCTCTAGTTTGTTTGTGGTTTCGAAATTGGTGCGTTTTTGTGTGTGTTTTTCTAAATTGCTAATAACAGTTGCTAAGGAATTCGTTGGCGTTAATTCACCGTAAAATTATGTTTAATTACGTGATGATTCATTGATTGAGCAGAAATGGCATCGAATCGAAATATACCAGGCTCCATACAAATATGTTCGATGCCATTTACTTTTAAAAGACGATACAGCAGGTCTAAAACCTAATATTTCCCACACATAAAACTCTCAACCAAAAAATTTCTCACAAAAAACAATCCGAAAGAAACTCTTCTTACCAGAATTTCCCAACGAAATTGAAATTAAATTCACGAAATCAAACCTGTAGGCCCAAGTACCTCGTTTTGGCATGAAGCAACTCGTACGTAATTGATATTTTTTGCAAGCAGCGAGATGGGTGTCCATAAATATAGTTTTTTTGTAACCTGCATTTAACGCGTTGTGATAAATCGTAGTAAGGGATAGGGTGGCTACAAAATCGATAGAAGAAGGAATTTTGTGACAAAACAACATAGATTTCTTTTCTTTTTTTTTTTTAATTGGCGTCACGCGGTTTGCGTTGCCATAACATAGATTAGGTAAATGTTGCTTTTTTAACAACTATGGTCGTACTCAATGAGTCTGACATAGATATAGGAATAGAACATAGGAAAGAACATAGGTAAAGACATAGGAAAATGCAAATGTCAATTTTTAAATGGTATCAAATATTTTATTGAAAAAAAAACTACCGTACAACTTTTTGAAAAACTACAAAAATATCTTTTGTGCATTTGAATTAACTTAATTATTTTTATATCTTTGTTTTTCTCGTATTTTCTCAAAAACGAATTAAATATCTTGTACAAAAACAATCTTCATGTGCAGCCCTCCGCGGCATGTTTTCATCGTCATTAAATATTTAGGCGTAGCGACGTAACTTGATGATAATGGCCGCTGAATTTATGAATATAATCACTAATGAGAACTTGCATTACAGTCGGATGTGTTCGCAGTCAGGGGAAATTGTTAAAGGAATAAAATGATAAGGTTTTGAAGGTTTTATGGCTGTGGAGGTTATAATATGAAATAAATTTTAAAAAAGACCAACTCTATCAAATAAAAGAAAGTTATTTTAGCGGTAAAAAATATGGCAATATTTAAAATTGTCATGAATGAAATGTTATGTCAAACAAAAAGTGTTCTAATTTCAAATAAAACTATTTCGCTTGAAGAAAGTGGAAAGAACATCAAAAAAAAACTTAGGGCAAGCTCTTCCCTCGATTCTCGACTAATGTTCTTAAGTTTTTAATTGACTTTAATATAAGTATTTTATTCATTAATACTGTATCTCAAATTGAATTAAATCGACGCCATTTTTTAAGATATTAAAACTAAGTACTTACTTCAGATAATTACAGTATTTATGTACTTGAAGTATATTTAATTTCCTCATCCAATCTCATGCTAAAAATTAATAAATTCTTGCAAGTGTACTACAAGCTATAAAGGCTGAATAGTAGCGGTTGTCATCGCCATGCACAACCCGTGAGGCAAATGACACTTAATTGCGCGGGCATTTATCTTAGGCACAGAGTTACCGCTTTATACAGCCACCGGATTTTTACTTTTAAATATTTTATTAGCGCGTAAACAAGGAGGTTTGTTACGGTATTTGTGAAGTATATAGCGCATTTAATTATGAGTCTGTTAATTTTAGACCCAGAACACACTGTGAAACGCAACTGCAACGCAACTAAAACAGCTAGTTACTTTTGAGTTGCATCGAAGTTTCAAGCTAGTTGCGTCGTGTGTTGTTTTCTAAGGAAGTCTGTAGCAGAAACTTCGATGCAACTCAAAAGTTTCAGTTGCGATGCAGTTGCGTTTCACCGTGTGTTTTGGCGCTTAGTGTTTGTTATCATTGCAGAAAAGGTTGCTGTGTTAAACTTACATACCTAATTATCCATAAAATTATGCTTGAGCGTGTCTTCTTCTGAGTTTGGATAAAGGCATTGGCAGCTTTAAGTTTAACAGAGCGTTAGAGTTTATAAACATTTCTGCAACATGTTATGAACTTATGAGTAATGTAAAAAGGCATTCTTTTTATTATTTATTCTATAGGAACGTATTTTTAATTGAAATAATAGGCATGCTATCCTTTTGAATCCATAAAGTTTGTATTTCCTATACATACATACTATTTAATAAAAAAGAATTATTTTCCCATAGCCAATCACGAATTCCGAATTAAAAATCGATCTTAACTTCCTACATGGTCGCAATCAATTCGACTCGAACCAAAACAATAATATTTATTAATTATTCTTCTGACAGTACAATATCGAATTGTAATTTATTATTGCCGAATGTACTCCCTTTACAAATTGTGTGATACCTTAAAAAGAAAAGTTGTTTTTTTATTTGAATGCAGGGGTGTGGTAACATATTAGTCTTACTTATAAGTTTTGCACTAGCGATCGCCGCCGACTTCGTACGCATTTAATGTCTTGTTTTTTGAAACTTATAAGTACAGTTTTACCCGACTGCGCCAGAAGGAGGGTTATGTTTTTCGAGAGTACGTATGTATGTTTGTATGTACCTATGTATAATTCTTTGGCACGCTCTACCGCTTGAACGGCATGATGAATTTTAGCGAGGTGTCGTTAGATTAGTATTTACTGTGAGAGTGACACTGGGTACATCGAAATTTAAAAAAAAAGTATTGCCAAACGCAGTCGGGTTTTTATAAAATAGTAAAAAGGTTAAGTTATTTAAGATAATATAAGAATTTTTCTGATGTGTAAAAAAATAGGTACCTAGTCCAAAAAACTAAAACACGCTTTAGCTCACACTAAACATGCTCCATCATCAGATCGTTCGTAGTTTCGTACCATATTATTGTATTGTCATCAGAACTCAGAGCGTGTGCAAAATTTCATCTTATTCGAAGACCGGGAAGTGAGTCAAATTAAGATTCCAAGTTTTTTTTACATACATAGTTACTTACAAGTGAAGCTAATATAAAGTGTGTAAAAAGAGACAACGCTCTACGAAACCGATATTTCCCGATTGTGTCTGTCTAAAGAGCGAAGTGTTATAATAATTTCTGTCCTCTGTATAACACTAATTAATTGAATATTTGCAATTTAATTATCTATTATAAAACAAGTTCAACAAGTCTTTGCTTTGTGACTAAGTCGTATTGAATGTGACTAAGCTAGAATGTAGGGTTATGTTTAAGCACTAGGCTATGGATTAGAAGTATATACCTTTTGCAAGGCCTAGATTGATTTATTAGAATTTGAGCTAAGTTAAGTACTTATTTAGGATCTAATTGCTGTACAATTGTCTACAATGATCTTAATTAAAATATCTTAAATTACTTGTTCTGTCTTTTCAAATAGTTTTTTAAATAATGTTCTATTTTTAAACGACTTCAAACTGAAAAAAATCCAGTAAAAAAAAGCGGAGTTCTCAATTCGGCTAAATACTTTTTTTTATTTACAAAAAGTTTGCGACTTATTTTCGCGGCTAGCATTTCGAACAGCTTAAATGCTAATGCATTAAATCTTTGTAAGTAGTGAAATATCTATATTTCTGCGAAAACATAAAGTTAATAAATAAATTATACCTACATGACCTCATATCAAGCAAAGGAAACCGTATTCCGTCTAAAATGTGTTTATTTCGTAATAATTATGGTAATTTCATACATAACTGATGAGAGATAGAATCTTTGACCGGTTGCGTGCATCTACATCTCTGACCATCTATCAAGATATTTCGTAAGTGTTAAAACCATGTGTGTATTGAATGTATAAAAGGTAGGAAGGTGTGATATATGTGTAAATATGAAGGTGTATACAGCAATGTTGGTTTAAAGTCTTTAGATTCTAATATAGAACTATCTATTTCTTCTAAAGTTTAGAAGAAATAGATAGTTCTATAATAATGAATAGCGATGATCCTACCGCTTTATTTAACCGCCTATGTGTGAATGCATTAATGGCATACTCATGATATATTTATCCATAAATATATAAATGATATTAGAAAGTAGTTCCCTATTTGATATGATTACTGAAGCTTTAATAGCGTAAATTTTAAAGGAAACCTATAAATCAAAATTCTATGGACATATAAATCTAAATTCTTTGGACCATTTCAGTGCCAATGATTAACCAAATAAGCGAATAAAAAACAAACAATAGTCAGTCTATTTATTTTAGACATTTTCTTTTATACTCAAAATAAAGTTCAATTTTAAGCAAAAAACAACTTTACTTACAAGAATAAACAGCGGATTTTCCGTCAATTGTACTTTTAAAAGTGTGTAATTATTGGCGAACGAATGTAGGGCAGTAGACAAGGACACTTTGTGTACGCAGCTGTTATATTTAAGGCTATTTAAAAGCATACAAATTCTCGTAGTACAAATGCACTTTAGACTTTTCTTTTGGAAATAATGTTTATGGGACGCTATACAAATGTAGTTTGTCCACAGAATAGAGTTAGTAAATTTTAACTAAAAGGCCCCTCTATTAGAGCCCTTTTAAATAATCACATAGGTCATGGGACTACAATACAATGTTTGATGAGATTGATGAATGTGAATGAAGCAAAAGAGGTGTGCTTGTATCGTAGCAAGTGGAGGGAAGTGCTCTCTGTTTACCCCGATGGGAAAGAGACGTGACTGGCATGTATGTAGGCATGTACCTAATGCTGTCTACACACCAAAGCCGCCGGCATTACGTCATACGAATGGCAGCTGTCAAAAAAGCCGGCGGCTTTGGTGTGTAGACAGCATAATAGTCGGATTGACATATACCAGTGAGTAAGTATATAATTAAATTATATGGCCATATGATACATTACATTCCAGATCAAATAAGTACTGAGTATTGTTGCGAATTCTCAAGGTGATTTAAATTGTAATCGATAGTAAATGGCGATAGCAATCGGATTGTAATCGAGATATCCTTCAAGTTAAGAAAGAGGTTGGATTAGTTTTAGACTGGTTACTTTTAATTTAGTACCTGCTTTGGTAAAAGAGTGCGATATAGCAATGTATATAGGGTATATGTGGTGTGTGTGTACTTAAGAGGATTTTGAGTCGATCGTGCGCCCCGCGAATCTCCATACATTTGTGAGATAAATATTGTTTCGAGCCATAACGTTTCCCAACCCTTAAACCTATCCGTAATTAGACAATTTTGGTATCATTTTATGCAGTAAACCTTAATCTAAGTCCGTACGTTTTGATTCTTTGAAATATTGAGAATTTTTAAAGTTATGAGCTTCTAAAAATCGTCATTTTTGACCCGATGAGCTTATAAGAGGCGACTGATGAACGCGGATGAAGCGAAAGAGGTGTGTTTTAGATCGTAGCAGGGTAATTATTTTTTAAAATGACCATTTGGATGAAAAAAATTGTCCATACGCGATATTTTTTATTAAATATACTGTTAAGTATCAAAAAAGTACCTATTATTGTACAATGTTGTATTGTCTAGTAGAATTAAACAGTTTTATGTATTAAATATTACAATTTAAAAAATAATACTAATTTTTTCTCGGTGGGTTCGGATGGTCCCTATACAAAATTATTTGTCCTCTTCACGAGATACGTTACAAAATTTGACCTAAAAAAGTTACTGGAACCTTTATTTAATAATGAGTGAATATATCGCCTAGACAACAGTGAAAGCGTATTTCTTCAGTATATTATTTAATTTAAATAATTTTAAATATATATTTTTTACTTACAAAACATCGTCCGAAATTTTGTTCATTTTTGTTTATCATTTTTGTAACGAATAAATCTGGTAATAATTGAAAACTAGAAAAAGAAACACTTAGCAGTTCAACGAGTCAATGGCACGCCAGAAACGAATTTGAATCGGTCATTTCGTTTACTGTGTGAAAAAGTGCACGACGCGTGTTTTTTTGTCGACCGGAAAAATTCCAGTTTTAATTTATCCATTTTGTGTTGTTTGTCAAAATACACAGGTAAGCGGCTCCTTTTTCATTAATTGTTTATTGGAATAGTTTATTATGTATCTTTATAAAAATGCACGGTGATTTCACTCATTGAGATTTCTGTTGGCATAAACTATTTGAGACTATTTTCAAACAATGTTGCTTCTTCATTTTTGTAACAATTTTTGATGACGTTACAAATATGAGGTTACAAAAATGAAGTAAAGCTGTAATCACATCGGTGACTATAATGTGGACCACTAATTTAAACATCATAATCGGAGCGTGATTGTGCATGCGCACCCAAATGCAGTAAAAAAAGCCTCAGCCACATATAATTTTTACTAATTCTATTTTATTATGTCAATGAAATATTTTGTTTAATTATGTTTTCTTATTTTTAAGTTAAAGAGAATAATCTTTTATGTTGTTATTATATATAGTGACTTCATTGATTTCATTATTGATAAAAAAAAATACAATTTGTGTTGATTATTGGTATTGTGTTTCATTTCATTGCATGACATTTAATACATGAGTAAAAGAAAATAGTAAAAGATAAAGTGTGCATTTTGAGTAAGCCCTAATATTTAACTTTTGTTATTTTTGTAACAAGTTTTATTTTTGTAACACTTTCATTTTTGTTTAATTTTTGTCACAATGGTCATTTTAAAAAATAATTACCCAGCAAGCGGCGGGAAGTGGTATCTGTCTATCCCATTGCGAAAGAATAGAACCATTAAACTAGATAGCAATGTTAAGCCCATAGAGTGGGATGGCCAACTTTATTAGACCCAAGATCTCCTCTTTACTATTGAATCCCTGTGCGATCTACCAATTACATACTTATTGAAGATAGAGTACTAACGCATCATGTAGTATTTTTTATTTTATTATGAGAGTAAAGATAAAAAGAGTAAAGATGCAAATTATTCTTAGTAATTGGGTACTTTTTAACTTTATATTAGTGTGAGTATTGCGTCTGGGCAACTTCCACTAGTATAAATACGAGGTCTGGTTTACGTATTTATATATTTTTTGTCGTGCCACGAGCTACTGGAATAACAGTCGCGATCGACCGTTTGGCCATCCCTGCCGTAAAGAGACGAGCATAATTATAAATATGTATGAATGTTTAATTGTCAGATTAAAATCTTAAAGACACAAAATAACTGACCTTTAATGACGTAACAAAAAACCTGAACCACCTTTATTTTTTAAAAGATACAATAAACCACATGTGTAAGACTATCAAGACGTTCAGCTTCATAAACTTCACCATTATTGCTTTGAGAATAAAGTTCGAAATGCTCTAACTTTTCCCCATGGAAAGTGAAAGTTGTACTTCCAAAAACGTAAGTAGGGGAGGTCATTTAAGTTACATCACTTATATCAATTTATGCAGTACTTCTAGACTTTATTACCAAGTATTAAGACCTAGTTTTGCGTGGTTTATATGTTTTTTAAGTTGGTATAGGTGTGTATTGGTTTTTGCAAGTATGTAGGTGATTATTTGTGTCAAACTTTTGATTTTATTTATTTACAAGAACTTCAAGAACTTCAAAATATGCGCAATATCTTTAAACAATATAAACTATGAATTATTCTGATGTCTTAGAGCCCGTTTCACGATTCACAGATAAAAATTATCTGACAGATATTTAAAGTCTCTGTCTAAAACATCATGTTTTATGAAATAGACAGATTTATCTGTCAGTTAAATTTTATCCCTAGGTGGAGAAACGGCCACTTAAGCTAGGTAGGTACTTAACTTAAGTTACAATATAAATGTTTTTCTAGTTTTTAATCTTTCAATAAATAGATAAAAAACATTTTTATTTCAATACTAGAGGCTGCCCGCGACATCGTACGCATAAGTCGTGATTGAAAAAAAATTTGCTATTGATTGATTGATTTATTATTATTTTGATTTTTTTTATTTTGCTGCTATTTTTTTTTTTTTTTTGCTTTGCTTTTTTTAAACTATGTGCTGCTAGCTTAGCATGGCACTCCGTGACAAGACGTTGTCATGCGTTTGTCACGCTTTCGTCTCTGTCTATAGTTTTAAATGTGATAAGGACAGCATTCGTGAGATAAATGTCGCGGCACGCCGTGCTAAGCCCCCTGTTCTCATGTATAAGCTACAATATAGCTAAGTTTCATCAAAATCTTTTCAGTAGTTTTTGCGTGAAAGAGTAACAAACATCCATTTCGGCACAAACATTGACATTTATAATATTGGTAGGATATTTATTTAAATCTGTTTTAAAATCAAACAAGTTCTTGAGTCAATGCAACCCACTCGTATTGCATTAAAATCCAACGATAAATTACGTAATAATCTCTAAAGGATTTAACCGGCCAAATGTAACGGTCGTCTTGAGAGAGAACCCAGTGGGACAGTAAGAGGCTTTTCCATTTGGTCGTAAATCAGGTTATAGTCGGAAATCACGGCTTAACACGTTCGTATTGATGAATGTGAGAAATTATGGTGGATCTTAAGAAAATGTTTGAATTCTTAATTCTTGCTAAACCCCGAGTATACGCCTACCCTACCGCGTTTCAGGTAGGTAGTTCGTTTTATGTAGGTATATATTTTAGGTCAAATGGCACTAACGAGAAAAAGAAAACAAATAGGTACCTATGCTTTATTTAAAATTAGGTATTCACTTTTTCTAATCTAATCGAGCCACTTGTGTCCCACTGCTGGGCCAAAAGGCCTCTCTCCTCATCCACCATGATAGACTTTCTGTCTCGAACCTCTCCTCTTACGACATTCACTTTTTCACTTAAGTAATTTTCCAAAACTCATTTTTTAATTGCACCATAAACTTTACATTCAACAGCTTGATTATTGCCAAATATTATGGACTCAGTTACAGGGCACCGCTAATAAAAGAGAGGAGGCTTCTCTTACTTTTTTTCTATTCAAAACTATACGTACTACCGTTGTACTTACATACATGTAAATGCTTCCTGCTCGGTACTAACACGGCACTCATATATACCAACCAAACTGCTTTTAGCATGCAGCTAGCATCGCCCCACACATGCCGTCTGTGGTAGAGCAAGATGATTTGATTAGCACTTAAAAGTATACGCACAAAGTACAAAAGGAAATCTCTGTGATAATTGTCCGACCACACTGTGCGTAGTTGTTTTATTGATAAAGAGAGTGAATGGATGAATAGGTACTGCGATGTTGTTTTTTTAGGGTTCCGTACCCAAAGGGTGAAAACGGAACCCTATTACTGAGATTTGGCTGTCTGTGTGTCTGTCTCATGAACGGATATAGCTAGAGCGTTGAAATTTTCACAGATGATGTATTATCATTGCCGCTATAACAAAAAGACTAAAAATAGAATAATAATAATAATTAAAGGGGGTTCCCATACAACAAACGTGATTTTTTTTTTGCTCGATATGAATAGTGAATGGTACGGAACCCTTCCTGCGCGAGTCCGACTCGCACTTGGTCGGTTTTTAAAAACAAAAATATGTAACTTTATATAAACGTGTAACTTTTAAAATAGATGACTTGGGACTGTCATATTTATCGTCATATCTTGGTATACTTACAAAATATCTTAAAATAATATAGTTTATGTATTATTCTGATGTGCAAGCTATAATATTGTAAAGTTTCATGAAAATCTAATCAGTGGTTTTTGCGTGAAAGTGTGACAAACATCTTCACTTAAATGTGTAGGAAGTTGCGGACAGCCTCTAATATTATTTTGTTTTTTACTTGTTATTTTGTCTGTAGTATAAAAATAAGTTCCAAAAACTAAAACACGCCTTCGGATAAACTGCGATCTTAAAAGTAAGAAACAAGAAATTATTCTTACCTTCTTACCTACCCAATAAGTGCACAGACGAAGCGATTTTCAGAGATTTTCAGAGATTCATTAAAATCCGTTCAGTATTTTAGACGCTACGGTGGAACATACATACATAAAAACATACATAGACAGCCAAACACATTACACTTACTTTTGGCTTCGCCGTAGTCGTGTAAAAAAAAGATGTTAAAGCTTAAGAATCTCAGGAATAGGCTTTAGTAACAACCTCCTTGTGACAACAATGCACTACCTAGAATACTGATAAGGTCACCCGGATGCGTTTATGCACAATAATGCACATTAGATGCAAATGTTTGTTGTGACGATGTTTTAATCATGACTTCGTGTTGCAAGAACTTAATCGACTAACTCTCCTTATATTCTATCTATCTCTGGTTTTGCCCTACTGGAGACAGAAATAGTTATCTGTCTAAGGGCCTGTTTCAACATCTAAACTTTATCTGACAGATATTTTATACCTGTCTCTGTCTAAAACGTCACGATTTATGAAAGAGACTTAAAATTCAAAATTCAAAAATAATTTATTCGTAGGTAACATTAAATTTACACTTCAATTCGTCACAAAGTAAAAAATAAAATAAAAAACATAATAATGAATTTATAGAACCAAAAAAAGAAAAACAATAAAGGAGGGAAGCTACGCTGACTTCGGAAGGCAGATTCCCCAGAAAAGAAGCCAGCAAGAAACTCTAGAGGTTGCTCTTTTTAAAAATATTGCTTACAATCATTTGTTTACAAAGAACAACTTATATATTATGATCGAGTGGAGCTAGAGCATTTACACACCATGCCCTATTGTCATTAATAAAATCGTTAATACTATAATACGCTCTTTGTAAAAGAGTCCTAGGTTTATCTGTCTGTTAAATTTTATCCATAGGTGGTAAAACGAGTACTTAGAATTTTTCATCCATACCTACCGCTGTCAAAAAATGTATGAGATTCATCATGATTCAAAAGTGACAGCTATGTGACATTTAAGTACTGCCGGTCTTGGATAGCTCTCTGTCTTTGAATATAGGGGACGGCTGTAAGTAGTTAAGTTTAATTTGTACTTGTCGTAGGCGATTTGAGGCCATTGATGAATGTGGATGAGGCGAAAGAAGTGTGTTTGGATCGTAGCAAGTGGACGGAAGTGGTCTCTGTTTACCTCGACGGGAGAGAGGCGTGATTGATATGTATGTATGTATGTATTTGTCCTGTAGGATCCGTTTATTGAATGGTAGGTTAGCGATGACATCTTGATCAGGCCTCTTACTCACTTGTTACTTTTCCTTCCATGAAGTTTTTAGGGTTCCGTACGCAAAGGGTGAAAATGGGACCCTATTACGGAGACTCAACTGTCCGTCTGTCCGTTTGTCACCAGGCTTAGGTCAGGTGTATCTCATGAACGGTTATAGCTAGAGCGTAGAAATTTTCACAAATGTATTTACCATTGCCGCTAACCTAGTGAATGGTACGGAACCCTGGTTGCCCGAGTCCGACTCGCACTGGGCCGTTTTTTTTTACAAATTACAAACGTAATGCAAATGAAGTTGCCAAGCTGAACTTGATCCCTTTAAAACGTCAAATTGGCAAACGCGTTTAGTGCCAAACTTATCGACGGACGTAACACCAAATATCCAAACGAAAGGGCAATGCCCCTGGATTTAAATCCCTTTATGACCATTGCTTTTTAATCTTTATTTTACAAATCCACTTCGGAATTTATTGAGTTATATTTTTTATAAGTTCGGGTTGCTTTTAAAGTTTTGGTTGTGCGTTTTATTTATGAGTGCATTTGGTTTATCTTTATTTAACCCATATATGCCCATCGGGTCGTTTTTGTCCCGATACACTAGTTTTAGCAAAAATGCTATGTTATGAACGTTATCGCTAATTTGTGATACCTAGGGACATTTGTTGGATGGTAAGAGTATAATCTAAGTAAACAAATAACCGATTTTTGTTTAGCGGGTAATTTCGATATTTTTTCTGACAGTTCAAATTGACTTATAATATGAGATGACGAAAAAGTTGGTCTTTGCTGAAAAAAATGTAAGTAATATTTTTTTATGTGAGAATGTGCTTCTTTTGTTATTGTTTTAGTAAAATTAGATAGTCTATCTATCTTATATTTGTAAAAGTGTTCGGAAAAACATGTTTTTTATTACTAAAATTGGTATTCAAACTTTGATGGGTCGATATTGACCCCTTGGGTCTTGGGTCGTACATTATTATTTATTAACTATTTGTACGTTCAGGTCACAAAAACGGTTTACAACAAACAAAATAAGTAGTTGAAGTGCTGGAAAGCTTTGACAGATATGCTGAGATACAAGGTGCTGATATTTTTATTGACCCACCCGGCGATGGAAGGGTATCTGACGGTGTTTACTTATCTTCAGCTTTTATCCCGACGACAGCTCCTCGCGCCAGCTTGTAAGACCATCAGGCGCGAGTAGCTGTCGTTAGAAGGCGTCCCTTTCTTGAAGAGGATGAAGGAATTGAAGGTGTATCGCCCTCGCCGCCAGAACAAAGCAGACGTGGAAGAGCAAGCATAAGAGGACGCGGAAGAAGGGGAAGGGTTGGACGAGAAAGGAGTCGTGGAACTTTTGGTAATTTTGGTGAATCTGTAGGAGAGGAAAATGGACGCGGAGGGATTCGTGGAAGGGGGCGTGGAAGGAGTGGTGGAAGAAGTCGTGGAAGGAGTCGTGTAGCAGGTAATCAACAGCAACCGGATGGAGTGCGAACTTGGGTGAAGAAAGATCTGCTTCTGAATAATCGCGAGTGGAGACCACTGCAACCTAGATCAGTTACAACCTTATCCGAAGATACTGACCCTGTTACATTTTTTCAGCTGTTATTCAATCATGAAACAGTTATGAGTATGTATGTACGCTGTTCAATCGGGAAATATGAATTTCTCTTTGTCTGGTAATGAAATGTTCTACTTTATTGGTATCCTTATTTATCTGTAACAGTTTTATGTAAAAATAAAAGTGTAACAGCATGCAGCGAATGTGCAAAATTGATAATTTGCATGCAAAATTCTTCTCCAAGTTACATAATTGATGATTTTTTTCAATAAATTGAACACAATAAATAAACTGTATTTTTACTCACATATGACCCTAGGGTCGTTTACGACCCATTAAAAAATATAGTCTTCCCCCCCTCCTACCTCATATCACCCCTTAAGAGTTTTGCTAGGAACCTTTCTAACACTAACATATCCAAAAATGAAAGAAATCGGAGACAAAAATAATTCTGGGCATATATGGGTTAATGTTTTATGGAAGTAAAGGCTCTTGTTGTAGGTTGATAATAAGTATATTTATTCGGAAACCATTACAGCTTATTAGCAGCTAGCGTTAGACACATGACAGACAGTTATAAAAACCAAAGACACTCTCTGCAAAGTATTTATGCTTGCTATTTTAAACAGTTATTTGGGTACTTTATCTACAGACATCCGGGCCGTACCCGGGACGTGGCCTGTCAGGAGGGAAAAAATACGTCGTCATGACAATGTGTGTGAACGAATCCATAGAAAATGTATGGAATGATATTTTTTCCCTGACTCGTCCCTGACAGGTCTAGGACACGGCCCGGATGTGTGTAGACAGACCATTTAACAGGGTATTTTATAAACTACACCGTGAAAATAAAGAAATGTGAATTGCACAACATTCTCTAACTAATATGGAAAGAAAATTAAAAAAAAAAACCTAAATTATACTTACCTATTTACCTACAAGCGTCGATTAGATCGATGAAATAAATAAAAGAAACTTATTTAAGTAGATAGATACTTATTTCGACTTTTGTTGTTTCTGAAATGTTTCTGAAACTACTCCAGTTTTATAGACAAATTAAATTAGGTACGTCCATTTGCACTCTATATAGATATTGTAAATATATCATTATTTAATCTCTAAAGAAATCAATAACAAAATAAATTATAACCAAATAGCACAGGAGCTGATAGCATAAATCTTGCATGTCGCCAAGATAGAGCAAGAGCCAGCTGTTGCCAGTACATTACAAATTGACAACCCAGTACCTCTTGTTTAGTGAAAGGTTACCAGCATAGGTTGATATCCTTGTGAGAAATCCAGTTTAAAAGCAGTCTTACTATAAGGATTTTAATAAATCGTTTTGTCTCGACAACTAGACAGTTTGTAAATGGCGCTGGGTTTTTTCGGTATTTTTTTTTTTCGTAAATGGCAATACTGGATTCTGCCTATGTCACGTGAAGTAAAACTTATTTATGTTTATATTATTGTACTATAAGTACATAAATAGTATAAAAAGCCCAAGATATATTTTTTCAACTATCCAACTTCACTGAAAATTAGCCTCAGGTACATGTCATTAGTTAAGCCCGTCACAGACTTAGGTATAAAATTTATTATAATATACAGTATTAGTATACCGTTTAATAAAATATATTTATAGCTGAGTGTGCGGTCACGCGAAAATTTGTACATAGAGAAAATTTATATTAATATGCCTAGCTATAAAAATATTAATATATAAGTATTATAGCTTAGTCTGTGACGGGCTTTATATACCTATAGATACAATGACAGATATTATGATGAGTGGAATCCTTTTCCCAGTTCTATTTCTTCTTTTATTTCCCTATAATTAGAGTGTAAGTAAGCGTGAGTACAATTTTATGTTTAGTTTAGGGCGCGTTCCCACTATGTCGTGACGACAGATAATCGTGTAGTTTTAAGTGTTGTGGCTTATATGTTTAAATGGAGGTGTTCATATTTAGAACGACACAATTTACTGTCGTCTACGACATTTTTGCAGTGACGACACTTTGTCAAAACAATAGTTATAATGGGAACAGGTAGAGACGACAGTCGTCGAACGATAAATTAGTCGTTACGACATAGTGGGAACGCGCCCTTATAGTTTTATTATTGTACTGAGAATAAATGACTACTTTACTTCTCATAATGGCGTTTGCCGAAAAAACTCCACCTGCTAATGCAATCTGGTTCTAAGAAAGCATTTAAAGATGCATTTCTCTTTCCACACCTTATACTTAAGCTGTATAAAGGCTGTATACAATTCCGAACGCATCGTTTACGTCTTAATCAAGTTTTTATGATTCTTGTAAACCTATTATTTGTTGCTTCTTTAATTTATGTTGAAAGTTGTTTCGGTGAATGGATAAATTATTGTGTGTTCTTGAGTTTGTATTGAGGAAAAGAGCATCCAACCTAATTGGTATAGAGAAAATTTTTGGTATCACTTAGGCTAAACATCCCCTATTCGAGTTAGTATGACAAAAAAAGAGTTGGCGGCCACTGATGTAACTTTCGTCAATCGATAGAGAAAAATATTATAAAGCGATAGTATTTTGAATAATTGCCAAAAGTGATATACTTTCGGAGATATAGGACTTTGAAAATGACGAAAAGACTATAGTGACGAACTGGTGCAAGAAGGTGGTTATTTTTTTCATTTTCAAAGTCCTATATCTCGGAAAGTATATCACTTTTGACAATTATCCAAAATACTATCGTTTTATAATATTTTTCTCTTTCGATTGACGTAAGTTTCATCAGTGGCGGCCGACTTATTTTTTCCTTACTAACTCTAATAGGGGATGTTTAGCGTAAGTGATACCGTTTTTTTGCTATACCAGGTTCCATACTAATATGTCTTACTTATATTACAGAAAGGTCTGAAGTTTTTATTGTTTCAAACATCGCGCCGTCTTTTTTCAAATTTTTTGCTATGACAGTTAGCGGCTGTTTCACCATCTAAAGATAAACTTTATCTGACAGATATTTATACCTGTCTCTGTCTAAAACGTCATGTTTTATGAAATAGACATAGGTTTATCTGTCAATTAAATTTTATCTGTAATTTGCAATCATTTGAAATCAGCTGATAAAGTTCAGATAGATAAGTACTGTGAAAGAAATAAATAGGGAAACAATTTTTGTGGGACCTAAAAAAAATATTGGGCGAAAAACTACTGGGTTACAAAAATAATTACTTGGCAGCTATCAAATTTTTTGGCAACTACTAAAGACCTTGTTTTCGTTTAATTGTCATATCGTAACTATGTTTTGATGAGTACCATAGCGAGCTTTACATAGAGACAAAGTAAATTGAATAAATTATTAGCCTGTAGCCCTGAAAAACTTATCAAACAACTTCCCACCAAAAAAAAAAAAAACGAAAATAAAACCAAAACACTACTCTCACGTATAAATCGCGCATTTCATCGGCTCTCACTCCACGCCACACGTTTTTATGAATCTTTCCCCGCTACTAAATACAATGCGTAGGTATTCGAGAAAGTATCTAATATCTCACGATAGCTGTACAATGTCTAGGAAAGCAAGTAAATCTAGTTTTTACTGGATTTCTAGAATTACCAGTTCATACCGGTTATGTGAAAACTGATTTGCTAATTACTTTCTTATTAGGCCGTTTAGAGAGTCCTCAGTTGTAGTGCGTCGGGCTAATGCAGAATTCAGTGGTACAGCGGTTTATATGAAGCTGTTCACACTTATGCTACATTCGGTTTTGTGTCGGCCTTGTTGTTTTTTTTTTCTAAATTATAAAATGTCAACTCCTATTGCGGATTCTGCTAATGTTATGTGAAATAACTTGTTTATTGGAAATAAAGTTTACCTACTGTAAGTAGTGAACCCATGACAGTTGAGTAGCTCGGTCCAAATGAAATCTGATGCGATTTGACATTTTGAGTATGAACATCGCGAAAAACGTTAATAAGTAGAAAGCGAGTAAGTAGGTATGTATAGGTCGCGCCACGTAAAAAGAACTTTAGAAACAAATGAAATTCACGTGTTCGCGCATACTAGGCCTATTTATCGTTTCATTCTTGATATAGTCTTTCGCACGTGGTTACGTATGTTAACTTATAGACTATACGTAGGGGATGATGATTCTGATTCAAAAGGTTATGAAAGTGACGACAACGATGATAATAAAATGGCCACTTCTGGCATCAACACCGCGTCCTTATCTGATTCTGGTTTTCGCGCCACCCATGAAGACTTAATGGAAAAACAATATGTTTTATTTTTACACATTTTACACTAAATCCAATATTGATTGGTAGTTGTGTATTTTTTTTATTCATATTCCACCTTACTAATTACTACTAATAATATTTTTCTTTCCTTTGTGCGTAAAACCATGACTGTAATTAAACACTTTTGTGCGCGATGGTATTTTAAAACAAATGTTAAACGTCAGACTCAAAAATCGTCTAATGCGCATCTGTCAGCTAGGGTTCATTTTACGTGGCGCGACCTACATATAAGTTATTATGTAAGATCACATCGCCTAATAGTTTTTGTGTATTTGTTACAGAAATCAAAACAATGGCGCTTCATTGGCTAGTGTTAGCGGTGTGCCTGGCCGCGGCGCGTGCGCAGTCCAACTACGGGTCACAGGCCAACAATATCGAGTACCAAGGGGGATTGCCTGAGCAGACTGTGCTAGATGGCAAGGTAAGGGAACATTTAGTTATTTGATTATCTCGTTGCATTTACCTTTAAATTTAATTGAGCATTAAATATTGTGTATTTCTCTTTTTGATTTAGATAGGGTCAGTTATATTCTTAACGAGGGATTTACTTTAATTATTTTTTCTGCAACTAGGTGTATCTATTTACTCGTATACAGATTGTTAATAGATTCATACATACATACATACATACATATCCGTCACGCCTCTCTCCCATTGGGGTAGGCATAGACCACTTCCTTCCACTTGCTTCGATCCAAACACACCTCTTTCGCTTCATCCACACTCATCAGTCGCCTCATACATGCCCGTCGGTTTAGGGTACTCTTGATTTGGCCTTTTTTTAGTGATTAAGTTCCCGATTTGATCGAGATTCATAAACTTCAGATTAAAAACATACTTAGGGCCTGTGACAGGTGTTTATACCTGTCTCTGTCTAAAACGTTATGTTTTATGAAATAGACATAGTTTTATCTGGCAGTTAAATTTTATCTGTTGGTGGTGACGGGCACTAAGGTTCTAATTAGGTTCTCAGTTATTCCTCGAAATCGTTATAAAAATATTCCGTTTTCGAATCGGAAATTTAAATTGAGATTCGAAATAGGAACTCTGAAACAATGCTGCCAATGAAAAAACAAAAGCTATCTAAAAAGAAAAGAAAAACGCGATATCGTTAAAAATGTTGCCAGCCTAAAGCAAAAGCTACAAAAAATGCAAGTCAGTCGAACCAATGGTCATTAGGTTAACCTACTATTAAGAAAAAGTAGAATATTCTGACCACAAAGGTCCCGTTCGTGGCCATTACGTGAGACAGAAGTTTAGCTCTGTGGTCGTATTGCTTAGTTTTACTAACTTTTTTATTGTGGTAGGTCTATGGATTGAGATGTTTTAGGGTTCTGCAAAACGCGACACTATTAAGACTCGTAGATCATGATGTATTGTAAAATCCAAGTAGGTACCGTATGCAAAGTTTGGACTTAATCGTGCCAAGTAATGTAATATTTACCTAGGCACCTACACACTTCTAAATTCATAAATAGTAGTAAAAATAAAGAAAAAGAAAAATATAATGACAAAATTATAGGGAGGTACCAATATAGACGTTTTTTTATTACGAATTCTAAACATGAAATTCATTGTGCGACGTTGATAAACAGAACCCGTCGTGCGCAAATAAAACACTTTCTTAGCTGTTTTGATTTAAAATTAGAAGTAGGTTATAAAGTTTTCTACCACGAGTAATCGTAATGTTTTAATATAGGTACCTCTCTATGCGAAGCGGTACGTTTTCTATATCAAAAGATGTCGAAGTATTTGTCAAAACGAAAAGACGCGCTCAAATACAAGTAAGTACCTATTTACCTGCATGCAATCTTTTTAAACGGTTTTATTATTAAACGGTTTTTAAACGGTTTTATTTAGCTCACCCCGTTTGTTTTATTCTTGGGTCAAATTTAGTAATTCAAATTTCACCCTCTTCCTGTCAACCGATTAATCTGAAATTTTGTATACACTTTGGATTTTGGTGACAATACAATTATGTTTATTCATTATCATTATAAATTCAAGATGGCCGCCGCTACAAAATGGCGGATAATTTAGGTTTTATTAATCCCATCAATATGGGTATCAAATGAAAGGGCTCAACAAGCAGAATACAATATACTATAAAATATTGAAATCCAAGATGGCGGCCGCTACAAAATGGCGGATAACGTAGGTTTTATCAATCCCATCAATATGGGTATCAAATGAAAGTGCTCAACCAGTAGAATTCAATGTACTATATAAAATTAAAATCCAAGATGGCGGCCTCTACAAAATGGCGGATAACTTAGGTTTTATCAATCCCATCAACATGGGTATCAAATGAAAGGTCTCAACAAGTAGAATATAATTTACTATGCAAAATTGAAATATACTTAGGTGCGAAACTGTTTGAAGAAGGTCAAGCCTACGTGGCTCTTAGTAGAGTAAGATCTTTGCAGGGACTACGTATAGAGGAGTTGGACTGCAATAAACTAACGGGCAAGAAACCTTGCAATAATGAAGCACTAAATGAATTAAACAGAATGCGAAATAAAAACTAAAAACCAGAAAATAAAAAAAAAGTAAAAAAACTTTTTAAGTTAAACGGTTTTATGTTAAACATACATTGCAATGTTTAAGATAAATGTGCTAAAAACTAAAAAATAATAAAATAGATACAGTCGTGGGAATTATAAACATATGCATAGACAAGACTAAAATAAAATCGTGGGGCACGTCAATTGTCTACAAATTATCGACTTAATGTGCGATAGAAGAATCGTTTAATTCGTCGTTAGGCAGTTGGCCCGCAGACGGTGAGGAAATTAAGTACTTACTATTTTCTTGCTCATGGAAATTCCAATAGTTATACACTCCATGTAAATAAAAGAGATGTTTCAACTAGTTTATTCTAGCCTTCTAGTCCTACTTATCAAACGTCCATCGTTGTCGGTTGAACAACTGCCTAATTATAGTGTAACATTACAAAAAAAAAAAACATTTAATCAACGATTGTAGACAATTGACGTGCCCCACGGTTTTATTTTACTCTTGTCTATGCATATGTTTATAATTCCCACGACTGTATCTATTTTATTATTTTTTAGTTTTTAGCACATTTATCTTAAACATTGCAATGTATGTTTAACATAAAACCGTTTAACTTAAAAAGTTTTTTTACTTTTTTTTTTTCATCATAAACTTTTTCTAAGTCGGTCTACGTCTATAAACTGCATGTAACAAGTTTTTATGCAAATCATTTATTAATTCTATCCTTTTATAACGCTAGCCGAGCCATAAATTGCATAAGTTACGTTGATTGGCCTGGCTTTATAATAATATCGCCTTTGCCATGTTAGACGCTAATTAAAATACGAACAAAACGAAATTACTTTAAGTTGTTAATAATGGTTGCGTGTTCATTGGATATTTAAATTGGTAGGATTGTAGTGAGCTTAGATTATAATATAAACAATTCTGATGTTTGAATGTGGATCTTATGTTATTATGTTATATAACTTATATTATAATAAGTAGTTTAAAATGCTATTAAAAGTCTAATTGGAAAGATATAAATACTTAAACTAATCTAGGTCTTTTATTATTGCCTCTTAGAGTTGCATTTTCAATTACCTAGGTTATCAAATTCGTTTTTAGCAAACACAAGGAGTAACAGAAGAGGGGTATAATGCCGAAACACAGCGATAGCCCCCATGAAATCGATCAGCTGATAGGACATTTTGTATGGGCTGGCGAATTTTTTTTTTTGAGTTAGGCCCATGTTATTGTACTTAAAAAGTTATATCGTATTGGTCACAGAAATAAGAAGGTTACGTTAAATTAGTTACAAACATTCTCAGGCCATTTTCATATCATAATATCATCGCTCTTGTCGGAGTCTTCACCACTTAGCTCTATTCTCTGCCGTCCGTTTGAGCACCATGATACGACACAACTTCTATTCCTTCTTTTATGTATAGGCCCAGAACACACGGTGAAACGCAACTGCAACGTAACTGAAACTGCTAGTTACTGAGTTGCATCGAAGTTTCTGCTATAAACTTCTTTAGAAAATCATCATTTCAGTTGCGTTGCAGTTGCGTTTTACCGTGTGTTCTGGGTCTAAGTCTTTCGTGGTCTTTCATAAGTGTTAATAAAAAGAATTAAATTTTAACTATCTATACATTATATTATAAATAAAATAATAAGTACCAGAATGAGGAAGTACGAAGTACCCACGCATAAATGTCACAAAAGTTATTACTAAAGGTTATAAAATGCTAAATTTACTACAATCAACTTGCATAAGCTCTGCAATGTACAGTCTTGCACAATGTTGTGATCTGTGCTGTATGGTGAGCGCTGTTATTATGATACGTAGCCTGTGGTGGATTGTACAGTGTTTCCATTTTGACTGACGGTACGGGTTTGGATATTTTAGATTGAAGCTTGTTGGTAGAATTTTTATGAACTGGGATTTCGAATTGGAGGATATTTTAGGCTTTAATATGGGTTAAAGAGTAAAATACAAAAAAAAAAGTAAATGCATCACCAAAATTTTGAATCCTGGTAGATTTATCTGAAATTACAGTAGATTTTACTTCAAAGAAAGGAAACGAAGTTTTAGTTTAAATAGTAATCCAGCTGAAATTATTTTAAACTCTGCCACTGTGAGCATCGGCGGCCAAATGCCGTCGCGTCGTCTTTATGTTTGAAAAAAGAAAACAAAATGATAAATCCGCCTTTAGTGTTCCATATTCAAATAATTATACCGCGGCGGCGGTTCAACTAAAACCTATTAACCATTTTAAAACCTTTTTCGTAAGATATTTGATTAAAAAAATAGCATTCAAAATAGTTCAGTTTTTGGCAACGAGGAAGGAATATAAGGAGTGGCCCCATTTTTTTTCATATACAAATGAGTTTATGACAGCGTGCCAAGGTTACGCCAAGTTTTCTCATAGTTTTCTTGGTAGATGACCTGTCAAACTACTAAAATAAGTAGCACCGTACAAAAAGTAGCCATTTTACGCCAGACCAGGCACGCAGATCCATACGGTGTGGGTCCTCCTTATGTATTCTATACTCAAAGAGTTTTACTTATTCCAAACTTCAAAAAGCAAATAAAGAACATAAGATCCTATGGAGCCGCGTTCTCAACTAGATAGAGCCCGAAGCCAATAATTAGCAGAATAGATTTACGATGACAACCACCATACAACAAACTAAATTATGAATTTTAAATTATTTTTGGCCTCAAGCTCCCAGACTCTATTATTCTTTGCGAGAAACTTATTGTTTTTTCTTTTTTAAAGATTTCTGATTGTATATTGTATGTGCTCGACAAAGAGGGCGAAAAAGAGAGTTAGGTAGGTACGTAGGTAACATTTTTAGGAACGTTTAAAAAGTCGGTTAAATATTCTCTGTCTGTGGCGACTCCATTGAGTTTTTCTTTTGAAAATAAAAAGAGCTATTTTTAAGAACGAAATGAAATAGGTATCAAAACGGAAAGGAATGCTTTTCGAAGTTTTCATTGGCAAAATACACAGAGTGTTTCTAAAGGTTTTATACATATATTTAACACTTAGTTAAGTTTTAATTTGATGTTAAGTTAATACCAATTTACGTATTTTAACAAAAAGCTTTTTTTGGTTACAGGTTACAAAACTGGATGACTTGAGCCCTGTCATCTTTTTAAATCGAACGAAAGCCGCGCTGAACTGCGCCGCTGGTTCTATGCAGGTAAGGCAACCACCATTTATTAATATTTATCAAAATATACAATCTCTTTGCATCACGTAACGTAATAAGAGAATAAAAACTCTTTGAACGCCAACTATTTCTTCAAAAGAACACATTGACAGGTGATTGTCAATTGTTTTTGGCCGAGCGAATTTCAAATTTCGTTTCAAAACAATTGACTGTCGCGTAATTGACAGTTCAAACAATAGGTACTCATTATTGCAATGGCGTTTAAATTCGGATTAGCCGCTTGTCAAGTTCCGATCAATGTTTACGAAGTTAACTAACGGTTAAAGGGATAACTGTGCCAGTTACTGTTAGCTTAGGAATGTCGTGCATAGATTTATAGATCGGTTGTTATATTGCGTCACTGTTATATGAGTAATAAATCATAGAATTATAGCAGTGTAGATGATATTGGCTCGTCATTTACAAAGTAAACTGAGTTTTTTAAAATTATGATTGGTTTTTAAAGTTATGGAATGGAAAGTCGATATTTTAAGTTTTAATAAAGTTTAATCGCTTAATCTAAAAATTGTTAATACTTATGTATCGCTTCGCTTTGCATGATTATATTATCTTAATTCGTAATATAATAAAAAAGAGTCAGGTAAGGTAGTGGTAATAACAATTCTAAGGGCTTGTTTCACTATGTATAGATTTTTATCTGACAGATATTTTATACCGGTCTCTGTCCAAAACTTCATGTTTTATGAAATAGCTTTATTTGTCAGTTAAATTTTATCTTTAGGTGGTAAAACGGGCACTTTAAAAATAGACAAGACATTCATAGTAAGCAACAAACTGATCTGTTAAGTGTCCTGTCATGGGATTCAACAGACCCGGCAATTTTTTTATTAACTGTCAAAGCCCTGTACTGGGATTCTTAACAGACAAGGGACTAAAGGAGGTAGGTAAATAAATGACAGTCAAGCTTAGGTATAATTGCCACCGAATATCCGATCTATAATGAATCCAAGTTTGAAAATAAATAACTAAACTTATGGATGTATTTCCAGATTGAAATGAAATTCAACGAGAAATTCTACGGGATCGCATACGCTGACTTCGACCGGCATTCGGCTTGTCAAGTTGTAGGCAAAGGAGCGTACTCGTACAAGTTGGAACTACCATTGAAAGGATGTGGGACTAAACAGGTAGGCATGTCTTATCACTATTGTATCTTCTTTTGTGTCTCGATCAAATCGGCGACTTGTTAAGGAACGGCTAAGTCCAGGAGTACCTCAAAATTGACGTGCATGTATGAGGCGACTGATGAATGTGGATGAAGCGAAGAAAGTATGTTTGGATCGTAACAAGTGGAGGTAAGTTGTCTCTGCCTACCCTGATGGTATCCTATCCTACAAATATTATAAATGTCAATATTTGTGCCGATGGATGGATGGATGTTTGTTACTCTTTCACGCAAAAACTACTTAATAGATTTTGATGAAATTTGGCAATATTGTAGCTTATACAGGGTGTAACAAAAAGGGTATATAAAGCCGAAACACAGCGATAGTCCTCATGAAACTGAACAACTTTCCCCAAGGAACATGGGTCGTCACTCGAAAAAAAATTTTGGATCGCCCATACTTACTCGATCAGCTGATCGGGCATTTTGTATGGGGAGACGAAATTTTTTTTTCGAGTTGCGACCCATGTTCCTTGGGGAAAGTTGTTCAGTTTCATGAGGACTATCGCTGTGTTTCGGCTTTATATACCCTTTCTGTTACATCCTGTATATCAGAATAATATGCTATATTATTTTGGGATATCATGTTTTTCTTCCAAGATATGACGAAAAATGCGTACGGAGTCGCGGGCAGCCTCTAGCTAGTATATCATTAACTTATCTTAAATCTAACTGTTCCCACAGGACCCACTCCGAGTGTTCACAAACAACATCGTAGTGCGTTTCCATCCTGGTTTAGAAATGGACGGCGATGAGGTCATCACAGTGGTCTGTCGGTACCCTCCGCCGATTGTACCTGCTCCGGTATTCAATCCGCTCATTTTGCCGTAAGTTTTTATTACAAATTGTTAATTTAGATGTGCTTAGAAGCCTTAATTGGTCGCGTCGTAGTTAAAGAATGGATCGTGGTAAAAGAACGACAGCGCAACATATTAGTGAATACCCTCTCAGCTTATCAAAAAGCATAAAAACAAGAGAAAAAGTAGATCCTTTGTCAAATAAATGAATTTCTGGAAAACATTGTGGTGTGTCGCTACACTTTTCATCTGGAGTTAGAAGTAGAATATAAATCGACTATATACTTAGCTATTGCCCTTCCACTGACTATTCATAGCCTTGTAGGTATTATTTACTTTATCAGTAAAATAATTAACTTTTTTAAAAACTATCAAGCACAAGTTTGACAGATCATAAAAATAAAACTAAAACGAATAACAGAAATCACATATTTTCGTAGACCTGCTAGCTTAGCATACATAAGACGTTGTCATGGGTTTGTCACGCTTACGTCTCTGTCCATAGTTTTAAACGTGATGAGGACAGCATGACGTGAGATAATTGGCGCGGCACGTATGCTAAGCTTCCTGGTGACTACTAGAATAATCTGTAATACCAAATCTACAGTGTAACTATTTAATATCTTACTCTTTATTTATATCTTGCTTTCTTAATTTCCAGACCAGACAACAGTCCCCTTCCAGCAAAGGCCCCTCTAGCCGGCACCCACATCCTGATGATCATCTGCGCGATTCTATTCCTTACGCTGCTGCTCCTAGGTCTTGGAGTGTCGTATCTCTGCTTGAGGAGACGAGCGTTGCCACCTCCGAGGAGACTTATTGATGAGGGATCCGGGTCTATAATTAGTAGGGAGAGTATTCAAGGTTAGTGTATCGGACTTTTTGTTTGAATTTTCAGCTCGGTTTTACAAGTAGTGGAATGATAGTAGTATTAGATTTTAAAAATGACGTTTATAGGTGTACGAAAGTGACTCGTAAGTGACTTGACTCGAGGTAGATAACTTACTCAAAATGAATTCTTTGGCTGTTCGCATTTTAAAACCAGACCTAAATTGGAGAGGTTTTATGGTTTTTTTTTGTTTGAAAGTTTATTTAGAAAGGACCAAGATTATTAAGAAAGGGTCTCTGGTTTATGAGCATCGGGAATTACTGTGACAATTAACTGCAGCCTATGTTATCCTGGCAAAGCAAAGAGGCGTGCGTAAATGATAAAAGCAGCCCCTTGAGTTATGATAATATGTTAAGAGGATAGCAGAAGACAGAATAGAATGAATGGACACTGATAAAAGCTTAGCTCTTAAGCTATCAGTGGTATCTTGAAAGCGAAAATAGACGACCTTCATAATGTTGTCACGTCGTATCAAGAATTCTATCTTCTTCCCTTTTCTGCATCTCTACATAATTGCTCACCAATGATTACAGAAGTGAAAATCCCCCGCGCGCATCCAGTGTACCCGATCGCAGCGGAAAGCGCGAGCGTTGCGTCTGACACGATTCCGTCTGACTACCCCAGCGAGACGCCCAGCGAGGCCGAGGTCGTGCACACCAACCAGGCCTTCATCATGGAGGAGTCTTATCATAGTGAAGGTATTTATTTAGAGATAGAGTTAGTAGAAGTTGTATTTATTTATGAATTCAAAGAGCTTGAAGGAGGTATAAACTATATGTTTTTAAAGAAGTACCTAGTCCTAGATTTTCTTAGAACGATGGGATGTTATTAAAATATACGAAGTGGTAGACATTTGACCAGTTTTTAAATAAACTTGGTACTGATGGCGTGGCTTTCGTCCACGATTTTCGTTTTAAGAATAAACCAAAATTCACTAAACTGACTATTTCAAACTTTGTTAATAAGAAATTATAACTAATAATAAACATTTAACAGTTTAAACCATTTTTACAAGAATAACACTATCTAATATTTGTTCTAAATTAAAATATTTATAATGTATATTGACTGATATTTTTAAAACGTATTTAATCTAGAAAATCGAAGGTATAAACAGCATCTAATTTGTTTAATCAGCTACCAATTTTATTACCCCATTTTTATTTGTTACCCGCAAATTTACAATAATTAAAACATTGAACCATCACAGAAACAAAAACTGGCCCATAATAAATATCCATCCACTCACAATTAACTGAAATAACACCCTAACAAACTAACAGGTTACGGCGAAGCGCACGAAGCGAGTATGTCAAACGCGCGAATGGCCGCAGGAGCAGTGGTGGCACCACCAGCGTTCGACGTGCGCGTGCGCGTGCAGAGACCTCCTGTGCCGCCGTCACCGCCCTCTACTATCACTGCTACGGAAACTGATGGTGGTAGTATGAGGTAAGACTTCCTTCAATTATTTAATTCATTCTTTTTACGATAATTGGTTCTTACATGCTCTTTCTTATTTGATATAGGTAATACATGTACGACTGGCGACTTGGTAAACGTCGCTGTTGGATGTGGGCAGCGCAAGGCCGGTCGTTATGGAGATCTTTAGGGGAGGCTTTTGACCAGTAGTGGACGTCCATAAGCTGATTATGATGATGATTATGTAATATGACTTATGTATGACAACAAGCAACTTTTACCATCGAATCTACTGCCTAACTTAATTAATTTATATATTTTCACTTCATACCCAACTATCGTCTTCCAGACAAATGACAATGATCGAAGAACACGAGAACATGCGTCAAGAGTCCGTGCGCACAGTGTCGCCAGTCGCGCTACCTATTCCAGCTAGAGGCACCCAGTTGTTGCCACCTGCTAGGCCTCCGAAAGCGGTAAGTCTCTAACATTAGAATAAATATTTAATATGGTGCTAGGATGATCGTGTTTTTGTAGTGTTCGAAGATCTGTTTCCCAACATATCCATGGATGGATTAGGCTGACCGTTTCTGTGAAGTGTTTAAAGATCTGTGGGCTTACATATCCATGGATGAATTCTAAAGTGGATTCCAAAAATCGAAAAACAGCGTCGCCTTGGGGATGGTGAAATAAGATCCATTATTTTAGTAAAGTTTGGCCAAGCCTGTTGAATGGAGAATAATAAAAATAGAATCTTTTTCAAAATTTAACAACACCATTTTGGCTAACTTCATTTTCGAAATTACATCACTTAATTTTACATTTTGCTATAACTTGTGTGAACAATTCATCGTCACTGTTTTCGTGCACATTTTGTTACCTACTAAATAAGTCAAAACTTAAAACATAAGTTCATAATTATATAAAATCCAAAATGGAGAGGTTTGAAAATGGTAAGAAAACTTTTGACTAGCTCATTTTATCGCTCATGATTTCTAAGTTTCGTACAAACATAATTGTCGATAATAAAACATAGAAAATCTGATACAATAAAACATTAAAAATCGCAAAATTTGATAAATTTAGATATCAGACAAATCGTCAAAAAGTTTTCTAACCTCACGAACTTCATAACCAAACACTTCCATCTCTCGTAACTAACTTCACATCACAGACTAACCAGGAATGGTCACGTCGACCGCGGTCCATCGTGTCACTCAATACTGAGATGACTGACACTCACTCCGTCACTGAAGTCACTGACCACAGCCACGCCAGGATGTTTAGGATCAAGGTATGTCGCTCACTTCATGTCATGTTTAACTGCAGATTTTCACCATTTGGGGTAACTTTTCACAATACTAAAATAAAAAAGAAACAAGCTACTAAGAGCTACTAGGCTTTTTGAGTGCTAAGTAAACTCAAAACTCAAGTCAAGTTATCTTGTCACAATGAGGATTCAAGACTATTCCTTTTTTAAAAATCTATCACGCTTCATGTTTAAAACATCATCGAATTGTTGCAAAATGGAATGAGGTCATTCACGATTTCGTTTCGCAATTTCTAATTTTAGCAACGAACACTAATTTCAGCAACAATTAACTTTAAAAAACGCATTCACCGTTCCAAAATTTAATTTGCACATTTTAACCATATTTTTTTTTCATAGAAGTCCTAGGCTACTCTTAATTGGAACTTAAATAGGCCAAATTGTATAAAATACCGTTATGTTTTAGAAACCGCCTCCACCACCGCCTGTGCTAGTAAGTGAGCGTCTACAAACTGAAGAACAGGAGATGCTGTTGGAGAGTCTGGAGCCTATCCCTGAGACTCCTATTATGCCGGCCAGGTATGTCACTATGCGTTTTAAAACCAGGTCTTGGAAACGAAAAGGGGTAAAACAGCTTTTTAATGAGACTCCAGTCCCAATTGCTTAATTATAAAATCAAGATCGTTTCTACTGAAAATGTGTTGAAACAAATGGTTGTAGATTCATTAATTATACTTACTTGTCTTTCTTCTTCATATCTGTCTCAATTTCTGGGAATTTTAGAAGTATTTAAAATCCCCAGAAATATGATGGTTGGCAGCTTTAATATTGATTGTCTGGTATGAGCAGCATCAATAAAGATTGTTATTATTAGAATCCATCAATATCGACCGTACTCCACACACGTCTATAATGCCATTGTTTTCCAGGAAACCCGAAATCACCTCTCACCTAGTAGACGACGTGTTCCTCCGCACGATCACGGAGAAGAAGACCATAGAAGACATAGAGCGGCACAAGCGACTCGTCACCGAGTACAAGCAGGTGCCGCCACCGCCGCCTCAGTTTGACGTCACTATACGGTAAGTTGTCAACTGGTATTTTTATTATCATTATAGTTAAATGTGTTGCTCTTGTTGGTGGAGTCTTCGCCACTTTGCTCTATTCTCGGCGGTCTGTTTGAACACCTGATTCGAGAAAACTTCTACTTCCTAGTATAATTATAGCATACTGTAATAAAAAGGGAAAACGAAGAGGGGAAGACCGAAACATTGTATAGACCGAATAAAGGAAAGAATAGAGGTTGTATTGTATCTTGAGGTCAAACAAAATTTAAAAAATATATGAATGGCGTACACTCCCATCAATCAACAAAAGCATTGATTTTGTAGATGGTGATAATTGTAAAGACTATCACCACAATTTTTTTTTGTTTTGGTCTTTTAATCATAGTTCTTATAACTACATTCCATTTTTTACTCATGATTCTTAACGAACAATTGATAATCTTTTATAAAACGCACTTGCCTATTTCTATCAAAGAAATAACCTACTAATTTTATCACCAGAAACCACACGATGCCCGAAGCCCAATGGGAGAACTTCTCCGACATCAGCAGCGCGTCCGGAATGACCTTGACGCCTAAGATGGAGAGGGTACCGCTCTCACTGCCGCCTCAGAAGTATATTGGTGAGTCACATAGATATATTTATACTAAAGAGTTAGTCTTTTATTAATAAGTAGACGTTCAGAGCCAAATGTGGATGAAACTAAACAGTGTGTTTGGAGCGCAGTAGAGGGAAGTTTTCCCTGCTTACTCCGATGGGAAAGATGTACAGATATATCTACGTATGTATATTAGAGCCAAATGCCAAGGCATGACAGAATACCTTATGCTGTCTACACACCAAAGCCGCCGGCATGCCGCCGGGCTAAGCTGTCGGCTTTACGTCATACGAATGGCAGCTGTCAAAAAGCCGGTGGTATGCCGGCGGCTTTGGTGTGTAGACAGCATAAAACGATGCTGTTCATTAAGCGATAAGGCAACAAGTCTCTTTATGCGTAAAAGGATGACAGAACTTCAATCCTATCCCACAGGAAAAGGCGGCCCAGACCTATTCTCCCCGGAACTAATAAAGCAGACAGGCAACGTATACCAGCCATCCGGAATGCCACTCCTGCCTGAGCTTCCACCAGCTCGCAACCCGCTGTACAGGGAGGAAGATGACGAGGATGTGCCGGAACCTGTGCCTGCTCCTCCAGTCCCACCTAACTGGAGTGTGCTGACCAGGGTGCTGAAGACTGAGGCTCAGGATGAGGTATGTTGGTGTTAAGATTCAGGGTTTTGTCTTGCGATGGTGTGATGATAATTGCAATAGTTGTATTATTCGATAAGGTTCAGTGTCACTTGAAATATGATATGACCCTAAAGCTACCTGTCCACTTGATTGGAATCGGAGCGTACGGAGCGGTAGGATTTGTTGCTTTGTACTGATTTCTTTGCCGCAAAAATGTAGATCTATTGCACGCAGTACCTTAGAAATCAATACAAAACAACAAATTCTTCCACTCCATAGGTATGTTCCGATTACGACCTAGTAGACGCGTAGCTTAACACGTACGCCAAAATAGCTCCAGTAGATACATGTTTATCAAAATCATCGTTTACAAGACCCTTTCTGAATTCCCCAGGTCCTAATGGAAACAGAACGCTCCCTCCGCCTAACCCGCGAAGAACGTCTCCGTTGGCGCGAGCTGATCACCCACGAGAGTACTCTCCGCCGGGAACTAGCCAGGTCTTCAACTCGCGAGGAGTTCACTAGAGTTGCCCACGACCATCGGTTCGCGCCGCTCTATGCGCCTCATAAGTGGGAGGTCATTATTAGGATCCTTGCGCCGCCGCCGGATAAACCCAAGGTTTAGACTTATACAATTGTTTAGACTAGGATTTTATAGGATTGATTTGTATGACCTTGAGATTTAGGATGCTGATCAGGTTAAGAATATTGTTTTCTTAGGGAACCAGTCAGGTCTTATATTCATGTGGAATTCAATAGAGTTGCTTATGACCGTCTCGCTGTTGACATACAAACCATATGCCAGTCATAAATTTCAGTTCATTATTAGGATCCTAACGCCGCTCTGCCTGCCAATAGATAAGGAATCCGATGATTACCTATCTACAAGTAAAAATATCTTAAGTAAGATGGTGCCCGAAAATACTGTTGAATTGACTCAAGCTTTGATTTATCTGTCCTTACCCAATGTACCTACGTCTAAAGTTATTTATTTATCAATCCTCCTTAATGCTTTCCAGAACCGTTACCGCAAGAAGACCGAATGGGACTCGCGTTCCCGCCGCAGCTCTCTGCCAACCCTATATGAGTATGACAGTGACGCGACATCGCTGAGGGACCCGCAGAGGTCACGCCGGTCCTCCTACCGCAGTGACCATGTTGATATGAGGTTAGTAGGTACTTCCTAGAATAGTGAGCGATGTTGTATTGGACTACACGTATAGGAAAGCTGGTTCTCAAAATAATATCTTGAATACCTTGATAATAATACACATTTTTAAAACTTAAGTAACTATCTCGCAAGTTGGCAGTTTTCCCCAGAGAAGAATCTAGCAAGAAACCCTGTTGGGTTGCTGTTGGTCTAGCTAGCTAGATAATAAATCAGTGGCAGTACAATTTGTATGAAGATGTTCACATGAGTGATCCGGGTGAATGATCTGATAAGTGGGAACGAGCTCTTGGCATGTTCTCCCCTTGACTGAGCAGAAGTGGCTCAAAAATGAACATGACAAAAAGCCTTTGCTCAGCAGTGGAACAATATCTACCTATAAGAATCATCCACATTGTATGTTTCTGTCTTCTGTCCTTGTTCTAAGATTTTTGTTATTTCAGGTCAATGTCAGAAATGATGGTAGACTACGCGAGAGAGCAAGCTGACACTCATTCTGAAGTGTCAGGTGGGACGCAACTCGGACGGTACTACGACGATGATAGCGATGGGGAACACCCTTTCCATCAGAACCAGTGAGTTTTGTTCTTAAATTCTTTTATGCTTCTTTGGATTAAAGAGGGTCATATACGCTTATAGTCCGCGGCCTGCAGTCCAAGGTTTGCATTGATCGTTGATACAAAACCGTCAGGGGACTTCGTGTCTGCGAATTGTTAATTGTGGGGTCACCCTTTAAGGTCTGTGAGGACTAATGTGACATGAAAAAATAAGCGAAAGGAGATTAATGAAAGAGATATTATTATACGATATACAAAGCGAGAGTGGATGGAAATGTTGGTAGAGGAAGCTCGAGAACGTATCTTGATCAAATCGGGGACTCGTAAACGATAGGCTAAGACAAGAGTACTTACCCTAATTCTTTAGGCTGATGAAACAGAGTCGAATGGACTCTCTGGTGTTTGACATGCATGTATGAGGCGACTGATGAATGTGTATGAAGCGAAAGGTGTGTTTGGATCGTAGCATGTGGAGGGAAACGGTCTCTGCCTACCTCGGTAGGAATGAGATGTTTGTGTATGTGACAGATATGTAAGTATGATAAATATCTATTTTTTTACAGATCGTGGTCCCGTCACTCGCTCAACCGCTCCGTCAGTCAGCCATCTCTCGCTCGTTCAGCGACCGAAGTCGTGGAGCAATGGACAGCACCTGACGGTGACGTCACACCTACACCCGGACGAAGGGTCAGAGGTCAGTTACTATTCTATTCATAAAATATAATAGGTACCCAATGATTTTCTTTCGTACAAATTTGTGTCACATGTTTTACTGAGAATCTGGTAGTACTTCGTAGGTAACTTACCCACGAATGTAATGAGGCACTTTTTGACGGGTCGAATAAAAAAAAAGTTTGTTTAGAGGCCAAAAAACTTATCATTGGACCTCGACTCCCTCAATTGATTTAAGATTTTTAGGAAGGAACCTAGCTAAAAATTGGTAATTAAAAATCTCAAAGATTTATAGTTCATTTTTACATCGATACGGGTTAGGTTAGGTAGGTATATGAAAATTGCCCTGAGCAAATTTTTTTAATAGTGGTATCATCAGGCCCAATAAGGTTTAATTTTTGTTTCAGGTCCACAAGGATTGACTACATTCACATCATCAGAAGTACGAACTTTCCAAGCTTCTAGAGAATGGAGAGAATAAACAACAAATAAAATCTCCAGTATTTACGAACAAAACATTGGTTTAAAAATAGAACGAAAAAATCCAGTCAAATTTAAAATTTAATTTTGGAATATCTTTTTTTTATTTTTAGTTTTTACTCGATCAAGTGATATTTTTCACTGCCTTTGTGTATAAGGATACGTTCCAATCTTAGTTTGATTCCGTCCATTTGTGACTTGACCTGTTTATGTGGCATATACTACTTTATATTAGTTTAATAGTTCATAAGTGATCCAAGTGACATTTTGATTATGGCGTTAGCACTATGTAGTGGGATGAAACAATCTTGATATTTTGAATCAAGAAAAGTTAAAGCATGAGGAGAAGATAGGCTCAAAGGCGAATGCTCTACTGATAAGAGTCTAACTCTTTAAACACAATGATGTATGAGTATTGAGTATGTACAGCATATACCTAAACAATTTTTAAAAGATTCCCGCTATTTTAAAAATAAGTTATTTGGGTTACTTTTGAAGAAAAATTATGAAACCTTTGCATATTATTTCGTGACATCATAAATATTTAGTAAATTGGTCAAGTATTTTTCATCTGACGAAGGTCTTGTGATAGACAGGACTGAAAAGTTAACTGCAATATTATTTTCATTTTTTTGTAAGATTTTCAAATTTGTGACGTCACGAAATAAGCTTACCACAAAGGTTATAGATGTAAGAAATAAAATAATAAAAAATAATGCAAATAAATGTAATTTAATTTAAACTAACATTGTGCCAAAATAAAAAGAAATATAAATGCCTTCTAACTCAATTTTCGTAACAAAATACAAATAAAAATTTATTTTCTAAGAATTATATTTTTTGTACAGCATTTTGTACATTATATTTACGTTTTTAAAAAATGTACTTAATTAAAGCTTTTTAAACCCAGTATATATCGATAGAGTATTTTTTATGACCATAGTTTTTAATAAAAACTTATTAGATAAGATACTTTATAGTGTACATAATACATTTTATTTTTATAATTAATTCTACTTACATTTTGGGATGACTAGAAAAATAACCTAGCAGGTAAGGCAAACGCACCTTTTTTGATGATTGGAGATTTTTTTAAAATATACCTACTTGAGTAATTTTGGTGTATTTTTATTGCCTTATTTGCTACGTTAATAGAATATGGGAAATGGAGGGGGTATGCGCAAGAGTGCTCAACTAATGGTTGTAAGATTTTCAACAGACAGTACCTGTAATTTTCAATTTTTTTTCGATCATGCTAAAATAAAATCTGTTTTTTTTGTCCATTTTTACGTTTTAAAAAAATGAATGGTGCTCGCAAATGTAGTTTGACTCAAACTTTGATTTATCTGTCTTATAACAATATCTACCTACCTACAGTGTATTTTGATACTTATAATCAATATACGAAATTATTTTAACAAAATGGCGTCTTTTTATTTTTTACATACGTACCTATGTACATATTCTTCACGCCTCTCTCCCATTGCGGTAGGCAGAGACTACTTCCTTTCACTCGCTACGATCCAAACACACCTCTTTTGCTTCATCCACACTCATCAGTCGCTTCATACATGCCCGTCGGTTTAGGGAACTCTTGATTTGGCCTTTCTTGAGCAAGTCCCCGATTTGATCGAGGTACGTTCGTCTTGGCCTTTATTTTTTTCCCGAATATAAGTCGTATTAAGGTATGAAAAACAAAAAGCTTTTAAAATTTAAAATTTTATTTCAATGTTTAAAATGAGAGAATATAAAACAAAATAAAAATTGAGATAAATTAATAAATTCGACGATTTTCATACATTTTAGCGATCAGAATAAATTTTCTACAAAATTCGTATTTTTTTTATTTAACACTTTAATAGGAAACTAAGATGGCTACTCAAGAATCTATTGTAAAATCGATCTTATTTTTTTAAACCTATTTGTAACTAAATAACACAATTTAACTATTTTATAAAAAGCATTATTTTTAAAAAATGGACGAAGTACATAGATAATTAATTATATTCGATGAGAAAAATTACTTATAAATACAATTATTTAATGGTGATTGGTGAACAGTTTAAAACATTCAAATATTTCTGATTTAACAGCGTTACAAGACAAAAGCTGAAACAAATATTAGATAAATATTTTTATTTCCTTTTCCAATCTATAAGCTTCTAATATTCTAAATTGTACAGTCAACAAGGAAACTTGTGTAATTTTTTAAAATTCTAAAATCGGTTTTTTTATATTTAATTTTTTAATCACTTTTTCCTTGCTGACTGTGTTTAAATTTATCTAATATTTTATTAAATTATCTACTTTGAGAAACATTAACCGCTCATTTAAAATTTATTTACATTTTAAGCACTTTAGGCCTATTTGCAGACAAAGTATATCGCTTATAAATAGTCTTGGTACTTGAAAGTTAAAAGATCCACACCTACTTATAAGCAATCGATTATTTTTACAAATATTTTTTTTAAATAATCATTTTGTTGTTGTTTCGCTATCTACAGGTTAAGATATGAAGTAAAGTCGACAGGTCCCTTTCGTCAATATTTTTGGCATTTTTTTATTTTTAACTGGCATCTTTTGGCATCTTACGTCCGTCTTTATAGGTAACATGTTTTTCTTTTGTTATTTCTGTTTTTTTTATTGTTAGAAATATTTATGTCAATACATTCAAGTAATCACACGTTGATCTTTATTTTAGTGCACACAGAGTCGTTTTAAGGAAACCTGGTACATTCTGGCAAAAGAGCAGCTATTAAAAAGTAGCCAACTTTATAGCGTCGTCCCTTTCAAATCAACCTAAGAAAAACGGGACGACACAAAAGTGGCACTTTTTAATTTCCACTCTTGTTTGTCAAACTGTAAGTTACGTCATTTAGGGGGCAGTTTCACCATCTACAGATTAAATTTATCTGACAGATATTTTATACCTGTCTCTGTCTAAAACGTCATGTTTTATGAAATAGACATAGGTTTATCTGTCAGTTAAATTTTATCTTTAGATGTTGAAACGGGTACTTAGAAATTAGTATCATTGGATACGTCAAAGTCCAATATGGTCCATCACAAGTTAAAAATCTATCTAAATTTTACAACTACGTAACTAATTCTTAAATTATATTTTGAACAACTTGAACACTTTAAGAACAGTTAGGGCCAATGAATTAAATTTTAAAATATTTTAATCTTGCATACGAGATTGTGTAATTCTTTTGAAACTCACATTAATAGGGATGCATTTTTTAAATGCAGAATTGTAATACTTAGTGCTCTTTCACCACTTATAGATAAAATTTAACTGACATAAAAAACTGAGATTAAGTTATACCTGTCACTGTTTTTATGTCATGTTAAGATATAGACGTAGGTTTATCCGTCAGTTATTTTTTTCTGTAAATGGTGAAACTAACCCTTAAGCTTATTATAATTTAGAAAATAAAACAATTCCATATGAGGAATAAAATATACATGACAATTAAACTTCACTAAAAAAACAGTCATTAAATCTGACTCATAGATCCAAGTGATTGACGTCTTCTAGTAACTTGTTTCCAAAATCTTTTCTCGAATTGTTTCTCCTGTAAGAATATTAAATTAAGAATAATCTAAAGTTACAATTATTATAGAATAAAGATGCCAGGACCATTCTCCAGAAACTGTACAGAAATTTTAAAGACGACTGTTAAACGTCATTTGATTTAGTTTTAAATCCTGTAAAAATTTAGATATTGTAGTTCTTTATTTAACGAAGATGTATGGCGATTCTTTGTACATCTACCATCGTAAATCCTTTTTCAAACAACGCGTGCGCATAACAAAATAACAAGTTTTTTCAAAACCGTCGTATCCTCGTCGTCGTTATTTTCAGAATGGATTTTCTGGAGAACGTTTCTGGAGAAAGATACTAGAGGCTTTTTACCAGCGAATATACAGCCGTTCGTGAAAATAGGCACTTTTCGTCAGACGTCAACATTTCCATCCAATCGGGTACACTTTTTTGGGAAAAAGAAAAGCGGCATACCTGCGTAACGTACCGCGCGGAACGGTCAGCGGCTGGATTAAATATATGCGACGTAATTTTGGCTGATGTGTCATAGGTGACTTGAAACACATTGCGAGCGTATTGAAACGAACGTTCGGCGCGGTACGTTACGCAGGCGTGACCGCACACTAAAGTCAGAAAATACGTCAGACAAAAAGTTTTAAAGTGGATATTGAAGTGGATTCAGTGAAAATGCTAGATTGAGGCAGTGAGAAGTGAACTTATAGATTTAAGCACTCTTTTTTAAGTTTCATATGCTTGTTCGTGAAGTGCTAAGCAAAACACACGTTAAATTGGTGGTTTTTAAATAATCATGAATTTAATATATTTTTGAAGCCACAACGTTTATTTTATAAATAACGGTTATCCTATGAAATCAAAGGTATTCGAAAATATGAATATTCCTAGTTAATAAATAATGTGGCTTTAAAAATGTTAAGCCTCATTTAAAAACCATAAATATAAGAATTTTCGTTTTATTTTAAGAGGAGGCAAGATGCTGGAAATGTAATTTCAGGAGAGCTGAAGCAGCAGGTGGAAGAATGAAAAGCGCAATGGGTTTCTTTAAAAATATATTTTTTTCCACTCGTTTGAATAAGATGGACAACAAAACAAATTTAGCGTAATTCCGAAAGCTGGATTTAAACTTAAATAATTAGATATATACTAAAATTTAAGCTAAATTGACATAGGCTTAGTGCCAAGATGATCACAAGATTAATAACATTTTTAAAACACTCAGGCCCTGTTGCTCCACTTACAGATAAAATTTAACTGACAGATAACCCTATTTTATAAAACATGACGTTTCAGACAGGGGGCCGTTCAAGTATTACGTAAGCAGATTTATTACAATTATTTACCCCCCATCCCCCTTGTCAGCAAAAGTAAGCAAAGCTCTTACCCCCTCCCCCATGCTTACGTAAACATTTTTCAATTAATATATTGTTTTTTTAAATATTATAATTATAATTTTAAAAATAAGAAAATACTCGGTTCTAAAGCGAGTGCCTAAACGTATGCATTATTTGCGGGAATCCCCGAAAATGCGTTTCGTTTTCAAGCAAAGACAATGTGAGGGTTGCCATTCGTGTAAAAAAGTAAATAACTACCGATGACGTAATCATCATTTAGACTCCTCTACCCCCCATGTCATCCAAAATAAGCAAAGCAAAGAGCCCCCCGCCCCCCCATAGTGCTTACGTAATACTTGAACGGCCCCCAGTGAGTAAAATATCTGTCAGTTAAATTTTATCTGAAAGAGGTGAAACGGACCCTAAGTTTAAAGTTATCATCAAAACATTGAGTTTTTCTTTGAAAAATACGTTTCAAAGTTTCTAACAATAACAATTTTATTTTAAAAGTTTATTTTTTTAATTTAAAAAGGCAATTTTATTGGCCAATTCATTGACAAAGTTTCACACAATCTCACTACGTTTTTTACTCATTCCTACTCATACTTATCCAATCGTAACGTTGTTTTGAAAATTTTAAACTAAAAAGTAAAATTACTTTTATTTTTTAGCCTAAGAAAGATTTTTTTTTAACACTCTGCTCAGTTTTAAAAAATGAGTTCTTAAATAGAATTATGAAATTAAGTTTGGAGGGATAAAATATTACGTAAAAATTGGTAGCAAAAGCTTTTCAAAATATTTCAAGTTTATAAAATGCAGGACTGAAGTTTGTGGCAGTTTTTTCCTAAAACTACTTAATTAATTTTAAGGCTATTCTGTCAACTTTTCATTTAAGTTTTTTATTACTTTTTACGTAGATTTAAATACAATTTTAAAGATACTTCTAAATTTTAAAATTATTCTTTATTTAAAATACTAATTAAAAACATATTTTTAACAAGATGTAAAAGCATAGAAGTAGTTTTGCATTTTTCATAATAATTTTAACAATAAAAATTGATAAAAAATTCTTAAATGTTGAAAAAGGACGTTTTTTACTTGTATTTTCCGATTAGAAGATAAAGTTTTTTCTTTGAAGTTTTTTTTACAATATTACGCCAATATTTTGTCGAAAATCGTGCAAGTATCAACTCTGTTCACGCAGTGTATAATTTTCTAATGAACACTTGCATTTCGTGATCGTGACACACACATAAGTGCCTGTAAATTCCACTTTTATAAAATCACTTTTTAGTACCTTAACAGTCAACTACATAACCCAAACAATTAAAAAGGTTCAGATTCTATCAAAATTATTACCTGTAATGGTGTCTTACACACCAAAGAAAGCCGAAAGTGCCGAAATGAGGCCAACAGCTCTGCCCGGCTTCTTAAGGTCAAAACGAACCGGATGCGTATGCGTAGATGTATGCGTACTTCTGAGTTGTAACGTATGGAACTATAACCGCTTGCGCAACGTAGACGTACACGTCGTCGTGACGCGTAGCCCGGTATCACATCGGGTTACACCGTAACTACGCGCGTGGCTACGCCGTGCTTACGTCTACAGCCTTTAGGTGTTTCCATAGATATAGAAATAGAAAGTTGGGTTAAAATAAAAAGTTGGGTTAAAATAAAAAGTTGGGTTATACAGTTAAGTGGTTTGAAAACAGTGAAATTTGCAGGCTGTTGAAAACGAATAGTATGAAGCAAGGCATTTAATGTTAAAGCAAAATTATTTTAATGAACATTTTAAATATTTTAATGACATTATGAATTGAAACTTGATTACAGCCAATGCTTCAAACGTATTTAAAAATTCGTAACGCAAGTGTAAAAAACCTTTTCAATTAAAACCCGTTTAAATCCAGCTACAATTAGCGGAACAATTCCTCTTGTTTAAAATCAATGTGGAACTCAACTGTGTAACCTAACTGAATATAAACAATGAATTTAACGTAAATATTATTTTATGACGTGTATTGACGTCCATTGAATGCTCATTGACGTTTATTGTAAAAGTTGAGTCATATACATGCATTCACAAAAACCGGTGATAGGGCTCTCCTAACGAACAGCTTTTATAAAAATATATTCAAATAGATACGTTAAAAACAGTACTCTATTAGTTCAATCATCGATTGATTTATTTATAAGTATTCAAACTAAAACAATAAAAAAAAAAAATTTGGGTACATTTTGGTATGTCAAAGTTTTTGAGTTATCATGATTGGTTCATTAGTAAAACTTATTAATCATAAAACAAATTATCAGTTAAAGTATGCAGAATTGCAGATACTTAATTCATCCATTAAAGTATGCAAATACCAATACCTAATAAATAAACACCTAATACAGTTGAGTGATTCCCACAGTGATTCTAAACGCGAGGAATTGTCCGCAGCATTGGCACAGAAAGCTGGTGCGCGCTCACACATAACCATTGACAAAGCAAATCTTGTAATAGCCGTTGTTGCTCACTGTGGACCGGCGGGGGCTGAAGGGGCGGGCGTTGAGCGCGTTGAGGAGCAGCGGCTCCCGGCGCGGGCTATCGGAGGAGGCGCGGCGGCGGAGGAAACCCATTCTGGAACGGTGCATAATAAACCTCCTGATTACATATAACATTTACATACATACCTACACATTTATCTCGCCTCGGGTTAGGCAAAGCGGCAGAGCTCCATTTGCTACGATCTAAACACACTTCTTTCAGTTCATCCATATTCTTCAGGCAGTCAAGAGTACCCTAAACCAACGTGCATCAACCCCCCCGCCTCCTTAAAAGATTGTGGTCCCAAATGGACTTAAGCCTCTAATATTAAATTAGGGTTTTGGTAACAAGTCGCCAAGTTAGAAGTAATGCAAACGTATTTAAAGCTCGTGTTTGTACTCATCATCATCACATCAGCCTATAGCTGCTCATTGCTGAGCATAGGTCTCTTTAATAGCTTTCCAAGGCAACCGTTTCATTGACACTTGCATCCAATGAGAACTCTGAAGTACTGAAATATCATATTGAACCAGTAACTCACATCTTCCCGTTCTGGCATAGAGAGCGCGTCCGCGAACGCATCGTCTGAGCTTCCACTCGTGCCAGCTGCTCCATCTCCATAAGTTTCTCTTCGTTTTCTGGAACTAAATGGGTGTATCAGTACAACATAAAACCCAATACTTGCCTATATTCCCTGAAAATAACTATAACATAATAAAATGCATTCAAAAGTCCAAAGACTATAAAATAATACTAATAACCCAAGGCTATGGGTTGTAATAAAATGACTACTTTGTGTGTAATTTTTATTCTGGGTGGAGAATATACTGTTCAAATCTGATTAAGATAGATTTATCTAAGTCCATCATTAAATTATAATCAGCTGACGTTCCGAAATAATGTCTCAGAAATAACGTTGGACTTGCAGTTTGTGATCAGAGGTATTAAATGCATCTCCTAGTTAGGCGAATGTTTACCAAATTTCTTACCCTTCCAAGCATATACAGAATTGCGCGAAGTAGTATGCGGGGCGGTGCGGCGCGTTGTTGCGCGGCATAGCGTCACTGCGTCTGCGCTCGCGACTCGGCGCAGTAGTGACCGCTGGCACGCCGCGCGAAACGACCAAGGGTCGGACGCGCCACCCTGAAAATTTTTGTTTACAATTCGAGGCTATAGCTGCCTACTGCTGAGCATAGGCCTCTCCAATCTCTATCGCGAGCGGTTCATTGCCACACCTGCATCTAACGACATCTTAAAAATACGCGACAACACACCAAAGGATTAGGCGTGAGTCGGCATCCAAAGAAGATTCAGTGACCATGAAAAAAATTGGTCTTTTATGAAATCTTTGAGAAAGGCCTTTGGTCATCAGTAATCTCTGCTGAAGACTATTATGATGAGCTTAATATACCCAAGACGCCTCCTGATCTGCCAGCATATCCTTCCCCTGGTTGAGGGCCAGCCTCATCTCCGCTCGAGGACTGAGTCGTTCCTCCGGTGTCGGTGGTTTCTGTTCCTCTTGTTGGGATGTATCCTCGGCCGCTGGCACTGGCTCCGAAGCTAGGGATTTGAAATTGAGGTCAATTACGTTGTCTTTTCTTTATTTTAAGGTGAAAAGAAGACGGAAGAATGTCAACTCCGTATTCCTGTTGTGCGTGACAAATCTCAAATACGTCGACGACGAATAAACAAGTGACGCTCAAGAGTTTAATATTTGTGTTTAGGCGATATTGATGTGTCTAACCGACTTTTTAGCAGGTAAAGATGCTGTTCAATTCGCTGAGCAATTTTTGAATAGGTAGAACGTATGCGTGAGAAAAATAGCAGAAATTGAAACCATACCTGGGAAGCTCCACAGCTCCATACTCGTAACTGAATTGCAATATACATCGAATAATTCGAAGTCAAATTAGCTATATCTACCTGGGGAAAGCGGATGGGGCGTAGGATTGTGTATCGCGGTACGCTCGAGTGTGGAGGGCGTGCTGGCCGAGCTGGCTGAGCCCCGTCGGCCGCCCGCACCAGCCGCGGCACGCGCCTCCGCAAACTCTCTTGAAACTGGTGAGAGAGAAAGTAAACATGCTTTTGTATCTTTAAAACTGTTATAACTGATGGGAATTTTACGTGCTGGTAGTTGAAGGACCTCATTCTGATAATTTATTGTTAAAAATCGAATAAATTGGACGAGTATCCTTTTTATAATATATATTTTTATAATAGACCTTACGTCTATTGCAGACAATTTTTGATGCAAGCCCGTTGCAACACTTTTGATGAGTGAATAACCTGATGTGAGAGCGACAAATTTTACCGCATGCCTGACAAGAGAAGTTTGCTACAGATGGAGTAGAGTCGCTTTGTCTACGTCTTAGGCGCTGTCCCCACGAACTAGAGAATCGCGGCGATATTATCGTCATGCCTCGTATTTCTATACACTCTCTGTGAAGCCGACTCTACTTAGCGATGTTATCACCGCGATGCGACATATGGAAGCGGCACGACTATAATATCGCCGCGATTCTCTTGCTCGTGGAGACAGCGCCTTAGGAGGTTTTAGCTGCAGAAAAAACGAAAAATGTCCTAAAGTCGTACCATACGGTAAGGGCATCGAAGGTGCCTCGTTGGTGGGTGTCCGGTCGGGGCTCAGCTCGCACGCGGCGCCACCAGCGCGCTCCCCTCCACCCAGTGCGGCGCCCGCACCCCCGCCCCCTGCTTCTGTGGAATATATACCCTTTAGTCTTGAAGATATAGAGCAGCGTGCTTTAACAGTTTCAAGTAAAAGGGTAGTCTGTTGCACTAAAACTTTTCCACTTATGCACCTATAGGTGCTTCGTGAGAATAGAGCCAATCAATGGCCTGGCTCATTTCTTACGAAATCAACATTGGTTGGCCTACTGCGCTGTCTATTGTCCTCGTGTGACTATTAGACTTTAAAACAAGCGTTTTTCAGCTATACTTTTGTCCGTTCTGCCGCCAAAATTTCAGACTTGGCAGATTTTTAGCGTAAAGATGGATATATGTCTGAATAGTCTTGATTATGTTGTTTTAGTGACCGAAAAACTGTTTAAGGTTAAGTCGATTAAAGTTTTGTGTTTGTTTAGTTGGTATTTGTTTTGCAGATATAAATCTGTTTTACCTCAAATTGTTTATTGATTAGTAAAAGAATTAAAGTGGTATCTAACTAAGATAATAAAGTGGGGGTGCTAAGTCTACTTTTACATGCAGGGGTCCAATTTTAAGGGGTTCAATTTGTCAACTATAGTTATTTAAAAACGTAGATAAAATATAATTAACTAATTAGTAACATTTTTGTGTTGCATTGATATAGTATCTGTTAACATGAATTTGCATGCATCGTGCTATGTAGGTATAAAATTTAATGCTATTTTGTTTTAGTGTATTTGTGTTTTTTATTTTCGTCGTCTCACCTCAATCTTTCCATTATGCTGTCAACATGTATTTATGTTAGTATGTGCTACCCTTTAATGTCAGTGTCCATGTCAAGTCTGATGATTTGTTTCAAGGACATCTTGAGTCATACACAGAATTAGGTTCAAAATTGTCTTTCCTCTTCCTGATGATTAAGGATACTGGAGCAGCCAATCCTCAAAATGTTAATACAGGCCAAAACTACATCGAGCACAGATTATGCGGATATGCATTAAGTTGAGAAATTAGCTCCCAGTGTCCTTAACTTTCGGGAACAGGAGAGACATTTTTTGTTTTTTATGTCTGTATGACCCTCTTGCAAACATTCCCTCACTTAGACCAAAGCATTAGTGCTATACACTAGACAGTAATTCAAACAATCATTATCAAGGTTGGAATTTTATAGTTGAGCTGTGAAATTCTTTAAGTGGAAACTCGATGTGCAATTGTTTTTTTTGTCGGATTGGGAATGTCAAATTGGCGTACATGGTCAGGTCAATGACATGTCCACACAATTATTATACTCATCGGTTGCAAGTTTTCAAGCATATTATCCGAACACCTGATTGTATTTGGAAGTTGAAGTTTATTTCCATTTATCAAAGAACCAATAACACAGATGTCTACTCTTCCAACTCAATAGGAGTAATACATATGGCGTTCCTTAAAACCATGCACTTAAAGAATTTCCCAGCTGCTCATAACTTCAGGCACTCCTACTCAAGGTCATTTAAAACATTTGCAAGACGAATCCCGTTGCAGACTCACCGGTTTCTGAAGCAGAGAGCGGCAGGCGCGGCGCGTCGCAACAGTCGTCAGCATTGAGGCCATGCCCGCTACCCTGCGCCAAGCGCCGCACCAGCGGACCAGTCACAATGTGAGATACAACCTAGCTACGGGCTATCGCGAAAGAACTTGCCAATATAACGGTTACAATTTGGAATTTCGGGGCCCTAGCTATTGTTTTGGTGGCAGTGGCGAAGCTATTGTAGGGGCTAGATGATGAGGAGTTTTTGATAACTTTGTAACAAAATTTTTGAAGAGACTGCAGACCTTCAAGAAACTCACAGATTTTTGGCTGATTTAAGATCAATAGAAGAATTTTAAATACATTTTTAAGGTAGATAAATTTTGGCTTTTTATTTTATATTCAGGCATATTTCTACTGTTATTATATCAAGTCTAACCAAAACCCCAAGATTTTCAAGATCTAGCCACGCCACTGCATTAAATACTTTTTCAGCAATCGAATACCGTCTGATGTCATTTCTAAAGCAACGGTTAATATAAAAATTTACTCGTACATATACATCTTAGGATCATGCAACAAGCATGCTCGTCTTTACCATTACATTGGTTATATTGGCATGCTATGGTAATTTCACATTGTTACATTCATTAGCTATAACATTGTCATCTATCAAAAGCGATTTTAGCGCAAAATTTTGAATAGCATCAAAAGTAATGTTACGATTAGAAGCAAGTTTAATTTTGATAGATGACTTATTAAAAGCATTTATTTTAATGTCTTTTCTAAGCAATTCATTAACAGTAATTACAATTTTATGGTAACTTTCAAGGGTCATATCATGTCCAACATTACTTGATATCTAATCATTCATTATATTCACCTGGTCATCTGAGTTGGTGGGCGTTTGTTTGTTATCTTCACTACCACTGTCTGAAAATTCTTCTTCAAGTAGAGGCTCTAATCTTCTTCTGAAAACATCCCTACGCGGAGAAAAATTAAAATTAGCTACTTTACTTTGATTTTGGATGTTTTTGGTGTTTTGATTGGTATTGCTACAATTTAGTTGAACTATTTTAGAACATTTGCATCCAATTTCATATTTTTATAAATTAACTGGTATATCTACTAAGCTTTAAATTTATTTCTACCTATCATCATTATCAGCTCTTTTAACGTCTCCACTGTCTATAGGGGCACGACACGAGCCGACTCTCATAAAAGAGTGTAGTATTTCTATCTATACTCACCAAATATTCACAACCTAATGGGAGAGAGGCGTGAATGTATACTCACTAGTATATTTAACTTTATTACTATGTTATTTTTGATCATCAATGTTGATAACAACACCTACCTCGGCAGTAAAGGCCTGAGAGTCGTAGGTCCAGTGATCGTCGGCGCCATCAGGAGTTCATCCATCATTAGCTCAGTGTCATCATCACCAGCATACGATGATGATGACTTTGTTGGTGACTGAAATAGTGAAATACTGTTCTACAGGACAGCTTAGTGCATACCACTATTTAACATGTTTTTGCGTAAATTATAAATATTTTTATTTGATAGATAGTAAATTTTTGGTAAAGAAGCATTAACTAGTTATCCGGTCTCTGCTACAATTTCATCTTATCTAATCACCGGTGTCCCACTGCCGAACAAATCCCTCTCTCCTTTCTCTACGATTTCCTATCTTGAGCCGCCTCTGTCTAGACATCCAAGAAGATGTCCAGCTCATCCCGCCAGCGTTCTTGTGGTCTGCTGCGCACGAGACCTTACTTACTATATAACAATTCTATGGTAACGTTTACGTGCACTTTCAAGATATAAAATGGGAAATTCGCTCTTGAGTACTTACCGATAAAGTACCATGTTCTGAATCTTGCAGATTATCGGAAAGGTCTCCCGAAGATGGAGTACCCCAAGCCTCCTCCCCGCTCGCCCCGCTCCCCTCCCCTGTTTCACCTGTCCCCTCTTCTGTACCCAAGTTTGTTTTCCAGTCACTTACTCCTAAGCACCTGTATTTGTGAAAATATTGTGAGAAACGTCACTTAAATAATAAGGTTGAAGTATCGATTGAGCTAATTAAAGAATATAATTTGAAAACTGTAAGTTTAAACTATGTATTAAGGTAATTAAAAATATACAGGTAGGTACTGGACTAGCAGTTAAATTCTTACAAAATTACAGAATGGACTAAATGTTTCTTGGTTAATAAGTTGACTTGTTACAGAAGTCTATGATATTATTTTTCTACAAAAAATAGACACTACACCACACTACACTATGGAACCTAATTTTTTTTATTTAACTCTAATTCATTTTTGGATGAAGATCTAGACACATGTACATATTTTTAAATTCTAGGTATTACAATTTCAATATACCTAACTTATATTAAAATAATTGTAAGTACTAAAGTTCTAGCAGTTACACATAATTATTATAAAGGTAAAGACATATTTGTAAGAAATCTAGATAATAAGATTGACGTCACATTGTTTCTAGCAAAAGTAGTATTGAAAAGAAAAAAAAACTGCATCTGTAAATCTAGAAATAGACGTTTCTATAAATACTAAAGACAAAACAAATAATTATAAGATCCAACCAAAACATACTCATCGTGATCTCATTGCCGAAGGACCTGATGATATCCACCTAATAGGTGAAAGTAAAGAACAGTTTGAGATAGAAGATAGACTTATAGATAAGGGTGAAAAGGAAGCCACTCGAGTCAAAGAAGACAAAGTCACTGACCTTTCTAAAAATGACGGTTGTTTATGAGCAACCGATGTATTAGGCACGCTTTCGGTATAACTAAATATGTTCATTTTTTCAACTACGAAGGATCCTGCTCTTGCAGTCCACCCCATTATTCCGCCGGCAGCTCCAGTTACTGTAAAAATGTATGATCATTATCATAATTTCAGCCTATAGTTGCCTACTGCTGAGCTCAAGAGGCTTAGCATACGTGCCGCGACAATTATCTCACGTCATGCTGTCCTTATCACATTTAAAACTATGGACAGAGACGTAAGCGTGACAAACCCATGACAACGTCTTGTCATGGAGTGTATGCTAAGCTGGCAGGTCACTATAATGATTCTGCAATGCGACCGATTCATTGTCATCCAACGAGACTCAGCGGTTTTTACAAAAAGTTTGATGTTTGTCTATATTGAGGCTTGCACATAGATTGATGACTCAGAAATAGAAAAAATGAGAAAGTTCATCGCGCAGTGCAGGAAGTTTTCTACAAAAGCTTTTCTAATGTTTTGTATCGTTTTGTTTTTTCAGTGCCTATTGCTGATTTACTCAGAGTGAAACTGTTATAATTAAAAGAGCGTATTCTTTTTGTAAATTACCTGGATTATAAGGTTTAACAGCACTTGTATCAGGTTCAGTCAATCTAACATTTCCATCATCAGTCTCATCCGATGGCATCCTTTCAAGACTCGACATCGTGCCATATCTGAAATAATACTTCATTAAACACCATTCTATGTGACCTTGGGAAGTTCTACTTTTCAAAAACAAACCTCTTTAAAGACACGTACGGCAAGTCTTCGGGTGCATCTGGGGAATCCGGGGAATCGTCTACTAGATCATCCTGAAAGAGATCACTTCGATAAAAATCTATTTCGAAAATGTTATTAAAGAAGCTAATAGGTACTAAAAATCTTGTTGATACTTACAGTCTTATGAGTTGTAGAGTTGAAATCAGGTGTAGGGGGCACTACAGCTATATTAGGAACAGGGGATTCAGATTTAATAGATCCTATACTACCAGGTCTTGAATTCACATTGCTTAGGCTACTTGTAGAATTTTTCTTAAAAGGCTCCACTCTCATTAAATGCGCTGCAGGGTTAATAGCAGATAAACCCATCAGCATTAGAGGCCCTAGCTCAGCATCATCGTCAGATCCATCGTTTGTCATATTCGCATTCAAATCCCTCTCAGTCTTTTTACTAATATCACCATTCATTTGACTAACAGCTGAAATGCCCATTCTAGGTGATCTCCTAATGCCTCTTTCAATTCTAAACTCATGTTCTTCTTCGTGTATAGAATCATCGTCTAAAAATACTGAAGACGTTTTCAATGCAGTCCCCAAATTTTCTCTTTTTGTTATGATATTCATACCTAGTACTTTATTTAGAACATTTTCAGCTTTCTGTCTTGTTATTTGGTCTTTCCTTATCGAAGCTGGTGACGGGTAATTAGTTATAGACGTTTTGCTTCTAGATAAAGTTATGTTCTCAACACATCTGACTTCGTTTAAGTATTTCTCTTGTGCTATAACACATTGCACTTGGTTGGGTATATTTGAATTGGACATTCTTAAATCGTTAGAACTAGAATTAAAAACCATAGAGCTACAAGTAGTATGACTAGTTGATAGTGGACTGTTATTCCTACTGCTAGAAGAAGGGCTCGGGGATCTAATAAAGTTATCTCTTCTCAATTCCAACTGACTTTTCGTACTTCTTGGACTTCTAGTGTGAACATTCCTATTAAGTATAGGCGAATCAGTTTTCAATTCATAAGACGTAGATTTGAGCATTCGTTGGCTTTGTTCAATAGAATCTATGACCTTTGCGGCTGCAATAGGGGCGTCTTCAGGACGTAATCTCATAGCACCTTTGCGTTCTAAGTGGCATGTGAAGTTCTTTTGTTTCCTGTTACCACATTTTGCGCTACATACACTAGCGCTTGTAGAACTTTTGTTAGAGTTGGAATTTTGTGGTGACGCGTCTATTTTGGGTTTTGCCGGTATAACAGGTGGTTCTTTTTGTGAAATTAATGGGCTGTTTGGTTTCGATAAACACTTTTTGTGACACTGTCTGCAGACTGGTATTGTGTCTACTACTACTGGGCTTGTTCTTACGGTTATCTGTAAATAATAGATTCAATGAATCACATGATAGTATTTGATTTTCAGGAGAGGGTGTATAAACCTTGATTATTCTACTAATATTATAAATATCAATGTTTGTGCCGATGGATGGATGCGTGGATGATTGTTACTCTTTCACGCAAAAATTCTTAGACAGATTTTGATGAAACTTGTCAATATTGTTCCTTATACATCAGATTAACACATAGGCTACATTATTTGAAGATTATCATGATACGTATATTATGTATTCCAAGAAAAGACGATAAACGCGTGCGAAGTCACCGGCAACCTTTAGTTTATAAGAATTTCATATTTGCACAATATGGATTAGTTACTTACTTGACTGCCAGAATTACTGCTTTTAGAAGGACTGCGTTCATTTTCCTTTTTATCAGGAGGTAATTGTTTTTTGTTTTCGTTGTGTTGTGCTACTAGATCGGCTACCTCTAAGAGATTCAGTTCTCGGGACCTTTTTCTTAATTCTTCTACGCTCCACATCTGAAGTACATTAATAGTAATTTTTGACACAATCTTGGGTTTTGTATTTTATTTAGAAAAACGTTACATTTTTGTATGTACCTCTATAGGGCTTTTAGAGTGGTAATTTTAAACGAGGCCAACTGACGAGACAGTACAGTGGGCCAGGCCAGCTAATGATTGGCTCTATTCTCATGAAGCCAATGTTGGCGTGGCTTATTGCATTGTCTCGTTTATAACCCTCGTGTAATAAGGACCATAATTTTTACTTACTTTCAGATAAAATGAACTTTTAGCTTACATTTTCAAGCTCAAAATAATTATTGATAGTATGTATTTTGTTACCTCCATATCAGGCTCTGGCGGATCCATCTCCTCAGCTTCAGGTAGCTGCGTCATCCACCTCTGCAGATGCAAGGTGGACCCTCGACTCCTGGAACTCCTCGCCCCCTCTGTTGCACTCCCTCCCGCGCCCGTCTGAGTCTCTTGAGAACTACGTCGTGTCTGGAATGTTGCTCTTTTTGGTTTAAGTTTTCCTTCATCGTCATCGTTTTCATTATTGCTATCATTTTCATCATCATCATCATTATTATCATCATCACCATTATATTTAAGAGTATGACTCTTTTCAGTGAAGCATCAGCAATTTAGTCGTATCTACTGCTTTGTTTTTGATACGACATCATTTTTTCTCCATATTAGATACTCGTACCTAGCTATTATTTTTTGTAAGGTTATGTGGATATTTCATTTTGGCGGTTATTCTTTTGTTTATTAAAGGAGCTAAATAGATTAGGGATAAGTAGTTGGTAGTTTTACTTACTGTTTCTCCATTTGCGTAAGTTTCTTTTGTTGGGGTTTCGCTTAGTTTTTTTTGCTGTTTTTAATGCTTTATGATCATAAATGTTGGTGCTGTTTATGTATATAGGTGCAAATTTTGTAATTGTATAGTTTTATTGTGTAATATTGGTATTTTTATGAACAAACAGGGTTAAATAAGTATTTATGCGACGTAACATGTCATTCTCATTATTGAAACTTTAATAAGTAAATCAGATTCATCAAGATTACGCGATATTAAGTGTTAAATTAAGAAAAATGGTAGGTTTTGTAGAAATTATTGAATATCACTAAGATTTATAATTAGGTACGTTAGCGTCGCAAAATAGTAAAGAATTATCACAATCAAACAGTCTGTACCATTTAATCACTTTATTTACGGATCATTAGAAATACTGTTCCGATCTAAACATAAAACATCCAATTTTATATAAGTTTTAGACCATTATAATAATGTCACAAGAAACCCAAGACTCATAAGTAAAATATTATCTCAAAATTATAATTTTCTGTATTTCTATTACACTATAATTATTTTAAATTTACACACAGCCAAAGACATCGAAAATTATTGATTCTAACTACGACTTTCTTAGACAGTTAGGTCATATACATAAAACCCGGAATATAAAGTAGGTTATGTGAACATTTTGCGATGCTAGCGTTGCAACACACGATTCAACTAAGTATTTATCAATTTTACAATTACATTAATCATCACACGCACTAAAATAAAAGCTGTTAAATGTCTCTACAGTATTCAACATCAAATCTACCATTTTTCTTGTTAACTCATTAAATTCTAATGGCGATGAGTGTTCAAAAGAAGCGATGTAAATTATAATGCTTTAGTGTAATTAGGATGGCACTAGATGACACGCGAAGCTGATCGCCAAATATCCACATGACCTGTACAAAGTGATTCATCTATGTACACGTAGATGTGTCTCTACAGAGACATACACATCGTGAAAATTGTTATCAATAGCTTCCATACAGGTAACTAGATTAGGAGTAAACAATCGTGAAGGAAGCAACGTAAGTTATAACAGGATTTCATAAGAAAAGGACGGAAGACTTTATGAAGCAAAAATTATGTGGAAATCGAGGTCTCAAAGTCCTACAGCTTGGTACCCTATGGTTACATCTTTGACACTGAATCCTATTGTACTTAACTCGGTAATTGTAAATTGTTGGCATGCATATTTTGGTTCTATTAGTTAATATATTTACCCCATTTTGTGTAAACTTTACGAAGTAGTTAAAACCCAGTTTTCATTTAAATATTTTTGAAATAGACAAATACTAAAACACTCTGTTACATCATAAGTGGGTATCAGACTTATATCAAATTTTCTATTCATCAAAATATCGAGATTTGTCCAATATTGGCTAATGTTCGAAAATATGTCTCTCAAAATTTTTACCACAACCTTAATCTCAACTATAAGCAATAACAATCCAACAAACGCTTTCTTCTTTCTTCATTGGCCAACTATACGTCAAAAGCCTTGGCCCGACTTGAACCTTGCCTAAACATCACCTATGAAACCACAGGACTACTGGAACACACTATTCCCTTGGAGCTTATCTCCTAGGATAGCAGGAGTTAATCTCCGGGTCAGACTCCGCGGATCAAAGTTCTAAATAAGCCGGAGGAGTAGGTTTCTCCGGGAGAGCCATTCGAGGCAACAGAGGATCTTCTGGTAAGAATATACATTCTTCCACAGCATGTTTGTAAGAAGGGTCTACATCTAAATCAGCAAGAGCTAAATCCGCTTCAAAAGATTTCCAACCACAAGGGGATGCTTCTGAATAATTTTCCCCAGCATCTGGTGTTAATTGTGCACTTGGGGAAGTTGGGGGCTCGTCATTTCTTTCGATGCTAGACGAGGAAACAAAATGTGAGGAAAACGTTTGAGAGTCAGCTGGGGATAGATTAGCTGAAGGGGTTTCTGGAGTTGGGGCAGTTTTCCAAACAGAACTTAAAGGTCCTCGAACAGGTTGAGGTAACGGCGAGCTGGAGTTAGGTCTGACATTAAAACTGACTCTAACTTCCTTCTCAGGCCGTTCTTCGACTAGCATATTCAAGTGGGAGCGGTAAGAGCTGGCTGGTAAGAGAGCCAGACTGGAGTGACGCTGAATGCTTGACGCGGATACCTGGCGTTGTTGAGAGTCCAGGGTAGCGAGGGAGAAGGTCAGCTGAGGGTCTGGCGAGTCCAGTGGTGAGCCTAGAGGCGTGCCCGTCATCGTGTGTGCTCGGTATCTGAAATTAATGTACAATGTGTTACAACAGAAAGAGTAATGAATCAACTTTTTAAATTGTCGAGGCTTTGCATTTTGAAATGTAATTTGCTTCTTTATGAATCAAGATTGATTGTTCAACTCTTCCTAAGCGAAAAGTCTTAAATGTTTATATTATTAAGAAAAATTGTCTATTATGTAATTATGAATAAATTACCCAGCAAGACACTTTTCCAGGGCCTTTTAACTAAATATTATCTTAGCTAAGTCTCTTTTAAGTTTTCTTAAAAAGAATCCTTTACTTACATTTGTCGCTGTAACAAGCTCTGCCAAACAGCCTTTAGATCTATCGAAGGAGCTCTCAAGACAACAGGTCTCGCTCGATTCGGGGTTCTTGGTGCGCAAGAAACTAGTGGACTCTCACCGCCTGTCCTTCCTAAGATCAGCCGGAATTCTGTAGCTGTAAGTAATAAGATAAGAATAGTTAGTATTAGTAAGAATTTTATTTATTACTTGACGCTGCCCGTGACTTCGTGCTTCTCTAAAGACATATCTTCGAAAACTTACATAATAACTTAAAATAATGTAGCCTATGTCTTAGATCAAAGCATTGGCAGAGGATAGGCCTACAAGAGTCTGACTCTTGAATAAAATGATGATTCTAATGTGCAAGCCACAATACTTCAAAGTTTCATTAAACTCTGTTCAGTGGTTTTTGCGTGAAAGAGTAACATCTTCTCATCCTTCTATCGACACAAACATTGACAATAATAATGACAAAATATCAAAAGTAACTAGTAGGTATACAAAATTAACGAAAAATAACACAAACCCACCTTTTTTCCTAACATTAAATTGCGCTTCAGAAATAGTCCCAAGTGCGACTGGTTCTTCAGTGACAAAGAGCACCCGGTCCCTGGAGACGGTGGCGAAGAGTAGGAGGTCACTGAACAGCAGTGCCCAGTACGGTCTGACTGCTCTGCCCTCGACCCTGGACAGTTCTCCCCCGAAGATCCATTGACGTCCAGCCGTGCTTAGCACGAATGGCTGAAATAGATGAAGATTTAGATTAATAAGCAAGCGTTTTAGATTCAACGATTCCCAAGTTTTTGATTAAACTGAGTTTCTTAGTCTTCAGCATTCAGTAATCTTTGCCTTCTTCAATAACCTACCGACTAAATACTTATTCTGAAGATTGATTTGAATAATTTTAAATTCAATATTTGTCATATCTTTGACTATTTTGACGTAAGTATATCTTGAAAGCCCTGACTATGTTTCATCTTTCTTTATATTCCAAATGTGTTATCCTCACCTTACACCTAGTGAACACGAGTCGACTTTCCAAGTCAGCGACAGAGAGCAATGGCTTCCCGTCTCCTGCAAGACCCATTAGTCCCGAACCAGCTGTTACATCTTGGTATCCAATCTGAAATAAAGGCCAGGGTTAGAAAATTCTAGTTTTGAGCGAAAAGGTCTATTTATTTTGATGTATTAACTATACTAATCTAGCGCACGAATCCAGCGAGAAACCAGTGAAATTATATTTTTGAAGGGCTAAGTTCAGTAAGTAGGTATTTAATTTATGAAACCGACAACCTGTTTGTCCGAAGTTTTATTCAACTTTCGGTTCTTCTAATAAAATATTGGAATTAATTAGCTTAAAATGAAGGAAACTCAATAACATGTGATGACATTTTATAACAATTGACAGCTCTAAAAACAAATTGAGTAACATAAGACAGTCGCAGACGTCATTTGTTTTTGTTTGAATTTTGTAAACCGCGCGAATAAAAATTGAAGATCTTGCACTCGGTCTTAAATTGAGAGCTATATGCCTTATACGTCATATAAAACCTACATGGATCAATTTATCTTTACCATTATTGTACAAAAGTCAAAACCCCACCTGTAACTGCTCGACAATAACTTGCAGCTGTTTCTTCTCTAGTTGATCATAAGGTCCTGCCCCGTTAGCAGCAGCCGCCGCTCTCATTAGTCTGAGCAGCTCCCTGAATTGCTCCAGTGGTTTGTGGACTAAGGAGGTGATATCTGGTCTTCTTCGGGGTATGGGAGGGCTTGTGCAGAACCGGGAGAATGCGCCGCTTGGGTCTTTTGATTTTTTTACCTGGTTTATTGAAAAGAGATCGTAATTAGAGTACCTTCTTATATAATACTCAAATGCTTACTCAAACGTTTACACACACCATAGGTTAACATAGGTTAGAATACTTAATACTCAATCATTTATTGCACTCCACAGGTTTTTACAGATCTTATAAACAATTTAAAGTACCAAATGTGGACCCTGATTAAGGCACGGCAAATTGTGTAGCAATACTACGAATTTAAAACTAAAATGAGATCAGTTACAACAACATTGTAATAACTTAAACATTGTTATTTTATAAATACACTAAGTTAAAATTACTATTATTGTTTAAAAAGTTTTATTTATATTTTAGTGTGAATTATATTTATGTACAATATACATAGTACCAGCTAATATTATAATACTAGCTAATTAGGAACTAGCTATGATTAGTAGTGTATTTTTCTGCAGAGATTTCCTACGTTCAGTAATGAACCGGTTGGAGAGGACAATTGGAGAAGCCTATCCTCAGCGCAGTGGGCAATTATAGGCTGGATGGATGAATGCATTTTCTTATACAACTTTTAATACTAGCTTAATAAAGTTAAGATGTAATTTTGAGAGGTTTGTGCAAGTAACTACTCGTAATTTTAAAGCAGTTTAAGAAAGAGTGGTGGTGTGAAATTTTAACACTCAAAAATAATTCATTGGAAAAGATCATATTTGGGCAGTGGTTTAAAATAATTCAGCCTTTTGAACTCCATTAGAATATACTTATTTCTTTTAAAGAAGGGAAACAAGAAGAGATTGCCTTAAGGAGTAGAGATACTATGGCCTGTCTACACACATATCTTACAACGCGTCCAGTTGCCATGACGTCGAATTGTTTACCCTCCTGACGGGCCACGGCCCGGACACGTCCCGGATATATGTAGATAGACCTTTACGATAGCAAAACCATTCACTCACCAAAACACAATCAGCTCTTTTCAACCCCAAACAATATTTCTTATAAAGACTTAGGAACGCTGAGGTCTTCTGCAGGTATACCGCTACAACGGTAGACGTTTGTATTTCACCGTCCTCTTGTGTTATTTGGTCTAGGGTGTCTTCTGAGAGGCGGAAGATCTGAGGATTAATGGAATTTCGTGAACTGATTACCTAACTATTTTTGTTTATGGTGGATACCTAAACCAGCAAAATTCTTTGGACCCAATCCAAAGAAATTTGCTGGTTTAGGTAGGTATATCTAAAAAGTTTTTTCTTGCTCAAAATAAACAACTAGGTTATCAGTCTATAAATTACGCTACGGTTGCGATTAGTTGTTTACTATGAAAAAGCCAGTCAACTGCTAGCCAAGGTTTGTGTTTCTCATATCAATTCGTAATCCAACCACAACCGTACCTAGTTGCTTATGCGCCCATAAATTTGGAAAATGTTTATGTCTGTCTCTGTTCTGTCTGTCTGCTTGTCTGCTTCTGTCTTATTATCTTAAGATACTCAAAGGCTCCGTTCCGGGAAACCAGTTCAAACTTACAGACGCAATACTACTTCACCTTACTTTCCGATATTTACCACAATGGAAACACTACAACCAAAACTACTTCATAACTCACCTCTTCAAGATTCTGAAACAGCAGCTGATGATCACTAGGAGCGATCAGGTCAGCTCTCTCAGCCAAAGGAGAGACGAACCTCACCAGACCAAACTGTAGGCAGGTGGAATAGTGCTGTTCTCTGGCTACCACGGCTAGGAGCGCGCGTTTCCTGCCGTCCGTTGATAGGCCTGGCGTCTAGGGGAGAAATGTTTGGTCGTGTTGTTGGTAGTTGTAATTTAGAGCAGATATTGTTTATAAAGGTGGGATAAAGGTCATCTGCTTGATATCACTAATGACAGAATGTTATAGGTGATAGAAAATGTTATGTGACGTAATGTGGTTACAATTTTGATAATACTCATTGTGTATTGGTGTAGCAATGTACTCCTAAGTATGAGTAATGTACTTTTACTGCAAGTGTAGTAAAGGTGAATTTTTTAAATAGTTTTTACTTATGATTAAGTAAGTAAGGCTTTATGATGATTATTGAAGTGAGTTTCTGTGACTTTACAGTAATTAACTGTAAGTAGTTTATGTATGATGGAATATTATATTGTATCATAATAACATTGTAAATGAAACTGTAAAAGGAAATGAAACGAATGAAAAATAAAAAAAATCTTTGAAATAACTAGAAATAGGTAGTTAAATAAAATAGAAAGATGACGATGTAGTGAAACTCAAAATTAAATTAAAAGCAATAAATTTATTTGCACTTAATATTAAAGAACATAAATAAGAAACGAAATAAAAATTAACAGGAACCAAAATTTCTTTCGAATACTTACATTAAATAAATTAAAATGTAAAGTAAAATTCAAGATGACGTATTTGTTGAGAAAAACAAAAAAATACACAAATGATACAAAAAAAATGTTTGCTAAAGAAAAAAAAACTCAGAATTTTTATCAGTTCTAAGAAAAACACACAAACGTCTTCGACAAAGAAAATAAATAGAAAACATTAACAAAAATATTAACAAAAACAGTTAAGCTTAAACGTATCGATTCCCCTTTGAAATTATAATTTCTTAAATCAGCATCTGACATTAAGAAAATTAAAATTCCTTCATCATTGTTAGTTCTATACAGAAAATAAGTGAAAAAAGAACTTAAATATACAGTGAACTGTGATTACTATGAAATAATGGAATGTGTACGAAGTTGGTATTAAAATAAATTAAAATTAACCTAAAAAATAAATAACAGACTTAAATTAAGCAAACCAAATTATACTAGTTACAGAAACAAGAACTTATAAGAAAGAAAACACATGCATACAAATCGATTAATTTTAAAAAGTCATCTACTACACTAGCACCACTTTCCCTAAATTTTGATTTTATTCAAAAATTTTATTTTATACATCAATTTTTCTACGAAAACACACGTCTCAAGAAATTAAGTTTAGATTTTTTAATCGAGAATCACTTATTCGAAAAGTAATGATCGACTATATTATTTTTAATTTCTGAACCAAATAGATTAAGCTTCCAAATAAAACCTCCTTTCTCGAGACATGTAGATGACTAGTACGAAAATCGAAATTAAAAAAAAACTCAAACTATAATTCCATTACCGACCTCCTTGGAAAACGTCACTTGAGGTAAATGGAGTTTGCGTCTGTCTAGAGACTGGCTGGTTGAAGAGCATGCTGTGGGCGGCCGCGGTTGCGTCGCTGGGGAAGCTAAAGCTGCTGTTCTAGGCGAGCGAGGGGGTGGGGGCGGGGTAGATTCTGGTGCGGGGATGGTCACTTGAGCCAGCTTCGATCGCACCCCCACTCCGTTTGGTGGTAGCCTCCTGAAGGTTTCAATTATAAGAGTTTGACCGGCTGACCTGTTGAGTTAAGATTTTGTTAGTTACTTTTTGTTGTGGTAGTCATAGATGTCTGTTTATTTTTGGTTGTCAACAGACGGCTTGTGCAACAAGCTTGATAATAAATCTAAAGTTTGATTGCTGATTGAGATGACGGTAGAGAATGTAACCTTTTAAATGATAAATGCCGATTGTCAATTTGATTATTTTTGTGGCACTGATTAACGTAGGTACTCGAACTCGAAAGAAGTCTGATATTCATCTTTGACAATATTAATTATTTCATTTACTAGACTACTCATAAACATCAAATCATCTATTCGTTCTTTCATTAGCTAGACCACTTCATAAACATCAAAAAGAACTTACTTAACAAGCCCCCGAACGTCCTCCTCACTGGACATAACGACGTTCTTGTTCCCCACAAAGACGATATAGTCGCCGGCTCTAAGCCCCGCCCTTTCTGCGCAGCCGCCAGCCGCGACTCGCTCCACGCGGGGCGGTCGCGTCCATACTACTGTGAAGCCGAAACCACCGCCGGTACCGCGGACTAATCTGTGGAGAATAGAATAAGGGAGGGTTAAGTCTAGAAGTTAAATAGAGTATTCTTTATTACGAGATTTCTAAGTAGTAGAGAGTTAAAATGTACAGCCCGGTTACAATATCTGAGGACCTAGCGTAAATGACGTCACGTCAGCGATCTAGCGCTCTCTAATAGGATGTAACGGTGCGTGAGGAAGTAAAAAAAGAGATCGAGAATTGGACAGATATGGCTGAAAAAAGATTATAATAAAAAATATTATACTGTTTTCTTTGCTAAGCTACTGTAATGCTGTCTACACACCAAAGCCGCTGGCATGCCGCCGGGCTAGGACGGCAGCTTTACGTCATACGAATGGCAGCTATCATAAAAGCCGGCGGTTTTGATGTGTAGATAGCATTAAAGGTTCAAAATCTGACTTGATAATTACTTTAAGATAGAAATTATAGACAAACAAATGATAGTCAGTGATGGCCTACAGAAAGCACGTTTTTCAATGTTAAGTTTCATAATCTTACTTCCTAGTAGTAGTAAAAGGCGTCCTCCCGTTTCTCTGCGCCCGTTTCGGTGCTGCCGGGTCCTCAGGCGGGTCCAACTCCAAGTACCTCAGGAACAAATGCTCATCTGCTTCCTTCTGTAACGCTGCCACTGCTTGCGCTTGCGCTGCTGAGCCGTTTGCTGTTGCACCTAGAATTGGGATTAGGTTTGGTTAGGTTGGTTTATTTGTTTATTTTTTTTTGCTTATGAAGAATTCTTGCTTTTTTTGCAAGGTCTTTCTTTGTCGATTTTGAATTTCGATTTAAGTTGTTGATAGATAAATAACCAGTATAGATTATAAAGAATCCATGACACCTTCTAATTTGATGTTTTTTAAAACTTTTAGCGTACTAAATTAATATTATAATAACCAATATTAGGTATTAAGTTTTGATTCTTGATATCTTGGTATATTTATATCATTGATTGTATCTCTGATAGATCCTCAAATCTTATTTGGTTCATATGCAATTTGATAATATTTACCTTTCTCAACATGGTTCTCCTTAGTGCCATCATTGGTGCTAGTCTCAGTGTTGTCAGTCGCCATTTTTCTTTTGTCTTCAGTCACGCCGTCGTCTCTAGTGCATCTGTCGTGCGCAAGCGCCGCCGCCACGCCCTGCCGTCCAGCTTGCAGGAAGAACGACCCTGTGACGTCACTCTTGATCGCATCTTTTATGGGGAACGAGACGCATCCTAGAAACTCGCTCCGGCTGTAGAAGGAAAAGAAAGGGATGGTTAGATTTGGAGTGACGTTTGTTTGTGGGGGGGGGGAAGATGGTGGTTATGACCTGTCTGAAATATCTGCGCAAATGGCTTACTGATGTTATGAACTCGTACGTTCTCGTCACGGTACTGGATAGATGAAAACGGAGGAAGCGCATTCCAGCGAGGTTCATAGATATTTCCGATGGGTTATAATAATTCTTTAAAGAATTGTGGGAAATATATGAGATGGATATGATTTAATACATAATCATGATATTTTTATATTCAAATATATATTTATCATCATTAATGGCTGAAATTGCTAATGTGGTTCACCTAGATTTTGTTATTATAGTGAAAGAGTCCCTGTGTGAACTAAACAAAGGTTTTAATTTAATAAAATTAATACACTCAAAAATCTTTATTTACATTCTTAAAATTAAACATTAATGAAACATTGAGATGTAAATCCACAAACAATAAAAAGGTACATACAAAATAACTTCTATTCTTAAATATTTAAGAATCTATTCAAAACTAAATAGGTTTGATATCTTTTAAAACGTTAATTCTATTAAGTGTAGTATATTTACATTGAAATTGGTATTAGCTTCGAATTACAATAATAACAGAACGATCGCGTATAACATACATCAAAACCATAACCACTACAATTTTCCTTCACATCACAATCACAGACTAAAGTATGATATAGAAGTACCATGACTGGATAAAAACTGACCCTAATGCATCATGACTAGTGCTTATGTGACCTACTCTGTTATTTTAGTAACTCTCTAGTCCAGTGTTTTTCAAACTTTTTGATATTGCGAGGCTTAGGCGCACTTTGCCGCCTCTTCCAGATTCTCAGTTCATTTGTAATAGATGTGGCAAAAGATGCCGCGCTGCTATTGGACTTTATAGCTACCAGAGAAGTTGTACAGCCACTATCAGCCGGGCTGGAAATTAACGCTGCAACAATCATCTGTCAAGATGTCGTGGCCAATGATTATGATGATATTGCGACCCCTTTCGGGTTGAAAATTTTTGGCGACCCCTTTGTTCCATAGATGGACAAGGAAATAATTTAATCAACATGCTACGTTAAAGATTCTTTTCTATTTTGGTAAATACATTCATTAGTTGTAGTTTAGATTTGTAGAACTTTGGCTTTTTGTTTTTGCCGGCGACCCCCCGAGTAAGGCTTCGTGACGTGACCCCCCAGGGGGTCGCGACCCACAGTTTGAAAAACGAGGCTTTAGTGTATTCAAAGGCTTTTTTGCGAAGCTTTACTTGACTTAGCTTTTAGAGATTTGAATAGGCTAGTGGATTTCTGAAGTGTGGTTTATATTTTGCTAGAGGCTACCCGTAAATTTGTGTGTTTATCGTCATTTCTTGGAAAATGTATACTACTTACAATATCACAAAGTAGCCTATGTTTTATTCTTATGTCTAAGCTACAATATAGTAAAGTTTTATTAAAATATGTTCAGCGATTTTTGCGTGAAAAAGTAACTTGTATTGGCACAAATCTTAACATTTATAGTATTAGTAGGAAATAACAAAAATACTTAACAATATTGTAGAATTTTATAGCTATTACTAAATTATCCTAAATTTTCAACTTAGGTATATACCTATGTATGATTAAGAACACCAAACACAACTAGTCATGTAAATATTAAAACATATTAGAAATTGTAAAATAAGCTGTAAATTGTAAACAGTAACGTAACAAATGCTATAACTGAACTTGTCCCGAATTTATTTGGCGATATTCCAACGAGGGGGAAACTGCATCTGAAATTTATGATTTGGACTTGGAAATGGTTGACCTTCTCTGAACTTTATTAACTTTCAATTATTTATTGCTGTTTTTGTTTTAACGAGGAAACAGAAACATACGGGTAGGTATAGATTATGTATTGTATACTTAGGGCGCATACCAATCTACGTACAGTTGCGCCGTGATTGCGATTTGAGGTCCATAATATAACATCCGCGAAAAAACTACGGTCGACCGCTTGTCCGCTTGTCGTAACAGCAGATGCGTTAGCACCCATAAGTACAGCTCATAATTGTAGTTTTCTGATGCAAAATATTAATGTTTGACTAAATCTGAAGATAAAAACAAAGGAATCCCTTTATAGAACAACTAGAGGCTGCCTATCTTTGAAAAAACATGAAATATCTGCAAATAATGTAGCTTATGTAGGGTAAATCCGGGATATTTGCCTCAGCGGGATAGACGCCCGAATTCAATATTTTAAAATGTAAGAAATGTGACCAAAAAATTACCTTACAATATGATAGCACCCCTCCCCCCAATCAGCATGCCGCAAAGCACGCGGCTGTTTATTGCAGCGTTATTGCGAGTATTGCGAGACACTCTATTATTATCGTAATTTTACTTTGGGGATGATTTTAGAACTACTGAAACTTTCTAATTCACCTGTAAGTTAATTTTATTTTTGGTTCTTAATGAGAACTGAAGTATAAAGATTATTTTAATTGTACTTTGAAAATAAAATACATTCATATAACTTATTTTTTCTTAGTTGGCGTCTATCCATGCAAAAAGTGATATTTGCCCTAATAAGTTTCGGGTTAGATGCCCTTTGGGCATCCCCTTTGGGTATCTTACCAAACTTATGAACTTGTGATTAAATATTATATTTTTAAATAACTTGTACATATAATAAGTATGTGTTTATGTTTTTAGGAAAACTACCCATTCTTGGATTCAAAAATGAATATTGGCTGGATATAATTTTAAGTAGTTTTGTCAAATACTTTTGATATAATGACATCTTAAAAAAACACGCTAAAGACATAATTATGCATATTTGACAAACAAAAATGTAAAAAATGTTTAACATGTATAAAATGTTTATTTTATTCTGAAGGGCACCTATCCCCTCCAAAAATTTTGGTACAGGGCATATAACCGGCCAAAGTGGCATTTATCCCGTAATTCAATTTTACGTTTAAACCGAAATAAATCATTTATTTATGGATTATTCTACAAAATGCAGCATGATATAGTTAAATAAAGTAACAAAGACTGTAAACAAATTTATGCTAAGTGCGTATTGTTTTAATTTTACGAATTATAAGTGAAATAAAATTGGGTTGGCATATATCCCGGATTTACCCTATTATTCTGATGTCAAAGCTAAGTTAATGTAAAATTTCACTAAAATCTGTTCAGTGGTTTTTACGTGATGAAATAACAAACATCCATCCACCCATCATTCAGCACAAACATTGACATTAATAATATTATTAAGATTAGGATTTAGAGCACAATTCTACTCACACGAAATCAACATAAAAGTAAGTAACATCCAGTAGTAAAGTACCTAGTTAAATATACATAGATTACCCACTGCAGATAAACATTACCAAATAAAAAAACAATTGTTTAAAACTGTAAAGAAACTGAAAGTAATCCTATGGTGAAAAGTTCAAGTGTAAACGAAAGTGAGTAATTATGTAAATTGGTTACGTAATAAAAATAGGTTAGCGTGTTTGCGAATGTACTTAGGGAAAGTTGTTCGAGTAAGTGCGCCGTTTTAGTGCTATGATCCTTTATAAGGTTTTACTTTCAACGGTTATTTGATACTGTATTTAAGTCTGAGTTAAATTGCAGTCTTTTATTAAATAAGAAGGAAAAGTGTAGGTCTTTGATTTTATTTTTTGAGGCTTTCCTCATAATCTATACATACCTACATACATACATAGGTTCCTAGGTATATATTTGTCACGCCCCTTTCCCATCGGGGTAAGCAGAGACTACTTCTCTCTACTTGTTTGCTACGATTCAAAGACACTTCTTACAACCTAATTTTAAGAAAAAAAAAGGACTAACGGTCGCAGTAACTTCGTTTGGGAATCTCTGTTTTCAAATCGGGCCAGTTATTTCGAATAATACAAATCTTTTCTTTTTATGAAATAATATAGATGTAGAATAATTTAAATAAGCTTTTATTTACACGCCACATCCACATTGGTATAATTTTGACCTAAAAACATACCTATTCCACGAAGAACAATAAAATTTTCAATATGTATCTAGACAGACACCTGGCACGATATTATACTACATAAGAAGATAAAATGACGTTATATGCCTGTAACATTTCAGTTTTCCTTGAATCCATTTACGCTAGACTTAGATAAAGTGACACTCTGAGTGGAATTTATGGCTCTAACGATTTGTTAGCTAGAATAGAGTCTAGGTCTATTTTTAGATATGCTGAGTCAGCGTTTAAGTTAACAAAGGATGCTATTTTACAGTATATTACAAACACCAATATTTTTAAAGTGAAATTAATTTAAGTTCTATATCAAAGTTACGAAAGGTGTTATAAAATAACGATGACGCAACGAATTTTGAAGAATTTTGGCACAAAGCCAATTGTTAGTTTTCATTTGTAGCCTGGATTAAGAGTCTTAACGTCAAATACAATTTTTCATCATAAAAGAGTAGGTAGTTGTTTAAAAAATATCAAGTACCTACTTCCCTCTACACGTGACGATCCAAACACACTTCTTTCGCTTCATCCACATTCATCAGTCGCCTCTTTAGAGTACCCTTGACTTGGCTTTTAAATTCTTTATTCTCAGCATACTCTTGAATAGGCCTTTCTTTGGCCTTTTCTTTATTCTCAGCACTAAATTACCTTTACAATAATCGCTAGATAAAAAGCCCATAAAAGTGGTATACACTCTAATGAAACTCGGCATTGCAATCGATTAAGTAATTGCTATGTCAACGACTTGCATTGCTAGTGCATATTGCATTCTTGATAGTTCACCTGTTACTGGTAACTGGACTATAATATGAGGTTGATGCATTTTAGTTAGCAAGATATTGTTTTGTTTTTGATTATATAGTTCTGGAGCTGTTTTGTAAGTATTGTCTAAACATAAACGTTGATAATTTTTACAATTTTCATATTTTAGTTCACCTTTTGAAGCTCTTCAAGATTTTTCTGTATTGCTACTCAGATTTTGTTTATTCTTCGTAAACTGTTATAGTCAGAAGACCTTATATACATTTCTTTTAGAAATATGCTGTGTACCTTTCGTATAACTTCTCTTTCTTTTCTGTCTCTGTGTACTATCTTCTTTAGCAATAAATTATTAAATAAATTAATAGATACTTCACCAAATCTGCGTCATTGAACTTCATAATAGTCCATTATATTTACAAATTTTACAGTCTCCATCATGATTTATGTTTACGTAACTCCATCATGATTAATCTCTCTCGTAACTATTACTTCAGTATACGTAGTCAAGATACCTATCAGTATACCATCAGTATCTTCTTGAAGTAAAAATTTGTCATTCCCTCGTCCATCCCTTATTAAGCTCATGAACGCTCCTTCAAATTAATGCCACAGTAAATTGTATAATTTCCTCCCGCAGATTGACCTTTGATTGGATTAATTTCAAATTACTCTACGTCGCTGGTAGCTTGGTTGGCGTAGCCTCGTTTGTCATTTGATGATACAGTTTGGTTTAGTTAGCTTGTAAAATTGAGAACTTCTTGTTACAAGTTGTCCGATATTTTCAGTTTCTTCAGTAGTGTTGTTGAAGCGTTAATCTTGTACTTGGTGACCAGTAGTTGGCATCATTGTTTACCATTATTTGAGAGATATGGCAAATTTTGGCACCTTGCAAATATAAGATATGTAATGTCTTCAAATTTCGTGGTGGGTTCCAGGGTCTGCTGCCTCTTCTCAACATAGATGCATTATGTCGCAGGAAGCGGCTACCATCAGATCTCCTAAATAAGTAAAAATTTACAGTCTCACATTCGACATTATATATGTCTTGTTATTCTTATTATTTAAGACATTGTAAAAATATAGACACATTTTTCACGTTTGCAGCTTTCTTCACCCTTAACATCGACAATCTCATGCATCACTTCATCAGCATCTCTTCCAAATATATACAGTTCTTTAAATGTCTTATAATTAACATCATACAGACACACATCTAGGGATTCGTGCAGGGTCCCTCGGGTCCACATAAGCTCTAAGCATGCAAGGGCCTGTCCCATGAAGCCGGTCCAGTGCATCCATGCTCTAGAGTGGGGGGACACCAATAGGATCCACTTACGGGGACTGCTGTCACTCTTCTTCCAAAATGGGGGGTGTATTGAAGCCTTCCAAGGTTAGGGTGGTTCGTTCGAGGATTTCAGCTGGGAGGCTGTTCTTGCGAGCGCGCGGTTCGGGGGGGTCCCATTCTGGAAGGCTGTTCTTGCGGCTGAGGGATTGCCGGTGGGTGTGCTGGTGGGAGCAGTGTTGCCGCGGTGGGGGGTCCTCGCGCCGGCTCTGGCTCAACCCCGCGACCGTTTGGGACACGAATGACATCCTCGTTTAGCGATTAGTTACTGGAACATTTTACATTGTCAGTATAGGAAGAACAAAGCAGAAAGACTGTTTAGATTATCGTAATTTTATAAGTTAGCTAATACTTATAGTAGGAACTGTCGTCAAAAATACTACACACATATTAAGCTTTTACACCACCACCCTTATTTTGAGAGTGTTTTTTAAAGAGATACCAAAACCTGGCTGGCTTTTATAAAAGGATTATGAAAATTAAAATGAAAAGTGTTTTATTCAAAAATAGGCAAAATTCATTACACTTTTTTGATGTCACTTTTTTAATTTAAAACTACTGCCGGTTCACTACCTGTATTAATTTTCATTCAAAGGTTAAGTACTTAGTTGAAATAAAGTAAAAGTTCTAAAAGGGAAAAACTCCTGCAAGTGTTTGCTTAATGCCCGTATTTGTATCCATAGAGCTCTACTAAAATGAACGTAAACGAAAAATGGTTTGCAGACACGCGATGACCCTTCGTAATGAAAAGCCAATTTAAATATTGAAAATGCCTTCCTTGCTGCCAGTGGACAGTAAAAGAGTTTTTGATTAAAAAGTTTGTATGCATGAATTTAAAATTTTTAGCAGAGAGATGGTATAGCTTTTTATTTATTTCTTTATCTGGCATATTGATTTCTCTTTAAAATAAGCAAATATTTTTTAAAACATTTAAAAATAGAATACCTACCTAAAAAAATATTTTTTGGCGATCAAAAAAGATTTTTTCACAAAAAGTTGACAGTCGTTGTCATAAATAATTTGTAAAAATTGTAATTCACTTCCGAAAACTGAAACGCTCAATAAAAACTATAACCATCATTTATAAAATTACGAATTCACTAATGAAAATTCGACTTCTGAATTCAAATAAAAGAATAAAAAATTCTAGCGACTAAGAATAGTTTGATATCGATTTCGTATTACATTGCGTAGTGTAACAGGTCACCGAACTAGGCGACAGTAAATAAAACGCTTTGGATTTGGAACAACGCCAAAAGTCTTTTTAGTCAACATCCTTTCGCTCTCATAGTAATAGTAGTATTGCGCGATGTAATAAAGGCTGAATAATGTAGGATTTTTTTAGCATATTATTTCGTCTCTAGGGTACTAAAGCTCTTATTTATGTACTTATGTCTTAATCTTAAATCATGAAATAATACTATTTACTTAAGTTGATTTTATCGAAATATTTATTTTGAAAATACAAGAGGCTGCCCGCGACTTCGTACGCATTAATTGTCATATCTTGGAAAACAATCATGATATCTCAAAATAATATATCCTATGTGTTATTCTGATACATAAACTACAATATTGCCAAATTTCATCAAAATTTGTTCAGTAGTTTTTACGTGAAGAAGTAACAAACATCCATCCATCCATCCATCGGCACAAACATTGACATTTTTAATATTTATAGGATAACAAAATGCGTGAACTTATTAAACATAGAAAGATGAATTATCCAGAAAAGGCAAAAGAATAATTTTATGTACGTACCTACTATTTTTAGTAGCCTATTGTGTCCCACTGCTGGGCAAAGGCCTTCCCTGTATTCTTCCAAGCCTCCCTACTTACATACTTACAAAAATATATTAATTAATACTGAAAATACTAGCTAAGACATTTCATAAGGTCTATTCACATCATTACTGTACCATTTGACCCAGTTCCTGAAAATAGATAGGAATATAATGACAATAATGAGTCATTAGCGGCTGACCTTAGATCCACTATAACAGTAGGTTACGCCCTTTGTATTAAATAAAGGTATATTGGGTTACGTTGTTTTAGATTGGAAGTTTCACACTGTTAAAATATTATGTAAAATGATTTTAATTTAAAATAAAAAGTAGGTATTAAATTAAGGAATATTCAGTTACGTGGTTTTAGATTGGAAGCAATTTTTGCTGTGTCAAAATGTTTTGTAAAAAGATTTTATTTAAAAGAAAAAAGTAGGTACTTTTTCAAAACTTAAATAAGCTTAATTACCCGCTTCACCATCGACAGATAAACATATGTCTATTTCTTAAAACATGACGTTTTAGACAGAGACAGGTATAAAATATCTGTCAGATAAATTTTATCAGTAGGTAGATAGTGAAACGGGCACTTAATAAGGATAATTAAATGAAATCATAATAACAAAAGGTACATCAGCTAATAATTATATCAAGTACTAGCTGACCCGGCGAACTTCGTACCGCCTCAAACTTCTGTATGTGAAAAAAGATTTTCCCACTTTTCTTTTGAAAATTTTCCTGAATTTTCTTTGCTATAAACCTCACGGAGCCCAAGACCTTTCCAACGAATGCAAAACCGTGGAAATCGGTTCGTGCGTTCTGGAGTTATAGCGTCAGGAAGGAAAACCCGACTTATTTTTATATAGTAGATTGATTTTTAAAACGTTCCGAGTTTAGTGAAGTAAGTATTATTTGATTTTATTACAATACTAAAGTCTGCCCGCGACTTCGGACGCATTTATCGTCATATCTTTGAAAAAACACAAAATGTCTGTAAATATAATAGCCTATGTGTTATTCTAATGTCCAAGCTAAGTTATTGTAAAATTTCATTGAAATCTGTTCAGTGGTTTTTACGTGATGAAGTAACAAACATTATCCATACATCCATCGGCACACACATTGACATTTATAATATTAATATGATGATAGTATAATATTTAAATAGGTATGTACATATTAAAAGTAGGTACTTATTCTTAAATTGTCATTGGCATACATATTTTGTGCGAAAAAAGTTCCAAATTCGAAAAATACCGAATTCAATAACAGTAAAAAAATAAAAGTTCCGAATTCGAAAAAAATCGAACGCTCTACAAAATGATACTGGAATAAATCTAAATAAAAACTTTTTACATTTTCTTTTTCAATTTTTCGCTAGGGACAAGGTAAATTCTGTTAAGGACTTAAGGACATTTGAAGGTAAGGCTTTGTTCTCTAGAGAGATTTAACTCTGGATTGACAAGGTATTCATTTGGGAATTGTTTTTATCTTACCAACTGTTTATGAGAGAAATGTTCAGGTATAAATTTTGTGGGTTTTTGGTCTGTCATTTGTGTTATTGAAGGATTTAGTAACCTCTTTTTTGCGTGAATAAATGAAGGAAAGAAAATAAGATTATTTACAGATTTTCAGTAAAAACACATAGGTATCTAAATTGTAGCAAAGGCGGTGTTAATATCAGACTGATTCTATACACTTTTTTTTAAATAGAATTACTTATTCCTTAGGCAACTTTCCAAACATAATATCCAATCTAGCTTACATAGAATAGATAACTATAAAATGTGAAAAATTAAATTCCAGCGCGTTCCAGAAAAAATCTTCAAAGAAATTGCATTTCTGTTTTTTATTAATTTTATGTTATGATAATACTTAATGAACTCACTAGAAACAGTTCGAGTAAACAATGTAGGAAAATAAGTCCACGCCCCTCATTGGCCACATAAACATCATAAAACGAAACCAACAACGTCACGAACACAATATCTGTGACAAACAGAAAACATAAAAATGAATTCAAAACAAAATTGCTTGGTTCACCCCTATTTTCTTTTTAGGGCTGTCAATGTCAAACTACCTATTGACATAAGAAAGATTCATTCCGATTGGTTTGGACTGAATATCAGATCGTACATTTGAGTATAGAATATATAAGGAGGAGCAATACCGTCTGGATCTGCATGCCTGGTCTGGCGCAAAATGGCTACTTCTTGTATGGTACTATTTATCGTTTGACAGGTCATCTACCAAGAAAACTATGAGAAAACTTGACGCAACCTTGGCACGTCATAAACTCGATTAGTATATGAAAAAAAATGGAGCCACATATTCCTTACTAGGACCGCACGAAATTCAAAAAGACCTTTTCCCAAAATTACTGATTTTCTTTTGGTCTCTATTTTCAAATGTCGGAAATAAGACCCAGACACATATAATATAAGACATATAACACATATATGATTTTATATTGTTCTTTTTTTTCTGGGATGTTAAAGATTAATAAACAAGTATACTTTAAATATAAAACGAGAACAGTCATTACAAAAAAAAAAAAAGAAAGAAAAAAGCTGATAACAAAGAAAAGCCTCTAACAACGAAAGTATTAAAAAGCCTTTAATTTTTAAAAGTTTACTTTCCTCAACAAATTTACTTTTCACTGGCAACCCTATTTGAGGGGAGGTCGGGGCTACTCGGCAAACATTAAGGGGCTATGGCAAACATTAGTTAAAACATTTCGGCTTTGAACGAGTTACACTTTCTCGCTTAGGGAGGCAGGGGAAGATTGTACTGAAATGATGTTTGTCTAAGGATTTTGAGATAATGCAATTCTTACAAATATTTGACAAGGATTTACTGTCGATCGGTTTTTCGGGAGTTATTCGATTTTGCTATTTGGATTTTTATGGCCGTTGTTTGATTTAAAATGTTAAAAAGATATTAATAAGTTTTAAATTACAGTATTTATTTATTGCCCTGCTCTACTCAACAGTCTTCCTAAACTTGTCCCAATCCAAAGGTTGTCTGGAAGAGATCACTTTTAGTAATAAGGCCGCCTTTGTGCACAATGTTTTAGTTTTAATTTTATTTGTATTTCTTTGTGTGCAATAAAGAATATCTATCTATCTATAAGTAAATCATGCATTTTCCCGGGAATGGCGGGTCGCTACCCAAATCCTTTGCCCAGCAGTGGGATCTTAATGGCAAACAAAAAAATGTACCTAATATTCTGACCAAAGACCTGAATGATTGACTTTTCGTTTTGTTAACTGTTGAATGAGGATGAAGCGTAAGGAATGTATTTGGGTCGTAACAGTGAAGCGAAGTGGACTCTGCCTCCCCCAGTGGGAGAGAGGCGTGACGGATATGTATTATGTACCTGTTTATTTATAGGTCGGTTGCTGTTAGTTTTCCAATAAATTAATAAATATATTTTCAAGTGCCAAATTACACAAGCCTTTTGTCTAAACAAAGTATTTTAACTAAACATTACTTTTCGCAAACAAGAGTAAATAGAAAAAAAAGTGTCAATGACCTCAAAAGTCAGAATTTCCAAAAATCCCTTCCCTAAACCTTTTACTATAAGCCTTTAGTGAAGCATCCGACCCAGTAGGTCCATAATAAAAGTGCTATACTAATCCAACCCTGCCATCAAGACGAAACATCCAATTTTATGAGATCGGCCGGTCCACCCGAGCTTTTGTGGCCAAATAAAACTACTGATTGTTACTATGTCGCCGTTTATGGGTTATTTTGACGAAGATTTCGTTGTTTTAATATGTTTTAATTATTTGTTTAACGCCTTTTAGTTTGGTTTTTACTTTCTTGTATACTTTAGTGCGTAGGAGTTTTTTTTTGTAATGGCAGTCAATAGTGACATCGACTTTTTATTCTGATGCAACTTTCTTTAGGTATTTGCGATGTCATTGTACATCTGTGATTATTGTTGACTTTTCTTTGCTCTATTTATCTCTTGTGAACAGATGAAAAATCCCAAAAATGGCTACCGTTTGGAATCCGAATTAAACATATTTGATTATGTCTCAAATTCTATGTTTGCTTCGACATACGGTACCCTAAGTAAAATTCATCGACATAAGTACAATTATTTAAAATTTAATTAAAAAAACATAACAGGTCCGGTACGGAATAAGTTTCCCATTATGCGTGATATGCCATTTTGTCTACTTCTATGCCATTATGCCTATAAAAAGAGAGGACACCTACTACTACATGTACTTAGTAATACATGACCTCCAATAACATCCACCTAAATAGAACACACAATTACAACAAAACCCTCAAGATACGAAGTAGGTTACAGCAAATATGCGTAACCACCCGTGTGTTTGAACATTCTGTTGACACAGTTCAATCGAACGACGGCCATAGAAACTGTTTGGTCGCTACTTGTCTCGAGCTGCGTTTAGATTTCATATCGGATTAGTTGGTTAACAAGTTGTTGGATTGAGTGACTGTTCTTTGAATCGGATTTTTTGACAAAGTTTTAACATAGAATGGACTGATTTGGATTGATGGTAGATCTAGAAGTTGGTACCTACTTTGGTTGTTGCCTTTGGTAAATATGAATTGTTAAAAAAACTACTTTTCAAATTACATAATTGAGTTAAATATAGACGTAAAAAGATTATTCAAACACCATTTTCTATAGTAAGTAGGTACCAATATTCAAATACCAGCTTACTTTGCATACCAGATTATATCGCAAGAACAAAATGACAGTAAGGAACTGTTTCACTATCTACAGATAAAACTTATCTGACAGATAAACCTATGTCTATTTCATAAATCATAACATTTTAGATAGAGACAGGTATAAAATATCTGTCAAACAAAATATTTAGATGGTGATACAGGGCCTAAGTTAGTTACTGGCCAGTAAGTAGTCAAGTACACTTACACAAGAACAAACAGTCCACTACCTTACACGTAATTGATTTCCCACCCGGCTATAAAAAGATTAATGGATTAGCTGGATGGACGCGTGTTCTGTGTATTGCTTACAATACTACCAATTTAGATAGACTGTCCAGATAACAATCTTTTAGTGCTATCGATGGATTGGTTTGGCGAAAAATTTGCCTATGTAATTTAGTCGGGTAATAAAATGAGGTGAAATAAAGCATTCATGTAAGGTGAGGGTTGGTAAAAAAAGATCGTTTAATTATCGAATTCGGGTATTTGAATTTAGAATAAATGACACAGGTAGTCAGTACTTCCATTTAAAACATAACAAATTATAAAGAATGTATTCGAACTTTCCAAAATTTTCAGCCAGTTATCCAATAGCGTTCTATTTTCAAAAAAATAATAATAATCTGATGGTATTGGTCCTCAGATATTTTGAATTTAAAATATACTTTACAAATAGCCAGTATGTACAAAAAAAGGTACCTACGTGCATTTAAAACATAACAAATTATGAAGAATGCATTCCTACTTTACAATTTTTCCAGCCAGTTCGATAGATTTCTATTTTCAAAAAAATAAGCAGCTTATTTGGAATTATTTCAAAGCGTATTCTAATTATGAGATTTGTCGGTAATACTCTACTTTAGGTGGTGGAATCTACGCAATCCTATTAGGGGCTTAAGTCAATTAACTTACTAGCTCAGAACGGTTGATTAGTTTCTATTTGATTTAGTTTACGTTTGGCTGAGTAAATAAATATATTGTTGAGTTTGAAATTGAAATAATTTCGTTTTTATTATATTACAAATATTTTTAATAATTTATTCTGTTTGCTTATTTTTTATAGCCTTTATTAGCATACGAGGCCTCCTCAAAAAAACTACATGTTAATATGATACACAGCGTTACTGACTTTCTGTTGAACCTTATCAGCAATATTCCAAAACGAGATGTAAATAAGTTCTAGAACTAATTCAGGTAAATGTCATATCCATAACGTTTGGTCTATGACGTGACATTAGTCCTAGAACTATATTTAAACCTCGTTTTGTAATAACGCTGTAGGAGAGCCGATAAAAACTAGTCCACTTTTTTCCGTAGTCAACATAGCCCTTTATCACAATTTTAATCGCAGTAATAACTACGGATGACTTACTATCAAATAAAAGAGACAATAGAAGTTGTGTCTTTTCATTTGCTCAAACGGAGCGCAGAGAATAAAGCAGAGTGGCGAAGACTCCACAGATAAGAGCGACGCTTTTAACTATGATGATAATAAAACTAACTTAACTTAATTTCATTAAGCAAAAGGATTAAAGTAAGTATTAAAAGTAAGTATAAGTAGTTTAAATATTTGATTGGTAGTAAAATATTGTACCTTGAGTGATACCGAATAAAGCTTTATCTATTCTATTCTATTACCCATATTACCTAATAACACTTTACACTATTGAACTCCACAAACATCAATTAGTCAAAACAGTTTGGCAAAGCCACGGAATCAAACCAGACAGACTTATACAGTCAGCATTCTCAAATACTTGGCTGCCTTCCAACACATACTAACTTGTGACTTAACAGACTCCCCTTGGCTTAGAAGTTTCAAGATGGGAATTGTAGATGTTGGTCGAATTCGTGATGTAATAGATGAGAATTTTGAAGATCCATTCGTCTTGCATTAGTTTTGTGTTTCGAGTGAAACTCTGGTTTTCAGTAGTTTACAGAATTGTTGGTGAACTACACTTGTCAAAACCACGGACTTACAATGTTATTAAGCTTGCTAATGTATACTTTTAACATTTAGCAGAAGATAGCGTAATAAGATGAGCAGATGACTTGGCAATGCTTGGTTTACAGTTGTCGCAAGTCGCTTTCAATCAAGATATGTGGAAATATTTATTACAGGCCTGTGTCAAGCAGCAAATTAGTTCTAAGGTATTCTGTGGCAGCGATGAGGATGAGGCCTATGATGGAAGCTCCATCGACAACAGCCTAACTCTTAATTAGACGATAGTGATAGTGCTTGGAAGTTGATTTTATAATTTTACAAGTTTTAGTAAATTGAAGGAATGGTCCAAACAACTCTTTTTAGTCGTTATAGACTCACTTAACCAATTTGTAGACTATCTAGCTTCAGTCTTTGAGCGAAATGTGGCTAGGAACATAATGTTATCTAAGGTTACCTAAGGTTATTACAGACTCATAGCCATATATTCGTTACTTTCAGGCCTGTGGCCATAAGTAGTATCTTTTAGAAAGGATAACCATAGTAGGATGATAGAGTTAGTAATTTGCATTGACACAGGCAATAAACTGCTATATTATGGACAGTAGGCTAGTGTCCCTGTAGTGGGGACGACAAAAGGGCTGATCATGATGAATATCTTTACTTAACTTTGATTACTCTATTTTATGCTATCTACACACCAAAGCCGCCGGCATGCCGCCGGGCTAGGCCGACTTTACGTCATACGAATGGCAGCTGTCAAAAAGCCGGCGGCTTTGGTGTGTAGATACCATAAAACTTCAAGAATCATCCAATTTCTTGCTAACTTCCTATTGATATAGGCACAAACTTTATATCCTAGAACCTAGATATTTAAAGAACTAGGTCAAGATGTTCTAGGTTGAAGTACTATACTTCTCTAGTTAGGATTTACATTATTAATGTTGAAGTGACTGATTCTAGGGCATATAATATAGCTTAGAGATATTATATAGCTTTTTTAAATGCCTATAGATAGTAAGGTAATTGAACTGGTAATCATTTATTCATAAGATATAATTAATAAGTGCTTATTGAAATAAATAAAGAGCAATATATTTTGCAAAAAGCAGTATAGGTATACAAGCGTGTGACATTTTAGTATATGAGACATAGGTGTCTGTCAAAAAGCACGTAAAGAAAATAAATGAAAATCGTAACAGAAACATTTATTTATAACGAAAGCAGTTGAAAATAAAAGCAATATTTCAAGCTATACTTTTGCCTAAATTATATAATTTGCGTTTTTATAACTTTGCTAACGTTTTGTCTGTTAAATGAGCAAATAATTTATTAAACTGGCATTTATGACGTTAAATAAAATATTGGTGAATTTCCGTGACAAAATGAAACATAAAAGTGATAAAATTTAAAATATGAACAGTGAAAGTGGAAGAAAGGACAATTAGTAAAACGCGGATACAGATCTATAAAAAAAAATCTTACCTGTATTAGAAATCCTTAAAAAATCAGCACCGTATCCTTAAATTGGAGCACACACCCTACGATACACAGCACCTGTGCACTATAAATTTCCAATGCGTACTTTTGTATGAAACGCGGCGTTTGTGGTACGTTCACCTTGCAATGTCCGGTACGCGACTGGCCGGGTTTGCGCCGAGCCTCAATCGATGGCTATGCGCATGTTCCTTTGCCACCCGCGTCATATCCACACCCCCTATATCTTATGTATGAGGAGTTGTAGAGAAAAAAAATTTGAAAAATTCGTCCCTTAACGATGATATGTAACTGTGACTATTGTTTGCTCCACTGCTGTACCCCAAGGGAGCATTCTTGATGAGTTTATCATTTATTGATTGTTGGTCTCCTCTGTTGGTAGGCTTTATTTCGTTTGTAGAAGGAGCTTTTTCGCGTCCCTTCCTGATTTCTTTATTAGATGAATTGGGTCATCCTGTTTTATGCATTGTTTAAAGTCTTGTTATAATTTGGTGGATATGTTTGCTTTTTTGTTTTCTTTTTTATTTGGAGACTCTATCTTCTAGTTTAGCTGAAGCATCACTTTATTATCACATGTTTTTTTTTGCTTAGTAACTAATTAATTTCCTATTATAGGTAAGTACGTCGAGTATTTTCCTTTCTAGCTTTGCGTTACTAATATATGAGTTCAGGTTCCAATACATTATTATGTTGTACGCTTTCCATACATTTTGCAATAAGTTATTGATATAGCTATTTGCAATTGTCATTGTCTTAAATAAAATTCTAATTATGACCATCAAATAAATAAAATCAAGCTCAAACTTACCGATACCTCTTATCTCGATGCCAAACAGAGATATGCAGCATCTGATGGTCATAGACAACAGTGGGGAGTGGTAGACGAAGGTGCCTCTGGAATTCTGGCTCTCTCTTTCCATAGAGAACCGAAGTCCTCTGAAATATTGACCTCTGTGAGGGCAGAGATTGAGTTTCTGCCATTCCGCTTATTACCACCTGTTTAGGACAAAAATTAGAATTAATAAGAATCCATTTTGAAGAGTGATAGTTTAAATAATGTTGTTTGAAACCTATGTTTACCATAATCATCAGCCCTTATTGAATACAACGATTCAATACAATACAATACAAATATTTTTTATTGCACACAAAGATATAAGGTACAGACACAAACAAGAATGTAAGAAGCAACAGGCGGCCTTATTGCTAGGTAGCAATATCGTCCAGACAACCTTAGGGTAAGAAATAGCGAGAAATAGATAATAATGATTGCGGGTTATAACGATTCATTACTAAGTGTTCGTCAATATTAAGTGAGTAATGTTTTGAAATAGATACGTTTTAAATATTGTACTGCTGCGTTTATAAATTTTTACAATAAAAAAAAATAGGTCTGTTCTTGTTGAAAGACAGCAAGCTGTTATAATAAATTCTTCAAAGTTAAAAACTCAATTACTTATTCTTGAAAAGCACCGCAATATTGGCTACAGCAAAATGCTCAACTTTGCATGATTACAGGCTATCACGCCCAACTGCATATTTGGCAGAATATAAATGCATTGCCGCCAAACAGCTCGTTAAAATCCTATAAAATTGCCGATCACTATTTCCATACCTTAGCGTAAGCATTTATATCATCCTTGCCTGAAGCTCTTTGCAAATCTCTGCACCGGATAACTGAAAGAGACAAACACAGTTTTATTTTTTCGTTTTGTAATTGAAAAACAAAAAGATAGAAAAGGAAAGTCGATAGTACCACTCACCGTGAACGTCAATGACGTCATTCTTTGTCACAATTTCCAAATCAATGGTCCCTTTTAGTACTTGGAAGCGATCTGTGCTTTTTTCTAAACGGCTACTAGCTACACTCCTTCGTTTCTCTTCACTACTGTTAATACTAGATTCTTCAGGTGAATACGTGAGACATCTTCTAGAAGATTTGTGTTCGATAACAGGTGTAGCATCAAAAGGAATTAAATCTTCGTCTAGTTTACTAGTCTTATGTGCTCTTTCTTCACTTAGAACGTTGCTCGATCTTTTTAGATTAGGAACAGGTGTTATTGGACTTGGTATTCCATTTTCTAATGTCAAACCAAAAAGTTCTCGCGATCGTTTGTTTTGTGCGTTAGGATCGTGGTGTGCTAAACTGCTATGCGAAACATTGGATCTGACTGAAGTATTGATATCAGCTCTTTCTATCTGTTCAGATTCAGTATTATAAGGAGACATGGGCGTAGCTCCAATAGAAACATTCTGTAGCTCTGTATTAGGACTTGGTATTCCCATTTCTAGCGTTAACATAGACTTCTGTTTGAAAATACTATTATTGCTAGCTGTCGATTTCTTTCTACGAATACATCTCTGTCTTCTTAATCGGAGATTTGCTTCTCTTGCTGCAGAAAACACGTCTGGAGTAGATTCTGATGATGCACATTCTAAATTACATCTTTCATTTGTTTCCTTCATCGAACAAGATCTGTTTAAAGACCTATTGATTCTTTTATTGGAATTTGATTTCGGTTTGACTTCAATATTATCTGGAGTACGCACTTCTCTTTCATTATAGCCATCACAGTCGTCAAACATAAAACATCCAATTGGTAGGTTTTTCAGTAACTTTTCGTTTACCCTATGAACTGGTGCGATCTTTTTCGGGGAATTTTTCGGTGATATTGAGTTTTCTCTCGATAGATTTACATACTTAGCTTCTTTTATGAATTTCGCTTTGTTCTCAGCTTGAGGTTTGACAAATAAATCTTTAACAGTATCTAGTGGTGGTAATTCTTCGTCAACATTAGGTCTGTTTTCTTGTTTGAGGATACGTCTTTTAGATTTCACGATCTTAGTACTCTTTATTATATCTTCAATCATTTTTTCAAGAGTGACGTCACCCATTTGTGTAGTAGACACTGTTGATTCAGTTACATTCGTTAAAGAATCTTTGCCTAAAATGAATTTGTTTTCCATTTCAGTTGAGGTTTCCTCGTCTCTTAATGGAATGGAGTAAGGGTTTTCTATTTTCGGGAAGAACTCACTCACTTCATTTGTAAAACCTGCCCTCTGAGATTTACTATGAGTGCTCATTGTGCTAAATCTTAGCGCTGCTAGTTTTGTAGATAGAGGTGTGACAGAAACAGGTGAACAGGCGTCTCTTACTAAAGTATGAGCATCTTTTTTATCTACTGATGGTGATTTAAAAGAACTTTCAAATTCATTAGACTTTTTCCTTGTACGTTTTAAAGGCCTGATACACGTAATGCCTTCAGTTTTATTAAAATACAAAGGATTGTCCATAAAAATGTGATGTCCGAATATAGGTAAAGTACTTTTTTCTATAGTAGTTTTGACTTGAGGTTTCTCTATACAATTTATTACTAAATTCTCGTCGTATTCGATTTCGACTAGACCATCGCAAGTGCTTTTGGTTGTACTTATATGATTATTGTTAGATTTGGCTAGAGCTATAGAATGCCTACTTCTAGTACTGCTTGTTGTTGCACTTAATCTATCCGAGAGTTCATTTAATGATGGTTCTGATGTGCTATGACTTAGTTTAGGTGAAGTAAGAAGACTTCTGTCTACATTTCTGATTCGTCTTTCGGATTTATAAGCACAGCTGTCTCTGCTAAAGAATTCGTTATTTGGGCTATTGCTGGCCATTTCTAGCTTTCTCTTCTTAGCTTCTCTAACCCTTCGGCTATATGTAGGTGGTGTTGGAGGTAGATCTGCAGATACGTCATCTTTCGACCCGCTCACATAATACCTTCGTCTTTCAATTTTCTTAACAGGCGTCGCTGAATTTGGAGTGATGTTGCTAACATCTTTAAGAGCTAATGCGTCTGTTTTCTTAACAAAACCTTCTTTGAAATAATTTGGAGTGTTTCCAATGAAGTTGATGTTTTCTTTATCAATTTTGGCATTTTTCCGAGCAGCGGAACCTAGAGAACGTCTTTGGTATCTACTCGGTTTTTTACTTCGTTTAACTGTTTGTGCGTCAAGAGACCTCCGTATTTGGGTGCTATAAGGTTCATTATTGGATTCTTTCTCCTCGGTTCCATTATTAGCGGCTGCTTTTATGTCTTGGTTTTTTTTACCATACACTGCCCACTTCAGCATTTTTTGATCTGTAACAAGAAAGTCAGAAGGTTAGGATGATAATAAGTGAGGGAGGCAATATAAGGTATGGATGTTGGTAACCTAAGTTAAAATTAAATACATTTAACATAGGAACAATGCACTCGAGTGCGATTCTTATGAAATAAACGGCATTTAAGCATTAGGCGTTTGAACCGCAATCGCGGTTTTACCTTTGATATAGAAAACGCTAACCGCTTTTGCTACACGACAAATTCAGCAGATAATTCGCGATTTTATATTAAATATCACAGCAACGAATTCGAATGTCTGTCTAGCTGTTTATAAAGATCTATAATAAAACTGTACAAGATACAGTTAGGTATTTCAAATAATGCTAAATCTAAACTATGCTAGCGCATGTTGTATTGATTCGTCACAAAACGAATCCGAGATTGAAATCCGTTATATGAAATGTCGTACAACAAAGTTGAATTCAATTTAACGTTGATTTTCTTATATTTTTAAAAAATTTAGGTATAAATATTAATTGTCTTTGAGTCTTTATTTTCTTTTCAATCAGTTTTTGAATAGGTTTATAATCTATGACATGAGAGTGAAAGCTAATATTTAAATAGAAGTCTTAACTTTCTTAATATTCTAATAATGAGGAACTATTTATGCATAATTTGAAATAAGAATTCTAAATATAAAACGGCCAGCTTTACAAATAAATCCGAATTCATTATAACTTAATTTAAGAACACGGTTCAAACGTCATGCAATTTCTATTATACGCCAATCATAACCTAATAACTAGCAAATATAATCAAAAACATCTATTCGTATGCTAAAAAGTACCGAAAATTTGTCGTCAATACAACCTTTGTGTTCAAATTAAAATGGCCGATTTCATTTCGGTTATGGTAGGCAATAACTCATATTTCGTTGGACCAAATTGACTGTGTAATTAGAAGCTCTGTACCTATTCAGACTTGACTCCGTTCAAGACACATGCTGGGTCCCAAAACCAGACCCTTGATTTACGTCATCTAGCTACAACACCGCTTGAAAGAAACACCGTCTAACCGTATTGAGTTACACCAATCGGAAAAAGCGGCTGGAAGGACTCTACACAAAACGACCCTGAATTTTGCGAACTTAATACTCATACAACACCGCAAAAACAGGGCGTACGACTCGGTCCATTATCCTCTCCCTTGCTATTCACTAAATTACTATTGAATTTAAGATTTCTTGAGCATTTTTTAATATCAAATGCACGTCTCGACTCGCGAAACGTGGGGTCCGGAACAAAAAAGTCTCGGCGACAACACACCTAAAGCAACAGTCTGATTTGAGAAAGCAAACTTTCAATTTCCTCACATTGAAATAAATAAGGTTTAAATTCGAAAGAAATCATTTTCAAGAGTGAATTCCAGATTTAAACGTCAACGACTCAAAGATGAATACTTGGCTGAAAAGAATTGGAACACGTTTTGGCGGAATTCAAATTTGAATTTTGGAACGTCGCAACAAAAATGTTGATGGCAATTTGCTGAAGTGGCCATTGAAATTTGAGCTCTATTTTTTTGATTTAGGATTGAGTTGAGCAAACAATAATTTCAAGTTGATAGCCACATGACATCAACTGACACATGAAATCGTGACAAACGGCCATTTCGTTAATTTGCATCGAATGAACTGGTTTAGAAGAATGAATGCGAAACTTTAAGAATCTTTTTGTGTTGAGTCGACCGTGAAAAGGAGAAAAAAAGAGTTTAAAAAACCTAAGTAAAAAGTATGAGCTAATGTGCACGAAGCGAAGACATGATGAAATACATGACAAGTCTTGGACTAGGCAATATCCGCTTGCGTAGATAGAAAACTACTTTTTTAATAGGTTATAAGTAGTCTCAATAGGTATGTTTTCAATGTAAGTACATTTCTACCTTTTCCGCTCGATTCAAACCATTATCTTAATGACTGGTTATGTCCGAACCAATAAAAAAATACCTATGAATTTTATACGTAATAATAATTATTATTAATAAGGTACCTATATACAGAATGACTTTATGTTAGTGAACGATAGAAAAGGACATGCATGTACTTGTTATAACAAACAACTTTTACCATGGGACCAAGGTCTAAAAAAATTGATTCCCCCATACTATCAGCTGGTGCATTTTATATGGGGAGTTCAAAAATGTTTGAATGATTTCGACCTAGGTCCCATAGTAAAAGTTGTTTGTTATGACGAGTAGGTATATGCATATCCTTTTCTATCGTTCTAATTTAAAGTCACTCTATATACGGTCGAATTGACAAACCTCCTCCTTTTTTATGAAGTCGGTTGAAAATTGACACATTAGATACCAACTATGATACCAAAATTTCGTAATTCGCAAATTCATAACCAACTCTTTTTATTTATTTATTTATTTATTTATTTATTTATTTATTTATTTATTTATTTATTTATTTATTTATTTATTTATTTATTTATTTATTTATTTATTTATTTATTTATTTATTTATTTATTTATTTATTTATTTATTTATTTATTTATTTATTTATTTATTTATTTATTTATTTATTTATTTATTTATTTATTTATTTATTTATTTATTTATTTATTTATTTATTTATTTATTTATTTATTTATTTATTTATTTATTTATTTATTTATTTATTTATTTATTTATTTATTTATTTATTTATTTATTTATTTATTTATTTATTTATTTATTTATTTATTTATTTATTTATTTATTTATTTATTTATTTATTTATTTATTTATTTATTTATTTATTTATTTATTTATTTATTTATTTATTTATTTATTTATTTATTTATTTATTTATTTATTTATTTATTTATTTATTTATTTATTTATTTATTTATTTATTTATTTATTTATTTATTTATTTATTTATTTATTTATTTATTTATTTATTTATTTATTTATTTATTTATTTATTTATTTATTTATTTATTTATTTATTTATTTATTTATTTATTTATTTATTTATTTATTTATTTATTTATTTATTTATTTATTTATTTATTTATTTATTTATTTATTTATTTATTTATTTATTTATTTATTTATTTATTTATTTATTTATTTATTTATTTATTTATTTATTTATTTATTTATTTATTTATTTATTTATTTATTTATTTATTTATTTATTTATTTATTTATTTATTTATTTATTTATTTATTTATTTATTTATTTATTTATTTATTTATTTATTTATTTATTTATTTATTTATTTATTTATTTATTTATTTATTTATTTATTTATTTATTTATTTATTTATTTATTTATTTATTTATTTATTTATTTATTTATTTATTTATTTATTTATTTATTTATTTATTTATTTATTTATTTATTTATTTATTTATTTATTTATTTATTTATTTATTTATTTATTTATTTATTTATTTATTTATTTATTTATTTATTTATTTATTTATTTATTTATTTATTTATTTATTTATTTATTTATTTATTTATTTATTTATTTATTTATTTATTTATTTATTTATTTATTTATTTATTTATTTATTTATTTATTTATTTATTTATTTATTTATTTATTTATTTATTTATTTATTTATTTATTTATTTATTTATTTATTTATTTATTTATTTATTTATTTATTTATTTATTTATTTATTTATTTATTTATTTATTTATTTATTTATTTATTTATTTATTTATTTATTTATTTATTTATTTATTTATTTATTTATTTATTTATTTATTTATTTATTTATTTATTTATTTATTTATTTATTTATTTATTTATTTATTTATTTATTTATTTATTTATTTATTTATTTATTTATTTATTTATTTATTTATTTATTTATTTATTTATTTATTTATTTATTTATTTATTTATTTATTTATTTATTTATTTATTTATTTATTTATTTATTTATTTATTTATTTATTTATTTATTTATTTATTTATTTATTGGAAAACCAACATCTTCAATATACAAAATAGAAAATTATAAATTAACAAAGGAGCCAATTACAGGTTTTCACAAATAGAAACATAATAAAAGTATTGACAAAGCACTTATGCATTGATTATGTGTGTAGTAACATAAACACGCACGCTTTTTGTTTGATTATTTTTAATCTGAAGTCGGTTATAGGTTGAATAAGTACTTAACTACTTAATCATTTACAGAATAGTCAAACCACGCTATTTCTAAACACCATTAGATACTAAAAAGGCAATGTAATCCAAATGTTAGTTTGTCGGTTGAACGGCAGGTGGCACTGATCATGAATTATTCAAAGACCGGACAGTGCGTGTTGGCACCCCCTTAAACTGTAGGTGTTAGTATGGAGGTAGTATTAGTAAATTATAGGAAAATGCGTAGAGGTATATTAGTTATTAGATTATTAAGTAGATGTGGTAAAAACGCTTGATGCTGGCTTACGTGTCCAGGCCCTTTGAGTACCTATAGAATATTATAAGGAGGTGCCATACCGTCTAGATCTGCGTGCCTGGTCTGGCGCAAAATGGCTACCTTTTTGTATGGAATTTCTTATCGTTTGACAGGTCATCTACCAAGAAAACTATGAAAAACTTGCGCCAACCTTGGCACGCTGTCATAAACTCATTTGTATATGAAAAAAAAATGGGGCCACTCCTAGGCCTGTATAAAGGCGCCTTATTGTAGTTGGTCATTTTTTTAAGCTCTTCTTTCTTTTTTGTCATTATCATCATCATCTCAGTCCATACTTGTCCACTGCTGAGCATAGGCCTCTTCTTACTGCCTTGTTTTCCTATGTAATCTGTTTGATTTGATGTTTTTTAATCATGTAATAGCGAGTTAACGTCCATAAATATCGGAAAATGAGAAGATAGGTTATGCTCAAAGTTCTTAGATCCCATTGTCTAAGCTATAAAAAGTCGAAAGTGTGGGAATAGTCGTGGGTTATGTAAACAGCCCTATGAATTGAAACAAACCCTATGAATTGTATAAGTAACAAAAAAAAAAACAATTTTCATCTTTACAAAACTAACAGAAAAGACGACAAGAATTTCAGCAACACATTGTTCCAAAACCATTAAAAAGTCTTCGAATAAACATAATAAATATAAAATACTAATTACATGCAATAACTTCAGGTTCAAGTATAACAGGTGAACGACCTAGGTCACGCCTAGGTCTTGACAAAGTTAGCATTCTAGACTTAACGACTAGTCAATGAAGCGTGAAACAACATGGCAGGTTCAAGAAAAACTAACTTAAACAAGAAGACTTGGGAAAATTACTTAAAAAGGTTTTATGCTAAGTTTTTGCATGGAATAGAAGCTTTTTTTTTTTGTAAAGGGTTATTTTTTAAATAAGAATGTATGTGTAGTTTTAACTTTAAATTAAAAAAGTTAGTAATATGCAGCATGTTATCGCATGATATTTAGTTATTATGTATTTTGGTAAGCATTTGTTAAATAAAATAACTGCTTAAAACATTATATTAAAAATGCATTTTTACGCTTCAAAAAGTTTCTTAACACGTTGCATGCTAATCACCAGTATTTGTAGTATTAAAACAATAAAGTATTAGTTGGCAGGCAATGTGTTAAAAGTGAACTACCGATTACGTAAAGTTAATATAATTTAAGCGCAAAGCAAATTAAGAATAGAGAAACACATACTATTTCTACCAAATAATGTTTTTTTTGAACTGGCAACACTTACCAAAAATTAAAAAGCCAATTCTACCAAAAGTAGCTTAAAAGCAACAAATTTAGTTAAAGCCAGTACAACACCCACCCTAAGAGCTAATACTTACATGTCAAACTGGCAGCTGTTACGCATTCACACGCAAAAGTCAAACTCGACACCCGTTTTATATGAAGACACCCTTTAATAAACTGCCAAGTTAACTCTTGTTACAATACCACGCGTTTTAGTCGATAAGTGCTCCTAATTGCTACAATTTTAGGACCTGCATGAATTATCTTGGTATCTTAATAGTACACACGCTCTGCAGACGCGGATTCAAGTTAACTCTTATCGAGGCATTCTGATGGTTTTGGGTTTGACGTCATAACAGAAGAACGTTGTTTTCATGCTTCTTTTTTTGAAAATTCAATGTAAATTCAAAAATTAAACAAAAAGAACTATATTACTTAGCGGTTTTAATAGTTTTCCGCGACAAAAGTCTAAAGAAGACAAAAAGAGAAGAAATAAAGTTAGAAATAGGTAATTCTACTTATTCAATCTTAAATAGAAAAATACGCAAATAATAAGATTTAGTACCTATATCTAGTAAGTAGTTTTACTTATTTTACAAGTTTGTGAATAGCTACCTCCTTCTTTTTTCAAATGACACCGGACACGTAAAATTTAAATAAGTCTAGGACTGGTCAAATATCTAGGCAGGTCAATAATGCAAAAAGTCCCAACTCAAAGGTCAATAAACTGTACAAAACCTATTTAATGCTATAAAAGTATGTTACGACATTTTTATCTATTAATTGGCATCTCTATATCTTTGCCATATGGTCGACATAACCTCTACTTATTTCATTGTGGTTTAAATTATGAGTGACGCGGAAAGGTAATATGAAATTTTTGTTATGTAAAAGATATGTTTGTTTTTTAATAGTTTTGACAATTATGATACATTTAGGTAAGTAGTTTGCGGTTCTTTGTTGCCATTTTTTTTTTTAATCATTTAATGTTTTGTACTGTTTTTGTAATGTTTTGTTAACCACGAGTATGTGTTGGCTTAACTACTTAAATGTTATACCTATATTTTTGACAACACTGCACAAAATACCTAATTGGTTTTTTATAATAATCAAAATTACTCTATTTTATTGCAGTTTATGATAATTTAGATATGATACCACATAAACTCCTTTATTTAAAAAATAAATTGGAAGGTACTTATATGATTTTTAGTATATTTGAGAGTAGGCCCCTGTAGTGGAGACGTTAAAAGGGCTGATGTTGATTTTCTTATACCACAATATTATATAGGTAGGTATATCTTTAGCAATTTAATTTACCTTCTTTTTAAAATAAGAAGCAGGTAATACGTCATAATGATAATTAGGGGTAAACCACCCTTAAATTCAAAATCAGTAGGCGGAACACTTACCGACTTAATTAATTTAATGTTATTTTTAATGAATTTGGTTATTTTAGTGGTCGTAGTGACATTTGAACCAAAACATAGGTGGACACTATACCCCGTTATTACAAAACGTGTTTTAAATAGTTCTAGAACTAACGGATGTCATTTTTAGAAGTTTTGTCTACAGCTGAAAAGTCATTTATTTGAGTTAGTTCTAGAACTATATTTAAAAATCGTTTTGTAATAACGGGGTTTAGTATAAGACAGTAATATAAGATGAATAGGACAGTATAGTACTTATAAGGTATAGTATAAGACAATTTCAGGAAGAGCAATTAAACCTAATAGCTGTCACTGTAATTGTCAAAAATAAGACGAAGATGGCACGACATTTAATGGAAAAATTACTTTCGAAACTACTGTTTTCTGCAACGACAAAAAAACGTAGAAGTTACTAGAGCTGTTTGCCCCCTCAATCATCAAAGCCAACTAAGACAATATAAAATGTTATATCAGCTCTACATGTCGATATATATGTTGATTATTAGTTTTCTACACGACAAAATATACTTGTGACCTTTCTAACCAGCCAGCTATAATATAACCAATAATAAAACGAACTTTCAAATCTTCACAAAAACCCAAGCAGATGTTAAAGCGACCGAACCCTTAGCTTACCAAATTGAAAGTATTGTTGTACACAACAATCAGTATATCTTGAAGATACCTTCCGAATTTGGAAGAATAATACCTCTTGTACAATCTAGAGCAAGCGAAGCTGGATCAACGGACCCTTTTGTTAACCTTTTGTCATTGTTATAAGGAAGTGTGCAAAATCTTAACAATAAGGATGCTCCGAAAACGTAATACCAAAGGTCAAAGTTTACCAACACAACTTTGCGGTCGAAAAATTTCCCTCCACATACAATTTAAAGGATCTCATCCCTTTGCGAGTGGTAAAACTAAGTTTGTAAAGAAGCGATCTAGTTTTTTTTAAATATGGAAGGTACATGATTTATTTTTGACAACAATTGCGTCAAGGTGGCTTCTTGTGGGAAATTTACGATGCACTTTAAGGGGCCCGTTTCAATATGCATTTGATTTTGTATTAGGGAAGTAATTTATAGGTATAGACAGACCAACTTATCTGTGTACTGAACAGCGGCGCTGCCAGTAATACACAATTGTATTTCAACCAATCGCAGCAGTTCTAGAATTTGATATTTCCGTATTAGTGGCCGTAGTTTTAATAACGGCCGGTTCACAGATAACTTGGTATATCTGTAACTTTAATTTAACATCATTGGCTGTTTGGGTACACGTTGCTTGACTTGGTTTCTTTGAAATTCTGGAAGCTAAACATTTATTATGATATTCACACCTTGTCGGATGAATTATGTCTTTCGATTAAAAGCCGGACCGAAACACTAAATTAAATTAAGGTTTTAACTTCAATTAAGGTTGCGCTTAAATAAAATTATTTAGATTACTTCAGCCAAACTGCGAGTGGAATCAAACTGCATTTCAGCCACTCACTACATAGTAAGTACGTAGGTACTTGCCCCTATGCATTTATAAACAACAGAATATACTTAGGTACTAAAGGTCTATCTACACAGATCCGGGCCGTGTCCGGGACGTGCCCGGGACGTGTCCGGGCCGTAGCCCGTTAGGAGGGAAAACAATACGTCGTCGTCATGACAACGTGCGTGAACGAATCCATAGAAAATATATGGAATGATATTTTTCCCTGACACGTCCCGGATACGGCGCGGACATGTTGTCAGACAAAGTTTTGTTTTGGCTTTAAAACATGCTAAAACTATCATTAAAAGCAAACAAAAACTTAGTTCACGATATCCTAATGACAAAGTTATTATCTATAATAACAAGGTATTTTTAATGAAAGTACTTATTCCCATGGAAACATAATTAAAAGCTCCCATAGGAACTATAAAAGGAAGCTCACAATGTCCATTAGAATGTATGAGAAAATAAATTAATTTGTTAGAAAATTATCGAGAAATTGCGTGGTTAAACATCATAAGGTTTAATGTGGGAACGTATCGTTTTTGCTATATCTTTTCTTGGAGTATGTTTTCAAAGTTTATATACGTTGGTAATGCTTACATTTATGGCTGTCAGTGGTATGAAAAACTAATGAGAAAGGAATATAAGGAGTGGCCCCATTTTTTTCATATACAAATGAATTTATGACAGCGTGCCAAGGTTGCACCAAGTTTTTTGTAGTTTTCTTGGTAGATGACCTGTCAAACGATAAGAAATTCCATACATAAAGGTAGCCATTTTGCGCCAGACCAGGCGCTCAGATCCAGACGTTTTGGCTCCTTATACATATTCTATACTTAAAGTGAAAAACTGATAAAATTCTAAATAAGGCATGGCATCCTAACTTTCAAGAAAGAAAAAAACGATAAGTGTCAATGATGTGTGTGATGCAGTTTGTTTCACGATCAAAATTTAAAAAGTAATAAATACTACCAAAAAGACGAAGCATCTTCTTAATCTTTTCGGCATTTCCGTAGTCAAAAAAAAGGTACAAATACGCAATGTTGCCATATCTAAATTAAATTTACGAAACGGCAATAAACCGTGGAAAATGTCATAAACACCGGTCATAAAAATTTTGTTTGGGAGCAAAGTAATCAAACGCTTTATGCCTAGTCCGTTTATAAAACATAAAAACCCACTGCCCGACTTACCACAGTTAATAATTGAGACAACTCTATAATGCACACGTAAAATTTTTATCACCTCTTCGAATGACAGTAAAATCTTAACGATAATACCAAAGTGGGTACCAAATGCATTTTTTTTTACAGTTTTGAACTTGAGAATTTACTCCCCTTCGAATCGATATTTCATTGTTAACGAAACTTGGCTGCATACCCTTGTTCCTTAGTCATTTATTATTGCGAAAAAAAATATAGTTCGTATTTCGAACTATTTTTTCGAGCCCATTGTCATCGCCATTTACGAACGTTTTTAAAAATGTTTAAAAAGAAAACAAGTTTGGCGCGAAGATTTTTCAAAATGGCGGCTTTGTTTTCTTTTAGTTTTGAACCTGTTTAATTTTTAACGGTTGGGTAATCCTGATCGATAGGTAGCGTAGTAACCTTTTGTTACTTTAAAACAGTTTTTTTCTTACACATGTGTTTGAGAAAGTGGCCACATGTTCGTCGTTAAATCGATGCTAACTTTACAAACCCTGTCGTCCTTGTAACCCTTTGATTAAAATCGTTCTTAAATTAAATTAACTGTTACAATTGATTAATATTTGGATTCAGAAGATTGTTGTCCACGTGTTACTGTATCTAGTCTATGGCACAAATATTACTAATTATGTACCTATCTAAACTTTCAATGTGGGTGTCTTTTGAAAGATGAATAGCAAATCATAGACTACGAGTTTTTTTTTTATATCTCGTTAAGAAAAAAGTTGTAATTATAGCTCGCTTGTTTGTATTAAAGTTAACCAAACAAATAATAATAACTAGCCCTTTATGCGACATAGATAATTTTCTATGAATCAATATCGGAAAAGCATATTTGAAGGAAGTGGACTCTAGCTACCCCAATGGGAAAGAGTTGTGATTTTGACAGATATATTATGTATGTATGTCATTAATATAGTACCTAAGTAGTCATTTTCTTTTTAAGACATTTTCTGAGTAGGCCATATTCTATGTACGTCAACACAGCAACAAAACCGCATCAGGCAAAATTAGACATATAAAAATACTACAAAACCAGAAAATTAAGGTTCACTAACCAAATGTCTCAAACCACAACTTAAAGAACCCAACAAGACCCCAAAACCCGATAATCCTATAAATACGTGTCAGAAAGACCGAAATACCTTTAACCACCACGAGTCTCTTGGGAAACACCACCCTAATCCTAAAGGTCAGGGTGTAACAAGGGTGATTTATTGACTAAATGGACACCTGGGACATGTCTGGTAAGCAAATGATTTATTTTTTCAACTTTATGAAGATTGTAGTTGAAAGTGGATATCGAACTTTAAAAGATGATTATTTAGCTGTCAATTTACAAGTTATAATTAAGATGTAAACCCCCTTTGTAATTAAAATGTAGACCCCTTAGCTGACTAAAAACTTAAGGCCAAAACACACCGGATGCGTATGCGTAGACGTATGCGTACCTCTGAGTTGTAATGTATGGAATTGTCATCGCTTGCGTAACGTAGACGTACATGTCGACGTGACGCGTAGCCTGGTGTCACATTACACCGTAACTACGCGCGTGGCTACGCCGCCGCCGCCGCCGTGCTTACGTCTACGTTACGCATACGCATCCGGTGTGTTTCAGCCTTTATATATTATCATTTAGACCATAATTAAAAGCAGTTCCAGATTTTCGTTGGACTTAAAACGATGATATAAAGTATTCACATAGTATTTTACACTATATGTATATAGGTAAATCTTTATTATACGAAAATATTTTTTTATTACTTTAACTACTTATTTTACCAAGCCGTGTTCCTTCGCTGAACAAATACCTCTCTCCTCTTTCTCCACAATTCTCTATCCTGAGTCGCCTCTACCTCTACCTATAGGTAAACTACCTAAGTATTGTACGGTCTGTCACCGTACAATCTTTTGCTAACTTTGCGCCCTACTTTTTACCGCGTAACTATAAGTAATTAATTTAGTATTTGACCGACATTTACTCACTACGCACGAGTCACGAGTACTCAACAATATAAGCGATCCACAGCCACGAGCCGCTGTAGTTTACCATTAAATTTATCAATATATTTACTTTTATAATCTTTTACGAAACAACGGACTTATCATTTCTACGTCATTTCAAACGATTGCATTGTATAGGATTTACCATTAGGACTGTACCATACAATATCATTTTTTTTATACAAAGCGAAACTAAAAATGTATCGATCAGTTGCACACTCGAATGAGAAGTTAAAAAAACGCTCTCTTCCTCAAAAACTTATTTTAACCCTTCAACCCTCAAAGTGTATCTTGTAAAGATTGATTCATATCACTTAATTCAGTTCCGTAGCATCACCCCTTCGTTTCGTTACAATTTCTATTTAATTTTATTGTTATTTTTTCCACTTGTTCCCTCGGTATGGGGTTTCATGAGAACTGCTGCAAAAAGGTCGGTTACGTTTTAAAGTTTTTTTTATCAATAAAAAAAAAAACCTAGAAAAGAAGCGCATTGAAATTATAATTTAGTAAAAATATCAATGATCGTCATTAATACTTTTTACCTATAAATGCCTTAATTTTTTAAACTAGTCACGGTTAAAACACAAATATAAGTGACCGTAGGTGATTCTACTCATAATTTATAACAATAATATAAAAAACATTGACCATTGGAATAAAATTGTAAATTTTTTACTCATCGTATACAGTTCACAAGAAATATACAACATTTTAATTATTATTTAATGAGTGATTTCACTAGTACTTGAGTACAAACTTAATTAAACAATTTTAATATTTTTAAGACAAATCTGTTTTATGACCAAAATTACATTGCAACATGCTCGTGGGAAACTTAACACCCTCTCAGCCATTAAGAAAGTCGCTGGTGTAACTTAAAGTTCACATAAACAATTAAAAATAATTGAAAAAGTTTAGGTGTCATTCCACCAGCTTCATTCCACTTTTTAAATTCAGAACACAGCCAACCTACCCCATGTCCATTTCCGAATTCCGTTTTGCAAAAGTCAAGCCTCGCACTGCACATTTAAAAAAAAAACGCTCAAGAGTTCTATAAAAGCTCTTAACAAGACCACAATAAGACAAAGGGATCATAACAACCACTTCTCACGCACTTTAAAAATATATCAGCTCTTCAAGGGTCAGCTATGTGCGGTTATGCCCTTAATTAACGCGGGAATGAGATAAAAATATGATTATACCACAGGGCAGAAAGAGACAGGGATGTAAAGATTATAATAAAGCACCCTTCCGATGCATCGGACCGTGCGCGGATTTTTTGCGCGCGATTTTTTTTTCAAAGTCATGAGAACTGAGTTTACAGTCTAGTGGATACGCCTTCAGTTTTTTTTATGCGATTGCATGATTTTAATTGGTTTTAGTTTTAAATTAAGCAGTGTAATTGCGGATGGGGAATCTTTTGCTAAGAAATAAAAACTTAACTCTGTTTTGTACGTTATTAGTTAACAAAAGTACGTTGAAAATATTAAAATTTTAACTACTAGAACTTATAATTATACTAAGTGCCCGTTTAACCACAAAAAGATAAAATTTAACTAACAGATAAACCTATGTCTATTCTACAGGGTGTAACAGAAAGGGGGTATAAAGCCGAAACACAGCGATAGTCCCCATGAAACTGAACAACTTTCCCCAAGGAACATGGGTCGTAACTCGAAAAAATTTTTTGGATCGCCCCTATTACGCAATCAGCTGATCGGACATTTTGTATGGGGAGACTAAATTTTTTTTTCGAGTTACGACCCATTTTCCTTGGGGAAAGTTGTTCAGTTTCATGAGGACTATCGCTGTGTTTCGGCATTATACCCCGTTTCTGTTACACCCAGTATAAAACATGACGACAGAGATATAAAAGAGACAGGTAGATACTGGTATAAAATATCTGTCAGATAAATTTAATCTGTAGATAGTAATTCAGGCCCTAAGTATACCTACAGGGTTTTTAGCAGTTTCAGGTCAGAAGAAAAAAACGAAGGAAACGTTAGTCAATCGAAGTAGGTACGTTATTGAAAATAGAGACAGCCTGGTGGGACAGCGTTGCGTGTGACAATTGTGCTTCTAATCAATAAGCATATTCTATTGTTATCTTATATATATATAAATGAAACCCGTTTTCCGTTGTCACGACATCACGCCTGAACGGCTGGACCGATTTCGCTAATTCTTTTTTTAAAATGTTCATTGAAGTCCAAGGATGGTTCTTACGGTGAGAAAAATTCGAATGATTGCCGGGAAAGCCCTAAAACAGACCTTTTCTTTTTCCCATACAAATGTTTTCTTACTAAAATGTAGAGTCAATTTGAACTTTATTCCTACACAATAAAGTTCATTCTAAGGCGGGACGAAGTTCGCCGGGACAGCTAGTTCTTAATAAATATCCTACCCAACTGCAAAATAATCTATTTGAAAAGTCACACAACAAACAAATAATAATTATTAATCCACTTCATATGCAAACTCCTTGCTCATTCAACCGAATTAAAAAATAAAACCTCAAAGACGAAAGACCTCTTTTGTCACTGTCAAAAATTAAAAAGAAGAAAAAAACAAAACAAATCGTTGTTGAACAAAAGAGATACAAGAAGTAACTATTATTCAGCCAGTTAAAGAAGGTCTATGAGAAATAATTTATTAAAGTCTTCATCTTGATACACTTCTGTTTTATATGGATATCTAACTAGGTTCTTTTTGAAGAACTGTTTCAAAATAGGTGTACCTACATTTACTGGAATTCACGTTTTTGTAACAATAAAAATTGCTTATGACAATTTTGAAAATAGAAAATCAAACTGTCAAAATATTCTAATTTTAAACAAAAAAAAACAAAATTAGAATTAATTCGAATATTTTGGAGATTTAGAAACTTAATTTCATAGTAAAAGAAACTTTGTTTTAGTGAACACAATCTCTATTTAAATCGCAATTATTGCAACAAAAAATAAAATCTTATGTCATATGTTTTATGTCAGATGTCAAAGGTCTACCAAAAATGGTTATAACTTCTAAAGCGTTAACCAAATAATAAAAATGTCATTGTAATTATAATTTATTTTGTTTGTTATTGTGTAATGAGGAGCGCGTTTTTTTAATTACATTTACTCTTAGGGGACCATCTTGTCTCTTAAGTATAATAAGGAAGGGTCGCAAAGGGTAAAAACAAACAAATGTGAAGTTGGTAATCATTTACAAAGGTAAAGGTTGAAGTGTATACGAGTATTTGCTTATAAGATTTCAGTGATCAGTTAATTTATTGTGACAACTGTAATATAAATTAATGAAAGGAGAAAATATTTTAGTGCTTAGACAAAAATATACCATAACTTTTTTTTTGTTCTTCGTAAATTCAAAATTAACCTATAACTCTGCAGTGTGCTGTTAGGGTTCCGTAGCTAAAGGTTGAAAACGGTGAGACCATATAACTGAGACTCGGTCTGTCTGTCTGTCTGTCCGTCCGACTAGAATTTGAAAGATACAACCTTAATATGAAAACTAGTAGGTAAAAAATCTTTGCAGTGAACCCATGTGAAAAACAAACACATAAGTATAGATATTATAGGTATGTTAGTATGGATGTTTACTCGCTATGTGAAGAAAGTCAATAATGTAAACTTATAGTACTTAAAATACAATGTCAATAATTTTCCCTACTTCAAAACACATTGATCAATATTGAACAATTCAGTATGAACTCATTATCATGGTAAATGCTATCATTTGCATACCTTACCATACCGTATGGTAAAATGTACAATAAATTATCGACCATTGGTACTACTGAATAATTTTGTGGTTTAATTTTGAATTCAGTAAGGGTGACTAATTTTTGTGTTTTTTAGTTCGCTTATGGTTTTTTTATATTGTTCTTTACAAAATAACAAGTATATGTAATATTTTAAATTTTTAACCTATAAGATGTCAATAATCTTAGCAGTTAATAAGTACCACGTAAATCGGCGTGAAATATTTTAATTATCAAATAAACATTTTTATGAAATATTTTAAATAGTTTTCATCTACAACACGCAACCGCGGTTGCAGCGGTTAAATAAAAAACGCTAATTGCTGGTGGCGGTTGACCTGCGATTTTGACGCGGTTTTCTTTTTGAAACTTCGAGAATTAAAGCCTTAAGGCATTTTATTTAAAAAGTGAAAACTGTAACATCCTCGAACCAAATCTGATTACACCAAAATCCTGTCCTAAACATACTCCGTCTAACCTGATACAACTTGAGCCTCCATTTCTAAGACTACGTATAATGTTCAGGGCTCAAGTTAATAAGTGCGAGTTGCACGTACAAACTGGTAACAACCAGACTCAGGTATAAGTAAACAAAAAATGTTACAAAAGTATTTAAAGCGGTTTTCAAGGTTATCTCCATGTGAGATTTGCGAAGATTTTAAATTATGAATGTATTTATCTGTATTTATATAAGGTAAAATCATGTATACTTATTTATTGGGTTGTAAATAGATTATAAATAACTATTATATGACATATTAAATCAAAATAAATTAGGAATGTTGACTTTATTAAGAAAAAAATGAAAAGAAAAGGTGAAAGATAATATTTATATAGAGCTGAAAAAGCGATGAATTTTTTGTGTACTATACTAAAAAATTGCTTTTAAAAAGAAATTAGGCATGTGTGCGAACGCAAGAAGTAAGAGACATTTGAAAAATATGGTAAACCCTATTAGGCCAACTTGCGTACCGGAGGGTTAGCCCAATAAACCCGGAGTTAGCTGCCTAACACAGGGTTAAAAGATAATTCAATACAAATTATTTATTTAACCCTGTGTCAGTAAAAATTAGTAATAATTAATTTATCGATATCTATTGAATAATATTTTAAAATGCAATATTAATGAAAACCACGTGGTCAACAAGTTATTATCTCAGAAAGTTCTAATTTCAAACAAGGCTGAAGAAAAAGTTCCCGCGTAATACAAAAGACATAAACGCGTGCTGCACGGAAAGAAAAGATCGAGAGTGAAATGAAAATGGGATTTTGAATATCGAATTCCTTTTTTTTGTATGGAAATTCTTATTTTTAATAATGAATGGGATATACCTACTTAGATTTATAAGATTTGAAAAGTGAATTTATAACTTAAAATAGGTACATATATATTCTCGAAAAACTAAAATAATCTTAAATTCAGTATCTACCTATTATTTTTTTGTTTTTGATCTCAAAATGAAAAGAATTAATGATTCTGCATTAAAAACATATCTTAAGGTACCTTTTTCAAAAAAATTCACAATTAATTCGTAGCTATACTAACGTTTTTGACCGAAGTTCGAAAAGTTACTTATACTCGAATAAAAGTCCAAAGAGATTAAAATTGTATAAAAGACTGTCTGTACAAATGTGACAAAAACTGTCGGTTACTGTATGAAAGGACTCACCGTTGATCCTTGTCCCGTCTTAAGAAATCCCTATATTGCACAATAAGAAGATCCCTTTACATCCATATGATACACAGTCCACATTTTCCACACGTGGCAACGACTACCCGATAAAAAACCTCATCACACAAATTAATTAAAAAGAAAAAAGTCTTCGATTTAAAACTCACGAAAGGCGTTCTGTATTTGAAAAATTTTCAAATAAATAAACAAAAGACGCGCGCACCGCGTGCTTTCCCGCGCAAAGCTGGCGTTCGAATAAAATTGTACCATGCATTTACCTGGGGTCCGTGTGACATTTGCCACATGATTATCTATCTTGTTCTTTCTTTAGTGACCTGTGTTAGAGTGAGCGAGAGAGCTGTTTATGCATTGTGAAGGCGGAACGGTCGTTCATGGGTGCCACTAGGGTTCCAAGGGCGACATGACCCTATGTATTGTTTTGGCGCGCTATCTTGCGGTTCCGTATCTGATAAGAGATGTTGATAAGAACGCCGCTAAAAGGTTTTTGATTACATGTTTTTTGTAAGGGTCAACACTTCATGGGATATTCCTTTATTCTAAAAAGGTGACCAATAGTCTTATTGATGAGTTTACCACGAGTTTGTACACATATAGTCGTATTTGAAGGAGAGCCATCCTAAATGTTTTGTATAGTGTACAACAAATGGTAGGTAGTGGTAGGTAATGGTAGGTATTTGGAGTAAGTACCATAGCTATTTTCTAACAGCCCTAATCCACTATTCGTATTAATTTCATTCAATCTACAGTTCCAATTTTGAATTGATATAAACCTTTGAAATTATTTAAAAGATAAAAAAATTAATACATAAATGACTTCTCATAAAATCAAACATCAATTGGACCTATTTATGCAGAAACGTTCCAACTGACAAAATTGTCAAAATTGAGTTAATGATGCCAGGCTAACCCTTGAGGTGCCTTCCATCTGTGGGCAAAACACTGGTGCTCTAAACTTAATCAGTTTTGAGATAATTAATAGCTCAAAAGCTTATAACGTTCCAAATGACACATTTCGCACTAAAAAAACGTTTCAAATCACTTGGAACGTTATAATTTTATTCATTTGTGGCTGAAAAATGTTCCAAACATCATTGAAACATTGTTATTTTTAAAAAATAGTTGACAATTCTTTTATTTAAATGTTTCATGTGGGTTTGGAACATTTTTCTTTTAAATGTTTCAACTATATTTGAAACACTTAATTCTATTTAAAAGTTAAAAAGTTGATGTTTCACAAAGACCGGAATGTTACAACAGAAATAAAATATATTTTTCTATATTTTTGAAAGGGTTCCAACAAGCTCTGGATCACTTGATACAATTACCTAAAGTGATAGTTTCAAATGAGGAAAAACTTTACTATAAACCGAAAAAAGTAATTTAAATGGTGCACAAGACTAATCTGTAATTTTAATGACTAAATTACCTACAGAGAAATTAGTTAGCTTCTAATATTATTTTGCTCAAATGTATTTTTTATTTTTACTCAAGAGACCGTATTTCAGTGATATTACTATTCATGGAAAAAATTAATATTAAAGAAATTTCTCACAAAAGGTGTCTTGACTTGACAAAAAGTGGAATTCGATTGATATTTTTACTAGCTTTCATATACTATCTACCTATTTGAAGGAAAATTAAGAAACATTATGCCAGTTATTGTAGGATTTCACATTTTAAAATTATTTATTTATTTAATTAATAGTAGCCAATCTAAATATATTTTGGTGCCACAGGTAGAGTACAATAGTAAATCAGAAGTTTACTAAAGAATAATTAGGTATATATTTTTTATATATGGTTAAAGAATAAACAGTTGCTCAGTTGGGTACAGTGACTCATCATCGTTTTGTAAAGAAGGAAAATAGATACGTTCATCTCTTTTGCACCTGCGCGTGCGCATACCAAAAGCTTCAGAAAAGTGCAAAAGAGATGAATGTATCTCTTTTCCTTCTTTACAAAATGATGGTGAGTCACTGTACCCGACTGAGCAAATGTTTCGTCCTTAACTATAATTATAGACATTATTGGCTCAGAAATTATATTTTTTTGTCTAATGGTTCTTTGGCTGTGGTTGAATTAAGTAAATTTTCAGCTAAGTACTGAAAATGCCATGGAATATAATATGCAGTTTATTTGATTTTATTCGATTATTAAAATTATAGATTCAATAATTAAAAAGCTCTCATTCATGTACCCAGATCTATTTCTAATCCCTCAGATTATTGATTCAAATGTAGGGGACTTTTTTAAATTAGGTAATAATTTAAGTCATTTGTATCAACATCGTGTTTTTTTTTCATTATATATTTTACCGGACAAACCCGATTTCAGGACAAACTAGTTTGTCCTAGGCTAAATTAGTTTGTCCTAGTCTCGATGGGATAAACTGGTTTAGCCTAGTCCAAACTAGTTTGTCCTAATATGAATATGCATATTTCAGGATAAACTAGTACGGCCTAGTCTAAACATTATAGTATATTGAGATAGTCAAAATAGATAGATAAACTGAATAAAATAATGTCGCCACCTTTTCGTGGTCTGCCGCGAGGTCTTTTTGCGATTGGTTGCCATTGGGTTATTTTAATTGCTCAGAGATCGTTCAGCATGGGGCAGTATGCCCCTACTAATGAAACAAATAATAAGTATTTTCTTAATAGACACCATAATTATATCTCAATAATTAAAACTGTTACTTATTTTTACATGGCGTGCTTTCGTGGCACCTAGAATTGCAAAGTATCTTTGCCTTCTTGCACTGGCATCTGTTTACGGAACATTTTTTGTTGCAGCTGTATCTCACAAACCCATGGCCTGATGCAACTGAATGTTTCATCGCTGTAGTCCTATTACTTTCAACTCCGCTTAATTGGTTTAGACTAGGCTGTACTAGTTTATCCTGAAGTGTACATATTCATATCAGGACAAACTAGTTTGTCCTAGTCTAAACTGGTTTATCCTATTAGACTCAGGACAAACTAGTTTGTCCTGAAATCGGGTTTGGCCGGTAACATATACATTTTTTATTACAAATGGCACCTATAGAAAAATGTTTAACTACTTATTTATTTTGTTTTATATTATTTAAATGGTAGCTAATTAAAATACCACAGAGTTGTTAGCAAGTTTTAGCTTAAAAAAGTTTTTAAATAGTCAGCAACAATCAAAAATTCACGAAAAATACCTATGTGAATCTTTTATTTTGTTTTTTTAAAGCTTTTGTAATAAAAAAATAAATTAACAAAAACTTACCAAAATAATAGTAAAATTTGCTAGCAATAATTTTATTACATGGTATAATATATTTGAAAAATAGTTGTGAAACCTGTGGTTGAGTTAGTGGTGGCAATATATTGATTTGGTAACCAAAAACATTAAGATACCAACTCATATTTTTTCTTGTAGCTTAGTTATGACAAATAGAAGCTTTCTTTAGTTGTCAAATAAAAATATTATATTATTTGTACTTATAATTTAAAAAAAACCGTTTTGGAACGTTTCTGCGAAATGTGCTAAAAAACGAGTTCATACAAAATAGAATTTTCATGAAACGTTCCAAACCGATTTTTCGTAAATATTATCAATTTAATTACTTTTACTCGAATAACGACCCCTTAAACAAATGCATTTTAGTAACATCTTTAAATTAATCAATCATTTTCGACTCTACATGCAGTGAAAAAAAAGTACACAGCTCAAACACAAAAATGCATTTTTCTCAGTTTCACCTCTCTGTCAGTTGGAACGTTTCTGCATAAATAGGTCCAATTTTGCAAATTGTTCTAAATTCAAACTCGATTTCCGACCATTTAAAAACCATAGATATTTTTTTAAACTAGAGCATCAAAAAAGATATCCATACTCTTTGACCCATAAACTTATTTTTTAACTAGAGCATCAAAAAAGATATCCATACTCTTTGGTGTCAAGAATCATCTAAGAATAAAATAGTCCAGTCATGTTACACCCGTTAATTCTACAATATCAAGTAGCGGTGTCATGAAGGCGGTCAGTAGGTTCGACATCCGACTAAGCAATTAAAACTGATTGTACATTTTGCTATGAGTTGCGAGTTTATGTGGAATAAGTAAACCGCTCTACATGTTGGAGAACTACACTTTTTGTGGGAAAACAGTGCAAACTGTGAATTCATCTAGTTTAAAATCACCGTTTCTCAACAAAAAAAATATATAAGTATTCTCCATACCAGCCAGCCAGAGTCGTGGATTACGGCCTAATCACTCTCTGTATGAGAGTAGGCTCGTGCCCCTCGGTGGGGACATATATGGGCTGATAACGATTCTCCAAATTGACTTTCTTGCTAAGCGACTCATTTTGAATGGGACGATTTTTGTTGTTTAGGCAATGGACGAATTGGCTTTGACTCCTAATTCTTTTAATAAATGTCAATGTTTGTGCCGAATGCCGATGACTGGTTGGATATTTGTTACTCTTTCACGCAAAAACTACTGAATAGATTTTGATGAAATTTGGCACTATTGCAGCTTAATATGTGGTTGATCAGAATAATGTTTTTTGTTGATGTTTTTTTGATGATTTTGGTGATTTTGATGTTTTTTTCCAAGATACAAAAATAAATGCGAACGAAGTCGTAGGCAGCCACTAGTCTCGCATAAACCAAAAAAGAACGCATATCAATCTTGTCGCAATGTGAATCTTAATTTGAAAAGTTCGATTAAATTATAACACTACAAAAGAGATTTTAATCAAAAAGCACTGGCTGGATGAAAACTGTAATCTCCTTACTGAATACCAACATTTCGCTTCACCCAGTTCGAATAGGCTGTTTAAATTGTAAGTCATGCGTCAAAGATGACCTATACGGTTATATGAAATCGTAACAACTCACGATATTCGAATAAAGACATGCATTGAGAACGTAACTGTGAAGTCAATCTTGCACGTTTGTGTAATAAAATGAATTTATTGATACATATGCCCACTTGCCTTATTTTTTACTTTTACGTGTTAATGGAGATTGTATGAACTTGAAATGTAAATATGTAAACTGTAAGAATTGTAAAAAGCAACCCCATAGAGTTTCTTGCTAGTTTCTTCTCTGGGGAAAACTGCGCTTTGCGAATCTAGCACTAGCTTTTAAAAAATATATATTATACTTAGTAATGTAACGGTTTCATGAACATTTTTTGTGCCTATGAAATAAATATATTTTTGACTTTGACTTGGCTACGAAGCGTAGTGGACATACTGCGCCACTGTTTGTCATTTGATATGAAACCAGAGCGGCGATATGTCCAATCAAACATACTTTTTCTTTGATCAGAGATGTTTGTCTTGTCTGGGTAACATGTCAATGTATTTAAGTTAATGGGATAATTATAGTTAAGCTTGAGATTGGCAGGATCCACAATGGTAGCTGCCTTTAAGGCTAAAACACACCGGATGCGTATGCGTTGCGTATGTGTAGACGTATGCGTACCTCTGAGTTGTGATGTATGGAACTGTCACCGCTTGCGTCTACGTTTACCTATGTTACGCAAGCGATGACAGTTCCGTACATTACAACTCAGAGGTACGCATACGTCTACGCATACGCATCCGGTGTGTTTTGGCCTTTAATAAAATACAAATGTCTAATTTTAGGTAGATTTTCTTTTTGTCTTTCTTATTATTTATTCGCACTTCCAGAAGTCACATTGGGGAATAAAATATCAAAAAAATACTGAAAGGAAAATTATGACATGAAAATTTTCTATAACAAACAATTTGCGAAATAAATTCTCGTATTCCTTAATAGTACACACTTTATCAATGACACAAAAACTACAAAAAAACTCAAAAACACGCTAAAAAGTAAAAGAATTGTAAAAGTATGGCCTGTGACAAATTAAAAGTGAATTAAATGAGCCGTAACGCGATAAAGTGAAGAGCTTAACGCGGTAGTTATTTAACAATACCTACTCATAAATCTTATAGTTTTTGATGTTTTGTAGAAAAAAACAAAAAGTATCAAGAGCTAAGGGAATTTTACTCATTCTCGCACGTCATGATAGTGTGTTAAAGCCAAAGTTCACAAAAAGATTATTACCTATATCTCGCTATTTCTTACCCTAAATGTCTGAAAGATATTGCTACCTAGCAATAAGGCCGCCTGTTGTTTCTTATATTCTTGTTTGTGTCTGTACCTTATTTATTTAACAGTTTATTGTAACATGATAGTACATAGAGACAGAAAAAAAGAGAAGTTATACAAAAGCCCCTAGTTCTGGATTTGTTTTCTGGGTTCATAATTCGGTTATTAAATTTTTAGTTTTTCGTTACCTTATATCTTTTTGTGCAATAAAGAATATTTATATTGTATTGTAATGTAAAGAAACTGGCGTTTTTTTGTCCACTCTTGACCCTTTAGGTACTTAAACAAGTATTACAAATACGCTTGGTGTTACATTTGGTGTTTTTAGACTAGCGTTTTATACGCGCGTATAAGCTCATTTTTTGTAGCGCGTAAAAGCGCGTTTTTTTTCTCGTACGGAGCTCGTATAGTCCATGTGGATGGTATAAAGGTGGCCGGTATACAGGTGTCCGGTGTTTTGAAGCACCTAAGTAGCGCGCGTGTATGTTGTAAACGACCGCATACGCGCGTATTAAACGCTAGGTCTGAAAACGCCCTTTATCAATATAAAACCGCAGCTTCCATGCAATAACAGACGTTAATAAATAATTACAAATATTAGATGCAAGCGTTAAAAATAATATGTTCCTTTATTTAATTTTTTATTTCAACGTAACAAACAAACACTTGTAAGACATTTCAAATTAGTACACATGCGAAGGATGCGTTTAACGTTGAGAGATCCACTCGTGCGCATGTTACGCACCTGCTTTTTAATAACAAAGCTGTTCTCAAAGTTTAGGACGAATGTTAAGTCATTAAGTCGTTAATTTGAAAGTAAAATAATTTATTAATAAATTATCTTATAATAATGATTTTTTTGGAACAATATAACTGTACTTTTATATTCAATTAGTGTGTTTTCGGCACTTCTGAAGAAATTAATAATGCATTAAAAAAAGTTATATTTTAAATTACGAAACCAGCATTGGCTATTAAACCAAAATAGATTTAATTCTTATTTTATATTAACTAGCAATCAATATCTTACTGCTGGACAAATGGCCTCTCTCCCGTTTCTCCACGATTCTCTATCCAGAGCCGCCTCTTTTTAAAATTCTAGTAATTAATTTAAAAAAAATACTATACTTAAATAACGTAGGTACATACCTTTATCAATACCCCCAAACACTTTGAGCACCATTTACTCCACAAATGTTTGTATTATGTTGGAAAATGTTCCGAATTCCTTAATTACAGGGAGACAGGTGAAGTTGTAGCTAATGGCTTTGAAGTAACAAAGGGGCGTCAAGACGAAGGAGATTGTCTAGCTTTTGGATGTTTGCATTTGAAGAGATTTGGGAGCAACTAGCGAGGATTAGATTCTAAGTTATAGAGGAATAAAGACTGTTTTAGACTGTCCGCGACTTTGTCCTTTTCTTCTTGTTTACATTGAACTGAATATCATAAGTAAATAATTTGTTTACATTGAACTGAATATCAAAAAAGTGCCTATGAAATAAGTAAAATAATATTTATTTCATAGCCAAACGATCTCTGGGCAATCACAACTACCCAATGGCAACCAAACGCCAAAAGACCTCGCGGCAGACCACGGAAAAGGTGGCGAGATGAGCTGGACGCCTTCACGAACGACTGGGCAGAGGCGGCGCGGGATAGAGAATCATGGAGAAGGAGGAGAGAGGCCTTTGCCCAGCAGTGGGACAACAACGGCTAGATAAGATAAGATAAGATAAGATAAGGCACATTAAAATGCTATTGAAACCGTTACATTATTATATAGGTAGGCAAATACAATTCTTATAAACAGTTACACAGGTAATATAGCTTATATATTAAAATAATATAGCCTATGTTATTCTGATGTGCAAGCAACAATATTATAAAGTTTCATCAAAATCTATTCTGTAGTTTTTGCGTGAAAGAGTAACAAACATATTTACATTCATCCATCCATAATCAATTACTATTGTAATTTTAGTAGGATGTTTTTAATAATAATGTTAACACCTACAGTTATCATTTATATTTGAAATGTCATATTAATCAATGAGATAATAGTTATAAATAGTTTTTTTTTTCATAGACTATTTTCCCTTTTTATTTGGTAGAGTCTATTTTGCCTCTAGAGCAAACAATATCGTTTTTACACGTAACATTTCTCAATCAAAAAGTTGTGCTTAATTAGTTTCTCTATAGAGAGACTCATACTTTAAGTTTTTAAGAAAATCTGTGAACGTAAACAGAACAACAATGACACAACAACCATAGATAAACCCTCGTATCACAATATAGTCGTTACGGTGCGCAAGCGCCACCTGCGCTCTAATTAAACGCCACCACGTGAGAAAACGACCAATTTACGAATTCACCCGAATTATTGCACCTCGTTGTCTGTTTTATTGAGTGACATGAGAAAATGAATGAATACTTTAACCCCATTATTATGTTCTTCATCAATAAATGTAGTACGCATGCGAAAAACTTTAGTCTGAGAGGAAAACTTTAATATCCAATAGTTGCTAGATTCTTCTCTGAGGAAAACTGCGCTACTTACATACTACATTGCTTAGCAATAGCTTTAAAAATAACGTTGACATAATTTCAAGTGCAACGTCTACGAAAAATTTTCGGTTCGACATGTCCTGTGGCTAATAATTATATTATAATAAAACTCAAACCAATAAGTGTGACCAGCTTCATACCAAATGGTCAGCTACTGGGGCTTCTGTTAGAAAACCGACTCCGATACATGAAAAAGGTCCGAATGCGAACGCAGGAAAATCATTTAGATAACGCAGTGACAGAAATACCTTTAGCCACAATTTTCGTAAAAAGTAACGTAATTTTTTCAAAACAAATGACGATCTTTTTATTCCTAATTTAAAAGCAGCGTAATGTCCTGTCAAAAATCTCTCCTACCCTATCATATAGCGTGTCCGCGGTGCTATTCAAATTTAATTAAGAGATAACATCTCTTGTTAGACACCTGTTAGACAATATGGTTGTTTAGCGGTTATTTTGGGTGTTATATAGGAATTAATGATTCAATTCGATAAAATTATGATATTACAGGTGGTTAGTAGATCGGTTATTTGTAACAGTTGAAATTCGAAAAGTTGTGCAGATATAAGGTCTATCTACACAGATACGGGCATTGCCCGGGACATATCCGGGCTGTAGCCCGTCAGGAGGGAAAACAATACGTCGTCATGACAACGTTTCCGGGCCGTGTCCGGGACGTGTTAGGGACAAAATATCATTCCTTACATTTTCTATGGATTCGTTCACACACGTTGTCAAGACGACGTATTGTTTTCCCTCCTGACCGACCACGGCCCGAACACGTCCCTGGCACGGTTCAGATATTGTCAGCAAATCACGTGCTATCACTGCCTCAATGCTGGGCAAATGTTTTCCTCTTTAATCTCCATCCAGTCCAGTTGTGCGTTCAATTAAAAAGTTAACTTATAAAGTTGTGTGATTTGAACTGACAGCAGACCGAGTGCAATATGCAATATTTTGAAAAATAAATTTGTAAGTACGTTTAAGTTAAACGTTTCATCTAGTTGCGTCGTGTGTGGTTTTTAATGGAGTCTTTAATAGAAACTTAGATGCAACTCAAAAGTAACTAGCAGTTGAAGTTTCGTTGCAGTTGCGTTTCCCCGTATGTTCGGGTCTTAGCCGTTAAAAAAATTATGCATCAAATACCACTGTACAATATTATTCGCTAAAGCAGTGAGCCTTGGCTCTATAACCGAGTTAGTTACGACTATATAAGCAAGAATGCGATTTAAAAAAACGTTACATTGCATTACATTCAATAACCAATACTCATAAACTAATAACATAACCATAACTGAATAAAATATCAATCTACCTATCAATACTGAATTTATTAACCACCGTTATAATGCTGCAAAAAAGAAAAGGTCACTGTAACGTCTATTTGACCTTTATATAACACCTTTGTAATTAATACGGGTTGGCGTGCTCTTGGATAGGAATGTAGGGGAGTTTTTGAATGTTCAAAGATGTTTTAAAAGTTTAATGAGTGTAACAAAGTTGCAAGGAATAGAAGGTTCTGGAATAAGAAAGTATAGAGTTCTAATCAGAGGAGAAACTATAAGTAGGTAAGTTTGACGTTTGATGTTATACTACGCCAAAGCCACTGGTAGAACTGGCTAATGAGCATAATGACTAAAAACATTTTTTTTGCTCATCACATAGATGATTACTCTTAAATTAAAAATGACAAAGATTCACTGGGTTAAAGTTGCTCGTGACGTCACGCCTAAGTAAGATTTTTTACCTAGGAGTGACGTCAATACCCCTCACTCCGTAACTTTGATGCTCTGTATCTTTGTATTTATTTATATATTTGAAAAAATTTGTTTCAAATATTTTTAATAGCCTAAAAGACGGACTAATTATTTTTTGAATTTTTGAATGTAGTCATCATCCCTATTGGTGTAGTGGTTGGTAGCGACCCTGCTTGTCATGCCACAGATCCTCGGTTCGATTCCCACTAGAGACAAACATTGATGTTCAGAGATGTGTCTTAAATCTGGATAAGTACCTATGTATCTATTTACTGTAAAATATACATATAAGAAATTTTATTCCAATACATAATTACAGTAAGATTTACTTCACTTATCATTAGCAGAATCCACGAAAGTAGTTGCCATCTGACAAAAAAAATCAAAAGTGTTTTTTACACAAAATCAGTGTCATGTCTCTGGCATTTTCCAGTCCATACGTACCTTCTTTCTCATTCTTGTTTCTCCGTTCTATTTTATGTTCAGTTTTAAGATTCTAAGTTTTAAGTTCCTTTTTTATTTTATTTTTTGTTTAATTTTATTTTGTTTCTGTACTTACATTTATATTGGACTGGAAATAAATATTTACTTACTTACACTATCCAAATCAAGTGGACCATAAAGTATCCTATATAAAATCCTTCATAAGTAGTATATCAGTTATGTTGTTTGCTTACAAATCGCCTTAAGCTGTAGTCTCCAGTGGTGAGTATTGACGCCTGAGGCGCAATAACACTCACTGCGTTTTAATAGGGTTGCCACTTGCCGCTATTCAGCACTTTTTTGCACACTCTTTTGTTTTTTCATTCAACTTTTTATTATTGAACGAGATAATCATAGTGCTTCCAAGAAGTTTACTTTTTTTAATTCAATCAGTTTTCTGAGAAGCCTTCTCTGTGGTAATTATAACTGCATGTTTCAAATACCTACTCGGATGTTAAAAAAGGTTTCAAGAACTTGTCGGTTTTTATGTGCAGATACAGTCAGCCTGTCGGTGTTCCATTGCTGGGCAAAGGCCTTCGTCTTCTCCATTCAGTTCTGCTGTGCACCAGGATATGTAATTTTTAACACCGACTTTTTTAACAACGAGTGTATTATTTCTTGTTATCTTATTATCTAAGTAGTAGAGATTCTTATGTCTATTGCAAATAATTATTAAGCACAAAAGCCGCAAATCGGTTAAACACAACCCTAAAACGAAACACGTGCTTGCAACCAAAAATCCACAGTGCTCATTACACGTCAATTCATTTAACCCCTTTTGTGTTCAGATTGGACTGCAGAGACCACTGTGCGGGACAATGGGCACTACAGTACCCACATGCAGTGCACAGTGGGTGCCCAATGTGCCCGCCAACACAAAAGGGTTGCAAAATGAATAGACATGTTCATTATCACGAATTTTTGTGTAGGTGATAATTAATTTTTGAAGTCGGTTGAAAATGCATTAGGAGTTGCTATTAATTATTCTGTTGCCCGTAGTGCAGGATTGTTAAAGGGTTATCTACACAGATCCGAGCCGTGCCCGGGATGTGTCCAGGCCGTGGGTGGGCTGTCAGGAGGGAAACCAATACGTCGTCATGACAACGTGTCTAAACGAATCCATAGAAAACGTGTGGAATGATATTTTTCCCTGACACGGCCCAGACACGTTGTCATGACGATGTATTGTTTTCCCTCGTGACAGGCCACGGCCCGGACACGTCCCGGGCACGGCCCGGATCTGTGTAGATATACCTTTAATGTATTGATTAACTAAATATCGTATTGTTATGTTCTATCTTTTGCAAATGACAGATAGGACATCAATTGATGAAGTATTAGTACCTACCTACTTACATAAAAACCGAAAATAATAATTGTAAGTTAGGTAAGCAAACATTTACGAAATGGTAATTAGAGAGGTACAAAATGGAGAGCATGAGAGGCCTTTGCCCAGCTGTGGGACGTGACAGGCTGAAAGTATCGGAGCTAAAAGTTTGGCAATATTAAAGTACAGATAATGTAACATAAAATAACAGTTCAAAATAAGTTTAACCAAAAACCGGATTTGAGTTAAGGCTGATTAACATTGAGTAAGTAACTGACGTCAGTTACTGAACTGACCTGGTTGCCTTAGTGTAAATTGACCACTGACGCGTCAGTACTGACTTCAATATTCGTATGGGAATAGTGAAGTCAGTACTGACGCGACAGTGCACTGCGTCAGTTACTCACTCAATATAAATCAGCCTTTACATTGAGTGAGTAACTGACGTCAGTTACTGAACTGACCTGATATTGCCATAGTGTAAATTGACCACTGACGTGAGAGTGCACTGTCGCGTAGGGCATGCACCCGGGTTTACCCGGTTCTCAAAAACCCGGGAAAACCCGGGTTTTTTGATGATCTTGAGAACCGGTTCTGAATAATATGAAACCCGGTTCTCCCGGTTCCGACCAAAATATTAAAATGTAAAGTATTATTTATTTTTGCTGCGTTATTTTAACAAAGGACCATGGGTCTGGGAGTATGGAGTCTGGGTACAAGATTTTATATAGGGTTATTATTATCTCAAACGATAGAGCTTAAGACGTTGATCACTTTATAGTATGAGGAAAAAGTCGAAAAATATCTGTAAACTAATGTTTTGCCAACTTGAAGTATGAAAAACACACCTTGTATGAAAAAATCTTGTAAACATGTTCCGACAGTCATGGGACCTATATCAATCGATAGCTATTCAAACGGCGAGTAGTTCACCCATAGACGCCGTTGTCAAAATCGACGGCCAACTTGCCGTTAATCGACGACAAAAAAATTGCAAGTATCGGACTAGTCTGTAGATACGCTCCGGCAGTCATGCGACCTATATCAATCGATAGCTATTCAAACGGCGAGTATTTCACCCATAGACGCCGTTGTCAAAATCGAAGGCCAACTTGTCGTTAATCGATGACAAAAAAATTGCAAGTATCGGACTAGTCTGTAGATATGCTCCGACAGTCGTGCGACCTATATCAATCGATAGCTACTCAAATGGCGAGTATTTCACCCATAGACGCCGTTGTCAAAATCGAAGGCCAACTTGCCGTTAATCGATGACAAAAAAATTGCAAGTATCGGACTAGTCTGTAGATATGCTCCGACAGTCGTGCGACCTATATCAATCGATAGCTATTCAAACGGCGAGTATTTCACCTATAGAGGCCGTTGTCAAAATCGAAGGCCAACTTGCCGATAATCGACGACAAAAAAATTGCAAGTATCGGACTAGTCTGTAGATATGCTCCGACAGTCATGCGACCTATATCAATCGATAGCTATTCAAACGGCGAGTATTTCACCCATAGACGCCATTGTCAAAATCGAAGGCCAACTTGCCGTTAATCGACGTCAAAAAAATTGCAAGTACCGGACTAGTCTGTAGATATGCTCCGACAGTCATGCGACCTATATCAATCGATAGCTTTTCAAACGGCGAGAATTTCATTCATAGACGCCGTTGTCAAAATCGAAGGCCAACTTGCCGTTAACCGACGACAAAAAAATTGCAATTATCGGACTAGTCTGTAGATATGCTCCGACAGTCGTGCGACCTATTTCAATCGATAGCTATTCAAACGGCGAGTATTTCACCCAAAGACGCCGTTGTCAAAATCGAAGGCCAACTTGCCGTTAATCGACGTCAAAAAAATTGCAAGTACCGGACTAGTCTGTAGATATGCTCCTTACAAAAACACAAGGTACTTTTACAGTTACTTTTGTTTTATTTCGTGGCATGTAAATTTTTTCCGTGGTATTATAAAAGAACCGGGTAGAACCGGGTTACCCGGTTCTGAGCTCGATTTGGAACCGGGTTTCAAAAACTGGAACCGGACTCGGTTCTGCATGCCCTACTGTCGCGTCAGTACTGACTTCAATATTCGTATGGGAATAGTGAAGTAAACTTAAACTCAACTTAAAGGCTGATTTACATTCTTAAAGGCTTTTTTACAACTTAAAGGCTGATTTACACTGACGTCAGTTACTCACTCAATGTAAATCAGCCTTTAAGTTAAGTTAATCCACAGACCAACTGCAACAACATCTGTTCGCGGATAATCTAATTTGTACAAATCGCTATTCGGCCAATAAAAATAAATAGCATTTAGAAACCCTTCGAATTATAGCTCAGTTGATTTAGAGATAACAGTTGCTGATGATATAATAATTTTAGTTTTGGTACTCATTTTGTTACTTCCTTTTTGAGAGTGGGCGTGGGAGTTAAGTTTTTTTTTAATTAAGGAGATCATTTTCGTATCTTGTATTTAGCAGTTTAATATTTACATTCACTATTCACTAGAGTGTGTGTCATTCCGATATATTTTCGCTTTTCCCTTCTAATCAAAATCAATTTGTTGAAAATAGGTAATTAGGGTAAATCCGGGATATATGCCAACCCAATTTTATTTCACTTATAATTCGTAAAATAAAAACAATACACACTTAGCATACATTTGTTTACAGTCTTTGTTACTTTATTTAACTATATCATGCTGCATTTTGTAGAATAATCCATAAATAAATGATTTATTTCGGTTTAAACGTAAAATTGAATTACGGGATAAAAGCCACTTTGGCCGGTTATATGCCCTGTACCAAAATTTTTGGAGGGGATAGGTGCCCTTCAGAATAAAATAAACATTTTATACATGTTAAACATTTTTTACATTTTTGTTTGTCAAATATGCATAATTATGTCTTTAGCGTGTTTTTTTAAGATGTCATTATATCAAAAGTATTTGTCAAAACTACTTAAAATTATATCCAGCCAATATTCATTTTTGAATCCCAAGAATGGGTAGTTTTCCTAAAAACATAAACACATACTTATTATATATACAAGTTATTTAAAAATATAATATTTAATCACAAGTTCATAAGTTTGGTTAGATACCCAAAGGGGATGCCCAAAGGGCATCTAACCCGAAACTTATTAGGGCAAATATCACTTTTTGCATGGATAGACGCCAACTAAGAAAAATAAGTTATATGAATGTATTTTATTTTCAAAGTACAATTAAAATAATCTTTATACTTCAGTTCTCATTAAGAACCAAAACTTACTGGTAAATTAGAAAGTTTCAGTAGTTCTAAAATCATCCCCAAAGTAAAATTACGATAATAATAGAATGTCTCGCAATACTCGCAATAATGCTGCAATAAACAGCCGAGTGCTTTGCGGCATGCTGATTGGGGGGAGGGGTGCTATCATATTGTAAGGTAATTTTTTGGTCACATTTCTTACATTTTAAAATATTGAATTCGGGCGTCTATCCCGCTGAGGCAAATATCCCGGATTTACCCTACTTACTAACACTTTGTGAAGTGTTTTTTCACCTTCTGACATACCTCTACTCCTATACTATAATTACATATTTAATTTAACTTTGTAAAGCTATCATTTAGTTTCAGAGAAATTACGTAAAGCTCTCTAACTTTTTCCCATAAGACCTTTTATTTCTAAAAGACAAAGTCGTATTTCACATTTAGTTTGCAAAAAATAAATAAAGAAAACAATGATTTTTTATTGGTACAGATATGTTACCTTTATAGTGATTGGCGTTTTAAATCTGTGCCGAACAATGATTACAATGATATTAATGACAGCACTTCAAATCATACTCCAAATGTCTTCAGACTAACTGAGACTAACTACAAGTTGTCTTAAATAGGTCTATTTACAGTCTTCAAAATGTGCGCGCATATAACATATCTGCACCTAGTAATATTATCATTGAAATAAACACTTTTTCCATACTTCACTTTCTTCGCATCTAAATCATACGAAACTACCCGTGCCTAACAGCGCATGAAAAAAAAAATGAATTTCATTTTCTGTTTTCTTTGTATTCGCAATTCCTTACCCACGCTTTTTTTATTCATGAAAAAAAGATCACATTATCTTAAAGTTAAGGGAGGGGTGAGATACTAACGCAATTTTTTTTATGTCAATTTTTTTTTACCCTTCAGAATTAATTTGACAGCTATCTATTTAGAACAAGAATTCTTTATATCCTTTAACTATTGTTGTTTAATCTTAAAAAACGCCCTAGCAATAATCTTCATAAAAGCTTTAAGAATTACCATTTCGTATAAACTATGATCTAAATTAGAATTGAAAGAATTTCAACCTTATTACTTAGTTTCAAGGTTGAGAAAAAACTGTCAAATTTCTTTTTTAATTTATGAAAGGCTTAATAGTATAATTTAGGATTTTATTAAATTTATCTAAGCGTGTAATATGATAATTTGTATCGATTGATATGCAAAAAATATAGATCCGTTTATTGAGAGTTAATTGTTATGGATTTGTTTAATCAATCCCGAGATGTACACTCTTTAATACTTGTCAAAGTCATTCTTTCATGACTTTGACTACAAACTATTTTTGTAACATAAAAAACCTAATTGTACCAAAAATTCAGTCTCCATAATTTTAAACTTAACAACCGTTATATTCCATTATGAAACCTATGAACCATTGGCAGAATATTTGTTTGAAAGCTACTTACACTTGCGGGGTTAGGTTTTGAATCTTGCGAATGCGAACTCTTGTGAATCTAGCATTAACTTTAAAAAATGACCCGTCTTATGTGATGTGAAACTCGTCCTACAAGATTAAATAAACATTTCATTTCATTTCAATCAGGACTGAAAAAGAAATAAAGTTTGACAAACAACTGAGTCTGATAAAGCGACAATTATCTCACGTCATGCTGTCCTTATCACATTTAAAACTATGGAAAGAGAAGTAAGCGTGACAAATCCATGACAACGTCTTGTCACGGAGTGTAAGCTTAGCTAGCTGGACATGATAGGCACTTGATAAATACAATGTAGTAGTAAATGTAGTTTCAAGGAGTTATCAACCAAATCCTTCCATTGAAGATCTACCTACACAAATCCGGGCCGTGCCCGGAACGTGTACGTGACGTGTCCGGGTCGTGGCGTGTCAGGAGTGACAACAATACGTCGTCATGACAACGTGTGTGAACGAATCCATAGAAAATGTATGGAATGATATTTTCTCCTGACACGTCCCGGACACGTTATCATGACGACGTACTGTTTTCCCTCCTGACGGGCCACGGCCCGGATCTGTCTACATAGACCTTTATAAAATAGATGCATTTCCCTTAATTCTTATTAAAAAACACAGCCATTAATAAACCAACGGTTAAATGCAAAATAACGAACAGAAACAACAAAAAAACGACACAAACACAATTTACATAAAATTCATTTAAAAAATAAAACAACAAGCAAACATCGATCGACAATAAAAATGCAGAAAACAAGTCGGCGCGTGCTACGAGCTATTATCTCAATTTCTAGGCGACCTATTAGGTCTTACAAAAAAACCTAGGGCTTATAAAATGTCTAGTTACAGCAACCGTTGGCAGATGTGTTTCAGCACGTGCCTGACCTTTTTAAATGTCACGTTTGTGGTTAAAAGTTGCTAGATCTAAAGTTCGTTAGTAACTGAAGAATTTTTAGTAAAAATAAAATGAATATACTTATACTATACATGGTGTTTATGTATCGCAATAAGTTGAAATTCTTTTAATAGGTATTATACCTCTAAGTTTCCGTTTCACCTCCTACAGAAAAAAAATAAAGACAGATAAACCTATAATGATGTTTCAGGTAGAAACAGGTACAAAACATGTGTCAGATAAATTTTATCTGTTAATCGTGGAACAGGCCCTAAATGTCAATATTCTTACCGATGGATGGATGGATATGCTTATATTGCAAATGTCAATATTTTTACCTATGGGTGTTTGTTAATCTTTCAAGCAAAAACCACTCAACAGATTTTAATTAAATTTTATCATATTAGCTTGCACATCAGAATAATACATAGGCTATATTTATTTTAAGATATTGCATACATTTTCGAACATATGTCATTAAATGCATACAATGTCGCGGGCAGCCTCTTGTAATACCCATTATTATTAAGAGACGTTCACGTAACATTATGAGTAACCTTGATCGGTGATTCTATATTTAAAATTACGTAGCATTATATTTTCATTAACATTTTACTTACAATAAATACATCAACCTGTATAATAAGTTTTTAAGTTTTTTAACACATGCATTTCTTAATCCAGTTTTTTGTAATGTAATTAGGAGATACTGGCTAAAACATATTTTTATCGGTTTTTAATTAAAATTGTACAAAAGGTGTGAAGTCTCTACCTACTTAAATTAGGTTCAGATGATGCTATTGCCTTATTTAAGCCTTTATAAGCATAGACAATATTAAAACTGTTATAATTTAAGGTTCTATTATACCAAAATAAGTACCTAGAGGTTTAATTTATGTTTGTTTAAGCTTCGGTTTATGGAAATAAGAAAATAAAAGTTAGTCTGTCTTGTCAGTGCATCCACGGTGGTTTTATTTTATATCGGTTATGGGCCCAGCACGCTTCCCACTAGTCTTTGGAACAAAATAAGAAAAATAGACATTTGTCTATGGTAGTGATCATGAGGTGTTAATTAGTCAAGAAATATGATTGTTCGACCTTCAAACATTTGAGACAATCTCACGAATTCAATTCGGCAAATATTACTTCTCTTCTTATATGTACTTAAAGATTAGACCAGGTAGCGGTCACACGGGTCAAATACCTTCAAAATATATTCCATAATATGAACTCAAACGCAGATGTCCCAATTTAAACAAGATACGAACCAATAATTCTTCAAAAAATAAGAAGACTCCCCAAGAAAACTGGCAGGCTGGAAAATTTAAATGCCGTTACATTTAAGAAAAAGTGCATTTCGAAAAAAGAACGCGATCAGCTGCTTGTCAGACAATTGCTCTGGTTCGAACGACCCTATTGTCAGATCGTCTTTTGTCAACCATTGTTGTCAGAAACTGCAGCTTATTCTAAATTCAAGCGAGACTTCCGTATGCGAAACTGCCAACACACAATAGGCGTTCGCCCTTCAAGTATTTTTTCTTCAAGTCCACGGAACTAGTTTTTTTTTTCATGTAAATTGTTGATTTATTTCAGTCAACAATACATCGTCAGTATGGGAATTTTGGATACTTGAGTCGCTAGTTTATGTTACTAAGGGGTAATGCATTAGTTAACCAGTCTTCGTCGTGTTAGTTTAGATTATGGCATGACAATGACGTTCAATGAAGTGGGAAATTAGCAAAAAACCTGATGTATTTTTGTTTGAGCAAATATTTTTGTGTTATGTTACTTACAATTTCAGTGACCCTTTAGGTCACTGAAATTGTTCTTTTAACGTCTATTTATTGAAGTGCAGTAAGTAAGTTTGCTTGACATAAAATACACAATGTATAATACTAGTATTTAGATGACATCTTGTATTTCATTATATTATTATACTGTAGCGACTGTGAAATTGTTGTTATCTAATGCTATCTACACACCAAAACCGCCGGCATGCCGCCGGGCAAGGCCAGCGGCTTTACGTCATACGAATGGCAGCTGTCAAAAAAGCCGGCGGCTTTGGTGTGTAGATACCATCATAGGCTCTTCAAAACTACACGTTATGTACGTAAGAAGATAATGAGTTATCCTTTTTCTATTGAAGTAATTATTAATTCAAATAAAAAGAAATCTAAAATTTTGACCAGTACGCAGGTTCTTAGAAATGTTTAAAAATCGACTCTATAGGTAATTAAATATCGAATACGAACTATCCTTTACATCTGGTCATTTCTAACCAACCAGCATCAAAATTTATCCTTCCAACCTTATTTAATAGCCTGTCAAACTCATTCAATTTGAATTTAGAACATGTTCGGCATAAACTTTTTAAAAATAAAAATTATAGTGTCATCCTTGCGTCGTTAACGTCGTGAGACCTAAAGCCCCCCATATGCAGGGTCACAGGTCAAAATAAGGTTGATTTATTTGTGAATAGGGACCCTAAAGTTTGGTTTCACAGTTTTATTTCTGGTTTTTTCGAATCGGAAACGAGTTTTCGATCGCAATTTGTGGGTTTTAACGTTCGTTGGGATTATTATGTATTAAAGTGTTAAGGCGGGCGAGTTTTAATATCTTTATGACTTGCACAAATCATAAAATTGTGAGGTCAAGATATATGAATACTCATAAATCCTACAAGGTACCTATTACCGAATGTCATTGTTAATGAATGGATGGATGTAAGGAATTTAAATGTGTGTTACTCTTTCATGCAAAAATTACTGAACAGATTATATTGAACCTTAACAATATTGCAACTTGCACAAATTTGAGATGTTTTTCAAGATATGGCAAATAAATATGCAAAGGCTAATTCACAAAAGACAGTTTCTATCCTCAATAAAATCGTAAAAAGTCGAAGATCCAACTTAAAAATAAACCACAAAATTAACTTAAATTACAAAATCAGTCCCCTAAGCGGGAAAACACACGGTGAAACGCAACTGCAACGCAACTGAAACTTTTGAGTTGCATCGAAGTTTCTGCTATAGACATTATTAGACAACACTAGAAAACCTTAGAAAACACACAGTGAAACGCAACTGCAAAGCAACTGAAACTGCTAGTTACTTTTGAGTTGCTTCGAAGTTTCTGCTATAGACTTCTTTAGAAAACAACACACGACGCAACTAGTTTAGAACGTTTCATTTCAGTTGTTCTCATTTCAGTTTTCAAACTCATTAATATCGTAAAAATCGATGATCCAACTTAAAAACAAACCACCAAATTAAAGCAAATTACAAAATCAGTCCCCTAATTCGTTCGAAGTGGTATAATTTGTCGCCCGCAATTGGCCAGGTGTGAAAAACCGCCAATGGGTGGGCGACTGCACGCAATTGCATTGATTGACATACATTAACATTTGAACCCTAGCACGGAATACTAAAATAACGACAATTATTGAAATCACACTTACATATCATCTGCAAGAGTTTATTTGATTCTTTATCAATACGTGGGTTCATACAAATGAGGTTAGAAGTTCATTCTTACGGATGGTTGCTTACTAACATAAGGACTTAATTTCAAGTACCTACCTATACAGGGTGTAACAGAAAGGGGGTATAAAGCCGAAACACAGCGATAGTCCTCATGAAACTGAATAATTTTCCCCAAGGAACATGGGTCGTAACTCGAAAAATATTTTTGGATTGCCCATACTTAGTCGATCAGCTGATCGGACATTTTGTATGGGGAGGCGAAATTTTTTTTTCGAGTTACGACCCTTGTTCCTTGGGGAAAGTTGTTCAGTTTCATGAGGACTATCGCTGTGTTTTGGCTTTATCCTCCTGAGACTTTCCGTAATATATATATGACATTAAAAAAACATTTCGTAGTACCGCCATCTAGACAATTTCTTTAAAAATTTTACTGTTTAACGAATATTAAGGGTCTTCCGCCATTACAAGACTTGCCATTGGTTGAATTACTGTCATAATATATATATTTTTTCTAATTGTAAGTGAAGGATGTCGTCGCGGTCGAATGAACGCGGTAAGTTTTTTTTTGAATTTTTGTTAATTAACGAATATCGTAACTTGCATTGGTGTTTTTTTTGTGTATTAATATGCAATAATTAAGATTAAACATTTTTATTTGTCAATATTTGCGTGATTATGGAAAAATAACCTGCTATATATTTATGTAATACAGGTATGACATGCGTTCTAAATAACTACTGTGAAATAGTAAATCCCCGGGTAATACCTATATGACATATTATATTTTAGTAGTAAACAATGTTTCTGAAGAATTATTTTTTCAGTTTTACGCAAGCACGATAAATAAGAATTATAACGCGAGCACGAGATAGAAGAAGTACATTTGTGCAGTACAAAATAACACAAGTGTTTTTTACATTTTCACAAAAAAGATGAAGACTAAACAATTTATTTAATTGATTTATATAAGTGAAACTCAAGATTTATTAACTAAATCTATAAACTGAAGTTTATCGCCTGTCTGCGATTAATAAAGTACCTAAAAATAATTAAAATTTAAGAAATAGAGTCCATCTTTAGTTTGGAGAAAAAATAACATTTTGTGAGTTTAAGTACTAAAATTATGAATAAAAATATAATTTTCCACAATATAAATGTTCTTTCTATTTTAAAACATTAAATCAAATATAATTAGCCTCAGAAACAAATAAATGCAAGTATTTTTTACATATTAATTCTAAATTAATAGTTATCATTGAGAACTCTTGTCGTAAATATATGACATTGCGAAAATCTATATTTTCCATTGAAATTTTCTTTTTTCACCAGTTTTGTTTATGGAATGGTATTTTAAGTTATTATGACAAATTTTATCAAAATCGAAGCAAAAAAAATCTCTGGGTCTCAGGAGGTTAAACCCCCTTTCTGTTACACCCAGTATACTTACTTTACTACTGATATGGATGTACCTAATCATCATCATATATATATATATATATATATTTAAAAGCCAGGCTCTTGTCACTGGAGTAAACAACATGTTTGACTCTCTTCTGCCCATAATTTGACTTCTTGATACGACACGACGACGTGGAACAAAATGATTTTGAATAAAACATGAGGTGTGAAATCACCTGCTGGCACCACCGGGCGCCCCCGTTACTAAGGAAGTCATAATTTTATTAACAGTTTGTCATATTTTTTTTACGATTTGTTAATGTTTTACCTCGTGACTGTTGGCTATTTCTATGCTAATTCTATTTACGTTATAAGTGCCCAATTCACTATCTAAAGATAAAATTTAACTGCCAGATAAACCTATGACTATTCAACACAATCTAGATATTTTTCACCCGCATCCTGGTATTTTCAAAAGGACTGTTAAAAATGTTCTCAGGTGAAGTTTTGACTGATACGTAACTAGTTCATAAGAAAACTTTTGTTAAAATAATGGATTTGTTTCTTTTTTTTCTTCCAAGATAATGTTTTGTTCTTTGTTTTACGATATATTCACTCGAAGTAAATCTTAAACCATGATGTGTGTATATTTTAAGGGATACATCCTAGATCTAAGCTATTATTGTTTTATAAGATATGTATGTTTTGGCTGTATTCTGTTTTATACACCTTAAATAAATAAATAAATAAATATTCCATACAACATGACGTTTTACTTTATCTATAGATGATGAAACGGGACTCATATGTCAATATTTTCGCCGATGAATGTATGTGATGATGTTTGTCACTCTTTCACGCTAAAACCACTGAACAGATTTTGATGAAACTTTGCAGTAATGTAGCTAACACATCAGAATAACACATAGGCTATATTATTTTAAGATTGTGTGTAAGTTTTTTATGATATATCGATAATTGTGTACGACGTCGCGGGCAGCCTCTAGTCTTTTGTAAAAATAGCATAACTACGTTAAAATAACTGCTTAAAACTGTCCATGACATTTTGAAAGCCTCAAACTCATTAACAAAGTTGTCAACAAATAGCAAGTACAGTCAGTTTGAAAATAAAGTGTACAGAAGCTGTCTTTTCACTTTTTAACCGACTTAAAACTAATAACAAAATAAAAGGAGGAGGTTCCTAGAGGTACTTGACTCTATATCCATGTCAATTGGGTTGCTATTTTCAAATAAGGTTATAAAAAATAATAATATAATCACAGAAAAGTGTGAACATTTCCGTAGACATTTGAATACATAAATAATCTGGTCTTCATGTAAGTATTATGTAAAAAAGGGTAAAAAAAATCTACATTATAGTTATGTTATAACTTGCTATACAGTCCTAATAAATTACTAAACCAATCGAAGTCATTTCACATACTTTTAAAGACCTATGTTTTCCGCATCCAACTGTATATAAAGTGTGAAATTTGACAAGTAACGAATCAGTATGTAATGTAAACAACAAACTAAGAATAACCATAATTAAGATAAGCTTATGAAATCTCACGGTCTATAGCAAATTCGGTAGCTAAAGTGGCCATGGGTTAAGATAACTTTATGGGAATTCCCAATATTCAAAGACAGATAGGTAGCTATCCGAGATCGGCAGTAGAGTCCATTTCACGAAAGAAGTCCCCTAGCCGCGGCACTGTGTAGAGTGCTTTTCACGAAAGAAGTCCCCCGGATATTTTTGGAACTAAATTTGACAGGTCTATTTTTCCTTTTTTCTGACCTTTTCCCTGATAGTAGGTAGAAAACCCCTTACTTATCTTAATAAAAATACACTTTTTGCATAACAGAAATATAGCTAAGTAGACAATTTTATCAAAATATATACCAACCTACTCATGGAATGACCAGAACAGTAGAAATATGCTGGAAATAATATTATTTAATAAATTACAAATGAAATAAACATAATATAGGTAGATGTTATACTCATAAATGGCAACATTATCAATTTTGACATGAAATACAGCGCCGCGGCTAGGGGACTTCTTTCGTGAAAAGGACTCTAGCATGTCAAAATTGACAATTTTGCCATTTATGAATACAAATTATACCTTTACTGTTTATATTTCATTTGTAATTTATCAAATAATACTAATTATTGCATACTTCGAGAGTCTTAGTCATTCCATGATACAGAGTATGTGAGCAATACAGATAAAATTATATAAGAAATTTTAACACCCATACAATCACGAAGTCATACTAACAAAGTAATAATAAATAATTTAAAATCATAGCCTATTCAATACTTACAACATGATAAAGGCGTGAACACACTGTCAGCGAATTTCAATTGTCACGGTACTTGTTACACGGTTGTCAACTGTCAATATATCAAACGCTTCTCAGTCAAAGCTGTTATAGATAAATCTAATAAGATAATTAGTAGGTAAATAAATAAAATGTTTCTTATTAGCTTGATTTAAAAAAGAATTTTGTTTACATATGGCTGCAGTCAATTTACATAAGCTCAAGAGCACTCGATGTAAGGCTTCTAAAAATACTCGATAAGATTTTTAACTACCTACTATTAAACCGGGATTTTAATATATTTTTATTAGCCTTAGTTGATCCAATTGCTGGGCAAGGACCTCTCTTTCTTTTTAGAAAACCTTTCCATCTTCTCCTATCATTGGCAAGGCAACTTCTGATCAACTAGCCAAGCATACAGATTATCGATCCATCTCCACTTTGGTAAGTCAACTTCTGACTCTGACCAGCTAGCCAAGCATCTAAATTGTCGCTCCATCTCCACTTAGGCAGACCTCTCGATTTATAAGTTCTGTTTTTGCATTGCATTAAAATGACATGTATGTATAAAAAATTAAAACCCTTATAAATTTAGGATGAGTGGGTTTCTGAACGACGACGAATGAAAGTATGAAAGTTTTTGAACGAAGATGAGTAAAAGAGATGGCAGAGATGATTGAAGGAAAGACAGAGAGAGAAGGAAAATGATAGGTGTGAAAGGTGTGAGGGTTGGTGTTTTTTTTTTAATACCTGTGGCGTTTTCACTCTTATTGCGCAAACGACGATGTCGAACGTGTTATATTAAAAATATATATATTTTGGTTACAAGAAGTTTTTTCCAAGTAAATGAAGATTCAAATAAGAAGAATTTCCTTATGCCCCGTCCCCATGCCATATAAAGAAATAAAAAAGTAATACTCTGATTTTTTCCGATAAACAAAAAGCTACTGCATCTATTGTCACTAAAAAAAAACAAATGTCACCATGTCAGCCACTGGCATCCGTCGCCATCGCCACCCATGACCGAACACGCATGCGCAAATCGAATTAGAATAACCGTTTACTCGACCGTGTACACACCGCTTATGTCATGTCATAATTTTAAAAAGAGAATTTTTATGAGCGACATTTTGTTCTTTTGTTATTGTTTAAAAATTTTAATTTTGAATGTTATTAAATGTGTTCTAATGTCATTTTTGGCTATTTTAAAATGCATTTGTAGCAATTAAAAGTTAAAAAATCTTTTTGTGATTATGGCGTTTGTTTTTGTGAAAATTTTTTTAAACTTTTTACGTTACTTATTTAAATAAAGAAAATGTTATAAATATCAATATTTGTGCCGATGGATGGATGGATTGTTACTCTTTCACGCAAAAACTACTGAACAGATTTTAATGAAACTTGGCAATATTGTAGCTTACAAATCAGAATAACACATAAGCTATATTACTTTACGATATCATGTTTTTTTTCCAAGATATTACGACAAATGCGTATGAAGTCTCGGGAAATCTACTTTTATGTAACTTTTGAAAATACAAAAAAAAAAAAAGAAATAAAATAATAAAAAAAGCTATGTCACAAAACTCGCGTTAGTTACTTGTCTTATTTCTAATTTCCATCTTAACTCAATGTTTGACTCAATAAGATTTTAATTTCCATAAGTATATTATACACTATATTCATAGTCATAGGTGTAAAGTTTTTTTTTTATGTGTAACGGAACTTATAATTAGAACCTACACCTTTTAAACTCAAGTAGTGAACACATTTCTTAACAACTAGCTCAAAAACCCAGCTTCTATTTACACTACTAATTAAAAATTAAAAAAAAACCTGTCAAACACACCAAACTCCCACCCATTTCATTCATATTTTTTTTTTATACAAACATTTTAAGAAATTACACTATTTTTAATTGCACAAAAGGTACCGCCTTGCTACCCCTTTTTTAAGCAATACGACCTCAATTTCTTTTGAACAAAGTCAAGTAATTTGAGTACTAATTTGAATGAATTAAAAACGTATTTCTTACCACTATTCATTTGCTATTTTATCAAAAATACAGCTTCCTTAAGTTTAAGAAGATAAGGTTGAAATTCATCTAGCTGTTGCGAATTCCATAGCATATTGTAAAGTGGTATTCTGACATTGAGTAGTCAGCTGCTGAGTTCTTTTTATTCAAAATTGGAATAAAACACGTCTTCGGTTTAAATAAGGAATTCTCCGCGAAATGTGGCTGAATAGTTATTAGAAAATGTTTTAGTGTTGAGATGAAAATATCGATATAATATCTTTTTTGACTTGATATTTCAATGGCATTTTTGGAAAAAAAATCTTAGTCGATAAATTGACAAGATCGTTATAAATTCTAATTAAATTTTTATTTCTATTATTATTAAAATACTAACTAAAATATATATTTACAATTAATAATACTAATGACTTCAATGGCTCTCAAAATGTTAATCATGATCAATTCTTGCGTTTGAGTATTTTATTTTGCGTTTTTATAATTTTAGATACGTCTTCTCAGTCTACACAAAAAAATAAAAATCCGTTTTACTATTTTTTTGGATTTCTTACTCATAATAATCCATTATTGTCGTTGTCTTTGATAGTTTTTTTATAAATCGTTTTTTGGACTTTGTTTTTCGAAACTTTTTTTGTGTAGTCTTCTTCTTCATTTTAATTTTAATACGTTTTTTGGTAGGTCTTGTAGAGAGTGCTGTAAATGCAGTACGAGTGGCCACATTGATGAACCCTTTTCTTTTATCTTTATTATTAGTTCGTAGGAACGTATCTTCATCGTCTTCTTGGAACACTGTATTATTGCGTTCGCTGTCTATAATAGTATTTATAATCCAATCTATATAAGGGCTCACAGCTGTGTAATGTGGATCGTATTGTTTTACAGGGTCAACGCCAATGTAGAAACCAATAATCTTCTGTTTGTATAACAAAGGCCCACCAGAATCACCAGCCTGACCTCTCTGTTTAGGTTTATCGCAAGGAGATCGCAAACACATTATTGGAGAGTTAATATGAGTACCAAATTCAGCTTTGCATGCTACAATAGTTCCAACACCAACTTGCAATGGCCTTTTATCATCTGCAGCTTCACGCGCCATCCTTCCAGCTAAATCTGTGTCGGAGTACGTCGCGCCAGCTCCGACAAAGGTGACTGTATAACCTATCAGAGACCTGTAATCTGCTGCAGACAAAACACCTTGATTTATAGGAATTTCATCGGTATTAATCAGTCCTATATCGTTTCGGCTTGCAGGCGATGTTTGGTAAGACGGATGGTAGATCAATGCTAAAACCCTAGCTTTGGCAGGGGTATGTGTTGGTGATATTGTCAAATCACCGTAGATAATTCTAGAGTAGTCAATACCACCTCGTTCTTCAATGCACTTTAAACAGTGTGCTGCTGTTAAAACGAAATTATTTGCGATATAACTAGCGGTACAGCTTCTATAATATTCTGGTACAAAGAAGCTTTCGAGTGCAATGACGACGACAAATGGATATTCTTTATCAGCATCATGTGCTGCTGCTATTCTAAAACTCTTTTTGTTTAAAATCTTTTTTTCGCACGCCACAAAAGAAGTAAATAAAATAACTTTAAAGATGGCAAATGACATATTTTTCAAAACTTAAATCACAGTTTTAACTATATTTTTCGCCACAATATCAATCAAAAGTCAATATTTTAATTTTCAGTTTCTTGGTTAATATTTTTAACATATTAAAACTTAAGTTTTTTTCTAGAAATACAAAATAAAGGGTACACGTTGTAAAACATGCTTTCCAAACTGGTAAATACATAAACTGTTTTCTTGATAACATTTCAGTTTTATGACTGTAGAACTATTTGCATATAATTTAATTTTTGTGGTGCTCATACAAGTTACTTCGTTCAATAAACCTAGGTACAGTCAGCATCATAAGTCGATGAACACATCCAGATTTTCAAAGTAATATACATTATTATTAGACGAAAAACCTTACTTTTTTTCTTTATTTTGAACCTTATCGGATGTCTATTTAACTGGAGTATTTTTTGCTAAGCGATTTTCGTCTAATATAATGGTGTATTTTACTTTTGAAAATCTGAATGTGTTAATCGACTTATGATGCTGACCGTACCTATTTATTACATAATCCATAATCTACCGTAATACAATTTTCATTATTTTTAACCAACTTCAAACTAAAAACAATCAAAGAAAAGGAGGGGTTTTTAAATTTGGGTTTTTTTTTTCGTGTTCAAACTAAGTAGGTAAGTAAATCCATATAAAAATTACAAGTTCATAAGAAGCCGGAAGTTTACCCAAATGTTTGAAAACCGAACACCTTGACTGATAGGCATTATCACGTTGATTCCATGACTACATATATAAAAAAAACAAGATATCGATATTATCGATAACGCGTCCCGTCACTAGGCTGCCAGGTGGGCACGTGCTCAAAGACATATTCTGCCCTTTAAGTGATCGCGGCCGACTTTAAGAAAAAAGAAATACTTGTACTGCCAAGCTAGTAAGTATAATTGAATTGAACAAGATTAATGATTTATAATTAAGTTCTTTTTTTTAGATAGAGATAGGTTAAATACGTACTTGATAATGATGGAATTAGTACCTGTTTTGCCTGTATCTATTTGTGTGCAATAAAGTATTTCTTTCTATCTATTTAGTTAAACACTTATTACATCATGAGGTGTCTAAGCTGTTTTAGCTGAGTACCGTGCATTGTAATAAGAGTTAGACTGTTAGACCGTCTAATAAGACACATCGAATGTTTTCGACGAGTCTTACTGTCTTACTGCCTCAATAAGAAGATAATTCTCCTTTTATTTTTTATTTTATTTTTTATTAAAAATACCTGTCCATTATACCTATTCCTCTAAGGCGATTTCAGACAAGCGTTTGTCTAGGTCTGAAAACACCCTTAATATTCATTTAAATAATATAAAAAAAAAGATTTCATTGAAGTACTTAGAGGTAACTTTGTGTCCAAAACCGCTCGCTCTTGTCCACACAGCTGTAACAATTTTTCAAAGTTTATTCGTACATTATTATATTAAACTACAAATACTACAATCCCTACGACAAATAACATTATTGTTGAAGCAAAATCTTAAATACTTTTTAAAAAAATAATCGCTTACCTCTGTCAGTCGACTTCCAACTTTATCCTCATAGGTTTTAAAGTTGAAACTAGTAGAAAAATATGAATATTTTTTTGCAAACAAAATGTCAAAGGTTCTTAAGACGCCATGTTTGATTTAAGAATGCGCGGGCGGCGTTTTTGGTAACACAATGCAATGAATTACAATAGAAATTGGAGCGTCTTGGCGCGTGCTGAACATCTGTCGGGTTTTTATAAAGAAATAATTTTAAAATAATACTTATTGATAGGGAATGCTTCTGGTTCCATATTTTTATATGTTTATCGATATATCGCAGTGGTATAGTTTGTACCTACCTAATAAAAGAGAGAAGCTTTTAAATCTTTACAGTACCAGAAGACATAAATATTTATCAAATTAAAATAAAATAAACAACATTTAAGTTTAAAGAAAACCGACGTACATGCATGAGGCGACTGATGAATGTGGATGAAGCGAAAGAAGTGTGTTTGAATCGTAGCAAGTGGAGGGAAGTAGTCTCTACCTACCCCGATAGTAAAAAGACGTTAAAAATATGTTTGTATGCAGGTTTAGGTTTTTATAAATTTTGGTATCAAAAAACAATTTAAAAGAAATCTTTACTGAGATATTGAAATCACAAAGGTTTTTCTAAGTCTTTCAAGTTTTTAACAATAGCCATTTTCTTTTATACCTTTCTGAAGAGCTTCTGATTTAACGATTAGGCACGTAAACCTACGAAGGAAAATGACGTGTTACGATCTTTTGTTTATGCTGTATACTCGTAAATTTATGGATTTATCGCGATGACATGAGTGTAATTTTTGTGAAAAATGTAATTCAAATATAGAGCTGATTGGCTAGTTGGTGTGGCTGCTAGAAACCCTGCTTGCTATTACGCAGGTCGTGGGTTCGATTCCCACTAGACATTTTTTTTTTAAATGGCAACTACTGTTGTAGCTAGTGCCAATGTCAAGTGGAGTAAAGCAAAGACAAATGTTTGTCACTATTGGGTTTCGAACCCACGACCTGCGGCTTTACCAACCATGCCAACTGATCAGGGGCACAAGTTTGCTAATTCACAATATCCTCAGTTATGTGTCGGCAGAGTATCAATGATAGTGTCAATGTCATGTCATTTTTTGACATATTTAATAATAATAATAATAATAAAAGAACTTTATTCATCAAAAAATGTACAGTGCAAATGAGATTTAGATACCTATAGTGTTAATAACAAACTTATGACTTAACCATACATATTTTGAGGAAAAGGAGAAAAATCCTCAGCATTAATGCTGATTTTCAGGACCCTCCTATGAATCACTGCGTTGGGACACGCCCCAGCAGAGCGACAAAAAATCGAGGATAATTGAACATACTTAGACTTAAATAAACTAATTTAGGTAATTTTAAAAGCCAACTGCCAATATTATATAAATGTGGAGTGAGTAACTAAAATCAAATTAAAGTTAATTAAACACAAGGTATATACCAATTTGGTGGCAATCAATGCTAGCCACTGTTTAGCAGAATACCAAATGTGTCAAAAATGCCATTGATACTGCCGATACACAATTGAGGCTATTTTAAATAAGCAGACTTGGGCCCTAGTCAAGATACTATCGTTAAACTACAGAAAACTGCCTATCCTTTAGCCATAAGTCAAAGTCAAAAATATATTTATTTCATAGGCATAAAAAATGCTCTTGAAATTATTATAATATAATTTTTTTTAAAGCTAGCGCTAGATTCGCAAAGCGCAGTTTCCCCTAGAGAAGAACCTAGCAAGGGGCTCTTTTCAAATAAAGCTTTACAATTGTTACAGTTTACATATTTACATTATTACAATTATTGTCCCTAAATGAATCTTTGATCTTGCAGCATTCAAACAAACCACAAGATGTAAATAGATAGCTAAAAAGTAAAGTTCTCAGCTAGGTTGAAGCCGCATAACCTGACCTGCCGCCATAGCAGCGCCTTCACACAGGGGGCCTATGTCTGCTAATTACTAAATGCACCAATAGAATCGCGAAAGAACATCAGTCGCAAAATTTGACCATTTTGGTATTCTACTAACGGTTTAAGCGACTGCGATTCTATCGAAGTGCGTTCGGGCTGCCTGTGAACTAGGTACTTTTGATCTATCTCACTTCAATCGCAGTTCATAAGTTGGCAAATCGGTATTCTCATCGCTATTTTTTGATAGGCAACCCGACAAATGCGTGCTTCAGCATAGCTTCTGCGATTCGACTGCGATGCGATTGCGTTTGGTAAAACTTTTAGTAGAATACCAAATTTGACACAATATGAATCAATCGCAATCGACTATCAAATGGATCGCAAATGCTTAGCTTAAATTAGCAGACTTGGCCCCCTGGTCTCAACGCATAATATATCTAGTTTTAATAAACACTACAAATAAGGACATAATAGGTTCCTATTAGGTACTAATACCAATCCGTCCTGAATTCTAGATTCTAGGTTTCTGAATTCTAGATTGTGCGCTGTCTAAATAAATTACCCAGATCGTATATCACCTAGGCCCACAGAGCACCCCCTAATAGAGCCCGAATCATTAAAATTTTATTCGAAACAAAACTCACAACTTTAGGCGGCAAGAATGAAGTGCGGGGGACGTGACAACTATGCTGTGATTTGCTGAATCAAGGTCAACGCATCGCTTAGAGATGTGCCGTGACGACAGTTAGGTTTATCGATAAAACATTTACATAAGTGTGTTACATTTTTTATTGTTGAACAATTCGATGTTATAACAAAATTAAATAATTAGAGAGGTTAAGTTAAAATTGCATGACAATTGACGACACTTAGGTACCGGTAAAATTAATTTGAAAATAAATACATGCTTCCGAAAACTGAATATCAGTGTCCCAAATAACCCAAAACTAGGTTATTATTTAGAAACTTTTGATAAATATGCTGTACCTTTTTTGCTCAGGACATTTTGGAAATCTTTAAAAGAAAACAAACACTAACTTTATTCTATTATTTGCGATGATAGGTAATAAAAAAATATCGAAGTACTGTTCTTTACATATTAATAATAATAATTAGTTATTTTTTATCTACATCTCATCTCAACAAAAAGTGTATATTATTATTGTATTTGATAAAATAAATCGATTACATTCAGTCGATAAATTTGTTACAACTCTAGTACTGAAATTTCGGAAACGAAAAAGGATAAACATAGTAATTAGCATAATGATAGAAAGGGATGTAGGCAAATCAAAATTTGTTGTCCAGTGTAACATGAACTCCGCGTAATATAAAACAAAAATTGTTTATACTTATCGGAGAAAAGTTATTCCATTTTTCTTAAAGCAAGATGTCCCAGAATTTTTCCCGTACCATTTCACAGAACACACTGTCATTTTATTACGCTTTAAAGCAAAATAAGAGCCATGTAAATTGCGAAAAAGCTTGTGCGTACGGATGTGACAGCTGGTCAGTACTGACTTGAATGACATAGTTCGCTTTGCTACATCTGCCGAAAAAGACATATGTACGGTGCACGTCTATTGCCTTGCAAGTACACTCTATTAGGGGGTGCTCTGTGCCTAGGCCTAACAAATTGCTAGTGCTGCGACGATTGACAGCCGTTTCGAAATTACCACTTATGGGTAGTGTTGTTGTTTAAGTGATAAATAAACTAGTAGGTAATACTAGTTTCTTTTAGTAACAGTTAATAGATGTGTTTATATTACGGCATAAATAGAGATTATATTTCGAGATTGTATTAACTTATATTAGTGAAAAAGCTTTTAAATAATACTATGTATTATATGTATAAATATGTACATAGTAGGTATTTAAGTAGGATATACATTTGTATTGTATTATATAGTATTTATTTAAGGTGCCAGGTGCCTTAATGGCAATAAGGCCGCCTGTTGCTTCTTATATTCTTGCTTGTGTCTGTATCTTATATCTTAGTGTGCAATAAAGAATATTTGTATTGTATTGTATTTTAATACTTTGTTCTCTTAATAACAGTAAAAAGATGTGCCTTGTTCTACAATAGTGTTTTTTCGGTACTCTCTTTTCGAAAAATTACTCTTCATTTGTTTAATTTCATGAGAAGGTCACTCTGTTGTACAATATAATTCTAAGCTTTTCTTATAAAATAAAATAACTATTACAAAAATATTGAAATATCAAACTGTTACTTTTTAATACCAAGGATATACCACCAGCTACTAAAGTATTTACATAACGTAACTTCAAAATACTAAATAGGTATTTACCTATGACCAAGTACTCACCTGTTACCAAGTATTTACCAGTTACTATAGAAGTAGTGACTACATCACTATCACTTGGGCAGTAAAATTAAACTTTTTATAAGATTCGATGGCAATCGTTCGTGTTAACAGTTTACGGACTTCAAACGTTATTCGGCTGTCTTGACAGGTGGTTTGGGGTTCCGTATCACAAAATATTATATGGACCGGAGTTTAGAAGATTCTATAAAAAAAAAATTAAAAGATAAAAACCGCTTATGGTGCTTTATTAAAAGAATTGAGGAAGAAAAAAGTAGGAATTTATGCAATCTTATTTTTCATTGCGTTTTCTTGATACATAGTTTTAATGCCTATGTATAAGGGTTAAAACATAATCCAATTAGCTTTTATTTTTGAGGAAAACAATAGAAAATTAAATAAAAATTATTTATAAATCGTTAAGAAAGTGAGTTTTATAAAAGTACCTATTGAAAAGATCCACTGAAAGGTAAAAATGTAAAACAGTATAAAAAATTAAGTAAGTACTTTACTAATAAAGTTCTGCAAATATCTGCAGAACCACGAAGTTTTTAATAATATTCAACCTTTATCTATTTTTTTCTATCACTTTATATTTATAGCGACATCTGCTCAAGTGGAAACGGTCTGTCAATAAGAATTTATGTTCCATGTTCGAATTTTGAATTTGAATTACTTTTTTTAATCAGAATTTAATTTTAGAGCCAGCATTAGAATTGTATTTAAAAAAGTTAAAGCGTGAATTATATTGTTAAATTCTTATTTACACATTGTGTTTTTTTATAGTTTTTTTTTAATTAATTGCCGATTAGATCTGATAAGATAATGATCAACAAATAGACGACTATAAAGTCTCTTTTTTATATTTTCTATTTGTTACCCTAAGGTTGCCTGAAAGATATTGCTACCTAGCAATAAGGCCGGCTGTTGCTTCTTATATTCTAGTTTGTGTCTGTACTTTATATCTATGTGTGCAATAAAGAATATTTGTATTGTATTGTTTTGTTTTAAACTGGATGGAGAAGTAAGGCTGTTGCCTAGCAGTGGGCCGTGACAGGCTGCCTGTATTTGTATCTGTATTTTCTTTACGATGTATTTTGACATTATTTATTGACAAAACTTATAAAATTCTTTATGAGGCGACTGATGAGTGTGAATGAAGCGAAAGAGATGTGTTTGGATCGTAGCAAGTGGATGGAAGTGGTCTTTGCCTAGCCCGATGAGAGAGAGACGTGAATATATATAATTATGTACTGTATATTTGAAATCTCTCTGTAAAATAATTTAATTAATAATTTAATAGTTTAATTTCTCTCTGTATGAGAGTAGGCTCGTGCCCCTCGGTGGGGAAATATATGGGCTGATAAAGAAAGATATTTAAAATGGTCTTAAAAAAGCTTAAAATGTTGTTTTCTTGTTATTTCCAACAAGAAAAAATACACTTGGTAAGAAAAAAATAAAATAAAAATAATATTTGGGTTGGGACATTTCACACGCAGTCACCTGACCCCAAACTAGGCAAATCCTGTACTATGGGTATCAGAGACTGATAAACATATATATACACACACATATACTTATATACAGGGTGTAACAGAAAGGGGGTATAATGCTGAAACACAGCGATAGTCCTCACGAAACTGAACAACTTTCCCCAAGGAACAAGGGTCGTAACTCGAAAAAAAATTTTGGATCACCCATACTTACTCGATCAGCTGATCGGACATTTTGTATGGGGAGGTGAAATTTTTTTTCGAGTCACGACCCATGTTCCTTTGGGAAAGTTGTTCAGTTTTATGAGGACTATCAGTATGTTTCGGCTTTATACCCCCTTTCTGTTACACCCTGTATATATTATCATCATCGTCATCGTCATGTCGTCCACACCGTGTCCGGCGACGGCGACTCCAGAAAGGTTTACATTTACGATTGTTGTTGAAGTGGGTGGTGGGCTCTGATGTGGCTTGCAAAGCCGAACTTGGTCTTAAAAATGCGATCACAGGGGCAGCTGACCAGAGGTGTTATATGTATATGAGTAGGAGGGCTCATATATATTATATTATCTATTCATAACCTATTAGAAATTCACATATTAATGTCTTATCTTATCTAGCCGTCAATATCCCACCGCTGGGCAAAAGCCAAATATACTAACAATTTTAACCAAAACAACCAACACTATATTAACACTACTATAAAACCAACGCGTTAGAAAAGCCCGTATATTGACGTATATAATTTATGTCTATACAATGATGTGTAATATAATTACTGGGTAAGTTTGATAGGGGCGGCAGATGTACGGTCTATGGCATTGTCACCCCTATATATACAGGGATGGTGTGGTCATAGTATGATGGACTTTGTGTTGTGTCTATTTTTGAGCGTTTGCAAGGTGTATAGTTTCTTACTAGAACACCTACTATTTGATATTCTGTGCTATAGTCAAATATTGTTGTGTTAAAGAGATGTTTATATTAAGTATACATCATCATTATCATGTCAGCTTATGGACATCCATTGCTGGACAAACGGCTCCCCCAAGGATCTCCACAGCGACCGGTCTTGCGCTGCCCACATCCAACGGTTTCCATCGACTTTGACCAAGTCGTCAGTCCACCTTGTTGGAGGCCTTGTTGATTAAGTATACGCGTGTGTAATATGTATGTACTTATAGTAAAACTAGCTGTCCCGGCGAACTTTGTCCCGCCTTAGAATGAACTTTATTGTGTAGGAATAAAGTTCAAATTGTCTCTACATTCTAGTAAGAAAACATTTGTATGGGAAAAAGAAAAGTCTGTTTTAGGGCTTTCCCGGCAATTATTCGATTTTTGCTCGCCGTAAGAACCATCCTTGGACTTCAACGAACATTTTAAAAAAAGAATTGGCCAAATTGGTCCCGGCGTTGTTGAGTTATGCGCTTACCAACACATTTTGCGATTCATTTTTATATTATAGATAAAACATTTGATTATACGTAGTTATATTAATTTCGGAGTTAGGTTAGGCTTTGGGACTCTCCTGAACGTTTTGCATTTTGTGGGTACTAAGTAAGAACAATGTGTAACTATAGTAAGCTTTACAACCCATCTGAAATATCTGCGCACCTCGCTGAAATGCGCTTTCCCCCGTTTTCGCCTATCGAGTACGTACGAGTTGCATGACGTCATCAAGCCAGGTCCGCAGATATTTCCGACGGGTTGTACTTCACTTTACATTGGCTGAATCTACAATAGAAGTTGCCATTTTTAGCCAAAAGTATTAAGTAAATATTATTTACGAATAGGTAGGCGAGTATTTTCTTTTTGCAATTTAATCATTCTTGGAAACAACTATAAGCCCACAACTTTGATTAAAAATTGAAATACTGTCTGGGAATATATGTATTTTTCTGTTTATGCCCGTGGTTTAAGCCTTATCTAAGATACACAAGATGCACGTGCGCATAAGACCTTATTTTGGCAAGGTGAAGGTCATCTAAGCAGCTGTGTAAATTGACTTCGACGAGACGAATTGCAAATATATTTGATTGATAGCTAGGTACTCAGGTAACTAAGATTATTACTTATATTTGATATGAAAGATGCCAACCACGCTAGAAGTGCTACACTAGATGTAATCCGCGTCAATAAGTCGTCGTCAATTTGTCGCAATTTCAGAAAGGTCCTTCGAAAATTAACATCCATAAATAAACGAGTATATCATAAATAGAAAAGATTCTTACATTTGCATTCAAACAACTCAATTAAATCCATGAAAAAGACTACAGCAAATCAACAGCGCCTAATTAAGTCTTCTTGCATGACAGCCAATAACTCACTTCAAAACATTTTGGCGACACGTGCAAACAATAAATTGCAAAAGTAGCAATCACGGTAACCATGGCAACGTCCTATCGTCCAATCAGCATATTACTAAGGGGGCCAATTCGCAAAGCGTGCGAGATCAGCGATAAAACAGCGACAATAATTTGCCACATTGCTTTTATGCAGCTAACAATCTGATATTAATTCTAATCTGCCCTCGGATCTTATGGAAAATTGTCGTCAACTGTTTTTATTGATTTTGTGGCGTGCGAACTAATAAATAATAACATTAAATGGGTATTTGAAGTGTGTGTAGTTTTATGAAACGATTCTTCGACCTTGCAATATGTAAGAGCGTCGCTCTTGTCGATGGAGTCTTCGCCACACTGCTCTATTAGGTATCTGCCGTCCGTTTGAACACCTGATTGATATGACAGAACTTCTTTTCTCTCTTTTTATATATGATAATGTCATTCGATTAAAATCATTATCAAAACAATACAACAAGTATAACCTAACATTTTAAATGAACGTCTGTTCACTCATTATCATACTACCGGCATTCATTTGTATTTAGTGTGATTTTACATTAGAAGAATCGACACGTTGGCTAATCAAAAATCACCATCAATATAAAATCAGTCTAAGCCTTACATAGACAAGCAAAAAATACTTGATCTCTTTCTTCATGCATAGACAAACATTTTTTCCATAGATAACGTAACTTTTAAAGTTGTCATTAAACAAGTAAAAACAAAACATAGTCCAAACAAATTGCGTAACAAAATGCGACGGTCATCAAATGCGTCACCCCAAACAATTGAACTAATTTAAACTCCACAATCGGTATAGCACGCGACATATTGTGACATATGACATGAATTGACATGTGCCATATTTTGAATTGTAAGTGGTTTGGGTTGTTCTCAGTTCATTTATAGTTATTTTCCCAATGTGACGTTTAAAAAACTACTGAAAGTACAATTTTCATCTCCAATAAAAATCGATAGATCTACTAAAAATTTTATTTTGACCATAGGTTTTATTTTATACTACCGTAAATATTTTACTCACGCGTTTACACGTTTAGCTTACGCTCGTTTTATCAATGCGGTAGGCGGAATATAACTCAAACATATAAGCACAGAAAAAAACTACTTATAGGTTAGCTTAGTTTAAAAAAACATCGACATATTTCAAGTGTCATCTATATGTGCCTACGAAACAAAGATAGTTCAACAGTGAGTTTAAAAAAAACGCTATCTGACCACAGAAACTGCTACCGAAGTAAGACCAACCCCTATACTCACATTCTATAGAATGATTTTAATGACTACGGAACTCAAACAGCAATAATGAGAGGCACCCGCTTGATGACATTTTAAACATCCCTTTTTAATTTTAATTGCATTATTTTGTACAATTTGTTGGATGCATTTAATTGTTTTTATCAATTTTTGTTGCTGTGGCATAATGGTATGTTTGCGCGTCGTCGTGGGTTCTATGCACTGGACCGTGTTTTGACATTTGAAATAAAAGTATAGTGCTACAAGGATCTATTGGCACTTGGGTGACATTGTCAGGAGGGCGTGGGTAGTACCTAAATAAATAACTTAAATAAAATAATGACCAGTTTCAAGATGATATCGTTAGGCCTCCAACAAGGTGAACTGACGACTTGGTTAATGTCGCTGGAAGCCGTTGGATGTGGGCAGTGCAAGACCGGTCGTTGTGGAGATCCTTGGGAGAGGCTTTTGTCCAGCAGTGGACGTCTATAAGCTGACATGATGATGATGATGATGATAATGATGGTTAGTGCCGATTTCCGCCACGTGACAAAAGATCCTTGTAGTACTGTACTCATAGTTGGCGTTCAATATCAAACTTCAAATGGAGAAGTGGTTCAAATGTCATTCCGTAAAAACTTTAAAGTACCCTCGACATGTATGTATGAGACGACTGATGAATGTGTATGAAGCGAAGGAAGTGGTCTCTACCTACCCCGATGGGAGAAAGGCGTGATAGATAATATATGTATGTATGTTTTCATGGCAAAATAGAATCAAAGAGCCTACTACAGACTACCCCAAAAATAACCACAAATATTTTAATAAAAATAACAGCATAGAATTGGTCAAATTAAAATAATACCTGCTTATGTTGAATAATAGAAATGATTTCAATTGAAATAAACGTTTTGTTATGTAATTGGGGCTAAAACCAGTTTCAGATGAGTGGAAATAGAGATATGTACCTATTGTAGAAATAGAAATGGACAATAGAATAAATTAATAGAAACAAGATCTGCTGAATCAATTTACATTCTTTTGCAATTCGCAAAACAGAATCCGCATAATACATTTTTAAAATAAGTTCTAAAAACTAAAGCTTGTCTACGGAAAACCGTCCTTATATCTGCTGTTTTTTTCAAGAATGGATGGAGTGCTGGAAATTCTGACGCCATCAATAGCTCCTCGCCTGTTGACACCATTGCATGATATTAAGAATTAAACACTGATAAAAATTAATCTAAACACGACATATCTGCTGTTAAATTTACTGACGAAGCGATGTTTAGAGCATCCTCTGTGTCCTATGGGTAAGATATGTATACCTAAGTAGGCATCTGTGAATTGTAAAGTCTTAAACACGATATAATCTTAAAGCTTGTTGACAATTGACAATCGCAGTAGGTCACACAAAGACTTGTGTCACTTTTTTCACTTGTTGAACCATTTTCGTTTACTGATTGAACATTCTGAATTTGATATTTCAAATAAAATGATTTCCAAAGTTCAAAAGCGGTTTAACCGCTGAGATATAAAACTGTGTCACTATACCATCAAAAACCGTTAAAAAGTATCAAAAAATCATATTTCTACATCTGCCGCCCGCATCACACCCAATTCAAGTATCTAACACTCTATAAAATAATAATAAACATTCGATACACCCAATAAATACACACTAATGAATAGGTGGGTAAACACCCTTATTTTAGAAACGTAGCTATTTCTCTTCCCGAAATTTTATATTGATGGGTCAAAATAAGCTACTAGTATCGACCGACGTGCATGTATGAGGCGACTGATGTATGTGGATGACGCGAAGGAAGTGTGTTTGGATTGCAGCAATAGGAAAGTGGTCCCTGTCAACCCCGATCGCAGAGAGACGTGGCTGATATGTATGTATTTATGTATAAATAAATGTTTATTCAATAATTATTTTTTGCTGACAAAATTGACACTTTTTCATCGACTGTTTTGAAATTGCGGCATATCTATTAGGTAATATGGCATTTTTAGGGCACAAATGATAAGTCCTTAGAAAAATATTATTATGTTTACCTATCGATGTATATCAATACAAAATCATCCCCCTGAAATACCCAACGCACACGCAATGACGTCACGGCGTAACGTCATTACTGTCATCCTATCAATTGGTACTCACGGATGGGGTGCGCATACGCATTGTTGATTGGTACCGGTCAGACAGTCGTTTGTTTATTAAACTATTGTTATAGTGAAATTATGTATTGTAGGGAGGTATGGTCAATACGGGTTCTTTAGGATTTTTTTTGTTTTTTTTTTAATATTAATACTATTTGTGTTTTTGCATTTTTTTCATTAGATTTCTTAAATATGTAGGTACCTACTAGAGACTTTTTTCCAAGATAAAGTGGCATTGAACTGGTCGTGTTGGAGAGAAATAATAGAGGCCTATGCTCAGCAGTGGGCAGCTATAGGCTGAGAAGAACGAAAAAAAAGAAAAGACGATAACTCCATACGAACGAAGCCACGGCAGGCTCTAGTATTTGTAATAAGTAAATGACCTTGAAAGTTCTATTCTAAATTTAAATATCAAAACGACTAGCTAATATCCGGATTCCGGAAGGTTCTACCCTTAGAAAAAGATTAAAGACACCCTCTGTAATTATAAGTCCCAACCTCGAGTATTTATTTACCGTGGGTCGAGAAAGTTCTTGTACCATCTCACAATAGGAATAAGGTTTATTTTCCTTCGTAAGCAGTCAACATTTCTCAAGATGTAGCGGTCACTTGTTTTTTCGTAGTGTTCTTATAAGCACAGTCTCAGTTGAAGACACATTATAATTATTTAAAAGGGACAGTTTTTGACTATTTCTAATGTCGTGGGAAAAACAACGTTTCTTTACTTTAATTATTGATGAAGTGCTTCCGTATTTGCAGTTGTGGGGTTGTAAATGAAGGTTTAATAGAGAACCGCTTGTCTGCGACATTAATTATTTTTGTCTAAAATGTGGCCACATTGATTTTACTAATGTTCTTTTTCTCCTTATGTATGTGCTTCAATAAAAGCACGGTCGAGCACAAATTCCTGCATTTTTATTTAATTATACAGTCCACACAACTAAGCTAAATCGAAGCAAAACCGCTACACCGCTCAGTTTCTAAGACAGTTTTATTAATGACAAAATATTTGGTAGGTAAGTCAGTGTTTCAAGTAAATATGACGTTATGCTATCTACACACCAAAGCCGGCATGCCGCCGGGCTAAGCCGGCAGCTTTACGTCATACGAATGGCAGCTGTCAAAAATGCCGGCGGCTTTGGTGTACGATACTCGTAACATTAGATTTAAACATACAGGCCCCGAAGTCTGCTAATTTTAAATAGCCTCAGTTGTGTGTCGGCAGTGTCAATGGCATTTTTGACACATTTGGTATTCTGCTAAACAATGGCTTAAACTGATTGCGACCAAATATGTCAAAAATGACAGTGACACTCTCGTTGACACTACCGACACACAACAGAGAATATTGTAAATTAGCAGACTTGGGCCCCTGGGTAGCAATTCTGTTAAATTAAGTTAAGCGACCTAACTATAGCCAACAGATTAACATTCTACAGCAATAGGTCACAAATTTGGTATTCTCTTATGTGCCACGAAATAGTCGATTAGTAGTCTCTAGAGGGCTTTGTCATTCATTTGTCTTTGCGAATGATTTAGTTGTCGATGTTGCCAATATTTAATAAAATTATTGTTCGAAGAAATTGATCAACCGATTGATAGATTTTTTCGACCTAGAATAAGCTTAGACATACTTTAAAATACAGAATATTTATTTATATAAGATTTTCATGCATTTTTTGCATAAATTGCACGTTAATTTTCGAAAAAACACCGAAATAGTGTTTGGGTGACCGAACGACTGAACGACTGAACGACGGACGACCGAACGAAATGCCATTAGAGAACAACTGTCAAATAGCGAAGAGAATACCGTTTGGAACTGCCACTCATGTGACATTGCGGAGTAGAATACCAAATAAAGCGTAAAGTAATAAAATGTACGGCCGATCGCTGTCCACTGTCAACTTATCTGTTAAGAGAATACCAAAATGTGTCATTTCATACAATTCACATTCTAGAGAGACACCATTTTTCATTTGGTAATTAGAAGAATACGGGCCCTGATGTCTTGTGTTGTGTACGTGGGGTCAGTCTGACTCTAGCGTTAGTATTTAGCATAATTTGCCCATACACCATAGCTTATTATCTTCTTACTAATCGCCCATTATTTATATCAAATAATGTAATGAAAGCAACGCGAATACCACTCTTTAAACCAATAACAACCACGTGGCTATTGTTAAATAAAAGTGGTAAAGTGTGAGTTGGACTCGCGTTAGATGGGTTCAGTATTAGTAACATGACTTAGTTATATTATTACGAGATGTAACTAAGTTGATGAATATTTAAAAAGTCTGTTTTCGAATAAAAAGAGGCAAAAATTTCGTTTGTTTTGTGAGAGCTTAAAAATGTATTTATCCTAGTAAGTATTAATTGTTATAGCGTCAATAGATTACATACATCATATTTGAGAAAATTTCAATTCAAGATAGGTATTACATATTACGAATCATGAGAATGTATTTTGGTGTCCTATAAAGATGAACTAGCAGCTATGTCTTAGTAATAAGCTCTCTTTTTATTTATAGTTGTTTTTAAAAGCTTTAATTTAGAATGCGTACCCTTAGCTACTTCATCTTTGACCACGTAACCCTAATAAATACAAAAAAAACCACGTATATTATTTTAATACATGGCAACATTTTGTTAACAAAACATTCGGCTATTTTAGCATTAAACGCGACCGCGTCCACCTAATTATTTTGTTAAAATAATGATATATTATGCTTTTAGTGGACAATGGCGTTCGTGGGTTAGAATTTGGTGTCGTAATTATGGTCAGTGTTGCATATGAAGGGTTAACTCAATTGTTGTGAGATGAAATATTGTCGATGAAGCGATGCTTGTTAACGGTTAATAATGGCGGATTGGAGTTAGATAATTAGTAAAAAACTGAACAAAAAAGAATATTTAAATAATTAATTAATTTACAGTGAAAAAAAATGTTTTTAGTAGGTATTGCAATGTTAAAAACTGTAGTTGGTTGTGTTTATATTTGACTACTATGTTTGCTTTAAACCTTTTGTTAAAATAAAATATCAAAATAGAAATTTTATATTGAGTTGTTCGCCAGAAGCTTCATCTTACTTTAGGGCGCTTACGCAGTTGTGGTTTTACTATTTAAATTTTGAAACCACAACTGCGCCGGCGCATGTGTGTACTTATCTAAGTACCCTAACATCTTATGCCTCAAAAACTAAGTTTAACCATACTTAAGTGACAATAAAAATGTATGTCTACTATAAAATTGTAAACGACAAGCCACGAACCAATATCGTACGTTACCATACAACAGACAGACATAAAACGATAATTTTGTATGCAAATGTAGTGATATCTTAAGTGGGATCAAAATATACCGTGCGTTTAGTTTGCGTAGGGGAGAGTTGGTGAAGAAAGCTGCCTTATGTTTGTGCTTGTGCTAGTAGAGTAAAGGATAGCTTCTATTTTATAAATAAATACGTATGATTATTTTTTTTGTTTATTTTATTATTATTTTTTTATTGTATTCATGAAACCGTGGTAAAGAGAATATGTTTTTTTTCATTTCGGTGGATTGCTCATTCTGGTGGACAGGTTATAATGTTGTCTATAAAATGTTTTTAATTAAGTAGGATTATTAGTAGAGATGCACCGAATATTCGTTTACTATTCGGTATTCGTTATTTGGCAAAAACCATATTCGGCGCATCTCTAATTATTAGAAATATCCTATCTTTGTGGGATTTAGCGATCTTTCGAAGCCACGCTCGAAAATATAAAGTCTGTGCCAACGTGCGTCTGCTGTGTTAATCTTACATCATGAAAAGGAATGTAAAAAAATTGGCATAAGTAGGTTCCTAAATTATACAACATACTTAATGCTATCTACACACCAAAGCCGCCGGCATACCGCTGGGCTAGGCCGGCAGCTTTACGTGATACAGATGGCAACTGTCAAAAAAGCCGGCGGCTTTGGTGTGTAGATACCATAACAGAATCAAGAATACACTAACTTCACATTCACCCACGTCAACCGTTTTTACCCTCAAAACCCACTTACTTCTCCAACTGCACGCCAACAGATGCAGTCTCGCTAATTAGAATTCAGTAAGGGGTTATGTTATGTAACATGTGCGGCACGCGGACGTTCCGGAGCGTGGCCGGTGCGACACCGGGACGCGCGAGCGGTTAAGTTCATAATCTTGGGTTATTGGAACAAATGTCATAAACCTACTTAGGTACGATTATATTAAATGTTACTGTATGGTATCTACCCACCAAAGCCGTCGGCTTTTTTGACAGCTGCCATTCGTATGACGTAAAGCCGCCGGCCCAGCCCGGTGGCATGCCGGCGGCTTTGGTGTGTAGACAGCATCATATTAAATGTCAATGTTCGTACCGATGAATGTTTGTTACTCTTTCACACACACAAAAACACACACGTTACACAAAAACTACAGAACAGATTTTGATGAAACTTAGCAATATTGTAGCTTATACATCAGAATGACACATAGGGTACATTATTTTGAGAAATCATGTTTATTTTCCAAGATACGTCGATAAATATGAAGTCGCGGGCAACTTCTAGTACCTATACGTAAATATGTAAAAGTAATAGCAAAAACTACAACTAAATCCAGCAATTCGTACTCAAATATGTGCCCACTCATCCGTAACCAACAGCTGTAATAGTCTATGAAGAACCAATGAGCCGTGAACCTCATTCGTTTGTGTCAACCTTGGAAATGAGGGTACATGTATATTTTGTTAATGGGCCGAGTATTGCTGTATAGAAATTTTGAGGTGGATTAATGAGATAAGTTCGAGTACTAGGAATTATAGGGGATCAATCGATTAGTAAAACTAGGGTATAATTTGGTGTCGTTAATATAATCATTAGTGAACGATAACAAAAATAGGGCAAATAGTTTAAATGGTTTTTGTACCTTTAGGAATATCCTAGAGGTAGCAAAAGGCAAAGGCCTCTCTCCTCATCCGCCATGACTTTCTGTCTCGAGCTTCCTCCACCCAACTACTTAAGAAGATGTCCAGCTCGTCCCGCCACCTTTTCCGTGGTCTGCCGCGACGCCGTTTGACAATTGGTATTGGTAGCCATTGGGTAGCTGTTTTAGCCCATAAGTCTTCTGGCATGCGGCAGACGTGACCGGCCCAATCCCATTTCAGCCTGGCAGCTGTTTTTGCCACATCAGCAATACGTGTTTTAGAGCGCAGTATGGTGTTTCTTAGCTTGTCAGTAAGTTTTACACCAAGCATACTGCGCTCCAGCTCCATAACCCGTTGGCAAAGTGGGACATAAGTGGCTGAATTAGAAGTAGGAATATCCTTCTATAATACTTAACTACTTATTATAAATGGCAAAAGTGCCGAGATGGATGTAAGGATGTTTGTTACTCTTTTTCGCAAAAACTAATGAATCGATTGTAATTAACTTTACAATATTGTGTTTAACATTTTCTCTACTTAGTAAGTAGGTACTACTGTAGGCAGCAGATCTTGGGGCTGGTTTATAAATAAATGAAAGTCTTTAAGTATTGGCACGAACTGGGTTTATTTCACATAGTTATCACACACCAAAAGTTACATAGCAACACACGTAATAGAGCGGGAAGAGTGAGAGAAAAGGTGTTGCTACATAAATGAAATATAAAATTACTGTTTTGTTGGTGTTGCCAACACTACAAATATATACTTTACCACTAGGAACACTTACTTTTATTTGACGTGAATTAGGGTAAGCAAATGTTATAAAAACTACCGATCAAAATGCCACAAAATATCCCTTTTAAAACCCAAAAAACTAATGGTATTTAATGACTTTTACCAATGTCGTAAAGATTACTTAACCGTTCCTTACCTTCTGAACCATATCAGTGAAATTTAAAATAAGAATTACATAGTCATTACCCTTTTAAGGGGTAACGCGCCAAGATATCGTACCACTTAAAATAATATGAGGCGACTGATGAGTGTGGATGAAGCGAAAGAGCGAAAGAAAGAGTGTTTGGATCGTAGCAAGTGGGAGGAAGTGGTCTCTGCCTACCCCAATGGGAGAGAGTCGTGACAGATATGTATGTATGTAGGTATGTATGTAAAATAATATTTTTACTTGTAATTTTTACTTGTAATTTTTACTTGTAATTTTTACTTGTAATTTTTACTTGTAATTTTTACTTGTAATTTTTACTTGTAATTTTTACTTGTAATTTTTACTTGTAATTTTTACTTGTAATTTTTACTTGTAATTTTTACTTGTAATTTTTACTTGTAATTTTTACTTGTAATTTTTACTTGTAATTTTTACTTGTAATTTTTGTGTAATTTAGTAGGTAGGTAAGTTACTCCGGTTTTTGTTACTTAATAAGAAATATTTTGGACGGTTTTTGAATTAATTTGATTAGAAAATCTAGTGTTATATTCATAACCTACAATGCATCAATTATGTAGGCAGGGAACATTCTTTTTCGCATAAGTACTTTCTCGTTATTTCGTTGTTGTTCAACACAATTTGTATATTATTAAGAATAAATGACTCTCTCTCTCTCTCTATTGAGATACGAAAGATTGCAAAAACAAAAGAATAAAAGTATTTCTATCTCTATCTACCATCTATAACACGTATACATCAGATAGAGACATCAATATACCCGAAGTATAAAATAAACTGCAACTCATTTTACAATATAAAAAGAAACATTCGCAAGATTTATTTAACAAAAACAGACCTATATACAAACCTACACAAAATCAAAAGACATAAAATATTCAGGCATTTTTACATCCACAAAAGATACAAATATTGACCCTTAAAGAAGGATGCATTGACTAAAAAATCTTTCTTTGACCAACCCTTTAGATATTAAATAATACTCATCAAACGAGTTTGTCCCACAATTAGGAAAGGCGACCACTGTGAAATATTCTGAGTAAGTCGATGTAGTCAATGTCACCCTAAACGTGTCTTGAACACCCCTTTCGTTTGGTGTCTTTAAAATAGCTAATTTTGTTCTTAAATATGTTTTGGGTCTGAAGTTTTTTAGCCGATCGTCACTTTTATTCTATAGATTGAAAAAAGTAAGAAGGTAGCCCTGTAGTATCATGTTTTCTGTGGTAGCATATATGTTGCATTATTTTTGTTCTTTTTACGGATTTTTAAATAATTGTGCATGTCTGAATTAGGAGGTTTAAAGCTCACAAAGTTTAGATAAAAGCATCAAGTATGGTACATTTTAACATACATTTTCAGATAAGAAAATTTATTAATTTAATTATATAATATTTGCATAGTTATATATAGAGGTAGCTAGGTTTTAGGTAGCGTAGAACTAACCTATCTACTAAAAACATTTTTTTTCTAAAATGGCAACTATCACAAGAGATTCTGCTTCAAATATTGTAAAGCTTAATAGACCCAAAAGGGTGACTCTAAATACAATATAGGTAGTAAAAAGAAAATAGTATAATTATAGCAATTACCTACATTAATAATAAACTATGCCTTGAGGACAAAACGTCTTGCTATACCATATGCTACGTGATATTAATCGAGTTAGATATCCGATAAGATACTATATAGTCGTGTTTTAAAGGTAATTAGACTACCGACTTGGAAAATAGACATGCTTGGTGATTTTCTATTAAAGTTTTTGGTCAATTTGTGAAGGGTTAAATTGCAGATGTACAGTTTTGTAGAGGCTTTTAAGCGGTTAACGAACTTTATTGTTTAATTGTTAATGGTAAAATCGAAATTCGGTACAGTGAATAATACCTGATAATAAAAGTGCCTTATTTTAGATACTTATAGGTAAAACCAGAAATATTCACTTTTACGACATATAGGGTGACTTTAAATTAGTGAACGATAGAAGAGGATATGCATGTACTCGTGATAACAAACTACTTTTACTATAGGACCAACATCGAAATCATAAAAAAGAAATTGTTCCCCCCATACTATCGGCTGATACATTTTGTATGGGTGTTCAAAATTTTTTAAATGATTTCGACCTTGGTCCCATAGTAAAAGTTGTTTGTTACCACGAGTACATGCATATCCTCTTCTATCGTCCACTAATTTGAAGTCACCCTATATACCCATGTAAGAACGTAACTTAATTGTTTTATCTCAAAATTAGATTTGATATAACTTTTTTTAAAATGGCATCTTTATCTTTATCTATGGATTTTGCCAATGTCAAGTGAAGTTAACTTCCTATAATTAATTACCTATAAAGTTTAATATAAGCACATACATACATTTTAGACACAAAAATATCCAGACTTGAGAAACATCTGTATGTCATACTCATTAGACTTTACAACTTACATTTTTAAAGCTTTTTTAAACCTAGCTGATAATCCTCTTCGGTATTAAATATTTGCTAAACGTTTGACTTCACTGCCGTTTGGGCTTAAAATAAATCCGAACATATCAATTCTAAGGCGGCCATTGTTAAAAAATATGGCGGCCGTTGATAAAAAATATTTAATCGTTGTTTATTGAGCATTAGAATTTAAAAGTATTTTTTAGGATATTTAAGTATCTATGATCCCCAATTTTATCATTGGCAATTTTAGAGATGAAGCTTAAGCTTAAGCTCCTGTACTATATTTATGTACGGGGTGTTTCAAAACCGTTTTTCCAATTACCTATTCAAACAAAGATAACATTTGATTGATAAAATGTTCTACTAATTCATTCATTCATTTAGTCATTCATTCTACTAGGGACCTCTTTAATGTTTTATTGTTTTTCCAATTACTAACCCTATTCTTAGCTATGAATTTCGCTGTGAGTGGTTTCTAGATATGTTTTTAGGGACCAAATTAAAAATAAAATTCACCCGAATTAAGAACCAAGTCCTTTTTTAGGTTTTTGTTTTTAGTTTAAAGTAAAAAAAAAATATCTCTACATTTTAATAATTTTAAGTGTGGACTAGGCTAACTTAAAATATTGCGTAATAAATATTTAACTTAAAAACATAATGACTTAATTTCTACTTACTCATGTTTACCGTGGCTCTTTACTTTGTAGAACACTCTGTATATCCAACATACGTGACATAGCATATAAACAGGGGGCTCGTAAACAAAAACGGGGGCAAAATGGCGATTATCTGCCCGAAACAAAAAGATGACGTCATTTTGATTACGTCACTAGGGTGTAGCGATGTCTAGCTATCATAGTCTATTTTATATTCATACTCTATTGTAATTGATACGGGATAATGATTGTGGAAAGTTGCGCTTTTGTTTGCCAAAATAGTGTAAAATAGTTTTTTTTTTATGGCCATTACCATTTTTGATTCTGCCAATATATAATAAAAAGAAAATTGTAAGTAGGAAAATTCAATTATTAAAAGTAACTAAATAAAATTACAATTTGTTTATTCAAATAAGTAGGTAGTATATTTTAAAAAAAGACTAAAAAAGGGGTTTTCTTACATTTTAATCGACTTCAAAAAAAGGAGGTTTCTCAATTCAACCGTATATATTTTTAAATTTTATTTTCCCTAAAAACACAAAACACGATCAAAATATTTTATTCCAGTTTGATTATGAAAAACGGAGCAACAAAAAAATAGCATAATTCTGTACGGTCAGTAATCAAAAACAAGGCCCATTGTAATAAAAAATCGGTACTATTTATTTTCAAAAATGCAGTAGGTACTTTATCCCTAATGTTCCTATTTATAAAGAATTTTTGGGCAACAATAGATAAAGCTTAGAGCGATATTTTAATTCGTGCCGCCGCCGCCGCCAATGAGATAGCATTTTTTATGCAAGGAGTTAAAAATAGAATAAAAATGATTGTTAAATGATGAATAAATTACAAACGAAACTGCTATAGAATTGATTGTTTTGGTTTTTAAATGTTTTATCGCTATTTATCATGTGAAAATTGCAAGTAATGTTTTTTAAACGAGTCTTTTAGTTTTTTTTATGTTTTTCTTTGTTTTTTTTTTTCTATTATTTTAGAGCTATTTATCATGTGAAAATTGCAAGTAATACTTTCAAACAACTTTTTTTTGTTACTTAGGTACTTATTTTTAATCTTTTTTTCTGTTACTGTTATTCTATACTTACTTACAATGAGTTGTGATCGTGACACAGATCAGAAAACACTGTTGTGGCTATGGTAGTGATGTAAAAAAACGGTATTTTTTCGGCCTTGAATAAAAACATGAAAAAGAGCTATGAAAAAAAACATGTTTTTTTTCTAGATCATGTTTTTTATTAACAGTTTTTAATCATTAATTTATAAGGTAATTTTTAATAGAAAGTACTTATTTCAATTTGTTTTTTTGATTAATTTATGAAAATACTGGCAACATTCAAAGGGTGCATGTTTTGCAAGGAAATTCTCAGTACCTACTAGTTTTGTTTATGTTATAGATGATATGTGGGTAGGTCCTATGGCTTGGTGGGCAGGGCTTTGTAAGTCAACAGCTTTATCTAAGGTAGCAGTAAAATTTCTCACCCTTCCACAACATCGGCAGCAGTTGAGCGAACATTTAGTACATATAGTTATGTTCATTCAAAAAAACGAAACAGACTTACAAATGTTAGAGCAAGCAAAATTGTATATATTTCTCACAATTTAAAATTACAATCCGAAAATCAAAATCCTACAGTAGAAGAAGAGCAACCAGAAAAAGAAAACGTTTCTCAAATGGAGTTAGAGGAGGAGGAGAGTGAAGAAGAAACAGAAAAATCCGAAACCAGCCAAATAAGTATCAGTAGTGATAGTGAAGCTTGTAGTAATGAAGAGTATGACACAATTTGATTAATTGAATGTGATTTTAATTTTAAAAAAGTATAATTTTGCTTAATTTAAATAAAACTACAATCTAACAAGTACTTTGTTTTTCTGAAAAAAAAAACCAAATTTAGAAAAAAAACGTCGGTTCCATGTTTTTTTTCATGCTTTTTTTCAAAAATTAAAAAAAAACATTTTGTTTTTTTTCAATTTGCAACACTAGGCTATGGCATTAATTCACATTTTTTTTCACGAGCTCGGAATATTTTGTTTTGAGATTAAAGAGAACAAAAAAGAAACCATCTTAGATTTTTTTGGAATATCTAGATACGTTTTTTTTTCTAAGGATGTTAACCATAAAATAATCATGCTGTATAATAATGGAGGAAATCTAATCATGCTATAAAAAGATCTTTTTCATGCCAAAGTTGATTTATCGATTATGAAAATGATGGAGTTACAGGAATTTGTAATAAACGGACCAAAGGCATTTCAGCGCGACCGGTAATTTATACAGGCTGTAGATTTTACCTCACAGGAAGAAAATACTTTGAAATATTGATACCTATGTATTTTTATTATATTTGTTATTATAATTTTTTTCGGGTAAATTGCGATAAAAATCGTACATGTAATATCATGTTATCCCATTATGTAGGTACCTTGGTAGGTACTTACCTGTACCTAGATAGGAAGGTAAGGTTACCTACCTAGGTACAGGTAAGTATTTAATTTTTTAATTATATAGGTAGGTATATAATACCTAATACCTACAAAAAATTATACAGACATCTATCTCCATCTAGCGGCATATGCTAACACTAACATAATACGAACTTAACACGAATCAGCTCCATTTGCCACTTTAAAAAGTTCCAGCTTGATGTCATAGATGGCGCTTATCAAACTTTTAGATTTAGTTCACGTCTGATGCATAGATGGCGTTGTAAAATAAAAGATTGTAGTGGTCAGTGACCAGTAATTTAGCGTAATAAATTGGCAGTTATTCGCTAGTTAAAGTTTAAGTTACTTGCCCCGACACGCCTCCTTAACTGTATGAGTCATAATTGTATTTTTAAAGTTTACTGTTTGTTGCTTACCAAGTTATATACCTAAATATAAGAAATAGCAAGTAGAGGTAGCTTGTTTCTTCCTACACAAGTAGGTATGTTTCTTACATTCGCAAAATTGCGTTATTCTTATTTGTAGCAGAGCTTTTGTTTCAAACCTCGAGTTATGGCCAGATCTTAGATAAACATTTCATGATAATTTCTTGGTCATATTATGGTATACGATGCGACCAAATCAATGAAAAAAGGCAGCATTTTGACGTTATAAGATCAAAAACTTCTTAAGGCGGGTCCACACTAGCAGCCTCGCGAGGCAGATGTTTGGTGGCTCAGTAAAGACCTCGTTACCCTACGGATTTGGGAAGTTCTTAGGGGCTTCTTGTAATCGGCCAAATGATGCCTAGCGAGGCCGCTCGATATATGTGGACCTGCCTATAAATTGAGGTAGTTATATTACAGGTGCGGACAAACATCTTGAGCAATGTCATTGACTTCACACAAATACAATTGATTCATAGGTTATTGGTAAGATAACACGAACTTTCTCCCAAACTCCCAACCACATCTTAACAGAAAAAAAAAAATCTACGGTCAAATTGAAAAACCTCCTCCTTTTTTTGAAGTCGGTTAAAAAAGGCTCAATTGCGCCAGTAATTCCTCTCTTTCACCACATTATCCTTGTTTAACCCGTACGCTGCGTAAGCGCAGATTATAATCGCAGTAAGGCACGTCGCGCGTCACCGTGGGAACTGCTTATAGCAGTCAGACGCACGGATTATTGCCATCTCACGAATAGTCTGTTTAAAATGGTTTAGAGACTACATTTCTTGGTTGCTAATAGCATAGCGAAATGATAAGTTCTGCGTTTATAAGATAACTAGTTCGGGGAATTAGCTGGTATTTCAGGTTTTTTTTGTTTCAATATGTACACATAGATTCTCCTCAATTTCCAAAGTTTTATCAGACTTCGGAGCGTCTCCGTGAGGCCACTGGTGCCTCAAGATTTGAGTCTGAAAATAATAAGCCTAGTTTTGGGCGCCATACCCCGGGGAAACGCTTTAGATTAGATGATGCAGATACTTATTTTAATGTAAATTTAATGGGAGCCCCCCTTAATTATTATTATTATTATATTTTAGTGTTTTTTGTTATAGCGGCAACGGTAATACATCATTTGTGAAAATTTCAACGCTCTAGCAATAACGGTTCATGAGTTACAGCCTGGTGACAGACGAACGGACGGACAGCCGAGTCTTAGTACCTAATGGGATTCTGTTTTCACCCTTTGGGTACGGAACCCGAAAAAACCTACCTACTTACATGAATTATATAATGAACCCTCATCACAATGTTCAATTTCATCTCGAAAATAAATCATTAAGTCATTCCATACATATATCAGTTGTAACTCTACTCTAGGATGCAAATGGTAATAGAACAAAGGGTAAGTATTCAATCTCATTTAAGAGCGTCGCTCTTGTCAGTGGAGTCTGCGACACTCTTCTCTATTCTCTGCCGTCCTTTTGAGCATCTGATACGACACAAGTTCTATTCCTTTTATTTGGTCTATGTAAGTCCTTGGTGGTATCCCTCTCTTTCGTCTTCAGTAGTTTAATTTAACCATGCCTAAGCCTATGTTAAAGGTACAAAGGATGAACTACAAGGAATTACTATACAATCTGGAGCAATTTTGTTAATAGCTTCCAAAGATCATAGGAGGCATCAAAATTGAGGCACACACACGATGTGGCAAAGATTAGGTTAGATGTAGAAACGACTCTACATAAAGGACTACTACATTACTGCCTAACTGCCTATTGAATACGAAATGCTATTTGTAACAGAAAGGCAAGATGACTTGTATGATATCTAGTTAAAAAGTGGAAAGTAAGCCAATATTAGAGTAGTCACAACGGTATCAAAAATAAAAACTAAGTACCTACCTTTGTGATATAAACGTCTCTGAAGTTCAATTTTTGCTTATACATAGGTACTATATTATTTAAAAATCCTCTAAGCTGAACTCATTAATTTAGTTACTATTTATTTTCATTTTATCATAAAATGAGGTTAATGAATCTACACTTTAGGTATCTATTGTCTTTTACGAGAAATTAGTATTCCCTCTCCATTACCTATTTTAAACTTCAACCAAAACTGCTTCCTCTGTATTTAATTTCATATTCTTTGGTACCCGCCACCCGTATTTAGGCCGGGGGTCATCAGAGCATTCCTATAATAGCTTTTCTCATAATTAAATTTCTAGTGTAAGGAATTGATTGTATGCGCTTCGTTTTTGTGTAAGTTTAGTAAAAGAATGTCTTTTTTTCCAGAAAATAACTAAATTACATAACATACAGTTTACTCGAATACAAATCTTTATCTTAATAACGTAAACTATGTAAAACTGGCATTTACTTAACCCAATTAAAATTGAACAAAACGTAAATAAAATATTGAAAGAAATTTTTAAAAAAGTAGTGTCCTATTATGAAGTTAAATTCTTGGCAAAAGAAAAGCAAAGATGGCGATTACTGCACCGACAAGAGCCAGCACTTAAGTAAGTACGGTACATACATATTATGAATACAATATCAGTAATTGCCTATTTTGATTTTATTACCTACCTAGTGAAGGAGAATGTTAACGTCATGTCGTATCAAGAAGTTAAAGCACTGGCAGAGGATATGCCTAAAAGATGAAACACACCGGATGCGTATGCGTAACGTAGACGTAAGCACGGCGTAGCCACGCGCGTAGTTACGATGTAAGTAACCCGATGTGACACCGGGCTAAGTGTCACGTCGACGTGTACGTCTACGTTATGCAAGCGGTGACAGTTCCATATATTGCAACTCAGAGGTACGCATACGTCATACGGTGTGCCTTAAATGGCAAATGCTTAACCGACAAAAGTATAACTAAAACCTACCTATTAAAAATTTTAATTGAAAAAGCAAATTTCATTTCGCTTTACTAAGAACTTCGAACCCCATAATAGCATTCAATAGATAGGAGAAAAGGTCAACACAAAACAATAAACGAATAGAATGGGAGCACAGTAAAATGGTCGATTCATAAGGCAGATGTAGGCCGGATTGGGAAACCGGCAGCTCTAATCATTTTGAACTCCGCGTTTACACACTGGATGATTGAACGCTTCTACGAATAATACTGAAGAATATTTTGTAAGAAACGAAAAGAAAACACAGGCTAATATAATATTTATCTGATTTAAATACAGTCAGTCTATGTCGCCCCACTGCTGAAAAGAGGCCTTCCTCCTCGCTCTCCTTACTTTTGATTTTACATTTTGGATCTTAAAATATTTTACTTAAAGCGGTTAGCTATTTGACAATATTATGGGCATGCATGGGGTAATTTTTATCGTTTCTTTTTTCCTTGCGAATAATGGATAAGCTTACTTGAATTTTGACATGAGGTTTGGAAAAACCTTGATGATGGATGACATAGGATTTTAATTTAAATTACCGTCTAGGAATATGAATTAATTCAAAACGTAAAAAATATTCTTGCTTAACCGTGTTCTTCCACTCATTGTGTATCAATTTTACCTCTGAACTTTGGTTTTCAATTAAATAACCGCCCATAAAGTGTTCTTGTGGGAAACAAAGAGTCTAGTTTACTTTTACGATAGCCACAAATTAGGTCAATGGGGAGTCATGAGTGAATAGTTGTTGTGTATTGGGAAACTCACTCTTGCTACTAATCTTACTCTTACTTCTCTACACAGATCTACACAGATCCGGGCCGTGTCCGGGACGTGTCGTGTCAGGGAAAAAAATATCATTCCATACATTTTCTATGGATTCGTTTACACACGTTGTTATGACGACGTCTTGTTTTTTCCTCCTGACGGGCCACGGCCCGGACACGTCCCGGGCACGGTCCGGATCTATGTAGATAGAGTCTATCTGATAGACCATTATCCGTCACGCCTCTCACCCATTGCGGTAGGCAGAGACAACTTCCTTCCACTAGCTGCGATCCAAACACACTTCTTTCGCTTCATCCACACTCATCAGTCGCCTCATAACATGCCCGTTGGTTCAGGGTACGTAATCTTGACTTGGCCTACTTCTCTTGCTACTTATAATTTCTAACTACCAATGCAGTAGCAAATGTTGACATTACAATACAATACAAATATTTTTAATTGCACAAAAAGATATATAAGGTACAGACACAAACAAGAATATAAGAAGCAACAGGCGGCCTTATTGCTAGGTAGCAATATCTTCCAGGCATTTTATAATATGAATTTGGTATTCTGTAATATTACTAGTAAGTAAGTAAATATTTATTTCCAGTCCAATATAAATATAAGTACAGGAACAAAACAAAATTAACAAAATTGAACACAAAATAAAAAAAAATAAACTAAACTAAGGATTACTATCCTTGTTACTCTTCTTCGATGATAGATGGATGTATGTGAGTATGTTTGTTACTCTTTCACGCAAAAACCACTGAACAGATGTTGATGAAACTTGGCAGTGTTGTTTTAGCTAGCACATCAAAACATAGGCTATATAGGGTGACTTTAAATTAGTGAACGATAGAAAAGGATGCATGTACTCGTGATAACAAACAACTTATTAAGGGACGAAAGTCAAAATAATTCAAAAAATGTTGAACTCCCCAAACAAGATGCATCAGATGATAGTATGGGGAAACAATTTTTTTCATGATTTCGACTTTGGTCCCATAGAAAAAGTTGTTTTTTATCACGAGTACATGCATATCCTTTTCTATCGTTCACTAATTTAAAGTCAGCCTGTATTAAGTTCAAGTAGGTACTATGTACGTTTTAAAGATTTCCAAGATAACGACAAAATGTTTACGAAGACACGGACAAGCTTTAGTTCCTAATAATTAAATTCCATCATATTTTTATTTTCAATTAAATTAGGTACTCATTAAAACCTTCTTAATACGTATTATCTTTCACGTCACTCTTTAAACTACAACATTCTCAAGTCATGCTCTTAAATTCTCATCATAGTACATCGTGGGAACGTTCAAGTACGAAGGCTGTATCCTCTTCTGTCCTTTACTATCTTCAGTAAATCTCCATATCACTGTCCCAGTCTTATAATTTCGTGACTATATGATTTCGCTTGGAGTTTTCTTTCGTTGTTTTTGGTTGGTTGATGAAGATATTGATGTATGATGGTTTATGTTACGTTTCAGGTCGTAGGTTAATAGTTACGGGCTTGGTACTAGTTATTTTTAGATTGGATGTGTGTTTAAACCTACGTGCTTGTATGAGGGGACTGATGAATGTGGATGAAGGGACAGAAGTTTATTTGGATCGTTGCAAGTGGAGGGAAGTCTCTAGACAGAGACTTCTCTAGACAGACACTTATTACCCTGTTGGGAAAGAGGCGTGAAAAATAATATATACCTATGTATTTTTTTTAATATAAAGTCGATAATTTTGAGAGCATGCGGTAAGAGAGACATGATTTAATGATAACAATCACAACAAATGTATGATAATAACATAAGTACTTGAAGTTATAGCGGTCCGTAAAGACGTCACCTCCATAGTAATGTTACAATATGTTGACGTCCATAGCTAAAGGTTAAAGATAAGTTCAATCCCACCAAAAACATAAATGTTAAAAAGGGTGGCCAATTCAATATGAAAATTATATTGAGAGCTTTGCCGTAAAAAGTATGGAGATCTAAATGAGTGCCAATTCATAGGTATGCAAAATAGAAATATGTATTTTTATAGGAAAAAAATAATGCCTATTATGAACAAGTATTAATAAACTCTATTTCTTTGCTTTGTTGGATAACTTAAAACAATTGCTGTTATTAAAAAAAAAATAAGATCTTAAAGGAGGTTAGTTTTATTTGGCCAGTTTTCATTAAATCAGTCATTTTATTTATAAACTTATTCAATATTTTAATTCTGATGAAAACTGGCCAAATAAAACTAACCTCCTTTAAGATCTTATTTTTTTTTTAATAACAGCAATTGTTTTAAGTTATCCAACAAAGCAAAGAAATAGAGTTTATTAATACTTGTTCATAATAGGCATTATTTTTTTCCTATAAAAATACATATTTCTATTTTGCATACCTATGAATTGGCACTCATTTAGATCTCCATACTTTTTACGGCAAAGCTCTCAATATAATTTTCATATTGAATTGGCCACCCTTTTTAACATTTATGTTTTTGGTGGGATATCATTACTTTTTGTACAGAGAACTAGGCAAGTAGTAAGATTTAGTTCTTTTTTTTTGCTTTTCCGCTGCGTCGTAGAGTGCGTGCGTTTCATAAATATTCTTAAAAACGCACTTTACAAGTACAACGTAAGTTTGCTGCTAATGACGTCAGTGTAGCGTTTTCTCACTGGAACTAGGACTGAGTGAGTGAGACAACAGCGGCAAACTTATAGTGAACGGGTTGTATAAATACCTAAAGTAAGCAAATGTTTTTTCCTTTGCTTACTCGTAATTACCGAGCTGGATTCCAAAGGAGTTTGAATAATATAATGTCCTACCTAAACATGTGTATGGTAACTTTTTCTACAAAAATGGCGGCAGTCTAAGAAACCTGCATTAATCGATAGTTCAAGTCAATACAAATCGAAAATATAAGTAGATGAAAAAAAATTGATAAAGCGTCACGTTTCCGAGATATAGTGTGCATTTCCACCAGAGATGTGCTATGCTACATTGCTACGAATGCGTTTGAAATCCACCAATCATATTCATTGTTTTGTGGAAATGGATTCAGCTAAGCTATGTTTTTCACATAGAAGGATGCGTGCTATGGATGTGTGCTATGGATGCGTGCTATAGATGCGTGCTATAGATGTGTGCTATAGATGTGTGCTATGGATTCGTGCTATAGATGCGGGCTATGGATGCGTGCTATCGAGCAAAGCTATGTTTTTTTATATTATCGAGATACGTAGCATAGCTCGAGATGCGCATCTTCCTCGCACAGCCACATCCCGCCCATCCAGTATCCCATTTAGCACGTATGCAGAGCAGCGCAGTAACAAAATAAACGGTAAGGAGTATTTGAGGGGGCCATGCTTTTGGGAGTTGGTTGACATAGGTTGCTTCAAAAACTCTTATTTTTCAACCACTATAAATTCCCACCATATTTATACCTAAAATAATAAAAATTATAAGTAGTCTGAGCATCTGTCGTTGCTAAAATAAGCCAGGATACTTTATTTAACTGCTAGTATCAATTTCCAATACAATATGTGCCATTTAATAACACCAAAACACAGTTTTTCATGTTCCAATAGTTACTGGCGCCACTAGTCTATCTTTGACAGCCTATATCTCGGAAACGTAACGCTTTATCATTTTCTTTTTTCATCTATTTTTTCTATTTGTTTTGACCTGAACTATAGATTAGTGAAGGTTTCATTGACTGCCGCCACTTTCGGAAAATTAAAAAAAAAATGTTGTAGAGCACTCTCCACACTAAAATCTTCAAACCCCTTTCATCCTTCTAGGTCATTTCGAAGTAGGTTAAGATTAGCTACTTTAAATAGTCAGTCAATCAATACTAACTAGTTCTAAATTTCAACTCCATGGGCATAGTGTTAGCTGGCCTAATGGTAAGCGTCATGGTAAAATGTTTCTTTCGATATTTTTAGGTCCGTGGTTCGATCCCACATGAACGAATTAAATTTTTCAACTTTTTTCTTTTTTGTTAAATATAAATTGTGTCTCGATAACTGTTAATTTAATGAGTTTAAATTTTTTATTACTTTTCTGATACATTTACCACTATAAATCACTACCACGTAACGCCATCTATAAAATTTGAATCCGTACCAGTCTACGTTTCTGCGATAATATGTGGCGATATGTTACATTACATACATACAATGAATATACATACACTTAACGTTTATAATTTAGATCAGAGTATCAAATAAGCAGATCTAAATTTCGTAATACTATCAACAGTTATGGTTGGCGCAATAGTTAAGCGCCAAGTAAGAAGATACCTGAGGTCTTCGGGTCGGTGGTTCGATCCTACGTGGATACATTTTACTTCTTATTTTTATTTTATTTTTGTTCATTATAATCTATCTTCAAATAAATCTAATGAAAGACGCAGCATAAAACGCAATCTAATAGGCGAGTTTTTTCTAGACAACCGGGCATAACGAAGACGCTGGCGCGAGTGAGCGCCGCTAAGAGCATACTTTGGTTCGTTCGCATTTTAAATCGTATATCGCTCGTTTTTTTGGCTGGAGTGACAGATTAGATACTTTGAATAAGCAGATCTAAATTTCGTAGTACTATCAACAGTTATGGTTGGCGCAATAGTTATGCGGTAAGTAAGAGGTCTTCGGGTCGGAGGTTCGATCCTACGTGAATACATTTTATTTCTTATTTTTATTTTTTTTTGTTCATTATTATCTATCTTTATGTATCAAGTCATGTCCTTGTTATTAAATTAAATCTAAAAGAATTGTATAATTTTTTATACCACTTTTAGTGTGTATTGCAAGTTTTTTGTATGGGGATAACAAAAAAAAATTGACTTTTTTAAAGTTTTGGATTTTTTCCTACGGTCAAATGTAATTATAGAGCTGAATTCCAAATCTCAACCTTCTAGGTCATCTGGAAGTAGGTTAGGTTTTGCTACTTTAATCAGTCAGTCAATACCCTATTTTGCGATTTTTGGACCTTCATATCTTCATAACCGTTTGAGCTATCTTCATGAAATTTGGGCTTCTTCGTGTCGTTATGGATAAGATTGAACATGCGTAGTTTTATGTCTTTACGTTAAAGAACTTTTGAGTTATGGGAGGGTGAAAAGTAGTACCAAGTGGTTCGTGTAAAGATACACTGTGGCGCTTTGTCTTTGAATTGGCCTGACACGCTGCCGGCGTGTCTCGATTAAATCTTTAACTGCTCAAAACATTTACTTACTTATTCGATACTTTACTTTATAAAGATCTTCTAGTATAACGAACTGGCTGTTATAATTACAAATTCAATTTAAGAAGTCATAAACACAAGTACTTACATACAACATGTCATATTATCTTACGAGTATAATATCGAGTCTATTCTACCTCCCTCGCCTACGAAAACATAAATCATACAAAATCTAGTTCCATACAAAAAGACCGCGTAAACTAGTTCCATTATTTGTAGGCGCGTACGCACGTCCAAACAGTGGAGTTCATTCATTTGTGACAGTCCCATTCAAGGTTTTGTGTCCCACTTTTATGATTTACATCGGTTTCATGGGATTATTTTTATGGAGTTAAAATTACGTGTTTTTTTTACTTTTTATGGTTTTTCGGTTAGTCTATGGTTTAACTGAATTTAGTCGGCCCATAAAGAGCTCATTGTAATATCAGGTCTACACGCCATCGATAAATACTTAGAACTACATAGTTTGAAGATTTTAGTCTAGTTTTTCCTGTGAGTTTTTCTAAAGTGGCGGTGATTGATGATGTTTTTTCATCCTATTGATTGCAGCTTAGGACGTTAGCTTTTTTATTTATTTATTTATTTAACAGTATATTGTAAGAAGATAGTACAAGAGACAGAAAAAAAGAGAAGTTAGCTAGTTTAGTTGCAATATGAACGATATTGCAATTAAAATCAAAATAAATGGCAGAATATTGTATAGAATCACTTTTTCCTAATAAACAAAAAAAAGAAACTTTAATTGCAACATCAGCATAATTTAGTTAGGTACCTACATAAAGGTATCTAATGATATTCCTGATATCAGCGATTTTGTATAGGCCGTTTTAGCCAATATAACAGGTTATTTTTTTAATGATACCTACCTACCTATTAAATTGTTAGATACAAGAGGCTCTAAACAAAAATCTTTAAACCTCTTTCGCATTTATGATACTTGTATTAATAAAATATTTTCTTTATTCCATTCTTTTTCATCCCACACCCAACTTGATTCCATTGAACATAAGCATAACAACATTTTTGTCTCCAACCTACGCAAAGATCACACTTTTTTATTATGATTATTTTTTCTCTAAGTCTTTTTTTATATCGATTTTCCTATTGGAGGGATTGTATGGAAAGTGAGTCCAATTAAAATAAATCTGAGAGCGAGTATCGTCCTGTCTTATAAGAGTATTCATAGGTGTAAAGGTTGCTCTACATAGTGTCGTGGCGAGTAAAAATAATTTAAATACAATAACAGAAATGTTTGTCTTAAGGCTAGGTGTTTGTGTGTATAAAATGTACTACTACAATAGATTATACAATAGTGGTGGTAAGTGGTCTTTGCCTACCCTGATGGGAAATATACTTGAATTAAATCAGACATCTGTATTCGTATACGAATGTCTGATATCATCAGCCTTTCACGTTCCAATGCCGGGCAAAGGCCTCCTTGCTCTCCCTCCAGTTCTACTGTGCACCAGGACCTCCCATTCTTCGCTGAATGAGTCGAGTTTATCTAAGAGATATAATTATCTACTAATAGCAAACAATATTATATAAATAACAGTAAGCTTCACTTGACATGTGCAGAGTCTACAACGGTAATTGCCATTTAAAAAATCATACATTTCACATCATAGGTGTGTCTCTGAGGCAAAAGATCGAAGGCTTTGTCACATTATCGGTTGAACTTACGTGTGTACTTTTTAGACTATTAAGTTATTCTCCAGTGTGCACTTCCCTTTACAGCAGTCGTGTAGCACCAAACCCGGTTCCTCTTGACTCGAATCAAGTTGCTATCACTGCATTATCCATCTCTCATTGTTTACGATCGGACTATAGGTGAAAGAGGGTGACCATGGTTCGTTTGTTATTTGGGATTTTGTGAAAAGGTTTTGTAGATAGTTTTTGAAAAAAAAAATCTTTTTGACTAATTTATTTTAAAACGTTTTAAGGTATTCAATTTTATTGTGATGTTTATAAAGTAGAGTGATTATATTATAGGAACTAGTTGTTTAAAATTGTTCATTATTCAATTTTTTAATACTTACCTACATTTGGAACATTAATTGTTTCATTTATTTTAATAAATACTGAGGTACCTATTCCATTCGTAATTTTCTAAGCATTTTAACAGGCTTCGTTTTCGTTTCAGAAATTTTCGTGCAACGAGACGCTTTGATACCTAATTTTTGTCCTTTAACCATGTCTTTTTAATACCCCACTGATACAACACCCTACCGAATTTATCCCATTTATTACCAAAACGCTGGCCACCCTAAGGACACCCACTTCTCATGGCCCGGCCGAAATCGAAGCCGGTTTCCAAGGAACTGACGGCAGCTTTAGAAAAACACTCTAGGACGAGATACCAGAATGAAGAAAGTTCTTAGATTATTTATATTTAATTATAGTGATGTGGTAGAGATTTTATAAGTAATGGGTTTATCGATAAAGTAATTTCTGTTGCCGTTTAATGTGGAAGATTGTGTTTTTTAATGTTTGTAGAGATAATAAGTAGTGTAAGCGGGGATTAAGGTTTTGTATGTAGGTTATTTTTTTGTAATTTAAAAAACATAGGCGAGGGAGAATTGAGGCGACTGATGAGTGCGGATGAAGCGAAAGAGGTGTGTTTGAATCTTAGCAAGTGGAAGGAAGTGGTCTCTGCCTAGTCCAATGGGAGAGAGGCGTGACGGATATGTATGTATGTATGTATGTAAAAAACATAATTGCCTTGTTTGTGATTTGGTTTAAACCAATGATTAAAGTAAAAAAAAACTTGTTAATTGAAGAGTGTTTGCATATTGATACTCAATACCCAATAGCATTTTCTCAAATGTTAGTTAAATAAAAGATAATTGATTCAGATGGTTTGACTAAAAGGTTCTTTAAAAGCTACAAAAATTATACGGTTAAAAAAGCGTGTTTTATTATTTGGAGGACTCGTTTTTTCTTAAAACAAAAAACCCAATGAATGTGCTTTCTAGAAACACAAGCGCAAGGTAAAATAGTTTTCCGGATAACCTCGGAAGGTACGTTCAATCCGATGCGCACGATCTTTTTATTTCACCAACATGCGCCTTGGCGCCTCAGCCGGCAGTCTGTGCGCGTCTGGGCCACAGTACGCATGCGCGCGCCCGCCATCTTGCGGTTACTATAGCGACGCGAGTTGTCAACTCAAAATAAAAACAAAAACATTAAAAACTATTTGGTGATAATCTCATTTCGGATAACGAAACTGGATTTTGAATTTGGATTTTTCTAGAATTATGGTAAGCTTTTCGCGCTATTTTTTTCCGAGGTTATGTCGAATAGTTTTTTTTCCATTTGTAAATGTAATATAGCTAGATGTATTGCGTTTCGAATTTCGTCAATGTAGCGAGGAAAATTACTGAGAAATATTTGCTTTTATGACGGTGAAATGTTTTTGTGGACATTTAAATATTACATTTTGTTTCACGCTGAATTAAAATTCTTAAATCTTTGGAATGTGGAATGTTCGAAACAAAAATATATTATTTTAAGTAGGTATATGTGCCCGTTTAATAAAAAGTAATAGGTACAATATACGCACTTAGGTAGGTACATGTACAGAAGTAGAAACTGATAGACAAATAGGTATCCTAATAAAAATATTTAGTCTTTAACCTCTCACATCCCACTGACCCATTATAAACCCAAACACAATAGATTTTCTATTGTTCTTTTTTTTCTGGGATGTGAAAGATTAACTTAACTCTCGGACGAAAAAGTCCTTAAAAATGCAAACTAATAGCTGCCCTACTTTTCATAATTTGAAACATTTTTCTTTAGGCAATATACGTAGTGGTACTTCATTAGACTATGTACCGAAATCAGCCTCATTTTGTACATGTGTGTTACCTTTATTGTAAAACCTCATTGCCAATTTAACGCAAAATATCATAGGGTTGCCATTGTTTTATTTATACGTAATGTACGAATCTCCTTTCATTCGATAAGTGTATATTCGATTCGAGGATCATTCGATTGAACATACATACTTTAAAATACACGCTTGGCTTTCCCATTTTCAGAAAGAAACCCTTGATCTTTCATCCAATAAGCACAGAATAGACAATATTAGGTCAATAAGACAAGACGAATAGCAAATAAAGGTTAATAACACGACGCAACTGAAACGAAACGTTTCAAACTAGTTGCGTCGTGTGTGGTTTTCTAAAGAAGTCTATAGCAGAAACTTCGATGCAACTCAAAAGTAACTAGCAGTTTCAGTTGCGTTGCAGTTGCATTTCATCGTGATTTCTGGGCCTAAGTCGTAATGTTGTGATCAAATCAACAATTGGAACATGCATCTCTCTGGTTTGACAATAAGTTGTCAAACTTATCCAGTGTAGTGATCATGGGCTATATAGCCTCAGTTGTGTGTTGGCAGTATCTTACTAAGCCATTTTTTGACACATTTGGTATTCTGCTAAACAAAACACTGATTGCGACCAAATGTGATAAAAAATGCCATTGACTCTCTGCCACTGCACACACAACACAGAATTTTGTAAATTAGCAGACTTGGCCCAAGTCTCCTGTCAGCCTGTTACATCACACTACTGGACAAAGGCCTCCTCTTGCTCTCAATCCAGTTCTTCTGTGCGCCAGGACCTCCAATTCTTCGCTAAACTGCCAACCCCATATTTCAGTTGTACAATATGTGGACCTCCAATTCTTTACTAAACTGCCAACCCTATATTTTCAGTTGTACAATATGTCGGTACATTTTTTGTAGCCCCGTTACATAGCGCAGTCATTAACCGCGTGCAATCGCGAACTCAATTAAAAATGTGCTAAATTTTACATTCTTACGTTTTCTTATTAATTGGCTTATTCGATTTATTAAGCAAATTAAGTAGTATGATGAGATGGTATATTTTATAGCTACCAAATGGAGGAAAAGCGAAAATCACTTTTTACGATATAAGAATTTCAATATCTAAGTAGTTTAATGTAGATTAATTGCAGATATTTAAAAGATTATTGTCGAAATGATTATCTACGAGTAGGTACCTATATCTTCTAGTAAAATAAAAACAGCTGTTTAAGTACCCAAGGAAAATTAAAATCGACAATACTTATTAAAGTAGGCACTTAGTACTTACAAACATCCAGTTAAATCTTGGAACATTGAAGAACTCTACGATCTGTTAACGTGATTTATCTCTATCTAACAAAAACGATTCATATTTTCATATAAAAAGAAAAGAAAATAGTTAGGTATGAGTATGACAAAGGGGGGAAGATAATGTGCTACCTAAACTTGTATACGTACCTTTTTCGACAACAATGGCGGCAGTCAATGAAACCTTCACTAATCGATAGTCACTCTCCATCCTAAAATCTTCAACCCCCTTTCTAAGTCTACTCGCTAAGACTTAAAATAAATAGCAAATCATTTTTATTATCTACAAAGATATCCAGCGGGCCTTCCCTTTAATTTAACTTAACCGCAAAGAGTATGAAACTCACCCACAATGTAATATGAAGTGAAAGTGTATTATGATACAGTTTTTAAAGTTCCCTCTCTAATTGACTATGAAAGCGAGAGTGCGAAAGTACAATCAGTGAAGTAGGTAAGATTCCATGCTATCTACTCACCAAAGCCGCCGGCATGCCGCCAGGCTGGGCCGGCGGCTTTACGTCATACGAATGGCAGCTGTCAAAAAAGCCGTCGGCTTTGGTGTGTAGGTAGCTTAAAGCAGTTAAATATTGAATCGTTCGCGTTGGAGAGAAATTGGAGAGGCTTATGCTCAGCAGTGGGCTGAGAAGAAGAAGTCAAATAAACTTTGTGGTGGAGATCCTCAGGGTAGGCTTTTGTCCAGCAGTGGACGTCCACAAACTGACACAACAACTACTACAAATCAACTCAAAAACCAATGATACTCCCTATTTTAAATGTATTGTAACAACTTATCAAATTGTAAATAAACACAGAACAAGAGTTTCGACGGAATCGATGATGGAATAGATTCGTCGATAAGTATTTGAGATAACTATAGGTTGATCCGGGCCGTGCCCGGGACGTCTCCGGGCCGTGGCCCGTCAGGAGGGAAAACAATAAGTCGTCATGACACCGTGTGTGAACGAATCCATAGAAAATGTATGGAATGATATTTTTTCCCTGACTCGTCCCGGACACGGCCCGGAACTGTGTAGATAGACCTCATAAGTATCAATTTCACATTTTACTAAGAACTGTACGTAATACAATACAATATTAAAATAAAATGATACTTTTACTTACAAGTAATTTGATCATCAAAGAGCGGCGACATATAATACATTACTTACGTTCCATTTACTTTCGTTGTGTAAAATTCCTTTCCTTTTTTAACCGACTTCAAAAAAGAAGGAGGTTACTCAATTTGACCGATATATTTTAATAGGCAGGTAGAGGAGGTAGGTCTTTGCCCAGCAGTGGGACAGCGATGGTTAGATAAGGTATTAAGTAGGTAGGTACAGTGAATGTAATAGACATAATATTGTTACTAGATGCTGCCCGCGACTTCGTAGGCATTTATTGTCATATCTTAGAAAACTTACACAATATATTAGAATCATTAGGTTATGGGCTGTGTTTTATTCTGCGTAAACTATAATATTGTAAAGTTTCATTAAAATCTGATCAGTGGTTATTGCGTGAAATAGGTACTTAAGTAGTACTTATGTAACAAACGTCCTCACATACATTCATCGGCACAAACACTGACATTTATAAATATTAATAGAAATAAATATCTATGCTTAATAAATGTTTCTCCTAATTAGTAGGATAATACTTATTTAATGTTACTACGGAACCCTACATAATAATGAGACCGACACTAACTTAAGTTTTTTTTCCATACAGTTAAAAGTAAATACTTACAGAGAAACAAGTCATACTTGACTTGCTCACTTTGTGTTGACTGTTCCCAGTAGTCATATATCGACCTTGCTAGTACAGTTAGCGAAGTAAGTGAGTTTGATGTATTACGGGTAGATATCTACGAAATAAGGAAAATGAAAAATGAAAATGAAATATCATTTAATTCCGTTGTCAGTTTTTAAAGTCTATGTTAGATTCGGAAGAGTGTATTTTTCCCCAGAGAAGAACCTAGCAAGAAACTCTGTAGGGTTGCTCTTTTCATGGGAAAGAAGATTCAACATAGGAGAAGTTAGTGGATAGATAAATAAAAGCAATATTTTAACTCATTTATGTCATTTTTAATTAAAATAAATATTAATAAGTAGTCACAATAAATCACGTCATTACCGTTTAGGTACCAATTACCTATAAAGTTCGCAGTTTCCCCTAGATAAAGATAAAAAACAAATGTAGGTACTGACATTTTTTTTATTTTTCTTACCTTGCCTTTAATCTTCGAAACCTAGAGAATAGCTTACCTTTCCTTTAAACTACCTATTCCTTTAATCCATGAAAACCAGTGAATAGCTAAATTTTTTTTTTAATGCAAAATAGGTAATTAATTTCTTACACCTTTTGACATAAATTTTTAATTTCATATTTATCGATTGACCTTTATTTTCTTATCGACTGACGACCAAACGTCATTATCGATCTGCTACTGTAAGTAAAATATTAGTTTTATTTCGAAATGATCGCATTTTTTCTCTAACTCTACCACCGGAAGAAAGATTTTCTCCCTTATTAACTGTCAACACATAAATATACGTCCATTATACAGCTTTAACACTACTATAACCTGTATTAAGTACTATTTTCCTTCACCTACTTCCCATACCCACACAAACATAGTTCTCGTAATCTTATGTAAGCGTGTGTGGGCGTAAACTCAATCGATAGAAGGTGGTCGGTAATTTCAGCGCTCTCTTCATCGTCCCTGTGGCGCAGAGGATAGCGCGTTGGACTTCTAATCCAAAGGTCGTGGGTTCGATCCCCACCAGGGATGCGTACTTTAATTTTTACTTCGTCTTTTATGTTTTGTTTGCGTTTTGTTTTTGGTTTTTAACGAGATTTGAAGTTGCTTTTTTACAAATAGGTACCTAAGTGAATGCCGAATAAAACGTAGATTCCTTTTATTACTTAATTAATACGATTCTTGTAGGACTTTTAATTAGTAGGTTATTTTTATTTTTTAAGATTTGAATAGTTCATTAATGTCGTTGGTAAATATAGCATTCTATCACATTTTTCTTTGTTCTACCTGTTTGTTTCTCTGTTTTACCTATCTAACAGATAGGTACCTACCCTTTATACCTTTATAGTATTTTTTTATTACACATTCTCTGTTATTTATAACTACCTAGGTATCTGATACCTACCTACCTACAAATAATTAAACACAAAATAAAACTCGCTAAAAATAAATAAAAAGAAGTCCATCCGACATTTTATTTACCAACCAAACAACTTTCGCAGTAAAAATTCTCAGCATATTTTTCTGCAGGTTTACAAGTAGTATATTAACATTGATTCCGCTCGGTCAGTCGGTCAATACGTCTACATTGGTTGCTATAAAAGTGTCAGCGAGGCGCATGCGCGTACCAGACCTGTTTTTCCTCATTCGTAACTAATTAGCGAAGAATAAACTTTGCTAACTGGGTACCTTGCATCTCTCTGGTACTGATTCAAAATGATGTATGTTTGGCGGAAAATTATAAGAAGACTCTTTCTTTTTATTTTTGCTTTTCATTTTCATAATTTAAGAGCATCGCTCTTGTCGGTGGAGTCTACGACACTTTGCTCTGTTTCCTGCCGTCCTTTTGAGCGCCTGATATGACACAACTTCTATTCCTTCTTTCATTTGATCTATGTAAGTCCTTCGTGGTCTCCCTCTCTTCTGTTTTCCTTCTACTTTTCCTTTTTTTTATAAAGTCGTCGTGTCTTATCAGGTGACCCAGCTTTCCTCTCCTTTCAGCAATTTCTGCTTTTAAAGGTTCTTAATTTCTTATTATTGTTATCACGTCGTTTTAGGCGTCCTAGCTTTAGAGCCGGACAAAAATCTCATTTTTAGGACTTCTAGAGAAATAAATATATTAACCAATTCGTTGTTTATCAAAAATGTAAAGTTTTTGAATTCATCACGGGCTTACCTACAACTGTTATAAAACTATGACCTATATATCTAATATAACACCAAAACCAAAACTATTCCCTAGTTACGGTAATTTGTAGGGGGGGATTGTAGGGAAGTGGTCTCTGCCTACCACAATGCGAGAGAGGCGTGACAGTTATGTATGTGTATTTGTAGGGCAGTACCGGATTCAATATTCTGTTACCCTCTTATTATCAAAACTTTTTATTTTTCCGGTTTTTCCGACTTTGCGACGCTAATCTTAATAAACGGACTTTTAATCATCCACGATTATATTTTTATCATCTAATTACCAAAAGACTATCTTCAAACCTTGACATAGTTATTCTATTAGCTACCTTCATAAGGAAACATCCAACTAACTTATGTACCTACTAACTTACCTTTGTGGTACGTCTCAAAGGTCACTCATTGATTTGACCTCGCACATACAAGACCGTATGCAATTTGCACATCAATTTGCTAATCCCCTAGCGGTCTATTTTGTCATGTCCAGAGTCTTAAGCCAATCACAATGTAGTTTTTTATAGTTTAGATTTGATGATGTGCGCAGACAGACGGTAAATTCCTCTAGTTTAAAATAATCGTCTTGTCTTGGTGTTGGGTTATCGTGGGTTTGATTCCCTCCAGAGAAAAACATTACTCTGATGTGCTCTGAATTTTATTTTTTTGATTACTCTGAATGCACCCAAAAAATACTCGCACCAAAGCAAAGCAAAGCAAAGCAAAAAAGCAAGGTAAACTAGGTGCGAGTTTTTTGGGTGCAAAATGACGAATAACTCAAATAAGATGTATTAAGTCTACGTGTTTGTTTGATATGTATCTACCTATGTACATTAAGTACCTAAAGTATTATAATTAAAGTACCTACTTATAATTTATGTACACCTGTTATTATAGATGTACCTATATTGTAAGCTTTGCTTCACTTGACATTAGCAGAATCAGCAATGGTAGTTGCTATGTTAATTAAAAAATAAACTATGATCTAAAAGTTGGTGTCAAACTGTTCGTGGAGTTATGCCTAATATGACCCTTTCAAAAGACTCAAGGCCAGCAAATAAGGTCATTAAAGTAATTTACCCATCAAATAGAATGTCAAGCTGCATTCGCTTTAAGTCGGTTTTCAGCAACAGCTAGCTTAGCATGGCACTCTGTGACAAGACATTGTCGTGCGTTTGTCACGCTTACGTCTCTGTCTATAGTATTAAATGTGATAAGGACAGCATACGTGAGATAATTGTCGCGGCTCGCCATGCTAAGCCCCCTGGTTAACCAATTTAACAAGTAGGTTACTTAGCCACAACTTCGGTGACCTTTACGTTACGCGTAACGTCACTTTATGACAAGAAAAAAACAAGCTCTCGTAGCAAACAAAAAACAAAACACAACACTTATTCAAATTAGACCTTCGTAAGTATGTACCTACTCTTATTATGCTTACCATATTAGATACACATATCAAGAGAATAAGGTACAGTTTTATACAGTGTAGCGTAGGTCGGAAGAATTGGCAATGGAGAAGAAAGGTCATTGTAACGGCTGTTTGCAAAAATGTCATTTAAAACAAACAAGAGATTAAACCTAAAACTGTCACTGTCATTGTTAAATTAACAGAAACCTATTCACTGCAACGGATAGTTGCAAAAAAGATCATTAAAACTAACACGCCATTAGACCTATTAAGACGGCACGCAATCAGAATTACTAGATGCATCTGGTTTAATATTAAGACGAATGTAAATTTTATTTGAAAAGAGCAACCTCACAGAGTTTTTTGTTAGGTTCTTCTCTGGGGGAAACTACACCTTGCGAATCTAGCGCTAGCTTTAAAAAAATCCTATATAATAATGTAACGGTTTCAAGAGCATTTTTTGTGCCTATGAAATAAATATATTTTTGACTTTGACTTTGACTTAGAGTTTTGTAAAAGAAAACAATGTTTTTCTTCCGATTTTTGACAATATTTTCTTTTTATAGAAATAAAAAACTAAAAATCAACTTTAATTATTAAAACAGTAGGTCTTCATTCACAAGATACGTGTTACTAATAAACACACAGTATAACAACGTACTAAGATATCGGAAAATCAATATATTGTATGGAATAATAAAGCAGTTTTGGCCTTCGACTGATTTTCCTTGAGACAAATATTTTTCCTATTGTGTCACCTTGTGTTTGTACGTACCTACGTATTTATGAAGCTTCTGTTTTGAATTTTGAATATATTTTTTGATACTATTGATGTAAGTATATAATAGGTATAAGTAAGTAAATACAGGGTGTAACAGAAAGGGTATATAAAGCCGAAACACAGCGATAGTCCTCATGAAACTGAACAACTTTCCCCAAGGAACATGGGTCGTAACTCGAAAAAAATTTTTGGATCGCCCATACTTACTCGATCAGCTGATCGGGCATTTTGTATGGGGAGGCGAAATTTTTTTTTCCAGTTACGACCCATGTTCCTTGGGGAAAGTTGTTCAGTTTCATGAGGACTATCGCTGTGTTTCGGCTTTATATACCCTTTCTGTTACACCCTGTATAAGTAAGTAAATATAGTTAGAAAATTGGCTATGAATAAATGTCGGTGGATCACATAATGGTATGATTTGAGGTAATGGTCCTATGCTTTGATCGGATAGGGAAAAAATCATGTCATAATCTTAATCATTGTAATCAATCATTTAAATCAATGTTTATACTTACCTATTAAGTAAAAAAGTGTGTTTTAGTTGCTGTCACGCTGTGCTAAATGAAATCAAATTAAAGGTCATTTAACCAGCTGATTGCGAGTCAACGACCCCGTGGGAATTCATTAATTCGAGCCAGGTCTTAATTAATAGTATCTATTAAGATTAAATTGATATGTACTAGATTACTAAATAGTAAATACTAATCTAACCGAAGTCAGCGTGTGTGTGTTTTAAAGTGTAATTTTGGATTACCTATGAATCTTTATTAAATTGAATTGAAAAACCCTCAAAAATATTTAATTTAGTAAGTATATCATTTTAATAGTAAGTACCTACCTAAGTTTATAACTTTAGTTACTGCATGTTTTATGACTAAGCATGTGAAATTTTTAACCTTTACCTTCTTACCATCCTATATTAAACTAAGTAGTCACATTTAGAGGAATAAAATACTTCATTTCATTTCATACACAATTACATGACTAGATCTCCCCCCCTCTTCAAAATAGTATTACGTCACCCGATAGTGTTTTGTTTTTATAGCAAAATAAAGTAAATACGCCAGTTTGACATTGTCCGTCGAAGAGTCCACTTGTGTCAATGTCAATAACGTTATAGCGCACTATAGTTTAGACGTACCTAGGTAATCTAGGTCCTAAATGAGTCATGTCTAGGTCATGTGTGTAGTGTTAGTGTTTAATTCTGTGTTTCGTGATTCGTTTGTGGTTTAGAAGGATTGTTTTTTAGGTAAGTTTGGAAAAGTTTTTAAATGTTTTTTTGGCAGAATTTTCTCAGTTTTGATTCAAAGTTGTATTGCGTAGAGATGACATTGGGAAATAAATAGGGGACAAATTATGTAGGTATTTGTTTTTCACAATTTTTTACTCATAATACTCAAACGTTTATTGTCTTTAGTTATAATTTGTAATAAGTATCTATGGACGTATTTACTTAAAATTTTCACCTTATTTTTAAGTAGGTATGTACCTAAGTACTTATATCGATTATTTATGCTCAACAGTAGGCTATAGGCTGCAATAAAGATGATGATGATCGAGAAATTCAGTATTTTGTTAATGTCGATTCTGAAACAAATCATGTTATCTATTATATAAAAATAAAACCTGTTTTCCGTTGTCACGGCATCACGCCTGAACGGCTGGACCGATTTCGCAAAAAAAATTTTTTTTTAAATGTTCATTGAAGTCCAAGGATGGTTCTTACGGTGAGAAAAATTCGAATAATAGCCGGGAAAGCCCTAAAACAGACCTTTTCTTTTTCCCATACAATTGTTTTCTTACTAAAATGTAGAGTCAATTTGAACTTTATTCCTACACAATAAAGTTCATTCTAAGGCGGGACAAAGTTCGCCGGGACAGCTAGTTATTAATAATATTAAACTTCATTTCATTAAGTGGATACCTACTAATTTTATAGTAGACTAGAAGCTAGAGGACCGCGATATCGTACGCATTTATCATTATATCTTGGAAAAAAAAAATATATCTCAAAATAATACAGCCTATGTGTTATTTCGATATACAGTGTATCTCGAAAATAGGCCGACAAACTGACACCGAAGGTAGATGGACTTAAGGTGCATCAAATAAGCCTTTTTTTTTTTTACATGGGAAATCCGTTATGGATACCCTTCGTCTCGGAGAAAGACGAAGGGTTATGTCGGACTCGCACCGACTAAAACCCCATGGTGTTTCTTCTCTTTGCCAAGTGACAGGGACACGGGAAAGCTTCCGCATACGTCCGCGAACCCTGTCGGCGGTGTCCGCCGAAGCAGATCCATCTCGAGCAAATGCCCATCCTCTCTCCGCGGCTAACGTGTCAAAACACCAAACACGTCAGCCGCACCTCCTCGGAGACCAACCAGTAACATGCCCAGAAAAGTGTTATGAGTATTGAGTTAGACGTTTTAGTGATTTTTGAATAAAGAACCACTCTTTGATGGTTTTTGTATTAGAGAGCGATTAATATTTAATTAATTAAAAAGAAAAGTGCGTTAACGGCTTCGTTATAAGCTACAATATTGCCGAATTTCATCAAAATCTATTCAGTAGTTTTTGCATGAAAGAGTAACGAACATCCATCCATCCATCCATCATCGACACAAACATTTACATTTATAATATTAGTAGGATTTCTCAGGATATTAAATCTCTCAAGGCTGGTCCTTTATTTACATTTTATTACATATAATGTATTATAATTATATTATAATGCACTAACAAGAAGGTATTAAGTGAGGTAGCAAGTCCGCTTGCAAGTTTGACGAGTTAAGTAATAAATTACTTACATCTAACTTACTAACTTAACTTGATGCAGGAAGCCGCTTTTCAATTAAGTTTTTACTATAAATTCCATAGATAGTGCAACTATATGTATATTATAGGATGTTAAGGAAACTAAGTTGTGGTTGTTGGTACTTAATCAGTAAGTCTTGTTAGTTGTTACAGAATTGATTTTCGCTTTTTAGAAAAGTTACTTACCTACCCATTGTCATAGATTAACATAGTCTAAATAAATAACATAGGCATAGGCTGTAAGTTAGGTCCATGTAAGGATAAGTTCATTGTTGTAAAATGTATTTTGAATTATATTTTGATACTTACCGAAATAAATACAGAGTGACTTTTAATAAGTGAATGATAGAAAAGGATATGCATGTACTCGTGATAACAAACAACTTTTACTATGGGGATCATGTTCGAAATCTGCCCTCTCGAACCGCGGCAGGTGATTGACACAAGTTTTCACGCATTTTTATACTAAACATCATATCTCAGATGCGTATGCGCTTACATGACGTTTCTAGATCATAACTCAAAGTGTCAACATCAAACCTACATTAGAAATATCATTCAAATAATCAAAATTTCATACGAAATAACCGTTTCATCAAGAAAATGGTTTCTGTCACGCAAATATCATATTTCGTGGTTTGAGAGTTTAGAAAGTGTCTTAAAGCTGTGGCCAATGTTTTGGCAATTCGTTGGGCAAGGTTTTTTTTTAATAATTTCCAACGGCCATAACTTTTTAAACGCCAATTACACGGTCAAAACCGCAAGTGTAGCTGTCACTAAAATGTCTTATTTTGATGTAAACTGAAAGTCTAGCTCTCAGTCTTTGAGTAGGTATAGAATATACTAAGATAAGGAGGTGCCATACCGTCTGGATCTGCGTGCCTGGTCTGGCGCAAAACGGCTACCTTTTTGTATGATATTTCTTATCGTTTGACAGGTCATCTACCAAGAAAACTATGAACAACTTGGTGCAACTTGGCACGCTGCAATAAACTCATTTGTATATGAAAAAAAAATGTGGCACCTCCTTATATATTCTATACTCAAAGCTCTCAGTGGTCTCAGAGGTTAAAAAGTTGTTTTTTTTAATTAAATGGCAACTACCTACAATGATTCTGCCAATAACAAGTCAAGTAGAGTTTAGAAAAATGCACATAATCCGGTCAAAACTACTTCTAAATATGACAACACAACAAATACATAACCAAGACCAAGTCAAGTCAAGAGTATCCTAAACCAACGTGCATGTACGAGGCGACTAATGAATCTGAATGAAGCGAATGAATTTGGATCGTAGCAAGTGAAAGGAAGTGGTTCTATCTACCCCGATGGGATGAAGTCCGTTTGGATTGGTGGTCTCTGCCTACCTCTATTACCTCGGAAACCTCGGAAAAACCTACCTCGGAAAGAGGCGTGACAGATATGTATATTGTTCGATATTCTTCGTGGAAATAATCACTTAAGATAACAAAATAGAACTAATCGGCACACTCATCAAACAATTTATCAAATTCAATACATAATGTAACCATGACGAATCGATTACGAAACAATTATTCGAGTGTTGTAAGAAATCGATTCAATTTGTATTCTATTCACATAAGTGTAAGAGAATTATGATAATTAGATTGGTAATTATTGAACAATGAATGATTTAAGTACCTAATTGTAAGTAAGAAGATTTTTCTTTCTATGATTGAGTTTAATTTTAGACAAATTATCTAATAATTATAATGGGTATGTGCCTTGATTCTTATTCCGATTTTTTTAAGGTTCCGTACCCAATGGGTGAAAACGGGACTCTATTACTGAGACTTGGCTGTCCATCTGTCTGTCCGTCCGTCCGTCTAGTGCACAAGGCTGTATCTTATGAACCGTTATAGCAAATTTTCACAGATGATGTATTACCAATGCTGCTATAACAACAAATAGGTACTAAAAATAGAATAATAATATTAATTAGGGGCCCATACAACAAACATAATTTTTTTGCCTTTTTTTGCTCGCACTTTGCTGGTGTTTTTATTACATCGGAGTCTTGTCTACCTCTCATATTGTATGGTCTTGTAGAGTACGTTAAAAACTAATTATATTAACTGGGATATCATTTTATGTCGTCGAGATATTTAAAGGGGGTATATTTAATCTTCAAATAAATTCAAAATAATCTGACTATAACGTAGGTATCTACTAAAATGAGTAATTTACTCTACTTTAATTAATTTTAGTTTTAATAACCTCCCAGACCTAAAAAAAGTTAGTGAAAATGAAAATGAAAAAATAGGCAAAATTCATTACACTTTTTTGATGTCACTTTTTTGATCTATAACTACTGCCGGTTCACTACCTGTACCTATAGCCGAGAGGAAGAAAACGCCAAGAAACCTTCGGCACAGGGCCCTACTTTATGTTCAATATATCTTTTTTTTAAATCAATTCAAAACCTTCTTTAATCCCCCCAGAAATAACAAAAAGTTGTTCAACACCTATACTATACCTACGTAACTTTTACTTTTCAAACCTCTTTGGACTCAACAAAAAAAAACTAAACTTGTTTTTTTAAATTCATTCAGCCAACTGTAATCTAATCACAACATGTCACGGTTCCTAAATCCCGACAATGGCAAATAGGTAGAACAACAGTTTCTGCCAGTGAGCACGCGGCTTTATGGGCTAGTGTGCACGGGCCCTTTGTTTGCGATGTGTTATACGACACTTTGGATAGCTCTCTTTTGTTTGTATCAATGTTTTTTTTAAAGTTAACCCTAGATTCTAGATCTAGCAAGTAACTCTGGTTGTTCAAGTTATTACCTACAGTATAGACTTTTAATTAGTGAACGATAGAAATGGATATGTATGTACTCGTGATAACAAACAACTTTTACTATGGGACCAAGGTCGAAATCATTCAAAAATTTTTGAACTCCCCAAACTAAACAAATGGATCGGAGAACGCATTATTTTTCTATGATTTCGAACTTGGTCCCATAGTAAAAGTTGTTGGTTATCACGAGTACATGCATATTCTTCTCTATCGTTCACTCATTAAAAGTCACCTACCTATCAAAAGAAATACGTTACTACTTATCGAAAATATACGGTCGAATTTAGAAACCTCCTCCTTTTTTTGAAGTCGGTTAAAAATAATAGCTTGGACCGAAACGATTCATAGAAAAACCTATCCCTTTTTACGACAACTTCCATTCCACCTCCAAACCCTTTTCTTTCACCAAATACCAGGAAACCAATGAACCTTAAACTAATCTTTCGATTTATTTCCTCGGCACGTGACAATAATTAAAGGGCGTTACTTTTATCTGAAACAGTCCAGATAAGAAGCGTTTTACCATAGATAATAATGAATTTAGATAGAAGTGATGCGCGTGCGCCTCTAATAATATATCTCTTGTAGTACTTGTACGTATCTACTTCTATTTGTTGAGAATTTGAGGGCCGTGGTTGAGAGCGTTTCCGCACAGCTGTGGTCGCGGTTGCGGTCGCAAACAGAGTCTGCCAAAAGCGGATAACATAGGAAGCACCTTTTTTAAATCTGCGGAAGCACCCTTAAACAAAAACACACATTTTTGTTTCGGCCCATGTCGCATAAAAGAAAATAGTTTATTTCAATTGCGATAATTCCTATTTTTTTTTTAATAAAACTAAAAAAACAAGACTTATGTTTATAACATTTTCTCTTTGAACTGGAAAAAGAGTATAGTCATGCTGGTCATAACTCCTAATTTCTGACACTTCTACCAAATTTCTAAATCTGTGCCACTCATGCATCTACCGCTGTCACGATCTTCTAGTAATCGTGATACAGTTTTTTTTAAACCCCCCCCCCGTTCCCCTCTACCTCCCTGAGATCTCACTTGCGTAAGAGTTGAGCATTTTTCGACGATCGACTTTCGTAATTGTTGTAACGCGATGGATTAAATGCAAAAAGGTTGGGTAAATGTGAGTTTGGTTGTTGGTACGGATGTCTTTCATCTAAGTATAAGTACATACTTTAATTATTGATAGCTTAATATCAACGTATATGCAGGTGTATACATAGATATCCTTCACACCTCTCTCCCATCGCTATAGACAGAGACCACTACTTCCTTTGATCCAAACACAATTCCTTCGATTCATCCACATTCATCAGTCGCCTCATACATACAATGCACGTAGTCTTGACTAGGCTTTTCCTTAAAAAGTCCTCGATTTGATCGAGATACGTATGAACATGTAAGTAATATTGTCAGTAAAAATATCACGCTACTTTGATGATCAAATATGAGAGAGTGCAAAAAGAATAGTTCGACGATATTTTCCTATTATAAGTGGGGTATCTATGAGGTTATCTATGTATAAATATATATATAGTAGGTACTTAAGTAGAATGAGTTTGCATTATATTGTATTTATTTAAGGTGAAATCATGTATATTAGATCTTAATAAAATTTTGCTGTTCTAAATTAAATTTCTGATAAACAATTAATCTATTAAAATTGATGTATTTACATTCAATATTAGGTACTAGGAAATTGGCATTCGTTTGTGTTCGAAAATGCGATGATTGCCGATGTGCATTCTTTATCCCCCTCTAGGTGCTGTAGATCATTGAACTTTTCATTTCTAATTTAATAATTACCTTTCTATCAATCACTCTCTTTTCATTTAGAAATTATTTCACATAATTCAATCCAGTTTTCTTTCTTCCCCTCAATCCATCAGTTTCAAACTGTTTAGTCAAGTTCCCATATCAAAAGTCCAAAATAGGGGGCGTCAAGTCAAAATTGTAATAAGGCCATTCACGGCCAATTTCATACAATACATAATTCAATCCAGTTTTCTTTCTTCCCCTCAATCCATCAATTTCAACCTCTTTGGTCAAGTTCCCATATCAAAAGTCCAAAATAGGGGGCGTCAAGTCAAAATTGTAATAAGGCCTCTTATTCACGGCCAATTTACTACAAATTTATCGTGTAAACATCGCCTAAGTTACGTTTACTTGTATTTGCTGTTATCTTTTGTAGATTTTAAAAGATAAGTGTTTTTTTTTAAAGGTACTTTCTTGATGGTTTTTTGGCGACTAAATGTACATCTTAGTTTAAAATAAAAGTTGTTATCTACTTACAATACAATACAATACAAATATTCTTTATTGTACAAAAAGATATAAGGTACAGACACAAACAAGAATATAAGAAGCAACAAGCGGCCTTATTGCTAGGTAGCAATATCTTCCAGGCAACCTTAGGGTAAGAAAGCCTTAGGCAACTATTTTTGAAAATAGATAAGTAGGGTTAAGGAGGAAACAGTTGCTCAGTCGGGTACAGTGACTCACCATCGGTTTGTAAAGAAGGAAAAGAGATACATTCATCTCTTTTGCACTTTTCGGAAGCTTTTGGCATGCCTACGCGCAAGTGCAAAAGAGATGAACGTATCACTTTTCGTTCTTTACAAAACGATGGTGAGTCACTGTACCCGACTGAGCAACTGTTTCCTCCTTAACCATACGTATAAACGCACGTGTTTTTAAAGGAAAAATAAGTATTACTTTTTTTCTTTTGTTTTACCAAAGTCAAAGTCAAAAATATATTTATGTCATAGGCACAAAAAATGCTCTCGAAATCGTTACATTATTAAATAGGTATTTTTTTAACAGCTAGCGCTAGATTCGCAAGGTGCAGTTTCCCCCTGAGAAGAACCTAGCAAGAACTCTGTGAGGTTGCTCTTTTCAAATCAAGTTTTACAATTCTTATAAACAGTTACTTACCACGCTCTAAAATATAAATAAAATTGATAAAATATGTAACTGCATGTTTATTACCCAAATATTCCAGAATTTTTACTCGTCCCGAGCACGGAAGTGTACGCAAAATATGCATCAACGATCCAGTGCCGGTACACTGGCGGCCGTGTGAACTGACGAATCCAACAGAGCGAGACATTAGAGTAAACTATTACAAAAATTACACTACAGACCAACGCAATGATACACTTTTTTATTCAGATGCGAGAGGGAAATTGCTTTTAGAACAGCTGTAAATGCGTAGCTTTTTTACATCCGCCATTTTTTTTTGAGCTGTCATTTTTTCGAAGTAAATATTGAGTTTAGAATTGTAGAGTTAGTTTTTTCTGTAATTACAATTTGTTAGTATAATATTGCAATGTAGCTTGAAAAAGGATGTTTTAATTTATGTCAACTAACAGTTGAATGTAATATAACATATTATTAGTTGCAAACAGCAGAATTTTACTACACACATGTTGTTATTATGTCAGATATGTGTTTTTAAATATCACACCATAATTTGTGACATTAGCTTATGCGGATATTTAAACTACCTAAGTACCTAAGTGTACGGTCTGCTGCTGCCCGTACACTATAATGATATAAATAATAAGTATAAAGAGGGGTTGATGCTGCTTAATAAATAGTCACTAGTATCTCCAAAATAGAGTCTTTATACGATAGTTACAGAGACTCTTACATTAAGTTACGAAAGCACATATAATCGAAGGATAATTTCCTTTCATTAAAAATAAATGCCAAAACCGATCCAATGCACTTGAATAGATATTATAAACTTATTACGAAGAAGTACATTTTATTGGTAACAAAAATCAATAGATGCCCTTCACTTTTTACAGTTTTAAGGCTTCGACTCACCTGCTTCCGTGCCTACGTATTAATATAATACCTTTTGTTGTTTATTTTAAGAATATACTTTACCTACTTGGACCTGATAAGGACTTAAGTAAATACCTAAATCTAAAAAGTGTGAAAATTCGAAAAAAAGTAATGAAAATTATCTTGGCTAAATAATGGCAACCGAAGGGGCTAGTTTTATATTGATGGGATATAAGTACTATAAGTACTTGCAAACAAAAAGAACACTTATATATACTTATTCAATATAAAGGTCTATATAAAGGTCTACACACATCCGGGCCGTGCCCGGAACGAGACCGGGCCGTGGCCTGTCAGGAGGGAAAAAAATACGTTGTCATGACAACGTGTGTGGACGAATCCATAGAAAATGTATGGAATGATATTTTTTCCTTGACACGTCTCGGACACGGCCCGGATGTTCTACACACATCCGGGCCGTGTCCGGGACGTGTGTAGAACATCCGGGCCGTAAAGATCAAAACATAAACATAATTATTCAAAAGTACCTAAATCATCTGTCCATCTTGTTAGTGGACATCTACCACTGCGCTTACCAGACATGACATGATCTTGCATGGACTGTATTCCTTTGTCTTCAAAATTTTTCACAATTTCTCCTTGTTATGAATAGAATACAATAACATTATAGCAACTTTTGATTCTAGCAATAGGTACTTTAGTTTATTCTACTCAATACAAATTATTATAATAAAATACAAATGACAAAACTTATAATTAATCAAATAACCCCCCCCTGGTCGTTCCCGGTGCAAAGGTGCCCATGGCGCTCGCCGCGTTTCCACGTTGAATGGCGATGGCCAACCTTTGCACCAAAAACGATGCAATCAACAATACCAACAACACTCAATGTGCGTGCGTAGTTATGGCATAATATGGCAACAAGTATTGTTTACTTTCTTTTTCCTCCTAGTGATTTTGAGCGTTTTATTATTAGAAATTAAAACTTAACTTAACTTCTCTTTTCTTTAACTTCTATTTTTTTTCTGTCTCTATGTACTATCATCTTACAATAAACTGTTAAATAAATAAATAGAAATCACTTAAAAGCAGGGACACTTTTTCCTTCACTCCTATTTAAATCTTTCCTTTACAATTTTTCACAAAGTCTCCTATTTCAACAAACTCCCCCCCTTCATCTCGTGACCGTGTTTTTCCTACTCAATTAATCATGGGAGATAATAATTATCTTATCTTGTCTTCACTATAATGTGTTTAAGTGAAACCTTTGCTGTTTCAGACGTGAGTGGGTTTGCGCGTGCGCCGACGTCATGGGAATATGGGAGCTTGTCTTTTTGGCCCTAATTGGGCTTGCCCACGCGCAAGGGCCGGAGAAACGTGAGTATTTTTTTTTTTTGTATTTTTTGACGTGTTTTCTTTAAACTTGTATGTAGAAATTACAGGTGTGTTAAATGTAGCTTTAGTGTGACATAATGTTAATGTGGTCTGTCCGACCTGAGAACTTTGAATGCCATTTCTTGGTCTATAATGTGTCTGAATCTATCATCTAGCTAGACAAAATAAAACAAATAGGTACCTACCATCAACAGAACTTTAACTATCTATTCAAGATTTTATTTAACCTCTCACATCCCACTGACCCATTATAAACCCAGACACAATAGATTTTTTATTGTTCTTTTTTTCCTGGGATGTGAAAGATTAATACCTGTTTAAAAATTAATACCACGGGTTTGAGCTAACTTCCGATTAAGAAGAAATTTTGAATTTTTAGATTGTTTGTCATCATTCGAATTATTCTTTATTTTTCTAAGATTTTACGAAATAATAGCTGTATAAGTATGTTTTATATATTAGGCATATCCCGTGATACTAATTTAATTACGTAGGCGTACCTACCTATGTATATCTATGTAGTTTATTTTTCTAGGCCACTGTAGGTTGATCATGTGTTTTCTGATAAGGGAAATAAAGTATGTCGCGATTTTCACGGCATATTAAATCATTAGCGTTTAGTTTTGATATCTACAAAGGGCTTTTATACGAGTAGGTACTGTGTTTAAGGTGTTATATAAAATTGCAACAAATCTTCCGATATAATGCGAAAGTGGATGATAATGTTGAGAGAAGGCCATGGAATAACTATCTCGATCAAATCGGGTATTTGTTATAGAAAAGCTAGGAAGACGTTAACCCGACGTACCGTTCATTCATAAGTAGATTGATGAATGTGGATAAAGCGAAAGAAGTGTGGGTCGCAGCTTATGGAGGGAGCGTAAGACTGTTCGTTGAGGAGATCCTTGCGGGAGGCTTTTGTCCAGCAGTGGACGTTCATAAGCTGACATGATGATGATGATGATATGGAGGGAAGTGGTCTGAAAATGAAAATGAAAAGTGTTTTATTCAAAAATAGGCAAAATTCATTACACTTTTTTGATGTCACTTTTTTAATCTAAAACTACTGCCGGTTCACTACCTGTATAGCCGAGACCGTCTCTACCTGCATCGATGGGAAAGAGGCGTGACAGATATAATTAGGTAGCTAAATTAATGTATGATCTAGATAAGTTTACAGAACATGAAAATATAAATTTATAATGAACTAGCTGTACCCGCGACTTCGTCCGCGTGGAATACTGAGTTTGGCGGCGCTCGCGTCGCGTTTGCTTAACCTGCGCTATTGAAATCAAAAGTAGCCTATGTCCTTTCTCAGGCTATAGCCTATCTGTGTGCCAAATTTCGTTTTAATCGGTTCAGCCGTTTTAGCGTGAAAGCGAGACAGACAGACAGACAGACAAACAGACAGAGTTACTTTCGCATTTATAATATTAGTAAGGAAGTAAGGATAAAGGAAAATATAATAAATAACACCTGCTTACTAATAATAAAAATATAAAAAATATAGTATAATAACTGTCATCGTCTATCTTCTTTTGTTAACTTACGTAAATTAATACCAGGTTATTAGGAAAAACAAACATGTCTCACTTCAGATGTTATGTCTGAGATATGAACACTAAAAAATATATACGTAAGATCATATATGACGTATATTTACAGAAATCTTTATACATCATCGCATCGCAACGTAAGTAGGAAATTACCTACATACGAAAGTTATTCTGTTTGTATGTTATGTACTTACATCTACCTTTTATCTGCGTAGAGCCGATTTTGACAAAACTTTAAGATTAGTTTTAGATATTATATAGAAATATTTGGAAGGACATAGCATATAATTGATCCGAAAATTGTATAAATATTAAGAAAATTTGGTTAAAGTTTTCTAAAGTAGGTTGTTTGATAGTCACACAAGAGATTAATTTAAAAGTTCTAGCAATAATCAAAATTTTATCGGAATAAATCAAGCCTTTTTTTCGTGGGGAAATCCATTACCATCAAAGTTTTTTGTACCGACATCAGTTACAATAAAGTAACATTTTATCAGAAGAGTAAAAAAAAACAAGCTAATTTAGTTAAATGGAAAAAATAAATATACAGACAAAATCGCGAGAAAACACTTATAATAACAGAAAACAATTACCGAACGGAAACGGGAAGAAGACAGTAATTTCTATAGAGTAATGCAAAGAATTAGATACACGTGGGAATATAGAGTAGCCTACATACAGACAGAGACTGCCTTATGACATAGAGCTTGGGATGTTTGAAATTGATAGAAATTATTGAATTTTTTGCTATGTTGTAAGAATTGTTTGTTATAAAATTGAAGTTATTAAGTAGTAGGTATTATAGGCTTGTATTTTAACGTAATTTATTATTTTTTGTATTCCCAAAGCCAGATTCATCACTAATTTCATTTACGAATTCATATAGTCAACGTAATAACCAAAATTTAAGTTATTTTTACAATTGTATTCGTATAGGTATCTTAAAAATTGATTTTCGTAAATAGAATAGGTAATTGCGAACCACTCATCAAGCTGAAAATACTATTATACAACCTAATGGTAAAATAGAGAATCGGTGTAGTTTTTTTAGATTAATATTCGACGTTCTTATTTTAAAACCCATGTCATTATTTTGAATGACTATCACGCGTATAACGCTAATAAATTAAAAATCACACAGTCACTAACAAAAGAATCACATGACATGACACTTCTAGGCTTTCCTAAGCAACGGTTTATTAATAAACTAGAGGCTGCCCGCGACTTCGTACGGATTTATCGTGATATCTTTGAAAAAAACACAAAATATCTACAATGAATATAGTTCTGGAGAGAGAATGTCCCATTTTCTTTGATTTAAAAATGAAAATTCGTAATTCTATTTATATTATAAATGTCAATGTTTGTGCCGATGGATGTATGGATGTCTGTTACCTACTTCATCGCGTAAAAACCACTGAACAGATTTAATGAAATTTTACAATAACTTAGCTTGGACATCAGAATGTTGGTGTTATTTTACATCAGAATATACCTAGGTGTTATTCTGATGTCCAACCTAAGTTATTGTAAAATTTCATTAAAATCTAAGGGTCTGCAGGAAGAAATTTCTTTTAGAAATATGCTGTACCTTTTGTATAACTTCTCTTTTTTTTCTGTCTCTATGTACTATCATCTTACAATAAACTGTTTAAAAAAAAAAAAAACTTTTCAGTGGTTTTTACGTGATGAAGTAGGTAACAAACATCCATCCATCGGCACAAACATTGACATTTATAATATTGGTGGGATAGGAACATTACGCTTTGAGAAATATACACGACCAATTTTTCACAAAGATATTTCATGATAGTGATTGATGATCATCTTTTGTTATTCTTTTTTTGAACTCATTGTGTGATAGATCGCGGTGTAATTCTGAATTTGGAATGTATATTATAATTTCGAGCAAACTTCTTGAGGTAAGACGGTGGGGGAAAGTTCGTGCTCTATGGAGAGCCTTAGAAATGAGATTCTATTTCAATTTTGAACTGTCAATGACATTGCTTAAAGAAGCCGCCATTTTTAATTTTATTAGTTTAATGTTTATTTAATAGGACGAGTTTGATTTCACATAAGATGGGTAATTAATTTTTAAAGTTAATGTTAATGCTAGTGTTGAAGTAACTGTGTTAGTTTTTTATCCCTTCTTGTTTGATTGCTGAAGCGATTTTGATGGAATTTGATACAGAGATGAGCCAAAAGAACCTTTGAACTGAGGCAACATAAGTAAAACTGACTAAGTCTTTGTCAAAAATCGGAAGAACAGAACTTAGCAAGATGTTAAGTGAAAAATACGAGTAGCTTTGCTAATCTTATGCAACTCAACGTAGAAAAAGTTTTCATCTCGGAATTATTTTTTCCGTAGAAAATTATTTAGTACCTATGTAGATCTTTGAATAAATATTTTTTTTGTACATTTTAGATCGAGTGACCTAAATTTTAAAAGTCATTGAAAATAAGTGCCTACTTGCAAAAATATCGGTGTTCTTTTGTTTTTTTTTATTCGATATCTAAAAGCAATTCGTATTATGCCTTTTGAAATGTGGTGTTGGAGGAGGATGGAACGGATTAGCTGGAAGGAAAAGAAAACTAACGAAGAGGTTCTGGAATTAGTGGGCGAGAGGAGAGGCATTTTAAAGACCATTGCTGAAAGGAGAGGAAAGATGCTGGGTCACCTGATACGACACGACGACTTTATAAAAAACATCTTGGAAGGAAAAGTAGAAGGAAAACGGAAGAGAGGGAGACCACGAAGAACTTACATAGATCAAATGAAAGAGGGGATAGAAGTTGTGTCGTACCAGGTGCTCAAAAGGACGGCAGAAAATAGAACAGAGTGGCGTAGACTCCACCGACAAGAGCGAAGCTCTTAAGTTTAATGATGATGATGATGATGATTATGCCTGTATCATTGTAATTTAAGGTTCCATTACAAATGTAATTCAAGAAATTAGTTTAATATTCTTACAATTACGGTTATCGAATATTATCTTTGAAAAAAAAAAAACAAATAAATGTCTATGATTACTTATGCCTATGGTTGAATGGATGAGAGGATGTTTGTTACTCTTTCTCGCAAAAACAACTGAACAGATTTTATTAAAACTTTCCAATAAGTATTCTAACTTGCACATCAAAATAATGGTCTCTGTGGGGTCTGCAGGAAGAAATTTCTTTTAGAAATATGCTGTACCTATTGTATAGCTTCTCTATTTCTGTCTCTATATACTATCTTCTTACAATAAACTATAAATATTATAAATGTCAATGTTTGTGCCAATTGATGGATGTTTGTTACTTCATCACGTAAAAACCACTGAATAGATTTTAATGAAATTTTACAATAACTTAGCTTGGATATCAGAGTAACACATAGGCTATATTATTTGTAGATATTTTGTATTTTTTCAAAGATTTAACGATTAATGCGTACGAAGTCGCTGGCAGCATCTTGTAAATAGATAAATAAATAATCCATAGGCTATATTATTTTTTAAATTTTGTATCAAAATACCAAGATACGACGACTATAAATAAGTATGAATTCGCGGGCAGCCTTTAGTACTTAAGTAATTTGTAATCAACACATATGGTAAGGTAGTTCTATCGTTGTAGAAAGTAAGCGAACGACACTGGCCCAGTTTTTCAAGTTTTCCTGATAAGTATCTTTAAGTAACTTAACGTAGGTACTTAGCTAAACAAGTTACACATTATTAATTGGGCTATTTTTTTTTTATTTGCAAACTCCTTTTTTTAGATTCTGCCAATGTCAAGTAAAGTAAAGCTTATGCTATCTACACACCAAAGCCGCCGGCATGCCGCGCCGCCGGGCTAGGCCGGCGGGTTAACGTCATACGAATGGCAGCTGTCAAAAAAGTTGGTGTGTAGATAGTATTATTATGTACGTACCTATAGGTACTATAGTATAGTACATAGCAAGGGTAAATACTATAGGGTCTGATTCTTTATTCCATCATTAGGTACTTATTTAATTTACGGAAAATCTATAAAATATCTGTAAAATAGTTTTTAAGCCACACGAAATTAGTTAAACGGATTATTATTGATAATATTTACCTTTATAATTAAACTTTATATATAAAAATGAAACCCGTTTTCCGTTGTTCACGACATAACATGAAAACGGCTTGACCGATATGGCAGAGTTTTTTTTTAATGTTAAACGAAATCCAAGGATGATTTTTACGGTGATAAAAATTCGAATAATTGCCGGGAAAGCCCTAAAACAGACCTTTTCTTTTTCCCATACAAATGTTTTCTTACTAAAATGTAGAGTCAATTTGAACTTTATTCCTACACAATAAAGTTCATTCTAAGGGACAAAGTTCGCCGGGACAGCTAGTTTTAAATAAATTTTCTGCAACTAGCATAATCAATAAGTAGGTAGTTGAAAAAAGTGTGCATAGTCTAATTTTATCTTCCAAATTATTTTCGCAAACAATTCTCTTCAACAAACTTTAATCCAAGAAAGCTTTCCAAAATCATTAACAACTTAAATCTTTATAATTGCAAGTTCCGTTACCCGTACTGATTTATACGGATGAATCGGTCGATCGATCGATCAATCGATCACGGCCGATCGATTTAGTGTGCCCGATTTGATCGAGACGTGAACGCGGAAGAGGTTTTATTATGTTAATATTTTATTTATTTATTGGAAGAATTAAGTATTTATAGTTTTATCAAAAGAACTATTGCTTTAAGTAAGTAACCTGTTTTTAATAAAAAATATTTATTATTATGATCGTTACCAATATAGGTACCTTTTCTTAAAAGCATTTTAATGTTTAACTAAGAAATCTAAAGGTCATCTACACGGATCCGGGCCGTGCCCGGAACGTATCCAGACCGTGGCCCGTCAGGAGAGAAAACAATACGTCGTCATGACAACGTGTCCGGTTGTCATGACGACGTAATATTTCCCCTCGTCCCGGGACGGCCCGAATCTGTGTACATAGACCTTAAATAGATAGGTACCTAATGACCCAATACGAGTAGCTTCTATGGAATCAAAGATTCATTTATAAAAACTTCCATTATAGCTAACCTTACATACTTACATACATATTATCTTTCACGCCTCTCTCCCATTGGGATAGGCAGAGACCACTTCTCTCACCTCACGATCCGAGAACACTTCCTTTTCTTAAAAACATATTAATAGTTATAAAAACTTCTAATTCGAATCGAATATATCACACACAATATACTAGAGCCCTTTGTCTATCAACATTATACTAAAGTAGGTGCCAACCTTGACTTGTAACAAAAATGTACAAAAGAAACCTTCAAACTATGTTTACAGTACATACGTACACTGCCGAGCCATAAATTGGTAACGCCACCTAGTTTGCTTAGCAGTGTAAGTACACTTAATTGCAAGTAAACAGTATTATCTATTTTGATATAGTTTTGTTATCTATTGTAAAATAAGGAAAAATCGTGGCCTATTCTGGTAGCTAAATTTAATTTAAAATGCCTGTTCCAGCACCTACAGATAAAATTAAACTGTCAGATAAACCTATGTCTTTTTCATAAAATCAATATCTGTCAGATACATTTTATCTGTGGATGTTGAAACTGGCCCTTAGTTTTATAGATTTTTTTGTTGAGGTGTTGAATTCATACATTGACATTATAAGAGCTACGCTCTTACAGGTAGAGCTTCATTCTTTCTGTTATTTAAATTAAGCATCCTATATTTTAGTGGTCGAGTGTCGATTTTTATTTGAATCGATTTATTGACATCGTGACAACAAAACTTTATTTTGTTTTTAACCGACTTCATTGAATACAAAAGACGCCTAAAGAATTGTTATTATTGTAACATTTTAATTTAAAAACGGAATACCTAGTAACCGTCTAGAACTTCACAGACCATCTACAATACTGAATTCAAATTCAAAATTAATTGTTCAAAATATATCAAAGTCTAACCAAATTAAAATAAGAACAATCGTCGTTCTATTGTTTACAATTACCTCATTAAGTGAATTGTTCTCGAATTTTCCGCTTCTTTTGTACATTACTGAATCTAATTTAATGATGATGTACATTGATGCTTTTATTTCATTACAATAGGATAATTTGCGTGAAGACGAGTCTTTGTATTGTGTAGTCAAGTGATTGAAATTTATGTGATGTTAGAAAGGATACGTATTTTCCATTGGTTGTAGGTAAATGAACTTGTTTTTTAACCCTCGACGTCAAAAAGAAAGGTGTTATGATTTTGACCCCTCTGTCTGTATATCTGTGGCACTGTAGCTTCTTAACGCGTGTACAGATTTGGATGATTTTTTTTAAATATTGTTGGAAATAAGTAGGGACTTCGAATTATCTTCTTTCTTTTCTAAAAAATGTGTTGTTGGTAAGCACCTTCCTACAAACACGAATGACGTGTGTCGAATCCATTTTTTATAGTCTATCTACACAGATCCGGGCCGTGTCCGGGACGAGTCAGGAAAAAAATATACCTAATTCCATACATTATCTATGGATTCGTTCAAACACTTTGTCATGATGACGTATTTTTTCCCTCCTGACAGGCCACGGCCCGGTCACATCCCGGACACGGCCCGGATCTGTGTAGTTAGACCTTTATGAGAATACCATAAATATACATAAATATGAGCATATTAACAAAATCTGTTTTCGAAAAACTCAGTAGGTACCTCGTACTTAAGTTACTAAAAATAGTTTATTGACCTAAGTTAAGCCAACTTCAAAGACTTCAGTTGCTATAGCAAGTTAAAATTTTCAAAGCGTAACGAAAAGCTAAGAAATCTCCGCAAACTTAAACTAATACGATCACGTATTTTACGCTTTATCTTTAAATTAATTTCGGAACGGTTTTCGTTCGGTTAACGTAAACGTGTCGATTGGCGTTGGGTAACCTAGATTGCTTTTGTTTTAGCTTAAACTATGCAAAATCCGTGGTGAATTTGGAAATTGCAGATGTTGATCAATTTAATACTCGACTCTGGTTTTCTTCAACGAACAATTTCACTTCTTGATACGACATGTCGTTAACTTCACTAACGTCACCATTTCACTGTTTTTCTTCTACTTTCTTCTTCCACTTTCCTTCTTTCATCTTCGCTTCATCTTTCACTTGAGCGAAGGAAGACAATGTACTCAAGTAATCTCCATATCAGCCTAAAACTGCTCACTGCTGCGCATACTGCCTCTACTGTTATTTTTCAACGTGACTAGTAGGATTAGCAAGCTAAAGTGGCGATAAGTTACATAGCGCGAAGATTGGATTGCCAATGGGGCAAAAAAGTTCTGGAGTGGAGACCACGCGCTCAAATAATCATCATTGCCTACTGCTGAGCATAGGCCTCTCCAATGATATATATATCTCTCTCTCTTCAATCGGTCCGTCACTGCTGGGGATAGTAACTCCGTTTGATTCGGTCGACTAATTGTCTCCATCGGTCCCGTTCTGAAGCCTGGTGGAGTGCGTCGCTGATGGGTATTCTTAGTTCCTCCGCTATTTGCTCCGACCATCGTTTGATACTCCTGCCTCTAGGCAGTTTCCCTTCGCACTCAAATAATAATAATTATGTTTGTTTCCAGGTCGAACGGGCAACATATGCCATGCTGACATGGACTGCCCGGACAACGCGTTCTGCCGACTAAACAGCTACTGTGTCTGCAAAGATGGATTCGTCTATGCCGCTATTAATAGCACGCATAAAGGATGTTTGAAAGGTAATTAGTATTTTATTTAATATTGATTATGTTACTGATATTGTAAACGTTAATATTTGTGCCGATGCATGTGAGAATGTAAGGATATTTGGATGGATGGATGTCTGTACTGTTTCAAGCAAAAACCATTCGACAGATTTATTGAAATGTCACAATGTTTTTGCTTTCAGACCATGCTAACTAAGATGCTTATTAATATAAGATAATATGCGAGTTTTCTAAGATATTATGTCAATTGTGTATGATTTACAGTCTTCTGTTTAATTTTCTGATGCCCTTTTTATATTTTGGTTCATTGGACATTCAACACCGCTATAATCTTACCATACCAAATCGCCTGCCTTCGTTCACTTCAATTTCCCCCACAACCTATCAAAACTACCAGTAAAATTCCCAGGCCCTTAAAATTAAGATAATAACCAAGATAAACAGTATTACATCAATATTTTTGTTATAAACTACGCTGTTACTATCTAAACTCACGCGTAGATCACTATCTGTGATATTATAAGCTCAGAATACACAATAATTAAGAATTTAATTGCCTAGGCAGTTGAGAGGTAGTGTTTAAAGATTACTTCAGTAAGTTGTTTTAAGTGTTTGTGTTTTGGAAGGTAGCAGCAATTTCTGGTTTGGTATGACGTCATTTTATAACCTTTTTTAAAACAAAGCCATCTAATTAACTGTACTGAGAGGTTGTTACACTTTATGCTGAAAATTAATAGTGTCTACCTACACAACAAAGCCGCTGGCCCAGCGACTTGTTTTGAAACTTTTTCGAACAAGTGACGGCCGCTAGACCGGCGGCTTTGGCGTTTAGACCCTATCTTTATCAGCTCTCTAACGTCCCCACTACAGGGGCACTAGCCTACTCTTATGCGAGAGTGAATTTATTGGCCCTTAGATCTGAACTTACCCCGAGAAATGTCGACCAGTTGGTCGGGTATTTTTAAGCCTCGAAGCCAAAAGAGGGCTGTTATAAGTTGGACCCCTATGTCTGTGTGATAAGTTGGACCCCTATGTCTATATGTCTGTCTGTGGCACTGTAGCTTCTAAACGCGTGGACGGATTTGGATGCGGTTTTTTAATGTAAAAGTGGTTTTCTAGCAATAATATCGATATTTAGTAGGTATTTTGTACTTATGAAGAATTTAAAAATAAATTTCATATTTCGAACCATGAGTTCAACTTTTTTTTAACCCCTCGATTCCCTTTTCTTCCAGAGGCAAAATTCGGCGAGGAATGCGTCCAACACATCCAATGTCACTCTACAATGGGAGTGCACTCAGAGTGCGTGAACGGCGCGTGCACATGTGAAGCTACTTCGCATTACGAGGACGAACGCTGTTACGAGACTGCTTGTAAGTTGTGTTTAATTTTTAGTTAAGAGAAGTTAGTGCCTAGCGTTAGGATTTTAAAAACAATTTGAAGTAGGTAACAAAAAAAATGCACGTCAATTAAGTTTCTTAAGATTGGAAACATACGGTTCTTTGATGATGAGTACGTAAGCGCTCTTGACATCCAATGAGTTGGTAATTAGGTACCCAACTTCATAAGTAGGAAGTTATAAAAAAATAATATTGGAACTGGCCGAAAATTGTTTTTGATAATCTGGATTATGTATGACATTGTCTGTCCATTTATTACCTAATAGGTATAGGTGCATGGAATTTAGTTATGAGCGAAATGTATTGGCATCTACACACCAAAGCCGCCGGCTTTTTTGCCAGCTGCCATTCGTATGACGTAAAGCCGCCGACCCAGCCCGGAGCATGCCGGCGGCTTTGGTGTGTAGGTAGATAGCATTAAATGTACCTATTTACTGTTATGTTATTACTACCTATTTATTCTCGGTTATAACATCATTTTATATTAGGTTATGCATGTCCATAATGCGTTTTATGAATAAGTAATACGATAATACGCTGCTTACTTCCTAAAATAGACAGTCCTCTACCGCGCTCATACCACTTCTTTTCATATTTGGACGGATGATTATTTTGACGTAAGTGCGAACTACTCTACTAAAACTACAAGAATAAACTCGACACTCCATTTATATCAACGTGTATACAACTCGAGTGTCAAATTGTGGGTTCTATTCCACACTTTGACACAGTTTGGTAGTCCGTAGCCCTCAAGCGTTTTAAACTATGTTATGTCAATATTGCATCGTCATAGTACGAACGTATTTTGTTAAGTAGTTTCGTATAGTTACGAAAGGCCTACTTATTGAATATTTTTGGACTCCTATTTAATATTTCTTGATAGTCTCTATTTTATTGCTAGCTTTTGTGAGCTGTGGCAACGTTTTTTCGAGCTATGACTACAACCAATAAGTAGATACCTACCTATAAATATGTTTATGTTTATCTACAGGGTGACTTTAAATTAGCGAACGATATTAAAGTATACATATGTAGGTACTCGTGAAAACAAACAACTTTTACTATGGGGCCAAGTTCGAAACCATAAAAAAAAATTTGTTCCCCCCTACATCGGCTGATGCATTTTGTATGGGGAGTTCAAAATTTTTGAATGATTTCCACCTTGGTCCCATAGTAAAAGTTGTTTGTTATTACGAGTACATACTTTTCCTTTTATATCGTTCACTAATTAAAAGTCACCCTATATAAGTCATGGCGGATGAGGAGAGAGGACTTTGCCCAGCAGTGGGACACAAGTGGCTAAATTAGATGAGATTATCTATAAGTACTAAATTGTGTTTTGTACAGTAGTACCGCAAAAGTAAGTTACGTTATAACTATTATAAGTCACAATGTAGTAACTGCTTTGTATTTAGAATATTTTATTTAAAAGTTTAAAAAATAATAAAGATAGGCACATAATATAAAATTAATTATTCAGTTATAGTTCGGGTAATTGAATTACAAAACATCATGATAATGTATCTAAAATGAAGTATCTTAAATCACGATTTTACGTAGAAAACTAAGTATCTTATCATTTAAAGATAAAGGTATCTTACGCATGTTTGAGACATGTTTTCCTATTTAATTACTTCAATGTTATTAATTAATTTTATATCATTTAAAGATAAGAAGAAAAGAAAAAGTCTTTATTGTTTTACGAATTTCAATGTATTTTTTTCTGATAGTATCGAGTACACTCCCGGATACATCAACCTATTCACCCAATATAACTATAACTATAAGGCCCACTTGCGCAGCCCAGAGTTACCGCAATAAACCCGGAGTTAGTTGCTAACATAGGGTTAAATAAATAATTTGTCTTGATTTAACCCTTGTTAGCAGCTACCTCCGAGTTTATTGCGTTAACTCTGGGTTGCGCAAGTGAGCCTAAAAAGATGTTGTCAGATTATTGGCAGAAGAGAGGTAAAGATGACGTTTAACCTCTCACATCCCACTGACCCATTATAAATCCAGACACAATACATTTTCTATAGTTCTTTTTTTTCTGGGATGTGAAAGATTAATCCACTGACAAGAGCCTGGCTCTTAAATATATGAATGAATGAGAATTATAATAACTACGCTACAATATTCCTAAAGATATTATCTTTTTTCCAGTAATCGGCGAAAGATGTGTGGTAGACCAAAACTGCTACCTCGGTAATACAGGCCCCGACAGACAAGCGTTTTGTATCCGCGGTTACTGTGTCTGCCAACTGCAGTATAGCCCAAGAGATAATGGTACTCGGTAAGTTTAGTCGTTTATTGAAGAATTAGGTACTTAATATTATGCTGAAACGATTTAATGAATTTATTCTACTGAAATTCATAAATGTCATTGTTTGTAATGGTTAGACGGATGGTGTATGGATGGATGGATGAATGGATTTAGACAAGTTTGTTACTCTTTCACTGAATAGATTTTAATGAACCTTTACAATATTGTAGCTACCACATCAGAATAACACATATTTAAATCTGTTTGAACGGTAAACAAATAATAAAAGGACAATGTGTTCAGCCCACAAATAATTATGAATTCATACTTCCCACAGATGCGTACGCGATGCTGTCCTCGGAGAAACCTGCGAAGATCAGCTTCAATGCGCCGGCGCCGGTTTGGAGTGTAGAGGGACCTGCCGCTGCAGGGACCACTGGATCGCACACAATGCCACCAATCATTGCGTAGAATGTGAGTATTTTGGACAAGCTAAGTAGCATTCATTTATAATAAATAAATCCAATAGAACTCTAACTCGACTGACTGGAGCGGCCTGTGCTCAGCAGTGGGCAGCTATAGGCTGCGATGAAGATGTTGTTGATGATTAAAAGTTCAATTCTCGATTATTTGAGTATTGTTAGATGTACTATGGTTATCCACACCGTATCCGGTGACGGCGACTCCTAGAATGTTTAGTCCGGGTTGGTAGGGTGGCGCGCTCTACTGTGACTCGCAAAACCAAACTTTGACTGTCGCACGAGCCACAGTAAAGTTGGCCACAGTAGATGTAGGTACTATTGTAATAAATAGTGTTGTAGGTGAATTATGGTCTGTCTACACATATCCGGGCCGTGCCCGGGACGTGTCCGGGTCGTGGCCTGTCAGGAGGGAAAACAATACGTAGTCATGACAACGAGTCCGGTTGGACCCGCATACGTCCCGGGCACGGCGCGTCCGGTTGTCATGACGACGAATTGTTTTCGTCCTGACGGGCCACGGCCTGGTCACGTCCCGGGCACGGCCCGAATGTGTGTAGATAACCTTTAAGATAAAGAACCGACAAAGATCAACGCACTGGTGTATGGTGTCTTTTATTTAAGATGTTATGTCAGCAATAATGTTATGGTGAAAGGTTAAGGTAACTTTAGCTTAAACCCCATAATGGTAAAGCAATAGCAACAAACAAACCTACAGCTATCCCTTTTACCCCACTTAAAGTAAAGGCATTAGCAACAAACAAACCTATAGCCATCCATTTCTCCACAGTGGTAAAAGCCCTAGGCGACCCTTGCGAGTACGACGTGCAATGTGACTCGTTCTCCGGATCAGTTGACGCTCATACCCCCGGCATGGCATTATGTCTTGGAGGCGTGTGCACTTGCAACTATAACGCGAGGCAGGCTGGCAGCCCTCCGAGATGCTGGATTAGACGGAGGCCGGGTGAAGAGTGTAAGAGAGATGAGGTAGGGGTTTTGTTCTTTTATTACCTATATGATGACTTCCTTTTGGTGAACCCAACCACAGATCCAGAAAGTATGCCTTAAGTAAGGTTTGGGTAACTACGGACTCGAAAAGAATAAGGTACAGTGGGCGAATAAGGCCCGCCGTTTTGCAAGGCCAAAAGCCAAGGCCAGCTCAAAAAACCCGTTAAAATATATTTAATCTGCACCGCCTTCCTAGCACATGTAAAATGGACCAATATAAACGCAGGAACGCAAGAGTCGATCGCGAGCGGACGCCATTTTTTCAGTGAGAGCCGTTCCTTTACGGATTTCGGACACGACCAATGCATTCCTTAAATTTCGCTGCCTTAAATCGTAATCTTTTACTTATTTATGCCATTATTTGTAGGTGGATTTCTATTTTGTGTGTTTATTTAATGTTCATTCTATTGATTTCTAAGTAGACAGGTCTGATTTTATTTTCATTTAGTGAAAAAATGGTACATGTGGGTAGCAAGGCCCAAAACGTTTAGGGTGGCCCAACATAGTTGATGATTGGGCCTTACTATACCGTATTGGGCTGTGTATAACCCAATTGAAGTCTTATAAAGCCCTTTAGTTTTTTATAAATTTAGTTTTGACTAATTTGATGTAGGTACTACAAAAAAAAAAACGAGTAATTAGTTAAACATACCATTCAAAACAATGTTTTACTTTAATGCCATAAAAATGTCTTCTCCGATGAAATTACGGGAACTTTGGACATAAAAATAATTCTTCATAAGATTTCGTTTTAAATTTAACACATACCTATAACCCATCTTCAAATAAAACTTCATCAAATAACCATGCATTTTTACTTTGATGTTTTTTTTACAGGGCCTTGCAACATGCAATCAGGGCCGTGTATACCAAATACGTGTAATAAGGCCCAATGTATGAAAATTTTAACATCAAAATCATTGTCATTAGGAACTTAATTCTGACCTAAACAAAAATATATTTACTTAAAACAGTAAAATTTTTACACGAAATACAAAGAAAACAATTTACGGGTTGTTTTCTAAAATGATGTAAAACTGTAAATTTCTGTGTAAATATTGATGATTTTAATTCATTCTTGCTGTTATCAAAATCCAGGAATGTGATGCTTTTCATATTTATACAACTTAGAAGTATTTAATTGTAACTTTTACAGCAAATTATTTGAAAACAACACGGGCCTTATTATCAACCCCATTTTTAGTAAGGCCCAAAATCGATGTTTTTAAAAATGGCTAAAATACTATCTCGATGTGGTTAATATTTCAAAAACTGTTTTTATATTGATTCTCAAATAATCGTAGTATTCATTACATGCAGTTTATTCCGTAATGATGGTATATTAAAGATTTTATTTCAATTTGAAACTAGGTGGGCCTTATTAGACCACTGTACCTTATATGAGGTTTGATTACTCGATAGGCGTTGAAATATTTTGGACTTAACACACTGGCTAAGGTTTGTAGACACCATAAAGTAAGAAAGGAAGAAAAGGAAATACAATGATTGTTAAAAACCTAATTTAGTTATTTACTTAGCATAATCAAAATGTTACATCACAAAAATATTAAATATCACAGTCCTTAAATCAAATCAGTCAGTTTTTATTTACAAATTCAAAATTGGAAAACACAAACTAAAAATAAAGTAGGCAAATAGTACAGAAAGCGAAATAACACAGTCTTCGAAAATTTAAGAAAGAAAGAGAAACAGAATGCATTTTCGTCTGTGTTTACCAAAATTGAAAATATCTTTTATATACGAAGAAAAAAAGAAGTGTGTTTGGATAGTAGAAAGTGAAGCAAAGTGGTCCCTGTCTACCCCGATGAAAAAAAGGCGTTTCAGATATGTATATCTTCTTATAAACAAAAATCTAATCTAATATATTTCTCAGGAATGCGTATCAGAAGAGGATGAGCCTGGCTACTGTCTCTCTGGTCGCTGCACCTGCAAAACCTGCGTCCCAGACGTAAGGGACTTTGGTGACGGCGCCAGCACGCTTTCCCGCCCTCCAGTGGTTGTTGCCGCCATCTTGTGTGTCATCGCCGCCATTTTGAGACAGTGATATTTTTTTAAATAGCTGTAGTTCAGTGGTAATATGAAATTGAGTTATTAATGGGGCATATGTTTGCCATTTATTGTTCTCAACAGAAAATTAAAATATGTATGTTACGAGATTTTCTACTTTGTAAAATTGGAAAGAAATTATCTAATGAATTTTTTATCTATTTCCTAAAACATATTGCAAGAAATCACATTTGTAACTTATTTTTATGTTACCACTGTACTTACAGCTAGTAAACGAAACATCAAGGCGAAACGAACTATTTTTGATCGTCTGTTGTTTTTTTTAAATTTCGAATCTTTTCACCGTTTTTGTTTTTTTAATTTAATTTTCCGTTGACAGTTCCTGGCAGCCATTTTGATGCTCCAATTTATTTCTGTACAAAATGAATGTACCTTGCAATGCAATTTCTAAAATAATAATATTTTTATCGAAGTTAACAATGAATTAACAATGAATAATTTCTTTGAATTTTTGACAAGGAATAGGCTGAAAGCAGCTATTTGCCTAGTCCAGATTAAAATAAAAAAAATATTTGTTATAAAATCAGAAATAATAATTTGAATAAATAATAAAAATAGACATTGCACAATTTAGTTTTTAGGTGTTTGTTACGAATCGTTTGTAGTCTATTTCAAAGTTTATTAATAAGTTGTAAATAATAAAAATAAATATTGTTGTCTGTTGTTTAAATATTTAAAAATAAGTGTAATTAAATTATAAACAATCTATCTTCCAACTTAGGACCAGTATTTTTCAAGTGCAATTTTTTATATATTTTTCAAGATCATAAATAATGGGTAGTTTTTATGCCAAAGATGTACGCAAACTTTTGTGTAAATAAAATACTTATTTATTTAAATAATTTGTTGTTTTTTTTACTACCTAACATACTTATGGATTCTGCCAAATGTCAAGTGGAGTTAATCTTACTATTTATATACCTAGTAAACTATAATATAGACATACCTACATATTAATATATAATTAAACACCCAGACTTAAATATCTCTGTACATGACAGCAATATTTGTCTTTAGTGGGAATCGCTAGGTCTTTACAAACCACGCCTATTGGCCACATGCAACTTATGGTCATTTTACACGACGCCAACAGACGAGATAATGCAATATTCCAGGCCAACAACAATAACACCACAGGCCAAATACTGGCCTTGCTCACTGGACTCTCGTCTATTGGCCTCGTGGAAAAGAACCATTAAAGTACCAAAACATCAACTAACCTGTCACTGCTTCCCACTTCCCGAAGCGTCAGTAGACCTCGATTTAAGAGGGATAGATGAAGGTAACGCCCGTCTCACACTAGGCGACGCGGCAGCATATACTAGAGGGTTCAATGCTGAATTGGCGTAACCTAGCCATGTACACCACGTCCAGGCGAGGTCTGAGACGCAGTCGCAGATTGAATCTGTGGAAAGGGAAATGTCGGAGTTTTGAAAGAACCCTAAAACGCCATGTAATGTAAGTATAAAGTTGTGTATGTTCATATGTAAGTACCTATTTATAAGAATTTGAATTCTTTAACAATATGATTAAATACAAATACAGTCAGCAAGACATGTTCCACTCTGCTGGCCAAACGCTCTTTCTTTGATCTCCTGTTCTGCTGAACGCCAGGATTTGTGATTCTTCAATAACATCAAGAATAAAACCACTGTTTCAGAATTGTGAAAAGATCATTTTCTTACTTGAATTTCAATCACTTTTGATCCCTTGGGTTTTACAGACATTTAACAAGCTATAATTACCAAATTGCATAGTAAAGAAAGGAGGTGAGGTGTGTTTGGATCGAAGCAAGTGGAGGGAAGTGGTCTCTGCCTACCCCATTGGGAGAGAGGCGTGACGGATATGTATGTATGTATGCATAGTAAAGACATTAGTTAATTACCAGACAAGATTCCATAACTTACCAAAAGGCAACATAACGAAGAACGGCGTCCAGCAGACAAGAAACAATGACATCAGCATCACAATAGTCTGGGTAGCTCTGCGTTGGCGAGGGATGATATTAGCCCTGGGTGAAAAGAATAGATAGAAATAAGGAAACCGGTGTAACACATTGAAACAAATAAAGGAACAGTGTAGGGTGAAAGAGAATCTAGTGACTAGAAGTAAGATAGGAATACTTAGATGGTTTGGGTTTATGTATAAAGAATGAGCGAAAGGCGGCTAAAGAAAGAGACTATGTACAAGGAGAGAAAGGATGGAAATGTTTAGGAGGGGAAGGTCAAGGCGAACGTATATCGATTATATCAGGGATTTTTTAAAGAAAGACCGAGTCAAGAATAGCCTAAACCAACGCGCTTGTATGAGGCGACTGATGAATGTGGATGAAGGGAAAGAAGTGTGTTTGGATCGTAATGGGAAAGAGGCATCCACTTGCAAGTCTCTTTCCCATTGGGATAGCCAGATACCTCTTCCATCCACTTGCTTCAATCCATATACACTTCTTTTGCTTCATCCACATTCATCAGTCGCCTCACACATGCACGTCGTTTTAAGGGAACTCTTGACTTGGCTTTTTTTTCATTTTTTCCTGTAAAAATTATTGTCCGAATAAACACCGGCAGATACACGACAAATAAAAAAGAGGCCGTTAAATAAGTAAATAGACTTACAAAGTACTCTTCAACTTCAACGGCGAAGGTGCGCGAAGTGGCGACGGTAACATTGCCGCTGGTATTCTATGTTTTTGTTGTGGTGTCTGTGGTAGCACTGATGGTGGAGCCAAGTGGGCGCGGTGGGGGCTTAATGATCTTAAACAAGCCGAATGTTTATACATTTATAATATTTTTGGTAGGTAAAAAGTCAATATCTATTCTTCAAAACCAATAGGAAAATAATAGCTAGTCCAATACACATTGAGAAAATATAGCAATCTTTGCATATCACGTTTAACACTAATGCATCAAATAGAGACAACAATTATAATACTTATAAGTAATTGCCGCTTGTTGTAGTTACATTCATAAGTATGAATTAGCTTTTATAGTAATTCCATCAAAAAAGAAAGATTGGAAAACTCACAATGCGTTTGGTACTTTTTCTTCAATAGTCACAACAGTGGCATGGTTGTTATTTTCCTGCAAAATATACATCATTGGTAAATTTGATTAAATAGCAATTTGGACATTAAAATGTCAACTGTGAACGTGACTAACGTTTCAATTTTGTTGTAGATACTCAGAAACTTTAAATAACAAGAGTCCTAATGAAAATAGCTTAGCTACCTTCGCAACCCCATCAGCGCAAGGTGACCGACCTCGATGAGCTCGGATAGACGGCGTCGTTGCTAAAGACCGAAGGATCATAGCGTAGAAGAACACCATCACAGAAGCAGGGATGTAGAAAGAGAAAGAGATGCTTGAAAAGACGTAGCTGGAAATAAGCAAGAAACATAATCAAGACTTAGGATAACTGCTGCTGGACTCTTAAAGATTTCCACACATCTCGTTTGGAAGTGTCATGCATAAATAGAGACCCCGCATCCTTTACCAAATGTTCAGTCCATCTTGATGGTGGACGTCAGAAGTAAAGGAAGATCAACGTTGTCAATTTGTTAACAGTTTTCGAACTAATAGGCCGCCTGTTGCTTCTTATATTCTTGTTTGTGTCTGTACCTTATATCTTTTGTGCAATAAAGAATATTTGTATTGTATTGTATTGTAATAGGTTGGGGAAAAAGTCTTTTCGCATATAGTATGTATGAACTTGTATTAAAATCTCTTTGGCTATACCATTTGTATCTGGCTGGTTTTGGTATCATTAAAAAGTTTTAATTTTAAAGAAGGCACTTCCAAATTCAAATTAGGAATTTGTGTGATTTTCATTTGTTATTGTTGTTGTTAAAATGAGTGAATCTAAAGAAGAAATTCGATACATTTTAAAATTTTACTATAAAAAAGGAAAAAATGCAACTCAAGCCGCGAAAAATTTTTTTAATGTATATGGACCTAATGCAGTATCTGTGAGAGTAGCGCAAGTTTGATTTAAGCGTTTTCAAGCCGGAAATTTTGATATCAAAGATGCATCTCGCTCTGGTCGCCCTGTTACGGACAAAATTGATGCCATTTTTGAAAAAGTGGAGCAAGATCGGCATATTAGTAGTTACGATGTAGCTGAAGAACTGGCAATTGACCACAAAACGGTTTTGACTCATTTGAATAAAGCTGGGTACACTAAAAAGCTCGATATTTGGGTGCCTCATGAGCTCACTGAAAGAAACCTAATGAACCGTGTACTCATTTGTGATTCTTTATTACGACGTAATGAAACCGAACCATTTTTGAAAAAGCTGATAACTGGTGATGAAAAGTGGATCACATACGACAAGAACGTGCGAAAAAGATCATGGTCAAAGGCCGGTCAAGCTTCACAGACTGTGGCAAAACCCGGGTTAACTCGCAACAAGGTAATGCTGTGTGTATGGTGGGATTGGAAGGGCATCATTCATTATGAGCTGTTACCGCCAGGCAGGACCATCGATTCAGAACTGTATTGCGAACAATTGATGAGATTGAAGCAAAAAATTGAGAGAAAGCGGCCAGAATTGATCAACAGAAGGGGTGTGGTTTTTCACCATGACAACGCTAGACCTCACACATCTTTAGCCACTCAGCAAAAATTACGAGAGTTTGGCTGGGAGGTATTAATGCATCCGCCGTATAGTCCTGACCTTGCACCTTCAGATTTTCATCTGTTTCGGTCTCTGCAGAATTCCTTAGGCAGTGTCAGGTTAACATCACGAGAGGACTGCCAAAACCACTTGTCGCAGTTTTTCGATCAGAAGCCTCAAAATTTTTACAGCAATGGGATCATGTCACTACCAACAAGATGGCAAAAAGTTATGGAACAAAATGGCACCTACATACTTTAGTCAAATGTAAATAAACTATAAAAAAAAACTTTTTGAATTTTCATATAAAATACGAAGAAACTTTTTCCCCAACCTTGGTATTCTTTATCTTTAACTTAAAAGGCCAAAACACACGTCTACGTTACGCAAGCGGTGACAGTTCCATACATTACAACTCAGAGGTAGGGCGCGTTCCCACTATGTCGTGACGACAGATAATCGTGTAGTTTTAAGTGTTGTGGCTTATATGTTTAAATGGAGGTGTTCATATTTAGAACGACACAATTTACTGTCGTGTCGTTCTAAATGTGCACACCTCCATTTAAACTTATATGTTGCTTATATGTTTAAATGTGTTTAATTTTTTTATTATTATTAATTTAAAATTTAAATAACTTAAATTTAAATTAAAAATTAAAAAAAAAAAATTAAAAAAATTAATAAATTAAAAAAAAAAAAAATATTAATTTAAAATTTAAATATGTTTAAATGTGGCTTATATGTTTAAATGGAGGTGTTCAAATTTAGAACGACACAATTTACTGTCGTGTCGTTCTAAATGTGCACACCTCCATTTAAACATTATAAGCCACGACACTTAAAACTACACGATTATCTGTCGTCACGACATAGTGGGAACGCGCCCGTACGCATACTTCTACGCATATGCATCCGGTGTGTTTTGGCCTTAAAAGCTAACCGAAGTAGGCTTTGTGTCCAACTTAAAAAAACTTGTGAGCAACAGAAAAACGCCTACCGGGCGCCAATTGAATCGGCAGATTTGACACAATTTCTTCCTAGACATGGCGATTCAAGATTCAACAACTTAAGCGTAAAGGCCGTGAACGATTCAATAAGATAAGATACCGAGATTATAAGGTCAAAAGACGTCCTATTTTTCAAACCGACTCATAAACATAGCAATTTTTCAATTAGAAATACATACATACTTACACAATATTAGTATTAACAGTACAAGCTTTAGGAACTTCGCCGTTCCAATAATGCTTTTGCGAAGGTATGAAGCCAGCGGGAAGGGCAATTACAGTAGACGCGGGCCACAAGGTCGCCACTAACATCTTGACTCTTCTAGCCCGTTTGGAGACTGCCAATGGAGCTGTGATGCCCCACCAGCGTTCCCAGCCGAGTGCACAGAGGGACAGGATTGAAGCTGTGCAGCATAAGACATCCAGGGTACTCCACCAGGCGCAGAGTAACCAGGCTGGAATGAAAATAGTAGTAAGGTACCTAGGTACCTCAACATTTTTTCGAGTAGGTATGCATAAAAGTAAGTTCAGGTTAAGTGAAAATGAGGCCTTCATCATGTCAGCTTATAGACGTCCAATGCTGGATTAAAGCCTCCCCTAAGGATCTCCACAGCAACCGACCTTGCGCTGCCCACATCCAACGGCTTCCCGCGACTTCACCAGGTCGTCGATCCACCTTGTTGGAGACCTTCCCATTTCTCTCACTAGGGAAATGGGCAGCAAAGTTTCTCCTAAAGACTTCTCAATCACTGTAATTACGGCAAAACCCCCCAAATGAGGCCTTAGTTTTAAACATATAAAACAATTGATATAAATAACCACAACTCACGAATATTAAAAATAAAAAGCTCCCTAGCAGCTGCTAACGGCAGCACACACGTGCCAACCAACAAATCAGCTGCCAGCAGACTTCTCAATGCAAAATGCGCTGGCGCACGCTTAGCACGTCGTACTGCTATTAACATGATAGCGTTGCCAATGATGGTTGTTGCTGTGATCACTGCCATTGCTGTTGCTGATGCTGCCCAGCTGATGGTTATGTCTCCGCGGGGTCGCATCATCTGAAGGATTAGTTTTTAGTATGATAATAGATTGTTTGATGCATTTTGTTGGCTTTGGTCTTCTGGATTTAAATACAGGCCAAAACACACCAGATGCGAATGCGTAGACGTATGCGTACCTCTGAGATGCAATGTATGGAATTGTCACCGATTGCGTGACGTAGACGTAGACGTAGTTTCGGCCTAAAAGGTATCTACGTTAATTAAAGATACGTACTTATAGAAACGAGCCCTGAATTCATATCTTGCCATTATCTTGGGAAACTTCGTTGGTAAAATAATAAGTTTTACGTAAGATAATTGGATATTATTTTGTAATATGGAATGTCTTTAATTATGAAGGAAACAGATAATTTAAAACTAATATTGAACTGAGATATTTCGAAGTCCTTTTGTAAAGATCTTTGTAAAACCTATCCCCCCTTAATATAAAACGAGTTTTTTAGTCCTAGAACTATCTTTAAAACTCGTTTTTTAATAAGGGGGTTTGTGTGCAAGTACGAGTACCTATAGGGATGCTTAATTTGACGGGGTCACGATGACGAACGACAGCCCAGTCGGGAGTGACATGGTATTGTTTTATAGTTCATTCATTACCATATATAGAACTGAATTTAGGTAAATTGAATTGAATTTCAGCGAACGTTATTTTGGAAAAGTGAATTAACTCACCGATTTAATCCAAGTTTGTTATTCCAATCAGATTCACCACATTCACATATAAACATCGCCACTTCTTCTTTTACTTATTCTAAAATCGCAAGCACTTTGAAATTACTCAAATTGTTTTGTTTTTTAATCAAATCAACACAAAATGAACAACCGATAGCTAAACGTTTTAATTTTGTTTTTAATATTGTGACATTTGGTAGAAATGTGGGTAGGCTAGCTAGATTATTTGTCAAATGCAGCCACCTGCTAAAATCTTAAGGCTTTCGACCTAGAACACACGGTGAAGCGCAAATGCAACGCAACTGAAACAGTTACTTTTAGTTACTTTTGAGTTGCAACTAGTTTGAAACATTTCGTTTCAGTTGCGTCGTGTGTGGTTTTCTAAGAAAGTCTATAGCAGAAACTGCGATGCAACTCAAAAGTAACTAGCAGTTTCAGTTGCGTTGCAGTTGCGTTTAACCGTGTGTTTTGGCGCTTATTCACACGCATTAAGTTGTTAATTAAATACAAGGATTAAGGGCCACTTGTACCATCGGGCTAATCAAAATTAAAAATGTGTTTAAATACAACTTTTTATATAAGCGTAAAACTTGTCTTGTTCCAAGCGTTAATCTTGATTAGTAAGCTGTCAAACTTAAATGCTCCTTGATGGCCAATTAAGGTAGCCTAATTATAATTAGCTAGTTCAAAATGGCGGAATGTCATCAGCTGACTCAGCTATTGTCATTCATTTCTATCTGCCGCAAAATGGATGAAGATTTATTTCAACAACAATCGAACTGACAATGACATTGACAGAGAGGATCTATTTTTAGGGCATTTTTAGATGTAGGAAAAAAAATAAAAAGAGACAGCACGACTGTATTTCTTAGAGCGCTATCTCTCTTTTAACTTATCTGTAAGTGTCAGAAAAAAGCAAAAAATTATAAACGGAATTAGTTAAATATAATCTCAAATGGTGTGGTACAAGAAAGGCCTAAACGTAATTAGCGTAATCAAAATTAGCGAGTTAATTAGTTTTAGCTAATTTTATTTAAGATGAACTTAAATGTAAAATGGTACAAGTGGCCCTAAGTCACTAAAAATTAAGTTAACATTTACATAAATACCTACTTGACAACGAAAATCTGATTACTTGTGTTATGTAATTTATGTGTGTAGTTATGAGTGGATGTGTGTAGGTACTGGCTTTTGATTCTATTATTTATTTTTATTATCTTAGGATTTTATGCTAAGTTAATATATTTTGTCTAGGTACCAATTAACTTAAATAAAACAAACACAAATACGTTTATTCCTTTATTTATTGTCAGTTAAGGGGAAAATAATTAAAAACTCATTCTCCACAGAACTTTAGAATCTTACAAAGAAATGCATTTTATTAAAATAGAGATAAAATGTATTTACAAATGTCTTAACTAATCCTGATCTTCAGAGCTAAAGTGTCAAATTAAATTACAATTGTCCCTAGCCTTATGCTATTAAAGGCACAAAATTAATCGAAGATTATTTAAAATTTTATATAAACCTTGATTGTGCCCTTTTGTGAATTGTTTTGTGCCAAAAATGTGGATTGACTTATATGTCTAACATAGGTATGTCAAATAATATACATCAAAACTACACAGTAACAAAGTTTGAAAAAGTGGATTACGACGCTATTAGCAAAATACTTATTTCGCGTTTTTTTAACGTTATTTTTAACTTTTAAAAATTAATTTGAGCAGCAATTTATAGAATTTATTTATTAAGACAGTTGGCAGTGATTAAATAGTAGTCTTGTGAATATAAAACGGTGTATTCTTTACTTATAAATTGAAATTACAAAAAAAAATGTTAGACACATAATTACATTCGTCGATAACGCGTCAATCTCAATTTTGTACTTCAGTACAAAAATATAGCACGACTGAACTTAACATAGTTCATTTATATTAGAATGCATTTGAAGGAAGCACGGTTTCTTAAAGTACCCTATAACACTAGTAATACACAAATATCACTTAACATTATCAATCAGTTGAATTTAGGGCACGACAACGATTCGCAAAATTATCTTTTTTATTGTTAGCGCGTTGGCACTTCATAATGACACAGTGTAAGCTTTTAACCAACTAAAACCTAACCTACGAAGATCATTTTCATTTTAATTAAATATTAAAAAAACAGATAAAAAATTATATTTACAAAATAGGCGTATGCTTCACGACATCAGCAGAAGTTTCTCAAACTTAGCACTATTAAAAATAGGTACTAAATTAAAAAAATATATTACATAAAATATAAGTAAAACATGCAGTGTTTATTTAACAAAATTGAGCACGTAGGGTTTTGCAAAATTAACGATTTATTTTTTAAACAAGAATGAAATAGTTTCATTAAAGCGACGATGGAATGGTGAGATCTTATTGTACGTACGTACTTACTGGAAATATTAAGGGAAGGTGACATTTCTTTATTTAAATATCTACTAAATATATTTTCTAAAAAGGTTAACGGCTTTTAACGGTTTGGCTAAGGCAAACAGGCTATTGACTGCGCTGTCATTTGTTTAATAGCGCGATAAACACACCATTTTGACGCACTTAGCTTAGCATACACTCCGTGACAAGACGTTGTCATGGGTTTGTCACGCTTACGTCTCTGTCCATAGTTTTAAATGTGATAAGGATAGCATGACGTGAGATAATTGTCGCGGCACGTATGCTAAGCCCCGACAAACATTACAATTCTTTCGAGTATCCCAACAAATGATGATAATTATATTTCTTTATTTACTCATGTCACCTTCCAATACAAAAATGGAAGCAAACCTTGGAATGATTTCGAAAAGCGGAAGATATGTAAAACCTCTTAACTGTCTTCGAATAACTAAGATTGATGCCTGCTTTACAAACAAACATTAGATCATTTAACAAACGTAGACATAGCACTCTGAATCTAACAGGCAACAATCTTAGAACTTAAGACCTAAAAAAAAATCTTAAAAACCAAAAAAAATCTACATACACAAAAGTACATCTAGATGCTAAAAGAATCACACATAAATAATTTCCGTTTTCGTCTGTTAGCAAAACAATCTCATGTCATTTATTTCATTTAAAAAATATGATTTAAAACATTATAGTGTTACGTAAACAAGTTAATAAAAAAAAAAAAACATTTAACAACAACACAATACGGTTTTTATGCGTCACGTGTGAGTGGTGGTGGCGGTGTATTACTTTTTTTAAAGTTCCTACAAGTCCATATTAAGCATTGTTAGCGTAGGTGTTGTATTTTTGTATTTATTTGAATGAATGATTGAATGAATGGTACTTACTTTTTTAAAAATCCTTTTGCTTTGTATGTTTGTATTGTATGTTTGTAACGGGTTATGTATGTTTGTAACGGGTGGAATCTTAGAACTCAATTTTGAAGTAGGTAGATATCTATCCTTTAAACTAGCTGTTACAATTTAAATAAAAAAACGTTTTTTAAACCCAGAAGTTCAATTGACATATGTTGCATAAAACTTCAATTATAAGGCTTGTAGGAACATCAAATTATGAAAGAAATACACCAAAAAGTCATGTAAATGTCGAGATTGCAGTTAGTGCATGAATCGCGCCTAAGTTTAATGTTTACACTAGATCATGGCTGTACAAATCAGTCTATAACTACGGCACGGTAGCACCTTGAGATTTTATATTTATATTCGAGTTAGTTACGTATACTTTTAATTTCAAACTAAAATGTAAGATGAGTAAAGTTGATTGTTGGATAGTTAGGTATGCTTCAAAATTTTTGATATGTAATTTTGTGGCATCGATATTTTCTTATTAAGCGCCAAACACACGGTGAAACGCAAATGCAACGCAAATGCAACGCAACTGAAACTGCTAGTTACTTCTGAGTTGCATCGCAGTGTCCGCTATAGACTTCCTTAGAAAACCACACACGACGCAACTGAAACGAAACGTTTCAAACTAGTTTCAAACTGCGATGCAACTCAAAAGTAACTAGCAGTTTCAGTTGCGTTGCAGTTGCGTTTCACCATGTGTTCTGGGTCTAAAAAATAGCTACTTATTAATCTTCAATGAATCAATGAAAGCTGGACTGACGACTTGGTTAAAGTCGATGGAAACCGTTGGATGTGGGCAGTGCAAGACTGGTCGTTGTGCAGGTCCTTTTGTCCAGCAGTGGACGTCCATAAGCTGACATGATGATGATGAATCAATTTCTGGTAGTAAGACGGTCCTTCTTTGATTTCGCCAATGTCCAGTCGTTTGGGTTTGGTACAATTGGCGAGGATGGACGGTTGATTAGATTTTGTTTCAGGAACCTTGCGTTGGAACAAGGTTTGATACAGACAGAAGGTTCTCTGTAAAGGAGGTGACTTATCTTTGACTTATCTGCTATTAACCTTTCTCTTTAATGCATTTTATAATTAATAATATACGTACCTACATTTGTGTTAGAGTAAAGTTTTTTCATTGAATCTGTTGAGAAAGAGATAAAGTATCACTGGATCTCTTCTATCATTTCACAATAGAACATTACAAAGCATTTTCAAATAACTATCCAACAGAACTTGTTACACAATATTCAGAGTATTCAACACTCATTTTTACCCAACTACGGCGAAGCCAAAAGGAAGGGTAATATTTTAAAAAACCAAGGTGCTTCGTAATATCAACGCTAATATCTTTTTAATTTTTTTTAAGACTCTAGGAGTCGCATCAGTCGATTCTTAAAAAAAAATATTTTCCTTTTTTAAATTGGTCCCGATCCAACTTTTTTAACTTCACTGTATTCTAAATGCCTATATAGAGCGTTGAGGGGCACGTTGAGCGACAAATTCAATTATATAGCATTGTTTGAGAATGTTTTCAGAGATGGGATAATACTATAGTATTGAATTCAAAACAAAACGCGCCCCAAAACCCTAAAAATCTCATACAAGGCCTAAAAACGCTTAAAACATAACGATTCCGAATTCGAAAACTTTAAACTTCCTTCTAAATGTAAATGGCTTCTGTCGCTCCCTTATTGGTCTGTTGGATGTCGTTCGGTGAGAGAGCGGCGCGATCTGACCAATCAGAGTGCGGGGATTGCGTGAGGGGCGTCTGCGGTGACGGCGTCGACCAATGATCGGGCGATTCTGGCGATGGCGTCGGGAAAGTGTCACCCATGCCCCAGCTACCGTAGAGACCTGAAGCAAGAGACAAGTTTTGAGTAAAATAACCTAAAAATCTTTAGAACTAATTTTGAAAAACTATTGCCGATTCCATTTTGCTACTTTCAGTTTGATATAGGTAATGTTCAGATCGTACCTTGTTAACATGCAATATCCAATACAAGTTAAGCAGCTTGAAACATTTTTACCTATATCAGTTTATTTACAAATCTGAATTAGGTGACATACCTATACGTCAAAATTATGCATTGAAAGTTTAACGTAGAATCTACATAAGTTTGATTTTGGAATGCATTTACATATAATTTGAGAGGCGATCAACGCCAATTCTCAATTCAAAAACAAGACGGAAGTGATTATGATCGATAAAGAACCTAACATTAATAGCAAAGAGTCTAATTTCGAAATAAAAATATTTCTTAGACGATATTATTTAATCTGCATACACACACATTACCACCAATAATAAATTAAAATACTTACCAGACATAAGGTTAGTGATGGCAGGATGTTGGGCACCCTGCACTTGCCCAAGCGCAGCCGCATGCGTCATCACGGCTTGCAATTGAGCGTTATGTTGACCGTTTGCACCTGTTAAGTGAATGAATGACATCTTTAGTAACTCATCCCTATCTATCAAGTACCTTCACTACAGGTTCTTCGATACGTAATTTTATTGGTGTTTTTGAATCTTTGACTTTCGTCATTAGATTTTTACACTTTTAAACTGCTGAACTGTTTTCGATACATAAACATAAATAATTAAATCAAATTTCGATTTTGGATCCAAAAAAGATGAAAAGACAGCTAAGTCAGTAGGTACTATACCAATGGATATTTAGGCAAAAGAAACTGCAAAAAGTAAAGCTACTACCAATAAACACTTCATCATCATTATCATGTCAGCTTATGGACGTCCACTGCTGGACAAAAGCCTCCCCCAAGGATCTCCACAACGACCGGTCTTGCGCTGCCCACATCCAACGGTTACCAGCGACTTTAACCAAGTCGTCAGTCCACCTTGTTGGAGGCCTTCCCACACTGCGTCGTCCGGTGCGTGGTCGCCACATAAACGCCAATAAACACTTAGTTGAAATTAATTGCAATAAATAGAAGATACTCACTTAGATGCGCAAGCGCCGAATAAGCGGCCGCGTCGAGTTGGTGCTGGTGCGAGTGACGCAACGCGGCCATGTGCGCCGGCGACGTCGGCAGCGACGGCCGGGATTTTCCGGGGGAAGGGGAACCTGAGAGAAGTAATTGGATTAATAAAAGTACTTACAGGAATATTTTTACTAAATAAAAACAATGAACATAGGTAGATAAAAAAGGTAGAGGAAGTGACAAGTAAGGCTTAAACCGAGATTTTAATATTTTGTTAATTTTGAAAATGCCTTATATGTATTCACACTTCTATTCTCGTAAGTCTTGTTCCACTTTCAAAAAACTTCTTTTACCAGACGAAGGCAATTCCTCAACTATTAAAGACCTTTATTTATGAAAGCACCACGGTGATAACTAAATACATACCTATATATGCATGTGGCGAAGTGGTATGATTGCTGTGTGTCGGCGAATGGTTAGAGTAGGGCGGCGACAGAGACGCCCCGAGCGCGCCGCCACCGTACGATTGTTGCAGTGCCTGACCCGTCTGGAACATAATAAAAACGTTATTTCATTAATTAAACATCATCGTTAATCGTCGTTAATCATCGTTAATCGTCGTTAATCATCATTAATCATCCTTAAACATCATTATTAAACATTAAAATAGTTAAACATCATCAATCAAATAAGAGCCACGCTCTTATCGGTGGAACTTCTTCCATTCCGTTTTGTCCTCCATTTTCCTTTTGACTTCTTGAAGCGACATATTTCCGGCTCTTTTCTAAACTTGCTCCATCAAATGATCTACTCGTAAATGGAAGCGAGGGTTAACTTTTGACGCGATCGCGACTGCTAGAGCAGTACGTGTAGGCAGGGAATCAATGACTATGGTTTACCGCGCAGTCGCGGCTTCAAGCAGTTGGGCCTCAACTGTTTGAAGCAATCCGTCTTCGACCGCCATAAGACCAGGGGCTCAAGTCTGCTGATTTACAATACTCGTATTCTCAGTTGTGCGTCGGCAGTTTCAATGTAAGTTTTTGACACATTTAGTCGCAATCAGTGTAAGCCATTGTTTAGATAAGGAGGTGCCACATTTTTTTTCATATACATATGAGTTTATGACACCGTGCCAAGGTTGGCGCAAGTTTTTCATAGTTTTCTTGGTAGATGACCTGTCAAACTATAAGAAATTCTATACAAAAAGGTAGCCATTTTGCGCCAGACCAGGCACGCAGATACAGACGGTATGGCATCGAGAATACCAAATATTTCAAAAAATGCCATTGACACTCTGCTGACACGAAACTGAGACTATTTTAGCAGATGCCCCCCGAGATATACCTGGTTATTATAAAAGAAAAGATTTGTGACCTTACCTTAACGCAGTCTTCATAGCTGGGCGGCTGTTTGTGTTGCATGAGCTGCTCTATACCCGCGAACTGCGCCATCGCGTTCGAGTATAGCGACGTCGCGTCGTACGGTGACGGCAAATCCTGTAAAGAAACATTTTTTTATACATAGATACTATGCTATTATCTACGATCTAAAAAAGCCGCTCGCCACATCCATATTCATCAGTCGCCGTCAGTCGTATGTCACTTTAGTTTAGGGTACTCTTGACTCGTATCATTCTCACTCTGGTGTTTTTATTTCAATAATTCTTTAAAAATAATAAATTGTTCCATCACGCCCTTTTCTCATTGGGGTAGGTAGACAGAGGCCACTTGCTACGATTCAAACATTCTTTCTTTTCATCCAAATTCATCAGTCGCCTTATAACACACATCGTAATAATTACAGTTTATGAAAATTAAAAGTAAAATCAAGATTTATAAGAGTCCACCTCATTTATTAACAATGAAGCGTCACGAATCTCAAATACATAGTATGGAAGCTGGCGTTCGGGTACCAACCAGTAGCGCTTGATAGTTTAAGGCTACAAAGAAGTAAATCTTTCGAAAGTTTAAACGTCCTTACCTGTAAATTTTGGAGCGGTGATTCAACTGGGCTGAGACTGGATCCCAGACTTTCAACGCTCTGTGGCACTTCCTGCGCCACTTTCTTGTTGTTCTTTTTTACACTTGGTTTCCTGCGAAGAATGAATAGGATTACTTTTAATAATCTAATTTTATTAAGGAAGGGGGGTGGATACAATCTGTAGAGACAGATATTATGTAGGTACTTACATGAAAAAAATTGTGCTACGAAAAAAGAGATTGCTTTTTCCAATGACTAAGTAAGTTTTGGAATATGCTATTCCTATCATTTGACCAAACACTATTATAGACTATATACTTTTACATAATTTTGTGTAGGTGTCGTACTCAGCAAATTCGATTTCACTTTATATCTTAACAGTTTAGTAATGTTCTCGCTTAACTTAAGTACAACTCGATTCATTGTGGGTATTTTACAGCTAACCGAATTAAGGTTTAAGTCGAATTAAAGCATTGTCACAACCGTAAAGGCGATATATACAAGTTGGCTAGGCTAACTCTACAAAATTAGCCGCACTAATAAATAGTACGAAAATTACGTACCGTCTAATAGCCGTGTGCTGTAAATTATTGTTGTCGTAGGGCTGGTCTTGGGGGCTGTCGGGTCCCTTCGCGCGCCCCTTCTTCGGCTTCCCCTTTCCCCCCGCGCCGCTGATCACCGTAGGCTGGCTGATCAGCTGAGGGTGCGGGTTTGGTGACGCTGTGGGCAAAAAAATTATTATAAATACATTTTCAATTTAAAGCTCGTCTCGTTGGATGCAGGTGGCAGCTATAACCTGATTATGTGATGATGACTCGTAAACTTGTATTAATGCATTGAAATTCACGAAAGATCATTCAGTCGTAACTATATCATACAGACAATACAATACATTGATATGTCGTGAATATTAGCTCAGCAATAATACTTACCACTCCGACTCTTTCCCTAGAAGCTTTACTATAAGTAGGTTTATATCAGAGTCACCCATTGCGATAGCAAACTTCAAAGACGAATTTTTAAGACTCTTTAAAAATTTGAAAATTCTTCCATTTGAAATGGACTCATGAGTGCCAACCTCTAATAAAACAACAAAACAAAACACTCACGCATAAGATGATGATGCTGAGGCGGCGGCCTTGGGCAATGCTCATCAAGTAACCTAACGATGTCATCGTGCATTCTCTCCTGGGCCACATCTCTGGGCAGTCGGTCCATGTGGTCTGTGATCTCCCTGTTCGCCATAGCGTCGAGTAACGCTCGGCAAGCGCCGTATGAACCTTCTCGGGCGCCTAAGAAGAGGGGAGTTTCGTCCTGTGGGGGAAAAATGGACTATAGTAAGACTTAGAGAATGGGCAAGTTCAAGAGCTAAGTGGAATGATGAGATAAATGTGGGTCAACCTGTAAGAGTTCAATTGAACCTTGAGGAATATGCAAGGTATAATCATTTAGGATTATTGGGATCCAGTTATACTAATGTTGCAGTGACATACTTGAAACTAATACGTATATGGCTGTAATTACGAACATAGTCTTAGAATCAGAATTAAAAGCATGACATAATCTCAAAAACATAGGTGGCATAAAAACAAGCACAATTTTTTCTGAAGATCCAAAATCTATAACTTCTAGTAATGCTATAATTGATAGGAATCCAAAAAAAAAACAAAAGACAATTACATTTGAATCACCTCCAGCTAAAAACCCACAAACCTATACTCGTCTCTTTTACCACCTTGTTCAGCTATATCTCTTACCTTATCATCCTGAGCGTCTCGATTAGCCCCGTGCATGAGCAAGACGTTCACTGCGTCTACATTATTAACCGCTGCGGCCCAGTGTAGAGCGGTTTTACCACTGTTATCCGCTGCGTTTATGTCTGCGTCTGCGTTTATTAGGTCTTCTACCATGCCTTCGATTGCCAGTCTGGAAAGAAAGGGATTATGTAAATGAATGTAATTGAATGTAATGGCACTTTCATTAAGGTTATTGTCATATTATGCCTATCTATTATACCCGTATTCAAAAGTAAAATGAAGGAAATTTAGTGCTTATAGTAAAATCTATTTCAACTGCTTAACTAACTTAAGAATGTTATTAAGTATTTAAAAAAATATTGACTTTGCACACACAAGCTGTCAATTTCATGACGAGTCAGAAGTCATATACGTTATTTAAGAGTAACGTAGACATATCCATCTATTTCTGAAATGCGACAGTAACCTCCGCCAGATTTTCATAGTTTTGCCCAAAAGATCCCTCAATAATAGCATCACTATATCAATCCAATAACTTACCTGGCAGCCAAAATCAGCGGTGTAGTCCCATCATGCATTCTAGCATTCAGGTTTGTAGCCCTATTCCTGAGCAAGATCTGGAAGACGCCTACGGCATCAGCTGCCACTGCCGCGTGAAGAGGCGTCCGACCAGTGTTGTCTTGAGAGTTCGCATCTGCGCCTGCGTCGAGAAGGCGTTTGGCTGCGTCTGCTCGGGCGTATCTGATGGGAGAAATGAGAATTAATAACTGTTATGACTTATAGTGTTTTGTTTCGAAGGCACTCTAAAACGCTTGGGTAAGAATCAGACTTACATACATACTTGTGTATATCTGTCATGCCTCTTTTACATCGCTTTAGCTTATTTCACATTCATCAGTCACCTCATACCTATTTGCTTGTCGGTTAAGAATCAGACTTATTAAGATATTCATCTACGAAGACATAAAACTATAAAAGCGTGCAGTTCAAAATCGCTTCTTACATACTTGTCTCAAGTCTCCAAATTAAGATAGTTTCGTCTATCAAAATTCAACTATGTGATTGTACCTCTATAGCTACTGCTATTGCATTAATTTCCCTTTCATTTATAACAAATAAAACCAAATTTTTTATCATAATAAATCTTATATCAACTTACCTAGCAGCAAGATGCAAACTGGTCTCCCCAGTTTTATCCATAGCAGCATTCAGCTGAGCTCCTTGAGCCACCAGCTCAGATATGATGTGAGCAGTCTGTTCGTCTTCAGCATCAGATCCTGTGTCAAGACCACCTCCTCTGACTGCTGCTACCATGAGAGGAGTCATGCCTAGTGGTCCTCGAGAGTCCACGTCTACGTGACCGTCGTGCTGAAAAAGAAATTGGGGTAAGGTTAGATTCAGATGAAGTTTTTTTATTATTAGTTGTTAAAATTTTTAAGGACTATGGATTGCTGGTATCGATGTTTAAACCAGTGACGCTCAAACTATTGAAAAGTTCAGAATTATTATAACAATTTATAACGATAAAAAGAAATGTAACAATGAAACTTAGTGACTTGTGACGATGACATCTATAAACATGATGATATTCTAGTAAGCAAAATAAAAATAGGTACTTGAAAACATTACTTTTAAAAATAATCTAATAAAAGATTACTTACGATAGCTGGTGGAGTCATCATGCTAGGTGGCACTCTGATATCAGCCGCATCCAAGTGCTGCTGCGTCCAGACCCTCGTATCATGACCAGCTTCTTCATAATCCGTGATCGCCGTGTGATCTGATGCATAACCTCCTGGAGCCCCATTCGAATCACCTGGACCTCTTGCTCTCTTAGCTCTTGGCGGAGCTGACCCATCATCGTCATCATCAGACCAGTGTGGCGGTCCCATGTGACCACCATTGATGTCCACATCGATGCATCCCATAGATCCTTTGTTCAAGTTTCTCATTTCCTGTCCATCTGGTCCTCTACGTCTTGATCTTCGACGAGTTGAAGAATTGTTCCGGATGAAACCTTCAGGGAACCATGTTATGCCAGCTGCGCGTTTACGTTGCGCAGCTACTAAGACTCCAATCAGAAGACCAGCCAATAAGACGAGAATGACGCCAATGAAAACGTATTTCGAGTTTGGTACATCAGTTCCATCATCAGGGGTATTCACTCCTTTCACTTGGAAGATTGGGAAGTCTGGTGACAAGGAATGCTTGGAAGCAGTAGCTGCCAAGAATTCAGCAGCTTCTCTTGCTGAGAAGAAACATTCAGACCCTGTTAACGTCGCACACTTTCTATTGTCGATTTCCAAGTAGACCTGCACACCAGATTGTCCCCTCTCAGTAAAGAAAATATGGTGCTTCTTTCCGAATTCTGTATCTTGAAGACCGACATCTGTTGTTCCTTTCCATGGATAAACCATATCGTTGCCTAAATGGTCTTTCTTTATTAAAACAGTAGTTCGCAATTGATGTCCCAAATCTCTGAGGAAGGCTACGGAGTTTTCTTTGAACGTTCTCATGTCCATAAGTAGAATGATGGACATAACACCTTCAGCTAATTCTGGTGGTTCGTTTTCACAATCAAGACCGTCCCAGTTACATTCAGCATTGTCACAACCGTAATCGCAATGACCATTAGCATAGTGTTTCTGACAGTACGCATCGTAGATCGGGTTGCATCGTTGTAAAGATTTCTCACAATCTCTTCCATCAAACAGGCAACCTTGAGTATTGCAAACCTCGTTACATTCTCCATTCATGAATACTTCCCAACATTTGATAGGTGCTGTGCAATTTGCCCAAGGATTGATGCCCAATGAACAATCATTGCCATCAAATTCACAAGCGTAAGTGTTACATTCCTCATCACAGTGGTGGTCTCCTTTCTTTGCTTTGCAATTCATTTTCATACATTGCTCTCTTTGGTAGGCCAAGTCTAGTTCTTGTAGAGTTAGTGAAGGTTGGTTCATGCTACCATAACCACCTTTAGATTGTGGGTCATGAATGTCACAGTTTTTACCAGTCCATTGTCTTGGACAATAACAAATGTAGTCTCCTGGTTTGTCTATACATTTTGCTTCTGGGTGCTTGCAAGGGTTGCTGAGGCATTCGTTTTTGAAGTCAATTTCGCAGTTGGTTCCTTGTAAGCCCGATGGACAATCGCAGACATATCCACCGATGTCTGAAGTGCGGCAGTAACCTCCGTTTTGGCAAGGATTTGAGTCGCAAGCGTAGCCAGAATACTCGCAGTTTTGTCCGTAATATCCATCGTTACATAAACATTCATGTCCTCCTTGGATAGCAGTACAAATGCCTCCGTTTTGACATGGTGAGTTTGCGCAGAAGTTGACTTTAGCATCGCAGTGTCTACCCATGTATCCTGGCTTACAATTACAGTGGTAGTCATTGATAAGCTGTACGCAGTCTTGAGTGCCAGGCACAGCGCATGGATTTGACAAACATTCGTTAATGTCTCCCTCACATCTTGGCCCAACAAATCCTGGCGGACATTTGCACTCGAACCCACCAACTTTATCAATACAAGTACCGTTATTATGACAAGCATCTTGCTTACAATCATTGACATTAATTTCGCAGATCTTTCCAAGCGTTCCAAACGGACAAGAGCAGGAGAAGTTGTTGATCAAATCGTGGCAAGTTCCTCCGTTTTGACAGGGGTTTGGCAGACAATCGTTGACGTTTAACTCACAGTTTTGTCCTTGGAAACCTTTGGCGCATTGACATTGGTAGGTCCCTACGAGGTCCTTGCACATAGCTCCGTTCTGGCAAGGGGCGGAGTCACATTCGTTGATCTCCTTTTGGCAGTATGAGCCGGTGTACCCATCAAGGCAGTGGCAGCGGTGGGAATTGCCAATATCTTCACAAGTGCCGTTGTTGCATAGTTGTTTCAGTTTAACACCTGTAATAGAATAGTATAACTTTGTTTAAATATGATAACAGAAGGACGGTAGGTCAAGATGGGTATGAAACGAAACATATCAAAGAGGGTATGAAACCAATCTAGGCACTTAGAAAAGCCAAGTATAATATGTAAAAAACAAAACAAGAGAGTGATAGTCTAGTACCAACTTCTGGCACTGTAGTCAATTAAAACAGTTTAAAGGCCTTGATACCACATTTTATAGATCTCAAAAGTATTGAAACTCTTTGTACTGATTGAAACGAGTCTCCAACAAGTATAGCTTATACTGCAAAAATATACTCTAAAGTCAAAGAAAACAAGTGACAATCCACTTACCTTTCCGAATAGAAGCATCTTTACAAGACACCATCTCAACGTCGCACAGTTTCCCAGACCAACCCGGGGCGCATGTGCAAGTGTATTGGGGCCCTTTCTGAGAGCAAGTCGCGCCGTTCTCACACGGGTTGTTCTCGCACCTGGATTTATAAGATTTGATGATTAGTCCCACTTTTATGATTAACTTTTTAGAAAGGGAAATGTGAACGTCAAAACTTTATTTCATAGGTTTTAAAAGCACTTGAAATATTTAGCTAATATAAGATTCGCAGTTTTTTGCAGAGAAGAAATGGCTTTTAATTTTAAATAGTATATTAGAACTTTAGTACCTACTTTAACTTTAGTATCGAGAAACATATTTTTAGTTTGTTGCACCTTCATGTCTCAAAACGCAAAATTCAAAACACAATAACTGACTAAATCTTCTCGCAAGGATTAAAAATATAGAATTAAAAGTAAATTAATTAAGACTCACCAATCAACAAAAGTCTCGCAATGCTTCCCAGTGTACCCGTAAGGACAGTGACAAGTGTAGTAGGTGACATGATCGTGACATGTCGCGCCGTTGTCACACGGTGAGCTGTCACACATGTTTATACGGAACTGACAGTTCGAGCCCGTGTAGCTGGGGAAAAGAAAAAAAAAGTATTTTCGACGCATTCTTGATGGCAAATGATAAATACAGCCTCGCTTGTAACTATTGAGATCTTAACACGTTGACAATCCAGTGATCCATATTCGGGTCATGACGGACTAGTTCCATATGTCCGTGATACATATATGGGTCACTATGAAACGACAAGGTACGCACCAAGGGCGGGTGCTCCACTTGGATCCCGTGTAACTTAGCAAAGGTTTTTATAATATGTTTGATGAATGCTAACTGTTCACATAATATTTTAGTGTTTAAAATACCTTTATTATTATTTACGTTTTTAACAGGTCGCATAAAAATTTAAATCTTAATATACGGGACGTACAGTGAAATAAAAACATGTTCTATGGGGATGACTAAAGTGTAAAAGTATACCTACCATTCTGATGTTTTTATACATACATACCTATCAGATTATCAGAGAATACTTCCCCCACTTGCTACGATCTTAACACACCTCTTTCGCTTCATCCACATTCATCGACTCATACATGCACATCTTCGTCGTTTCATGTTTTAAGGTGTGATAAATTAAAGATCCATTTTTTACCATTTTAACAAGTAGGTACCTAATTTTATAATGATTTTAACGATCCTAAATATTAATAAATAACTAAAATAATACAACTAAACGCAAAAATAAGGAACGAAATAGAAATGTAACTTACCCCGGTGGACAAGAGCAGTTATAAGAATTAGTTCCATCAATGCAGGTGCCTCCATTCATGCAGCTCGATTCCGTGCAGTCTTCATCGTTGGTCTGGCAGTTGATGCCGGAGAAACCCAGCGGGCAGGTACATGTGTAAGAAGCCACGTACTGTGGGAGGGGAGAACAAAATTAACCGATTGGCTTATCAAAAACTGTTTTTATGACTTGAATTATAATATTTTGATATGACTGTTTAAAAGAGTTTGAAGATTTTGGCTTACCTATATTTTTTTGTTTTTTTTTAATGATAGCCATTAATAAAACGCCACAGTAGACATGACTTGGCGGTCTATATCTTGAAAACCTGTTACTTTACAAGATTTTGTCAATATAAGTTTACATTGATGAGAGAGAACTATCTCTATTTTTGGAGGTTTGATTAATGACCTTCATTTTTAAAAATTTAAAAGGAGTAGTTAAGCCAGACTTCATACGAGTACAACAATTGTCAAACTCTTAGGCCGTGGCCCCAGTAGGCAAACTGTTAGCGGCCGACTGAGTGAGCGGCAAACAGAGTCACTACGCCCGGAAAACTACCTTATCGCCGCCGCCGACTGGAACCGGTTTTGGTGGGAGTCGGCCGCTATCCGAGATAATCAGCGCGCGTAACGCTGCAAACTGCGTACAGTGAGCGAAAACTAGCTGACTGGGGACACTCCATTTCAAATATATGGAAGGGCGTACTAAATCGATACGCCGCAAACTAGTCAGTCGCTAACTGTTTGCCTACTGGGGCCACAGCCTTACTATTACCTAACTTAAACAATAAACAATAAAACGTATTTCCAAAGTACCTGATTACAAGTAGCGCCATTCATACAAGGCCGCGATTGGCACTCGTCGATGTCAACCTCGCAGTGTTTGCCGGCGAAACCACTTGCGCATACGCAGTTGTAGTCGCCGATGCTGTCCAGACAGGTCGCGCCATTTTGACAGGGGACTGTGAAAAGAAGTTTTGGATTAAATTTTTGACAATAAAACGGACAAAACCTTAAAGTTGTAGGTACTAAGATTACTTATTACAATGTTAATTATATCCTAGGAATGTTTCTTTTTTGTTTTGTTTTTGGCAATTTTGCTTGTGATGTGGAACTTTAACTAAAAAGGTGAGTTCAAAATGAAAAAAAAAACATGTAGTCAAAAAAAAAACTTTTTAACTTTATGGGCGGGCGTAAACGACTTCTTCAAATGTTCGGGTCAGTCAGCAGTCAGTTATCCACTAATAAATAAGTACCAACACATCTTATCATACAACACACTTAACTAAAGTAACCAAACCAATACTTACACGAAGCACAATCATCAGTATTAATCGCGCAGTCCTTCCCTTCGTACCCTCGTGCGCACAAACATGCGTATGACCCTTCAGTATTAATACACGTAGCTTCATTATGACAAGGGGCTGTCACGGCGCATTCGTCCACGTCCCGTTCACATAACGCTCCGGTCCAACCAACTGGACATTGGCAGGTGAACTCGGCGTACGAAGCTTCGGCTATACATCGGCCTCCGTGGCGGCATCTGTTGGAGGAATTGAGAATTTAAAATGGATCTAGAATAGATAGATAGACAAAAAGAAATACTTTATTGCACACAAAGAGAAAAGAGGAAGAGAAAAGAGAAAGAACAAAGAGGCAATAAACTTAACATAGTGCGCAAAGACCGCCTTATCACTAAGTGTGACTTCCAGACAAACTTTGGAGTAGGACTAGGTTTAAAAAAGACTGTAGAGTAGTGCAAAGCATAAATTTTAAACTGTTTTTTATATGACTGCCTACTAAAAGTCATTATCATTAATTATTAAGAGCCAGTCTCTTGTCAGTGTAGTTATCGCCATCTTTGCCTTTTTTCTGCCAACAATTTTGCTGGTAATCAATGATGAGCGAAGGTTTAATATAAAAAATACTCACTGATTAGGCATACAAGGATCCAAGGTGTTCTCGCAGTTGCGTCCGGAGTGCGGAGGTGCGCATACGCAGCCGTACTTGTTGATGTCGTCGATGCAGAGGCCGCCGTGGAGGCAAGGGTTGCCGGCGCAGTCGTCGATGTTGGTTTCACAATTCACGCCTGGTGGATAAGATTTAATGATTGATAAATGTTAAAAAAAACACTTTTGGGTACTGTTTTGTGGCTCTAAATTTTTTCGCAAAATTATTGACGGCATTGAATCAGTAATTGAGAGATGATTTACGCAACTCAACTACTAAGTAGTAAACCTCAATCTTAACAAATATTTTACGACAGAACCATTTCAATATTTGAAAGCCTAATATGGTCTTATCTGGGTGATTTGTGTAATCTAGTATATACTTAGGTATATAAGGATTTTTTTTAATACAAATGAGTTTATGACAGCGTGCCAAGGTTGGCGCAAGTTTTTCATAGTTTTCTTGGTAGATGACCTGTCAAACGATAAGAAATTCCATACAAAAAGGTAGTCATTTTGCGCCAGACCAGGCATGCCGATCCGGCGGCATGGCACCTCCTAGTGTGTAATATAGGTATGAACTTAGCAGTCTTTACCTTCTCCAAAGGGAAGGGAGTGAGAATGAGAAATATCTGCGTTTGTATGTACTTACCAGTATATCCGAGGACACAATCGCATTTGTAAGCGTTAAGCCGATCGTGGCAGGTTCCTCCATGTTGGCAAGGATTCGAGCTACATTCGTCGATGTCTCTTTCGCAGCGTTGACCTTGAACAATAAACATTAAGTCAGTAAAGAGTCTGAACAGTAAAAGTCAAGTCAATCAAGCAAAACTGTTTAGTGTCCTACATAAAGAAATTATGTCTTTGTTGTTGTTGCTTAACATCATCACATACCACTGACCCATTATAAACCCAGACACGATAGATTTTCTATTGTTCTTTTTTCTGGGATGTGAAAGATTAATAGTATACCTAATTATGGTAATAACATACCTCCGTATCCAGGTAAACAATGACAGATGAATTGGTTGACCCCGTCCTCACAAGTACCACCATTGATGCATGGGTTTGAAGCGCATTCGTTTACGTCCGATAGGCATCTGAAAGAAATGAGCCAAGTTTTATTATTTTTGTTAAAAAAAAACAAACGCAGTAAGATCTAAATAGCCCTCTAGAAATTTAATGGGTTATTGATATCCAATGGTTCTACTTAGGACATTCATTTTTAAGGTCTATCTACACATATCAGGGCCGTGCTCGGGACGTGTCCGGGCCGTGGCCCGTCAGTAGGGTAAACAATTCGTCGTCATGGCAACCGGACGCGTTGTCATGACGACGTATTGTTTTCCCTCCTGACGGGCCACGGCCCGGACACGTCCCGGGCACGGCCCGGATATGTGTAGACAGACTATTAACGAGCCATAGCAATTTGAATTGTTATAAAACGACGTTAACTTTTTCTTTTACTGTATCGAAGTAGGTACTTTTCTTGGTCTTGGGCTCCCTGTCCCTCTCTTCCCATCAGCCTTTCCTCCAATATTTCATATACTTTCATAAACCTAATCTGTAGGTACATATAAGTCAGAAATACCAACCTGGCGTCATAATATCCTCTAGGACACTCGCATTGGAAACCGTTGATTCTATCAATGCATTTGCCACCGTTGGCGCATGGGTTGGACAAACATTCGTTGATATTGGTCTCACAATGTTGGCCAGTGAAACCAGGGACACACTCGCAAGTATATCTAAAAGAAATTTAAACATTGAATCTTAGTAAATAGAAGATAAGATAGACTATCTAATGGCAAAATCAATGGGTTTCCACAAGGATGCTACTTTGGTACTACAAGTACTACAACATTCCTAACATACATAAGAGGTATGCCAAACTAGATAGACGAAAACCATGCTTCCCAAAAGTATGACAAATTGACATACATTAATTTACTTAATTAAATATAATAAGTTTACTAAAGCTTAACAAAAAATTAAAATTAATATTATTGAATCAAATCTACAAGACGACAACTAAATTAAGACCACGATGCAACTGTCACAAACAAAACCAAAAACTTTCAAATAAGGAATGACTTACTCAAAATAATTGTTGCTGCATGAAAAGAAAAGAAAAATACCTTAATATCTCATTCGAAATAGATAAAGCGCAAAGAAAGAAATATAAAAAAAGAACTGCTGTTAGATTGTCTAATTTTGTCGGAAAACTGTGTGATTTCCATCAAAAAACTATCGGGCAAGTCTGCTAATTTCTTGCCATTGAAATTACACTGACACTCCACTGACTCTCAATAGCCGCGCCATAATAACGAATTTTGGTATTCTGTTAAATTATCTCGCCATTGAAAAAACATCAAATAAGGCCTCTTTTGACATAATTAGACAATCTTACATCAGAAAAAGAAATAAAAACAAGACTCTTACCTGTTAATACCATCAATACAAGTAGCGCCATTTCTGCAAGGATTCGAATAGCATTCATTGACGTTTATTTCGCAGTTAGGGCCTGATGTGCCGGGCTTGCAACGGCATTGGTATCCGTCGATTAGGTCCTCGCAATGGCCTGGCAGAAGAAACATTAGGTTTAGTATTCAATCGCATGATACTTAAGAATTTTTATGCAAAACTACCGCATATCAGCTGTAGCTTTATTGGCGATTTGTGGAAAATCAAACTTTTGGATATTGACCAAAAATGTCAAGTTATTGACTTCGCATTCAATTCAACACTTACCGACCTACAAGATGAGTATCCTACAAGCAAGATCCTACATAATTTTTCTTTTTTTTTTTAATTTGGATATGTTTATGTCATATTGACTTTTTATAGCAACTATTATCAAATTCTGCATTATCAGTATTTTTAAAGTTACTGTCACATTCTAAAGACCACATTTCTACAAGGAGTACTTCTAAAAGACTTTCATAAATCTTTCACATACCTCCAAACTGACAAGGATTAGACTCGCACTCGTTAATCTGTGTCTGGCAGACTCTCCCAGTGTACCCTGGGTGACAGTTACACGTGAAACTGTTGTCCCCATCGATACACTCGCCGCGGTGGCATGGGGCCGAGAGACAGTCGTTTATGTTCGTCTCGCAGGACATTCCTGGAAAGAGGAAGGTTTGGTTATTATTGTAGTGTAAAGTGAGGATGGGACTAATACAAAATAACAACGTTCAGCTTAGTACTGATTTTGTCATAAAGGGGTTTGGTTCCCTGGGACACGGCACCTCTATCTCGATCGAAGATATTAAGAGTAACATATGAATCACCTATCTAACTACTTATACTACTAAACCACAATGTGATTGATGGTGCCGATGATTAGACTGTCATTATGTGATACATTTATACTGTATCTATATCTGTTTGTAATTGTGATAGATTTTTAAAAGCATCTCCGGAATTCTTCCTAGTTTTTACTACAGCTGACAATGAGTCTACATCGTCATGAGAAAAACGGTAGAAAACTTATTGCAATTGTCCACGAGCGGCAAAGTCGCATCAGCCGCGTGGACATAATTGATTCTACGCAAGATGCAAGCATTCTTCTTGCAATCGTCAATTAACGAAAATGTGTGTCTGACGTGGATGATAACGTGGACAATGATCCCTAGCACCCTCTTATCACGACTCCTTACTACAAAACTATAAATAATAAAACCGCATAGGTACGTACCAGTATAACCAGGTGGACAATCGCAAGTGTACCCAGCGATTGAGTCGTTACACGTGCCTCCGTTGCGACAGGGACTCGAAGCGCAGTCGTCGATGTTTACCTGACAGCGAGCGCCCGTAAACCTGCAAAAATTAATAAGTTATAGTTGAAAATCCAGGTGTTCTCTACTGACAAGAGTAACGCCCTTGAATATAAAGAAAAAGAACAGACTAGACGACAAAAATGCATTTAGTCTATCCCTAAGATTATTTAAAAAAAAATAGACACGTACGTTTTTAAATTACAATGATATACTGGGTTAAAGTTTCTCATGACGTCACGTTTTAGTACAATTTTTACTTAAAAAGTGACGAAAGCCCCCACTCTGTAACTTTGATGCTCTGTATCTTAGTATTTACTTATGTGTTTGGTTAAGAAAAAAATATGTGTTCAATATTCTTGAACTGGACAGTCTACATTTATTTTATTTATTTATTTTACTGTCACAGCCAAAAAGCATCATCATTACGGGAGACTATCCCAAATCGATTGTAAGCTTACACAAAAATATACTAAAATTAATTACTTACAAAAAAAAAAACACTACCTAATTGAGATCATAAATCTTATATCTATTAACATAATGCCATAACAGTTAGAACTTACCCAATAACACAAGTGCATCTAAAAGCATTGATCATATCGTGGCAGACTCCACCGTTGAGACAAGGGTTGCTGGCACACTCGTCGATTTCCACCTCGCATTGGGTACCCGTGAAACCTAGAACATGAAAACATATTAATTAGTAGGTACTTAAAACACACCAATAATGCAATTGAAGGGATTTGAGATACTAATTTAAGAAAATACTAGAGACAGCCCGCGACCGCGAAAATCAAGATATCGTAAAATAATATCCCCTATGTACATACATATTGTTCTGATACATAAGCTAAAATTGGTAACATTTCATCATAATGTAGATGTTCAGTAGTTTTTGCGTGAAAGAGTAACAAACATCCATCCATTGGCACAAACATTGTCATTTATGATATAAGTAAGATAAGTTTGTATCCCGAAATCGGGGATCTGTTAAAGAAAGGCCAAGTCGGTACCCTAAACCAATGTGCATGTATGAGGCGACTGATGAATGTGGATGAAGCGAAAGAAGTGTGTTTGTGTGGAGGTAATCTGTGTCTACCCCGATGGAAGAGAGGCGTGACGGATATGTATGTATGTATTCCGTACCTATATGAAACGATAATCGTAAGAGAGCATTGATTCTGCTTTAAATATCTTTAACTTTCATTACGTAGATACCTATTCGGTTCGAGACTTAACTAAAAGGGCACGCATACGTAAAGAACATATAATTACCTAAACAGTTTCTCTGAAACAGCGCCCTAAACCTAACTTAAGTACCTACTACATTATACCAAGAAAGTTATGCGTGGCGACAAGAGAAAACTATTCTTAAATGAATATAAGTGGTGTACGTAAAAACATGTGTATTCTTGTAAAAGATACCAAAGTAGCACTCTACGTATGCGATGATATATAACTGCTGTAAAACGTTTATTAAAAGATGAAAAGTATCTAATAACATTTAGATTTTATTTTATTTTAAAGTTCCTTAATATTACATACATACATATCCGTCACGCCTCTCTCCCATTGGGGTAGGCAGAGACCACTTCCTTCCACTTGCTTCGATCCAAACACACCTCTTTCGCTTCATCCACACTCATCAGTCTCCTCATACATGCCCGTCGGTTTAGGGTACTCTTGATTTGGCCTTTCTTGAGTAAGTCCCCAATTTGATCGTACGTTCGTCTTGGCATTCCCTTCCCAGCATTTCCATCCACTCTTGCCTTGTATATCTCATTTGTTAATCTCCTTTCGCTCATTCTTTCTACATGTCCAAACCATCTAAGCATCTCTTTCTCAATTCTTGTCACTACATCCTCTTTCACCCACATCGTTCCCTTATCACACTATTTCGTACCCTGTCACTCAATTGGAAACCACACATACTAGACACACTTACATTTAAGTTAATAAGGTTTTACGATAGACTGACCCCCAGTAGCAAAGAGTAAGAGTTATTTATCTATCTACATATATATACTTCTGCTTGCATACTTATTTTGCGATTTTACTATGCCGTTTAATGCCGCAAAGATGAGAAATCTTTATATAAAGGAATAGGTAGGTACCTCTTTCCTTACTACCTTTCATATTTATAATTTAACACCTTTCATTTAATTATGCGTCATTCAAATGAATAACAGAACATAGAAATGTATTCCTAATTCAAATCAAAATACAGTTGATAATAAATGTCATTTATACACATAAAACAATTTTGGCATAAATGGCATTTAAACATTGAATACATCCATGTTCCTATAATTGGAGTTAAGTTTAAGCATTAAATGTTAAAGGAACCTTAGATTATACTATAAGCGACCTATTGAATGTTTGTCCGTACTAAAATAAGAAGGGGGGATAGCCCCGCCTTACATTAGAGCTTGTCTTGGCCGCTAGTTTGGAGTATAAAGAGTAGACATAAGTATACAGCTGAAAGCGTTTTGAAAAGTAATGAGATATTTAAAATTATATAAAAGGCTACGTATTCGTTGACTTATCCGACGGCGACGCTAGAAGGAGGGTTATGTTATTCGAGAGTATGTATGTATGTGTAGTTCGTGGACACGTCCTACTGCCCAAACGGATTGATGGATTTTAGCTTGAAAGGTGTCGTTAGATAGGTACATCAAAATAAAAATAAAATGCTTTTTTTTATAAAAAGTTTAGGTTATCTTACTGGAAGAAACAAAATCATCTCTCTTTATAGTTTCCTCTCTTTCAAACTATACCTGACCGAACCTTACAAATTATACATTAAACTACTTATTTGAATTGAATACCAACAAAATAATTTCGCTATAACTTATTCCTTGTCCACGGACCTATCGTCACGATTTTGGATCACAGACCACAATAGACCTGTCCGGGCATGCTAATATAGACTTTATGCGCATATTTGAATGTCTAAGGCTATATTATACATATGACGTAGAATAAATAAAGTTTAGAATTATATAGCAAGTTTTATTTATGAAAGCGGGTTGGTTTATGGTTTTGATATAGCTGAATAACCTAAACTAATACAAGTGCTAACTTATAATCAAATATGACAATCCTTTTCTGATTATTTGACTGTAAAAAGGAATCAACTAAGATAACCCTTAAAAATAAGTGACAATTAGCATTATTTTGCTTTTCTATTCGTCAAATTCTAGAAGTTGATTTTTTTGTTGTTAATTTTGTACGGACTTCGTAAATACGTATAAGGATTGTTATTTAACTTTTTTTTTTAATTTTAATCTGCAAAATACTATAATAGAAGAACTATTCTTCAATTTTAACAAAAATTTGCTTTTCATATCATCGAAATAGTAACAATTAGCTACGGTTTAAAATCCGGGTCGATATGACCCACTGTGCGTTTGTTGTACCTATTTTCTACCATGCTGACGCCAGGTTAAAAAATGCCTTTTTCAGGTCTGAATGTTTGTTTGTATATTCGTCTTTTTGGCAACCACGACACAGATAATTCTAATGGTATCTACACACCAAAGCCGCCGGCTCTTTTGACAGCTGCCATTCGTATGACGTAAAGCCACCGGCGCGGTCTAGCCCGGCGGCGGTATGCCGGCGGCTTTGGTGTGTACATAGATTGCACAATATAGGGCTATGAGTCAGGAATGTTTTTTTGTTTTTAATTTAAACAAATACTCAAGAATTCCTAGAAAAATGTCGCATCCATAGCTACAATTAGTAACAAAACCTACACATTACAGTGTCTTCTTTCCAACAGAAGCACAAGCTTAGCTCACACGCAAACAACATTCCTACTAAATAGCCCAAGAATGTAGCTGGTTTGCCATTTTGAAACTCCCACACCGTTTATTCTTATTTCAGTCTGTCATACTAGTTTCATAACAGGTCCTTTGACGTAATAATAGTTGTGACTGTAAGCTGGAGCCTAAGTCTGATAATTTACTATATTTTCAGTGTCGGCAGAGTGTCAACATTTTTGACACATTTGGTCGCAATCAGTGTAAGCCAATGAGGAAGGAATATAAGAAGTGGCCCCATTTTTTTTTCATACCTATACAAATGAGTTTATGACAGCGTGGCAAGGTTGCGCCAAGTTTTTCATAGTTTTCTTGGTAGATGACCTGTCAAACGATAAGTAAGTAGTACCATACAAAGAGGTAGCCATTTTGCGCCAGACCAGGCACGCAGATCCAGACCTTATGGCTCCTCTGTAAGCCATTGTTTAGCAGAATACCAAATGTGTCAAAAATGCCATTGACACTCTGCTGAAACACAAATGAGGCTATTTTAAATTAGCAGACTTGGGCCCTTGTTGTGTGGATAATTACCTAAGAAACAAATTGTGTTTAACAATTAGTTTAGACACATGTTGAGTATTATAGAACGTGTTTTAACACCTGTCTAGTGTGTCTATTTTTACTGTTGCTATGGCGTTTATTAGTTATACTTTGAAATTGAATTATCTACTACAATGTTTAATATAGGAGTAAATACTTACTAGCAACTTGGGGATGACTTGGGGGATGAAAATCGCGAAAAAATATTTTAATTCATCAATTTCTCTGATTATTACCTAACTAATTGTAACTTTGTGTAGACATCTTCACTTTAATTTTGTGGTTTAAGTTTACCGGATTATAATATTTACAATAAACCCCAGGATAAAACTAGAGTCATAATCTTAATGAAATTGTAGCGTGATAAACTGTGATATTCAATTCCCACATACTCAAAAATACCGTCGGAAAATAATATTAATATCATGTGTAAACGACGTTAAAACAACCAAAATAAAAATCGACAAATAAAGCAGCTAACTAAATTACTCCCATAAAAATTTAATTGCACAATACTGCGTGATACGCAATCATAAGGTTGATGTACAAAGTTAATGCTTATTGAAGACACCCTCAGTTGCGGAAAACTTCATTAAATTAACTGTCAATTAAATCTATAGCTGTCCCTTTCAATATCAAAAATAGGAAGAAGACGGCACGATAAGTACAACGGATAACTAATTTACCAGATCTTTCTGCAATGCATCTTACTGACAGTTTAATAAAGGGTAAGTCATAATCATTATTTCCAACCAGCTACCTGTTTTATGAAATTAAAATTAAACGAAAGCGCACTCGGTAACAACATAAAGGACAATTTTATACCAACTTTACAAAAAAAAGGTTTATAATGCCGTCATACACAGTACCTCGCTTGCCCTTATTTGAGTACCCACTAGACAGGTCTGTGCTCACTCATGCAAGAATATAACACTACCAATTGTAAAATACGACTCCTCAACAGAGGCCCAACGCACGCACAACTTTCCAACTTAACAGGGTTATAATTATACCACAGGTTACGTATCATGTGACTGAATTGCGGAGGTACGTATGAGTATGGTAGTTGAACAGTTCAAGGATCGTTTGGTTTGGTTGGTTAATATGGGAGGAGGTTCCAAAGAGTGGTTTTATTCGGATCATTGCGTCGATGACATCTTTTGTGTACTTGATAATGCAGTTGGTGTATTTTATTGCCAGCATGGACGAACAAGGGACGAACGGAGTTTCTTCTCTGGTCTATAAGGTCGTTTCATTCCAAAATGGCGTTGAAGTATGCAATATTTTAAAGCAGAATATTTTAAATCTTACTATGGGTGGCAGAAAATTCAAAATTGGAATTGTATCGATTAATTCAGTATATTCTTTGGGCAGATCAAGAACGGTCGTTGTGAAGATCCTTGAGGGAGGCTTTTGTCCAGCAGTGGACGTCCGTAAGCTGATATGATGATATAATTCTTTATACCTATTCCTAAATATTCAAAGTTAATACAGAATAATTGAATAATTTCATCGTAGCAACTTTCTGTATTTCTCTCGACATCCTAATACGTCAAGTCTTTAGAACAATGTTAAGCTAACTTCAAAAACTTACTACCTATATCTTTCAAAAGATACGCGACTATCTCTTTCTCCCCTCCATTTCTACCCAATCTTTTTGCAAACTTCATTGAAACAAGTGAATAGCTAAAAAGTATAAAAAAGGTAACTGACGCAAGACTGCCGGTGGTCTCAGCGAACTTACAATTTGCTCCCTGCTCCGCGGATCTGATGATTATCATTAGCACTAAGCTTGAGATTGTCTGGCTTGTTCAGGGTTGGCTGCGTTTAGTTCTTTTGATGATGTAGAAAATTTTATCTTGAGAGTGCGCTCAAAAGTTTGCGCGGTTGATAAAATATGGGCTTAGGTTTTGGTTCTGTCAACATGTGACAGTCAATTGTTTTAAAATTATCTTTGACAAGGAACTGAAATAATTGTGTGATTCTTTTGACAATACGTTTTGCTTTTCAGTCTATCTGGTACCATGTTAATAATTTACTGCTGAATTGTGAAATCTAGCAACATTATGTGCAAAATATCTATCCGTGGCAGTCTAATTACTCGTAGAGTCTACCAGCGGCATTGTCAACATTTTAAACCTTTAAATTATACTTAGATCGGTAGGTAATATGAAGCGTAGTTATGCTTATATCATAACATAATCCGGATAACATGCGATTCTAACCTCAAGAAAGTAAAATACACATCCCTATTCATTAAGCCCACATATCTAATTAAAATAGCAAAAAAAGCTACGAGTTACAGCCCTAACGAAGGCCCGATTCCCATGGCGATGGGAGCCATTGTCTTGACACGGAAACGCAACACTTGTAATCTTTATTTCAAAGACATAAGGTTAATTTCAATTATCAATTTGCTGTTATGCAATATGATTTGTGTAAGCTTCCATGACTGAGCGTTGTTTTTCTAGAACGTTCTGGTTTTTTAGGAGGTTTTTATTTTTTTTAAAGAAAAGGTAAGAAGTGTTTGATGAGTGTCTTTTTATACTGACGTTAGGTAGGTGAATGCATTTTTGTCCCTCGCTAGACGTTTATTGCACGCTTTTAGTTCTAGGTTTACATATTATGTAATAATGTTACGGACCTTGACGAGGACACGGCAATCTAAATATAGCGCAGCTGCGAACTTAACACTAAATAAGACCAAGTAAGTACTTACAAAGTCCCTGCCACTGGCTTACCCTATTACTTTTATAAGTTTAAAAACTATACAACCACTTACCAGGCATACAAACGCATCTGAAAGTTCCAGGATCATCAAGACAGGAGCCATCATTCCTGCAAGGATGACTCTCGCACTCGTTCACATTAGTTTCGCAGCGAGGACCCGTGAAACCAACTGAGCAGTTACAGGCGAAAGAACCTGGGGTATTCACGCAGATGCCGTCGTGTTCGCATGGTGAGCCTGCGGACGAAGATTCTGTTAGCTTGATTCTTTTAGCTCTACAGTTTTGTAAATTACTTCAAATAGGTGGGTGTTCAAAGCACATGAGAAGATATAGAGAAACTAAGGTTTTATCCATCTAACTATAAATTAGATCGGACTCTTCCAGGATCTCGGTCTATTATGATAAAAATGTATGCTTTTTTGGATTAAAAAGAGTTTTTTTTGCTAGCTATAAGATCACACTACTGAGCAAAGGCTACCGCGACTTTTTATTCAATAAGGACTCCAGTAGCGTCCCACCATTCCCGTGAAAAGCATCCAGATCATCTCTCCACCTTTTCAAAAGTTATCTATCGATGCCTTGATAGTTGTTTTAGACCATTATTATTGTAGGTACGGTACTAAATTTTGGATACTTACATGTAGATAGGCATTGAAAGAGCACATCAAAACTATTTCCAATTTTTTGTGACTTGCGTAAGTATAAACTGCATTCATTCATCAGTCAATGCATCTAAATTCACTAGATCCTTGACTTCTCACTACTTGACAGTCATTATGTAAGAAAGTACAGTTTATTCTATCAGACCATAACGGTAAAGGAAAATATCGTGGGGATGTTCAAGACCGGAACATTGCCTTTTAGAAAATACAATGAATATTCTTTGCTACGGGAAATAAGTCTACCTTTACGGTATATAGGTATAAATAAATATGAATTGGCATCCTTAATGCTAAGTTAATACTTTTTTGTTTTTATAATTTTCATTGTAATCTTTTTTCTTGCATCTCCTTGCAATTTCGAGGGGTAAAGTTTTCCGTTTCAGAAAAAAATCAAATTTCGAACTTTTCCATATTTTATTAAACATAATTACGTCGTCGTGAGAATGTTGCATCAGATTTTACTGAAGACAAACTTATTTATTTACCACGACAACGAAGAAAGGTGGCGGGATGAGCTGGATACCTTCATGGATTTCTTGACACATGCGGCCCAGTAATAGAGAAACGTAGAAAAAGTGGAGAGAGGCCTTTGCTCAGCCGGGGGACACTGACGGCTAGATAACATTAATAAATTCGACTCAAGACAAACTTACCTTGTTCGCACTCATTGATATCTTCAGAACAGTCCAAACCCTTGTAACCTGAGGCACAGGAACAAGTGTAGGAGCCGTTGATAGGACTCGTGTCACAAATGGCATCGGCGTGGCAGGGGTTGGATGTGCAGGCGTCTTCAAGATGGCACAGGAGACCTGATGAAAGGCAAATAGGTTTAATTATATTATATACCTACACATACATAATCGCCACGCCTCTTTCCCATCGGGGTAGGCAGAGATCGTTTCTCTCTTTCATACTCAAATTGGGGTATCTTTTAAGAAGAGCCTTTTAGCGTAATGATATCAACACACCAAAGCCGGCGGCTTTTTGACAGCTGCCATTCGTATGACGTAAAGACGCCGGCCTAGCCCGGTGGCATGCCGACGGCTTTGGTGTGTAGACAGCATTAGAGTCATGTCGCAAATGCATAGGTGCCGCTATAAGCTAGTTGAAATTTTGATGAATTCATGTAGGAGAATCATTGAATATTCTTAGTAGATTAATAATTCTATAAATAAGTATAGGAGTTTATTAAGCCCCATATATTATTTTGTTTTACCTACTTGATACATGACATGTAATACTATAAGCCTTGTTTGTGTAAATGCTTAAATATTGCTACAATAAATCTAAGATTTCGTAAATACGTAATGTTTATTAGTTTATTGATTGATTTATTTACCACAAGAGTCATTTGGATCGACACAAACATACATAAATTGCTTTAACGAGTTTATCTTTTAGTGCATCAAAATGTAGGTAGGTAAAACAATTTTATAATAAATAAGGGAACTATTTTGTTGTTGCTGTTGTGTCAGCTTGTGGGCATCATGCTGATTAAAAGCCTCCCAAGGATCACCACAACAGCCGATTTGCACTGCTCAATTTTGGCTGATGTAGTTAGAATAAAGATAGATGTAGAAGGAATGAAGGTAGAAAAGAAGCATCAACAACAAAAACAAATCCTAACTTACCAGTCTTCCCCGGCGTACACTTGCAGTAAAAAGCACCGACTCTATCAATACAGGTGGCGCCATTGAAGCAGGCTGCGCCGGCGCAGTCGTCGATGTTGATGGAGCACTCAGGGCCGGTCCAGCCGTTGACGCAGATGCAGGAGAAGCCGCCGACAGTGTTGGTGCAGGTCGCACCGTTCTGGCATACAAGAGGTCTGTGGGAGGAAGAGAGATGGTTAGAGATGATTTGATTTAGATTAAAATAGTACGAAAATAAAACATCAAAGGATAAATAAGATAGGAAACTTGCGAAGTAGGTGTATTCTGATAATACCAAACAAAAAAAAACAGAAAAAATATTGAATATGAGTAAGTTTATCTTAGGTACTAGTATGTTCGGATCGTTGTAAGCTGGAGGGAAGTGGTCACTGCCTACTCCGATGTGGAATATGTAACTATATCTTCCTATAAACAAAATCTCAAACTTTGTAAACGTTAACTTGAAAATTTTGCATTGTAGTGAGTTTAAAAAAGTTTTCAATACCGGCTGGCATACATCGCTACATAACAATCCACACTTAAGAATTCAAGTCTCCTTATATTAACTGGGTCTTAAGAAAACATGTAAGGCATGGTAAAATTAAAGTCAGACGCAAAAAGGTTAAAAAAACAAGTAGGTCTTGGGCAAACAGCACAAGTCACATTTTAAAGTGCGTACAAAGTAAAGTAATTTAATATTTTCCCTCCAAAATTAACAAAAGCGCCGCCTGTCGTATGCCAGACTGGTTCGCTTTTAAATATCACTTATTAGCGCGTTAGCGAATTTTTTCGTAAAGACATAATTTCGGTCCAAGTATTTTATAAAGTGGAGCTCCGCCTGTCCCCTTTACAGACATTTAGCATATTTCCTTTAAAAATACTGTGAGATTTCCAACCTTTTTCTTAACTACCTAATTTCAAATTCTTTTTTAAATCCAAATTTACGAGATTACCTTTCCTTGGGATATTTTTTTATTATCGATTTAAAACACTTAACGACGGAGGGAAACAAAATAATTAAGGTAAAATTAATGGTATTTGGGACATTATTACGTATTTTAATCGAAGTTTTTAATTCGGCAATATTTTTTGTCCTGACAAACTTTTTGAAAGGCAGTCACAAAGATAAGGCAATCAGGGAAGTCTTATTTTAGATTTGACTTCACCCCGGGCAAAGATCGAGAGCGGGCGCGGCGTGGCTCGTGCGTTTGCGCATATCAGATCAAATTGCAGCCAATATTACCAAACGAACCCAATCCGAGAACAAGAAATTTATTACAAATAAAGCAGCAGAAAATTTGTAACTTAAACTTGTTATTTCAATACGAAATCCAAAGGATGTTTGAAAGCAACTTGAGTCTGGAAAAACTTGTAATAAACATGTTACAGAACAATTTCAAAGCAACAGTAAATCAAATATGGACTTTAACACCAATATATTGTTTATAGACGACGTAAGTCAAACGCTGTGGCGGGTAAATCTTGCAAACATATTCAATATGCAGCAAGTAATATAAGTAAAAATATCTTAGACACAGTACCTACTTAATATCAAACAGATAACAAAGATCGTAAATGTCTTTCAATTCTTAATTTAAATGAATAGACTCTTTATCAAATATCTTTTTAAAGTGTTCCCCGCTATCATTTCAAACTTTACTCCAAAACAAAACACACAACCTCATTTTAATATACAGAATGAGCATTTCAGATCGTAAATTTAACTCGACTAGCTATAAATATCGACATATAACCCATATTGACATCTCAGTGTGATTGTTAAGTTATAAAATATCCTAATTATGGACTTTCCTTGTGTTAAATTATTCATAATTTTTGTTAATCCTCTAAACTAGCGTAGTGGAACTATCTGGAACCATTTAATCCATAATCCGTATAATTTAATCGAATTTAATCGTTAATCGATAAATCTAAACCGGTAAAGTACCAATTCTCATCGTTAACGCACCAAACTAATTAGAAAATTTAAGTAGCGCCTTTAAAAACATTTTGCCGCCAAATTTATCTTGAGACCGTTCGGAAGCGAAATAAAATCTTTAGGGAATTACCTTTTTATATAAAATCCATGAAAGTCAATCGTAACGACTTTTCATGTTTAAATATCGAACATTAAAAGTAAGGGACCGAGTACGGATCCTTGTGACACAAACAATAACCATAAAGTTGCGAAGTGAATTACTCGTTCCCAAAGAAACGATATCAAATTCACACTCAACAATAGTTATTTATTATGTCTAAAATCATTACAACAGTATCATGTCAACGCGAATGTTTGTAAAATATATGATTCTTTGTGTCGAACACTTTCGCAAGAACTGTTTACATTCAATAGAGCAAGTTATGAAATAGAGATGGTGAGAGGATAGTGGCTTTTCAAATTCGAATGTCTAGAAATGGTGCAGCTGTATAATTTATAACCCTTTAACTAAATTGGAATGGCCACTTACTGGAAATATGCATAATCTACAAGTGAACTGAATAAACTGCTATCTACGCGACAAAATCAATTTGCTTTTGGACCACTTTAAATTGAAATAGATGTTAGAGATAGAAAATTACAGATAAAGAACGACATTAAGATTAACAGCACTTACACAAGAAATATGGTTAATAAATATTTATGAAACAAATTGAGCGGGCTTATAAAAAGTGGACTCCATCTTTAAAACGTTTCGATCAAGATTCCATATAAAATTGACTCACAAATTCATATAAATTAATTTTATATTTGAACATTTTATTGAGCTATTACTTGAATTTATTGAAGCAATACATGACATAGCAGAATCATGAAGTACTTTTGAGACTTCTTGTAATGATCATTTAGTTTTACATTCGTCTAATTTTATGGCACTGAAGAATCTTCGATAATGTTAGTAGGTAAATAGAAAAGGAGCATGGTCTTACTTCACAACTACTTAAAACCTTTTCAAACATCCCTCAATAGGACCATGCAGCAGAAACTGATAAAGTGATTAAAGTAGCCACCACAACAATCAACGTAGCTTCAGAAACCAGTGCACTTAGCAAAATCAATATAGAAGATGTATTATCAAAGACCAGTGGCAACGACCGCGCATGCGGAAGGCCATCGTTCAGTCGACGAGATGATTGCATCTCGCCATCATCATTAATCACATCTCTAGGCTGTCGGTGGCATATTCCAACGGGCAATAGCTGGGAAGAATACGGTAAAAGATAAATAGGTTCACAAAAGTAGCGCGGTTTGAAAAAAATATTGGTTGAAGTTCTATTTTTAACAGACTTCAAAAAAAGGAGGAGGTTTCTTGAAACATAGACATTAATTAAAGTGATTGGAGATTACAATTCAATTAATGAAGTAAAAGTTATGAGAATTCAAAATGCAATTTCTATGAATACAAATAAACAAGACTAGGTATACCTATTTAAATGAAAAGTAGCAAGTTTTGCAAGAAAAATATCGGAACTTTTGATACAAATCCAAGTGACTGCAGAAAATTAGTACGTCAGTCACAAAGTCTGATCATTAGTTTTTATGAACCAATAAACATTTTAAGTGTCTTTTTAATCATTTAATCGACGACACAATCCCCCTTTATCAATGAAAGTGTAAATATTTTATCTTCGTGAGAAAATTTTGTTTTATTATCCTTTGATTTAAGTTTGTGCACAATTAACCTCTTCTTTGCGTTTTACGATCAAATTTAACCATTGTCATAAAAACACTTGCCTATATTGTATCAGAGGTTATAAATCCGATAAAACGAACTTACATAACATAAAAATCTCGTTAAATTTTATAATTATTGGGTGCTTTTTTGATTATTATGAATTAATTGGTAGATGCATAATGTTAAACTTTATTGATTTTGATCAAGGGCAGTCTAAAATATTCAAAAGGTTATACGTAAAAGAAAATAGTTATAGGTCCTTACTTTGCAAAACATACCAGACAAAAATACTCATATTCATACCCTCACACTACAATTCCCTTTGCCGTGCATGCCATTGACACAAAAAAAGACAAACACACAAACGTCCAGACTTTAAACATTTAATTAAAGCCGAAAATATCTGCGCAACTGGGATTCGAATCCATAACCCTCTGAGCAGCAGTCCGACTAATAACCATTGCGTCTACTAGGTCGTCAAACACTCATAAATTCAAATAAGGAACTACACAAATTGAAGTCGTTAAACACGAACAAAACCATCAAGAAACGCAAACAAAGATTGAAAAGCATAGACCTTACAGTTACTCTTTCATAAAGCAAGCGCCTATTAGTAGACAGTTAGACAATTTTCTAGTCACCACTAAGGGCCTACCCATAAGGCTCGTAAAAACAAAATTACGCAATTAACAGGTTGGAGCCGCAAAAAGTTGTCTCCCCGGTAGTAAATCGCGAGAAATTGGCTGTAAACTTGCATTGTCAGGTTTTTGTCGTCGATTAAAAAATCACTGGCTGTTGTGTTTCCTTTGGTTGCAGCTCTTTAAAGTGTTTAAGTTTGTATGTAACCTTTTGATTTAATAAATGGTTTGTTTATTACGGAAAAGTTGGTGAGATGAGCTGGACATCTTCTTGAGTACCTGGGTGGAGGAAGCTCGAGACAGAAAGTCACGGCGGATGAGGAGGCCTTTGCCCAGCAATGGTACATAAGTGGCTAGATTTGTTTAGATTAGATTATTTCTCACAAATATATGATCTATTGATAATATGCTAAACGAAGAATTTAAAGGAATACCTATGCTTTATCTTTTGTACCATATCTGTAGGTATTTTTCTTCTTTCAATTACATACATATAAACCTATCTGTTACGCCTCTTTCCCATCGGGGTAGGCAGCAACCACTTCTCTTGCTAAGATCCTAATACACTTCCTTCGCTTTATCCACATTCATAAGTCACCGCAAAAAATACATTGACAAAAAAATTGTTGAAAGTCTTCATTAAGAGTAATGTCAGTTATCAAGATTCTAAACATCATTTGGTCCTGACAGCATTACATTTGATTATAGAACTAACATTAATCAAAGTCTTCTAATGTCTTGACAGTGGCGAATGTGGTCAATGGCATAAGGTGGGTATGTGTATGAACGGAAATGTATGAGATTTGTCGAATGGCTGGTCGATGGCCTGATTTTTGAAGTTTGATAGTCATTCCACTTGTTGCAAGATAGGTCTTTTAAGCTAAATGCTTCATTGTCTACACAATTGTCACTATTATTGTCTAAAATCAGGATGAGACGAGGGATTATTTATACCTACTATAGAGTATACCTACAATTTTTTTTAGTACCTATTTAGAGTAGGTATACATAATCCCTCGTCTTATAATTAATAGCCTTATTATATCTTTATAATAAGGCTATTAATTTAAAAATACAATAGTTAATTAGGTATTTCTGGGTTTTTACTACTTTTTTGGCGAAATGTTATTTGACGTTTGAATGTACATACTTATTTGACGCTCAAAATGTTTGTAATGTTTGTACCAAGAAAAAAGTATCTTTTACGCACAGTTTCCGTTTTTAGAAGGCTTTTACAGTTAACTCTAAATTAAATGTCTTACCGGCGTATTTTTAAAGCCCCGTTCTGCAACAAGCTGTTACACATTTAAGAGTATATTCGATGCACCGATAAAAGTATGCAGATGAATGGAGCACAAGAATTCAAGATTACTCAATGACTATTTTACCATAGATTATGCAAGTTATTTCGGAGATTTTATCGAAAACTGGTCTGACTGGCGGGTCTTTTTGAAGTGTAGAATAACGCGTTCGTTCTAATGTTCTAATTTTAAATAGTTGTTGTCAAATCGAATCGAACGGTCGTTTAAAAGAAAAAACAAAAGAATATCTGTTTCATGAAAACGAAAAGAGATTTTAATAGAAAAATTATTAAAAATAAGAAGTTGTCACTTTAATGTAGTAAGTTATATTCTTAGTTCTAATTCTAAGTTATATACTTACATGGAGGATAATCACTTAAACTTGAATTCTTATAGAATAGGTATACCTGTGTAGGTATAATGTATATCAAGTGCCCGTTGTTGATAAACTTGTGTCTATTTCATAAAACATGACATTTTAGACAGAGACAGGTATAAAACATCTGTCAGATATTTTTTTCTGTAGATAGTGTAACAGGCCCGTTTAGTGATTCTAAAATGCAAAGAAAATACAACCACATTAAGGATGTACCAAGTCGATTAAAAAGTTCATGTTTTTCCATCTCAATGCCCAAAGTACTCTCAAATAAAAAAAGAATGTAACCTGATATATAATACACGTTTATCTGTGAAGTTTTATACACCATCGGACTGGATAGGATGACATTATCCCATGAAACATTACTCCAAACTACAAACTACCATATTCCCTTAAAACAGAGTATAGTTTTATACGAGAACCACAAAAGCTTTTAGAAGGAATTATATGTAAGACAAGACCCGGCTAACATCGCCACGCGGTAAGTGTGCATCGACCAAGATATCGACGTCATCTCACAAAATTATAGTTATTACATTCCCTACTTTATTCCCTGTAGATAAGCACCACCCTTTTGTCAATAAATGTGAAGATTAAGTTTGTATTCTAACTCGTTTCGTAAGAAAATGCAGCGGGCGGTCAAAATGTCCGTTTTAGGTCGAAATAATATTAATAGTTTATAATAAACGATTAATTTTGGGACCGGGAGCCGCGTAAAATATCAATTTTGGTGTCGTGCAGCGATAAAATAAATATGAAAGGGTTTTCTATAGTTTTGTGTTTGTTTAATGCCTTACAGAGGTTAACATAACCAACTCGAGCATTATCAATCGTACACGCATTTGAATACGCTTTGGTTAATTTAAATTAATAAAAATAATTTTGTGATATCAAATGACTTATTGTGTTAACAGTTATAATAGTTTTTCCATACTATACCTAATAGTATCTATGGATTACAATTATGAAACTTAATGAACACTGTTGATTGCTAAAAGTCTCATACCTACTCACTTAAAGTAAGTATTTCACAAAAAAGACAAAAAGAATTATACTTAAATATACCTACTTGAATAAAATTTTAGAATAAGCCGTTTTTGTTCCTGACATCTTGTACCTACTTTACTGACATAGATTTAACTAAGCATTTTAATTAGTAATATTTTCTGCAATAAGACATTATCAACTTTATTTACCTACCTAAACATGCTAAAAGGTCATTTAACCCTAAATTCTAACAATTACCATCTAATACAAGAAATCATTGAGTAAAAAACATATCAAATTCTAAAATAGATATATTATTAACCGTAATCAGCTGATTATCTCTCATTAACATGTCAGTTTTTTGCCTTCAGTCATTTGAAATCAATGAGGAAGGAATATAAGGAGTGGCCCCATTTTTTTTTCATATACAAATGAGTTATGACAGCGTGCTAATGTTGGCGCAAGTTTTTCATAGTTTTCTTGGTAGATGACCTTTGTCAAACGATAAGAAAATCCATACAAAAAAGGTAGCCATTTTGCGCCAGACCAGGCATGCAGATTCAGACGGTATGGCACCTCCTTATATATTTTGTACTCAAAGTTTGAAATGCATTGATATGAAAGGATAGGTATAAAAACTGTTGATAGACAATATTAGTCAATTTGCAATCCTATAACTATCTAATTAGCGTATTTTTTTGAACATCGGTAGTTGAAATCTCAGAATAGGTATGGTAGAACGTCTTGCGTATAATTTTACGAGAAAAAAAAGGTTCGTCTATCAATTCTATATACAAATAAGGTTTAATTTCACTATCGCGCAGTCAATTCATTGCTGTTTTGTTTGTCGACACCTAAGCAAATGAATTTAGGGTGGAGAGATAATACTTTTGTTAAAAAAAACATTTGAAAAAGTCTAGGTAAATGGATGATTATATTTAAAAGAAGTTTCTGAAACTGAGAAAAAGAGGCAAAGAGGTGTGTTTGGATCGTAGCAAGTAAAAGGAAGTGGTCTCTGCCTATCCCAATGGGAGAGAGGCGTGACGGATTTGTATGTATGTATTTATTCTGCAACTGGTTACATTTTTTCACTCCAACTCGTCAATGTACTCATAACAGAACACTTCGACGTCAAAAGTAACCGTCAATAACTGTCATAAAATCATACAAGAGTGAATTGCCACAAAATTGTAGGCGCACGCGTTGAATAAAAATGCCAATTTGGATTTATACATACAGTCTCGTCATCGAAACCAATTTCCATCCAATTTTGGTACGAAACCGGTAAATTTTTTGGCGGTGTTATACAGGTTGTATTAAAAACGGTCGATTTTAATTGAGAGGCAACAATATTAATAATTATTTAAGAGCTCTCTTGTCTTTGGAGCTTCTTCCATTCGGTTTCGTCCTCCATTTACGTTTACGTTACGCCTAGCCTCTATGTCAAAAAAAAAACTGAAATCTTCTTACTATTTCGAATTGATATTTTTTATATCAGACATAGACTACCGTACTACAGACATAGACTAAAGACTACTTATACAGTACTATCAGACATATACTAAAGAAAAAAGAACCATGTTTTTCAGCATCATAGTTACTTATCATTTATTTTAGCTATAATATCACTTATTAGCAAAATCATTGATACAGAACATTAATAAATTAACTCTATGTCAATACAATAGTTCAAGGTACAAAACAATACAAAAAATCAGGTCACCCATAAGCCACCTAGTCAAAAATATCCCCATCCCGAGTCAAATTTGGCGGAAAGACTCTATGTATATTTAATTATCTTTTCCTAACACCCTGTATACGAATCCGTTCCAGTCTTCATTTCTGGATGCCGGCTTAATTGGACTGAATCTCCAACCGTATAATGTTTGGCGAAAACAAAAAACAATATAAACGACCTTAAATCTTATTAGCAATTCTATAGGGTCGAATATTTAACGACGCTCGCCAATTCAATGAGGAAGAGAGATGAAGATATATGGGAAAGCATTTTGATTTCGAAAATTGCATTTTTTGATAATGATCGGTGTAATCGGCCTTTTGTTTTAATAGAAAATAAGCAATCAGATCTGAACCATTAAAGTTCAAAGTTAAAAAAGAATTTATTCGTAGGTAATTTAAAATTACACTTGAATTCGTCACAAAGTAAAAATTAAAATAGGTAATAATAATAATAATTAATTTAAAAAGCAAAAAAAATATATTAAAGGAAGGAAGCTACGCTGACTTCGGAATGCAGATTACCCAGAGAAGAAGCGAGCAAGAAACTCTAGAGGTTGCTTTTTAAAAAAAAAAATTGTTTACAATAAAGTTTTAACAAAAGAATCTTTGTTTTTATGTGTTTTCCCTAAAAGGATCTTTTAAAATACATACATATCCGTCACGCCTGTCTCCCATTGGGGTACCTATACTCAAATCTCTTCGCTCCACTTGCTACGATCCAAACACACTTCTTTCGCTCCATCCACATTCATCAGAAGCCTCAAACATGCACGTCGGTTTAGGGTAGGTACTCTTGTTACACTCTATCTATCCCTTCAGCCACTGCCAAAATCCGATTGATGTTATACTAGATGCTGCCCACGACTTCGTACGCATTTATCGTCATATCTTGGAAAAAAAATCATCATATTATATAATTACATGCCTATGTGTTATTTTGATGTGTAAACAACAATATTGCTAAGTTTCATCAATATCTGTTCAGTAGTTTTTGCGTGAAAGAGTAACAAACATGCTCACATCTATCCATCCATCGGCACAAACATTGACATCTATAATAACAGTAGGATAACTATTATGATGCAAACTTACCTCAAAGCACACTCATCGACGTCTATCTCGCACAATCTCCCAGTGAAGGTACTCGGACACTCGCACGTGTAAGATTTGAGCCCATCGATGCAAGTGGCGCCATTTTGGCATAGATGGCCCGGACAGTCATCTATGTCAATCTCGCAGTTCTGACCGCGATAGCCTGTGGACAAAAGATAGCAGATATTAATAGATGAATAATTAACTAGTTTATCTTCTTCTATCCGGTCATGTTTTTAGAATGCATCCAAATCGTTGGGCAAAAATAACAACAGAATGGGCGCCACTAGATGGTCACAGACGCCGAGGTAGACCTCGAAAAAGATGGAGAGACGATCTGGATGCATTTTCACGCGAATGGAGGGTTGCTACCGGAGACCGTGTTAAATGGAAAGTCGTGGGGGAAGCCTTTGCCCAGCAGTGGGATCTTATTAGCTAACAAAAAAAAATCTTCTTCTAATTTAAGAGCTTAGCTCTTGTCGATGGAGCCTCTTCCAAGGAGTATAAAGAAGCGTGAATTAGTTTATGAAAGACCTTAAATGTCCGAGACTAAACGTACTACACGAATCAAAGACAGCAGAACAAGAATTAAAAATACCTATCTTTTTTATTAATAATTCATATCGTTTAAAATACAACAGTCATCTAATACCCCGACATCTGGTTTCAGTAACAAATGTCTAGGTCCACAAAAACCCACCCACACAGCAAGAACTAAAGGTATCACGTGACAACGTGTTTAATAGACCATTAATCATTTCATGGGAATAATATTATGCTCATTTGGAATCTGTAGACGTTACAGTCATATCCGACGAGTCAAATTCTTGTGACAGATAGGAAATTAATGATGACGCGATGTTTTTGAAATTGGAGATTCGCTGGCTGGTAACAATGATACGTATTTAAAAATAATTTTAAAACACCAATGTGAATGTGTAACCAAAAAGTGTTTATTGAAAAATGAAAAGCAATATAAAAAATAGAGACAGACAAAATGTCAAACGAAGTGGAAGACACTTCACCGAGAAGTAAAAAGATCTAAAAATAATGATGAATGATTGAAACGAAAATGACACTGAAAATATTGATGTCTTCCTATAGAGACCTGACACTGATTTTATTGCTTTTAATAGAGGGCTGAAGGTATTTTTTTGACTAAATAATCTTTGGCAAGTTTAAATTGTATCCTACCAGATTGTTTAACCCTCTTCAAGTTTAAACAACCAAAATCTCCCATCTATTTACACTCTCAACACCATCTGCATCGAACAAGCGTTATCAAATTAATCCAATGGTTCTAATTACGTGTCAGTCACGTTTACCCACTACTTGCTTTAAACAAGACTCCATACAACACTGATTAGCAACTCATTACCTTTGCTAAGTCTGTTCCCACGAATGAACAACACATGTGCTTCTGTTTACAACATGTAAAAATCTAACGGGCGTCTGGCATTTAATGTTTCATCGCCTTTTTTGCTTGCAAATGTTTTTTGATAGTATTATTATGATTCTGGACGGATGGGTACAAGATTGAAGTGTTATTGGATGGTGAGGAATAGGTATGAAACAGATTGTGATATAAGTAATGTATTGATTATTACATTCAGGAAATTAGATGCTAAGAGAGATAACAGGAGAAGCTTCTTACTTCATAGGTATGTGTTTAAATGAATATTGTGATACTAAGAAGTCAAGAGATACAATATAGAAAAAACGAGAAGTAAAATAAAAAGAAAGAGACACAAATACTATAGTTGATACCCAACATAATAATGATGAGATTTTAGAAGCAGATAGAAAAGCAAACGATATTATCACAACATTTCCGCAACCTACGTAAACCAATAAATTCTAAAATGTCAGAATCCATGAAAATGCTATAAAAATCTTCAAAACATAATAAACTTTCAAATTCTGACAGAAACTAGAACAATTTAATTTAAAACTGAACCGATCAACTTATGATCTGGCCGCCAGATGACAATTTTGGCGAAACAATAAATATAAAAATGTCTGTCGCCATAAAACCGTTATCATGAGACTGACGTCAAATGCGTGAGCGCAGATTTATGGTCATTATGATTTTGAAGACTATTTTTTTAAATATTTGTTAATAAAATCATAACGCTTTAAGGAATTAAATGAAATTACTTCATCATAGTACACGACCATTTTTATCGTTGCTATGAGAAAAACCTTTTGTCACATTTAGATAGAAAAATTACAGCTAAAAGATTTTGTTTCAAAGATGACTATAGATAAGGGTAGGTAAGTTAAATAAGTAGCATAAAACTCTGCAATATGTATAGCAACTTTACATGTAATAAACGCATATAGCTCTGCAATATAGCAACTTTAGATTATCAAGAACACTATTTAACTATTCAAACTATGCAAACAACTATCGTTTACATAATTCATGTAGCACATACCAGCAGCTTATAAGAAAACCGTTTGAAGAATCAAAATTGACATCGACTATTAACATAAAATTTGTGTGAGAGTGGAGGTCCCTTCTTTTCCCATAAGTTTGGACAAACAGACATACATTACGGAAGCTGTTACATCTATTATTAAAGACACGTGTGAAGGAAAAGATACTTTAATGTGACGAGCATATGGTGACTCAATTTGTCAGTAGCCAGGCTATTAATTATGGTCTGAAAAAGTTTATTAATAGCGACAATATGGTTAGTGCGGATGATGTCATAAGTAGATGTAAGAAGTTTGGTTATGAATGAAAAACTGAAGTAAAAAAAAAGCATGAGAAAGGATTATTTAGAATTGAATGTTTTAATAGATAGAGTAGGTATGATTCTAAATAATCAACCCAATCTTATTGATAACGCTCGGCTTTTGTTTGCATCAGAAAACAAATACGAAACGAAACGAAAGAGAATAAAGCGGGGAAGAAGACGTAGAAAACCTAAAATCGCCAAAAATAAAAGAATCTCAAAACTCAATTATTTCCAAAATTAAATTATGCAAAATAACCTAAATGACACAAAGGAATTCGGAACAATCATTCAACAACTTAAAAAGCGATAATTTATTTAATTTATAAGCAAAGCTTCTATAATTCCTATACCCAAATATGATTGTTAATGGCTACCTCCACAAACGGTGCTTATTAGACACTCCAAAAGTTGGAGAAGTTTAAAAACAATTTAGTCCTAAGATGGAAGAGTATTTGATGAATGGTAACTGCTATACGGGTTGTAAAAAAAACTTTAGGCGGGGCGTTTTAGTCGGAAATAGTTTGGAGAAAGAATTAGGTACAGAAATCGGTGTTATTAATAGAAAATTATTTTCTTAGATCCACGATTTTAGTAAAAATACACTACTTAAATTTTTATGACATGTTAAGAAGAACGGATTTATTCGACTCGAATGTTTGAATGACTCGGATGAAAATGAGAAACTTATTGAATGAATATTTGACTACCTTGATCATATAGTAAGTACCTATTACAAAGTCAAGAGAGAAATATCGGCCAGTATAAAGCGCCAGTGCCTGATGGTATCTACACACCAAAGCCGCCGGCTTTTTTGACAGCTGCTATTTGTATGATGTAAAGCCAGCGGCCTAGCCCGGCGGCATGCCGGCGGCTTTGGTGTGTAGATAGCATGATATTGATTAATAAAATTTTTAAGCCTATACTTTTACTAGAGGTATAATAATCTTTGAACAACGCAAACGCCCAAGTTCAAGCTCTGATGAACCAAAAGTCAATTAAAAAATCACCTCAAACGTTGTCAAAAATACTTTTACCATCCTGTACAATACTTGAGCCAACATCGAAGCCAATTAACCAATATGAACATAAACACACCATGTTAATTAGACCTCTCCGTTCTCACACTTGACTATGTATGGGAAATCTATTTTAAGTGGTATCGACGTAGGTCTTTCTTTGACGGATTGAATGTCCCCTGGAGGTATAGTTGGTTGTCTGGGATATTTCCTGATAAGTACTGATGAAGTTTTGTTATGACGCATGTTAACCAAAAGTTAGAAACAAAAGTTACAAGCCAATGGTAAATCATTGGCTTAAAATTTTTGGTCAATATTTGGTACTGCAGTGCTTCCAGATTTGACAATTTTATATCGGTATTATATTGGAATTTATAATGTTTTTATATACTTACTTAAAACTAACGCTTAAACACTTATATACGTCTTTATGTACCTTTTTAATTAACACTTACGCACACTGGCGTTATTCGGTTAAGATCGAAAATACAAAGACATAAAATATGATAAGGATTTTTTTTCAAAATCTTTCAAACTGTAGTCACTGCCTTACTACTTTATAATATTTACAATTTCCTAACAAATTATACAATTAGTAAGACACCAAATCCACACCATTACCTAGCCCAACAATTCGCTACTTTGTCATTCCTATATCTATTAGATTATAAACAGAAGTATGACTTCTACAAGTCTACAAGGCACTACCTTAGGTACCGTGTTCCATAAAATCTATATCGTGACACCGCAACTCTATAGATTTCCTTTAACTATAATATTTACGAGTTTAAAAAGGTTATCAAACGAAATGTCCAATTACTTTAATATCTGTCATCGGTTAGTTGAACTACGACTATTTCTGCCCTTTTCGCTGTTTGATAAAATCTTAAGGGTTTATACATTGGCGATTTGGCTGCGTCTTTGGGTTTTGCATTGTTGAAGCATCGAAGTCGAGATCCATCCGCTAATCAATTGTCCAACAAGTTTGGCATATTTCAAATATACCTAGTTGTAAATAGATCGGTTTTATTCTACTATTGCTAATGCGTAGACCGCGAGCTTAAACCAACCACATTTCTGTCCAACCCGACAGTAAGTAAGCACTCTTATTGTTGCTATAATTTATTATTCAAAATTGTACAGTTACCTTGTTATTTTATTCGTTACTAATTTAAAGCCGTAGGCAATAGTTGCAACATTATTGCTTGCTTACTGTACCTAGGTATGTACCTACGTAAGTTGGGTGTTGGTAAAAATATGTTAGACCTGCTATGTACACCTAACATATTTTATTACAGTATCTATATTCTATCGAAATCTGTAGATCAAGTGTTCTCATTTAAATCACTAGCGCAAAAACATAACGGTATAACTCGACTAAATACAAATGAATACCGATTGTATGAAACTAGGACGTTGCTAGACGTTTATTTAAAGACACACGGACATCGACGTCAAACTTATAACACCCCTCTTTTGGCGTCGGGAGTTAAAAAGTTGTGTTTTACACAGACGAGACTTATAAATATTAACTTTTGGAGCGCTGTAGACGTCCGTTTTTTTACCGGACCACGGGCCGTTTTCCGTTACGGTGGTGGTTTATAATGGATTATGGTGGTGGTGGTTTATAAATGGTTATTTTGTGTTTAATTTTGTTTTGTTTCTGTACTTACATTTATATTGGACTGGAAATAAATATTTACTTACTTACTTTTACTTACGTGTGTACACACGCGCACCGGACATCCATCCGGGAAAAGATATATGGCAGCCGTTTTTTGACAGTCCGTTGTCTACAAGCGCTCTTACAAAGACACAATGCAAAAACAAGCTAACCGTTAAAATATCAAAGCTATAGCATGACAATATGGGATCGACCTTTTCATTGGTAATGTTTACGTCTTTACAATTACATTTCAACCCTCAGGCCTTAAAGTATATCGTTACCAAGTTGACCAGCCCGTAACGAATCAATTAGGGGTCTTGCATGTCTCGATCATTTATATAGTCTATGGATGTGTTTCTCAAACGGTGGATTAAAGGCCAAAACACACCGGATGTATATGCGTTGCCTATGCGTAGGCGGATGCGTACCACTGAGTTGTAATGTACTGAGTTGTAACTGTCACCGCTTGCGTAACGTAGACGTACACGTCGACGTGACGCGTAGCCCAGTGTCACATCGGGTTACACCGTGCTTACGTCTACGTTACGCATACGCATCCGGTGTGTTTCAGCCTTAAAAGGGTGGAGCGAGACTTGCATTTAAATTGCACTACACGTAAATATACCACAAGAAACAATTTAAGTTCCACTTCAAAGAAATAGATACAATACAATAGATTGATTTTTCTAAAAATCTCAAAGTTATAATAAAAAAGCAAAATCTACAAATTGATAACAATTTAATTAATAATAATAAAAGAAGGAAGTGATTGTACTTATTATGTAAAGGTAAATTTTAATTTTTATATATTCTTATATGAATTACCAATGATATTTTAATTTTTTTTATTTACTTCATTTTCTAATAGCTTAGATAAAAACCATTGTACTTGTTTATTTTTTTCATTTAGGTAAAGTCTTTTTCATTCACAATTGTATTTTTATAACCCTACTCTACTTTCCAACCTTCTTTGTCGTTCGTCGTTACCAACTTTTAAATCTATCGTTACCAACTTTAGAATCTATCGTTACCAAAAGAATCTAGAATATTCCTATGCGTAAGTGACGTTACAAGTTTGAGTACCACAGACCTAGTCTGAAAGTCGACTACACCCCGAGGCGACCACGACTCGACCAGTTTGAGAGCAAGAGAGCAACACTTAGTGTAACTATAGAACAAGTATAAATATTTGTATTTATGCCGTTCCCGATACAGGTATGGCTGTGAACCAAATTGTGTATTCAGATTTTTGTTTTGTTTGTGTGTTTGTTGTTTTAGGTATATACAAATGATATGAAGTTGACAAGCGGTTTTCGTGTGTATTCATATCAAACGTCAATCTGCAACCGCTAATGCGAGTGTTGTGTCATACCCGTAACGATTACGTTTCTTAAAGGTCCTTCTTAAAGGGGCCGTGGCCCGTCAGGAGGGAAAACAATTCGTCTTCATGACAACCGGACACGTCCCAAGCACGCGCCGGATCTGTTTAGAATTTAGATAGACCTTTACTCGATTAATTTTTGTGTAATGACACAGTACCAAATTGTAGGTACAGAAATCTCACTCCTAAAACGAGTCATGCGACGATACTTATAAGGTACTTACATAAATGTACTAAGTATAGTTAGGTATACTTAACATGTACTTAACCTACTATTGACTGTAATCTGTTATGTGTGTTTTATAAATAAATAAATACATAATTTTTTCATGTTTTACATTTTTCCCTTACACATCTAGTTTGTTATTCATAACTCCTCTTATAAATATGAATAAATGCATATTTGTTTTTATAAGCGTTGAAAAAATTTATTTTCAATTTTAAATTTGTTTATTTATATTTTTTTTAAATGTACTTATATGGACTGTAACTGTCCGATAATAAAGGATTTATTATTATTAAGCTCCTCTGGGAAATGCAAGTAAATGTATCTTAGTACCTATGTGTTTATAAGCATTGTAAATGAAAAGTACAATCCAACAGAGTTTCTTGCATTCTTCTCTGTAGGAAACTAGTCACAAACGAAAGTTTGTCGCAAACTCCAACTCCAAATAAAGCGAGTAATTTGCAAAAATAAACGTCACGTCACGAGTAGGGCATTACATCACAATTTTATATTAGTTCACGTCTAGAGAGAAGTTCATTAGCTTCATTACGGTTACAACAGACCGTTTGGGTTGCAAAACGTAGATTGTTCTTACGAATGTTACAGTTTTGAGTTACTATCGTGTTTATGTTAATTTGTGGTAAGTTAGTGGTGTTAGGTAGGGTACTTGTGATTTCGTTTTGAAATATCTAGTGAGGTCAGTCTTGGTTATGATTTTTTTTTGTTTTTACTTTTTATTTAAAGGTCTTTAGACTTAATTATCTGTTAAAGCGCATACTCTGTAGTGTAGTAGTATAAGTAATTAGATGTAGGTGATTCATTATAATCGTGTGTTTTAAAGATATTCAGTTAGTTCTAAGCCAGACGTTGTTTCTATCACTCCTGTCCTCACAACTCATTGGCGGTCTATAACCAGTGTGTAACTGTAACCGTTGTGTACATGGTGTACCCTGTAACCAAAAGACATAGTGTATACGTTGTTCGCTTATGGTTCGCGAACGTGCTGCGAGTGCATACCCTATGTTTTTTTTGGTTACATAGCAATAACGATTGCCATAAAAGCTAGCTAATGAGTGCCTTAAGGTAACGCTGAATAAAAAAATAATAAAAAAACGTATAACCTAACTGCGCATATAAAAACATTAAATAACCGATTTAAATCAATACACCTCAAAATAATTTACAAATACGCTGCTCCTTATCGTATTTTTATGAAAAGCCGGCAAACACAGCGGGAGTTATTTTGCGAAGCGCCAGTAGAGACGTTAAATCACATTTACTGACATATTGAATTACACACCTGCTTGCTTAACTTATGAATTTTAATATGTAAGTGTTTTTAACATATTTTTTTCCGTTTTTATAGATTTAGCAACCGTGTTCCGGACAGCCTGTTCTTCAGTGCGATATTTCGTCTACGGAGTGTTTCTCCTTATACTATTTTGTGTCCGTAGAGCAGTTTTGGACATGATTTTTCTTTTTCAAGCCTTTGTTAGCTCATGAAGAGAGTGGCCTTTGTCCAGCAAGCAGATAAAATCAAATAAAATCAGATTTTTACTCATAAGTTGACTAAACAATCTATAGTAGGACTACTTCACTTAAATTGCCCGAGTTGGCTTTAGGCTAAATGTTTAAAGAGTATGTATCGCCAAATAAGGAGCGGTTTCGTTCTAAATGGTGTATTGGCACAGTTTTCACTTTTAGTTCCTAGCTTTGTACTCGTAATTACCTATTTTAGTTTATTTGCTGAGAAATAGTAATAATACGATACGAGTATATGTATTTTAATGCGCTGGGTGTAGTTTAATCAAGAAATGAGAATTGAAAGTACCTAGATTATAATAAATTCCTTTAAAGTGTACAAACTGATTACTTATTGGCAAATAGACTAATAAATTGAGCAAACATAGTTATTTCGCAACAAGAGAAGGAAAGAGATGGAGAAGAAGACCGAAAAGTCCCTACTTTGCTTTTGTAAAGACGAAAGTTAACGTCATATCAAGGAGTCAAAGCATTAGTAGAATTAGATAGGCCTGAATGACGGAGGCTCTACTGACAAGAGTTTTAATGATGTTATCACCGTGATCATCAATTATGATGATCATAATGGTAATTATACCATGATTCCCTCTTTAATGGTGATGATGAACATCTACAAGTTCTACAACCTAATCAACAAAACTTAAAATTGAGTTTTTAACAAATAAACTACTTACCATCAGGACAATCACACTCGTATCGAAGCTGATCCAGCGGTGTACACCTTCCTCCATGAAGACAGGGAGACGGCTCGCAGGGCACATACTCAGCATCACAGTCCCTTCCCGTATAACCAGGCTCACACACACAAGTATACGACCCGTGGGTATTGAAGCATCTCCCATGATGGCACGGCCCGGCCCCACTCGAACATTCCACCACGTCTTCTGTACATCGCGTGCCGGTGAAGCCAGGTGGGCAAACGCAAGAGTAGCCAGCCGTCGTTGTATTGTCAGCTACGCAGCGGCCCCCATTTCTGCAGGGTTGTGACGCGCAGTGGTCTTCGTGTGAGCATTTGTCGCCTGTTGACAATTATTTGTGGTTAGTCTTTTGTTTTTGGAAATACATAGGTTAAGATTTCCCGATTTTCAAATTTGTTATTTACATGATAAAAGATCAGTTGCGCTTGTAATACTGGGTTTCCGATATTGTTAACGATTTTCATAAATATATAATGGTTTTCGTAATTACGTTCATATAACTAGATTCGGTACCAAAACCTTATAATGATGATATTTACGACAAACAACTTTCAGTAAGTAAATATTTAAGTAAATAAATCAAGTTTTAGAGCCACTTGTACCATCGGGCTAATCAAAATTAAAAATGTGTTTAAATACAACTTTTTATTTAAGCGTAAAACTTGTCTTGTTCCAAGCGTTAATCGTGATTAGTAAGCTGTCAAACTTAAATGCTCCTTGATGGCCAATTAAGGTAGCCTAATCATAATTAGCTAGTTCAAAATGGCGGAATTTCATCAGCTGACTCAGCTATTGTCATTCATTTCTATCTGCCGCAAAATGGATGAAGATTTATTTCAACAACAATCGAACTGACAATGACATTGAAAGAGAGGATCTATTTTTAGGGCATTTTTAGATGTAGGAAAAAAAATAAAAAGAGACAGCACGACTGTATTTCTTAGAGAGCTATCTCTCTTTTAACTTATCTGTAAGTGTCAGAAAAAAGCAACAAATTATAAACGGAATTAGTTAAATATCATCTCAAATGGTGTGGTACAAAAAAGGCCTAAACGTAATTAGCGTAATCAAAATTAGCGAGTTAATTAGTTTTAGCTAATTTTATTTAAGATGAACTTAAATGTAAAATGGTACAAGTGGCCCTTAGTATTAATATATTATTAACGCTAAATTATTTATACCTTTATTAAATTAAGCAAAGAATCATAAAACTAGGCACCATAGCGTCATTCTAACATTCTCAGAATTAAAAATTCTGAATATTAATTAATACGTGTGAAATATTTTGTAGGTATATAAACAATTTCGTAAAGATAAATCTCAATAAATATTATCTACCTGCATATATTAGTTAAGTATATATAAGTATATGTGTATGTTTTTAATTGTATTAGAATAAAACTGCCTGATTTAAATATTTATAAGACTTGTAAAACTTGATTTGAAAAGAGCAACCTCACAGAGTTTCTTGCTAGGTTCTTCTCAGGGGGAAACTGCACCTTGCGAATCTAGCGCTAGCTTTACAAAAATACCTATATAATAATGTAACGGTTTCAAGAGCATTTTTTGTGCCGATGAAATAAATATATTTTTGACATTGACTTTATTCATACCTACTAAAATTTTAAAAAGAGAAAAATATTTACGATGTTTATTAAGAGCAATAATTTATGGAAATGGCTTAAAGCTGTTGCAAAATTAGCGTATAGCAAGATAAAAAAGGTCACATACATCTTCAGAATGTGCTTTATATCGTCATGCCAAATATAGATTCGTTGTGCCAAATGAGGTTTTGGTGTGACGAATGTTACCTGCCTAAATATAAAGCCTAAAGGGAGTTTAATTATAATTTATGGCTGAAATATTGTCAACATTTACTGTGAGAGTTACACAAACAGTTACATACAAAAAACCGGCCAAGTGCGAGTCGGACTCTCGCAGGAAGGGTTCCGTACCTTCCTGCGGATATCAAGCAAAAAAGGCAAAAAAATCACGACCCCTTAATTATTATTATTATTTTATTTTTAGTATGTGTTGTTTTAGCAGCAACGGTAATACATCATTTTTGAAAATATCAACGCTCTAGCTATAACGGTTCATGAGATACGGCCTGTTGACAGACGGACGGATAGACAGACAGACAGCCGAGTCTTAGTAATAGGGTCCCGTTCTCACCCTTTTTAATGTTTTTTTTAAATAGAAAGGTTTTATGAAATAGAATTATTATAGCATTTATGGCAATTTTTTCTTAAAAATCACTTTAATTTAATCACTGAATTTTAAATGTCAAACCGCAAACGTATTTCTTCACATTTGAAATTCCAATATTACTTATTTATCTCGCAATCGGATTGCCAGCCCAAAAACTCACTCAGAAACGACTATTAGCATTTTATCTATAGTAATTTGTCTATAATAATAATAATTTGATGAAAAACGTATATATTAGACACGTACTTATTAAGTAAGTGTGGGTCATTTTACTTGATTTATTAACGGAAATGGCGGCCCAAATCTACCTAGCTTTCGTTTTTGTGCAACAAACTATGTCCAATAGTTATTAGATATAATAGACACATAGAACTTGACACCCGGATTATTTGAACTCTTCTACTGGTTAGGTCTCTAGATAACTCTCACGTAGTACCTATATATTATTACATATATTTTCCACAAGTTATCAGTGATAAAATGGAAAAGATTAGAAGATTCTGTTACATTATTGTTTTAATTCAAGTTTGTAGGTTTTGCTTTTTATCGCACAATGACACAAAACACTACAAAGCAAATATAAGTTACAAATATAGATCTATAAACAACTTTTCTATAAACTACAGCCATTTATCTATAAACGGATCAATAAAAGGACATAGTATGACTTGAGTCATCAATTTAATACTAAATACTCTGCGATTAGTCATTGGAGACAAGAATTCATCTGATTGGATCAAACGAGCTCAATTGAAATTAAGAACCGCATTTTGATCGATAATTTCGAGCAAGTAGGCGCCAAGTCGTTTGTGAACTGTCGTATATTCATTTGATGTGTATTGATAATGACGGTTGATGTAAATATTAGTAATTAGTGTTATTAGTAAAGTATGTATGAATGAATGAAACCTGCCTTAATTAGGTAGGTTTCTTAAGTCTTTATTCACCGCCCGTTCCCTACATTCTATCTATCTCTGGTTTTGCCCTACTGAAGATAGAAAAAGTTATCTGTCTTATGCTATCTACACACCAAAGCCGCCGGCATGCCACCGGTCTTGATGACAATGACAGCTGTCAAAAAAGCCGGCGGCTTTGGTGTGTAGATACAATTTGAATTTTTCGTCCCTATAAACATACCGCTGTCAAAAAGTCTATGGGATTCTTCTGAAGGATAAAATAATCAGAAGTGACAGCTACGTGACATCCGTGACATGCCGATCTCAGACAGTTATCTGTCTTTGAATATTGGGAACGGGCCGAAATCGACATGGATACATTGGGTACTTATCTCTCTCATTGAAATGTTCACACCAAAGTAACAGTTCACGAATCCGGACGATTCAGGAAACACAAAATTGCCTCTATACATCTACAGCCACTTTCACTAAGCTACCGGTTTACTTCCAGCACGATCTTCAATTTACTTACTTCTATTAATTTGGTTTACGTCTTTATTTTAGTTATTTGGTTTTGGCAAAGCCAAAACGAAGAATATTTTAATTATTCATTTTGTAAAATTTAGCTTAGCACCGTCTTTTGTTTTTACTGTTGTTTATCTAGCGATTTTGACATTTTTTGTATTGTATTGTATTGTATTGTATCGAGTAGTATAATATTAAATATCAAACCGCGGCGTTTTCAAAGCCCGTGCGTTAAAGCCTTTTAACGTTTTTTAAACTATAAATCAAACTTTTTAACTATAAAAAATAATATTTATTAATGAAATAACTCTAAGTATTATTTAGAGTAAAAACGTCTAAAAACACAAACTTATTAATCTCCAACATGATCTTAGCATTTTAAATAAATCTAAAGCTACTGAAGTAGCGTTAAAAAGCTAAAAATAAAAATATGTAATATCCTGGACGGCTGGTAATTGCGCGGCCGTATAACGTTGGAAGCGGCGCGAGCGCAGGCTACAGAGCTGATTTTTTATATAAATTGCCTACTTACGACAGAGTCTAGTTCAAAGATGGTGGTTCCACTAAATGGTTATTCAATACATCTTTTTGCTATAAAATGGTACTCGTAATAGATTAAATAGTTTATTATCAAATAATTAACGAGGTAGGTTCTTTATTTTAGGTAGTATATTCTATATATACGTATACTACCTAATCATAAATATAAAATAATCTAATATATTGCAAAAATTTTAGAAAAGGAATTTATTTAGTCTAATTGTTATTTCAATCTTAGGTGTTTTGTAGTTAGGTGTTAGTACCTTAGGTATATTATAATATTAGGTATTTTGAATTTTGGTATTTAGAACGTAAGGTATTTAACGTTAGGTATTTAAATAGACATTAATATACCTAGCCAAACTAAACTAAAGATATGTATTCTAAAGCGAACTCAAAATAATCGTTTCGCTACAGCAAATGATATTTGAGAAACCTTAACAATCTCTTAATAAGATATTTCACAATAGTAATACGATTTGAGTGTTATTTTACAACACTATAATAAGGCGATAAAGTTAGCTTAAAGTCTAAACTATATGATACCATTATTTGGAATAGAATTTATTTGAAGGCTATACTTTGTGAATGCTGATTTAAATGAAACTTTATTTATATACGGTTAAAGCTCGTTTAACTATTAACTGAACCTTAAGATAAAAAATTGAAGTTTCTTCATAAAATATATTTAATTCACAGTTATACCCCCTTACTACAAAACGAGTTTTAAACATAGTCCTAAGACTAACATAATTTTTTGACATTTTGTTTATAGCCGAAACGTCATTTATCTGAGTTTATTCTAGGACTATAAATAAAACTCGTTTTGTAATAAGGGGGATTAAGTTTAACCGTGCTTCCTGCATCTTCCCGATGAATCACAAATACAGAATAGGTACCTACTAAATTGTTACATAAGATTCACACTTTGTATTTAATTGTAGTAAAAGAATGAAATATAATGTAGATACCTAAATATTTTGTTTAAGAAAGAGGTCCCTAATAATTAATTCGAGTAATTAATAGTAACATCTAAATCAGCAAATTTATTTTGTAAGAGAAGTCTTTTATTTGAATATAGGTTCCATAGTAAAAGTTGTTTGCTATCGCGAACCTAATCACCTATCTAAATAAATACATACACATATATATCCGTCACTCCTCTCTCCCATTGGGGAGATCCTAATCATATCATCCATCCATCCATTCCATTCCTATCTTATCTTATCTAGCCATCGCTGTCCCACTGCTGGGCAAAGACCTCTCTCCTCTTCTTCCATGATTCCCTATCCTGGGCCGCCTCTGCCCAGACATCCAAGAAGGCGAAATCATCTTAATATTTGTATTTAATTACAAAACTTCATTCATTCATCTTGATGAACGAACAATAATTTAAATCACAGTTTAGACAAAAATGTAAACAGAAAAGGTATGAATAAAACATACAAGCATCCACATTACACTTGTTAAATAAATACCATGTCATAATCACACACGCTGTCATAACATACAATTGAATAGTCAATACGTATCATAACGTAATGTCTAACAGCATCAAGTATTTAAGAGAGACACAACCTCTTATTAAAGGTAATGGGCAAGCCGAGAAGTACCAAGTTATAGTAACTACCATTCATAAGTTTGAAAAGGGTAAATGGTCATACACCTGCGCTTTGGGTCTATTCTGGGATATCGAAAGTTTTTTTGATGCTGTTTTTTCTTTAAAATTAAATGTTTTAAATATTGATATTGACAATTAGCTTAGACAAGATAACTTCGACTAAATATGAAGAAGATTTCCAAAAATATTCTTTAAGACATTTTAAGTTAGTTATTTGTTGAAATTCTAATTATTGCGATCTTTTCTAAAGGAACTCTTTTCTTCTCTTTTCTTTTTCAATGATCCCAAAATGCGTGTTTCTGATTAATTTTTAGACTCATTTCATCATTTTGTCGTTCTTATGGTATCTACACACCAAAGTCGCCGGCTTTTCTCACAGCTGCCATTCGTATGACGTAAAACCGCCGGCCTAGCCCGGCGGCATGCCGGCGGCTTTGGTCTGTAGATAGCATCAGATACAAACATCTTAGTTTTCTTAAAAACACAAGTTCATTTAAGTTAATATTACCTACACCATCAACCAAGCAATCCAATATAGACATATAGTTTCAGAATCCACCTCTAAGCCCTATTTACTGATGCAACTTCAATTATCTGAACAGATTTATGTGTATTCTATACCTTCGCTGATTGGACAAGCTACACTTTTGATTTTATTATGATTATAATTGTGTTTACGTATCTATTTATGAATTAAATTATTTTGATTTTGAAGGCATTATTTGTTATTTGCAGTAAGGTATATTTGTCTTAATGCCACAGTTCTAAGCTGCCCTACGGTATTGTTAAGCGACAAGGTTTCGTTTTGCACGGCATAGTATCAAACAAATTCTTACGTAAATCTAGCACGGTCTTGGCAAGCTATCATCATTTATACCAACCATAAATGTATAGATTTTCAAAAAAGGACGAATAATACATAATATATCATGAAAAGATATCAAAAATTTCACGAACGAAAGCAAATAATTCGTATACATCAGAACGGAAGACCAATTTAAATTACACAATCTTTTAAAAATCCAGTTTAACATAAAACTACTGATATAATAGCTTTAAAAGACACGTGACAAATAAATAAATTAATGGATAATAAACTCAAAATTAATGGTAAATAAGAAACAAAATTTGATAAGTAACTCGTTAAATGAAAGGAGCCAAAACAACTTTCCCAAAAAGATATCTCTTGAAGCAATATTTCTGTCTAAGAGTGAATTATTTGATACAGTTTCAAATGCGTTTAATAACAATCTTATATAGAACTAGTTTTAGCTTCTAAGTAATGGTTTCTGCCAATATTGACCTTCTTTAGATAAGGTTCTATTATAAATACGAAATAACTGAGTGTTTATTTCTGCCCAGAACACACGGTGAAACGCAAATGCAACGCAACTGAAACTGCTAGGTACTTTTGAGTTGCAACTGAAACGAAACGTTTCAAATTAGTTGCGTCGTGTGTGGTTTTCTAAGGAAGTCTCTAGCAGAAACTGCGATGCAACTCATAAGTAACTAGCAGTTTCAGTTGCGTTGCAGTTGCGTTTCACCGTGTGTTTTGGCGCTTACTGGTTTTATAGGAGTTTCACACTTATTTGCTAAACATTTGATTTCAACATAGGTACCTACTATTTTTCGAACTAAAAACCATCAAAAAGAAAAAAAAGGAGGTGGTTCTCGTCAATTCAAGTATTTATTTTTTGTGCATTTACTTTTTTATAACTTATTGATACCTATCAGGAGAAACTTTATAGTTTTTAATTTTAAGTTTACAAATTATATTTCACTAGAAATGGGTAATATTCGACTTTGGGCTCCAACACATAAACACGTCACGACGACGTCGCGTCGCATCGTTACGCGACGCGACGTCGTCGTCGTGTCGTGTTTATGCGTATGCTCTTATATCAAAGTTTTTCTTATATTAAACCTTCAATTACTTAATAAATTATCGCCTTATTTATAACTTATAACAATCTATTAGTCATATACCACGTCAAAGGGAAGTCAAAATAATTGCATTCTATTAAGTAAGGTAAAGACAAAGCTACAAATAAGCCTATTAATAGTTCTCAAGTATTATAATTAATATGTAAGAACACCTGCAAGATTACTCATCTGAATCTTATATGATTGTGTTTCACGAACTGTCATTAGGGCCTTTACGCAATTGAGGTTGAACCGCGCATCTATGGTTATGCAACCCTATAACTTTATTCATATTTTTCATAACAAAAATGAAAATTAAAGGACACATATTCGGGCCGTGGCCCGTCAAAATGGAAAACAATTCGTCGTCATGACAACCGGACGCGCCGTGTCCGGGACGTGTTCGGGCCGTGGCCCGTCAGGAGGGTAAACATTCGTCGTCATGACAACCGGACTCGTGTCGGATATGTGTAGACAGACCATAAATCTTCCCATGAAATTGAAGACTTTTTACTTATAAACAAAGACACATTAAATAAACACCTTAATACATTGATAAAATGTAGATGAAGCGAAATAATTTTGTTCGGATTGTTACAAGTGGAAGGAAGTGGTCTGTGCTTAACCCGTTGGGAAGAAGCGTGACAGATATGTATGTATGTGATGACGCTCTATCATACCATGGTCCAAATCGGTCAGATAGACTCTATCGACCACTTCGACTGCTTTAAGGGCCCGTTTCACTATCTACAGATATAATTTATCTGACGGATATTTTATACCTGTCTCTGTCTAAGACGTCATGTTTTATAAAATACACATAGGCTTATGTGTCAGTAAAATTTTATCTATAAGTGGTGAAACTGCCCCTCAGTCGGTATTCAAAAGTATTTGCAAAAGTACCACACTTTGAGCACCACAGTTATATGCTTCAAAAGGTGTTATTTAACGAGATATGTTCAGTCAGACATAATTTATGTGCGATTGCATTTGTTTTATTAGTTGGTACAATTGATGCTGTTTGCTGATACAAGTGCCTACATTATTATTGCGTCTTGAATTATACGCGTTTGATTGTTTTATTTCAATTTAAATTCTTGTGGGATGATGTTGTTCGTGGTTTCAAAGGTTTGGTATTTTGCTAGGTTACTTTCAAATGACAAATGGTTTCGTAAATATCTTGTTCATTAAAAAACATTGTGTCTAGCTTGTTGTAGAAAGAAATGAGTCGTAGAAAAGCTCGTTAAGGCAAAATCTCCATTAAATCTGCATTGACCCTTTCTAACTCTTCATTGGAACTACATTCTATTTCTCGTATTTCTACTTCTTTCTCTTCTTTATTTTTTAACTTACTTCGTTAACTTAATGCATAATTAACTTAAACATTATTTTTACAACTGGTTTAAAGTTTGTCGTTCTCATAAACAAAAACCAAACCTTTTCGTTCACAAATAACATAAAACACCGGATAATGAATCAAATTTTACATTATATTTATCTTATCTTATCCAGCCATCGGTGTCCCACTGCTGGGCAAAGGCCTCTCTCCTCTTCTTCCTTATATTTAATAATTGAAAGTGTTGAAACTAGATATTTAGTTGGGCTCTTAATAGTACGTAAGATGTATGCTAGAGCACACACTATGACAATTGTGACAATTTGTACTAGCAGGCCAACACGACTAAATTACCGGCTATTTAAAAATCTGTGATTTGCAGGGGCTCTTAAAGTTATTTATAAAACTACTTATTACTAACAAAAAGAAAACAGTACATACCAGTATACCCCGGCGGACAATCACACTCAAACGTATCAAGCGTGGTCAATCTACACGTAGCCCCATTGAGACACGGCGCAGAATCACAAGCTGCAGGTACTCTGATCTCACACAGCGAGGCACTGTACCCCAAAGGGCAGTCACACGCGAAGGATGGTGGTCCTCCACCTGCACCAGGTCTGACTCTGCACGTGCCTCCGTTTTGGCATCGAGGACTCGATTCACTGTGGCAAGGGTTCAGATGCTGGCAGAATTCTCCTGCGTATCGTGATGTGCAGCTGAAACAAAAGAGAGGTGGAGTTAGTTTTATGGTATAGAAGTCTTTTTTTTTCTTTTTTTTTTGCAATGTCAGGAACAGTAATGGACAAAAACGAAGCTTAAGTCCTTGATATAGGTAAGGCAGTTGATGAACAAATTGAAGTATTAGATGCTGATAATATTGATGGTAAAGTCTTTGGTAAAGGTAATGTAGTTGATGAAATGGTTGATGAAATAGTTGGTGAAGTCGTATTAGATGTTAAAAAAATTGAGAATGCACTAAACAAAGATATTAAAAACTAATAAATTGAAAGTTTCTGAGATCAATTTAAGTAATTCTGAATGTAATGTCGTCATTTATGTTTTAGGTACAAAAATAGATGACATTTGATAACGGTAATTTCCAAAATAACATATGTCCAGAGAAAAGACACGAAGATGACACAAAAACTCGAATCTAAAATTATGCTATCAAACATGTACGATTAATAGTTCTAGGTAATATTCAAGTACATTTAAACACTAGCAAGAAATTCTCAACAAGACGTCCGCAAGATAATTTAAATTTATACCCAACGAGGTAAGATTTAAACGGTGCCAAGTTACTATAAACGGTAAAATGAGTAAAGTCAAATACAGCGAAAATGTGGCTGAATGCAGAATGTGAAAAATTTGCACCGCCGGTTAGATTTGCAACAATCTGGTCGGATTAACATTTTTGTGTCGACATGCATTTTGATCAAGCATTCTTAAATGGTTTTACTAATTTAGTTCTGCTGGTTTATAGGTGTTTATTCTAGCGTATGGGACATGACATGATCACAAACATTTATGTTTTAAGTGACGAGTAAGAGACGTGTGAAAGAGGCTAGACCATGGACCCAAGTTTGCAATTCTCAGTTGTGTGTCGGCAGAGTGTCAATGTCATTTTTTGACACATTTCGTCACAATCAATGTAAGCCATTATTTAGCAGAATACCAAATGTGTCAAAAATGCCATTGACGCTCTGCCGACACGACACGACTGAGGCTATTTTAAATTAGCAGAATTGGGCCTCTGGTATTTATTACTAAATATTCTAACACGTGTCCATGTGACTTCAATGTACCCAAACATTATCTTCATTTGTACCCAACCCTGTGGTCAAAGTCACGGATTTTCACATTAACATTTTTACTCCGCCTACGACCATATGAACTCCATAGGCGGTCTCCACGCTACACAATGGCTAAGTGACCGCACCGTATAAATTACTGAACAATGCACTAGTGTATGGAAACTATAATGGTAAAGCATGCGAAGGGATTAATAGAGGATTAAATGATAGAGTGGAAGTCAGACAGTAACAAATGCCTGCACAAAACAAATGACAATCGCATTGAAAATTCTTTAAGTTTTTGGAAATCCTCCAGATGAATTCAAAATAAGAATATCTACATTTCTGTAAGTGACATTTCCAAAGCATCCTATAAGCATACACAAGATCAAAAAAAAGTAGCAAAATACCAAACACTAAACAAAACATACTCGCATAAGCATCGGAACCAAATAAGCGTGGTCGGTAGGAGCACAATCGCGCCAGCGGCGGACGTCGCCAATAAATAACGCAGATACGTCGCCGACACGACCACGTGACATGCGCGCGCGCAACATAGAGGTAGCCGAGGTTTTACTTGGTTATTTTTAATAGGATGAGATAGGAAGTAGCTATGGGGTGTTACTAAGGTAAAACACAAGGTAGAAATGGTCGAATAGAATTTATATAACTTATAAGTATAAGTAAAAAAAACCAAACACACTTCGAAAATAGATCATACGTAAATAACACTAAAATACAATAACAAAACACAGCTACCTTTTCATAAAATTGTAAATGAAACAAAAAAAATCACAAACAAAAGAACATCACAAATTCAATACAGCAGCTGTCAATACAAAATAAAAAATTTACACGTAGGTAGGTACCTAAAACACTAAAACTACTTAACAACTTAATACACAAAACAAAAACACAAATGAAGATATTAAAACCAACGAGGCATCAGATTTCGAGATAAATATCAACGATAAAAAGAATCGAAACGAAAATGAGCTTGCTAATTGGCTAATCGAACATCATTGTGTAAACTATAAGATTTTATCTGATCGGCTTTTAAAATATGCGAAATTAATTAATTAATTAATAACAAAGGTACAAGTAGGTGTCTATGAATTAGTGCTCGTTTCACCATTTACAAATAAAAATAATTAAGGTTGCCTGGAAGATATTGCTACCTAGCAATAAGGCCGCCTGTTGCTTCTTATATTCTTGTTTATGTCTGTACCTGATATCTTTGTGTGCAATAAAGAATATGTATTTGTATTGTATTGTATTAAATTTAACTGACAGATAAACCTATGTCCATTTCATAGAACATGACAGAGACAGGTATAAAATATCTGTCAGATTATCAGCAGATGCTGAAACAGCCTCTTAGTATCAAATTGAGACTTATAAAGTTGCTAAAAGACGAAATAAGATTGATTATGAAAGAAACTTCAAGCTAGTAGCTATTTTAAAACGTACATAATTAGATTCAAACGGTAATTTTAACGCCTCAAATAATCATAAAGTATCCAAAGCAATATCTGAAACTAGAGAAGAGAATATTACTAAAGTTAAATGTAATATTACTAAGATAAGTATTAGATGCAGTAACGTTACAATCAAAATACAACTAATCACGCCTTTGCCCTGTCCTTCCTAAGCTCACCCACCCACGTCCATATTAATATTCCGGCATTAATGAAGTCAATCTCATTTATTATCAACTATGATAGTAAGGTGTTGTGGGAAAGCAACGCAATATCCGTAAAACACACTCAGACCATTACAATTTGTGTTTCAATAAAATAATGTTTGGTTTTATGATTGGAAAAATTGTATTGGTGTAGACAAGAATTTTCGATTTGTTTTTTATCTGTTTTGTTTATTTTAAATGTAAATTGAAAGTGAATTCGTTATTCGGGATCTATTTTATACCTAATCATAGTCGTAGCACCAAAAGACGCATAATTCTTAACATTGAATCCATACCACCTTTGCGCTATTGAAATTGCGACTCACAACTTAAAGCCATGCCGTGGGCGTAGCAAACTTTACAATCACAAATTTTTCTATTCACCTATTGATTCCCAACTCACGTTTTCTTGAAAAGCTGCATATTGTCAAACATCACTAGCAGTTTGTCGTGCAATTGGATCTGCAAAGCATTAAACTTGAGGCGTGCATGTTGCAGCGTAGGCGGCTCAGAGCCTGTTCCCTGTTACACCCACACTCTGACCTCCGAAGGCAAGGGTACTTGCACCGGCTGAATACTTTGAATATATGGATGATGTTATTGCAAACACATTAGGGAACCCACGCAAGAAGACGATACCACGAGATATACTGAAAACGATTCCAAAATGACATTCCAGACACTTTTATTACTCTAAATAATATAACGACACATAAAACAAATATAAACTGAGAGAAAGGTAAAAAAAACGCTTGTAATTGAAATATATTAACAAGAATCATCATGTGAGAGAAGAAACCAGCTACCGAGTTAATAATTATAACAACAAAACAACATTTTACAAAAAGATGACGACGTCGCTACTACCTGAGCTTATCTTTGGAAATTATGAACCATCGGCGCTCGAACAAGAAATTATTTACAGGTTTTCTGGAAGCTAAATCTTCATTATAGTGTACGCTATAAATTATTATATTGGACATATCGCCGATCTCATTACGCTGATCCCAGAAGCAGGTATTAAGAGAAACAATGTTAGTTAGCTGGGTACATGGTCTAAGGTAACTGGGAGAGGCCCGGCGGGGTAATAATTTATATAAGGACAGGAGATGCCATGTCGCGGCAAGCGAGAGCGAGTGCTAAATAAAGTATTGCGTGCAACTTTAGGTCGACAACACTGACTCTTGTCGGTTATTCGATATTCTGTAACGCTTGTGAACTTTTAACGGTATTGTATCGTGGTGTTACTAAAACGACAGGAACAAGAACTATCGTTAAATAAATAGCCTAAAACGGTGTTAACAAAGTTTAGGATACAAGCGACACTTGGGAAATCCGTTTTTGGGTTGAAGTACCAATAGCTACGAGATACAATAGCTTCGTATTATAAAGAAAACAACGTAGGTAAGCAACTAAAGCAAAATATGGAATCTAAAAGCTCTCCTAATCCTTTTTAATTCCTCAGGCTGCAAATTAATGCAAAACGGAATCCAGCTTAGAATCAGCATCCTACCTATCTTACGATGCAAATGAACTTCGAAGCGTCACGTGACAAATATTCTTAGCGTCGCTGTTCCTGGAAGCGCGCGCACCATGCGGGTTATCTGATGCGCGACGCGCGCTGACAGGCTGCGTGTGCGCAGCGCAACCACATACAACGTATCTATACGCTGCATCGTAGGTATCTTGACGTGACTGCCTTTTAAGGTAACGCGGTGCTATGATAGTGATTTGACGAACTCATTTCTTGTTTATAAATATTTCAGTGCGCTTGATATTCTTGAAGCGACGCATCTTTTTGTTGGAGCCTTTGAAATGGGAGATGAAGATTGAATTACTGAAATCGTTGTTGTACTTGATGAAGCGAAAGGTATCGTTTAAGCTGGATTTATTGTAGAACTAATTCATAGATTTGTTTCTGCTGTTACAGTTTAAAAACAGACTCATTCTGCGAAGAATGGTAAATACTGGTGCATAACAAAACTGGCTGGAGAGGAAGGCTTTTGCCCAGCTTGGACGTGACAGGCTAACTGTGCCTGTATCTGTAGTTGAAAAACAACCAATTAACACCACTAAACAGAAAACTCATGGGAAAATTAACTGACTGACCCGCACTGCACCGGATCAATGTTTTTTTCTCACTAACCGGAGACATAGCAGTGTCATCGAAACCAGTTCAGTTCCTGCCATCATTATGTGCAACTCGAAGATAAAGTATGGACCATCTACAGACATACTTACATCCTATATTTATGGTTCTGAGTGGGTAGTAGTTTGTAAATTCTCTGTATGAGTTTATGATAATGTGTCATATTTTATGACAAGCTCTGAACTAAGGTCACAAAAGTGCAATTTTTCCAAAAATTATCTGTCTAGTCCATAGTCATGTCTATTCTGATGTGCAAGCTACTATACTGCAAAGTTTCATCAAAATCAGTTCAGTAATTTTTCCGTGAAAGAGTAACAAACATCCTCGTATCCTTCCATAGGCACAAACATTGCCTTTTATAATATTAGTAGTATATTACATGAAGAGAATCCTTCTCAACTAAGAATGAAGTAAGCAGTTACACGACCCTTAATGGGAAGAAAACAGGAAAAAACCGACGCTCTCATTTGTGCGACATGTTTGATAACAAGTTTACTTGTAAGCTTCTGTTTGAGCACTAATTGGATAGCTGGACTTATAGATGATGTTAATAGACATTACGGTTTGTTTGACTTTATATGTTCATCTTTGCTACTGGATGGGAATACTTGTCTAGTTTCATGCAAGCCTAGTACCTAGTAATTTTCAATATTTTCAGTGGTGTGTCGGCAGAGTTTCAATGATAGTGCCAATGTAATTTTTTGACACATTTAGTCGCAATCATTGTAAGCCATTGTTTAGCAGAATACCAAATGTGTCAAAAATTCTATTGACACTGCCGACTCACAACTGAGGCTATTTTAAATTAGCATACTTGGGGGCCTGATCAATGATAACTGTTTTAATTTTAACAGGTAACCAAAAAATATCTTCAGAATATTAATCTTAAGACAGCGTTTACAAATTAACGTACACAAAAATAATTATAAAGCTCAGCATAGTATAATTTATGAAGACTCTTTCTTAACAAACAAAACAGTCATAAACAACAGTAAAGGTACATTCACTAACCATTAATATAATAATGATGACCAGAAAAACTTGCAGCACAAGATAATTACACAAGAAAGTACTCACAAAGTAAGACGGCATTATAACAAAGAGATAAAGGTTCTTTTCGAAGGACTTCGAGTATAAATAAGCCCAGTAGCGCATGCGCGAGACGTAGCTATAGCTCATCCGCTGTCTATTCAGTGGCTTGAGATTTTGCTTGTTCAAAATGTTTGTCTTTATGCGATACTAACTTCTGCTTGGTTTTACTCTGGTCTGCAGTTGTGTCTTAATTTATAGTCTTTAATGTGATGCCTTGCTTTGTTAGTTTTTGTTACATCTCTTTCAATATTTTCAGTACCGTATTGTTCTACTAAATTAAAGAAACCTTTAGCGAGGTTTTGGTACTTTTTAATTTTGGATGTAATTTATTGTGAAGTTAGCAGTTGCAGGAGAAATCTTGAGTCAAAATGGACATGAATGAAATGACAGGTGACCAGATCGTCGATCTTGATGTTCTGTCATTTTAAACAGGACTTTATCTATAATTCAACTATTACGACATGTCTCAAGAGATAAGCAACTGATCCACTGATGACTGGGATCCTGTGACAGCTTAGACTAGCTTTGGGTTTGTCGTTAGTTGAGAAAACTTATGGCCTTAAATTTTTTGTGATAAATTTTGCCAACCTGATTTTGACTTTTTCATTTAGACTGGTGTGTCAAAATATCTAAAGTTAGATATTCTTTTGCTCTTTAAACCTAAGTTTAGTCAAGATGTTTAAAGACCTTTAAACAAAACCTAACACTTCTTTAATTAGCCGTTTACAATTAGAGACGCAAGCACAAAACCTCGTGGATTGTATCTGAACGGTCTTTACCCGCTTCCTACTGTAAATCTTACAGATAGTGCCTCGCCAACACCACGAGATAAGCCGTAATTGACACAATAAGAAAGTATAAAAGGACTTTGTAAAGTTGAATTTACGATAAAAGACGAGTATAAAATATTATCAAGCAGAAATAAAGAAGAATCTTCGTGGGCGTTTCATGCTCTCGCTTTTATGATACGACTTATGTTCAGATTCGAAAAATATGTTCAATGAAGTCGTTTTTCGAATATTTTGTCGATAAAAATATTCAATAAGCTCGAAATCCTCACAATAACAATATTTGTATACGAAATAAAGTTCGAGATCCAAGTGAATAAATAAGCGAACAAACTCACGATCGTTCTGATTCGAATTGAAATTTACGTTTTTAAGCCATTTCGAACAGCTTATTTGGATGAAGACCTCACCCGAAATAAGTAGGTACATATGTACTTACAACATACCAAGGAAACAAGGTTCATAACTAAAATTACTTAATCCTAATCAATTTGAAGGAATCACAATACCCAACAGAATTATGAAATGTAAGACCTCGCCTAAAATACCAAACAGCAAGTGAAATCACTTACCCACCTAAATCTGAGTTAACAAGTACAGAGCAGCGTAATAGTCTAGATCAGTTAAATTCGCCGGCGATTGGGCGAGGGAGTTGCGCGGGCGCACGGACGCAATTTGCCGGGGGCGTGGCTTGCACGGTAGCGCGGGAGGGGACAGCTTTGTAATAGCTCTCTGCTTGGTTACAGAGTATTAACTATAGCTGAGGAAATGTAATGATTCTCTGATATAAATCTTGAGAACGATATAGAATTTGCTTAAACAATAAATGAATGTGATAAAAAGTACAAGGAAAAGGCAAAACATATCCAAGAAACAATCCCTAAACTGAACAACTAACAATTAAAGATTACAAAACAAAAACGACGCAATAAAGATGAAGTTTAATAATACCTAACACCAATTAATACAAGCCAAAACAAAGGCAATCGCCGTGAGATCCAAAACTATGCCAGATAATTCTCGTGTCACTGACAAAAGGCAATTAGTAATAAACAATCGAGCCACATACGTTTGGAGTAATAAAATGAAGATGGGCCTCGTACAGAGACGAAGTTAGTGTGAGGACTGGAGCTTTGGCTTTTTGCTCAGTACGTGCTATTTTATGGGTATTGTTCTTAAGTTTTATAGACTCATCGTTTTCTATGTGTCCTTCCAATTTCTCTGTATCACTAATATAATCATTAGTTACTCCTTTTCTACTTGTAACATCTTTTATAGGAGTTGCTTCTTCTTTTGATTTTTGTATATTTGCTTCAGGTTGGATACCATATTGGCTAAATCAATGTGAGGAAAATTGCAAGGCATCTTAGCAAATCCGTCCCTGGTCCAGACTGGTTAGCTTGGCATGGACCCGACCGGCTATAGCCCGGGGACAAACAATAACTGAGAGAACGGCTCTTGCCGTGCGCATGCCTGCGCGTGAGATTCGCGGGCAAAAAGACGACTGTGTACAGTATAACTAGGACTGTTTATACAACACACCACGCAAGTAAAGAAACTTTATCGCCATTTAATATAAAGATTACAAATGAGTGTGAGCTTGTGTGGTCGTTTGTATTAGTAAATACACAGAACCGTTGGCAATTATATTTGGAATAGCCAATAGAATTGATGTTATTTGAAGATGAGAGAGGGAGAAAGAACGTTGATCATGAAAGTCAAATAAAATTGTCATCTTCGGGTGGTCTTCTTAAAACATCTGATCAAATAGTTTGGTAACAATTCTGTTCATTGAAATTCAAGAATGTTGCATTGCAGATCTTACAGAAAGATTTGAATTTCAGAGTACCAAATTATGATGATCTCATAAACTTTATGATATGGCATGAAATCGCGCGGTTCGTCTGTGAGGTGTTTGTTGACCCCAAGCTTAAAGGCGAAGGTAGGACCTTTGTAAAACTACACAATACCAACGTAAAACCAATAAAATCTCCAAATCTCAAACGTCGAGATCAAGTTACAGATAAAACCATTTAAAATTTGACCAGAACGGACAACTCTCGAAAATTTCGAACTCAGATAATGAAATAAAAAGCTTATAACAAACGCAAGTCATTTATCAGTTAAATCGGTGAGCAGGGAATATCTGTGCAGAGGTGGAAGGTAAAAACGTCGATTTGTTAAATAATGCACAATACGCGCATGTCACAAGGCGCACGCGTCCGCCGCGCCCGTTCCCACGCGCACGCACACAGACGCACGCCGAGCAGATGTGTGCGTGAGCCGCACGCGCAACGCAGAGCGCGCGTTTTTATATCCTACGTCACTTGGACTAGTCCATGACTTGATATAAATTTTGAGTCAGTACGATGACTGCGGATTGATTGCTTGAAGTGTGGAGTGGTGTTTTGCTACTTATATCTCTGTGTTGTGTGGGTTGCAGGTCAATTGAAGTAAAAATATTGGTGATAATAGCTGTAATAGGTACATCTTCTACTACTGAAATTACTTTTTAATCTCTTAATATGGCTAGGTACTTAACTTTATTTTCATTGATCCCTATGACATTATATTTCTAAAGTCAAAAATATATTGATTTCTAAATTCATTTAGCAGGATGCATCTAGAATTATCATTTTACCACATCCGGAATTTCAACTCAAAACAATACCAACTTGCGGAAAGAGTTATTTCACATTTATAAACAAAACTTGTATGAAAGGTTTACTTGATACGTTTTTTATTACATTTCCAACTTAACGAGGTACAGATTTAAGTACTTTAAACAATTTGGTAAACCTTTAAAAAGCAATTGGCATAGTTTCTTTAGAAAGTCCGACTTTGTATGAGAATATTGAAAAGTAATCGGTAATCAAAAACAAGAACGGTCTCAAAATTGTTTGGGAGATTGAAATTAAGTTGAACATTTATGAAGTTGGCTTCAATTAACAGTAGTATGTTTATGTGCCCTTGTACCAATTCACTTCATTCAGTCATAAAGTATATAGACAGTCAACTTGTAGAAATTGGTAACATAAAATGTATTTAATGCCCTTTGTAAGGCTGGTGAGTAGTTTGAAGAGGAAATAAGAGACTGTAGTAGCCTGAATCCATAAACACAATGCAATGCTTGCCAAAACTCAGCACACAGATACCCACAAATACTAAAGATGTGAGCATAATTGTTACTCTTTCACGCAAAAACCACTGAACAGATTCTGAAGACACTTAATAATATAGTAGCATGCACATCATAATAACACGAAGGGTACTATTTTAATACATCTAATTAATTTTCAAAGATATGACGAAAAATGCATACGAAATCGCGGACAGACTCTAGTGCTGATATATTGGCCTACATCATCAAGGTACATCCGCCAATCATCCCATCCGACTGACACACTCTCATCCCAAGGTAACACCTTGTCACAAGCTACATTAAACTAGGCTTTATTCAGCTACAAGAGAAATCTGTGCTCTATGAGCGTTATTAATGACTATGTTTTGAAATGAAAGTACTTTTCGGCTCGTCGTGTTAGTAATGATTGAAGATTGCAAGTTGTTTCGCTGACATTAATAGTTTGGTACAGAATGGATAGTATAGCACACAATATTAACAATATAACAGAAGATCTAGCAAAACATAAGGCTCAAGATGATAGGAACAATTTTTATGAAGAAAATATAATATTAAATGAAGAAGAAAATACTTACAATGACATAATAGAATATTAAGTAGTTAACAAAGAGTATTACGTATATCAATTTAGAAAACATTAGCAAACACATATTTTGATCAAAAACAAAAGGCAATCATTTAAAAACCATCCACTCCAAACCAAAGATATAAAATAAAATAAAGAGTCGATGAAAGACAGCACACCTTAAAGGGAATTAATTGCGTATCGAACGGCCCATCTGTTGGAGGAGGCATTCATTCCACCCTCCATTGTCCGGACTTCGGGTTTGGGTCCCGACAATATGAAATTATTATCTCCTCTCTGGGATCACGTTACCACACGTGCAAGCACAACGCACCCCTGAATTTGTGCTGTCTGTAGTATTGAGTGGTTTTAAAGACGTTTATGATTTGGATGGCATGTTTTTAATATTGTATATGCTAGTGATAAAATAAAAGTCGTTTAAAAAGCAGTTAATTTGATAGCTACGATGCAAAACATCAAGCGAAAACAAAAATTATTCACTGAATAACGTCAAACGAAATTCGCAGAATCATCTATCATTATAATACCGAATGTAATGCGAAAATTTAACTTGCACGGTCAGTTTTTGTTTGAATGCAATTTTGGCACGGTGTCTCGATCGAAATGAGTTTTTCGTTACATAACCTGTTGTTTTGTTGCGAAATGATTCAAACTCGTCAACTGTCAATAATCATTACAGACAAATGAGCATCTTGACATTTTAAGTATCAGAAGTCAGTAAGAGAAACTGACGAATTAGCTGCGTATTTTATTAGTGAAGCATGGGTTATATTATTTTTCTACTTTTTTTATTTATTTGGTGAATATTCTGAAACACTTTCCAGATTTTTCACTCATTGAAGTATAAACACCTATACAAGATACTGAAAATAAACACAAAATTGATGATAGAGAAAAGAACCCGATCCAATTAAATGTAAAGAGACCAGAAACGCATTAAAGAAACGATCGAAATAAACTAGAATTTTAAGTGCTTAAAGGAACTGCTTGAAATTTACAAATGAAGTGTTTCACATAAATGAAGCAGTGTGATTAATTAGCCACTTAGACGCTTGCAAGAGCGCCGTTCGAGCTTGAAACGCGTTCGGTGGCCCGATCGCCGCCAGATCTGAGATAACATCGCGACTACAGCTGTTAATTGAATATTTTTCAACTGAGCTTCCAATTTTGTAGGTGAGCGAAGTTTATAAGATGCCAACATTGCCTACTTTGGAACTTGGTGACCTTAATACTGTTTACATTAGAGGCGGTTGATGAACACAATTGAATTTAATTTTGGAGCGTTGAAGTAAGTTGACAATGAGAATTAGAAGGGAATTTCGAAATATCTGAAAGTTAAAAATATTACCAATTTCAGTACCTACTATGGGTAATGGTTAATTGGATATAAATAACACTGCAAGTCACGATAAATAATCAACAAACACTTTCATTGATACTCAGTTTGTTCATGTAATTTACAAATAGCCTATTGATTCCGATTGTTATCAATCGTAATCGAACTTCGATACCGATTCTCGAAACGAAACAAGAACAAAACTAATTCGATGATATCGGTCTCTCGATCAACATAAATATTGAGATGGGCGTGACCCTGTCATGTTGCACTTAAACGATGAATACATAATGCTGGAACTCTTTTCTTTTTAAACGACTTCAAAAAAAAGGAGGAGTTTCTCAATTCGACCGTATATTTTTTTTTTTTTTTTTTATGTGTGTCCACGCAAAACTTTGTCGTTTATGAACCGATTTTGATGATTCTTTTTTTGTTGGAAAGGGGGTATCCCGAGGGTGGTCCCATGGTAAGGAAACCAGGATCTGATGGTGGAATCCTGGAGAAATCGAGGGAAACTCTCGAAAAAACTGTATTTTCGACTAGTCTGTTTCTTTTGTTTCTTCACACAACTTCGTCGTCCATCAACCGATTTTGATGATTCTTTTTTTGATGGAAAGGGAGTATCCCAAGGGTGGTCTCATGGTAAGGAAACCAGGACCTGATGGTGGAAACCTGGAGATATCGAGGGAAACACTCGAAAAAATTGCATCGCGACTAGTGTGTTTCTTAATATTATGCAATAATAAGAATTTTAAAGCCCTAATATTTAATGAGGGCCTGACGTTGACCTGATGATGGAGCGGAAAGGCAGTCGAGGGAACTCGACGACGGCTTACAGCAAGTACTTTGTGTTTGGGCTTGATTAACTTCTATTATTGAGACCTTTCATCTAAATTGGTTGTGGTCAATGGAAACTAAAAAATGTGAAATAAAATTTTTTTGCCAAAAAAGAAACAACTTCAAAATGGAAACTAAAAAGTATGAAATAAATTAACTTGTACAGAAATTTCGAGTTTATAAGTGATTAAAAGAAATATAAACAATTAAATAATTATGTCTTTAAAATTTTTGAAGACGGTGCTACCTGTTTCCTTGAGATGTGAAAAAGATTGATTATAAGTACCTATAAGTATTACCTATATCTAGTTATTGTTTTACTTGGCACCGTCTTCAAAAATTTTAAAGGCATAATTATTTAATTGTTTATATTTCTTTTAATCACTTATAAACTCGAAATTTCTGTACAAGTTAATTTATTTCATACTTTTTAGTTTCCATTTTGAAGTTGTTTCTTTTTTGGCAAAAAAATTTTTTAATTACACCACTTGGCGCCAGAACCCAACCAGATTTAATTTTAGAACCGTATATGGTACTGGGCACATGTTAGCAATTACAGTGAGTTCGTATAAGCTTTCGATTCAAAGTCGATCGTGATAATGGTGTGACAAACGTATGGAGCGCGCGCGTCGGCTCGGCGGCTCTGGCGGCTCTCCCGGTCGCCAAAGCCATAAATCTAAAAGCCGGCCGAAAGGACGAGCACAACCCTTTATTATACCGAGACATGATTGGCCTCAGGCGCTCGAACAAAACGAACGCACGCTTAGTAACGAGCGACTTCGTATCTCTGCGACTTCACTTTCCGAGTGGTCGAGTTTTTTGTCTTTTTTCGGCTGTTATCATGATTAATACCTTGAGCTAAACCATAGGGGTCAACGTTACAGACAAGGTCGTGGTTAAATCAAAGCTAACGGTCGTGTTAGCCGCATGAATACAGTAGCAGTTTATCAACGTAATTGTTCCTTCGAGGTGGAGATATGTGACACTCGCGCTGTAAACAGGCAGCGCAAACTCGGAGCTGACCGGAATACTGATTCGCGGGAAAACACGTATCAACAAACACGACTCGACTTTTGTACAAATTGTGAATACCATTTTTTTACATAAGGACTCAATGCTCGCCTATTTATAACCGGTTGAAGTTCAAACACAATCTTCGTTTTTGATTACGTCGGTCTACCGTCAATCACAGAGTACCTGCGAATACTTTAGTGCACGATCGGCATTATGCGGCAACAAGAGAACGAAATGTAAATCGAACATGACATCCGGGTGCGGGTTCAAGCGAGCATCTCACTGCGGATTCAAAATGGAAACATTCACGGACGCCGCTTAATCTCATATCGAATCAATGAGATTGTTCTGGCGAGCACGCTCGAGGTCAGGTCACCGTGCTAAACGGCGCAACAACTCTGATATCGGCGGCTCATACTGAATCTCAAGAATACGTGATACGCTCATGCCACGCTCTAACTTGCTCCTGTCATAACCAGTTCCAACCGATTATAGACCATATGTTGTAGATATAACTCAAAGATTCGAGGTTTCCGATTAACGTGATTGTCTTGGTAGAGGCCATGAGTCATACGAAGTGAACTTTGTTTTTAACGAGACTAAAGTCAATAAACTTTGCTTTTTGCTAGTCTTGAGCATTGTTTACAAATCATTGTGTGTTATCATCTTCTGTGCTTTCAATTTGCTTTTAAACGAGAACACGAGATGGAACAAGCTAAACCAGCATCCAATCAGCCGTAAGTCCTTAGAGCATGTTAAGCTGGATTGAAACATACCATCCGGTATGATACATGAACGGTCGCAGTCACACGACGGGTCCGATCTCTGCTCCAGATCTGGCGTCGTGGTCGCACCGCTCAAGCATTATATGCAAATAGTAAGCCATTCTCCTAACGAACAAGTCTTAGACGCAAGCGCCAGCGATATCGACCCACGTATGGGCATTGGATTACGACCAAAATGGCAAGCTTAATGTAGTCTTTGTAAATTATATAGCTGAAACTGGTAACAGTAAAGCACTTAATCTTGTTAGAGAATTAAACGCAAAAGGTGCTCAGCAAACAGATATATGAAATAGTTAATATAAATGATAGTTAAATATTTTATCAATTTGCTAGTCACGATTTCTACTATAATTGTTACTTTTAAAACGAATTAGTTGATGTAATTGCTGGGAAAGTAAAAAATAAAGAAGTCAAGAATTTCCTGGCTTTACTTAACTTGAACCATCACCTAAAACGTCTAAGCTAAATAAATAAAGGTTGAGCAATACATGTCCACCCTATTGTGACGAGAGGCCGTGCTTCAGACGTTAAACTAGTAAAATGAGACGCCTCTTGAATTTGTCCCGATTATAATAAGCACATATCATTGGGCAATCTCGTTTCGTATGTGTGATACAGAAAGAGAAAGGGCTTGCGAATTTATTGTAATGGAGCAGCACATGGGAGTAGAAATCAGACTTCAAGAACATAAACATTCAACTGTATGCGTTTGAACTGGTGTTATGGAGTTACTTTGCAAATTATGTGGTTTAACTAAAGAAGTGAACTGGACAACTGCATTTAAAATCGACATTTAAAATGGAATACAGCAACTCTGCGATAAGTTACAGAAGAAAGTCAAACAAGACTTTAGAAGCTAGTTTAAGCATAAAATATAATGAAGCTGTGGTTATTAAATGTTAGCAGGATATATGAGGTTTGCGACTATTAGATTATATGCTTAGGAAAGGTACTCGGATGAAGAAAACATAAAAAAGGTTATTAATGTTCTATGGGTCATTTTTTCTCGTTTAAAGTCACAGTCTACACATTTACACAACTTTTTAAATGAGTGGCTCAAAACGTCATAATTTTCATTGTTATTGAGCAGATATGTTTTAACTGTCATTATAAGAGAAAGTGCCAAGCCAAAGTGCAAATAAATCAGCAATTTGTTACCAGTATTATGCAATATTCTAATCGCTGCCAAAAAATTTCGACCAGAATCATTTCCAAGTTTTCGAAATAGATTATTTCCTCTCAAAAGGCTGAAAAGTTTGAACCTCAACAAAACACAGGTTGTTCTCAGTTGTGGGAAAGAGCCGGGTCTTGCATGGGAGCCCCCGAGGCCCGCATTCCCTCTGCGATTGGCCTCGCGTCCGCGCCGCCCCAGGCTACTATTTCGACCTGGCCGTACTTACCGTAACCATCGGTTCTGTTACTCGATGTCTTTAAACGCTGCTTTGTACGGAAGTTTAGTTGTGTTCATTTGTTGTATTTCTATTTTGGTTTTGTCTCCTTGTACTTGATTTTCAGTGATTTCTCAGTCAATGTTGTCAGTATTTTTGATGTCGTTAGTAATATTTGAAGCTTTAAAGCTTTGAATACCATTAACAGATTAATTTAAGCTAATAGTAACCCAACACATTTACGGACTCATTAAAACACTTAAAGCACTTTATTTATTCCAATATTAGCACTCCTTAAAGAAGAAAAGATTCATCTTGAGCAGAATTTTATTAAAATGCCTTTAAAGGTATCATACAAAACTGAAAATGCAAAAAACGGAAACAGGACACGATCCCATGAGCTACTTAACACAATAGTAGGGGATTTAATGTTGAAGCAAGATAGACAATTGCATGGGCGTGCTGAGCCACTTTTCACTTTGATTTGCGTAGACACAACAGTAAACTAACGGCTAGTTACTGAGCTATCGTTAATCATAGTATTCTTTGAAGTTAAACGCGCAGTTCCTTTGAGAAACGTTTAAGTATTAAATGGTGATGCTGCTAGTAATTCTATACAGTATTGAAATGTGAATTATTAGACTTTGAAAGGATTGGAAGTGGGAGCTACAAAACCTAAGATTCAAAGCGTCAAGATGGCTTTAGCTAGTACAATGTAAACCGTATTCGTATAATAAACAAAGTCTGCTATCGAATATCAAGTTTTTAAATGGAAGAAACAAATTAAGACAATTTAAAAAAGTAATAATACTATCCTTCAGCTTTTATAAAATCTTGGAATAAAACGACATATTTTCAAATAATGGAGAAACAGCACTTAAGTTTATTAATGTACCAGTGGTGAAACATTTCACATATCAACATCAAAATCAGTCAAAGCATGCTGAGTCCTTAAACAAAGACTAAATAAAGTTAGATATAAGACTGTACCCAACTTACACTGAATTATGGCAAGGTAAATGCTCAAGAAAATACTATTAATTTAGGAATTGTTAATTAAAAGTAAGAAGACAAAATAATAAATAAACAGGCCAACTCCAGAAGCCGATAACAAACATAATCTGCAAAGATAAAGCAAAACTCATTTATAAAAATGTTGCCGTGATTTTTTATCTAGATGAGAATATTACATCCAGTTACATCAACTTTTAATGCACTTTAGTAAATAGGAACAGAGTTTAAAATTGTCTAATCTTTGATAGACTATTGTGAAGCATAACACACATGGCCAAGCATCTTGCGGTCGCGGCATCGCAAACAAATGAGTTTTTTGTCGCTAGATCATCTTGTAGCACTTTTTTGCTTCATAACCGGTTGAATGCGAGGTGCTGACTTCGAAAATAAAGCAAAAGATCATAATGTAGATCTATCCAATACAGATTATGGGAGTTCTCATAAGTTTACAGTTGTTGATATCGTTTGAGATGCTAATAATGATTTGTTAGAGAATATTAATATAACAAGTGAAGTAATTAATACAACTAAGGCATATGGAAAAGTTACAGTGATTAAAATGAAGTCTAACAAATATTTACTAGCTATCAAGAGATCCTAATCGATAATAACAATTCAGTAATATTTGGTTCCAAAAATGTTTCGAAAGCACGCGTCAGTAAGAGCAACGTGACGTGCTTTTGCGCACCTAACGCCGAGGTCGTGGGCGGTTACGTGTTAGATGCTATCGGAGATAATGGTTTAATATGACGCGCAATCACCATTTAAGGTGCACAAGATGGAGTTATCGATTTTAATGCCGACTATTTTCTCTGAACCGTTCTTGGTATAATTCTATCGGACACAAAAGTCAGGAAACGTGAGACTTTAGCTTGAGACTTTCTTAATAGTAATGCATAAGATAATCATAATTGGGGATAATATAACAGAAATGAAAGCTTTGAAAACTCTTTTTATCTTAGTTTTATGTTTCCTTGGTACAAAAAGCCATGCAGAGATATTATCAATACAATAGTTATGACAACAGTGGAACAAAATCAAAGTCAGTAGCAAGCAAAGGCGTAACGACATTGACCTTACGTTACGAATCGATTCCGTCAAGCAATAGGGCCGTCGCTAGTGATGCTGCGCAAACATAGAGGTCAATAACCCTGCGTCGGCGCAGACAATTTGCATACCTAGTTGTTGCATCACGAGTGACCATAACTCGTTCGATGATGTGATTTGTTCGCATGATGCTACAATAGGTAACTTATTGGCTATTCGAAACTCTATGAATAGTAATATTGAGGCGGGGAGTAATATCGGCAAATATAATGAAGGAGGCAACGATAAAACCAGTTTTGTATGATAATGGCAATGTAAAGAGATAAAAGGAACACTCTTGAAGAGATGATATAAAAATCGATAAAAAAGATTCTTGAAAAGTCAAGTGACAGATTTGCAAGAACATGTACAATAAGTAAAAAAGCAATATCTCAAAAACCACTCAAAAAGCAATTTGGGAAGATGAATTGCCAAAACTCAAAAAAACAAAGACGGAGACTAGACATCGAGCTGTTATCAAGTACCATTGAAAAATGTCTTAGATCAACATATCATTGGAATATTATGTTAAGTTCTTAAGTATGATTGCTTTATGATTCACCAATACTGATACACCGATGCATTAAGCGGCGCAGGCGCGACCGGTCTGTCCAGTCGTCAAGCTGTCATAATTAGAAGGGATCAAAGCTTTTTGTCCGTAATTAGCGTCTTTGGATGTTTCGATGCCGTCAAAGATAGTTCGTTTCGTGATCCCCTGACCTTTTGCAGATTATGTTTATAAAATGTTGGATGATGACACTTAAATTAATGTTTTAACGTCATATTACTAGTTTTCGGTTTTGTATCCCTAATGTTGTTTATTATCTTTGACTGACGAGCGGCTTTTTCTTTCGTAACGTCTTTCTTGTCATCCATTTCAATAAATTCTGGTTTTATGATTACAGCATTAAATTTAACACGTGTTCTTGTATAGATTTCATTATTAAGATCAGAAATTAAGCCATCGTTATTTTAAGAAGTCTTTTTGACTATCAACCTAATTTTATACATTTCCCTAATTTCATTTCCAACACAATTAGGTTAATGATATAATTATAAAATATCAATTCGAATTAAAATTATGAAATAACACAGCTATAAAAGATTCTGGCACCTCTATAAAGCCCATCGCTTCATTTATCTGAAGACCAATTTGTGCACCGAACGAGTTTTTTCTCTCACCAATAAAATTTGTTAATGGATCCACATTAATAAAAGCCGGTACAGCCGCAGTATCGAGTTTATTGCCTAGCTTAGATAAAGTTATTGTTAGAACCCGAAGATTAACAATCCGTCGGATTTATTGAAGTGTGAATACCGTATTCACCAAATATGTTCTTATATGTTGATTTATAGCTTTGAAGGTATTCCTTGGAAAGTTTTATTTGCTTGTTTCCTGTTGTTGCTTCATCTTTTAAAACAGATTTAAAATTAAAAAGCAACAATAATATCTCATCGATATCTTCATCTCTAAATACATATGTCCAATGAATTCTCCCTGTCAGGAAAATCTCACAATTTACATCAAAAATAAATAAATGACTACCTATTCTAATAATACAAGTATAAGCGGACAATCAAGAAAAGTCGACTTCTGAGCGCCAAATAAAAAAGTCAAACATTATCCAAAGCACAGAACATCAAACTATAAAGTTGTAAATAAAGAGGTCTAATTCTAAGCTGAATGTAACAGAAATCCCAATAAAGATCCATCTACGAAGTCAAATGGAGCTACGATGGCCAATAAACTTAACGCACATAAATTAGACGACAAATAAAACCGACAGAAAGATGCCAAAGTCATTACGGCAGATTCAAAGATCTGGTTGAAGTGGTTGAAGCCAGTAATGTACTAAACAGACTCCAATTCTGACATCTAAGGCTTGCTACAAGTGCGGCTACCGGTACCAAATCACACACATTCAGGGCTCCATCTAGAATCAGTTATCAGAATTGTCCTGCTTCTTATCACAAGTAAATTATGTATAAAGAAGTGTTCCTCGAGACACTGTTTATATAATTTGTTTTTTAATTCATGCAATTGCGGGGGCTTATTCAAATGAGGCGGTAATCGGTCATTGGCTTTGAATTAACGCATTTTATAGTCTCTGTTTGGTTTAAGTTAAGAGATCTTGTAATTCATTGGGGTTTGACGTTTATGATGTTTTCTAGTTCTATTGGTAATTCATTGAATTAGTTTTGTTTGAATGAAGTCGTAATTTTTGTAAACATTACTCGAAAATTGTCGTTCTTATGCTATCTACACACCAAAGCCGCCGGCATACCGCCGCGTTAGGCCGGCGGCTTTACGTCATACGAATGGCCGCTGTTAAAAAAGCCGGCGGCTTTGGTGTGTAGATACCATTACGTATCTGCTAATTGAGTGTTGAACAACTAACATTTCATTTGAAAAAATCTATTCCTGGCAAATTTCTTGAGCCTAAATTTCAGAAATATAACATCTAATTATTAAAATGATTAAACATGGAAGGTTCTCTTACATCTTGTACCAAGACTATCACCAAGTGTTTACCGAATCTCATTTTAATTTTATTAACATTCACACCGAGTACTCGAGAGTCTATTGATAAAACAAATAATTCTAATGGACATTCCTTCAAATTAGATGGACTTGTTTTAAAGAAGCTTATCATTTTATTCATAAATTAAATAACGACGGAATGTGTGTGTGACTGATTAGAAATTAAGTAGCAGCTAATAAATTTTACTTTTATTACCGAGTCCCTTTATTATAATTCTTATTTTGATATTCTCACGAATTCTTAATTCGATTCGGCTTTGTTTTTATGGTCTGCGAACTGGTTTCCGAATTTAAATGTAAAAACTACCAAACTAATGCAAAAATTTTGATGAAACAAGTAAATTAAAATGAGTTGCTATGTTTTGAGCTGGATACATTGAGCAGATTATCTCTTTGGGTCGTAAAAATCGAGTTTAGGGTCTTCAGTTTTATAGTGGCCAATTTACATGGGCTGTGTGCTTATTAGCTGTTACTATATGGTTCGCTTTGACTTTGTATCAAAAGCGGCTAAAAGATTTTTATTACTTAAAGCTTCTTTGGAAGGTAGATACATTTTTTGTGAAGAATATGAAGTAACTGATGATAAAATATCAAAAAGGGAAGATATTTCTGTATTTGAAGGCAAGCGTAACAACAACAACAGTCAAAATACAAGTAATGAAGCATACCACAAAATATCAACACGACAAGCGACTATAGTAAACAGACAAGTCATTACAATACATTACGCATATGTTGACACAACAAATAATAATATTGGTATAGAATCGAAGAGACGTTAGAGTCAACAGCGTCTGCATGTCAGCAAGATTCGATAACTCGACCCGATCAATGGACTCTGTTGAACTTGGCATAAAAAGCATGAAGAATCTTTTAAAATAAACATCGACGGATCGATTCGAAACTTCATCTCCAAGTGTTTACTTAGTAACAGTCCGTTTTGAATAAATCGATTTAGAATGGAACGTCACTGCTTATTTTTGAACAAGCGAAAATGCACTCTGAACCTGCTAGAAATAAACTTCCAAATTAATTATCAGATTTGATCAAGACAGACTGTTTATTTTTGAAAATGGAATAAACCAGTTTTGAAGTATAGAATTCGAAGATGAAATGGTCAAATGCGTCGCATGACACCGTCGTGTTGGGTGACCAAGTCAAGTCATGCAATAAGGAAGATTATGGTACAGACGGCCTAAAGGAAATCGTGACATAATTTTAATTCGCAGTGATAATAATCCTGCGGCTTGAGAAAGTACTCTTAATGTCGTGCTTAATCTCTTTCCATAAATAAACATTAACCAAAATTGCATTTGCAACCGTTATTATAAGGTTTTGTAAATGTTACGTTATGCTTAATTTGCATTTGGGATTCATAAACGTAATTACTCCTGTGTTTAAAAGTTTAAATCCTTTTTAAGGTAGTTTTACTAAATCGGTTTATGCTGTTTTAAAAATAATATCTTTTAAAACGAACGTTATCAGCTAATGGCTCTGTTTTTCTCATAATAATTTTGCCTTCATTTTATTTAAGCTTTTAAATGTCGTAATCAAAGAATTTCTAAGATTTTTTTTAGAGAGGTATCAGTTAATCCTTTTTCATATTTCTCTATTTCGAAGCAGTCCTACTAAGTAAGCGCAAGTGAATCCGTTTTTTACTCCGTACCATCGATCAAGTAGTGGGCGTGTACTGACCGCACTGGGGAATCGTAATAACAGGTTAAGAATTCAGATCGTCGAACAATATGTTACCAAGCGAGGTACGTAATCGGTCAAAAGGTGTCCGAGACATTGAAACAAAAGAAATCTGTAATTGGTAGATTGAATACAAAGAAAAGGATGCTCTAGATGTAAAAGGTATTGAATTAAAAATTGTGTTTATTAAAGAAGCTAGAATTTAAACAGAAATAAAAGAAAATGCTTAAAATGATGCAGATACAGTTAGTCTAGCTGTCATGTCCCACTGCTAGGCAAAGGCCTTGCTCTCCATCCAGAAAAAATGATTTAAAAAAGAGGAAATGTAATTAAAAATAGATTATAAGCTACAGCATTTAAAGATACTGTTCCTAAACATATAACTTTTCTTAAGTAATAAATCAAAAGTTATATCACCCTAGCTTTAATGAAACTATTTACAAAAATGTCTCGACCCATTTCACAAGTTTCCGGCATCAATTTTAATTAAGTGCATTTAACAGCTGCCGCGTTTCAACTGATGCGTCTATTTAACGGACACCAACACTAAGTACCACTAAATGTGACACCATATATTTGTTAGTGCCTTCTAACATTCTACAATGGTCCTCTTCATTTCTCTTAACGTAATTGACGTCACTTATCACAGTTTTGTTAATTTGTACTGCTTCGACTTTTTCTTCACTTGGCTTTTACATCTCGTTCAAATATGTCGTTTGTATTGTGAAAGTTGTTTCATTCTTGACAGTCTGTTGTTCATTGTCAATGTTTATTACTTTATTTTCAAGTTAACAAACAACTTTGTTATCTTTATTGCTATAGACATACGCATCGTTTCCAATCCGTAGCCGATTATATGAAAGCACAATCCAGATATTATCAACAAATTAGTTGAAGGTGAGGCTTCTCAATATTTATACCAGCAATAATCTAATCCTACCGGATCTTATAGGTAACACTCAGACGCAATCAATGTCAGACTCTACCCGTTACAAGATATGCGTTCACCATTAAAATGGAAACTTTATGGGGGCTATGCAAACTCTTCTAAGTGGTCCGGCGACCGGGGACTCCATAAAGACCGACTAAACCCGCTTATTTTGACAACAATGTTGTTTATTCCTTACTAAATCGCTTGCTTTGTGTGTCGCTGACTCTCGAACCATTGTCCGGCTTTGACGTACAATCGCGAAAGGACCTAACGTCGGCAAGCTAATTGGAAATTATAGTACTTCGGCTGAAACGATTGGTATTGTAAATTATTGTAGTGAATCGCTTCGTTAAATCAGGTTGATTAATCGTTTGTGGAGGCTAAAACCCGGACGCGATGTGTGCTTGCTTGGTACTCGCAGAATTTTAATTGAAGCATTTAATTTCTGTACATGTCGATGGAACATCAATTTCTTTGTCAACAAGCTGCTTTTTGCTTTACAAAATTTACTGTTTCGCGTCTTTAGAGTCCTTTATCAAGCTGTCTTGTTATTGGGTTTTTTATTTGAATCTCGCCTTACGGTTCTTCACGTCCACTTTAACTTTTTTCTGTATAAGTATTGTAAACAGCCTCATGATTACATTCAGTTTTGTTTAAAATAATTACGAGTATTCTATGTTGCGCATCAACTCACGTCTTCAATTTAAGTGTTCTCGTTGTCTGATCATCATCATTACAATTTTGTATTATTAAAGCAGTAAGATGTTTTAATCTACTTCATTTAAGATCATCGCTCTTCTCGGTGCGGTCTATTCCATTGAACTCTTTCTTTTTGATACTTGGAATGATAATGCTACGGGTTTTAGTAAATCGTGCATGCATAACTTGGTACGTTAAGCAAACAGAGTAAGGCGGCTCGGTCACGGTTGAATTGTAATCTAAATCCTAAATTAGTTTGTTTTTTGTCGCGAGTACGACAAGGAATCCGGAGTGGTCACGTCCCTCGCTTGCTTTGTTGGGAGTTATGTGCATGAAATGGGAATTGAGGTAGGAAAGGAACTATAAGATGATTAAATTGAAGTTGGTTCAAATAAATTTGATATAAGACAGGTATAAGACAAGATAATTAAGCTACAAGCATTTAAAAATCAAATATATTTATCAAAAAACTACACTAATCTGTCATATTGCAAGCTACTTCATCAAACAAAAAACCGAAGGTCTCAATTTCAAAAACCACCAAAAAGAAACAAGCAAAAAGATTTCATACATATTTTAAAAACCATGATACGAGTTCACTGACCTCTGAACCTCAGAGGTTTATGTAAAGATCTGTCTTGCCTAGATCAAATAACCGACAAATGATGAAACCTGAGCAGCGTCGTATCAATTCAGGGTTAAAGTTGAACTATACAATGCAGTCGTGTTGACAGTTATGTTACATGAATATGGAAAGGTGATCTCGACAATAAGTCAGATAATGTTTGGACATGTAATAAAAAATATAAACATTCTTAAAGTTGTTAAAATACCGCTTCATTATAAAAGTTTTTGAAATAACGCATAGGTAATTATGACAAAATGTAGATTGCCGAAATTGATGTAACAACAATAAAAATATTTCTGTCAAATAAATTACATGAAAAATATAAAATTGTGATGATTTAAACTCTGATTGGTTTTTAAAACAATGCTATGCCTTTAGCAACAAATAAAACTAAGAATGCTGTAAAACACAGAAAAGAAGGGGACATAATAACTGAAGTAAATTATCTGTGTAAAGATAGTTGGGTAAAGCCTAAGGCTGCAAACAATAATTAAATTAATGTAATCAAACAAACGAAAATCAATTTTATAAGAGCATCTACTATTGAAGATCTTTCTATACATCCTTGAATCTTGCATAATGCACACACGAGGAAAAAACTTGATACATATACACCTAAAAGTAAATGATTCGTGATTCATTCTAAAATTTCGCGGTACTTCACAACGTTTGAATACCCTATGCATTGCGTGATACGTGCTAACTACAGAGAAAGTGGGTAAACATGATGGTCATTAGGAAGTGTTCTAACAATGGCATGTCTTTATGCGTGTACAAGAGGTTCTACCATCCATCTTGGCTGATCTTTTGTTTCAAGATTCTATTCATCAGTCTGTTGATGGATTTTTTGATGAGGAACCGTAATCGGTTTTTGAAAGGGTTCTTTTAGTGAAATGGTTCATTGGTCTCAGATGCTAATTTAAATTTTGCTGAGGAATGGGTTTGCTTTAGCACACTTTCATTAGATCAAGATATAGATTTGGACACGAGTGACAGATATTCTAGAATAAATTGAAAAGAATTGGCAGGCTTACAAGAACTCAAGCAATTTAGGGTAGGTACCTACCTAAACAAACAACCCAATTTAAGTCACTTGTTGCATCTTCATCAGTTCAACATAAAAATAAAATGCACATGATATCAAAAACAGCTACTCATATAACTGGTCAGTTTGAGCAGATTGCCAACAATTCAACCAACCTGACATTGGCTCTGAAAACGAAACTATACTACCCGACCGTCATTTGTTACATCTTCATCAGAACAACAGAGATAGCACACATAACTCATCAGATTAACAAGAGCTCAGGCAACTTAGCATTGGCTCTAAATACCTAGCTTTACTAACCAACCCTCATTTGTTACATCTTCATCACCATGACAAAGATACAGCACACACTAATAAAAACTAACAACCAAAAAACCGTCATAACCTTCCCATAAAAACTAAACAACCGTTTTACCACCGCAAGTACCAAACTCAGTAACATTTTATTCATGCAAATCCAGATCTTATCTCTTCTATCTGTCTGTCATATTCGTACAATCGTGCATCGTCTGTACTATTATTTCATTAGAATCATAATTGATAGTTAACATTTCAGCTGTTGTACGTTGCAGATTGATCGCTCGTGTTACGCTAGAAACTAGAGATGTAGCTTATGAAGTATTTATTTGTAACGGTATTCGTACTAGTATGTAGATTGTTATTTTATTGACTTGATCTTTGAGGTTAGAATTGCGATTAAGGATAGTGTTGGCAGTTATTTAATAGTTATTCTATTTGCTTGTGAGCTAGAAATATCAGACAGTTATTAGCAGTGGATGGAAGTGGTCAGAACTTATCCCGATGGAAAAGAGTCGTGACAGATTCATATTTTGACATGTATGTAATGCTCTTAATTTCATTTATGAAACACTTTTCTAAGAGTTAATATTAAAAACGTCGCTCGTATCGATGGAGTATACGCCACTCTGCTCTATTCTCTGTCGTCTGTTTGAGCACCTAATACGACACAACTTCTATTATCTCCTTTATTTGATTTATAACATCATCGAGTTATTTTTCGTCATTATAAGCTTCAACTCTTTATTAGTTAATTGCTTCTTATTTTTTCCCGGAACACTTTTTTCTAAAGTAGCAATAATTTCTTCATCGCATCACTATAAAGTGTTCAGTACTTTGGGTGGCAGCCATGTTGTGTTACATTAGAAAGAAGTCTCGATTTACCAATACCCGCTAATGCCTTGTTCTGAATGAGTGATTAAACGGATCGATCTATAATTTTGTGTAATAATAGCTTATTGTTGTTCGTATGTTGATGTGTGTCGATTTTATAGTCGTACATCTTCGTTTTGGGAGAGTCACGTAATATCTTACATGGCTGTGATGTTTTTATTGTTACTTAATATGTTATTATAAGTATAAGTACTTAGTTTTATTTATTTAAATCTAATCTTATCTGATCTAGCCATAAGTGTACCACTGATGGGCAAAGGCCTCTCTCTTAATCCGCCATGATTTTCGGTTTTATTTATAATTGAAATAAAAATAATATGTTCTAAAGATTTTTCGGTAAGCTTGCCTAAAATAGTTAAAACTGATAAGATAAAATTATTAAAACTATTACGCAATACCGGTCGCAGCCCGGTTGCAGTGCGGTTCAGCGGTTGGCCATTTGAAATGAAAAAAGACGTAACGGCAATGCTTTTATATTAAACGTCAAACCGAAGCGCGCCAAAACTATATTTCTCAGCATAAGAAAAAGAGGACTCTATGTTTCATGGACAAATATCATAACGGTCTTTTAGCAATTGGGAGCATCGTAAATTATTATTTTCGCTTTATAATTTGTATTTAAAAGGGACGTCGACGAAAAAACTTGTAGAGAATTACTAACACAATTTCCGAATACATTAATTGTACCTTTTGTAGGTTACTGACCGTTTTACGTCAATGTAATCCGGATTATTCCGGATTTCGAACTCACCGAACATGACTTGGTTTCCCAAAACTACAACAATGCAGTTTTTATCAAAAAATCAACACGGTTTTTTATTAACGGCCAGCTGTCAAACCTTTTTAAATATTTTGTTCGATTTTTAAATATTTAAAAATACAATGAGTGTAATCAGCTGTTAGGTGCAGTCGTTTTTGGGACAGACACAGACAGCAAAATATTTACTATTGCAACCTGTCAATTATTTCGAGTTTTTGAAAACTTAATTTTTTAGAGATAAGAGTTTCTGTTTCAATAAAACTGATCATTGTATCGTCAATTGTTTATTCATTGGGTTATGGTCTACGGCAAGTCGGAAGTGGTCTCTGTCTGCCTCGATAGTAAAGAAGCTTGTCGGATATGTATGTATGTATGTATCGGTAAGTCAATGCTTCGCTTATAAACTCACTAGAGGCTGCCCGCGACTTCGAGCCTACGAAGTCGCGGGCCTTTTACCAAGACTTTACCTTACTTTACCTAACTTACTTACTTTTAGAAGATTTACAAAGACATGAAGATAAATGCCTATTTATCTTAATGTCTTGGTAAAATAACATGATATCTTAAAATCATATCTTAGCCTATGTGTGAGCCTATGTGTTTTTTTGATTTGTAAGCTACAATATTGCCGAGTTTTATCAAGATCTGTTCAGTAGTTTTTGCGTGAAAGAGTAGAAAACATCCATCCATCGGCACAGACATTGACATATTAATATTAAATAAGATAGGATGACACAGACCTTAAAATCCGGAAAGCCAAAAAAAACATACATGTTACATTTACTGTGATCTCGCAGTTGGAACCATTACGACGGTCAGAGATACGACTTCTACTATGGAACGTGCTTCACGGAATCACGATATGTGCACGCGCAGGTGGATTTTCACGTATGACATAGGGATGGGATGTTCGGATATTTGGTAGATTTTTAGTATTTGAATAATCTTTAAATTATAAGAATATTAAGATAACTGACAATTAGGTATTTCTGTTATTTGATTAATATATCAACTTAGCACATATTTTTAGAATCGAATAAATTCCTTTTATTTCCAACAATTAACTTTTCTTTTAACAAGGTACTCAGGTAAGTGACGAACAATACTTTTCGAAATAAAGTAACCATTTCTATCTTTTAAAAAAAAATTCAGATATCACAAGATTTTCCTCAACCTTTCCCATCACTACTCTCCGTAATACCGTTTCTAAGAAAAGCATCATTGTCACAAACTAACAAAGCGTGTTTTGGTACAAATACATATTTTTATTATACCACTTGCAAGATACCTGTCTACTATACGCGGTCTTACAAATGGGGTCTCTAGTTAGCTCTTGTAGGTGAATACATATTTCTCTTCGTTTGTTTTAATGTCAAGTTCAAGTTCTTTATGACAACTGTCATCAAGATTTTGACATAAAAACAACAGTAAAATAACACTTGTTACACGATGCTTATGTTGGTTTATTTTTAAGTTTATTCAGACTACTTTCTTGGAAAATGTTCCGATTTATTATAGTTTTATTAGTGGTTTATTTGGTTAGTCAAAGTGTATAAATTAGTATTTTGTGATATTATGAAATTAAAAAGCTAGAATTCATCAAAATAGTATTTAATACGTGAGTTGAGACACGAGGTGCCCGTTTCACCAATAAGACCCAGAACACACGGTGAAACTCAACTGCATCCCAACTGAATCAACTGAAACGAAACGTTTCAAACTAGTTGCGTCGTGTGTGGTTTTCTAAAGGAGTCTATAGCAGAAACTTCGATGCAACTCAAAAGTAACTAGCAGTTTCAGTTGCGTTGCAGTTGCGTTTCATCGTGTGTTCTGAGCCTTACAGATAAAATTTAACTGACATTATATAAACCTATGTCTATTTCACAAAAAAAAGACGTTTTAGACAGTGAAAGGTATAAAATATCTCTCAGTTAAATTTTATCTGTAAGTTGTGATACTGGCCCTAATTCCTAATATATTCTGTTCTGACCAACTTATCTAACAAAAACAAAAGTCAAAAGCTAATCTGGACGAATCTACTTGTTGTCTGCTATCCTACCATCTTACCTCATTCATCACACTTTATATCTATTTCCTCTCTGGTGCATTTATATATATATATAGATATATGTATGTAATATTTATTTTATCTATTGGATATCTATTTGTTTATTTTTATTATAGGTACTATCTATTTTTGGTATGTATATGTAGTTATGTATGTATGTATTCTGTATTATTTGCACAACCCGCAACCATTATTACCTCTTTCTCGTTATTTCTTACCCTAAGGTTGCCTGGAAGATATTGCTACCTAGCAATAAGGCCGCCTGTTGCTTCTTATAATCTTGTTTGTGTCTGTACCTTATATCTTTTGTGCAATAAAGAATATTTGTATTGTATTGTATTGAATCGTAAAACATGTTGGTAGACTTTGTCCTTCAACACATACTGCAACAAACTGGACCAGTACTTGATCTTATTCAATTAACTAGTTAATGAACGCACTGGGTTAGTGTCTCTTGCGCAAAAATGTGTTACTATATGCGTACTTATACAGTTGTAAGAAAGGTCAATTTAATATCCGTTTTTTTTTTAATGACCACTATCATTGTGAATTCTGGCAATGTCAAGTAAAGTATAATTACTAACTCACACGGGAAAACTCTTAAGGCTGAAACACTCCGGATGCGTATGCGTAACGTAGACGTAAGCACGGCGTAACCACGCGCGTAGTTACGGTGTAACCCGATGTGACACCGGGCTACGCGTCATATCGACGTGTACGTCTACGTTACGCAAGCGGTGACAGTTCCATACATTACAACTCAGAGGTACGCATACGTCTACGCATACGCATCCGGTGTGTTTTGGCTTTAAGTATTGTGACACGATTATAACCTATATATAAAATGAAATATATATTTTTAAATATCGTAAAATTCAAGTTTATTTCAATTTGTTGCACGTCAAAATATATCTTTGCGGTCTAACCCGCATTTAAAGAGGTTATGATCACACGGGAATACATGTATAAAAAGAAAATATTTAGCCCCTATGGCAGTCACTGAATATTTTTTACGTCGCTTTTTGCCTAGTACCAGGTACTACATAGTGTTGTTTTATTAGATACCGATATATTCACAGGTTATGGCGAAAATAAGTTGTTATTTCTCTTCGTTAGTTTTAATGTCTAGTTCAAGTTCTTTATGACAACCCTATGTTTGTTATTGTGACTTTAATAATAAATGCGTTTTGCGGGCAGCCAGTCATATCATATATAAGTACACCTTATATTTTTATAGATAGATGTGTAGCGTCATTTTGACGTCAATTGATGCGTCTCTATCGTCAATATTTCAGTCTAATATGCTAGTTTTCATGTAAAGTCTCAAGCAACAGCTATGCAAATGAAATGGTTTTTAAGACCTTCTTTTACTACTTATAATGATAGTAAGTATAGACATTAATATTCTAGGTTCCCTGTATTTATGAATAATAATGTAAAGCTTTCATTAAACGGACTTTATTTATAGTACACTCTCAATATTCACAAAGTAGACTTTATAAATTACGTCATAGGTCACGCTAAACATAGACTATGCATACGAACAGGTCAATGGCCACAGGTCAAATCCATAGTTGTTGTAATAATTCACCAAAACATTGATGCTGATACTCAAACGTGAAGTTAAGTACAGCTGAACTTGAGAAATAAGTTTCTACAGAAATATGATGGATTTTAAATACTTGAGATAATTTTGATTGATATTTGAATTCTGCCAGTGTTTTTGTTCAAATAAATAATGCAATCATCAGTTATGTATTTCACGTTTTATTTTTTCCAACGGGCTTTTAACTCCCATCACAATACCGAAATATATAAATCTATTGAACTTTTTTCCCATCGGTGTAAGCAGAATCAGTTGATTGTGGAAAGGAGTTCCCTTCCACTAATTTCTCCATCTCGATCATGCAAAATAAACCTTGTATAAATTGACTGTTAACTTATTTCAAAGTCCAACTGTACACCATACGAATTCCGATAATAATTCAGTCAGACCGTCTTCAGTAACACAGAACTGATAATACATTATCATACGTGAACACTATTTATATGTTAATTCGTACAAGTTGACATTTTAAAAGAAATACTAGATATTTTAGATATAAGTAGACCTCCATGGTGTTTAAATTTATTATATTTATTTTTATTGGGGACTTGTTGAAGACAGTAACTCTTTGGAGTGAGTCAAGAAGCGTGTGAACGAATCTATAGAAAATTTATGGAATGATATTTTTTCCCTAACACGTTCCGGACACGGCCCGAACACGGCCCGGACACGTTGTCATGACGACGTATTGTTTTCCCTCCTGACTGGCCACAGTCCGGACACGTCCCGGGCACGGCCCGGATCTGAGTAGATAGACCTTAAGTCAGAACTATTTTCTAAAGCCTTTTTCCCAATAATCCCAAAAGTCCCGTAACGAACCAACCGATACATCGTTAGCGACAATGCGATATAGATATCGTACGCGATTATAAACGAATGCTTGCCTTTTATGGTAATGTTTGAGAAACAAGTTCATTATGTCAACTCTACTTCATGAGCGATTTTTGCTGGCTTGTGATTCAAGAGTGTAATGTATCCATCTATCTAAATATTATCTTAAAATTAACACAATTAAATACTAAAGTTATAAAATCAAAGACTATTTTCATAACGTGTACATTCAAGATTCCAAGCACACGCATGAAACAATGCTCATACAATGAAATGACGAATGAAGCCGGAACATGGATACGCGCAAGCGCAGCCTAAGGCCCATTGTTTTAATAAACCAACCGGTTTTAATAATGGCACACATGATCAACCAGAGTCGGGTTGCCGAAATATTCTGACCAAAGTTCAGCCGAAGCATGATAGATATGTTGAGTAAAAAATGTTAGGTTAGGTAGCAAAGGGTGCCGCCTAAAACTTAAATAAAGACGATAGGGATAAGAAATAAGAAATTATGAAGTATAGAAGAATAGATAGGTATTGACAAAGTTTAGATAAATTAAAACTAAGGAAGAACAATGAAAAAACTTCTTAAAGAAAAGAGGATACAAACTAAAAAGACGTTAAAACTGCTCATGTTAATATCAATCATTTAGATGATAAGGAATCTCAGAAACTAAACAATAATTCATGCCACCAAAAGCAATATTATTTATGCAGATATATTCATAATAAATTCACATTGAATATCTCGCGGTTATAAATAAAATATGATCATAAAAATTCGTAAAATTTGTTAAATTTGGAAATGTTTTCGGGTTGCCGATCAAACAGTGTAAAGCCACATAAATTTTAAACATGCCAATTTAATCCTATTTCAAAATGAACATGAATCGCCAATAACTGCTACTGATTATAATATTATTGAAGCTCGCAAATAAATCGAGGAATTTGTAAAGAAGCTTGATTATATATTTGCATAATTTTCGCGAAAGCCCGCATTAATAACACAGTTGGTGGTAAGATTAGAGATTTAAGTGATTTTGATATTTAAACACAAGAGCTATTTGAAACATAAGACGGATTCATAGAATTTCTAGAAGATTAAAAAGAAATTTCTCCTAAAATGGTAACTAATAACATAATACCAAACAATGTAAAATCAGCGTAGGTACCTACAGCATTATCATTCAATGAATGAGTTTGATCTCGTAGTGGGCAATCAACATCCATTAATTTGGCACCCAAATTGCAACCGTCACTTATTTCTGCGTAATCCCTCCGACAAAACAGTATAAAACGCGCATGCGTCGACCTCAAGTAACAACAAAAAGAGTATAATCTCTTACACCCGACTACCGGCACGTAAATTATTCAAAGCAAAGGACGTGATACCCATACAGGAAAAGTTACAGGACTTTGCGACCTATGTTTATGGTAATTTGGCATAAAATGGCCAGATTCGATTGAATCAATTTCAGTTTAAGCACACTTGATGCGTTGCCATGGTTACCATTTATCGTTCAGTGTAGTTCCGCTCATTTTATTCTCGTAAAAATTGATATGGGTGTATTGCGGTGAAATTGTAGGGTAAAAGCAACGGGATTGTTTACCACAAGGCTCTTGTTACTTTAAAATCAGGCTTTTTGTATTATTTCAGAGCACTGATATGTCAAACTTATGGATATAATACTGTCTGGATCTGCATGTCTCTATCTGGCGCAAAATGGCTATTTTTCGTAGGGTTGTCATATCTTTTGACAGGACATCTACCAAGAAAACTAAGAGAAAACCCGGCGCGGCCTTGGCACGCTGTCATAAACTCATTTGTATATGAAAAAAAAATGGAGCCACTCCATTGTTTCAGAGATTATATCCATGCCAAAATGTCACATAACACTGTCACTCATTTACCTATTTGATCATTAGCTCTGTGGACGCAAAATTTTAGTGCACTTTGATCACAGCCAGACATTCTTGTCATATCATATAAAATCATACTAAGAGTAAACTAATGAGTAAACTAATGAGTAAGAAGTGAAATATTACACAATAGAGAAGCTAATATAACTCTACTTTAAAACCTTATAAAAATGATGTACAAGCATGAATCAATAACCAGTGTAAGTGTTACCGGACAATCAGAAAACTATCATAGATTCTCACGCTCAAAGTCGAGTCATCTCGAAACGAATTTGAGGAAGTGCCCGCTATTATCTTCTTCGAAGTAAGTCAAACAAATCAAGAAAAAGTTGGAGTTTTTTTTTTCACTCGAGATGCGCACGGGATGTGATTCTGTTGAGCTTTGTCTTTTTGAGATTTTTCGTGTGCCTGTGTTTTGTTTGTTTTGATTCGGTATTTGTTTTTAATTTTTTGAATGTTTCAGTAGGTACCTATACTTCTGTATTTATCTAAAGTTTCAGTTCTTCTTTCGTATAAACTTCAAGTTTCATAATCTTCTCATTTATAAACAGCAATTTATTTATCATTCGTATAAATACTCTTTTGGCTCGTTTCCGAAGTCTGTTTTTCAATTCCGCATATCATATTCAAATTTTCTATCTTCAGCTGTCACATTAAACAGAACTTCTTCAAATTCAACCACAGTAGTGTCATCATTCATTTTTCATTCATTTTAAGTCACTGACTCACATCACTATCGGTTCTCTTGATCCTGATGTATCCCTCCCTACCCATCACTCAGCATCGTAACAAGGTAACTCCATACTTACGATTATACTAATGCATTTCTTTTACCCCGGTTTATTATAACTATTATAAAAGCATTAGTTTGTAATGCGTTCTGCTGCCTCTTGATCGATATTACTGTACTGATGACATTAGTTTTTGAGAAAATTGTGAGGTAATTAAGTTTAAGAGATGCCGCTGATTCAGTAGCTAGAAGATTTACTGTATCGTCTTTAAACATTAGTAACTCTCTCTTCTTACAGTTATGATTAACTCGTAATGTCACTGTTGGAGAAGAACTTATGTCTGATAAACTAAGGAATATAATATTTGTTTAAAAATGGACAAAAGATTTATTTTAAAATTTTACACCTTAAGTGACTATTTCAATTCCTTTCTTGCCTTTAACGGCATCTGAAAGAAAAGTTATGGTATTAAAAATGCTAATAACTCTATTCCTAATATTAACGACCTTTTCTTTCTCAAAAACATCTCTATAAGTCCCATTATCAACGTATTCATTGCCAATTACATCACTGTTCATCCTGTTATTAACATTTCAAACAGCAAAATGTTCACGCGTAATTTTTCCAAATATTGCACACAATAAGGCGACAAGAAAGCACTCAAAAACGTAACAGAACTTATTCACTCGCATTACATAACATTTCGTGTTACACATTTGGTCACTTGAAGTCTTGAGCATTGCTTTGCGCAAGCGCATGTGAAGTTTTCACACTATAATGTCCTTTACGATTTTATAGACTACGTTCTTGGAATACTTACCTACTGTTGTTATGATAATACGTTTAGTAATGTCACGTCGTACTGTTTTATGACCTTTTATATTTATAGCCGAATAAAGATTCTTCGAAGTATTTCACACGACTACTTGTACAAATTTGGTATTCGTAAATAGGACACTATGAATAGTGGACGCTATTTAATTTATCTACTTAAAAAATAGTTTGGCAGACTATCCAAAAGTAAATACCTATTTAAAATGACGAATAATAATCTGGAACTATTTCCTTCTCGTGTTCCAATATGTATTCGACAAAATACGATACTAGTTTTAGTTAAAAACTTAATTTTTATCAACTTCTTTTCGTGTCCTATAATCTTATCATATCTTGTGACCTCAACTTTCCTTGTCTTACTTATATTTCACAAATAGACTTTAAATAACTCAAATATTTAACATCTACCTACACAGATACCTACCTCACTGATTTTGCTACTCATAAGCAATTCAAAAGCAAACATGCAAGCAGCACATTAGTCACCACGCCAAGAGTTTCATCACAAGCATTGTACAAATAACAATTTCGTGAGTACAACATATAGAGGGTCGGAGGTTCATTTCTTGTTACATTATTCTAAGAATCTGAGCCAGTTTTGGTAAACTTGTTAAGTTTTTTTTTTTATAGTAGTTTCTTCTGTTATTGTTTCTTAAATAGTCTTTTGGATATCTTTTATCTGTTTCGTGGAAGATAATTTTGTAGCGTCTTGTGTTCTTATGAACAAAAAGTTATAATGTTCTTTATTGTAAAGTTACATTTTATTTAAGTAGGCCCGCGACTTCGTACGCATTTATCGTCATATCTTAGAAAAAAATCATGATATCTCAAAATAATATAGCCTATGTGTTATTCTGATATATAAGCTACAATATAGCCAAATTTCATCAAAATCCGTGTAGTAGTTTTTGCGTGAAAGAGTAACAAACTTCCATCCATCCATTCATCGGCGCAAAGCGCAAACATTTATAATACTAGTAAGATAAGATTAAATCTTATGTCAGAGTTTTTGCAATCAAAGAAGAATGTATTTATCTTAATCTTAATAATCTGTTTAGTAGTTTTTGCGTGAAAGTGTAACAATCATCCATTCATCAGCACAAACATCGACATTTATAATATAAGTAGGATATAATAGTTTTACTAGAGCATTCTGTTTCCTATCACAATTGCTAGTTTTACACCAATTATCATCTTCATCATCATTATTTATAGCTGTCCACTGCTGAGCATAGGCCTCCCCAATGATTCTCCAGCGCCCGGTTCATTGCCACTTCCAAAAGCACTAGATATTTTACTAGTACCATTTTCAAATTTACTTCCACCTTAGGACGTACTAGTCCATTAACACACGGTGAAACGCAACTGCAACTGCTTGTTACTTTTGAGTTGCATCTAAGTTTCTGTAGACTCCTTTAGACAACCACACACGACGCAACTAGTTTGAAACGTTTCAGATTAGTTGCATCGTGTTTTCAGATTAGTTAGAAACGTTTCTGATTAGTTGCATCGGGTTTTCTAAAGGAGTCTGTTGCAGAAACTTAGATGCAACTCAAAAGTAACTGGCAGTTGCGTTGTAGTTGCGTTTCTCCATGTTTTCTGGGTCTTACAGTTACATTCCGATCTTATTTAAGCCCAGAATAAGATTCTTCAGTATTCTATCATTGAATAAAGATTGCACCTTCCTTAATTTGGTTTACGGTACTCAAGTATTGTTCCTCGTTACAAACGATCTCTTTACAATGCCCTTAGGGATTTAGATTCGAAGGGCTAGTATAAAGTATGCTAGTTACCATTGATTCCTTTTACATCTTATTCTATTGTAGCTTTAAATTCATGATCTGTTTCGACTGTATTTCTTAGAGTAGTGCTCTTAAATGTATCTTTATGTGTTGCGTTATTTTCATAAGTTAGGGCTGTTTCACCATCTTTTAGATATTCTATACCTGTCTCTATCTAATGCTATCTACACAACAAAACCGCCGGTATACCCCCGTAGATACCATTAAATTTCATATTTTATGAAATGGACATAGGTTTATCTGTCAGTTAAATTTTATCTGTAAATGGCGAAATGGACACTTAGTTTTGTAAATTTTAGCGCAATTTTCATGTAGGTATTGTAAATAATAGTTCGATATTTGCTATTTCACATTTTGTGTTCGGATACATACCTAAAAAGTTTCAACATGACTGTATAAAAAAATGCCTACTAAAACAAAAGACGAAAACATTTCTTTTTATCCTTCCATGCCTAAAGCATTACCTCATCAAGCTTTTATCCCCCCTAATGGGGTTCCGCCCACTCCCATTACTGGGATAAAAGATTGATAAAAGACGATTTTCTGATCGAATCGAAATTGATTTTGTAAAGACAAAAGGCTGGAGCGGTTAAGGTCAGAATTGCCACGAATTGTATTCAGATAATGACGGTCGGGTATTTTCAAGAGATCCGTTGTTTTGAATTGATTCCTATTCTCATATATTGTATTCGTGTCTTATATAGGTCAGATGATTCGTTGAAGTTTGGAACGTAGTAAGTGGAGCGAAGTGGTCTCTGTCTAATCCGATGGGTGAGAGGCGTGACAGATGCATGTATCTAGGTATTTTGTAGTTATTTCATTAGCAGCGCATGAGCTTTCATTAAATAACATTTTCTCCTTTAGAATCTCTAAATACTAATGGCATAAAATTATTTTGACATTTTTGGAGAATATTAATAAATTAAAATGTCACGAGACATTAGAAACCTCTGTGATCCGAAGATACTACTTCCATCCCCAAAATTCGTTTACAACCCTAATTTTCAATGAGAATTTCATAGATGTATCTACCTTTAATCCCATTATGTGCCGGCTAACAAATCTATAGATAATGTGAATGACACGTGTATCAAGTAGGGGGCCACGAAATTTTATTGTTATTCGTCCTCTAGCCTTTGTGTCAACAGAAATAATAATTTGTTAGATAAATGTTAATAGATGTATTCGGTGATATTTTGAGTGGAAAATCTACGTATTAGGTAAAATTTATATTGTATTGAGATTTCAATAATGAAGTATAGTTTAAAGAAAAGGAAATTGCGTATCATCAAAAAAGCAACCTTAACCTTGTAGGTACAAGCTTTGCAATAACTTCAATCTCATCATTAAATTTAAGAGCGTCGCTCTTATCGGTGGAATCTATGCTACTCTGTTCTGCCGTCCTTTTGAGCCCCTGATACGACACAACTTCTATTCCCTCTCTCATTTGATCTATGTAAGTCCTTCGTGGTCTCTCTCTTCCGTTTTCCTTCTACTTTACCTATCTACATAAAAACCTATATAAAGATAAACATTGATCATATACGTAGGTAAGACCATAACCACAGAGTACCTACCTACAAGACTTACTACCAAAAGCCTAATGAATCATAAAATCAATCCCACTCACAAAACTGTAATAAATAAATTCACTAATAGCGTGTAGTTACAAAGGATGCGCATACGCATGACATCAGCGGAATCTGGGCCGGCCGCCTACATCCATTAGACAGTTCAGCGACATCGTCTAGACTAGACGAACAGGTACCGACTGGACAATGTCACTTATAGATACTGATATTATCAGATCTGATAGAGAATTGATAGATGTCTGATCGTAGACTGATAGAGAAATGACAGTGCAGAATATGGGTATTGTAGAAGCTGGACTGATTATTGAAGATAATGATTCAATTAGTGATTTAAGCAATACTTTTTTATTTAAAGTCGCTTTTGTTGATCATAATAAAGAAGAAGGTATTGTTAATTCAATCGAAAAAGATAAGCAACAAAAAGATTAATTTATCTTAAACCTACAAAAAATGAAACCAAAATAAACATACTGCAGTCAATAAGTTCATTACACTTCATTATTTCATCATTACACATCATAGTCATATACCCTCTAAAGGTTATGATATGACACAAGTGTATCGATCGATTGCAAAAAAAAACGGTCAATCCAACCCTAATATCAAAAAGTTGGCACCAATTTAAAAATGTAACCGAGCTTGAATAAATTAACTTGATGCTACACAAGTGAAATGCATTAGAGGCTATACAATAAACATGCGTTTTTTCTCCCTTGATCGCAATTAAGGGGCACAGGGAACTTGTGCATCTGTCCATTGATATGATAGAAGATCGTAAATGTGTGCGTGGGTTGATGCTATTGGTATTGTAGATTTAAGTTTTGATGCTATGATAATTATGGATATTTGATATGCATCTTATGTTTAATGAAAGCAATAAAAATATATATGGTATTGTTTTAAAAGCTACAAAAGAAATTAAGGAAGAGAAAAGAAAATAAATAACTAAACACAAAAAAGATGCTGACAAGTCAAAGTTAGGTGATGAAAGAAAGACAAAGGCGTAAATGTAACCAATACTGAACAAAACCGACTTCTTAAAACCGAAAACAAAATAACCAAAAACAAAAGTGAAAAACGTTTTTAAATCTTAACGTCAAAGATCAAGACAGACTTAAAGAAATAAGCATAAAACATAAAACAAGCTACTGTTTTGAATGAAACTCATAATGTAACCGTCACTCACGCACACATGCATAAACAGTGTGAAGAAGGGTAACATATGATCACTCATGTGGGTCGGCTGGATACTACAGGGCTAGTGTTAGGGCCAAACGTAACGGTTTTTGTGGTTGTGAGGGCATTGAAATCAATAGGGATCGTTTTAGCTAACTTAAGGGCAGAGGTCGTCGTTATTTTTGTATAAGATATGCAAAGTGTTTCATTTTGGGTAACTAATTACAGCAATGTATTATGGTAACCAGATTTGTAATTTTGCAACGATCAGATCAGCCAATGGAACAAATGACAATCTGAATAAATAAAATAAATAGCTATCTCAAAAAAGTAATCTGATATCCAAAGGTGAAGATCCAAAAATAGTAGCTCTTAAATAACGCGGCATCTCAGAGCCTCTGGTTGACATTAAATAATCACCAAATGCAGAACACCCAAGAAGTAATTAATCTAAGCTACTTACTTGCAAAAATATTCCCCTCTCGGCGTCGACAGACACGTCCCGCCATTTTTGCACGGCGATGGAGAGCATGATACGAAACCTGAGAAATAAAGAAAAAACATTTTAATATATCACCAAAAAGACTATACGTTAAATATATCACAGAATGAGACACAGATTAAATATAACACCAATTATGTAAAGATTTATGAGATTTCGTTTACTTTTAAAATAATTAAGAGGATGATTAAGTAATGTACTCATATGACGATATTTCTTTTAAAGGACAAAACGGATGTATTGTTAAAAACAAATAAGAGACAGAAAAGAATTGTTACAGAGAAAATAAAATAGATTACAAAGAAATGGTTAAAACAATTTGCAAAAACAATTTATCAAGACGTACATAGTTTAAAAACTAGTGAAAAAATTACAACAGATTTCTCAACAAGCACCTTGTAGTTAAGTGTCTAACTGGTCATCAAGCAGTCAAACTAACAAATTAGGCCGACAAAGAAATAATTATAATAAACCATCAACAGACACCATATAAAGGAATTGGGGTCACAGTTAATGTTCGAATACATCAAGATACTGATTCTTGCGTGAATACCTTTTGCATAAATTAACCAAACGAGATTATAGGTGAAATGGTGAAAAAAATAGCGTTGAAAAGATGCCACCTGTTATCGAGATGTTTGTCGATATGGAAATTTAAATTGTGAAGGCAAGAAGCTTAGTTTCGTCAATGTTACTAGCTCACTAGATTAATAAATTCATCATGTCACATCAAGAAATAAAAGCACTGGCAGAAGATAGGCCTAAATGGCGGATGCTCCACCGATAGTAGTTTAACTCTTAAATATAAGTAATGATGACAACAATGAATTACATACGGATACGAAAATAGGATATACGAAGCAAAATACTAAAATTGAGAAAGTTTTTGCTGACAAAGATCTGATGACGAGGCTTCAACAATAAAACGCGTATAACGAGAAATAAATCAGTTTTCCCGGTTACTAAAATTATTATCCAAAAAATAAAAACAGTACCTTCTTTAGCAGATTGATCGACGACACCAAACACTCAAGATATTGCAGTGCCCGCTACTCTGATACAAATCTTTCCTTCCACTTTGATAGAAATCTGAGCATTTTTTGTCCAAAGATATTTAGCATCAGATCCGAAGATAAGAGGACTTTGCCCCAACTCATTAGGAGATATGCTCGCATTTCGGCGGTTGATTTGCATAGAAATACTGTTTTTGTTGATTTTGAAGGACACATGTTTTTTGATGTTTACACAGACCATTTCCATTTTGGGTAAGTATGTATGTGAGAATTTTGACATCACTTTTGATACTGTTTCTGAATTTAAATTTTGACTTCTGATGAAAATTTAAGTATGTTACATAAAATCTTTGTTCAATTTTGATTCAAATCAAGTATGTTCCGATTTACCACCAAGTTTTTCTTTTATGAACTAATTATCAATCTAGATTATCAATAAAGAAGCTCAAAAAATTGTATTTTCAAACTGTTTTCTTCATCAGAAACAGCCTTTACTCTTGTTAATCTCCACCTTGGCCCTATAAACCTATCATTACCAAGATCTGATGCAGATCTGAGAGTGGGAAAACATTTAGCATTGAAACAGGAAATCAAAAGCATAATAACAGACGTTGAAAGGAAGTGTCTCTTGACTTAATTATTTGCTATCGAGTGGGAGTCAGAATATCGATACGTCAATCAGAATCGAGACCACCCAAACGTTCATACTTGGACAAGCTTTAAAGATGTCCAGGATTTAGCAGACATTTTACTAAAAGTTACGGATAATGAGATTTATTTTTTCAAAAAGAATAACATTAAAAATAATCGAAAATACTTCTATTGGGTTAATATTATTTATTTAACAGTTTATAGTAAGAAGATAGTACATATGTATAGACAGAAAAAAGAGAAGTGGGTGTTATTGAAAATGCCGAACTTAATACAAAAACAATAAATGCAATATCAAGACGTCTTTTTGTATGTTTCAGTTTTGATTCAAAGAATTAAAGTTGAAGATTAAACTCTTAAACTAACAAGATAAGCGTTTAACACCGCTCCAATACACGATCATAAATAAACATCTCAAAATATATTTCTTGACTTTGCGAAATGTTTACTCAAACATTTCATCGAAAGTAAATAGAGCGATCGTACCGAATTAAGGAAACGTCGACTATCTCTTATTTACATTTGTCAAAGTGTTCCCACGCGCGGTCTTAACAACAAAAATATTTGCTTTAGTCAAATGATTGATAGGCTATCGGACGAATTTTATTTCGTAACGGTTCACTTTTGTTGCTTACTGTTGGAGCTGCTTATGTAATTTTGATGTTTCTGCTCGATATAACTTTGGTTTGGCATACGATGTTTGGTTCAAATTTATATAGGGTGTTGTTTTATTAATGGTTCCAAATAAAGGACCTAATGAAGAGTCTTTATCGGCAGACCGTTGGTAAAAGCAAACTGGAACCTGCCCCATAAGCAAAGATGTTTTTCAAACATAACCTCCTTCGAAAACGGCAAGAAATTCCAAATTTAGAAAACGAAAACGAACAAGAGGAAAGGACCTGCGAAACGTTCTTTTTTCAAACAATTTCTGAGAGGTTTCGACCAAACTCGCGCGCAACCGGTATCACCTTATAAGGTCAACCTTTTGTTTTTTCTGAATCAACATCACTTGACTTCAAAGGGCAGAGTAAACGGCAGATTTTTAAACTTCTGAGGCCTTGATGGCCATTCTGATAAAATCAAGCAAAACGCTGCATAATTTAACAGGTTTGGATATAAACGTATGTTTTTAGCCTCCAAAATAATAATTTATTGATAAAAATGGCGACAACAATGGATTCATGCAAGCAAAAAGCAGTCTATTTTCGCAACATATAGGTACTGCTCTCGACACACTAGCTTTTGCAGCACGGATGCAGTTGAATGTTTAATGATACCACTCCAAAACCGCAGGTTAAACACCTTCCGTGGTAAGTATTTTTCATAACAAACGTCAAATCATTACCGTTAATATGTATGGGTGAATAAAAGAGGGATTTTAGTAATATCTTATTTATGAAACAAAACATCATATTGATATTGTAAGGATGTACAGTGTACACAGTAGTCGTTCACCGATTCCCCTGCGAAACCAACACAAAATCCGAACAAAAACATGCCCAATGACATTTCACATTTAAACAACAATGTTAACAAAACACACGCAGCGTGAGTAAGTTTTTTAAATTGCATACTTTGTTTTCTTCCTCAAAAAAGGACGGTCTTGATGGATGTTTACCGGTTATTACAAAATCACGATGTTCAATGTTACTTATTTATTTAAAGAAGAACTAGTAAGGCTACTTTATGTCGCTGACTAAGGAATCAGGAATATACTCGTATCGATGGACAAACATACTAACTTAATATGTTTTTGCTTCAATAACTGTGGAGTGAGTATTCGTTTAGACCCAGAACACATGGTGAAACGCTAATGCAACGCAACTGAAACTGCTAGTTACTTTTGAGTTGCATCGCAGTTTCTGCTATAGACTTCCTTAGAAAACCACACACGGCGCAACTAGTTTGAAACGTTTCGTTTCAGTTAACTAGCAGTTTCAGTTGCGATGCGTTTCACCGTGTGTTTTGGCGCTTAAACTGCTAATAACTGTGTGATTGATAGCTAGTTGCATAAAAGATCATTATAACAAACACTCCATTAAATCTAAAGCTGACATTATCATTATCAAAAGTCAGAAGAACGCCGCTAGCAATATGGTTGTTGTACGGGCTGCTGCTGCCTCATACAAAGAGATTGATACTGCTTAATGAATAGTCGTCAAAGTATAGTATTTATTCAACAATTAATGACATTCGTCTGCTAATATGCTTAAATGAGTACACGCGCGATTGAGTGTAATGGTACACGTGAACTAACTAAAATAGCTATAATAAGTTGAAAATGCTGATGAGACATAATGTGCGGTCGCAAACCGTACAGTTGTTTTTCACAAAATCTTAAAATAATGTAAGTAGCCTTTGTATTATGTTACATATGATTTTGTAAAGTTTGATTACAGGAGTATAGTTTCCAGTGGTTTTTGCGTGAAAGAGTAACAAACATGACTTCCGTCGGCACAAAATCAAATTTTATTTACCTAAGTATATTCAGTCAAATTCTCTAAAGAATCCACAAGTAACAAAACAAACAAACCTAATTATAAATGAGTATGAATCAACAATCCAAATGATAAAATTATCAAACACTTCGACACTTTGCGGAAATATGATATTAAACGACGGATAACTAACCGTGGGAACCGACAGATAACAATGTAAAAATAAAATAAACATAAATATTATTATACGGTTTTATGATATAAAAATTCGCTAAATAAAGTTTTATTTCCGCAAAGCCGTGAGAGTAAAGTTATTTGCATATTGATAAAACGTTTGATACGATGACGATATGCATGTTTGAGAAATTTTAAAAATATTAAGGATAAGGCTATAACATAAATTCACGACACGACGCGACACGACGCGAGCGACGCGACACGACACGACGTCGTCCGACGTCGCATCGTGAAAATCCACGACGTCGTGAATCTTTTTGATGCAATCCACGACGACGTCGTGTCGCGTCGTGCTGGAAAATGATAAAATAGTATTCTTATATACGTCACCGTCGATTTAAAATTCACTTCTTACGGCAACCCTCCAGAGAACATTTGACTACAACATTTATAAAACTCTTCTAGACTTTCTCTAACATCCTAAAATAACCAAAATAAGAAAGAGATATCAATAAAGCGTCTTTTCTAGCAACTAATTAATGTTTTCTTCAAACATTTGATAATACAATGCGTGTCTAACAATTTTAATGGCTGTCTCGACCATCGACAGTATAAAAGCGAATAATTTGTGAATATTATCAATTTCACGCTAAAAACCACCCAAAAACCACGCTTGGACACATAATTTGTTAAGTTTTTAAATATTCTTGCGGTTCTATTGAAAGAGAAATCGTTTTGCAGGTTCGAAATATTTTGTTCGATATTTGGAATTTGAATTCCTACGTCGTCATTTGTTTTATTCTAGAACATGCGGCCAAAACGCCATGAAAAAATTACTTCTTTCTTTATATGCCTAGGAGTATGCGACACAGATATCGCTATACGAAGTCGAAATTAGCCGATTGCTTCTTTCCAAAGATCGATGTGCATTCTTTATCGTCCCTTACTAAAAACTTCTCATAATAGTAACTTATCGAACTTCAATCAAGAAAATTACACTACAAACAAGAAATACTACTTATAATACGTGGACAATTCACTTAAATTGCATCTCTAACAACTTATGCAAACTTATAATCTCTAATAACTTTTTCTAGGCGGAACTGTCTCTTTCATGGGAACAGAATATTCTAATTGAAGATTGACTGTTATCCAATTATGCGAGGCAAGCGGTGTGACGTTATTAGTGCATCTTGGTGCTTATTAATTAGATAAGTATGTTAAGTTAGCTATTGTGTTGATTTGTCGTTGGCTTCTATAGCATATTCTATATTCTTTGCAATCTTCTTAACAATCAACTTTAGAACATTCGTTTTATTACTATAATCATCAAGGTCTATCCACACACATCCGGGTCGTGCCCGGGACTTGTCCGGAACGTGTCCGGGCCGTGGCCTGTCAGGAGGGAAGACCATTATTATTGGGTATTAAACCCTTAACTAGCAACTATCTACGACGAATATTGTATAATATTAAGCTGTTTTTGATTAAACTAATAAAATAAAATGTATTTACCTAACTTTATAAACTTACAATCAATAGAAACTCTTTTTTTACCAAAATAATTTTAGAATCATCCAGAAAAAAACAACAATTACATAAACCAATTATCATGAGTATTCTCAAATCCCAGTAGAATACGCAACAAATGCGAAAATGTCGAAATGTCTGACGGCTGCGCGTGCGACGATCCAGAGGGTGACCACCCTTACGACATGCTATGTTAGCTTTGTAATAATAATCTCGATCGATAAATATTGTAGCTTCATTGTGGTTTGATCTAGAAAATTCAACTGTATATATTCGAATTTAAGCTTAATTTACTAAAAAAAGAAGTGTTTTTGGATCGGAGCAAGTGGAGGGAAGTGGGATGGGGCAGAGGGACAGAGACGTGACAGATATGTAACAAAAAATTCAATATTTATAACAATTAAAAAATAACATTTACTGTAATGATTCCAATGCATTTAAAACGAAATATTTACATAGTAAATTCTATCTTATATACCATCTTTACCGGATGAATCACTTTTTTCAACCAAAGAGATGTTAAGCAAAAAAAAACCTAACGTCATTTCATAAGTAGATACTAAATATATCGACAAACTAAAATTAACCTCACTAGGTAAAAAAAAACACCGGATATTATAAACAGACAAAAAAGTTTGGTCCACATTTGAGTCCCGTTATTGTTTTTTTATTAATACGAGTTCCTACTACAGTTAGAACTCACTAAATAACGCGTGGGCGGAGCTACCGTGCGACAAGGTTGTGAGATTTGAATCAAGATTAAGGGACAGAATTTCAATTAGGTGTATTAATTAGATTTGAGGATGAAGATTAATTATAGGTTACTTTAAAAGAAAAATAAGATAATTTTATGTAATGAGATATTAAGGGAATAAGTTAATTCTTCAATTCAAATTCTACTAATTATGAATGCAGAAGTTTGTCAAGTATAAAGATACAGTAAAAAACAGAGTAAATTGAAATTTTGCACAATCATAGAAAAAAGCTAAGAAAGCCAAGTCAAGGATATCCTTAACCAACGAGCATGTATGAAGTGACTGGTGAATGTGGATGTAGCGAAAGAGGTGTGTTTGGATCGTAGCAAGTAGAAGGAAATGGTCTCTGCCTACCCCAATGGGAGAGAGACGTGACAGATAACGTAGGTATGTAGGTACTACGTATGGTTTGATTTGGAAAACACAAACCGTGCTCGATGATTAATCAAAGGATTTCTCGCTTTAATAAACCCTTTTGATTATTGAATTAGCATAAAAGACAGTTTTCATACCTATATTTCAATTTCCTATAATACCGAATCAATACATAAAATCACAATAAAAAAAACTATCCTTTCAAACATTACACAATAGTTCAACTAAAATCATAATCAAGAGATGATCTACATTATGACATTTGGCCAATTCAGGTCGCCGAAGGCCAACGTTGGCCAATCATGGCCCCAGATTGCGGATGCCACTGCGCACGTTATTGGCGCTTCCGTCGCCTTTCATCTACCTATTTGGTGTAACAAGTGCTTTTGTACTTTGAGGTTTATTCAGTTTGTTAGAAAGTTGATTTAGAGTACCCTAAACCGACGGGCATGTATGAGGCGATTGATGAGAATGGATAAAGCGAAAGAGGTGTGTTTAATGGGGGTATAACGCCGAAACACAGTGGTAGTCCTCATGAAACTGAATAACTTTCCCCAAGAAACATGTGTCGTAACTCGAAAAAAAAATTTCGCCTCCCCATACAAAATGTCCGATCAGCTAATCGAGTAAGTACGGGCGATCCAAAATTTTTTTTCGAGTTACGACCTTTGTTCCTTGGGGAATGTTGTTCAGTTTCACGGGGACTACTGTTTCGACTTTATAGGTACCCCCTTTCTGTTACACCCTGTATATAACGGATTTTCCATCATTATATGAGTTTTATGACTTGATCATAAAATGGTGAACAAATTAATGAATATTTTACCTAAGTAATGGAATTTTGAAGTAAAATCACTTGAAATATTTAGGCTTCACGATTGCCTGTAGTTAACTACGTATAAACAGTTTACAACCATCAAGAGAGAGCAACAAAACTACACTTATCTCTTTTCCTTTTTATTACTAAAATAAATGAGAATTAATACAAAATCGAAATTATACTAATTTGAATATTATCTTTATTACTAGAAACACAGATTGTCCGTCATTAAGCTTAAAACTCTCCGTTTTTTACAACACGACAATAAAAGAATCACTTTAACGTTAATGGTGAAGTTTGTAAAAAAAAACTAGATAACTTTGACCTCGAGTAAGTTTTAAATGAATAGTTTTGAGACACGTAATTAGTTTGGTAACAAAAAAATTGCGTTCAATAGGTAGGTAGGTAATTATTTTGTCAAAACTAAAATATATTAAGATTTATTAATACACAGTAGGTAATCTTTTTTCTCTGATCATTATATCATCGAGTGAGTTGTGTATTCCAAAGAAACGCCAAGTCAAGAGTACACTAAACCGACGACGTACGTGTATTGTAGCAAGGGAAGGGAAGTGTTCAATGCCTACTCTGAAGGGCGAAATTGATTAAAATAAAAATACAATACAATACAAATATTATGGGAATACTCTTAAGTGAAGTTTTATTAATTGAGATTTCTATTGATCGATATTTAACAGTAATATTGCATGTACCTTAGGTACTTACTACATAAGAACAGTATGTAGAGAAAGCTTCAATCAACCAATTTTATTAATGACACCTCAAAGAAGCCGAACAAACCGTACAAGTCTTTCGACATCCTATTGTACACACTGACAAAGATAAACTGACCCCTGCAATACCCACATTCAAAGCAGATAATGAGCAACAAAGACATGTCACAGTTCAAGATGTAATAGCCGAACCGTATGTGCCCAAAGCAGGTATTAATTCATCATCAAACAATAGTGTGTGAGATGCCTTTGTCACACGAGAACCGAAGTGCAATTAAGTTAACAAAGTGTCCGGGTAGATTGATGGACTTAGAAAGAGTTAGAAAAAAGTAGGTTCGAACTTCGAAGACAAATTATCATGAGAATGTTAGGAAATTATGCCTAACTACATACTTGGCATACTAGCCAGAAGGTGGCGGAGCGGAGATAGGGAGGGGTGGAAAAGTGCGGGAGAGGCCTTTGCCCAACAGGCTAATTAAAAAAATGCAACGACCTTTACTTCAACATAATTTGAAACAACTAAAATCCTCTTATGTTCTGACATGTGAATGTGTTCTATTCTGATAGAACACATTCCAATTTTCGAATTCGAATTTTCAAATTTCAGCTAGTTTTAAAAAAGGTCAATTATTATGTAACTTTATGTAAGCTAATGCTCGATTACACCTATAGCTGGCACTGTCATTGCCAAAAGTCAGAACAAGACGGCATGATGTTTAATGGAATAAAGAGCCTTTTATATAAGGGAATAGTCTAACTAAGTAGGTATTTTTATAGAAAAAATAGTCATGCAAAACAATCGAGACAATACAATTTATAACAGAATATCGAACTCCGAATAAGCAGAAATTATCCAGAAATAGCTTTTAGCTTTTCCTTAAGGATACGAGGACAATTACGGCCACGCTTTATAAGGCAGCGGGAGCATTGCTCGGTCTACAATTGTTGCTAGGATAATGGCCGTATGGTTGAATACAGTATACTGCTTGCCTTTTCATTGCAGTTGACAGTTTTTGCGCTAGCTTTGGCCATTTCATTTCAATTTATTTTTGGTTGCTTATCGAACGGGTCTGCAGAAATGTAAGTACGAGTAAAAGACATCAAGAAGGATTCAAGCAAAATTTTAACAAGTAATTTTTGAATGTACTTAGACAAAAGAAAAAAAAAGAAAAGATAAAAGAAAATAATAAAAAAGACAGAAAAAAAAGATACAAAAGAAAAAGATACTTTTTATTTTATTTCAAATTCTATCCTTAATCTCTAACTGCACTCTTGCGAATCTAGCATTAACTTTAAAAAATGATCCGTCTTATGTGATGTCAAACTCGTTCTACAAGATTAAATAAAGTTTCATTTTCATTTTTTATTATCTATTGGTATCTTTAAATTAAGAATAGTCAAAAAATAAGCGAGGAATCATAAAACTTAACATTAAAATATTGACGAAAGAATTCAACATATTTTTTTCTAGTCCGTTATTCTTATAGGCAGTTACATATAGGGAACAAACACCAGAATAATATTTATACAACTATACAGGGTGTAACAGAAAGGGTATATAAAGTCGAAACACAGCGATAGTCCTCATGAAACTGTACAACTTTCCCCAAGGAACATGGGTCGTAACTCGAAAAAAAAATTTCGCCTCCCCATACAAAATGCCCGATCAGCTGATCGAGTAAGTATGGGCGATCCAAAAATTTTTTTCGACTTACGACCCATGTTCCTTGGGGAAAGTTGTTCAGTTTCATGAGGACTATCGCTGTGTTTCGGCTTTATATACCCTTTCTGTTACACCCTGTATAATAGCGTAGTCTATTTGATTCCTCCCATAGAATTCACAAGTACCGTTAGTTCTATGAACAAATACTACACGGGTCATGCATGTTATAGTTGCAATATTACGACCAGCAATTTGCTTGTTATTTGATATTTTATTATGTAAATTGTTTAGGAACAGTAAAGTAAAGAATGCACATCGGCAATCATCGGATTTCCGAATACAAACGAATGATAATCTCCATATAAGTACATCAAATTATAATACAGGACAAGGAACAGGTTGAACGAGTCATATCTTAGAAAAAGATCATGATACCGTAAAATAATATAGCCTTTGTGTTATTCTGATATAAAAGCTACAATATATCTGTTCAGTAGTTCTAACCTGAAAGTGTAACAAACATCCATCGGCACAAACATTGACATTTATAATATTAGTAGGATTGAGTTTACTATAAGAACGTACATTATCATACACACAAACACAAAGACTTAAGACAAACATCTCTGTACTACATCATGAGGTAATGTTTGTTTCCAGTGGGAATCGAACCCACGACCTATAAACTTTGAGTATAGAATATATAAGGAGGTGCCACATTTTTTTTTTCATATACAAATGAGTTTATGACAGCGTTCCAAGGTTGGCGCAAGTTTTTCATAGTTTTCTTGGTAGATGACCTGTCAAACGATAAGAAATTCCATACAAAAAGGTAGCCATTTAGCGCCTGACCAGGAACGCAGATCCAGACGGTATGGCACCTCCTATAAACATGGCAGGGAGTGTCACTACCAACCACGCCAAGTAACCAATCTACAATCACTTTCATTACCCACTTAAGCAAAATGTCACTTAAAAAAAGTGAGCAACCCCCCAATCAAAGATTATAAAAACCAACTGCAAAGCTGTAATATAATATGCAAATCAATATGAAATTATATGGAACCAAACCAGATACAAACGAAAGAATTGTCGTTAAGACCTTGAAAACTTGTCATATCTTTAACTGATATATTATTTATTAATAAGAAAGTGGTTTTCAAACTGTAGTAGCTACGAGAAAAACAGTAGACGCCTTCTTCAAAAAGTTTGCATAAGCAGCTACGCACTATTGGCAACACCAACAAAGATAAAATTTAGTGTGTCTATATTTTTTGTCTATGGAAAGTTGTACTTCCTGTTTCATACTTCAAATTAGTTACTTACCAACTTGGACTCGTCCGACCTACAGTGTTCTCTATTGAAATATTTCTACCGTGCCAATATAGTCAATTCAAACCATATCTAAGTGCAGTTTTTCTTTAATTCTTTGTCCCTTCTACAATACAACTACCAGCTGCCTCAACACGCACTATTCTACATTCAATTCTTATTCCAATCCGAGACATTTAGTTTAGAAATATAGTTCTCAGATCTATCTCAGATCCATACTAAATATCTTGGATTGGAAAAGTATCTGATGTAGTACGGAATCGCTCTTAGTCTTTACTATTTAACTCGCTTCATGAAAAATGATTCTTCTCTGGGGAAAACTGCTGCCTGCGAATCTGCCGGTTTCACACGAGGGCAGAACAGTGAGGCAGAACAGTGGGCAGCACAGTAGGTACTGCTATTGTTTAAACGCACAGAATATCTAGTGTCAAGGCAGTTGAAGACAGTACTATTCTGTGCGTTTAAACAGTAGCAGTACTGTGCTGCCCACTGTTCTGCCTCACTGTTCTGCCCTCGTGTAAAACAGGCATAACACAAGAAGGCTTTTATAAAGTTGACGAATTTGAAGTGATACTTACTTGAATTATCCTACGAAATAAAAATTACTGATTTGAGTTCGAGGACACGAAAAAACTTTGAGCACCACAGCATCTCTATAAAAGATAGTCTGACTTTTATAAGTGCACCTGCTTATTTTATACATGTTCAGACTTGCCTCCTTGTTACACCTTGGCTACTGAAGACCTAACTTTACGAACTTGCCCGGACCTAACGGTTCAATGGAACATTTTCTTTAAAGGATTTTATATTCAATAATTATAGTTATTAGGTCCGAAATGAATCGGTTTAATTGGCGTTTATATTATAGTGTTGTGTGTATTACTTTTTTGTAAACTGAAAGATCTTTTCTCAGCAGTAAAATCTTTGTGATGAAAGGAATCATCAAATCGATACTATGAGTGAGTTTTTAGGTAAGAGGTAACTTTTACCCGACTGCGCTAGATAGGGTTATGTTTGTATGTATGTATAATTCTTTGGCACACCCTACAACCTAAACGGCTTCATGGATTTTAGCTTGAGATGTGTCATTAAATTCGTATTTACAGTGAGAGTGAACATTAAAAAAATATATTTAAACGCAGTCGGGTTTTTTTTTCTTTTTTCAATAAAAAAGTTAGGTTATTTAAGTTTCTTTTTTTCCGTCTATTCTTATAGTTACGTATAGCAAATACCACTTTCTATATCACATACTCGTAGTGTTACTAAAAGGGCAACATAACAAGCAATATCAGTAAGAAAACTTCAACGTTCCTCAAGTGAGGTCTTAAGAGTAATTGCGCGACTTCAACCTTATAGGGCTTAATATATGGCTGCCGTTGACTTTGCGATTTCACTCAGCAATTAAAATTAAAATTGCCATAACAGGTTGTCGGGTTACAGACCTTTTTGAGCTTGACATGTGTGTCTCTGATTCGAACATTGATAACCTCTTGATCAGTGAGTTATAAGGCATTATATCTTATGTCAGTATTTGAGATCAATAGAGAATGTAGTTATTTATCTTAAATGCATTATTCTCTTTTATCTTTATACTACAAGTACCCTAAACCGACGGGCATGTACGACGCGACTGATGAGTGTGGATGAAGCGAAAGAGGTGTGTGTTCGATCGTAGCAAGTGGAAGGAAGTGGTCTCTGTCTGCCCCAATGGGAGAGATGCAAGAGAAGTAAGTAAGAGAGATGTGTTTGGATTGTAGCAAGTGGAAAGCGGCCTATGCCGATAAATGGGGTATCGATCGATATAAAAGAACATTAAAAAAAGTCTATTTTATGTTCAAAAAGAAAATGAAAAAAACGTTTACATTACCTATCTTCGTGGAAGCAGAAATAATTTAATGTACCTACTTATCCTTTGCAACAAGTTACATAGAACTTAAAATTCCAACAATTTATTAAGTCTAACGTAGATAACATATGACTTCAAACTGGACTCGACGATGCGTAGGACTGTATAAATGGACACCACAATTTACAACGCCCCTAGTGGCCAAAGTAATGTGCTTCTAATGAACTGGCGACGCGTACAAACTGGCGTGCAGTCGTCGTGTTATAATCATGCTAAAGTATCGTAGCTAGAAGATACAAATAGTGAAGTAGGCTAGTTATAGTTGTGATATACCTATACTGAATTCTACAAGGGACTGTAAATCGCTCATGTGTACAAAGCGTGGTAAATGCAGGATTAATACCTCAAAGACCAAATATTTGCTAGGTTTATTTTCTGTCTCTTAATATAAAACGTAAATAGACAGAGATAAAATACAATAAAAATACTCTTGTACATTGCACACAATTACACAAGGATACAAAATAGTACGATTAATAAAAACAGTCTTTGCTAGATATCTTCCAGCTAGCTTAGCATGGCACTCAGTGACAAGACGTTGTCATGCGTTTGTCACGCTTGCGTCTCTGTGTATAGTTTTAAATGTGATAAGGACAGCATACGTGAGATAATTGTCGCGGCATGCCGTGCTAAGCCCCCAGGCTACCTTACAGTAAAAAAATCAGTAATGGAATAAAATTTGACAATCGGCATACATACCTACATACATATCTGTCACGCCTCTGTCCCATTGGGGTGGGCAGTGACGGTTCCCTCTACTTGCTCGATCCTTTGGACAATCTAATTGGTAACTTAACACACCTTTAGAATTGTGTGAATAGATATTATGGCTTATGTTAGTAAGAAGCTTATATTATCGAACTCTTATCTAACTCATGATCAAAATTATGTACAAACTGTTGTCTTAGCAGGAAGCCATGTTTATTGTTTACGATTATCATATTGTCCTCAATCAAAGAGGTAGTTAAAATAGAACGTAATTTTTTGCTGAACCATTGTCATTGCATGTTTGATGAATGCTATTTTTTTATCTTTCATTAGACAATGTTTTTGGGACAGCCATTTCTGTCCATTGTCTTGTCTGTTTACGTTTTTGTGGTCACTGATCATGTTGCTCGTGACAAATATTATTTTGATAAAGATTTTCGAGATTTCTGTTGTTTGTTATTTTAAATAATAATATAGGTACGTAATTTTTTTAAATGTCACTCGAATGCAAAAAATGCCTAGCTCGTTGTATTTTTTATGTTTTCTAAATGTAAAACCAACAATTCAAAAATGTAAATATCTGTTCATAAGTATATGTTTAAGAGCCAAGCTTTCGTCTTTGGCTTTTAGCCTTTACCTATACTGCCAACAATTTGACTTATTAATACGACAAGACGTGAACTTTTTCATTCACTTAAGCTTGTCATATCACAAACCTATACATATCTACGTATTATTGACACTAAAATACAAAAGTTAGTACCACAGAAATCTTCGATCGTCCATACAAACCCAAGAATACACAGTACGCAATTTACATTTATTTTATTTATCTATCTTTATGTCTCGGACACAGGGAGTCGAAAGATACGGTCAATTTATACTGGTACCTTACCAGTACGATACCAGGGGGCCAATTCTACTAAATTAAGTTAAGGTATATACACACACATCTCCGGGCCGTGCCCGGGACGTGTCAGGCCCGTGTCCTGTCAGGAGGGAAAAAAAACCGTCGTCATGACAACGTGTGTGAACGAATCCATAAAAAATGTATGGAATGATAATTTTTCCCGGACACATCCCGGACACGGCCCGGATGTGTGTAGATAAACCTTTAAGCAACCAACTATTGGCAACACATTGACATAGTATTGCGATAGGTGACTTTGGTAGTCTTCTAAGTTCCGCGACAGATACGCCAAAAACGCCATTTTGCTAATTTTTGAAAGTCCGAAGACTGTATAAATGTCATATAGCGAAGAGAATACCGTTTGGAACTGCCACTTTTGTGACATTATGGAGTAGACTACCGAATAGAGCAAATAGTAGTAGTTAGGTATGATCTATGTATCGTTTATAGTTGTCGTCGTCAATTTATCCGTTAGTAGAATACCAAAATGGTAAAATCTTACAACTCACATTCTAGAGAGACGCTATTTGTGCATTTAGTAATTAGTAGAATCGGCTCCCAGTGGTACCGGTGAGTGACAAATTAGAATGGCATCGATGGTCGTAAATACCGGCCGATAGCTCCCGGGGCGAAACATCACGACGCCATACAGTAAGGGTTAGATTTCATATTGTAGCAAGAATCTATTTAATGGCCTGCTTGACTAGTTATTATACATAATCCTACCAATATTAAGGAAATATTTTAGAAATATGCTGTACCTTTTGTATGAACACTCTTTTTTCTGTTTCTGTGTATACTATCTGCTTACAACATAGGTAGGTAGGTAGGTACTACATAATAATAAATAATATTACAAAAGTCAAAGTTTCGGCCATTATGGATGGATGGATATAATGATGGAGAGCATGTTGTTACTCTTTCACGAAAAAACCACTTAACAGATTTCAATGAAACTTTACAATAATGTAGCTTGCATACCAGAATAACACATAAGCTATATTATTAATGTTATTTACAAACCTATTTTCAAACTATTTTCAATGTACTTATAAAGCAAATCACACATGTACCAAAACGATTCCATATTGAACTATAGCAACGATAAATAGATAGAATAGAATACTTCCTGCGCACGAGTGGATTTATTAGACGCACCTCAAACATTTGTACTGCGTAGTGTTGATAAATGGCTACGGAATACTGTTCGGATAATAATTGTATGTAGAATACAAAACATATCCTACTAATATCATAAATGTCAAAGTTTGTGCTGATGGATGGACGGATGAAGGTGACGTTTGTTACTCTTTCACGTAAAAACTACACTACCCTTTCTTTCTTTTTCTTTATCAGCCCATATATGTCCCCACCGAGGGGCACGATCCTACTCTCATACAGAGAGTGATTAGGCCGTAATCCACCACGCTGGCCAAGTGCGGGTTGGCGGATTTCACATACACCTTCGAATTTCTTCTCTGGTGTATGCAGGTTTCCTCACGATGTTTTAAGTCTGCTAATTTTAAATAGCCTCAGTTGTGTGTCAGCAGAGTATCAATAGCATTTTTTGACAGATTACCATTCTGCTAAACAATGGCTTACACTTACACTGATTGCGACCAAATGTGTCAAAAAAATGACATTGACACTCTCATTGACACTTTGCCGGCACACAACTGTGAACATTGTTAAGCAGACTTGGGCCCGTATTATTTTTTAAGATATCATTTATACATTACAATAAAATACAAACATTCTTTATTGCACAAAAGATATAAGGTACAGTCACAAACAAGAATATAAGAAGCAACAGGCGGCCTTATTGCTAGGTAGCAATATCTTCCAGGCAACCTTAGGGTAAGAAATAGCGAGAAAGAGGTAATAATGGTTGCGGGTTGTGCAAATAATACAGAATACATACATACATAACTACATATACATACCAAAAATAGATAGTACCTATAATAAAAATAAACAAATAGATATCCAATAGATAAAATAAATATTACATACATACACATATCTATATATATATAAATGCACCAGAGAGGAAATAGATATAAAGTGTGATTGTTTAAGATATGACAAGATCATATAAATGCAGCTTCTAGCTTTTATTATTTAAAGATATTGTTTAAGTTTTAAAGACGATAAACGTAAAGTACCTATCTACGTATAGAGGTAGTGGTGGTAGAGTCTGAAGTCGCAGGCAAAAGCACCTAAATTGCAAAACCTTAAACATGAGACTAAAATGAATGGTCTATTCTGTCCCAGATCGATTTATGCATCAATTTAATAGCCCATTAAGCTCTATTAGCGAATAACGTAACTAAATCAGTTCTAAAGTAAAGCATTCATGCGTCTGCTAAACTAAAATCCTTTGACATTTGCTCGGGCTAATTTTAATTGACGGTAGGGCTACCGAGCTACCGTTTGTTTACATTTTACCAGGGACCCCTGATAATTTAAAACAGCCTCAGTTGTGTGCCGGCATGGTATCAATGACATTTTTTCACACATTTGGTATTCTACATTTGGTACACTAGTTGCCTAATTGCGACCAAATGATTCAAAAAATGACATTGACACTCTCATTGACACTCTGCCGACACACAACTGAAAATGTTGTAAATTAGTAGATTTGGGCTCCAATTATTTCATTCTCTAGTCTAAATTTCGTATAGAAACGGGTTGCAGGAAGAATTATTAAATTTAATTCTGAAGAAACATGTCATCAATAAAAACATTACCCCTGCTTTTGGCTTCGCCGTAATCGATTAAAAATTAAAAGAAGGTATGAGTCATTGATAACTGAGTTCAACTGCTTTTCGGCAAACATTCTTTAGATAAACTCAAATAAGCATTTAATTCTATTACAATACTAAGTGCCTGTTTCACCCCCCTACAGATAAAATCTAGCTGACAGATAAACCTATGTCTATTTCATAAAACATGACGTTTTAGAGAGAGAAAGGTATAAAATATCTGTAAATCTGTGTTGATGGTGAAACAGCCGCTTAGACTAATAATAATAAACCTATTTATAGTTTTTTTTTTTTTATCAACAAATTACAGATTAGAGATATCTACATTCTACAGAGGTTTTATCAATTGAAAAGATTTTTCAAAATGGTAGCCCTAACAGAAGAACTTTTGACCGCCTTGTCTAATTTCAATAGACTAGAGCTGAATGGGATAGTAAATACTATAAATAAGTTACAGTTTAATAGGATTTGCAAATCGATGGTCTTATACAGCGGTAATTAGACATTCTTTAAATTTGTATTGAGTACTTATTCATTTATTTAATTATAAGGCGGTCTGGTACTTAGATGATTAGAAATAAAAATATAACTGCTTTATTTACTTAACGGAGATGGGAATACTTTTTATTCAAAATCTCTGTCAGAATCACTCAAAAATCGATAAAAACAAATACAGATGAATACCGACAGGTAGTATGAAGATAATGAATTTTGGAAATATGTTCTTTCGAAAAATAGGGTTAATTAAAGTGGTTTTGACAGTAATTTATGACTCGAATTAAACTATGAGTCAAATTAACTACGTATCTATGTCTTTTAACTTTTTAACCGTTTCTATAAAAAAATAAGGTTACCTCGATTGCCGTTTATGTTGTAGATAGTTTTGACATCGAAAGAGCTAAATCGAAGCTTACCTGTAAATAAAACAAGAGAATATTATTAGAAGGGATGCTAATGAAATAAAAATGATAAATATTAGAGTTTTGAAATAATGAAATTATGAACTAAAAAAAGTCCTCTTTTATACTATACCAAATTAAATCTAATAATATATTCAAACTATTTGTTTAAAATATATCACCTACTATTTTGAATGCAGGTTGTTTTGTAATGCCCTTGCTAACGCCCAAATGTCAAAACCATCGGCCTTGCCTTCCGAGATAAATTGTGGCAAACAAATCATTTGTCATGACAAATTATAGCTTCATTTGTGTCGTATTGCGACACAACCGGCTCAAATTATATTTGTACTTGTTTTATTTAGATTGTTGAGTCAAATATCGTAAAAAAATGCTTAATTACATAAGTGCCCTTTTCCTGTCATGCGTGTTTCGAATCGCATGCGTGGTGCCCAAATTCTATCCATAGATAAGGTACCTACATGTTTTTCCTGACGTGCGGGCAACAAACATCATGCGGACAGATCCGCATGCGGTTCAAAAAACGCATGACAGGAAAAAGGCTCTTACACATTGAGCAGTAACATTCATAACATCATCATAAATTTTGGATCGCCCATACTTACTCGATCAGCTGATCGGGCATTTTGTATTAGGAAGCGAAATTTTTTTTTCGAGTTACGTCCCATGTTCCTTGGGGAAAGTTGTTCAGTTTCATGAGGACTATCGCTGTGTTTCGGCTTTATATACCCGTTCTGTTACATCCTGTATAATATAATTATAATAAACTCTAAAATAGAGCAACCAGTTCTATAATATAAATGAAGGCATTAAACAAGTAGCTTTACCACAACCCAGTTCGGTAAGCACTGATCAAAGAGGCGAGACGAATTCAAAAATCAGTATGGACGTTACCAATTAAAAACATTGGATACACTTCATAAAGATTTGAAGTTACTATTTCATTGTACCGTTATATGGAGTAGTGAGTTGATTAAGTTTTTCTTTGTGTGTGGTGTTAGAATGTAATAATTTTGAAAAAAAAGAAGGCGTTTGAATAATAGACGAAAATGGTCAGTGTCGAAAGTGATCGCATATCGGAAAAATTCTTAATTCAAATTTTGAATAGTAATAATATAGATAACTCTGTAGAAAATAATTTACTTATTTTTATACCCAAAAGTCGGAAGCCATTTTAAAACAATGTCGATAGGTACTGTGTGACGGATACGTAAGTAAATGGATTGTTACTTTATATTTAGAAGCATAAAGCTAACTTAACAAGGTCTAGTTTCCCATGACACATCACAAGTACTATATTATATTAGTAACTTAGACTTCTAGTTATGGATTTAACTGAGAATGGATATTAAAATCTAGCTCATACATTTATTAGCCTTGCCAGGAAATTGCACTAATAACTACCTCCATTATCATAATCAATAAAACCTTGTCAACTTAAATATAAGGTGCGTTCAAGAATGTAAAGTAAGCTCCGATCTTAGTCATATACCTAGATCACTTATAATATTAATATCAGTAGAACTAAGAACAATTCAATAACCAGCAATGATTTTTTATAGGTACAGATATGTTTACCTTTATAGTGATTGGCGTTTTAAATCTGTGCCGAACAATGATTACAATGACATTAATGACAGCACTTCAAATCATACTCCAAATGTCTTCAGACTAACTGAGACTAGCTACAAGTTGTCTTATATAGGTCTATTTACAGTCTTCAAAATGTGTGCGCATATAACATATCTGCACCTAGTATATTATAATATATAATATCATTGATAACCAGTATCTATTAATAGAAATAAAATATAAAAACTTTTTAGAGGTGCAATCGAAACCAGCAATATTTTAAAACGAATAAGAAAAGAAAACAAAAGACGATGCAACGTTCGAAAAGCATTTAAAATGTCAATTCTTTATTTGAATTCCGAAGAAGCTTCGATTCTTAAAAACAAAAGACTGCACTTCATCGAAATGGGATTAAAATTTTGAGGAAACTCTGGATTAGATGAATCTAGTAAAGGATGGATGTACTAAACTTATTGTCATCCCTTTTTGCCAAACATAAAGGTCTAATACATTCATCCTTTTCCAACACAATTTTTTTTGACAATAACACACACGCCTATTACATGACAACACCAAGGTTATACAAAATGTAGATTAAATAGTAGTGTTGAATCATAAATGGATCAAATGCCGTCAGTCTATAATAATCTTTTGCTCATTAAGCGTATAATCCGTGCCAACCTGATAGGTAACCTTGCTACGATTGGAGGTGCATATTTAATAGTTATACTTAGGTCGATTAGGTAGAAAGGTAGACAGAAATACTTTATTGCACACAAATAGATACAGACAAAACTTAAAACTATAACATTGTGCGCAAAGGCAGCCTTATCACTAAAAGTGATCTCTTCCAGACAACCTTTAGAGTAGGATACGTTTAAGAAGGCTGTAGAGTAGAGCGTGCCATAAATATAAAACAATGCTTAAAAATATTTAAAAAAAGGTACGAGATTGTATTTATTTAAAAAAAGCAACCCAGCAGAGTTGCGTTTCATGAAATAGTTCCTATGCCGCCATGTTGGCAGCATTGATTTATATTATACCTGCGAAACGTCATCAAGGATAATATGGCAGTACAAATTTTCAATGCTGGCAACATGTCGGCATAGGAATTCATGAAACGCACTCCAGATTCTCCGATTTCGAATTTAAATACCTAACATCGACATATTTTAAGTGCTATGCCAACGAAATAAAGATGGTTTCAGTTTGTATTTTATTACTAACTGTAACATTTCATCGGCAATTAAATACGCGGAAACAGATACAATTAGACACTTTATACCAAGGTTAGTATTTGCAGTTATTTTAGTTCTGAAATGAAGTACGAAAGGTGTAAGTAAATCTCAGAATAATGGCTTTAAATAGCTTTGTGGTCGAAAACATTAAAGTCTCCTTAAGCCCTTAAGTTTATGGTTGACAATAGACAAGACACAATATAAACAAATATATAGGTACTGTATGTAAGTATTTAAAATGGTTTTCTAATAGCAAAAGTTATTTATTGGGCATTTTAATTTTAAATCACAATATACGTACGTAAGGCGGCGTTTGGTACGGCTTTACGATAGAAAAACTATAAAATTATTAAGCATCGGTGATTTTAATTCCGTTAAACTGCAATTATTGTTTTTTTCTTAATCAAGAATATCTTTATTAGGGTTTAAGTTTTTTTGAATTTTGTGAGATTAGCTTATCATTGTGTTGTTAGTTTTAATAAAAAAAAAAGAAAAATAAGATGACAGTAGATTATTATGGATTATACTCATGTTTAGATGCCTTGTAGAATTCTTAATTTAGTAAGAAATATGTCATTCAAATGTTTTTAAAACCACGGAACTTTTAATTCGATACACAATAAAGTATCAGCTTTGTACATAATGGAATAATGTCAAGTAAAGCAAATTTAGCAATAAGGCCGCCTGTTGCTTCTTATATTCTTGTTTGTGTCTGTATCTTATATCTTAGTGTGCGATAAAGAATATTTGTATTGCATTGTATTAAGCGAATAATAAACAAAAAAATTAATGAAAATTTTAAAAAAAGCAAATGAAAATTTTAACAATAGGTAGGTACTTAATTAAAAGCTCAACTACAACTTTCGCGCCAACACGTCGTCAAACAACAAAATAAATCCGGGGTTAGTTTCCCATAGCCTCCCCTCCTTCAAGTGCGGTGCATCTGGCCGCACATGTGCGTTACAAGGCTCACATGTGCGCAAGAGTTGCCAGTACAAACAAGGTCGATAAACTTGGGGTAATTGGGGGAAGAGATTTTTTGGTTTTATCTATTATTTTTATATTGAATATTGTAGTTGTGATTGGTATTTTCAGTGGGCTGATTTATATTGTTACCATATGTAGAGGCATAATTGAAAAGTGAACAAACCTAACCTAAAACAAGTTCCTGGAATTTATTCCTGTTGTTTAAAATCACTGTCAAAACTACCTACACAACTGTATAACCCAACTTTTGTTACTCGTCCAACTTTTCATTATATCACATATACCTAGATACCTTACCTATACATATCGGACACCCCTCTTTCCCATAGAGGTACGCAGAGACCACTCCCTCCACTTGCTATGATCTAAACATACTTCCACAGATCCACACACAGATCACAGTTAAAAAATGTACAGCATTATTGATTTAAAAAAACAACTTACGAAAATATAACCAAAAACAATTTACATACAAAATATCTACTTTAAAATATCCAAAACCCAAATTGTTATAATATGTATAGAACGTAAATTCTCACGAAGGAATTAAAATAATGTATCTAATTAACTTTGTACGCTAAAGAATTAAAAGTTATATTAATTTAACTGAGTTTCGTTTAATGGGCTTCGGATCGGCGGTCGGTATATGTCATACGCATACGCAGCAAGACGTCTCGTTTGGGGTAACGACAGAAATACTCAAGCTTTCTCTGAGGTTTGTTTTAATATAATTACGTGGATATTTTAGTTGTATTATTGGTGTATTAATTTTGTATTTTTAATGAAGAGCTTCTTGATTATTTCCTGTTTTTTTATGGCTATTACTTTTATTGAGGATTCTGAGAAGTAAAGCTTACTAAGATTATGTAGGTACTTATTGGACTACAATTATGTAGGTAGTTTACTATAAATGCGTATAGGTACATACAACACTTAGACTTTGAAAAACATCTCTATTCATCACAGCAATGTTTGTCTTAATGATAATCGAACCCACAACCAACGGCATCGCAAGCAGGATCACCACAAACCATGCCAACTGGCCTGTTTTTCTCTTTATCGAAAATACCTATTTAGACTGAAAGGCTTTATTTGACGTTCCAATACAATACAGAACCATCAACATAAACTAATTTATTACCTCTTACATAACACCATTCATCATCAATCCTCGTCTCCTCAAATTCATCAATAACTTGTTCAATGGTTTCAATTACTTTACAAATTGCATCAACTTCAGTACAGTATTAGAATCTCATTTGTCAAGTCCTCGGGCAAGGAACTATCATCATATGCAGCCATAGAGTGAATGAGAAATTTGCCTATTGCAGATTTATTACTTTATTCACGTTTCTTTCTGTTGTTGAATAGACTTAAGCTATTGATCCATTAAACACCGCGTACTGTCTCCTGATTTTTGATAATGATGTTGTCTATCTTTAATGAGTTTTTCTGCAACGGCTTGTAATGTCATGCCGATTGTCTACTTTTGATTATGGTAAGGACATGTCTTATAATTGAATGTCCGATTAAATTTTAAAGTGTCCATTTTGTTTTAGTTAATAACAATATTTTTGCTTTATTCTGAGTTGGTAAAACTCAGCTGTGCTTTATTTTGAGTTACTAACATTTACTTTTGCTTTTTTGAATTGGTAAACTCATTTTCGCTTTAACAGTTTTAAACGAACAAGTATTCTTTTACTTTCAACGTCTATACTCTAGTAACAATAATTGAGTCCATTAATCTGAGTTCAAATTAAAATATCCTTATTTCCTAAATAATTAAACAACACGTCTTGAAGTTGATACCTCATCTTATGTCAATGCTGCCAACATAACGGTGACGGGAATCATTGCAATCTATAGTCTATACCTTCATAATGACTTTTTAATGGCATAGAGTATAAATAAATGTATTAACGATGAAGATTTCTGCTAAAGAGACTGGTAACTGTAGTATACAAGTCTCGTGGGATCTTGTTGGAGTAAAGAAAGTATTATAGTTCTTCCACAGCAAAACGGAGCGAAGGGATGGAGATTGATATGGGCTACTTTTTGTCTTATATCTAATCCTTACACTTCCTAAAAATGGAGGGTGAAACTTTGTATGGACCATTCCTTAAAAACCGAATTTAAAGAGAGCAAAGTCGCAGGCAAAAAGTAGTACTTAATCATCATCATCATTATGTCAGCTTCTATGGACGTCCTCTGCTGGACAAAAACCTAACCCAAGGATTTCCACTAGTATTAGGGTAATTCCGGGGGAGATGGCCGTACGGGAGAGATGGCCTAGTCAAAAAACTCCAATAAACGCATGTTAGATGGTGCTGCTAATTCTTTAGCTTGCTTCGAATTGTGCATCAGAATACCGGCAAGCAAAAAAAATAGCGAAAATAAAAAGAAAAGTAACTAAAATCTACCTCTTTTGTTTTTAACTAGTGTGAAAATAAAATTGTAAGTTTATGATACATGATGTGTTTGTGAAGTTTCTATCAAATTCCGAGATTTTGTGTTTTTGCGGGACTACTTACGAGCCGCTCTAAAATATAACTTTAAAATAAAGACAATAAATTACAGGCATTGTTACTTCTTTGGCGTGGATAACTCTCCCGAAAAAAAGGGAGAGATGGCCACATTTCGTGTTACTATGAGAAAATGTTACGAAAATTCTTAGATAGTAGAAAAAATGAAGAAAAGCCAGTTTTGTGAGTATTCAGATGAAAAGGGTGGACGAGAAGAAGATAAGCGTGTTGAGTGCGTTAATAAATCATTGCGAAACACGCTCTGTCGAAGACTGGCTTGTCAATCAACTGTGGGTGCACGAAAATTTTACTTAATTCGACAATATGTGTTCAAAGCGTGGGCAGGGGAAGAAAAAGATACTTAAGAACAGAAGATAAGTACTCGGTAAAAAATATAAAGGCCTGATTGAGTACTGGCCATCTCTCCCGTACCACTAAGGCCATCTCTCCCGGGCACTACGGGAGAGATCGCCAGTTGCATTTTTTTTGTTTTGTCATTTTTAAGTATGATTTTATTAGAAATGACTCGTTTTGTTTTAATAAATGTGTAGATTAATGTCCAAACTTTAATTAAAACCTATAATTGCAACTTACATCCATGTAGTTTTATTTGTACATGGCTTTAAAAAAACTATGGCCAACTACCCCGGACTTCCCATATAGATTTCATTTTGGGTGTACTCATAGATACTTTTGTTTTTGTATTGATTCTCTTTTAAGACTGACGATGTATTACCTGTTGGCAGACCTAAATAAATAAATAAAATAAATCATCAAAAATTTATCAAAATGCAGTTACTACAACACAATGGCCCCAAAAACCAATAACCAAAAATAAAATTCTATAAAATCGATAAAGTCCTACTACAGTAAGCTGACCGGATGATAGATATGCATTCTCAGACAAGGACGGGAGATCACAACGATCACGATAGACAAGGACGCGAGATAGAGTACGTTAGTTGCAGCTGCCGTGTGACGTCACAAGGGGACTAGGGAATTATTGGAGCCAACCATGCGCGAGAGTTTCAAAACTGTTTTATTTAAAAACGAGAATGTTCCTTAAGTTTTCGTACAATGTATTGTTAATATTTTTAAATTTATAGTACCTTGTTAGCCTTGAAATTGTAAGATAACTGTGAATTTTACTGCTTTATACCTTTAGGTATTTTTAATGTTTATTTTATAAGCCATAAATCGCACATGCAATATAATAAAATAATCACCTGCCACTCCTATATGTAACTCCAAAAAGCAAAAGATGATGAATAATGAATATCATCTTTGTCATACTCTTTAAACTCTGATAAATCTCTCTCTCTCTCTAATTAATTATAATTTATCTTTAATTAATTTCAAATAAACCGTCTACTTCTTTCCATTCCACAAAATTTACTTTTGCGTCTCATTTTATCATCATCTTCTTCATATTTTCAAACTCTGTTGAATCTCTCTTTTTCTCTATCTTGAAATAATTATTATATTTTCTCTATAATTCATTTCAAATAAATCGACTACCACCTACTTCTTCCCATTTCGCACAATTTACAACTCCAAGATCTTCGAATTCCAAAATCAGTTCTATTGTTCCACTGAACAAGATTGTCTTAGACCAAGTCCCACGTGGCCAGAAGCAAGCTAACAATTACCGTGGTCGTGCTACACTGAAAGATAAGAGCAAATAAATAAGCTCTAATTGACTCCCTTGTACAACTACAATCAGTTTTCATTTCTAATTAGTTTGATGGAAATCTGAACTAGTGTTGTGCTGGTTGAGATGAAAATCGAGCCTAGTTAGTTGTAAAGCTTGTAGAACAAGTAAAAATGTTGTTTGATTGATTTGTGCCCTATTCCGCGTGCATAATGATACTAAATACTTTGTAAAAACATCTTACTATAATCTTTGTAAATAACGTGTATGCAAATTGAATGACACATATTAGGTAAATTAATAATTATGATCTTGAAAGATTGACCAATTCTGCAGAAGCTGCTGAAGAATCTTAAAATGTACCACACACGCTTCCTTTAATCACACGTGGATGACATAAATTTAACAACCTGTTACCTTCTCAAGCTAAATATTTTTAACCGCAGATGTTTTATTGATCTATAAAAGAAGAAAATAATATATAAAATAGCATGATATACCTACCATGTGGCATAGACAGACACACATAAAATTGTACACCGTCACAACACGCCCGCCCAGTAAACGTTACCCTTTGACATTGGAACTCATAAAACTGATTACAAATATTATTCTTACGCATATGCCTTTTTTTATTCAAAAGGGGTAACGTTACTTCATTGGGTTGTTGAAGATTGAAGCAAAACTAGTTATGAGATTGGCCACTGTGTAAGACAACCGTTTTACCTTGAAAATGATGTTTTTTGGCAAAGGTTACTCCATGAATTTCAATTTACAATGATTTCCAGTACTTAGTGTATCGGTGAAAATGCATCCAGATTATCTCAATACCTATTTCAAGGTCTACTTGCGCGTCAAGAACATCTCGACGTAGTCTACAAAATGCAATCGATCAAAAATATTTAAATGTATAAACACTAAAAGGACACATGTCACTATGGAATATAAGCATAGTCCTTTAAGACATTCATTTTGAACTATCCAAAGTGATATTTATTACTAATACAGACTCAACATCAACGAAATTTGAGTAATATGAACAAGTGACGGATACTTTCTCCCATAAAAATAAAAAACACAATAATCCAAGCCAATTTCTAAATAGAAACGGAAAGATTGCAAAAGGCTAAAGTTCACACAGTCATGCTAAACCACGAGTTGGGACCTCAATACTTAAATTGCGTCAAATAGACCTTAGATGCAAATGCACCACAATCCAATATTATATTGCAAAGATCATTACTTAGTTTACAATAGCGCTTGGAATGGATTCGACGAAAGCCGTTATGGATGATATGGTACAAGCTGGAGGTATTAGCGAGGTGAAGTTGAAAGAGGATGCAGTGGATGAAGCAAGAGTTGTGTTAGAAGATTACTAGAAGATAGTTAACAAGAAGAGAAGTAAAATACAAGTAAGAAAACAACAAACAAATTCTTGGAAGTTATACAACTGAATGAAGAGTTACAAAGAAGAGACAATAAAAAATACTACCTGAATAATGATCATAAAACTTACAAAAATTATGATACAGTAAAGATGCCTTCTCATTTAGTAATTGGCAAATCGGAATACATATTTCAAAAATTACTACAAGTACTTGGATGTCAAAAACATTGTAACAGTTGAATCAGAAATATTTACTTAGCTTAGACCGCACTTAGCTTTGCGCAGAGAAAATCATCTTGTCGAACAGTCATTTGACTCAAAGCAATTCGTCATGAAGCTAATAGATATCGGATATCTTGAATTGCATTGCAATTGTCAGATTGTGAGCTCACATCTGCAAAATTTGCTGAATTTTATTTTGTTTTATTGTGAATTCAACTTTTTTGGGTAGTTTTAAAAATATTATTGAAAAATGTGGTCTGTAGTGTATTTTCGGACTTTTCTTTCAAAAAAATCACACATAATATCTGTCTCGTATGTTTCCCATCAGGGTAGGCAGAGACCACTTTCCGATGCACTATATATAGGTTACCTTTTGATTTTCTAAGAATGTTGTTTCCTAAAACTTTTATTGTTATTATTAGTACTGACATTGCTTTTATTTGTTAAAAAATGTCACAAATTCATCAAAATGTACACTTACTCCAGAAACTAAGATAAGATGAGAGAGAAACGTAGCGGACCTCATTTTTCAAACTCCTTGGATACTTAAACAAGTACTTTGATTAATTACCAAGAAAAATACTATAAAATTCCTTCTCCTACCTATCATCAATATCAAGACAGACTGATAGACCGCTAGTAAAAATAAGATAAGAAACATGAAGAGAAATGACCCGTATCTGAAAGTATGAGAGCAGTAATCGCTTCCTATATTTCGTTTCACCTTTCCCGAATCGATAAATGTGGTAGAAGGCAATCGATTAATCACCAAACTCGAAATGGAGGCCTAAATCGGATTATTAGAATATCTAGCTAATAAATATACTAGTGGCCCAACGTGTATTCCTTTAGTGGTGCAATTTATCTTCCATTTCAATCCTACGTCAAATCTGATAGCTATAATTTTCAAATGCAACGCTTATTTGTATTTTATTGGACCTATAGGCCATATCCGTTTTATTAAAGTGTGAAGCAACTTTAGAATACAATTCTCAATATCTTGCACTACTTAATAATATTGACGCAAATGTAGCAAACGGTGACAGAAAGCGATTTCAAAACGAGAAAGACTAATGCCAGGAACACACTAAATTCAAATTCAAATTTGGAATAAAAACAAAAGAAACTCCAACTCACAAAATTGAAATTGGAATAAAAACAAAAGAAGATCAACCAAATAGAGAAACGAGCATGTGCCTAAAATCAGGATCCAAACATACGGTAACAACATCCGAGATGTAAGTTCACATTGCTCACCTCAACCCGACGACAGCTCAAACGGTGGACCCATAAATCTAGTGGCGAAACCGATTTGCTGCGTACAAATCGCTGGATAAATCGTTAAACTGTTTGTCTGACTAGTTAGAAGGGATCTTGGAATGGGTTCGAGAATCATTTGCTACTCGTAATAATAGAGATGCATATCTTTACGATTATGCAGGTGGTTATCGTTTAGGAGTATTTTTAGTCTGTTTTGTGTTCTGTGGTAGAAAGTAGAAAAATAAGTAACTAATGCTCTTTTTTACCATCTAACACCTAACGTAAGGGACTCCTAACGACCCCTTAGTACAACTGACAACGTCTGTCAACGTCAGTTGTATGGCTAAGGAGCAATGACAAACACTATGGACGCGCTCCAACTGACACTTTTCATATAAACAATCCGATATCGGTTTAACATTAATCAGTCTATAATGTCGGTTGCAAGCAACTCTAATCCGTCATTTTGCGATTTTTGAACAGTTTAGGTATGCACGCTTTTTTCGTAGGTATTTCGTGTCCATTGTGTTCTTTTGTCATTGCTAAGGAGTTCCTTACATTAGGGGTTAGTTGGTGTAAATGGTTATAAGTACTTAAATACTAGATTATTCTTAAAAAAACATATCTGATATTACCAAGAAACCAACTAAATACCAATTTAATAGAGACATACGATCATTAATAAAAATGGATTAGCATTCAAACTACGATAAATCCAGACACAAACAAACCTCTTAAATACGAATCCAAACTAAGAACAAAGACATTAATTCCACAAACAAAACGCCTTATTCGGCTCAAATGATTTCCTTTCATGGAATAAAGTCCCGTTTGTGATGGCAATAGAGTTAGGCATCATGTAATTAGATTCAATACTGTCCAATTTTATACTAAAGGTCGGTAAAGTCAACCAGAAGGTGAAAAGGTAAACTTGAGGAATAGGTTTGAGGCTTAAATACTCTACATAGCTCTCACAATAAGCCAAGTTTCACGTTTTACTGGAAATGCACTCAATTTAGATCGAGCGGGTAACGGTGCTGTTATACCGAGCCCTTCAAATCTGCAACATAATATCAAGAACATCACAAGACACCTACTTATAAAATATGCTCAAAGACCCCTTTGAACCATGACCATTTTAAGAAGAAAATGCTTAACTAAAATCACCTAGTAATCATTTAACCATTATATTTAATAAGTTAGACGTTGCGTGACTTATTCGAGAGAAAGCTGCCCTAATCGATGAACTTAAATGATTTAAGGAGATTAAGGTATTCTAAACGGAGACTGAACCGGCCGAAATTAAAAATCATGTTCGGTTAAATTTATTTGAAAGTATTAAATATTCGAGGCTCCAAACAATAATCTTTGAATAAATCATAGAGTAGGTACTCGAGACTCACACGCGAGGTGAATCACGGTTCCAAGAAAGCGGAAACGACCGAATTCTCCGTTCGTTTTTATGGTATAAACCGGCTGGATTAAAGATGACACAGTTGCCATGGCTCCCGAGTCGAGTTTTGTTGTTTTTGTGAATTAGGCGGTTATGCCGGCCGTCGTGCGCCGAGCACCTGCGCCCGAGCACCCGGCGCAAATCTCGGAGGGTGCGACGGCATCGCTCCAGGGCGAACTCAGGTAGACCGTCCCTTTGCTCTGACAAACAAAAAACAACCTAAGCTCTTCCAAATAGAACCGGTTTAGCTAAAGCGTGTCTAAATCTTTGCAAAGTTGTGATTTGTTGAGAATTCCAAATTTTGAAACGCGTCGGTTGATTGCGTTTTTAAAAATAATGAACGTAATTGCAGGGCGCGATAGAATGAATCGCCTAAGATCTCACCTATTGCGCAAGAGCATCGCATGCGTGTAACTGCGCTGTAGGTACGCCACGAAAGTTCTCAGCACAAATCATCAGCGAGACGAACAAAAAACAAGCTACAAGTCGGTTGAGGTATTAATTACGTTAGTCGACACGATACTTGAGTATTATGCAACTAAATGGGAGTTTGACTCATAAATTTACAATCATTAGAGATGTTAATCAAGGAGCTGATAGGTAAGTAACGCAAATAATAAATAACCTTAACTTTCTTTTGAGTCAAAGCTTGCAAACAGAAACTTCTAGAACAGAAAGAAGTTTGATATCTGAAAACAAAGAAATTAGTAACCGAATATATCAATTTGAACGATTAAACAATTAATACAGATATTCACCACTTATATACTACATGGGAACTTCAACAATCACAAGAAACCCTTGATTAACCAAGTTAATTGCATCATTGTCCGATAAATCTGATTGCAATTCACATCGAATTCAAACAAAACAACATCGGCTTAAATGAATCGCTCTACAAGTTGCCCATGCAGAAATCAACCTTAATTATAAGGATTATCCTCCACAGTGTCGTGTTAATAACTGTACATGGGAACGAAACGCCGACATCTGGACTACGGCACTCGGGCAATTACTTAAGCATTATTATAAAGCTACTGAATTCAGAAGGTTAAACTTAATAAGTGCGGTTAAGGTGCGTGAGCGTATTTAAATCCCATAGCAGTAAGTAGATACTTACTTTCGTGATTGCTTGTAATTTAAAATAACCAATGCCAGTAATTTCCGGTGACTATAAAATGTCATCGATGGAGCGCTTATCTACATCTTTGATACTCATTTTATGAGAGAATTTCATTAACATTTTCCTATTAAGTTTAAGTACGCTTAAGAAACCAAAATACATCATTTAAATGACAGGTTAATGAATAAAGTGGCGGCCAGACACCGGCGATGTAGCGTGCAACAGTGACTAATAACTTTTAATAATTAGAGTGCGAGTTGTGTATTCGATTTGGAGCTTTTTTTAAATTAAATTTCTTAGAAACCAGTACTGCGATCGTGTTAGAAGAAGATGAACTCATCAGTCAATATTGGTCTATTAATCGACTGGGTTTGATTGACGAAATCACTTTTAAGAACTAATCGACTTCTAGTTTTTATGCTACCTCGAAGTGTTCTAATAATAAGCAGTTCTCATTATAATCATCTGTTCCAAATTGTTCCGAATCAAAACAATTGCCAGCTACATGTTTCAAAATTCGAACATCAAAATATCTTTCAAATTCAGAACCCATATTCTAAATTCAATGAAAGTGCTGTACAGGTAGTCGGTGTAGTTTTATGACGTCACCCTTTGTTTATAACCCACGCTCATTGAAGGAACCACCTGACGCCGGAACCGGCCAGTTCCGTCACAAAGTTTGTGTTAAAAACTTTTTACAGAGTCATCTCTTTTGTTTTATTAGGGGTACTTCAAATGTCGATGACGTAGACAATAGGTCAACGGTACTTAGTTTATGGCTTTATGAGTGAGCAAGTGCACTTTTGAATTTCGAGTTTTTTGCTGTCACTTGTTTCTCGTTTGCGTTGAATAGTTTTTGGAGGGCAAGTATGATGTTGTTTCAAACCTTAAATAAGTTGCAAAATTTCTAGATATTCATTGTTCCATCTTTTGTTGCTATTAATAAACCTACCTATATGCTAAATGGATTTGAGGCATTTGAGGAGCGTCAGGATGCTGTGGGGGTCTTTTGTGATTTGTCGAAGGCATTTGATTGTGTAGATCACGAAACTCTATTACTAAAGCTACATCATTACGGTATTCGAAATAAAGGTCTTTGTCTGTTGGAATCGTATCTTAGTAACAGATTCCAATCTGTCCAAGTAAATGGTATGAAGTCACAAGGATCTTTGGTTAAAATAGGTGTTCCACAAGGTTCCATATTAGGACCTTTTTTATTTCTAGCTTATATTAATGATTTGCCCCACATGGTTGAAAACCTAGCGAAAATAGTATTGTTTGCGGATGATACATCCTTAATTTTTAAAGTCGACAGGCGTGCCCTTAACTACGACTATGTAAATAATGTTCTTCAGCAGGTTCATGATTGGTTTACAATCAACAACCTTGTGTTAAATGCGATAAAAACCAAATTCATTAAATTTAGCTTACCGGGCGTAGTTTCACGTAACAATGGTCATGTTATGTTAAATAATGAAAAACTAGACTTTGTGGAACAGACAGTTTTCTTAGGGATTACAATCGACCAGAAGTTACAATGGGGTCCCCATATTGGATCGCTATCAGGGAGGCTGAGCTCTGCAGCGTACGCCGTCAAAAAAATAAAAGAACTGACGGACATACCTACCGCAAGACTTGTTTACTTCAGCTATTTCCACAGTCTTATGTCCTACGGCCTGCTGCTGTGGGGTCGTGCCGCCGATATTGGTTCAGTATTTGTTTTACAAAAAAGAGCTATAAGATCAATCTACGGACTCCGCTGTCGTGAATCACTAAGGGAACTGTTCAAAACAATTAATATTATGACGGTGCCATGTCAATATATTTACGCAAACATTATGTATGTCAGACAGAATCTACATCTATTTCAAACAAATAGTCAGCTGCATAACTTTAATACTAGGAATAGGAACAAATTAGTGTCAAATTGTTTTAGACTTGCAAAAATTAATAAATCATTTATGGGGCTCTGCGTGCAATACTATAATAAAATTCCCCAAGAAATTCTAGCATACTCCGAAAATAAATTTAAGTCTTACATTAAGAACTGTCTTTGCAAAAAGGCCTATTACAGATTAGACGAATATTTAAACGACCACCTTGCATGGAGTGTGGGGCGTGCTGACCAGCTCAACAGGAACAGCTAATAAATGCTAGAATTTGCTTGATGGTCGATGTTGCTAGGTTTTACTGTTGTTTAAATGTTTTGTTTGTGTATTGTTAAGTGTTGTTTGTATTGTTTTGTTATTATTGTTAAATGTTGTTGATTTGTTAAATGTTGTTAATATTTTTGATACTGCAGCGTTTAATTAAGCTAGTCATCGGGTTCAATAGTGTAACATGTCATGCTCGCTTGTGCCGCTGCAGCGGTGGCGCTGTGTGTCGGGTCTCCTACTTCCCTAAAATATGTGGAAGGGGTTGATGGCTGGCACATGCGTTGAGGCCTGTGTGAAGGTGCTGCTGTGGCGGCTGGTCATGTTATGCTGTCTCAACCTATCTTTACTTTTTAGCTATTTACACCTTGTGGTTTCTTTGAATGCTGCAGGATCAAAATTAATTTTTAGGGATAATAATTATAATATAGAAAATATGTACCTTTATACATGTATAACTGTTTATAAGAATTGTAAAACTTTATTTGAAAAGAGCAACCTCACAGAGTTTCTTGCTAGGTTCTTCTCTGGGGGAAACTGCACCTTGCGAATCTAGCGCTAGCTTTAAAAAAAATTACCTTTATAATAATGTAACGGTTTCAAGAGCATTTTTTGTGCCTATGAAATAAATATATTTTTGACTTTGACTTTGACTTTGATTATATTTTACCAAGATATTCAGCATACTTTATAATAGCTCATTACGCAAAACTAACCTTGATATAAAACAATTATGGACCTACGTATTAACTACAAACTCAACACCAATAGGTACCAAAACGATCCAAATGTAAGTTAAAACCGGAATCATGTAGACAAGTGGACAAAAACGCGCACTTTAGCCAATGAGAGCGGGCGGTTTTGGAGGTCAGTGCAACAATGGTTGCGCGGGCGCAGATAACGCGGTTCACACGCTCCGGCAGATAGTAGAGCGACCTTCCTGTGGGTTGCCAGGGTTTGGACATTTTAGGCATTTTAGGATAATGCAAAAATTTTGTTAAGTTGAAGTGTAAATGTGATAGTTTTGAAATACTAAACAAATGATGTGGGTATGCTCTATTGTTAAACGAATTGATATTACGTAAGTATCATATGAAAAGCATACTAATTGATAAAGTGAATAAGTAAATCAAGTTTCTGGAAGATCATCATTAAAAATGTAGGATAAGGTTTATGCATAAAGTTTAACAAATGAAGTGGCTAGGCAAGGCAAGGCAAGGAAAGGCACTAAAAACTCACGGCAGCTGATATTAACGTATAAAAATATCCAAATTAAACCAACTGATAAACGAACCCAAAGTTGACAACCCAGTCCTTCTTCCTGTACGAAACTTGTCAGAACTTGCACGTCGCGTATCAAAATCCACTTCCGACGGACATCGCATCACAAACAAACATATTTCGCGTCTCCACCTTTTCATTTATGATTGATACACTCATTTAAATGATGAATAACCAAACCAATGATAAATGCTCAATTCTCTAGTCTTTTAGATTGACATTTTCGCATGTTTACTTTCAAGATTGTCAGCTTTGATAGAGATTTAAGTGTATGATTTTTGATGGCTTTTTAAATATGTTTCCTGTGAGTTCGCTTGTCGTATCATGTTGATTCTTTGATGTTGAAATTATGGAAGTACTTATCGATATATGTCTCCTACAAGATACACTTACATTCATATCTGTCACGTCTCTCTCCCATTGGAGTAGGTAGAGACCACTTCTCTCCACCTGCTACGATCCTGGCACACTTTTTTCGCTTTTTTCACATTCATCACTCTCCTCATACATGCTCGTCGGTCAAAGGCTTAAGATATAAATACTTATACCTTTTGTATTATTATTGTATTATCTTGCAATAAACTATCGAATCCAATCTAGCCACTTGTATTCCACTGCCGGGCAAAGGCCTCTCTCCGCATCCGCCATGACTTTCTGACTCGAGCTTCCTCCGCCCAGGTACTCAAGGTGTCCAGCTCAGCCCGCCAACACAATAAACTATCGAATAAAATAAATAAAGCTAAATGCAGAATGTGGGATAATAAAATGAAGAATACAGCTAAGTGAACTCCCACAAACGAGAGGTCAGACGAAATAGGAAATCAGATCAAATGCCTAGGGTGCCTACGTAAAAGGAAGCGAGCAGATTTCCCAGTCTAAGCTAGGTATAATATAAGCTAGTTTGCTATCTAACGCCGGTTCCCTTTATTCTATCTCTGGTTTTGCCCTACTGGAGGTAGAAATAGTTATCTATCTTAGAATTTTTCGTCCCTGTAAACCTACCGGTGTCAAAAAATCTATAGGATTCTTCTGGAGGTTAAATCAAAAGTTACAGCAACGTGACAGTTAAGTACAACCGGTCTCGGATAGCTATCTGTCTTTGAATATAGGGACCGGCTGTAAGCTAGGTTTAAGCTAGTTTATCTAAGAGACATTGTAGAGCTGAGGCACATGAAGTTAATATGCATGATTTTATGACGCAAGATTAGATTATAAAATAATTTAATGCAGGTGCAACAGTGTCTAGTTTTAAAAGTGTGTTTATTACTTGACTAGATGTGGTTCGTGAGTATGACGCCTTTAGCATATATTTAAGTAGGTAATTGCTTTAGTATATTAAGATTTGATAAAATAGTAGATTACTTAAAATTAAAATTATTATTATGATGATATTCAAGCATAATTTAGGGCCATCTGGATATGTAGTGAATTAGTATGATGTCAAAAGCATTTTTATGGCATACATTTAATTATTCATGGAAAACAAACAATCCACACAAACCTACGACATTTTGGATTGCCAAAACGGTATAAGTAAGTAGGTATATATTTTGAAATAAGTAAGTATAGGTACCTACCTACTTATCATGTAATCTTTAGAACTTGATCTTTCAAAAACTTGTGTATCAAAAACAGCATGTTTATAACGCATGCGTACTACCATAGAAGTCCTCTTTACCTATTTCATCGCATTGCCGTAATCTGCGGAAGTGGGGACAATACGTTCTCACACGAAGCCGCCATACTTTGCGCGCTATATCACAGCATTTGCGCAGGCGCAGCCGCTCCCATTATTGTAATGCGACGTAAGGCTAGACGTAACTAGTCACCGTGTAAAGATTGATTCGGAAGATAAATAAATCAGGGCATTTATGGTTGGTTTTGATGTTTCGTAATTTCATTGTGAATGTGTTAATGGATTTGGTATTCGAGATGATTACACATCATAAAGGTCTATCTACACATATCCGGGCCGTGCCCAGGACGTGTCCGTGGCCGTGGCCCGTCAGGAGGGAAAACAATTCGTCGTCATGATATATGTAGACAAATCTTTACACTACACTACGTATAACCTTTTTTAGTAGCGTATTGTGTGTAGCATGTTGTGTTGTGTTGCGTAGAGTACCCTTAACCGACGGGCATGTAGGTATGAGGCGACTGATGAGTGTGGTTGAAGCGAAAGAAGTATGTTTGGATCGTAGCAAATGGAGGGGAGTGGTCTCTGCCTACCCCGATGGAGAGAGGCGTGACGGATATGTATGTATGTATTGTGTCCCACTGCTTGGCAAAGGCTTTACCCGCATCCTTTCATCCTACTATCTAAGTATAATTACTACTATAAATGCATACGAAGTCGCGAGAAGCCTCTAGTCATAATCGGTCAAAACACTTCCCAACTGCCATTTTCAACTTCATTTCTTCAAACATGAACCAGACAGCAGACATCACGCACCAATTACATTATGTCATGTCATAATCCAATTACAGACAGACAGACAGACAGTCCTAGGTGTTCCGTATTGCGGTGTCAAATCGTTCACGGACTGACGGTTCGTAGACGTGATTAGATATTGCAGTCTCGTTAGTTTTATTTCGTTAAGATTAAGATTATTATAGTTTAATCACAAATAGATATATTAGGTAATTATAAATGTCAATGTTTGTGCCGATGGATGGATGGTTGGATGTTGCTCTTTCACGCAAAAGATTTTGATGAAACTTAGCAATATTATAGCTTATACATCAGAATAACACATAGGCTATATTATTTTGAGATATCATGTTCATTTTTTTTTTTTCAACATATGACGGTAAAGACCACGGAAAAGGTGGCGGGACGAGCTGGACACCTTCTTAAATACTTGGGCGGAGGAAGCTCGAGACAGAAAGTCATGGCGGATGAGGAGAGAGGCCTTTGCCCAGCAGGGGGACATAAATGGCTAGATCAGATTAGATTAGACGGTAAATGAGTATGAAGTCGCGGGCAACTTCTAGTATGTTAACAAATTAATGAATCTTATTACCAATATGTAGAAACACTTCTTTTACGACGTAAAGCAATCAAATTGTGCTTTAAAGATAATCGAATAGTCGCAAAAGCAGTTATCTATTTAAATTTCATTACTAAACAAGACTAACGCGATCAACTAGACTTAACTACTTAAGCACTTCAAGTTAAGTCGATCTATAAAACAGATTAATAATTTATAGACACATCCATTTATATTGCACTAAATTTAATTATTATTCAGCTTAAGAGAAAGGGCCTCATTTATATGAAGATTAATAGCAAATTGATCATAAATTATTTTAAAACTATGATAGGTTAATATTCAATTCGCTTGGCCTTTCAAAGCCTCTGTCTTGCGATGGCCTAATCATAACAATAAGTTAATCCATCATGAAATACACACAATGGATAATGATTACAATCTCTTTGGAGGCGAACTTCTTTTTGGGTGAATCGCTAGCTGAGAGAAAAACAAAAGAATAAGGACGTCGTAGATTTAAGTGCTTATATTTTTAAAAGTTTTGAATATAGAACGATGTTTTACCGCTTCTGATTCAAAATTTAGTTAAGAAAAATATAAAGGCTGGTTTACATTGAGTCAGTAACTGACGTCAGTGCACTGAAAAGTCAGTGCTGACCTGGTATTGCCATACTGTAAATTGATCGCATCAGTACTGACTTCAATATTTGCATATAGTACTAAGTACTAACACGACAGTGCACTGACGTCAGTTACTGACTCAATGTAAATCAACCTTTTTGGAAAAACACGAAAACAAATTAAAGACAGTAAATTTTCAACATCAACAATGTTAACAAACCGTGACTTTACGATAATGAGCCATAAAATAATATAAATAAAAGCTTTTTAGTAACACAGATTTGTCAAAGGTACTTTCTAAAATATTTCTTAGAGTGCTTGTTTTAAAGTTTTATTACTAATTTAGGTGGCTAATAAATGTTTAAGTTTGGAATAAAATACATCGATGTAGGTACGTCATAAAAATGAGACATTGACTTCAAATATCTCACGAGAGAATGTTCTAACAATATACTTAAAGCTAAGTAGGTACCTATATGTATTAAATTAAATTATAAAGGTTATGCTTATAAGTAGGTACTTACATAATATTATGAATTTTATCAACCCTTTTGATAGGCAGAAATACTTACCTTATGCACACAAAATGTGTATAAAAACTTATAGCGCTATGTGTATAAAAACTTTTAACGTACTTCCTTCAGAAATAAAACAATTGCCATTGATACGCTTTAAGAAAGCTCTTAAAAAGTGGTTGAAAGATAAAATGTTTTATAATATTAAAGAAATTGTTAAATAGGTAGTTCCTACCTACTTAAATTATAAAATTGTTATGTTATTAACATGTTATCTGTTTGCACTTAATTACTTTTATTTAACTTCATTGTTTGCTTATTTCTATTGTATGTCGGTTAAACTGACTAGATGTGTTGAAACATTATTATAGTATGTACTTTAACATCTAATTACATGTACCGCATCTATGACAATAAATATTCTTTATCTTTATCTTTATCTAAAAAATCTTAAATACCTACTTACAAAGAGAACTTAATAAGTACGTAGTAACTATGTAGTTTTAGTTTAACTTATGTAATTTTACCTACTGGAAAACCGATCACAATGTTTTTTTTTAACAAGAGAATGCCTTAATAGGTATACTATTCAATTCTTAATAACAACATTTCATAATGTGAAATACCTCTTAACTCACACTTGATTGAGGCAACGCTTAATTCTAGTGCTTATAACAGTACTAAAAAAACAAATATTAGCACTAGCAGCTACATGATAGATTAAGGATAGATTCTAAGCGATAAATCTAGATAAAGCCTAGCTTTCTCATTTGAAAAGGTCTCTTTAGACGTCTAGACCGGTAGGAGTTCGTAATTTATAATTGACAGATTAAAAATTGCATTGGACACCAAATGAGAGTAATTGGTGAGAGTTAGATTTATTTTAATGTCGTCTAGTTATTTAATTAAGAAAGAGTTATAGATACTGCATTGGTAGGTAGATAGTTTTTTTTTTAAATATGCAACCATTAATCTTGGTCGAAACCAGAATAAGTCGAAATTGTATAAAAATAAGTACTTAAGTATAGACTTTTAGTACTTAATGGCGACACTTTAACATTAAGACCAAAAATTTACGAAGTCCGAAAGATATTATGTAACTAACAATTATGATATCAATAAATATCTATTTTTATATTTAATTATGAGAAAAAATGTTCCAGTAGCATTGCGTGTTAAGTCATAGATGCGTATGACAAGTTATCTAGCGACACAAACCATCGATTATCCTTCTACGCATTTATTTCTGTACCAACTATTTTAATAACTGCAATACTTATAGTAATGATAGACAGTAGCTCTCTGCCGTCACATAAACGTGTAGGTTAGTGCTCTGTTATTTAAACAAACGTTTGTATGATCGGACTTCACACAAACATTCAGTATTACTCTTTTAGATACGTGCTTGACGATGTTCTAGTCACAATTTAGAGCTATTGACACATTGGAAGGCATTTATGTTTCATTTTATTTTGTGTTTAATTTTTTTTTACGTTTAATTTTGATATTTTGTGTTTTAATTTTGTTTTGTTCTTGTATATTTTATTGGACTGGAAATAAATATTTACTTACTTACTATTTAGCCAGAGCATTTGTATACTTGCGGTCATGGTTTGACATGAAACCGCGCTAAAACCACGCTGATACCGCGGTTCCGCGTGTCGCGTTTTTCCTTTAAACTTTCAACCGTAACCGCCCTGCACCAGAAGGTGCGTTAGCGCTCATAATCTAATTAATCGCTGATATAGCGATTAATTTAATATATAAAGATTTAAACAAGAATTTCGCTGTCATAGACTGTCTTGTATCAAACAAAACACAGTCAAAGCTTCCATCAGATAAATTCATAAACGAACACACCTCGAAAGTTATGTTAAGTAGGAACTTAACAAAATGTCCTTCACAAAACAAAAAAAGGTCCGACAAAGGCAAAGAACAATACTTAGTTAATTAATTAAACAAATTCTAAAGGCGTACAATCAATAATGAACTAATCGCCCGCTTTGTTATCAATTTCGATTCAGTAAGGATCTGCTGTGTCGGTGATGAATAAAAATCTACTACAATTTACAAACTTAACACTTCACCCACGAAATTCCTAACAAGACCTTAACTTCTACAAAATACGACTCATATTCAACGAAAAACCGGTTTGAAAACCGTAAACCTTTGTGGTTTTTCATCAAGTGTGGGAGAGCGTTCGGACATATGATACAGAGGAATCAAACTCATGAACCTTTGGCTTAAAAGCGTCATAAAAAGAATAAACAAGAGGAAGTGGTGATCTATTTACCATACGAACAATTGCGTTTGGGTAAATAAAAGAGGCAGGAAAGAGAGCCGCAGAGTTCCGTAGAATGTTCAATGATATGGTATACCTAAAGCCAGAAACATAAGACGACTTTTCGCGATTTTTGTGTAATTGTAAAGGTTCTACACAGATCCGGGCCGTGCCCCGGACGTGTCCGGGCCGTGGCCCGTCACGAGGGAAAATTACGTCGTCATGATGTGTGTGAACGAATCCATAGAAAATGTAAGGAATGATATTTTTTCCCTGACACGTGCCGGACACTTTGTCATGACGACGTATTGTTTTCCCTCCTGACGGGCCACGACCCGGATCTGTGTAGATAGACATTTAAAGATCGTTTGGCCGGTAGTGTATTGGGTACAATTTATTATAAATACTGACATACACTAGGACGCCTCTCTCTCATCGGGGTAAGCAGATACCATTTCGCTCTATTCAGTGTACGTTCTTTATATTGGTAATTACTCAGCTTCCCAGTTCTATGATATTTGGTCAACCTTACTGATTTGTGGAAATATTTAGTCTTAGCATAGCGTAATTTCAAAATCAAATGAAAGAAAAACCACTAGGGTATTTCAGCTGCTGCTTGTGAGAGCTTAATTTAAATAGGCATATTTGTTTTTATCAATTTAACTACAAAACTTGGCTATGTAACTACTAAAGTTAAAACCTTGTATTTAAAACCACAACAACCACTAAAAACTAAAACAGTATGTACCGAGATCATGTAAAACAAGTCTGTTTGCCAACAGGTTAGGTCTCTTGTAGTCTTAAAACAAAGCCTAGGATCTAGGCGGTCTAAGTTTAAGCACTAACAAGCACGCCACGCCCTTTTTAGAACCAACATGACAAGTTGACATGAAGTTACGGGGAGAATGGGTTCGGGAACTAAATGGTTGAGATAAAGTATTGGATTACGTTAGTTTAGTGTAGGTTTAAGTGTTCTCTTGTGGACTATAGTACATACCTACATAAATATCCGTCACAGCTCTCTCCCATTGGGGCAGGCAGAGACCACTTGCTTCCACTTGCTACGATCCAAACACACCTCTTTCGCTTCATCCACACTCATCAGTCGCCTCATACATGCCCGTCTGTTTAGGACTATAGTATAACTTTAAATATTCTTAACTAGCTTTAATATTCTAACTAAATTAAGGTATTCTTAACTAACTCACTTCTTTACATAGTGGGAGCTAGGTACCTACCTAGTAGGTATGTCATACTCTTTGGAATGTCCATGTTTTCGCAGTTTCCAGTTCACGCTCTTTTCAATGCAGTTTTACATAACCAATTTCCCTCACATTTTAAACTTTTTAACTAAATAAAATTCCAAATTCAAAACCATTGGATGTTGTATAAATATTAAGCGACTTTACCACAAGAAATCCAAAAGAACAACCATTGTCTTATTCAAAAAACGAATTCATTTTCATGCATAACTTTTAAGGGTATTCGAGCAGGCCATATATTAAACACTGCTTTTTTTTCTCAGTTTTTTCCGCCCGAAGCGATGTTTGGTGTTCGTGACGGGGCTGCGTGGCCGCAACTCGGCTTATTATTAAAGCAAACGACGGACGGACGGACCGATAACCACTTACGCATATGTAGACGATACTATGTAAACAATATGACTTGTACATTGGATTTTTGAGAGTAAGTTGTGGTGTTACTTCAAGTTTCGGGAAGAGGTTGAAATTCGAGTATGTACAGTCACGAGAAATAATATGTCTACACAGTCACATTTTCAAAGTCTCGTTATCTCTGTTGTTTCAAAAATATGTGTTCATCGTTTATATTCAATAATACAACCAAAAATTATACAATCATCAAACAAATTGACGAAAATATATTTTTGAAGCGACGGAAGTTAGGATACCTTGATAATGCGACAGTGTATGCATATTATTGCTCGTGACTGTACTTGTGTACCTACGCAAGTATTTTTTGGATGTGTAACTCAAAACAGAGTTCCAACAACTTTAAAAAAAGGTTTGAAGGGACCAAACCCCGTCGCTTACAATTTAAAAGCAAGTAGAATGTATTCAAAACTTCTAGCTGTTTTTTTAACCATATAAAACATGTATTTTCATGTTCCTACTAATTATTTATAATCTTCTAGCTGTTTTTTTTTAAACCATATAAAACATGTATTTCCACTACTTTATTTATGAAAATGTCCCAATGAAAAGATATGAGAAACCATAAATTCCTAGCTATCTCAGCTTCTAGCTTCATATGTGAGTCATAGCACACAATAATGACTTGAACTAGGTTCTTTATTGACCTAAATAAAACAGATTGAATCTAGTGTTTGTTACAGATCTAAAGCACCCGCATCCGTTAGTCTTTGAGTGTTGCCAATTTGCAATTTAAGTAGGTACCTATATTGTTTCGTCTTTGTGAACTTTTAAGAACTATTTTCACATGAGAATAGTTTGAAAAGATTATAGGTTTATTTAAACACACCAAAGCCGCCGGCTTTTTTGACAGCTGCCATTCATATGACATATGAATATATATCATATTCATATGTATGTGTATTTTCATATGATCATTCATATTTTTTTTATTCATTTATTTGGTGTGTAGATAGCATTTGGTAGGTTTGACAACACTTAGGACGGATCGTTTTTTTAAAAGTTAATGCTAGATTCGCAAGAGTGCAGTTTTCCCCAGAGAAGAACCTAGCGAGAAACTCTGTAGGGTTGCTCTTTTCAGTCTCTAGTCTAGTTTAAAGCTCTTCTAGTTTGAATATAAAATAAAAGGAACCATCAAAAACCGTTACCGTCCCGAGATTTTAAAACCATTACAACACCGTCCTCAACAAAAGTCCCCGCCACGTTATCTCCAGGCTTGTTTACTCAACAGGGTTGATTTAGCAAACAAGACCCCACGGATGTAAGACTGGTTTAGAACTTTAAGGTTCAAAATTGCTTGGATAAGGCTAGTGAATATCGGGTAAAGGAATAAGATAGGATTGAGGAACTATCTCGGTTGTGCTCTCAAAAGTACCCTAAACGAACGTACCTGTATGATGTGACTGACGAATGTGGATGATGCGAAATAAGTGTGTTTGGATTTTGCAAGTGGAGGAATGTGGCCTCTGTCTAAACGGATGGCAAAGAGGCGTTGTAGATATATATGTAGGTAATAGAATATATAAGGAGGAGCCATACCGACTGGATCTGCGTGCCTGGTCTGCCGTAAAATGGTTACTTTTTTGTATGGTATTTCTTATCGTTTAACAGGTCATCTAACGAGAAAACTATAAAAAACTTGGCGCAACCTTGCCAGGCTGTTATAAACTTATTTGTATATGAAAAAAAAATGTGGCCACTCCTTGTATTCTTTCCTCATTTGTAGGTAAGTATTAATTGGATGTCCTTCCAAATAGGTAGGTATAGGTAATAAAAGAGGAGGTATGTGTCTGAAAGATGGATACACACAGATGATGTATTTTAAGGTCCGGATTATAAGTATTAAGACAGTCAATGTTCTGTTACTAGAATACCTATACCTAGCTCTTCTAATGTCCATGCGTAGGTCAAAGATCAAAGTGGATGATTTCAAATCGATAAGCAAATAGAAATAGAAATTTATTAAAATGGCATCGAACAATTTTTGTATGGAGCCTGGTATATAAAAAAGTTGGCGGCCAACTTTTTTTTCTCCATACTAGGTCGAATAGGCGATGTGTAGTGTAATTGATACCGAAAATTTTACTATACCAATTAGGTTGGATGCTCTTTACCTAATAATCATAATACAAAGTTACTTATTGATGTAACATTTACCAGTACCACTAAAGAAACCTCAATAACCAATCATTTTTTCTCAAAAATTGCACAAACACGAATCTATTGCCTAGTAAAAACAACAATAGTAAACTTTCGCATGTGAATCTAACGTTTCCCAGAGTATACTGTGGCGAATGCATGTGCAATAGTGCATTTTGCACTTGGTAGTAAAAAGTGTAAGACAATACTTTTGACATAATAATCCCGTATGTAATGATTATACTTGTTTTGATTATAATGTTTGTTTTGATTATATATAAGCACGTTTTAATGACACTAAGCGCCAAAACAAAATGAAACGCAACTGAAACTGCTAGTTACTTTTGAGTTGCATCGCAGTTTCTGCTATAGACTTCCTTAGAAAACCACACACAACGCAACTGAAACGAAACGTTTCAAACTAGTTGCATCGTGTAGAAGATATAGTATAGCAGAAACTGCGATGCAACTCAAAAGTAACTAGCAGTTTCAATTGTGTTTCATTTGCGTTTCACCGTGTGTTTTGGGTTTTTGAAATCTATAAATAGGTTTGGAAAATCCTGGCACGCAGCTGGATGGAGAAGAAAAATGGAGGCCTTTGCCCAGCAGTGGGACGTGACAAGCTGACTTAATCTGAGTAAATAGGTAGGTAAGTATTGTGTCATTCGAGAAATATTAATTTGATAGTAACTTTGGGCTCTAGATTAAAATGGAGATTGATAAAAAAAACCTTTCGTTTTTAAAATACGTATTTTTTCATTATTAATGTCTAACTTCAGAGGTAAAGAAAATAAATAAGATAAGGTATTTCAGGTATAAATTAAAAAAAGGCATACACATCCCCTTTATTAGTTTCTTATTAGCAAAGTTAATAAGATCCACTAAAATCATCTATTGACACTTAAATAAGCGAACGAAATAAACTTTAGAATTCAAATTAAGAACTCAAGAGTGGAAATAGAGATATTACGTTAAAGAGATAGAAAGATAGTAAAGTTTACTGTTCAAAGAGTAAATAGAAAGAGGAAACCATACATTAGTTAGACAAAAGTTCTTTTCAAAGCAAACATAGATAATAGCAGTTTGAAGGAAGCGGCCATTTTAAATAGTAATATTAACTTTCTACAAAAGCATTGCAAACAATCGTAATAAGGGGGGTATGAAATTGCATGTCAGTAACTTAAATAATGAAAAGTTATTTGATGACCTTAGATATGTAATTCGCATATCGAAGCCTTATAAAAAAACAAGGACATATAGATAAACATTTTATCTATAATATAAAAATGAATCGCAAAATGTGTTGGTAAGCGCATAACTCAACAACGCCTGGACCAATTTGGCCAATTCTTTTTTTTTAAATGTTCGTTGAAGTCCAAGGATGGTTCTTACGGCGAGAAAAAATCGAATAATTGCCGGGAAAGCCCTAAAACAGACTTTCCTTTTTCCCATACAAATGTTTTCTTACTAAAATGTAGAGTCAACTTGAACTTTATGCCTACACAATAAAGTTAATTCTAAGGCGGGACAAAGTTCGCCGGGACAGCTAGTTTTAAATAAAATCGAGGAGATGGTTCACGCAAATGATAAGTCAGATCCAGGAAAAACGGGCTCTTTAGTGACACAGTATTTCTTTCTGAAACTATTTACACTTCTCGTATCCAATATTAAATAAGCACTCATAAAATGCGATTCACGCTTATCATGTCCAGTACCTATCGTGGCGACGTTTTTATATTTGTCATCCGATTTAAAACGGTATCCGAAACAGGACACGTGAGAACGCAGTAGTAAGCTACAGGCATTGCGTACGTTACGTACGTGAGATCAGTCTGTTTCTAACTGAAATGAGCTTTAAAACTTCATCATGCCAGTCTATAGACGTCCACTGCTGGACAAAAGCCTCCCAAAGGATCTCCACAACGACCGGTCTTGCGCTGCCCACATCCAACGACTTCCAGCGACTTTAACCAGGTCGTCAGTCCACCTTGTTGGAGGCCTTCCTACACTGCGTCGTCCGGTGCGTGGTCGCCACTCGAGAACCTTTCTGCCCCAGCTATTAATATCCTTTTAATGACGGTAAAAGTAAACGTTAACAAAAGTCTAAAACTAGACCAGGGACGTCTTGCAAACTAAAATGGACAAACGCTTGAAATACATAGAATAAATTTCCGATAAGTCTGCTTGTGTGGCCCAAATGTTTCAGACATAAATGGAAGTGCAGTTGTCTCGATTAATTCACCTTTATTTGGACTTGATTTTGCACTTTGATAAGTTATTCTTGCAAAAGGAGTGTGTTCGATTGAGAGAATAAATTTGACAATATTGAACCTTTAAACCTTCAATCAGTTTATTTTATGCATTTAAATTAATCAGAAAATAAAAACACAGTGGAACCGTAAACAATTTTGTAAGTATTTTTAATTAGAAGACAAAACTTAAAAATTAGGAGACTATCAGAAAACTTGGTAGTTTCATTACCACAAAATGAAATGGTCACTATAATAAATATCAGATTATGGAGTAGGTTAACAAACAGAGTTTCGGCTTAATTTTGTCAAGACAAGAGAGCATTTGCGAAAGTTAACTCTTCACTATTAAAGTCATTAAAATCATGATTCATTCAAGTTCAATGCCACTCGCAGACACTTTCTTACACACACATCAATTAAATTGAGTAATGATTACGAACTTTATGAAACCGTGACAATAAATATTCTTCAATTCCCGGACCGAGCACATTGCAAATTTCTCAGAACATTATCTTGTTGTTCTAAATTGAATGGACTCAAACACCAAGCTTATTCTGCAGCTGGCATATGCAAATTAGTTTCTACTGTCATTGTAACAAGGTTCAGAGATGTTGATGAGGTTGTAAAAAACGTTTTGTTGGTGTTAAGTGTGGAATTGTCAATTGGCTGAGTTTTAGTTGAGATTGAGATTTATACTTGTGTAGCGGAGTGAGAGACCTTTTACAGATTGGCGAAGTCAAATAGAAGAAGAGTATAGAATATATAAGGAGGTGCCACTTTTTTTCATTTAAAAATGAGTTTATGACAGCGTGCCAAGGTTGGCGCAAGTTTTTCATAGTTTTCTTGGTAGATATCGGTTTCTTGGTAGATAGACCTGTCAAACGATAAGAAATTCCATACAAAAAGGTAGCCATTTTGCGCCAGACCAGGCACGCAGATCCAGACGGTATGGCATCTCCTTAGAGGATAGAAGAATATTGTGTTAAATGTTTATTGAATGGTATGTTGCTAGCCAAATACAATATGAAGTGTGCTAATTAATAAATAAGCTTCCTATCGCCGTCTGGCAATTTTTTAACTGTCAAAAGATCTTTTGTAGTATAAAAATAAATCGATAAAACTGGCGAACATTCGTTATCTATTTTTCTTTTTTGCAATTCTTATTTTAAAACAAAACACAACGTTCTAAAATTCTAATTTTAAACATGCAAACGAACATCATGTTTTTCCGTAGCATTTCGTAGCATCATCGTAGCTTAAGAATGGATGACATTTAACAGAATAGAACAAACAAAATGGCCAAAGACAATTGGCAGTTAATAGCAATGTTTATAAATGCGGTTCAACAAGTATACAACCAACAAGAGTTAACTGCAGACCTTTATACTATACGTACGTATAGTGTATAAGTTTCAAAAGAAATGTTGCGAGGTATAAACACATCTGGATTTGCCACGCGAATTGACACATCTTTGCAACCCGTTTGAGTTTTCAAGATAAGTTGGGCTTATTTGTTTTTAATTGGTTCATTTATGAGTTATTTTAATTGGCAATATTATTATAAGAGTTCTTCTTGCTTAAAATGTGCCTTTTCTAATTTTCATTTTGTTTCTTGTCAATTTCTCAGGGTATACAGATTTTTTTAAATTGTAATTTTAAAGAGCGTGGCCATTCAAATACGCTGTCATATAAATATGGTAAAAGAAAGGCGAAGCAGTTAATGCTTACGTTATAAAACATGATCTTTCAAACAAAGAATCAAATGTCATTTTGTCTTTTTACAAGCCGACAGTTACGTTAGGACATGCATAATAAGTTGGGTACTAGGTATAGTGTTTGCTGCGATAAATGGTACACTAAGCTTATGTGACTTCGATCTTGCTAAATACATCTTTGTAGTTATCTAAAGAGCGATATAAAGAATGTACGTACCTACATCGGCAATCATCGCATTTCCGAATACAAACGAATGCTATTTCCATGTATTACATCAATTCATTCAATTAATCGTTCTTCAGAATTTGAATTAAGAATGTTCTTTATTTTTATTTGAACCACAACGCCACGGTGTGTGGTATAGGTACGAAGTATAGGTGCTGACGGGTTCGCGGAAGTATGCGAAAGTTTTCTCGCGCTCCCGTCTAGAAGCGGCTAGTAGGAACACCGTGGGGTTTTAGCCGGTGGGAGTCCGGCATAACCCTCCGTCCTTCTCCGCGACGGAGGGTATCCATAATGGATTTCCCCACGTAAAAAAAAAAGGTACGAAGTATAGGTACGAAGTCGAAATTAGCCGATTGTCTCTTTCCAAAGATCGATGTGCATTCTTTATCGCCCTTTACCGCACAGTTCATTAGTATTACACTATTATCCAACTAACTTATCCCTATAGTTCTACTGTAAATAGTTCTAAGTAAGTATCTTATCTTAAGAAGTTATAAACAAAGCTTTACGAGGTATTTGCTGATGTTAAACGGATGTGAATATGACTTTAGGAATATTTGAACTTGAGTGTAAATAAGTTATTCATATTGTTTAAAAAGATGCCAATGATAGGTTTGAAAATCATTGGAAGATGGTCAAATTGCTTACACAAGATTTTATTACATAGTTAATTATATACACGATGACTTAATAAAAGCGTGTTAAAAAGGGTTAAGGATTGCTATAATCGCCATACATAGGAAAATAGACGTTGAATTATTTTCAAAAAGTTTAGTGCCTTCGGTTATCTAGCGTGTTTTTTAAGGTACTTAAATAAACCCTGTATATTCGATTGGTAGACATGGTAATTAACTGTCACCATATCACTTCGTAAACATTCATTCGAGCCAGGTTCTTGTCGGTGGAGTAAACGCCATCTTTGTGTCCTCTCATTCCTCTGCCAGCAATTTGACTTCTTGATACGACACGACGGCACTTTGTAGACATATTTAAATAATTCCTAATTAATTTATATCAGACATGGCATCAAGGCATTATTCACTTAAAGAGTAAAGATCACAAACATGGCTTTACTAACCTTTACCGTCAAAGCATGGATCAGAAACTCATAATACTTAAACATTATATTCAACAACCTTCGCATTATAACATAGAATGTACAGAAATTCTAGATTAGAAGATAAAGGACAGTTTAATTCTAAACATAACGCTCACGACATGTTCGTTTTGAACTAGCCATACGAATATAAAATAGGCGTTTTGTTGTCCGCACGTTAGTTAGTATTCGAGCCGTTGGCACACGATTTCTGAGCTCGAGTCCTATGATCGTACCATTCGCATATTGATCACCTTTGAAACCATTTTATGCCGTTTTAGAGTAAAGGACAAATTCTCTTCAAGGGAAAGTTCTGCCTTGTATGCTAAGTGGATTCAACAACAGAATTGTTACGTGTTTAATATGGTATACATGTTCTTTGTGATGTAGGAAATTTTCAAAATTACTTTATCACATCTGTGACTGTGTTTTAGATGTTGGGTTTTTCTAAATAGCATGTATGCAGCATGTTGTTACTTATCAGATTAAGAAAACCCAAAAACACATCAACTTTACTAATTAGCAATTTAATCAAAGCATTATCGTTAACAAAATCATTACATCTTCAGATGCCAAAAGGTCATAAAAGCAAGTTATCTCATTAACATCTTACTGTCTTCTCCTAATGTTTTAATGAAGCTATAGCTTTAATGAAGCGTTAGCCTTAATTACCTTTCAAGCAACTGGCTGACAATATTCTTAATCAAATGAATACAAGATTCTGCTATCTTTCTTCTCGGTTATTAGAATGATAAGCGTTGTTCTTAAGTATTTGACTTCATTACAATAATCTTGTTGTAAATGTGACGCCTGTTTGAATCTAAAGGAATATTGCTACAATGTCTACTCTAAATACCAAATACTAAAAGCTTTGCTAAAACTATCCATCTTCAGCAAAAAGCAACTAGGTATTTAGGATTGCGACTGCGCATCCTGGTTTTAATTATTAAGCATTTACTTACTACTGATTGAATATTGTATGAAATGATGTTTTTTTTTTTCAATTAATTGAGAATATAATCAAATTATATCTTGGAAATCAACCAAGCTTTAAGCAATTGTCTCCTAATGATAACAAAAGACAAACGAATAGACGCTTGTTTTGTTTTCTAGTTTTTATTGTAATAAGCTAAGCCAATTCTGTGAAATGATGACCATAATCTACCTGGCTAGGTTGGTAAGTCGTAAGGACTGTATCTTTTATTTTCTAATAGTCATTTTATAACTATTATTACATCTATTCTACAATATAAAACAGCCAGGTGCTGCGGAACCATCATGAGCTCAAACAACGAATGTGAACGTACACAAACACGGTACAATTAAAAAACATTAAAAAATGCGATGCGTTGACTTCACTCCAGTTTTTAAAGCGACTCGTTTCACAAGGTAGGTATAAAACTGTGAGAACCAAGTTATTAACCGACCGGTTCCGCGAGAACACCTCCGAAGAAAAAGCTCCGTGCCTCACCTTGCCTACTTCGCGCGGTCGCGTTATAACGTAGACCGCGCTTTCATATAAGCTCGATGAGACCTCGCAAGTACAGGAAACTAAAAAACTAGCACTTACCGTCAACTCCTTGGAACCTGGCCGCCAGGGTCACAATCAGGAGGCAACAGGACAGCAGTTTAATCCCATAATCCGGTACAAAGTTTCTCGACCACATTTTGTAGCACAACATTCACACATGGATCACACACATTTGTTTTACTTCTGCTATGTCGTTTAAACACTCAAATATTCACACTCACGGAACTAAATGTAAGAACTGACACTTCATTTTGTTTTTCAGTTGTTGTTACGTCGAAATGTTGTTTGTAGAATGCATTTTAGCGGTAAAACACATTCGAAATAAACGGTAAGCCCGGTAGGATCACGCGCAGCCGCGGTCCGCTCGCATCTGACGGCTTTGTTCGTAAATACACAGCGTACGGTAAATCAAAATGGCCGCCGGTGTCGCTGTGTGCGTGCGCGCAGCTTTTAAGCCTCCCTATTTCGTTATCTAAGCTTTTTCTTCGACTAAATTCGTTAATTTTCTTCCTGCTTTTCCTATTTACGTATTATTTAAGTCATGAATTGAAAGGATCGAGTCTCAAAATTCATGGGAACGAGAAACTCACACAAACATAGATACGCGAAGGAATGTCGATTCAATGGAGAAATCAAGCGATTCAAACGTCGCGAGGGCGCGCCAAGCCAATGGCGAGCTTTTAAAACTTTCTAGTTCCACAGACATACGGCAGATGGCGCTTATCGGCGTACTTGTCCGATGCGCATGAGGGTGCAATAAATATACGACAGGGGTGGTTTTTTGTGAGACAGAAAAAGTACAATACCGGATAATTTGAACTCGGGAGTACAACTATTGTTACCACACATGCCTCGCATTATTTCAACTGTGCAAAGGCCAATCGATACAGAAATGGATTTGTTTAAGGTATTGTTTAATCAATAAATCCGTTGTTATGTAAAGCAGTCGGTTGTTTAATTAAGTGTCCCTACGAAATAATTCCGATCGGAAAAGGTTGGGTAAACAAGCGGTATGGCGATGTGTTACCAAAAACATCCGTTCGAGATTGAGAATGAGGACAGATTGACATCCATTAACACTAAGATATTTGAAATTAAAAAGAAGATTCAACTTTCTGGTAAGAGCCTTAAATAATTTTATTGTCTAGTAGGTACTTAGTTCAGAATTTGTACAAAGGATTTAAGGGAAGGCTTTTATCTAGGTACTTACACTTATTCTTCTAATTATACTTAAGGGTTGTGTTAAACAATAGAAAAGAACTTATTGTAAGATAAAACATAATATTACTCCACTAATTAGAGCTTAGCTCTTAAATAAGTATGCGAATGAAGAAGTATAAAACTAGACTATACAAATAGGATGACTTTAAATTAGTGAATGATAGAAAAGGGTATGCATGTACTCGTGAGAACAAACAACTTTTACTATGGGACCAAGGTCGAAATCATTTTAAAAAATTTGAACTCCCTATACAAAATGCACCAGCTGATAGTATGGGGGAACAATTTCTTTTTAATGATTTCGAACTGGGCCCCATAGTTAAAGTTGTTTGTTATCACGAGTATATGCATATCCTTTTCTATCGTTCACTAATTAAATGTCACCATATAAAGACGCGGATATGAAGAAATACTTAATACGGTCGACATGACAGTAGATAAAAGTTAAACACCTACTTATAACACCATAAAATTACAGAGGGACAAAGAAAGTCCCACTACGAAGAGAACGAGCAAGAAAAACGTCAAAATAATGATCTCATAGACACTTTGAAGAAGGAAATCAAAGTAAGAATCAATGAACTGACTCAAGCAAGAGCTGTTATTGGAGAAGAAGAGGAACAAATCAAGAAATATGTCAATAGCGTATCTCCTATTGGCAATAAGAATTCTGAGCAGGTGAGAATATAGGGTCCTTGCAAAGTGGTGGTTTTGAATTCGGCTGTTCTTTTTTTTTGTTATTGTTTGTATCAGCAAATATATGATTAATTTTATTTATTTATAGATACGAGTGTACAATCCAGTCATTTTATCTAGGCTTTCCCCTATCCTTCCATCATCATCCCAACCCTTGTATAGTCCATCTTCGGACATATGCCTCCTCCAAAGTCCTCCCCGGCTTCCTATCCCTCGCCAATCGCATCCACTTCAGACCGACGTGTCTCCGCATATCGTTGACCTTCGTTGACCCATCATTCAAGTGAGCCACCTCTGCCTCGTGTGGTTTCCCTGGACTTCCTTCCATTGCCCTTTTCATCATTAAACTCTTAACTACTTAAGAATTTATAATTAAAAACAGCTTTACCAATATTTATCTTACAGATAATCCACAATCTAGACCTAAAAGTAATAGAACAGAGAAAAATATTGGATCTCCTTAAATATGAGAATCGCAACAAGAAACGTAAACTCAAAGTTTTAGAAAGAGAGTACGAGTACTTACTAATTGAGAGTTCTAAAGGAGAACTTGTAAAGTCTAAAGTGCAGAGTGCTGCTAGAAAGGTATGTAAAACCTTATGGTCCTCTGACACTGTATGATTTAGTAACTTTGGAAACATTAAGTATACTAAAAGTTTGTAATAAAATGTTTAAAAAATGTTACTAAACATACAGCATGAGAGCACCTTAATTAAAAAAATGAATATGTGTTTAGGTATTTACGTTGCAACTCCTACAGCTTCAGCATGACATACACATACATAAGTGGGATCTGACACGCACGTCTCTCTGCCATCGTGGAACCGGAGACCACTTCCCTCCACTTGCTACGATACGATCTAAACTCACTTCTTTCGTACTCACAAATTCGTACATCAGTCGAATCTTACATGCACGTCAGAGGTCAGCACCCCAATCGAAAAATATTCGAGTGCAGGCTGAAAGTCACACTTATTGTATCTCCATCTATTATAATATGTATATCGATACGTATTCTATTTATTTTACTTTATGTAACCTTTTTTTTACAGAACGTATCGCATTTGGAAAACGAAATCCATAAAGTGCTCATTCAATGGACTGAAGCCGAATTAGTGAAGAAGAAATACGTATCCATCAGGTAAGTATAAATTCTGATAATAAAAAGATAAGATTTTGAAATCGTTTGAAAAAAAAGAGAATTTCATTATTTACACGCACCAGACGACGCAGTGTGGGAAGGCCTCCAACAAGGTGGACTAACGACTTGGTTAAAGTCGCTGGAAACCGTTGGATGTGGGCAGCGCAAAACCAGTCGTTGTGGAGATCCTTGGGGGAGGCTTTTGTCCAGCAGTGGACGTCCATAAGCTGACATGATGATGATTTCATTATTTTATCATTGCACTTCCACAAAGTCCTTAAAGTTATTTCAGTAATAGAGTTTAAAATTTTAAGTTATAAGAAAATGAAAAAAGAGTTAATAAGTGCAATACATACATACATAAATGATACATATCTGTCACACTTCTTTCCTTTCCATCGGGTTAAACAAATATCACTTCCCTCCACTTGTTACGATCCAAGTAACCCCCTCTTTTGCTTAATCCACATTTAATACTAAGTATCCCTACTATAATATTTTACAGACAAGCTTTAGTAGACGACGCAGTCAAATTTGAAAGCGCTCTAACTCACATTGAAACACTAATTAAGAAGCAGAGAGATGAAATTAAAAAGCTTGAGGTAAGTAACACACTATTGAATGAAATGGCGCATCCAAGCCAAGTGACAATTAACTTTAGTTACAAAAAATTAGTTTAAAAACGTCACATTATTTCTATAACTGGATATAGAAAAGGCAATGAAAGGTTAACTAAATAGGTACTGACGTCTCACTCAAACCATTAGACTCTGAAGTAGGTAGTTAGGTAGGTAATTTACACAAAATAAAAAAAAAAACTGAAATTCAAAATACACTTATATCCAACTTTCATTCTACAACTATTCAGACCTTTTAAGTGAAACCAAATTATAATAACAATAACAAACAAAAATTTTAAATTCTAAATTTAAATCCCACAGCAAGTCCGCGAAGAAGCAGCAGAGATGCGGATCAGAGCGACCGCCGCTACAACAGCAGAGGCGGCGCGGGCGCACGACGCAGAACATTCTAGACAAGCGGAACGAGCGTACTTCTCTCAGAGGTTTGATGAACGGAAGAGAGAGCTGGAGAAGCTTGAGAAGAGGATATTTCCTCCAGCTAGTGAGTTTTGAAGAAATTGATCACTTAGATATAATTTGAGCCAGTTTTATTGACTCTGTCTGCCGTATAGATATGAAAGGCAATGGGCAGAGATAAAAATACTTCCTGGTGTGTAGGTAGGTACCTATTCCCAATGTGCGATGTAGGGAATAGAAGTTGTGTCGTATCAGATGCTCAAACAAACGGCAGATAATAGAGCAGAGTGGCGAAGACTCCATCGACAAGAGCAGGTCTCTTAAACTTAATAATGATGTGTAAATCAACTACCAGACAATGTAGATATTTTGTCTAAGTAACGTTTTAAGTCTGAAAATAAATATATGGGCAAATATTTCTAGCAAAATTTGATTCGTTTTTTGTAAGTAGTGGATCGGCCACTATGGAAAACCATTGGAGAGGCTCAGCAGTGGGTATCCTATGGGTTGAAATGATGATGATGAGATCTCTTGTAGCAAAATATTATGATGATGAAAAAGCAATTGTCTAAATATAAATCATTTTGTAATTCCAGCAAGAACAATTCGCACGGAATCCAACCGATCAACGGAAGGTGAAACGAACAATGAGGAGACGACAGCGCAGCAACAGATGGAAGATGTCTTCCAGAGGCTTATGAAGCTTACAGGTCTGGAATACTCAATTTTGAAAAGAGCTGACATTATATATTACCTATAAGACCGACTAATTCAAAATGCTCTTTTCCTGTTGGAACTTTGCAGTTTTTTATTTTCAACTCGCTTTTCCAGAAAGTATAATAATCTATGACATGGTGGTATCTATAGCAAATCGGGAAATCAATCACTGATGAATGTTGATGAAGGGAAAGAATTTGACTACTACGAAGCAAGTCGAGGTCAATAGTCTGCCTACCACAATGGGATAGAGACGTGACAGATATGAACACAGATCTAAATCAAACCGCAAAAAAATACCAAATTAAGTATTAATTTTCTAGGAGTCACCGAAGCTGAAGAAGTATTCGATAGATTCAGAGCCCAAAGAGAGACGTCTAAAAGACTGGCGTACTTACAACAGACTACAGAAGAAGAGAAATTACAACTGGAGCAGACACAGAATACTCTCATGAATGAGCTGGAAGCTTTTAAGTTTGCTTCTGTTAAGGATAAGGATGAGTAAGTGTATGTAGATGAAGCGAATGAAGTGTGTTCGGATCGTAGCAAGTGGAGCGAAGTTGTCTGTAACTATCCCGATGGATGAGAGGTGTGACAGATATGTGCCTATGCATGTATATTAGACTCGCTAACTTAGATATCCATTAAGTACATATTTTTCAACATTGATTATTACTTTTCAAGGTAGGTACCTACTTATTCAATACAATACTATACAAATATTCTTTATTGCACACAAAGATATAAGGTACAGACACAAAAAACAATATAAGAAGCAACAGGCGGTCTTATTGCTATGTAACAATATCTTCCAGGCAACCTTATTCATAAAAGATCTCATAGATAATTAATCTCAATTATGTAAATTGATGTTATGTATAAAAAAGATAAGTCGATACGAGTACATGAAGCTAGATATATAAAATATTATACCTATTATATTCATTTAGGAGCCAAGACCAAATAGTCGCTTTAAAGGAAGAGATAAAGGCTGAAGAGGAAATTCATAAAGAACTAGAAAAGGAGTTAGATGAACTTGAAACATTCTTGCTGGATATCAAGAGATTGCTTTATGAACTATGCAAGTTACTAGATGTAAGTAAATAGGTTTATACTTATTAAATACCTACCTACACATAAGAAAATTCAAAACGATACAACTAAAACAAATACCCTAAACAGACGTGCATGTAGGTATCAGGTGATTGATGAATGTGGACGAAACGAAGAAAGTGTGTTTGGATCGAAGCATGTGGAGGGAAGTGGTCTTTGCCTACCCCGAAAGGAAAGAGGCGGCACATCAGAATAACACAAATGATGTGCAAGCTACAATATTGCAAAGTTTCATCAAAAACTATTCAGTGGTTTTTGCGTGAAAGGGTAACAAACATCCTCATATTTTGCATTCCAGGTAATCCCAGACCCCTCAATGCCAGAATGGACAGCAGAAGCTCGTGATGTCCAGGAGCTGGTGGAAGTCCTCACGATAAGGTTCGGCAAGGCTCGCGCTAAAGGAGACGAGATTAAGGAACGGAGACAAGATATTACTGCTATTACTTTACCTTCCAATGTAAGACGTTATAGTTAATTACTTGAGCTATGTCAATGATTAGGTACCTACAAATGAAACTGCAGAAACACAGACCATAGGTGAATACACCACAGAGAATACACCACAAGATATGCACCACTTGGTGTTCAAACGGTCTTTCAACATAATACTTTTGCTTAAGTTATATCCAGAATCGTATAACTGCTTGTAGATATTGACAATTTTAGTGAGATACTTATAGAAGGTATCTACCTACTTTTTTTCCTACAAAAAATGCATAATTCCATTGAATAGGTATTCCCTAATAATTACTGTATCGAAATATTGAAGTTTTTTGTTTTGCCGAAGCGTCTCAGATAATTACCTATTATGGGGAACCAAGCTCTTTTGAGCTCGTAACCTTATTAGCATGGCCTGCAATTTTTTTTACTCCTAAACCCGTCTCATGTTTCAAGTAAAACTACAAAGATATAATCAGCTAGATAAAATAATCGACAATAATAATAACCCCTATTTTCTTTTCAGCCTACAAGCGGATCTCCTTCAGTAGCAAACATCAGTGTACACAGTCACAGCACACAGAAAGAAATGGAAAAAGCCGTCCCAACATACAAAGAACTTATTCTCAAGGAACCTGTTAGAGCTCCACGTAAGTTATTAATTAACTCGTAATATATCTAAGTACCTACCTAAGTATGTGTTGGAAGGAAGGCGAAGGCGAACGTATATCAATAGGCGGGTCCACACAGAGCAGCCTCGCGCAAGCATTTGGCCAATGGGGATGATGACTACATTCGAAAATTCAAAAAATAATTAGCCCATCTTTTAGGCTATTAAAAAATATTTGAAACACGTTTTTTACCTGATCAAATACATAAATAAATACAAAGATACAGAGCATCAAAGTTACGGAGTGGGGGGTATTGATGTCACTCCTACGTAAAAATCGTGTACTAAGGCGTGACGTCATGAGCAACTTTGACCGAGTGTATATGTGTCATTTTTAGTTTAAGAGAAAAAAGAAAAAAATACGTGTCGAATATTTTAAAATAATCTATGTGATGGACTAAAAATTTTTTTAAATGGGTATGACCCATTAAAAGAGGCCCCATAAGAACTACACAACTCAATAGGATAGCAGGATCTTTCTGACTTGTTAATAAAAAAAGACCAAGTCAGGAGTAACCTAAATCGACGACGACGAATGAGGCGAAAAAAAAAAAAAAATGTTATGTGGATGATGCGAAAGAAGTGTGATTGGATCGTAACAAGCGAAGAGAAGTAAAGAAGGAAAGAGGGGCGTGTCAAATATGTATGTATGTTACTAAGTAGCGAAGGATCGTCGTTGTGCGAACGTCGAAGTAGTAGAGTTCGTTTCACCACCTCCAGATAAAAATTAACTGCCAAATACGTCTATTTCATAAAACATGACGTTTTGTACAGAGACAGGTATAAAATATCTGTTAGATAAATTTTATCTGTAAGTGTTAATGTGGTAACTCGTCACTTACCACTTACCTACTTACTTTTATCCACTTACCTGTGTTGTTTCAGCATCTGACGAAGAAGAAGACATTCCATCCAGATGTTACCTGAAGCGACAAGCGCAAGTTATTGTAGATACCAAATGTAGGAGGAAGGGATTTAGAACGCCGTATCCTAGGAAATAAAGGCAATTTAATTAGGTTGAGATAGTTTTTCAGGCACTTTTTGGTACAAAAAACTTATAATATTTACTTACTTAGTAAACTTTAAGAACCAGAACTCACGGCGAAACGCAGCTACAACGCAACTGAAACTGCTAGTTACTTTTGAGTTGCATCTAAGTTGCTGCTATAGACTTCTTTAAAAAACCACACGACGCAACTAGTTTAAAAACGTTTCGTTTCAGTTGCGTTGCAGTTGCGTTTCATCGTGTGTTCTGGGCCTAAGTTACATGTGTAATTCTTATAATTATAATTAAGTCATTGAAGGTTAAAATAAATCAATCTAAAAATTCTTATATCTACTTACTTACCTATTAGTCTTCTATTTGTAACCCTACTTACTTTTCTCTGCGCATAATTTCTAAGAATAAATTGGTCATCACACTGAAAGTGTTTTATACGTCTATGGGTCATCATAATAAAGTTCTTGGTCATCATCATATTTAAGAGCGTCGTCGCTCTGAAGTAAGTGTTCGGTTGCTCTTGTTGGTGGAGTCTTCGCGACTCTGCTCTATTTTCTGCCGTCGGATTGAACAAATTTTCTTATAAAGGAAAAAAGATGGATATCGGATTGCAGCAAATAAACTTTTACAAACTTAGATGAATGATTGGTCTCCGCGCGTAGTTAGAGCATCTTTGTGTGATCTTTGTATTAAATCTTTCTTTACTTTGTCGGACCAAAGAGAAATCCAAATTCAAATAACCGATAATCAAACCAACGTCAAAACAAATTCAGTTGTCAGGAAACGTCAAAAAGTTTACACTAAAATAATTATTTTGATTGTAAATAATTTTAGTTTTAATTTAGAAACGGAATATTAAAATCGAAATCATGTTTTGTGAACACAAAAACTCATACCTCCAGCTGGTGTGTGCGATAAATCCGAGGCTGATCAATAAGGCGGTGGATCGGGCGATGAAGAAACCGCATTTTGATCCCCGTACTGGTAAGGGTGGTATTGTTTTTATCCAAAATCTTAACTAACTTTTGCTAGGTACCTACCTACTCAATATTCGATCTTATTTGCTGCTTTTTTAAAAGTCTTATGTAGCCGATTAACTATAGGTCATATCCGGTGCTTCTAGAACAAAATTTGATTCACAAAGCGGTTATACTATAACATTTTGTAACACGATAACTTTTTATAACAGCGTGTAACATACGCTACGTACCTACATGTAACAAAAAAAGTTAGACAGCAAATTTTAAACCAACAGATCTGACGTCATATAGGTACCTAACTGCTGTGAGGGAGCACTTCTAATCAATTAGACGTAAACCGACGTGCATGTATGAGGCGACTGATGAATGTGGATAAAGCGAAAGAGATGTGTTTGAATCGTAGTAAGTGGAGGGAAGTGGTCTCTGCCTGCCCTAATAGGACAGAGACATAACGGATATGTATGTACCTACTTAAGTACCTACCTACGTAATCCCACTAATTTTCATTTAACTACAGAGGAGCCAGCGGCGATGCGCCTAGAGTCAATGCAGCCGTCGCTTTACGCGCCACATGTGGATATCACCCGAGCGCGCATGGGCTTTGGTCGAGTTGGACTGAGACTCATCAACAGGGATCTGCATGCCACCGACCATTTGGTGAAGCTGCAGGCTCTGCATAGCATACTTGATCAGGTGATTTCGATTTTATTGAGTTACTAGAGGCATCCCGCGACTTGGTACGCTTTTGTCATCATATCTTGGAAAAAAATCATGATATCGTAAAATAATATAGCCTATGTGTTATTCTGATGTCCAAGCTAAATTATTGTAAAATTTTATTAAAATCTGTTCAGTGGTTTTTGCGTGAAAAGTAAACAAACATCCTCATATCCATCCATAGGCACGAACATTTCACTTGTGTTTGAGATTGATTAATAAAAGAAGATAACTACAATGCCTTATTATCGAAATCTTTAGAAGGTGCCTTTGTTAGGCATTTAACTTCTAATCTAAATATAGCATTTCAAGTTTGTCGAAAGATAATTTAATGTAATACTTACCCCCCAGGTACAAATATCAGAGAGCGCAATGTTCCTGATAAAACTAAACGTCGTGTATCGCCTTATCGATTTAATGCGACACAAAGACCCAGTAATTCGAGAGAAAATATGCCTTATCTTCACAGTCCTAGCCACATACCACCAAGGACGGCAAAGGATGATGTCGCGACTAACTATAGTCGAAAACTTAATGTTTCTTATCCTAAGAGACAGAAAGGAAATCCGATATGCGGCAGCTTACACTCTTCGCACTTTATCCCGGTTCAGATGCACATGCGAATATATGATGAAGAATGCAGAAATTATAGAAGATTTGTTGAAAATGATAAAACACGATCACGCTGGTATTGTTTTGATACATCTTAAGACCTTTGCGAACCTTTCTGAATGGGACCCGGTTAGACCACTCAAGGCTAACGCTTTCCAAGTCATGCTCACGTTATTCGATGATCAAGACCCAAGAATTGTATCCCAAGCTATGGAATGTATGGCGCAGCTCTGCAAACACGAGGTCGGAAGGATGTTAGCTGATGAATACGATCTGACTTTCCTCCTTCGTAAGTTCTTAGTGCATTCCGATATACAAGTCATCATAAGCGCTGTTGGTTTGATGAATTACACTACGATAACAACTCGATCGAAATGGCGCGCTAAAGAAGCGACAGAGGAACTATCCAGGCGCTTAGTGAACCTTATGCTATCCCACAACAAACCGCAATTACAAATCCGATGTATACAAGTGTTGATAAACATGTGCGACTGTCCAGACTTCAGATATCATATGAAGAAACACTGGGAGAGTAGTGTCATAAGATTTAAGATAAGGACTCACGAAGATTGGGATGGCACTTCGGAAACAACTAGCTATGGTCTAGAAACTGGTCACAATTATAGAACAATGTGTATAGAACCTGTGGAGACTATCAAAAACGATTACGGAGACAATCCCAATGTGGTCAATGTGCATAGTTATTTGAACAGATTGGCTGCGAAGAAGCAGCAGTTGATTGATGCTATTAACTGGAAACCTTATAAATAGGTACATAAAGTATTTTCCAATTATTTTAAAAGATTTGTGTAAACAAGACGTAGACGTTGAATCTACAGTTTAAGTTAAAAAGTGAGTATATTTTTTTCTATTTTGTTTTACGTTAGATTAAAACGAAAACGCATTAAATATTTTTGTAGATACGTTTATTCAATTTAAATTACTTACAACAAATACACAAGTAAAGGTATTTAAAAATTATTCGCTCAATACTAGATTTGTTATTACATTACTAATTGAGCTATATTTTGGTATTTTTATTGCTAGATGAAAAAATCTACTCGTAGGCGTTTTGTGCCTTTGTTGGCCAGCTTAAAAACTAGGATCAGTCGTTCAATATTCTATTACATTCATTCAGATGTTATCGGACAGAAACAAAAGCCGTAATACGCGAAATGTTCAAGTCGTAACTACGCTTAAACTTTTTGCTTATTGCGCAATAGCATTTGGATGCCAAAATTAACATAGCTTTACTATAAGCTATGATACCTTACGTCTTTCATTTTTGTGCCGATAAAAGATGATACATAGTACTGTCGTAAAGCCTAGATACTGGAATAGGTACCTAATAAATACAGTTTTAGTGCCTAAGACTTCAGTACACGTTCGTCTACATCAGTGCAATTCAAAATACTTAAAAAGTTCTAATAGTTGAGAGCTTGGAAAATGAGGTAGCAAGACGTACTAATTCATTCAATCATGAGGAAGTCATTCACTCAAATAGGCGGGTCCACACAGAGCGAGCAGCCTCGCGAGGTAGAAGTTTGGCCGCTCAGGAAAGACCTCACTATCCTATTGAGTTGGGAAGTTCTTAGGGGCCTCTTTTAATTAGCCAAACGGTTTCTTTGCGATGCTGCCCGCTCTGTGTGGACTCGCCTATTTAATCACACACCGTAATTATTCATTAGCGTTTTGAGTGAATGAAACTGAGTGAGTGAATGGTTCGAATCGCACCCACATTGAGCAAGCCTGATTCTTTTTTCAAACACAATATTATCGGATAATTATACAGATATATTACGTTCTAAAATATACAAATTTGGAAGGTTACAGATGCTGCTGCGAAATTAATTATTTACATTATTTACAATTTCTTTAAAATGACACTCTATTCGCGGCGAATATGCGACTAAAGGTCAGTACTAACATACGGTATTACTCGAGTTCGAGTAAAACTATCGAGAAATACCGTATGTGAATAAGAAGCTTTAAAACTTTCTAAATTCTTAGTTTATGGCACGTTAGCATACATTCAGTTTACATCTCGTCTTTTTTGTCTAAAATCACGCTTTTTTCTCGAAATTCCGTTTTCTATCATAAACTTAAAAATACCTAGAAATAAATTATCACACTATTTTTTGTTTAGTCAACTAATAAGTAATAACAAGGCGAGGTTTTAAAGTAAAATTGTTTTTGGATCGTTTTTGCTTATATTTGGTTAGTTTACTGGGATTGTGCGAAATATTTAATAGCATTTTAAAACAAGTTTATGTTGTAGTACAATAATCCAAACAAAATTTAAAATCTACAAGTTGTTGTTAACTTATGAAAGACTTACAAGTTACAAATGATACCTGAAACTAAATTAACTATACTGGGAGTTACAGAAAGGGGGTATAAAGCCAAAACACAGCGATAGTCCTCATTAAACTGAACAACTTTGCCCAAGGAACATGGGTCGTAACTCGAAAAAAAAAATTCTTCTCCAGTGTCCGATAAGCTGATCGTGTAAGTATGGGCGATCCAAAAATGTTTTTTTTAGTAACGACCCATGTTCCTTGGGACAAGTTGTTCAGTTTCGTGAGGACTATCGCTGTGTTTAGGCTTTATATCCCCTTTCTGTTACACCCTGTAGAACGACCTTCTATTTCCTGCATTAGGAAATAAAGCAAATGTATCGAGGTAGCACCAATAATTTCAAAATAATAATCGAATAATTACATCTTATTTGTTTGATGACACGCGGCGAACAAAATTACGAATCAATCAGCCAAGTCTGGCCATAAATACGCACCAAGTATTCAGGCGAAAACAACACGAGAAACTTTTTATTCGGAACAAGTGATCAAGAATAAAATATTTTAAAGTTCTTATCATTTTTACCTACGCAAATTCATTCGCTCAGGCGAAGAAATCGTTCGCTCAAAATTTTCATTCATTCATCGATGAGTGAATGATGACGTTGAAATGAATGTTTTTAAATAAAATTATATGCTCACTGGCTGTATGAAAACGCAAACGATAAATTTTACATATATTTTGGTATGGTAACCAATATTTTCAATTTTTAAATAAATATCTTAGCAATAATTATAATCACAGCGAACTTTGGAATTTTAAATTGCTGTCTTAATAACCGTCGATGTATTTGATTAGATTAAATTTGTACCTACGTAATATACATTTTGGTAGCCTTATATCTAGAAAAGGATAGATTTTTAATGGTTTCCTAAGTTTTGAAGCCATTGCCGTCTTTGAGTATAGAATATATAAGGAGCCATACCGTCTGGATCTGCGTGCCTGGTCTGGTGCAAAATGACTACCTTTTTGTATGGTATTTCTTATCGTTTGACAGTTCATTTACCAAGAAATCTATGAAAAACTTGGCGCAACCTTGCCACGCTGTCATAAACTCATTTGTATATGAAAAAAAAAATGGGGCCACTCCTTTGATTGCCGTCACTGGTGACTTATTATTTAGCGACTGCGAATAATTGTTATAATAAGCTATTTACGTGCCTTACGTAATCAGACTTCTAATATTGTCATCTAAAATACTGAACGTAGAATATTGTATCTTTGTTTAGAATATTAAGTAGCACTTTTTTTTACAACTTTTGCTGACTACCTTAAACTAGGAATAAACGGTCATCAGATAAGTTTTTAACTAAAAGGCAGATTAGGTTTACAAAAGAGACATTACACGATAAATAAAATAACAGAAATATTTCAAACTGCGAATAATTTTCTAAATTCAATAATCGACCTACTTTCAAATTTATTAACCACGAAAAATTCAAATAAAATTGCGCTTAAACTTTCAATCGAGTACACTTCAAGATGTTTGTTATGTATTTAAGTTACATTAGTTCAAATCTCCGTTATTCTTTAAAACAATCCACATTAATCGAACTCCAAGCACCATACATTTGTCTATCCGACCATATTTTACTCTACAAATAATCCAACCAAATTAAAAAGTCTTTGTCGTCATCACATTGCATCTAAAACACGAGCATTCCTATTCGGTCGGTTTATCGCCGTACCGAGAGTATTGAAACAGCGCTTTGCACAGATCGTGCAACAGTGGGTCTCACCTGCCTCCCCTTTTGTTTAGGGGGTCATAGACTTCAGCTTCGGAATCCACTTCGTCTTCAGACAGTGAAAGGGACCCCCCGACGCGACGGGTGCGTAGTCCTTCCTGTAATTTATAAAAAATTTAATTTAGAAGGGATCGTTAAAAAATTCAATACATTTATTAAGGTTATCGAAATAACCTTAGTAAAGTTAGTCGAAATAGGCTACGCCTGAAAGCATCAAGAATTTAATTTTGCTATTTATTTTCACATCATTTCAGGTTTAGATATATGGACTATATTATTCAAAGTAACTACATTCTTTAATCTTCACTAATAAAAATCTTGATACAGACGTTAGACGTAGCATAAACTTTAATAAAAGTATTTTCTAGTTATTGTGTGACATAAAAAGCGATCGAAAATGTCTATTCTGGGTTGCATCAAATTATGTTAAAACAATTTTCTTCTTACATTGTCAATTAATTACATAACGATTTAAATATTTTTTGAGAGGCACTCCATCTAGCAAGCAAGGAGGAGCGAGCAAGAAGCGGCCTTAGCCCAACAGTAGGACATATCGAGCTGATGCCGAAATGCAACCCAGTCTTAAGTTATTTAAATAACGATATAAACGAATGTGCGATAAATCTTTGGATAAATCCGTCAACAGTGAGTCGTGCCAGGTAAAGAAACCCAAACATTAAAAAAGACTAAATTTACAGCGTTAGGAAGAATAGATTACCAGGTCAATCGATCGAGCGGATTAGTCTAGCTCGACTAATTGGTAAGACGTAAGACACCATATAACAAGTGTTAGGAATGCTTATTATGATATGCTGCGCACCCGCGTCCAGTACATAGATGAATGACATGACTCGGTCATTCATTCACCATTCACTCTTTATTATTACTCTTCTATTACTCTTTATTCAAAATCCGATTACGGTCGAGGGAGCGCAGCTTTAATTTTTTAGCGAAGTGACTTATGAACAAGATTTAACCTCTCACATCCCACTGACCCATTATAAACCCAGACATAATAGATTTTCTATTGTTCTTTATTTTCTGGGATGTGAAAGATTAATAGATCCCAAAAAATAACCATTAGATAAATAATTATAAGTAACAGTTAAATCTGTAAAGAAACGATATTCGAATAAACCATGCATCTTTTACCGTAAAAGTGCTTTAAAGCTAGACGCCCATTGGATTGGAATAACAGCGTCCGATGCGTAAGGATTTGTTTCTTTGTATTGATTTCTATGACGCAAAAATGACAATCAAGTGTACACAGTCGCTGTACAATAAAAATCAATTCATCATGTCAGCTTATGGACGTCCACTGCTGGACAAAAGCCTACCCCAAGGATCGCCACAATGACCGGTCTTGCGCTGCCCACATCCAACAGTTTCCAGCGACTTTAACCAATTAAAAACAACAAATCCTTCCGTTCCGTACGCTCCGATGCCGATCCAGTGGACGCAAAGCTTAAATCCAACACCCAAGCCCCAATACACCACTAAAAACCCAGTGGACAGTAAACAAACGAAAAAAAAAATCTAGTGAAAACCGTATAATATCGTGCAAGGTGCATCAATATGTGCCCACCAACTCCGTGTCGGATATCCACGCCGCCCCTTCCTCTACGCTTGACGACATCTGAATCGGAGGACAATTTTACACTTAATTTTGAAAAGGCCGAATTTTCATGAAAGTATCAAGTGTCAATTAAGTCATTAAAGCCAAAACCTGAATTTCTTATAATTTAAAAACTTATTATTCCTAATTTGATTGGATCGGGTTTGAAGGTAGATTTTTTTTAACCCCAATTGCATAAAAGGTCTCCATTAAGTCTCTCATTATAATATAAAACTATATTATAAAGATCATTGTCAAAATCATAAAATATGTTTAATGGATACTGTAAGTTACAATGTGCTTAAGATCATTATTATGATTATTTCCTAGTTTTAAGAGGCCACTAACCGTGCTTAAGTAACAACAGGTAAAGAAAAAAGGATCCTGATTTTTGATCAGATTAAGACCACCACGAAAGAAGAAACGAAATTAATCACAATTCGATAAATGCTAGAGGAAAAAATGTTACTGTTACTGACTTGCAAAACGATCAACAAAATGCTGGGTTTGTGTTCAATATATGAAAAACTAAGAATTTAACCTAACTTCTATGAATCATAGTTTTGAAAAAAGTTATCAATAGTTGTTCAGACAGATCTTAGTCAAACACAATTCATTGAAACGTTCATACATTTAAAAGCCAGGCAATTGTCGGTGAAGTAACCACCATATTTGCCTTTCTTCTGCCAACTGTATCTACCACACAAAACATCCTAACTACCCCCTTCTACATACTTCTTCTACTACTCTTCCTTTCGGTGGAGTTATCACCATCTTTGTCTTTCTTCTACCAACTCTATCTACCACACAATATCTAACTACCACTTCTCCCACACATACCTCAAGGATCCCAGCACTGGGCTCGGAGGCGTACCCCTCGAAGTGTCGCTGATCATCTTCATAGTCCGATGATGATGACGAGTCGTGGTCAGCATCGCGGTCGGTGCGGACGGCGCATACCATCTGAGCGAGGTCCGTGAACGTGTAGCTGTGGGTGGTGGTGTAATGGATTAATAATTATAATAGCCTGTGTGTGGTGGTGTTATTATAATAATAAGTCGTGGATTGCTCGTACAGCGCAACCAAATATTTCAGTTTTGTTTCCATTCGAATAGAAATCAAAGCTTACGATTTTTTTAATATTTTATTTTATTTTTGTTTTAATTTATTTTTTCTATACACACACACATGCATCTTTTTTTTCTATTTTTTCTCTCTGTCTGACAATATATTTATTGAATTCTTGCAACGAGGAGACCAGGAGTCCGAAAATACAGGGTATCCTAGTTTGGGCTCCTGTCTCTCGCATTATAAAATTATAAGATCAACTGTATATGTATTATATTATATGAGAGAAAATAAATAATTTTTGATTTTATTGATTTGATTCTGTATTGTGAATTCTTTGTGTGCAATAAAGTATTGCTACCTATCTACGTGTAGCGTGTACTAACTCAGTAAGCGCAGGCGGAGCGTCAGTCCGCTTGCAGTCGGCGGCGGCCCCGCTGACGCCGCCGCCGCCCCCGCGCCGCTGCCCCTCGAAGTACGCGGCGCCGTGCCGGTACCCCACCTCGCGGATCTCATCGAACGAACCGAACTGCAGCGTCTTGTACGCGTCGATTGGTGGCCGGATGTACTCGCAGTAGTCGGAGTTTTTTACTTCCTGGAATAGTTTAGGTTTTGGGGTTGTAAAGGATGTGCAATATTAAGCTGTCTACACACCAAGGGCTCGTGGGGCGTGCTCGCTAGGCAAGGTCGGCGACCAGCGGGATCAGCGCAGGTTGTGACCGATTCACAATTAATCCAGACAAAAAATTTCAAGTTTTGGAACAAATACGAAATTTAGTTATACGCAGTACCTACAGTAAGTAGGCTTTGAACCGAACCTACTTTCCAAATAAACTGTTCACAAAGCATGCATGTTTTGCATGTTTTGCAGGATATAGTCTATTAAAAATATATTTATTGTGCTTGTCGCTTTACATATGACGTGTTAAAAGTAAGATATGGATATACAAAACTCACCTCTAACTGTCGATTACAAGACACGTAAGCTAATCTACTCTGAATATCAGGTAAGTTGGGCACCTTCACTGGAGTCGTGAAGGGGTTCCATCTGAAAGATGAAATATTGTAAATAGTTAAAGAACAATACATTCAGGTTTAGGGTACTCTTGACTTGGCCTTTATTTAACAAATCAACGATTTGAGCGAGAAAAGTTCGCCATGACAAAGAATACTTTCTGAAAATCGAGTCAGTCGAAGCTTACGTGCAAAGCGAGCGTCTGGCGTATCAGCATCATTAATTATATTTTAGAAAGAGGGTCCGTTCCACCATTTATAGATAAAAAATTATCTGCCAGATATTTTATACCTGTCTCTATCTAAAACGTCATGTTTTATGAAATAAACATAGGTTTATCTGTCAGATAAATTTTATCTGTAGATTGGGAAACGGGCACTATTTCTCTCTGCCAGTGCTTTGACGTAAGAATGGAAATATTCGATTTTAAACTGTATATTTCCAACCAAAAAAATTTTGTTGATTAAAAAAATCATAAAACATACCGTTTCCACAAAAGCCACCATCCAGACAGATCATCTCCGTAGTTTGTAAGGTCTGTATCGTCCTGGGAACCAACGTCGATCGCCAGAATGTGTTTAGCGCCGAATGACCGCATCACATCAGCTGTAATATGAAAGGGTATACGTTAGATAATATGGAATTAATGTTATAGTTTCGAATTTGTTTCGTTAGCAACGAAATGGTCTCATTCATTTAAGAGACAGGCTTTTGTTTTGGAGTAATGGCCGTCTTCTTTTTTTCATTTGCCTTCTTAACTATTTGACTGTTTGATACGACACGATGTTTTTTAAAGAGTTTTATCTGAAGTAACATTTAATAATTATGAGAAATACTCTTCGTATATTTTTTTTTGATAATTTGTTATAGATAACAAAACAACACAGTAAAAAGCTATTTTTGTTGTTTGTTAGTCGTTGTTGTTGTGGCGCTACAATGTAGTTTCTGACGGCCATCTTGTTTGTATCTAGTTCGATTGAATGGACAAAGTACGTCGCTTGATTTTCGTGACGCAATAAGTACACCATGACATTTATTAACTAAGAATGAAGGCCCAGAAATGGTGGGGGAGAGAGAAATAACGTAGGATAAAAAAACTTGTCAAAAAAGTTAAAAAAAAACGAAAAGCACTCAAACCTGGCACATTGTTGGTGTAACACCCATCCAGGAGAAGATGACCGTCCATCGGGTCGCAAATAGGCGGGAAGATCCCGGCAATGCTCATGGACGCACGGCAGTATCTCCACAGCTTGCCTAAAGTCGCTTAAAGGTAACACCTAGCTCTCTTATAGAACTAACACTGCTTTTGTAGCGTTGCCACTTACCTTTCGGCTGAGTGTAAGTGTTACTGGCTGGTAAGAAAAATTTCGATCGCTTTTTGTTTATTTATTTGAATTTCGAACCGTCACCTTCTAATCTACTGATGTGGATAGCAACACTGTGTAGTTTTATTTGTACATATAACATTTGGTAATGTTGCCAGGTGCAACCCGGTTAAATAACCTAATTATTTACATACTTACTTTTTGATAAATGCCCTCTAAACTCTATAATGTTATAAACGCCCTAGTGAAATGAAAAATACTGTTAGGTACAAGAAGATTTGAATTTTGTGCAATTTGTTAGGTTAGAGTTGTGCCTACAGAGGTGCTATTTAAGTCAGTGAATACATTCCCATATTATAGGACGACACTTTTGCCACGACATTTAGTATGGACCTCTACATCATATTAATCTATTCTCCTCATTATTAGCCTAAAGCCTATTAAACTTGATTTAACTTTTTGCATTATCTCTTCCCTAAATTCCATTTTTAGTTCTCCTTATTTACCTTTGTATATATCTATTGTTTTTTGTTTATTAATATTATCAAGAATCTGTCGCAAAGGAAGGCCTAAACCGAACCGAAAACCGAAACATAGAACATTTACACTCAGCCTATCAGCCACCACCGACGTGCGTGAAGTAGCCAATCAGAGCCACCGACGTCAAACGTAGTGCGTGAAGTAGCCAATTAGAGTCGCGGACGCAACGCACACACGCGTCGGTGCGTTGTGATTGGTTTACCTGGGAGGTTGTTGACGTAACCGCCGTCCAATAGCAGGTGCCCGTCTACGGGATCACACAGCGGCGGCATGTAGCCACTCAGGGACATCGAAGCGCGAATGTACCGCCAGAGGGAACCTGTGGCGCGCGATACGTGTTAACATTTTTTCAAAATTTGAACGCACTTTTAAAATCCTTCTTTTAATAAACACTTTATTTTTAAAACTTCACGACTTTGAAACTTCCGTCGGCTTCTAAGTTCTAAATTCAAAAAGATCTAAAGATCGCATGCCTGTATTCGAAGGTCAAAGAGAAAGATGTCCAAAGAGATTGGTTACAAAATAATAGTGTATGTTACACTGTACAACACAATCCATGGAAAGGAAACGATGATAAGCTATCCCATACCACAGATTAGTTGTGCTTAAGCTATAACCACGCTATTAGTGACTTATTGATAACCACTGACTTGCCAACACTCTAAACATAACCCCATGAACTAACAAATGACGCCATCTTTGCCAGTGAAAAACTCTGGTCGAAACGCCGTCAATTGTTTTTTCATGGTCTTATGTCAAGAAGAATGACAAGGCAGTGGTGTCAACATATTGCTTACCAACCCAAACCTTAAATATATTTATTGGCCCATACATAAATGTACCTTTAAACTATAGGACTTTCACATAAATATGTTTTAGAAAGAAAAATCACTGTTGAAATCAAGATGATTGTTTAGGATGACACATTCGTTGCTACGGTATTCTGTACATGCTCTACATGCGTTACGATGATATCTAATGAACGACACGAAACAAACATCAACCAATGAGCGCGCAGGAATATCACGTCATTAACCAATCAGCGGCCAGTATGCTAAGGCTGCCGAATCCCGCGTTCTCATTGGTCAATCATCACGTAAACATCAATCCTGATTGGTAGTTGTTAACGTCCAGTGTTTCTATCAAACATTTAATTACAACGCTACAATGAGAATGATAAAAAGAAAATTTACACGAAATAATGGTAAACTAAAACCACACTCATGCATATACATGAAGATGATAAAGAAAGGATGAAGGAAATGAAAGAGATACTAGATTAATGGATTAATAAACATCCAACCCGACATTGTAACGGCTTTAATATATTTGAAAATGGAACTCCCAACTGCATTTTCTGGTAAACCAATCACAAGCGCTGATTGTTTTCTTTTTTTTTTTGGTCTAGGTAAATGGCAACACCCCAAAAGCAAAATGTCGGATTCGTATAAATCTGTTAAAAAAATTAAAAATTCAAAAATCGATTTTTAGAAGAATGTTCGAATAGGTTTAAGAAAACATTTATAGCGAGGGACGGGTACATAGAATACACATATAAGATTAATACGTAATTTTTGATATCTTTTTTAACACATAGCAACACTTGGAACATTTAAACGGACACATAAATGCAAGTGAGTGTGGTTATAAGATAAAACACTGTAGCGGACGCAATGTAGATAACAGAATAGCACGAATATACGTTGTGTCTTTTACGAAGGGATTAAAAACAGAATTTTGAAAAACAAAGACGGCTACCGATTTCGAAAAAACATATTTTTTAAAGCGATTGATTTAAGTTGTGTTATTTCAATGCTTATTTAATAAGATAACGAAAATTTTAGTTTTCTAATCCAATCTAATCTGGCCACTTGTGCCCCACTCCCGGGCAAAGGTATAAAAAAACACAGGTGTCTCTTTTATGACGCTCTTTCTCTTTCGTTCAACAAAACAAAAGATATCCCTTCATAAAATGACACAACAATAACGTCTTAACCATCGTAAATATTGATAAATCTACGAGGCTATGACATTCCGCAAAAAAATACACAAAAAAAACGTGAGCTTCAAACGACACTTATATTATGAAGCTGTGTATATTATAAGTATGTAGGTATATAAGTTTTTATAACCTCTGAATCCGGTCAGCGGATTCAAGAGGCGTTCTAAATCGACCATGCAAGTTTTTGAAACTTTCAAAAATATTTTCTTTAACATTATTTTATGGAAAAAAAATCATGGAAATTTCGTCAAAAGTAATTCGGTTGACAAATTCAATTATTATTTAAAATATTGATAATAATCAGAAAACTTTACAAGACAAACTTTATCACTCATAAGATAACAATTAATATCACATAATAAGCAATCGCATTATTTGGGTTAGTAAAAGTGCAATTAAGCTATAAAATTATCACCAAATAAATTAAAATGAGAACACAAAATTTCCTGTCCATGAATATGTGTTGTGTTAAAGTTAACTTCTATATCAAGTAGTGAAACTTTAAGAAAAGTGTCGCCACAATTGACTGTACTTAACTGTACCTTTTTCTGAAAAGGTAATCAAAGTTAACTCTTCGTTAAACCCCTTTATAACAAAACGAATTTTATTTATAGTTCCATATACTCCCATTACAAAACGAGTTTTATTTAAAGTTCTAGAACCAACTAAGACAAATGACGTTCTGGCTGTAGACAAAACGTCAAAAAATTACATTAGCCCTAGAACTATATTTAAAACTTGTTTTGTAATAATTATAAAAAAAACGACACTGTTTACACCCATTTCAAAGCTAAATAGATACCAATGTAAAAGCGATCTTATAATAAAGGGGTAATCCTTATATTTTATTTAACCATGAAATACCACAGAAATATGAACCCCACAAATGCGACAATATTTATGATACAGTCAATTGTGACAAAACTTTTACTTTATCTCTCGAAAATAAGTGGTATTTTAGAATTAAGTGCTAAAATTGTTGAAATAAAAGTCCAATCAGTTTAAACGAAACCTTATAAACATAAACAAAAACAGCTATTGTCAACACGTACGTAAACGTACATGTTACATAGGTACGTAAACATATATGTTTCATAGGTACGTAAACGTACATGTTACATAGGTACGTAAACATATATGTTTCATAGGTACGTAAACGTACATGTTTCATGGGTACCTACGTAAAAAGACATGTTAAGTTTTTTCTTTAAATCTGTGATTTTCCCAGTGCTATTCCATTCTTTACTTTAGGGTGAAAAAATTGAACCAACCATTCTTAGTTCTCGTTTTACCACCTTCAGATAAAATTTAACCGACAGATAAACCTATCTCTATTTCATAACACATGAGGTTTTAGACAGACAGGTATGAAATATCTGGCAGATAAATTTTATCTCTAGATTGTGAAACGGGCCTTTAGGGTAAGGACATGAACAAACAGGTTTTCCTGTACGAGCTTGTCGGTACTGGTCGGAGAGCAGGTTATCTGAGATTAAGAAACAAGTAAAGTATGAAATTACAAGCCCGTGCAGGTAGGCTGTAAACCTGTATGGACACGTACCGACCTGTTTCTTTAACGGCCGTTCCCAATATTCTACCTATCTCTGGTTTTGCCCGACTGGAGACAGAAATAGTTATCTATCTTAGAATTTTTGTCCCAATAAACCAACCGGTGTCAAAAAATGTATGGGATTCTTCTGAAGGATAGACCAAAAGTTACAGCTATGTGACAGTTAAGTACTGCCGGTCGCGGATATCTCTGTCTTTGAATATTCGGAACGGCCGTAAGAGATTTAACTGTTCGAACCTGTACCGACAAACACGTACCAGGAACATTTTTCTTTATATCCGTACCCTTAGGGCCGGCGCATACCTGACGGTGCGCAGCGCAGAGCATTTTTGGTTGTCATATTATTATCGACATTCTCATTAGAATACAATTCAAAATCAGTTGACACAATATTTAGTCGCTTCGATGCTCATTTGTTAACTGATTTTGAATATTATTTTAATAAAAACAATGTCAATAAATAATATGACAATCAAAAATGCTCTACGCGGCGCTCAGTCAGTCGTGCGCCGGTCCAAAACATTTTTTTTTTATATTTAATTTTTATCAACTCACCATGCCTATGCACCCTCATGCAACTGGCACTGATGTCTGTAGTGACTGTGAAGTAAGGTAGCCACAGATCTTCAATGTGAACCTCGCCGAATGTTGTCTTTATCGTCGTATTGAATTGTCGGCCGGAGAACATTGACGTCGCCGGGTAGGTTAAGTCAAGGAGCTGTTTGCCCCATTGAGTCATTTTCTGAGGGGGCAGAGGGCGGGTTATTTAATTTTGTGTTATTTAAAGACCACACACATTAAGTGCCGGCGGCGCACACTTGACGGAGCGCAGCGCAGAGCATTTTTGATTATCATATTTATTATCGACATTAATTAGTAATAGGTCATTAGTAATAGGTTCGATGCTTGAATGCTCAATCTTTGTGTTAACTAATTTTGATATTTATAGCAATGAGAACAAAGTCGATAATAATATGACAATCAAAAATGCTCTGCGCTGGGCTTCGTCAGGTGTGCGCCGGCCCTTAGTGTATGAGACCCTTTACGTTGAGATTACCCACGTATGCAACGCATTATGCCATCAGCTCCATTTAAGTCTAACTAGAAACTATCCGCGCCTTCGTACGCATTAATCGTCATATCTTGGAAAAAAAAATCGTAATATCTCAAAATAATATAGCCTATGTGTTATCCTGATGTGCAAGCTACAATATTGCAAACTTTCATCAAAATCTGTTCAGTAGTTTTTGCATGAAAGAGTAACAAACATCCATCCATCCATCGGCACAAACATGGACATTTATAATATGAGTAAGATACCAACCTGCGACCACTCTCTAGCCTTTTGCGTGACTGTAGTGATATTTCTCTCCATACACCATAAAGCCCCCATAAACGCACCGATGCTGACTCCGCCCACCATGTCTATGGGGATGCCGGCTTCCTGTAATGTCATATTGGAATTCGATCAGTTATTTGAATTACTAGAGGCTGCCGATTTCGTACGCATTTGTAAGTCTTAACTTGGCGAACTATCACAATAATTTAAAACGATGAATGAGAATTGAAATGTGTTATTCTGATGTGCAAGCTAGGTACAATACTACACAGTTTCATTTTCAGTGGTTTTTGCGTTTTCACACTTCATCCTCACATGCATCAATCCATCCATCCATCGGCACAAACATTGACATTTATAAATTTACGTAGGGCAGGATTAATTGTTTGTATCGTAGTTATGTTATGCCATTGCTACAGGGTGGTTCCTATGTAATACTGTGTCAGAATATGGTACATGTAACTTGTTTGCAATAAATACATAATACTTAAGTATATACAAATCTGCCACGCCTCTCTCCCTTAGACAGTGCCCACTTCGCTCCAATTACTACGATCCAAACACACCTGTTTCATCCAAACTACATTCATTCCTCCCTCATTCATTTGATTATTAGTAGGATTACATAATAGATAGTGTCGAATCGTAGTTTCCCACGCTGGTACGTGTTGATACTTATACAGCTATACACCGCTGGTACACAGGTGCCGGTACCTGTATAGCGCGTATCATCCCGACATGCGCGGCCCCGCGCGCGCCGCCGCCGCCCAGCACGAGCCCCACCGACGTGCCCGTCAGCCACCGCGCGAGCCGGGAGAAGTCCGAGTGCACGTTCGCTTCCGACATCAACACTTTGCTGTATAGCTCGCTCTGGAATACAAATCACAACGTTCATCAAGCAAAGAAAAAAAAGTTGGGGAATAGAAGTTGTGTCGTATCAAGAGCTCAAAGGGAGAGAATAGAGCAGAGTGGCATAGACTCCGCCGACAAGAGGGTGATCTTAAGTATCATGGAATAAAATGGAATATTCAATTTAATAATCATGAGTACAAACAGGACTATCACAATCTGCAGCAATAGCATTTGTACATAAAAACATAGACGTCACGCCGTTCTCCCGTCGGGGTAGGCAGATAACTTCCCTCCACTTGCTACAATCCAAACTCACTTCTTTTGCTTTATTCACATTCATCAGTCGCCTCATACATGAACGTATACATACGTATCTGTCACACCTCTCTCCCATCGGGGCAGGATTCACTTCCCTCCGCTTGCCACGACCCACACTTCCTTCGCTTCATCCACATTCATCAGTCGCCTCATACATGAACGTATACATACGTATCTGTCACACCTCTCTCCCATCGGGGCAGGATTCACTTCCCTCCGCTTGCCACGACCCACACTTCCTTCGCTTCATCCACATTCATCAGTCGCCTCATACATGAACGTATACATACGTATCTGTCACACCTCTCTCCCATCGGGGCAGGATTCACTTCCCTCCGCTTGCCACGACCCACACTTCCTTCGCTTCATCCACATTCATCAGTCGCCTCATACATGAACGTATACATACGTATCCGTCACGCCTCTCTCCCATCGGGGCAGGATTCACTTCCCTCCGCTTGCCACGATCCACACTTCCTTCGCTTCATCCACATTCATCAGTCACCTCATACATGAACGTATACATACGTATCTGTCACACCTCTCTCCCATCGGGGCAGGATTCACTTCCCTCCGCTTGCCACGACCCACACTTCCTTCGCTTCATCCACATTCATCAGTCGCCTCATACATGAACGTATACATACGTATCTGTCACACCTCTCTCCCATCGGGGCAGGATTCACTTCCCTCCGCTTGCCACGACCCACACTTCCTTCGCTTCATCCACATTCATCAGTCGCCTCATACATGCACGTATACATACGTATCCGTCACGCCTCTTTCCCATCGGGTTATACAAAGACCCCTTCCCTCCACTTGCCACGATCCACACTTCCTTCCATTCATCCACATTCATCAGTCGCCTCATACATCAATTTTAGATTACTTACGATCCTATACTGGCTCTTCCTGGTGAACATCCGATGTGGACACCTAACATGATGATGCTGACTGACCCAGCTCCTCATGTTCAGCCAATGGACAGTGCCAGTCGGTGCAGGGCCTCCTTCTCTATGTAACACTACTAGTTCTTTCTGTGTTCGTATCGCTAGGCGTTCTATTTCTTTTTCTATCTGTAAGGGGTGAAATCAGTTGATAATTAGAGTTGAAATGTTAAATCAGTTAATCTCTTTGAGTATAGAGTATATAAGGAGGAGCCATACCGTCTGGATCTGCGTGCCTAGTCTGGCGCAAAATGGCTACCTTTTTGTAAGGAATATCTTATAGTTTGACAGGTCATCTACCAAGAAAACTATGAAAAACTTGCGCCAACTTGGGACGCTGTCATTCATTTGTATATGAAAAACAAAAGTCGCACCTCCTTATATATTCTATACTCAAAGGTTGATCTTTTACTTAAATTAATAAACCGGTTTACATTTGTCATGTTTTTTATTCAAAATTTTCACTTTTTGAAAGTTCTTTTTTTAAAACTGCTACAGTTACATTATCTGTATAACAAACTCTTTCTTTTTTTTTTTCTCATCTTTTGCTTCTTCGACCCAGGGCACAGGGCCTACACGCTTTGTGTACATTTTTATGGGTAGAGAAAACACAGACAAAATAAATAAAAATCTATAACTGTTATTTTTTCATTAGAAAATTTACCTACTTGCGTTTAGGTAGGTAATATAACTCGACACTCTTATCAAACGATATTTTATCCCCGTTTACATAAGTAAGCATTTTTTTTTCATTATCAAACGTTATTCATAAGTTTTCTCTCCCTTTTCCTATTCTTACCTTGCCAATACTCGGTTGCTTATCGCCCAAAGCGACAATAAGTATGCAATCGGCCTGTCGAATACATCTTTGTGTCCATTGAGTCAAACTTGGATCGCATTGGTATAACGCCACCTAAGAAACAAATGAAAGACGCGCTTAAGGGGCTGCCTCACCGTCAACAGATAAAATTTATCTGACAGATATTTTATACCTGTCTAAAACGTCATATTTAATGAAATAGACAAAAGTTTATCTGTCAGTTAAATTTTATCTGTAGGTGTTAAAACGGGCAATAAATCTTACATCAACCGTCTTTTGTTTCAATTTATCAGTCATTTTAGGCCCATTACGATACGCACAGGCGATTCAAGTATCCTGCAAGTCTCGAAGACTAGTCACCGCGAAGTATCTCACATACATTTGAATGCGGGCTCGCACACTACGATACCGGTATAGTGTATGTAAGATACTTCGAGACTTGCAAGATACTTGAATCTCCTGTGCGTATCGTAATGGGAGAAGTGCTTAATAGAAGGCAAAAGGACAAGACTAACCTTATGTTTATCCTCTTGTTGCGCAAGCCAAGAACTCAGCCTGTATTCATTGTTTGGGTCCATTATTGTCAGTCCTAACAGCTTTCTGATCACATCTGATGTTAGACGAACTGTTGGTCCTGTGGATTAAATTATGAACGTTTTATTATAAGTTTGATAGAAGTGAATGAGGTCAGGTCAAAGTCAGGTCAGGTTGAGGTCAAAGGTGAAGGTCACGATATGCCAGAGTTTGGTTAGATTTAAGTCTGATAGGAGTCAGGTCAATAGTAATAATCGAAAGAGTCAGAATCAGGTAGGAAAACGTTGAGTCAGGTCAAAGACAAAATAAGGTCAAAGTATTTAAATGTGAGAAAAAGGTCAAGTCAATGCCAGCTAAACAGCTCGGTTTAGGTCAAAGTAAGTCAAAAATAGTAAGGGTAGCATAAAGTTAAGTCAGGGCAGGTCAGAATCAGCTCAAAGTCAGGTCAAGTCAAAATCAAAGTCACAACTCACCGATAGCACAAAGCGAGTGGAACAGCTCGTAAGTAAACGCAGTGAGAGGCACATCATCGCTGACTGGTACCACCGCGACGGTTGAGAAGTTATGTTGGGACACGCGGGGTTCCATCGCCGCTGCACCTCCTAGAGATGCTGTTGGTTTTTGCCACGAACCTGATGGAAATACACGATGTTTAATGGATTATTAATTAAGGAGCTTTTTGTGCGAGTTACGGCAATGTCACCTCAATGTCATGTTAGCCGCTTCGTGGACACAGATTTGATTGTTACTACGCAAAATGTGCCTGCATTTTGCGTCATTTCTTCAAATGGCCTTTGAATACTGAGAAGTACGAGTATGGTGCCAGAAGATACGTTTCAGAATGAAATAGTTTCAATTCAGAAGAAGTTTTCAGGTTTTTAAGAGATTGCTTGTGTCTGTCTCATCTAAATAATTTCCTTCGAATTAATTTGTCAATTAAATGCAATAAAATCTGATACCTAATCTGATATATAAACAAATTGATGAATCTAATAACAACGATCCAACACGTTACTGTAATGCCGGATTTATCGTCAAACTTCACTCATCTAAAATCCGATATCCCAACAAATCGGTCAACTTAATAACCACGATATTTTAATCCGGATTTTTCTTCAAACTACATATAAAATCTTAGTTACCACAATGTTTTATCCCGGATTTATCGTCAAACTTCACTCACCTAAAATCCGATGTCCCAACAGATTGATTAACCTAGTAACGACGACTGGGAAGCGCAGTTTGATCGCGTTAAAGAGACCTTCGGGCAACTTCGCCAGTTCCGAGTCTCTTACTGCCATTACTGTTGTGCTGCGACGAGTTTGAGTTACCATTTCCACCTGGGGAATAAATCAATATATCAATAGAGGCTGCCCGCGACTTCGTACACATTTTTCATCATAATTTGGAGAACAAACATTATATCCAAAAATAATGTAACCTATGTGTTATTCTGATATAAAAAGCTACAATATTGCCTATTTTAATCTCATTAAAATCTAAGTGGTATTTGCGTGAAAGAGTGACAAACATGGGTGTATATTTCTAATAATCCACCACGCAGACCGTAATTTTTATTATTTTTTCTTCGTTTTCTTACACAACGCGTGAACAAGGTTTCATTACCACTCGCTAACGGTGAAGGAAAACATCGTTAGAGACCTGCATACACCGAAATTCGAAGAAGTATGTGAAATCTACTTATAGGTAATGCTCTTATGAAAATAGGCTTATGTCCTTAGGGATCTAGTAGGGATAAGTGATTAAGTGACAATGATATATCAAAAATATTATAACAACAGAAAACTAGAAACATATAGGTCAACTCACAATGCCAACAAGATCTCCTTTGCCGTATTCCCCAACCAACTCCTTCTTGCCATTAGGGTGTGTTATAACGGATCGCAATCGACCACTCAGCACTATGAACGTCGACCCGGACTCTTCGTCTTGCCTGTATACCGCTCTACCTGATTCGAGGAATACCTGGAAATAATGTATTTTAATTTATAGGTTAATTTTAAATTAGTTTAAATTGAAAAAATAGTATGTTAAAAATATAAGACCTAAAAAAAAAGTTTATTTAAGATTTATTTTGACGATCGATGGATACTATTATGTTGAAAATCAAAAGACGTCATCAATCTATAAAACTGAACAACTTTCTCCAAGAAACATGGATAGGCAAAAAAAAAAATCTATCCACATTAATATCGCTCAGCTGATTGGGTACTTTATAAGAAAAAACAGTTTTTTTTTTACCTGCCTACGGCGAAGCCAAATGAAGAGTATTGATTTATATTTCGAGCCATGTTTCTTAGAGAAAGTTGTTTAGTTTTATGCTGAAATAACGTCGTTTGATTTTCAACTCAGAAGGTGTAACAACAGCCTTAATAACAAGTTACTGTTCGTATTTAAAATGAATCATGTAAGAATAGACTGGTTGATTCAGATATTTTCGTCGAATAGAAACACTAACTTACATAACATTAAACATACCCAATCTAGTGCAAAATCCACTTGTCTTACAAACGGCGACAGCCTCCTAACTACAGTACTAGCTATGTGCAGCACTACGGACGGCCGTTCTCTCATTATACTGTACACTGTAGTCTTGGATAATAAGCCGATACGCGAGAAGTGTTTAGCTCGGATTGAGAAGAAACTTGGTTCGCCTGTTAGTACTGCTAGACCGCCTTCGACTTCACCTGTGGATAGAATTTAAGATTTAGTGCCAAGTTCCCCACCTATAGATAAAATTTAACTGACAGATAAACCTATCTCCATTTCATAAAACATGACGTTTTAGACAGAGACAGGTATAACATATCTGTCAGATAAATTTTATCTGTAGAGAGTGAAACAGCATCTAAATGAATAAGTCATAATCATGCTGATATTATAATTAAGTAGGTAACTTTCATGTAAGGTCACCTCAAATTAAAATTCAATTTTCTTTTAACTGACTTCAAAAAAATAGGAGGTTCCTCAATTCGACCGTATATCTTTTTTTATTTGCACACATTCGTAGTTGCGTACCATAGGTTTTATACATTCACACTATAGAATAGTAAAGCATCTAATTCAATGATTTTTTATAGGTACAGATATACCTTTATAGTGATTGGCGTTTTAAATTTGTGCCGCACAATGATTACAATGACATGAATGACAGCACTTCAAATCATACACCAAATGTATTCAGACTAACTGAGACTAACTACAAGTTGTCTCAAATAGGTCTATTTACAGTCTTCAAAATGTGCGCGCATATAACATATCTGCACCTAGTATAAATATAATATCATTGATCTAATTGAATAGGAAAAGGTAATTGTAGAGTTTTACCAACAGGATTTCTAGCTCGATTCATCTCTGGAGAAAAATGCTCACTTGTGGATCTAGCGTTATCTTATATTATCTAGCCTTATCTAGTGTCCCACTACTGGGCAAAGGCCTCTCTCCTCCTTCTAGCGTTAGTTCTAAAAAAAATACTGACGTATTTCGAGTGCCATGTATGTATTTGCGCACGAAATTAAGTTTATTTGAGTTTCTGTTGTACGAAAGAATATAGCTATTTGTACTTTATAAAAGTTTTTCTGTATAATTTCTTACCAGGATATGCAGTGAACATGTGCACTTCTCCATCGCTGTCGGCTACTCGCTGAGACACTAGCAGCGCGCCAGATAGTAGGTATACTAATGCTACGTCCTGGAAACAAATTGTTTAATCATTTTTTGAATTTCAGAGCTTGTTTCACCCTCTATAGATAAAATTTATCTAACAGATATTTTATACCTGACTCTATCTAAAACGTCATGTTTTATGAAATGGATATAAGTTTATCTGGCAGTTAAATTTTATCTGAAGGTGGGGAAACGGACACTTAATCGTTTAGAGGTATATGGGGTGGGGGCGCGATTTGTCTGATAACTAAATGTAGAGAGAATTATGTTCGTTATTGAAATGAAATTACGAGTGAACAATGTACACTGAAAATATTTTTTATGCAGTATGAGGACATACAACATCAAAATAAACAATCAATCAAACAAAGTTTTATATCAAGTCCAATGATATAAAAATTATATACACGTAATATTACGTTTGTTTTGAAACCGACACAGACAAACGAATACCTGCTTTATTTCAGGTTCGCCGCAAACATTATAATACAGCTTGAATGAAAATAGAAACTTGTTACTTTCAAAGAACATATAAAGGCAAGGAAAATACATCAACTATGAAAATTTCAACTCTCTACCTATTCGGTTTATAAAGTACAGCCTAGTGACGAACAGACGGACGGACAGCCTGGTCCCATGTTCGCATCGTACTGTCATAAACGCAGGTGTATAGCCCGATGAAGGAAGATGCTTTTGCTGACTCCTATTGTTTAAAAAGAGTCAGCAAACAAGGTTTCTTGTTTCCAGGTAACGACGCAATGTAACGTTTCCCATAGACAATGAATATACTCATTTTTCAGTCTGGTTTGCGTTGTCGCGACGGATGCATGTTTTATTGCACATTATTTGTATACTGTTTCTTTATAACAATTCCAAATTAAAGTTTAAATCTTAGACTTTTCGAAAGGGAAATAATTTAACTATATTTTTTTTTTTTTTTTGCCCATTATTATATATTTTCATTTTAATTTCCTTTAATACTCTAAATCAGATTAATTAGCCGCCGCGTTAAATAGATGCCTTTTCGAAATAGTTTATTTTTAAGACTCTCCTGACCCACCCCATAGCATTACACAAAACATTTTAACATCGGCTCTTTTAAAGACTTTCTTTTATAAAAATATTCTACAATTTGGTATTAAACTACTAACCTTATGACTCTCCTCCTTCATGATATAAGTACCGGCGGGTAGGTCCCGTACTTGTACGCTGCCTTTCAATAGACTGTCATTTTCTAGTCCCAGCTCTTTTACAAACGCCTCTGTTGCTATTTGGATTAAGGCCTGGGAAAAAATACAATAAATGTAGGGAATGAGTATAATTAATACAAAATTATGTTATAGGAGATAGATCGTAGTATATATTACATGTACGTAGTATTGTGCGGTCGTAGTAATTGTACTTTTAATTCACAATAAATCAAAAATCTGCCTCGCGAAGGTACTCGCCCAGTCAATAGGCATGATGACTAAAAAATTTTTTTTAGTCCATCACATTGATTATTTTAAAATACTCGACACGTTTTTTTTCTTTTTTCTCTTAAATTAAAAATGACGAAGATACACTGGGTTAAAGTTTCTCGTGACGTCACGCCTAAATAGGAATTTTACCTAGGAGTGACGTCAATACCCCCCCCCCCACTCCGTAATTTTTATGCTCTGTATCTTTTTATTTATAAATGTATTTTATCAGGTAAAAAATGTGTTTCAAATATTTTTAATAGCCTAAAAGACGGACTCTTTATTTTTTGAATTTTTGAATGTAATCATCATCCCTATTGGCCTTATTTACCTGTTCATCCATGTTTTCAGTGTCGTTGTTTCGTTTTTTAAATGAAGATCCCTCTTTAGATCTCTGTAAAGGCGGCTGGACATCTGGTTGTTGCTATAAGACAAAAAAAGAAGTTATTATTCATGAATTTCATGATTAAATATTGAGGATATTCATCGTTCGCATATTTAAGAGCCAGGCTCGAAGATATGCCGTCCTGTGGGCAGTTGGCCTTAGTTAGTTGTATTAGAGCCCGGACGCATGAGGAACTTAGTTGCTTGGCGACTTTGATCACGGGTTATGGCTTAGTATGGAAGTGCGCGCACGTAGCGAAGCAAGCAACTCTTCCATACTAGCCCATAGATCAGATGATCAAAATACAAAACAGTCGCCAAGCAACTAAGTTGCTCATGCGCACAGGCTCTTAGGGCCAGCGCACACCTGACGGACGCAGCGCAGAGCATTTTTGATTGTCATATTATTATCAACATTGTTCTCATTAGAATAATATTCAAAATCAGTTGACATAACATTCGCACGTAGTCGCTTCGATACTCCGATGCTTATTTGTTGTGTTTACTCATTTTGAGTATTATTCTAATGAGAAAAGTGTCGATAATAATGTGACAATAAAAAATGGTCTGCGCTGCGCTCCGTCAGGTGTGCGCCGGCGCTTAGGCATAACTTGATGTATATTAATCAATTAGTGAGTGATTCTCATACCTGCGGCGTGTTAGACGAAGCAATGTCAGGCACCATATCGGGTCGGAGCTTCCTTCCCTGTATATGAATCGGGGACGACACTTGATGGAGGGATTCCTAGGGTAAAGGGGGGAGGTTAGTAAAAAGAATATTCGAAGTTATTTCTATGTGGAAGGAGTAGTGTATGACTGTGTTAGCAAAAAGAAAAAACAACAAAAAACATTTCAGGTAAACATACGAAAATATCCGTCACGCCACTCTCCCATTGGGGTAGGCAGAGACCACTTCCTTCCACTTGCCACGACCCGAACACTCTTTTTTCGCTTCATCCACACTCATTGGTCGCCTCATACATGCACGTCGGTTTAGGGTACCTACTCTTGGCCTTTCTTGAGCAAGTCCCCGATTTGATCGAGGTACGTTCGTCTTGGCCTTCCCCTCTCAACATTTCCATCCACTCTTGCCTTGTATATGTCTTTTATTAATCTCCTTTCGCTCATTCTTTCTACATGCCCAAACCATCTAAGCATCCCTTTCTCAACTCTAGTCACTACATCCTCTAAACTAGGTAAACATATTCTTGGTAAATAGTTCTAATATTTACTAAGACTAAAAATTTACCAAACTAATTGTAACTATTTACTAAGAATAGTAAACATATTGATAGTAAATAGTTACAAATCTAAAAATGTTAGATGCCAAGCCAAAACTTTAAAAGTTACAGCTACGACATGATTGTAAACAATATTTTGTAAAAAGAGCAACCTCTAGGGTTTCTTGCTGGCTTCTTTTCTGGGGGGTCTGCTTTCCGAAGTCAGCGTGGCTTCCCACCTTTAATACATTTTTTTTGTCCATAATATTGTTTTTTGTAATTTTAACTTGTGACGAATTGAAGTGTAAGTTATACGAATAAACTATTTTTGAATTTAAACTTCAACACTTTGGGAAACACATAAATTGTTGCTAGCTTTCCATGTATTATATATTTATAGGAAGACTTTAAATTAGTGAACGATATAAAAGGATATGCATGTACCCGTTAACAAACAACTTTTGCTGTGGGGCAAGTTCGAAATCATAAAAAAGAAATGTTCCCCCATACTATCAGCTGATGCATTTTGTATGGGGAGTTCAAATTTTTTTTCAATGATTTCGACCTAGTTCCCATAGTAAAAGTTGATTGTTATCACGAGTACATGCATATCCTTTCTTTTCTATCGTTCACTAATTTAAAGTCACCCTATACTGGGTGTAACTGAAAGGGGGTATAAAGCCGAAACACAGCGATAGTCCTTATGAAACTGAACTACTTTCCCCAAGGAACATAGGGCGTAACTCGAAACAAAAATTTGTAGCGTTTTTTTTTTTTTTCGAGTTACGCCTCATGTTCTATACAAAATGTCCGATCAGCTTAGCGACGACGCTGATGCTGATATGAAGTTAAATAAGTACCTACCTTTTCTACATGATTGCGTACTGTATGCTGCTTCATTTATGGTTTCAATAAATATGTAATTGGTAGGACCCACAGGATTTCAATAGTACAGTAGATCTTGGGTCTAATAAAGTTGGCTACCCCTGCTATATAGGATATCCTCCACAAACCAATCAGTAAGTAAACTCACAACTTCAGGAACCAACACCCTCTCGATATGATGAGGAGAATGCATAGTCGTGCTGTTATCCACGACTGTCTTCACCTTCCCCGGAGACGAGCCCACTGTGTTTGGACGGCGTTTATCTCTACCCTGGAAATTACATACACTCAATAATATTATATAATATACTAGGTGCAAATATGTTATATGCGCGCACATTTTGAAGACTGTAAATAGACCTATTTAAGACAACTTGTAGTTAGTCTCAGTTAGTCTGAAGACATTTGGAGTATGATTTGAAGTGCTGTCATTAATGTCATTGTAATCATTGTTCGGCACAGATTTAAAACGCCAATCACTATAAAGGTAACTTAGCTGTACCTATAAAAAATCATTGCATACACTTTAAAACTAGTTTCTTCTCTGGGGAAAACCTTGCGAATTTAGCGATAGGTTTAAAAAACATATGTACCTATATCACGTTTTCAAGTGCATGTGAAATAAACATATTTTGAATTTTGATTTATTTTTATTTTGAATTATAACAGAACTGACTGTCAGAGATATTGAACGCGTTAAAATTATCATTATATTATAAAATTCGCATGATATCTGAAAATAATATAGTCTATGTGTTATTCCGATGTGCAAGCTACAATATAGTAAAGTTTCATTAAAATTGTTTAGTGGTTTTTGCGAGGAAGAGTAACAAACATCCTTACAACATACATCCATATATCCATCGAGAAATTTTTACATTTATAATATCAATAGAACTGATGAATGTGGATAAGCAAAAAATGTATGTTTGGATCGTCGCAAGCGGAAAGAAGTCTTCTCTGCCTACCCCAATGGGAGAGAGGCATGACGGATATGTATGTATGTAAGTTTGATAAAGCCCCTGCCTTTGGTGTGTACTATCTTTTGATATATACTTTTTGAAACTTCACACAATGTTAATTGGTCAATTTCGTCATACTTACAGGGTTCACCAACTCAGCACTCAATCCAAGATACTGATGTAAAGCTGTGAACGTCACCCGTTGAAGGCGGACCATAATAATCTGAAAATTAATTATTATTCTATTAAAAACACTAATTAAATTAAAGAAGTAATATAACTATTCTTGTCTGACGCATTGATGTGAAAAGTGATGGACGAAGATAGATATATTTCTTCTTGTTGGTTATCTACTACCGGGTAATGTGTTTATGATAGTTTATTGAACACGTAAAATCTTGCTATCTCTGTCTAACGTATAGGCATTAAAAGTGATGAACGGAGATAGAGATATTTCTTCATGTTGGTTATCTACTATTGGGTACTGCATCTATGATATTTTATTTATTGAACACGTTAAATATTGCTCTCTCTGTCTAACGTATAGGTGTGAAAGGTGATAGACAGGACAGAGATGAATATATTTTCTGTTGCTAAGTAAGTACTATACCTGTATAACCCTGACGAATATATCCGGGTACTCTTTGAAAACCTCTTGAAACGCTCTCATCGGCAGCTTGATCACTTGCGAGTCTTCTAGGGCCTTCGCGTTTACTGTTTTGTATGGTTGGGAGTGTCCCTGAAGAATGAAATACTTAAATTAATATTATCTATTCTATGAGGTACATCTGATGCGCATTAAGCTACAATGTTGTAAAGTTTCATTAAAATCTGTACAATGGTTTCCTTGTAAAAGAGCAACAACATCGTGACGTCCTTCCATCCATCGGCAAAAACATTGACATTTTTTTTTGTTACCCGTCAAGATCACACTGCTGGACAAAGGCCTCCCCTGCGACTTTACATTTAACACTGTCTCCGGCACCGTCCCACCATTCCCGTGGAAATGCATCTAGATCGTCTCTCCATCTTTTATCATCAGGTAAAAATATCTGTCAGCTAAATTTTATTTGTTATTGGTGAAACAGGGCCCTAAGATAACAAAGATGGTATTCTCACCGTAAGAACATCAGTGAAGCTAAGTAACGAAGTGACACTCTCTCCCGCCTTCACAATCTTTAATGACAAACTGCTGCCGTCTTGGTTCGTGATGTACACGTTAACACGCCCCGTCTGCACTACGTATACGTTTTCGTCTGTGTCACCTGGAATCATGTTTATTTTAAAGAAACTAATAGGTCGGAATAGCGTAGACTCCACAGACAAGACTCACCACCACTGAATGACTCCGCTCACTGATCATTCATGTTTAAAAGCCAAGCTCTTGTCGGTGGAGTAATAGCAATCGTGAATATCTTTGCCTTTCTTCTGTCAATAATATGAGTTCTTTATACGGCAGTATTGTGCTTAGGCTATACAGGCGGTGGCCTAACGATCCAGAGACCCAGGTATCGATTTACCACGTCACACACTTCCTTTCACACTGCTAACGCTATGTCCGCGATACAGACTAAACGTCTCGAGTGAGATCTTTCGCCCGATTTAAATTGCACATTATTTTGATACTAAATAAAACTTCTATTTTATTCCTAAAATTATAAAAAGATAAATAACAATGCCACTTACCAACTTTAAACAAAAACGAGCCAGCTGGTAGATTGAGTATCTCTGTGTGCTTACAGAGCATCAAGAACACAGGTTTCTCGAAGTGTCCAAACACTCTGATACTGTGCAACATGTATAATGCATCGGGGGGCACGCGATCGTCGTTTGTTAGGTCCTCTTCTAGGTATTCAGCCGGGGGTTCCAATACCTAAGGTCAAGAAAGATTTCTTAAAAAAATGTGCGTCTCAAATTTCAAGGTCATATCGCTGGCGCCGACATAAAGTGCTACAAGGATCTTTTGGCGCGCGGCGAAAATCGTAACTTACGATATCTTCTTGTAAATAGTAATTATTTTGAGTTATTTATTCACACTCACCACCAACGCCCTCCTGACAACGTCACTCAAGTGCCAATAGATCCTAGTAGCACTATAAGAACCAGTGACGTTCAAGCACATGAGTAAAGAAACTCATGCGAATCTAGCATTAACTTTAAAAAATGACCCGTCTTATGTGATAAACTCGTCCTACAAGATTAAATAAATTTTCATTTCATTTCATGTGGCCTAAGTACACTTTCATGAATCGCTTCATAAATGCAAGTCGGTTTAGGGTAGGTAGGTACTCTTTATTCTTCTCTCTTTTCTACTCTTGTATTTTTAGCGAAAGATGCGTGTTTGAATCATCTTTCTCGAAGTTTCTTTAATTAAGTACGTCGTATAGAAAAAAATGAGGATTAACAAAGTGCATTATTAATAAATTTATGAGTAGTTTTATTGCACTTTGAATAGTGAAAAGAAATAATAATCCTTTTAGGTACGTACCTCAATACGAAATATAAATATAGGTACTTATGTGCTCGGTTCGTTTTGTAACAACAAAAACAGACGGTTAAATAAAATAATTAAATTCTGACATTTGTCTTAACAATCAAACTCTGAAATTGACACGTTCACATAAAAAAATATACATGAATAATTAATTACAATATGCCGAATTACGACATTTATAATAGGTAACGTGACTGGCTATATTGTCTCATATTTTATTTTCATTTATTAATATTCATTCGCATACTTTTAATGACCTATGTTAATATGGTTTAAAATATTCTGTATTATTATCGTCAATTATCGTATTATTATGAAATCCATAGCGAAAATCAATATCGACAATACAATGGAATTAATTAACAACGTTGGAATTCTGAATTATATTTGCATCTAATTAAATTAAGAATAAACATTCAAATCGGGGACTTGTTAGAGTAAGTAGAGCACCTTAAACCGACATGCATGTATGAGGCGACTGATGAATGTGGATAAAGTGAAAGAAGTGTCTTTGGATCGTAGCAAGTGAAGGCAAGTGGTCTCTGCCTACCCTGAAGGGAGGGAGGCTTGAGGGTATCACAGATGTATATATTCAGAAAGAACACGAAAACGGAAACAATGGAACATCGAAGCCCCAAGATTCATAAACTTTATTCATCTCATCCCTACCTTTAACTGTTCAGGTACAGACTCTTTTTTCAACTGAAGAAGCTTCCTCGCGAACCGCATGACAGCGCGCCGCTTCCTACCCTGCCCCGAGTTGGATATGGACTTGACTTTCCTCAGCATCCTCCGCCCGTAGAACAGCATCTTGTCCCGTTTCCTGAACCGCTTTGCTGGCTCGCCGTTTAAGCCATGCATTAAGCTGCCGGCTATTTCTGGAAGGAGAAGATTGTTTTGATGGGATTCGATGTGATAGACTTGTTTTAGTTTTAGTGGGTTTCGATTGGATATTGTTAAAAAATAGACAGGATTTATCTAGAGGCTGATATTGAGCAAACCTTATTTCATTTATCACAATGTCTCGTGTAATGTTACACACGACCGACGACGCGGCGCTGTCGCCTTTTCTCAAGTCTCAAGAAGGAGACTAAGATGCTGCTGTCTCCACGAGCAAGAAAATTGCGGCGATATTATCGTCGGCGATGATACTATCGCCGTGTGGAGACGGTTCCACAAAGGATAGAATACGTGGCACAACGACAATATCACCGCGATTCTATCGCTCGTGGAGACAGCGTCTAAGGCAACGTGTCTAGACTATACGTAGTACTTATATTATCTACTTTTCCATAATAGCCATAAACTAACCGTCCGTTTATAAATCTAGCTAAGCTTTGTCAAGGCAATGTGTCAATCGTCATTTCTTACACCAACTTATTACAAGAGTAAAGATTATAAGCTCTATTAATGAAGCAATTAGGTAAGAAAACTATAATTCTATTTCAAGGACATAATGCGGTAAAATTATGGCGTAATAAATGACCATAAGAGAAAACAATATCATAACAAAACATCTGTAAAGGAAAAGATAAGAAACATTTGCGTCTTGGTATCAGTAACACAGTTTTCTAGATAATTTGGCAAGGTTAGACCTTGGTCTTGTTATTTGAATGCCAAAGCGGCCTTTTCAAGTTATTGCGTTGTTTTATGATAGTCTGTCAGAACCGGCGCACATCTGACGGAGCGCAGCGTAGAGCATTTTTGGTTGTCATATAATTATCGACATTGATCTCATTAGAATAATATTCAAAATCATTAAACACGACAAACGAGCATCGGAGCACCGAAGCGACTACAAGGGAATGTCGTCGTCATGACAACGTGTGTGAACGAATCCATAGAAAATTTATGGAATGATATTTTTCCCTGGCAAGTCCCGGACACGGCTCATAGAGTGTACCTTTATGAATATTACAAAAGAATGAAGTGGATCTTTATTATCTTGATTATTTTGGTTTAATTATAACTAGATAATTACGTATGTGGCGTTTTTACTTCGCTAGGGCGTAAGGACCTGTTTAAGATGGTAATATTGGCAATACGTTAGGAGACCAAACATTTGGGGTTATTTTTTAGGACCGGCCCTAGCCTTGAATAAGGAAATTGCTAACTAAGGCATAAGACAAATAGATTTCATTTGAGGTGACTAAAAATTGATTGATATTAAGAGTATAAGAGAGAAGAGCGTGCATTTAATTTAATAAACAATGAATGAGGCTAAAAATTAAAGTGTTTAAATTGAAATTACGTCAATCCTATTTACTCAAATACATATGTTTTCATTATATTTCGATATCAAGAAGGCTCGTTCACTTTATCAACAATTTTCTATAGATAGTTACAATTTCAACGTCTTCGCGCACAATGACGCACGTTACACGAAATCCGCGGTTGATAGCAAATAAATATGTGTCATCGGGTCATAGGTTGTTAACCCGCATGATTTTACTTGAAACCTAAGCAATATGACGCGCTCATGACTAAAAGCCTCAAGTTAAATGTTACGGGTTAGTGAACTTTGTGCGATTATTTATATTTCCGATGATAAGTCCATGTTCAAACTCAATTGTGACTACACAAAAGCTTTTGTATCTTGTGGAACTCGAACCTAACAACAAAGGACCCGAAATTATTCTAATTATTTTTTTTTTCCGAAACTAATCTACGAAACAGTAGTTTTAAAAGACATTGTAAAAATATAGCGAAACTTTTCAAATTAAATTGAAGCAATCTTTACTTCGTAAGAAATCGTAAATAATCATAAATTAACTCGTAAATAAGACAAAATACAATCAGCTGAAATAGTCACTTTTTTAAGCTAACCCTACATTCGCAAGGTGCTTAGCCGGTTTCCCCAGAGAAGAATCTACAAGAAACTCTGTTGTGTTGCTCTATTCAAATAAAGTTGAACAGTTCTTATAAACACATAGATACATATTTATTCACATAATCAACTATCAGTAATACAAGCAGATTGAATTCATGAATATTGTGAAAATATCAAGCAAGAATCGGCATCGAGTGTTCAAATCGATCTTATTTCATTTATGCAACAATGTGCAAACATTGTGCAGTCAGTGTTTGTTTCATGCGTCGATGAATCGCATGACTGGCCTCTTGGACGGTTCATGGTATATGATACTCGTATGCGAAACGCAATTGTTTTTGTTTAAGTATATTCCTACATATTCCCACAAACATTTTTTTCGACTTAATTATGACTAATGATGAGTAATTATCGTTTTAATACTTAATTATACGACTCTCGCTATAAAGGTTCATGAGATATAGCCTGGTGACAGACGGATGGACGGACAGACAGAAGGAAGGACTGTCCGTCTGCCATGGACAGCCAAATCACAGTAATAGTGTCCCGTTTTCACTCATTGGGTACGGAGCCCTAAAAAGTAAGCTAAACTTTAAAAAAATCAAGAGTTAATTTAGAGGAAATTAATAAATATATTTTCTTGATTCTCGCTAAAATATCACACACCAACAAATGCATGACTACTTATAGCATTGCATTGTGAAAGGACGCAACTGCATTCACATTTATGTAGGTACTCTTTTGTTACTTGCACACTGAAATTGTCGACGGCGCGATTCTGAATCACGCAACTCGACCCCATTATGTTATGATTTGTTGTTTTATGAAACTGTGGTATATGTACGTACCCATATACGTTATTAGGGTACAAATTTACGTATAGTTAATAAAATTTATCTGACAGATATTTTATACCTACCTGTCACTGTCTCTAAAGCATCATATTTTAGGTTTATCGGTTACTTAAATTTTATCTGTAGGTGTTAAAACGAGCACTAAGTAACTGAAAAATCGAGAGCATCGGATAAAAATCATTATATTTCAAGGAGAGGAAATTACTTGTGTTCAGATCTATAATTTTCTGATTTCTAAAGGAATTTATAAGTTACAAGAGTTACTAAGACGAGAGCGAATCATTCGTGGACTAATGCTAGAAACACACTGATCCCACGTACCCAATGCATCACACGCAACGTGGGACAGCGCTGTCGCACGAAACGTGAAATCGCGTTGTCATACGAAACTTAGAACAGCGTTGTCACAGTCAACGCGGGCCAGCGTTGTCATGTTGTCGCACACAAGGTGGGACAGCGCTGCGTGGGTCCAGTGTGCTCCTAATCATAATATTTCTACTAAGCAGATGCCATAATGCTCTGCGTACATCGCATACGTGGGAGGGTCATGTCTGTTTCTACATTTAAGTTTCATTCATAGACATATTAACGACTGTATAGGAGATTCTCCATAAATTACGTGTACCGTATCATCTTTGTACCTTATACAAGGCAAATAAAGAGATTTCATTGATAACTGTAATTTGAATGGTAGTCTTACCTTTCCTCCGCCATCTTCTGTAATATAAGAAGAATACGACTAGCAAAGCCACGAGGAAGCACCCGCAGATTGACCATAGCACCTGCAAACAAAAATATTAAGTTAACACACGTGGTTTAAATTGAAAATCCCCTATCGCTAAGTGAAGATTTTTTTCAGTGGATAACTGTCATTGGCTCAAAACTATAAAATAAGTATTGTCCGGAATTTTATCCGGAATAAATAAGATAGATAGATTAATGATTTTTTTGTCGAATTTTTATTGATATGATTTTTTAGTAAACGTATTAATGATTCTTTAGTACATAGGCAGATTGGATTCATAACAAATTTTAAGAATAACGTATGAAATACGTTATTCTTTGCATGCTCAGAGTAAAAAAATATGAAAACTCATAATATAGGTTAGTATATCACCTTAGGCATCAGGACATAATTAAATATAAATCTTTCTTGTTCTATAAAAGTCAATAGTTTGTTAATGCACTAAAAGAACCAGTCGTATGACCCTGACAATTAGATAAGTTTGAATATCAATATCCGTTCGTAAAAATGTATTTAAAAGAGCGACATTTATCAGTCTGGCAATTCCTCTTGTTACTACACAACAATAACAACAAATTCAATACCGAAAGTATAAAATTGTGACGACAACCATCGTTCATTTAAATAGTCGGGTTATTCGCTTATAACCAAATCACTATTCTGATAGAGAATTTTAGAGGCAGATTACAACCCTTACAGCTAGAGACAGATTAATACCACATTCGTAACGTATGCAATGCAGTATAACATCTGCTCCGTAGAAACATTATGATCAATGTCACACGCAACGTGAGTCAGTGTAGCATACCGTGGGTCGTGGGATCACTCTGTTTCTAGCTTAATTTTTGTCATAGAGTGTAACAATCTGTACTTATGTGTGTATGTATGTGTATACCTATTTGATAAACTTACAAATATGTATGCGTTAATTTCATAACGATCCAAACACCTCTTTCGCTTCATCCACACTCATCAGTCGTCTTATACATACCGCTCGGTTTAGGGTCCTCAAATGCAAGCGGAATGAAGTGGTCTCTGCCTACCCCAATGGGAGAGAGGCGTGACAGATATGTATGTATGTATTTCATTACGTTTACACTTCTCTCAACTGATTGAAATTCACGAGACGCATTCCTTTCAATTATTCATTTTTATCACTTTCTATAAAACACACTACCTCGATCTTTGTTTGAATGAGCAATTTGATGATTCACGGCTAATTTACTTATTTATTTACAGTGGGTCTTATTAATCAATATATCTTTACTTTTAGCTTCATTTTGTAAGATGAAATGCATAGCATTAGATCATACAGAAATGCATAAGTAGTTGTTACGCCAAGAACCATGGTAAAAATACGTCGTGGTACTAAATATAACGTTAAGTACTAAAGAATATACTCTTATGAGTATTCGCGCAAGGTCTAATTCTGAAGGAAAAGGGCTTGATCTAGCTATAGTATAGATATAGTACCTATAGGGCCAATACCTTAAGCAATAGGCCCTTAGGTTAACTTACAAAAGGTCAGATACCACCGTGAAATTTACACTACCTAGCTATACAGTTTTTGTTGTCCGTAAAGAGATTGTATTATTAAAAGTTACAAAAAAGTTAAGGCTGGATTTGTTTATTTTATATTCGTTTGTTTTATTATATTTTTTACGAGAATAAATATTTAGGTACTAAACTTTTTTTTTAAAGTATATGTGATTCAATTCTACTGTCCTACTAGCATAACAAATGTCAAAGTTTGTGACGTTTTCCGCAAAAAACACTGAACAGATTTCAATGAAACTTTACAATATTGTAGGTTGCTCATCATAATAACACATAGTCTATATTTTGAGATATTTTGTAAATTTTCCAGGATATAACAGTAGCTGATAAATTCACATAAAACAAACACAAATTTACGTCGGCAATTTTTACTATTCCGTTAAAAACTTGTCAACGTATTTCGTAAACATAACATACCAACACAACGAGCATAGTTTTCGGCCTAATCCGAACGTAAAGACGTCTAGAGCCGATCATGTTTCGCGTTCAACTAGCTAACGAGCGAAGAGTCCTTCGCGACGACTTTTCATTTGCCGCTGTCGCAAGCGAACGCACGCAAACTGGAAAATTGCGTAAAAAAACTAAACACGCCTATTATAATTCTGTTAACGTATCAATTGCATGTTTTTGGTGTTTTGTAAACAAATAATTATGCATAAGTACACAGTAATCATTATTTCAATGACACTTATTCCCCTAGGCCATCGTTTTACAAACTGTGGGTCGCGACACCCTTGGGGGCACGCGAAGCCTTACTCGGGGGTTAAAAATAAAAATGGTAATTCAAATATTTGAATTAAATAAAAGATAACAGAACTTTATTAAGCCTGTGTACCCTTTTAAATATCTTTTAAAAAGAAAAAAGTTAAGAATTTAAAAATATAAAAGTTACCAGTCCTAGCTTGTTTACAGCCAGCACAAAGAAAACGCAACAGTAACCATTACCTTGAGAGAAATTATTGACCTCCACTTACACAGATCTAGTTAAAACGAACTAGAATACTTTCTTTTTAAATTTTGTACAATACCGTTCAGCCTTTAACCCTTTCAACGCCAAAGTCTGATATATCAGACAAAAGAATTGCGTGCCCTCGCCGCCACAGACTCATATAAAAGACAAAATTAAGCATTGAAAACACATTTAATTATTTGTTTCAATTGACCTAGAAACTGTTGTTTGAAGTAATTTTTAGACTGTTTATACATAAATATATATATATACAAATTTTACAGTACATCCATACGTAGTTTAAATTTTAATTCAATAAAAACAAACCACAACTTCCTTTTTAAAACTGATCATAATAATGTATGAATTTTAGCGCCAAAGTCTGATATTTAAGACATTAGTGATGTTACCATTATAAACATTATTATCAAAAACTGTTTTCTAAAAGAGGAGAAAGAATTTAAAATAGGAGAATATAACCTACAAATAATTAAATAATGATATAAAATTTTATATTTTGTAAAATAAACGTTTATTTTTAATATTATACTTTAAAAAATACATACATTACCATAGACATACTTTGCATCATCAAGGGCATGCTTACAACACTACAGTCTCCTAACTGTGTAACAATCTGGTACGCCAATGTCTGATATATAAGACAGGAAGTGACGTCACTGGCGATAGATTTATCTAGAACATCTTATTTTGTGTTGTACAATGTGGGTAAGTAAATATCGATATTTTTATTTATTTATTTATTATGTCTTATGTTTCTCTCTGGTTTATTACGCTTATATATCACCGGTTAAATTAGAGAAGTATTCATTTTTTTATCAGTTTCGTGAAATGATGAACATTCCGCGCATAATTTGTAAGTTACAGTATGCGGTCGGTCCTCTTTTACAACTGTATCGGATTTGTTGTCTTTTGCAGGCTAAGGAATATTTTTTATTTAATAGATATTATAACTAATAAATCAAATCTAATAAAAACTAATACTCACTAAACTCTCAAAATAATTTTATAAAGTTAAAAAAGTATTTTGAACTGCTGGTTAACAATTATGTATAACGTATAACCGACCGGAAGTAGTCACATCACTAAAGAATCAAAGGAAATCATGTAATGGAAACGCCAAAGTCATATATATCAGACCGATAGTGTTGGAAATATGTTTTATTGTAAGATTTTTTCCGCCATCTCGGTAAATCACGGAAACGGAAAAAAGGATTTTTATTATATTCCACGAAATAAATAACATTCAATAAAAAAATCTAAACTTTTACAATAAATAGATTTATTTTAAATATGCAACATTTTGACAAAAGTGTTTTACATCGATATACAAACGTTCTCAACACTACCCAAACTAACCATGATTGGGTTGTGGCGTGTGATGAGAGTTTTTGACGAAACTCCGTGGCGTGGAAAGGGTTAACATTCCAAAATCGCTAATGAAAAATTTTATCGCCTTTGTTACACCAAGTTACACACGATGTTGATAATACGAATTTTATTGACAATAGCATTGATCTCAAGGATATTACACTTCTATTCTAGTAACAACACGTTACCTAATCACTTCTAATTGAACGTTGCGCGAAATAAAGCTTTTAAACAAAAACACGTAAGTTTTAAAATAGAAATACTAAGTATCCAAAAATCAATACTTACTTGGTTCTCCTGAAAATTGTCCGTCCAACACGACGTCCATGTCTTCACGGCAAACATGTCCGATTTGTCGTTAATGTTATCAAATAAGCCCACCACATCCATTTTAGATAATTATTTTAAATAACCGATGGAAAATACAACATTTCTTCTCAAAATCCTTTTGCAAGTCGCACACAATCACAAACTTTTGCAGAATTTTGACTGACAGCAGCAGACAGGCAGACATTGACATGAGGGAAATGAACGAATGAAATGAATGACAGAACTGTCATTTGGAAAGATGACAATAGGGTGAATACACACGTACACTTTTTGTGACGTAGTTTTTATTTCATTTTAAGGGCGTTAGTCCGTGACGTGACCCTTGGTTTCTGTAGCCTCCAGAAAGAAACTCAAACCCCCTTATTACAAAACGAGTTTCAAAGATAGTTCTCATAGATAGTGGTAGTAAGATAGTATAGTAGGATAGTATAGTAAGGATAGTATAGTAAGATAGATAGTAAGATAGTGGTGATAGTTTCATTTATATCATTAGTCCTAGTGTAATAAGGAGGAAATTGCCCAAATGTTACTGTTGCCCGGTAAAATTTGCGCTTGAAGACAAACAGCATTTTCTCCAAATAAATTTTATTCAATAGGTAAATCATTGTTGGAACCAGTCTGAATCCATGCCAATAATTCTTTTATTTGCAAACATTTTCCGCAAAACATTAGAGAAGATATCACTTGCATCATTGAAGGCTTTATCGATGCCTAAAGGGAGTCCAGTTTCTGGAACTGAAAATAGGATTAGATTATTAAATATAAATGTAGAGATTTATTCCGACAGGGTGATAGTGATATAACTAAATTGCTGCAGAAATCTAGAAAGGTATTCAAACCTGTGAAGTTCTTCTTATATGGTACATTTGCATCAGTGTATGATAGCACCTGTGAAAAAAAAATTTGTGAAATAAAAAGGAACATCAAACGAATGATAAAGTTTTCAAAAATAGCTAATTTATAGTACCTACCAGTAATAAACAAACACACATTATACAATATCGCCGCGCCATACTAGTAAGTAGTTAACAAATTAGTTCGAAAAATATAGAAAGCTAACTAATTGAAGCTTAATGAAGTTTCGAAAAGAATTACACATTAATGATAATGTTATTAATGTTAATTTATATGTTACAAATACTCAGAACTTTACAAATAATGCGGAGATTTTGAGATTTGAGTAATTCAATTAATTTGACTCTGTCACACAAAACTTTTATGAAATCATAGATAAAACCGTCCATCGAGCAATTGCCGCTCGTGGTCTGGCCAAAACTGTGGGCCAAAACCACACCCAACTGCTTATTTTTTTGTCTTGTTTTCTTGGGTTTTCTTACGGTTTTTGAGTGTTTAAGCCGATCCTGATAGGTTCCTACAAAGTGATTATAAATGCTCTTTGGGTTCTTACATGGTACCATGGAAGTTTCTATACTCAAAGCACGGTACCTACTAGATTGGATCAAGATTGGATTTTTTTTTATACATTTAATCCGGTGGTCACCCTTTTTTCACTGGCAATAAAATTCATCGTCGTCATTCATTCTTCTACTTGGAGCTTGACAGACATTCATTCATTTCATTCATTCGTTGGCTTCGTTGCTGGACGTTGAGTGAAGTGGTTGTGGGTCGAGTGCAATTTGCAAATTATCATATTTTATTATCTTACCAGTTAATTTATACGTCTTTTTACTCAGAAAAGGTAATGATTCACACAAAGAATTATATATACTTTTTTCAATTGAAGCTTTTAACATTTTGTTCGATCGATGTCTCCAAAATGGCGTCGCTATCTATAGCGCTCCACGTATACATCAAGTGTTAATTTTTCAGATGTCTCGCTACCGAGAGTGGGATCTCTCTTGCAAGGTGTACGTGGGAAACCTAGGCACCAATGCCTCTAAGTATGAAATTGAAAAAGTCTTCTCTAAATATGGAAACATAAGAAACGTATGGGTGGCCAGAAATCCGCCCGGCTTTGCTTTCGTAGAGTTTGAAGATCCTAGGGATGCTGAAGACGCTGTTAGGGGATTAGACGGAACGTAAGTATTACTTTTTATGGCCTTTTTACCCACAGTTCTTAAAAACTCTTATTTATCGATTTTTGTGGAACTGTATCTAGGCGCCATGTCTGCTCCGCCATTTTGCTTTCAACTTGACCTGATACCACGAGGTATTTTGGGGTTCTTCTGACCAAAATAAAATCTTGATATAGCTCTGTACAGCAATGTTTATAGTAGCCCACATTAACTTTTTTACCTAATTATTAGTTTAACTAGGTACTTGCCTCCACTGATAAGTGTTATTGGTTGATTTTCTTGTTTTATCATTATTACCTAGGAAGGTAGGTACTATAGTCTGATTTTTAATCCGAGTCCGACAATTGACAATTAACAGTGTTGCGAGTTTTTTGTCATAAATAAATAGTGATGTAGGTGAATCGAGTTATCACTATTAAGTAAGTCGAGATTGTATATTTTTCTTTATTGTATATCAAATTGCTTTCAAAGAAATAAAAATATTTTACGATAATTAAACAGAACAGTGTTTATGGTAAGAAAATAATTTAATATTTAAAAAACACTGATATATTAAGTTATATCTCTTTGTGTTTGTAGACTTGAAGAATTATTGTTTTTTTCATAGACGCACTATAGTCATATCTAGTCACGCACGCTATGGACTCCTATTTTTTGGTTTAAAGGCCCTACTACCAGGCTATAAAATTTTAAAAAAAGCTGTGGGCTCCACTTTCTTTTAATTGTTTTGCATTCGGCTCCCGAATTCTGACTATACAGACTCAGATTCGGATTTGGAATCAATAGGAATTGTAAAGTAATAAAAATGTATAAAAGAACTTGCAATATTTTACATAATTCCTCTAAATCTCTTAATGCATTTTCCAACTTTCATAATAATTTTATAGTGAACAATTTTAATAAGTATGCTATTATATTCCTCTAATCGTATTTTATTAAATAAAAACCTATTGCGTATTTACTATAAAAAAAGATTATTAGGTACCTAATAAAATTAGGCATGACTAAACACCTAAATCTATCGATTGCCTAACATCACTACTGTAGCTGGTCACCCTTTTTGGTATAATTGACAGTTGCGCTTGTCAATTGTCTGACTCTGATTAAAAATCAGAGTATACCTACTTATTTTTTTATTATCTATTCTAGAATATTTTGCACGCTCCTTAGATCCGTTCCATTTTCAATGTGGAATGCTTGAGTCATAAGTGTGCTACAGCACAGTACCTCCACTTTGGGACAAAAATGTGATATTTATTATCTATGAATGTTACTAGTCCCATGGTGGGGAACATTTTATTAACCTACACAATTTTTTATGACTGTTTTAAGCTTATTTTATTAATATTACATATTTTTTATAGGCGCTGTTGTGGGACACGCATTCGTGTTGAAATGTCGAATGGACGTACCAGAAGAGAGCGTCGCTACTCCAGGTATGTTCAATTACTAAATCCATTCATGTCTGTGCTGTTCATCACGGAACTTGCACATTCACTTCAAGAAAATACTTACACAATTACAAGATATTCTCATATACTTTTTGACATGATAAAACAATGTGCAATTTCTGCGTAATTTCTTTTGCAGTCCAAGAAAGCTTGGCTGCGCCCTTTTATTACAGATTTACTTTTGAGGATATTTAATTTACAACTAACGTAACTTCATATGAAGATATTAAATGTGGTGGGTGTTGGAACGTTTACAGGTCCATTTTATCAACCAACCACCAACACACCAACGACCTCACCACATCTCTTCACCACAACTACGGCTCGTTAACCAATAAGACATCCGCGAACGCCGCTCGCAACATCCCGCTCAACTTCTGCGACCGGCTCTCCAAAATACTACGCGCAACCGAAGTCTCCGTCTGCATCCCTATATCTATCCTCTTGACTGCCATCACCTAACCCTAAACCTCCCTCGAACCTGGACCTGAAGTTTACAATTGTTGAGAGCCACAGTATAGGACCCCTCCTGAATGCCCTACCAACACCTGAATCCTGATGCTTCACCGTCTGCACACACATCGTCACCGAGGCACCGTGCTAGAAATACTACCCCAGCGGTCAACTCTTCCCGTGTCATCACAGTTAGTTGTCAAAACTTCCAATTAAAGTCACCGTTCAATGGAAGATAGAATTGAAACTTGTCTCCGCCTCAGTATACAAGTTAAAGTCCCTTCGGCCTCACAGCAGCCCTACATCGGTCAACCTTCTTCGCAGGCTCACCAAGTCGCGGTACTTTTTGAATCCTATACTTAGCACTACCTTTACCTTACCTGTATGTAGCACTAGTGGAATTTGTGTTGGCGTATAGGAATTAGGGCTTCACATGTAAAATGTAGAGTAATTGTGTGAAGCTGACAGTTTTGACTGCAGTCAAAGGATACAAGAATTGAGAAAGCAGAACAAAATTCCTAAGAATGAGAGACTTCAGAAAAGTTGTATACCCCTTGTGGTTACTTTCCGATGTTTTTTGCCCAACTGTTGGCTGGTCCGACTGTGGTTAAGTTATGGTGTGTGTCAGCAGGTCCCGCAGTCGTAGTCCAAGACGCCGCTCGTACTCGCGCGGCCGTTCCCTGTCGCCGCGTCGCTCGCCATCGGTGCGTCGTCGGTCGCCATCTGTGCGACGTTCTCGCTCTCGCGATCGACGAAGCCGATCCGACAGCAAGAACAGGTAAACTGCCATTTTTAAGCATTTATTTTCGAAATTTCTAAAACGTATGTGTGACTAGCCCAGAATTCTGCAGTGCAAGATATTATCCGTTTTAGAAGTAGGAGTGGATAATGCTATAATATTTTACTATATCTCGTAATCAAGATAAGTTAAAGAGCATTCAACATATTGGTATTAGGGATGTAACGAATGTCAGTTTTTAAGCATTCGCGAATGCGAATGCGAATGCGAATATCTGTTGTTGACATTCGCGAATGCGAATGCGAATGCGAATATGCAGATATGTAGGTATGTGTAGGTAAGAAAAAACAGAAAAGCGTTACTTTATGTACTTAATAGCCTCCTAAATGACATTGGGACCTTTCTGACCCATTTTGCAAACACGAATGAAACTTAAAGTACCTGGTTTTTAGAAAAAACTTACAAATTTTATAACTGTAACACACCGTGTGTAAGACCATCATATAGGCAATAGGCGTGAAATACGTTAAGGGGGGCGAGAGTTCATTTTTTTTTTACATTTTTTTGTGTAGGTAATTAAGTTTATTATATGTAATGCCCTTTTAACCAGTACATGTAAACGTCTGGGCCTTTAATATAAGGTATGATTCTACAGTGTTCACTGTGGGTAATATCTCCATAGTAAAAGTCCCAATGTCCTATAAATATACTCAGTATTATTTGTTTTCTAACGTCTAAAGGAATGTGAGTAATTAATAACAAAAATATTGTCTTAACACTCTGTATTTTTTTTAATTTCATATTCGCAATTTATTCAAAAGATATTCGCGAATGCGAATGCGAATATCAAAAATCATGCGAATATTCGCGAATGCGAATACGAATATTCGTTACATCCCTAATTGGTATAGTAAAAACAACAACAATAACAGTAACATCAATATGTTAGTTTCATCAGTGGCCGCCAACTTTTTTTTCTCCATACTAGCTCGAATAGGGGATGTGTAGTGTAATTGATACCGAAAATTTTACTATACCAGGCTCCATACAAATATGTTCGATGCCATTTCCTGTATCTTATCAATTTGTTCATTATTTTCAGATACTAGCGCCATCTATATCAAGAGATTTTAAATGTACAATGGACTTAACTGTAATCTAAGTGATGCTGATTGATTGTGGATAATGCGCGTGTGTGTATGCTTGATAAGTATATGATAAATTAATTAAATAAATAGTAGATAACAAGTTCTATTCACGGACAAAGTTAACTAGCATTCAAAATTATCTAAATGATAGTTTTTTTTTACTTCTCACATTTCTTGATAAATGTATTTTTAATCTGTACACTACAAAATGTTGTATAATTTAGTAAATTAATTAAATAATGTAGGTACGTATTTTACTTTGTGTAGTGTAGGTATTTGTAATCTTAAGTTGACCTAAATATACATTATAAAGATATCAAATTAAAACTTGTTTTTTTTATAAAGATTATTTTAATTTCTCAATATGTATATTAAACATTGATATAAAAAATATAAAGTACAAATTGGAATGTTTAGGATTTATAAAAAATAGACTTGATTCTTGATAATTATAAACTTAATGACTTAGGTAAGTAAATAAATATTCACAGATCTTAACAACAATGTCACAACCCTATTACATAAACAATAAATAACTATACCTACATCTACATCATTTATCTTTCATACTAACTGGCTGCTGTTTTCTACCCATAAAGAAATCGAAATACACATACGTACCAACCGCAACAAACACAGCCCCAATCACATGTAAAACAGTCAAATTATTCTTAAAAACTAACGATGATATTAACACAGACACAAACTTTCTTAAAGTTAATATAAAAGTTACGGTCACTGATGACTCCTTAGTAGCTAACTCGTGGACGGAATGCGTACAATAAAACTGGGATACAATGCTTATAATGAAGAGCAACCAAATATCAGTGGTTGCGTTCTGAATTTTGTCTTGCAAATGAGGATACAAGCCCAGAAACAGGGGAAGCGGCAATGTGTATGTGTAGAACATCATCTGGAAAGAAAATACATTGCTAGAGGAAACATGAACAAAAAAAGTAAGCCAATGGTACAAAAAAAACATAAAATACATTGAAGAAAGATTATGAAAACAAGTCTTATAGTTCTAAAGAAAGAAACCGGTCCCCTTATCAAAACAAAAATTACCTCATCGGAAAGCTTGCCGTACTTAGCAAACAATATTTCTTGCTGCAAACCAGTCAGGGCTCCAAGAAACAAAGTAGACAGTAATACAACAACTCCGATACACCAATAGATGAATTCTCCTTTACTTTGGTCTACGACTGTAGCTCCGCCGTACATCGCTAGAGCCACTCCAATTGAGATCAGAACAGAACCAATACATTTAGTTAGTTTAGGTTTTTGATTCTTTGCGTACCAGGAAACTATCATGCTTGCTGGTGTGGAAGCTGATCTGTAAGAATATTAAAATATTTTATACTTAAAGTAATGATATTAGAAAAACTTAAAAAACTTTATTATAAAAATAACATAATACTATATCTTATTTAAATTACGAAAAACAAAGTAAGACATCAAAATTTGAATAACTTTAAAAATACTCGTACCTAAAAAGTCGTGTATGCATAATTATACTAATATGCATATTCGCCTTTTCAAAACAAGAAATACAGCATGCAAAGTTATGTAAGTAATAAAAATACTAAGTAATTTGGACATTTACTATGTTAATTTTGTAATTTGAATAGGTACCTACATACTGTTATGTTTTTGACTTGTTCAGTGAGAACAACACAAAAGACTTTTATTATAGACTAGGGGCTGTCCACGACTTCATGCGCATTTAACGTCATAACTTTAAATTAAAAAAAAAATACTATCTAAAAATTATATAGTCTGTGTTATTCTGATGTATAAGCTACAATATTGCCAAGTTTCATTAAAATCTGTTCAGTAGTTTTTGAACAAAAGAGTAACAAACATCCATTGGCACAAACATTGACATTTATATTAAAAGTAGCTAGTTATAGTAAATTAGAACAATCTTTGCAGTGAGGTATATCAATCAGACATTTAATGCTAAAAGCATTATTACCTTATAATCATATGAAGCGTAGAAGGCACATGCAAGGAATACACATAGTTATTCGCCACACTTGTAACAAAAAATAAGGCAACTAGGAGTGCGTATTGACGCAGTGGTATTACACGTTTTACCTGGAAATTATTACATAGGAATTGCATAATAATGTAACAAAATAAAATTGAAAAAGCCATGCACTTACTCCTACACTACTGGCTAAAAAGCCATAGTTGCAGAAAAGGGTGTTAGTAAACTGGCAATTAAATTTTGTAGGCTTCTTCTGATACTGAATTTTGGTATTAACAGGATTATCTGATTGTTACCTTGACCTTTTCCACAACTGGCTATTACAGCTGATTAAGAATGCTCTAACTAAACCTATTATTACAGCTGATGCTTCAATATTGCAAAAGGGATGTAAACTCAATTAAGTACCGAAAAAAACAACATGCACGAAAGCCTTAGAATACTCTTAATTGCACAAGGTTACAAAGTAAAAACAGTAATTTATTAGCATCCACTTAAGACTTAAGTAATGAGGCGTAACGTAATTTTAATACTTAGGTAAGTACCTACCTACTTATCTAAGTAAAATGAAAACTTACCGTGCCAAATTTCGAAGTAAATATGAAACCTTGAAGAGCTACGAAGACGAATTGTAGAAATGTAATAAGAATAGAATTATTTGGAGCCTTCGCCATTATAATTTCCATAAGAAAAGCACTGGTACAACAGCCTAAAAACACTTTAATTATAGTTCCAGTAGGCATTATGATTGTAACTTTTGTTTAATGAAAAGCGAGAAGTTTTTGTATTGTAAAAATTGGACGGAATTTTGATCCTCGACTATGCAACGATTTTGTATGTTTATTACATCGCAAAGTAGTTTTAAAACTTAAATTTTTGGCGGCTCCTTCCCATAACTACGTGTCACCTCAATCGCTATCGCGATTTTTTTGTTGACATTGACAGTTGACTGACATACAGCTGTCAAAAATAGTAATGCCCTATAAAAATTAGTTTTTGGACTACATATTCTAATGGCATTTCATTTATAAATACATAATATAATGTTTTTATGCATCAATATCAAAAAGGTATTACTTGATATTTAATGTTTATTTATGTGTAACTTTTTATACAATACTTAAATGAGTTGTCGTTTTTGCATCAATTTATTATTGGAGCTAGCGTGATGAATAAAAATTAAATTAAGCTTGAAATCGTAAATTGGCAAAACTTTAAGACAAAATGCGCTTTTGTGGTGCATAATTTGAGCAGCTTAATAAGTTAGAAGGAGACAACGCCATATACCGAATTTTGCGTCTATATTTTTGACTATGACAAAAAAATATTTTATTAGACAGGCTTGATTCGGATACACATGATACTATATTTTTTAAGAAATATTTTTACCTGGCTTCAGTTTTTTTTTAGCTACAAAATGACATCTGATGATGTTCGGTCGGATCGTTGGGATTTTCCCAAGTTAAGATAATTTTGATGAATGGAATGACAATTAGCACCACCAGTACAATAATGATAAGAATAAACCTACTAATTTCTTGGCGGGCTTTTCTATAGCGAAAGAAAATACTTATCTACCTACTTTTATACAAAAGCTCAAATTATAATATCACACAGGAAATGAAAATTAGAAGACCACCAGGAATTAAATACCTAGTAGACAGAAAAAATCTTAGACTAGCTAGAAACGAAGTGAGTGGTGGCGTTTTGGTGTAATGTAAGTAGGTAAAAAGTTACGAAAGAAGTTTTTCTCAATACTCAGCAGTGGATGTAACTTCAACGTAAAACACAAAAATAACGGCTTTTGAAACTAGTCGGACAAAATTTTAAAACTGTAATTAAAAAGGTCGTATTAAGGTGGATAAGGTAGATAGTGGTTGAACAAGAGGCATTGCCGCGTCGCAACAACAGTCACCGCCCAAACAACTGGCTTGAGCACAACCAAGTCAAACGAGCGAAGTGAATCGAGCATTCGTCACAAGTCCGCTTTGCCGCGCAGAGTCGATCGCACGCGCGATCTCTCGCCAAAAATGTTTTTTACAAATTCAAATATCGAAAGAACAGTTTAAAAATAAAAACTTCGATTTTCAACTGTTACTTTTTTACATTAAAATACGACAGTGTTGTGTGTACTAGTGAAGTGCTAGTGGCTTAAACTAGTTTTTTTTTCACAATGCAAATGATTTTGAATTTTAAGTCCTTAAGTAGTGTGTACGAGTTGGAAAAATGTTGACAGGATTCCTATTGTTTTGTTTCCTGCTGTTCAATACATTCCCTTCGGGTAAGTTAACAAATGATTTATTTTATTAAATTATATAATATCAAAGCATAAAAGAACAATGACAGTAAAAACACAAAACATCGCGAAAATAATAAGTAACTCATTTTTATGTCATTATGAAACTGAATGACAAGATATTGTGTTTTCATTTTTGACATGCTTTTTTTGTTTCGTGATTATTTTATAAATCTAACTGGCTTTGAAATCTTAATAAATTATACAGGGTGTAACAGAAAGGGTATATAAAGCCGAAACACAGCGATAGTCCTCATGAAACTGAACAACTTTCCCCAAGGAACATGGGTCGTAACTCGAAAAAAAAATTTCGCCTCCCCATACAAAATGCCCGATCAGCTGATCGAGTAAGTATGGGCGATCCATAAATTTTTTTCGAGTTACGACCCATGTTCCTTGGGGAAAGTCGTTCAGTTTCATGAGGACTATCGCTGTGTTTCGGCTTTATATACCCTTTCTGTTACACCCTGTATAGGTAGGTACCTAAGTAATATTTATTTTAACGAACCAAAGACTGAAGTTTCAATATGTATACCTCAGCAGATAGTAACTTTAAGTAGCATAATTTAAACTACCCCCATTCTCGTCCGAAACTACTTCGTCCTAATTTTTATCCCATGAGTTTAAAATACTTAGTTACCTACAAAAATACCTACCAAAGTAAGACGTAAATAGGTAGGTACACACGGGAACATCTAAATACATATTTACTAAGTATTATGTACCTACCTAATATCTACTTATAAGACCCTAGGTAGGTAAGTAATATATTTTTTATTATTATACGGAAAAATTCGACCACGAATGTGACTGCGACGACGCCTCACGACGCTAATTGAAATGTTTACAATCGTATGTAGATACCATAAATTGGTAGCATAGCGACATATTTTTTGCCGAAAAGGACCACTCGCAATAGTTCACAGGAGACCTGAGAAATATACACGATCATACAAACAGAGCTTCTAGTCTAATCATGCATCTGCACATGTCAAATTAATACCAATTTGAAATATGAATTGTAAATAAAGATTCAAATTGTTTTACTAAACAAGTTCGGAATCCGGTTTGGTACGATTTCGTCTTGCGAAAACTATTTGGAATAGAGGTATCGTGCTAGAGAGGGTATAACAAAGTGAGAACATCAGACAAAAGTGAGAACAGGTGCAGCGATTATGGTCGTAGGTACCTAGTTGTTATAATAATAATAATAATTTATTTCAGATTTCTATTACATCCATTTTGTTAGTAGTACCTACCTACAGAATCTTATAACTTATATATAACCTAGTGTTAGTTTAAGTTTGAATTAAAAATATGCTAATAAAAATATGATATGATAAGTTGATTAGGTAGATTTATACTTATTCTTACAGACCCATTGAATAAGTACTTACGTATATAAGAATTTAAAAAAATATATACGCTCGAATTCGAGGATTCGATTTTTTTTGAGGAGGTTTTCAATTGAAAAACCTCCTTCTTTTTTGAAGTCAATTAAAAAAATACATATTTTTTACTACTTATCTATTGCTACATTCTAAAAATCTTATAAGGTTTTATTTAAAAAAAAAGCAAGTCTATGAGGGTCTCAAATAAGAATTGCTACAGGATTACAAATACATAAATAGGTATAATACCTATATCACCTCATTTTATTACTTAAAAGAAAAACAATAGCAAATTAATCTATTTAAAGCACATGCTCAAACGCGTGCGCCTTTATCGAACTATTATTCATTTATAATTGCAAGTTCTTTCATAATTGAACCATGTAAGGTATCTAACAATTGTTTTTATAAAATTATAAATTACCTACCTAAGTAGGTAAATACCTACTTATTTCCGCTAGCTTTGTCTTGACTATGAAATTGTACTTAGGTACTTATTATGTTGTGACCGTATGATATAAAATTTAAATTGTTTTTTTTCTCAGTTTTGTTCACACGAATCGAAAACTCGAAATAAAACTTGATTTTTGACTTATTAAAAACTTTTTTAGGTAGGTAATGATTAGTGATGGGCCGAGTACCAGTTTTACCGAGTAACCGAGTACCGAGTATTACTCGGTTTAAAGTTTACCGAGCCGAGTACTCGGCCGAGTTACTCGGTATACTTTAAGTAGTTAGAATTGGGCGCTAACAAATTCGGGATCAAACGGTGTTACGACCCTCCTTCCGCACCTCGCTAATTATTCGAATGAAACTAATAAACCGCAAGGTCAAGAGAGGAAAAAATTAGATAAAACATTGTTCATGAAATTTTCTCCTAAATGATTATGGTTTTAGCAGCTTATAACATTGCTCTAACTGGGCAAAGGCCTAAATATGTACCATTAGAATGAATGTGACTATGATCTACCAAGCAGATCCAATGCGCAAGGTAGATTTATTTGTACCGAGTACTCGGCATTTTAACCGAGTTATTCGGCCGATTACGAGTAGTGAAAAAAGTGCCGAGTACGCCGAGTACCGAGTATTAACCGAGTACTCGGCCCACCTCTAGTAATGATAAAAAATCTAGAACCAGATAAAATTAAGACTTGTAACAGCTGTCTATTATAGTTTCGGATCCAGCATAATGGGGATGATGACTACATTCGAAAATTAAAAAAATAATTATTCCGTCTTTTAGGCTATTAAAAAATATTTAAAACACGTTTTTTACTTGATCAAATACATAAATAAATATCTACAGAGCATCAAAGTTACGGAGTGGGGGGTGTTGACGTCACTCCTACGTAAAAATCGTACTAAGGTGTGACGTCATGAGCAACTTTAACTTAGTGTATCTGTGTCATTTTTAGTTTAAGAGAAAAAAGAAAAATACGTGTCGAATATTTTAAAATAATCTATGTGATGGACTAAAATTTTTTTTTGTCATCATGCCCATTATATTAAGTTATGATGTGGAAATATATTATCCCTTCAAAAACAAAAGACGATGGATGTCTTTTTTTTGACCCGTAGGTAACTTTTTTAATCAGCCTTTTCACCAAAAAGACTTCATATCTAAGTTGAACATGCTTATTTTTTTAAATTGATGTACTCAAGTCAAAGATACATTCAAATAACCTTCCACAAACTCTGCTTTCCTTGTCCTATTGATAAATAAATCAATAAACAATAATCGAGTATGTAATAAATTGTAAAATGAAAGATGTCCATTATGTACAATCACGTATTGCGTTCGTGGGTGAAGATTATAACGAAAAACAAGTAAATTGCAGTAGGTAGGTAGTTGCAGTAATTTGTTTGATAATTACCTCATTAATTAACTTGTGACAGACAATTAAGGCTATTTTAGAATTTAAAGATTATAAGTAAACAATAAAATTAAGTAGGTACCTACTAATGTTCCTAACAGAAAATGTCAAAATTAAATAGGTAGGTACTAATATGTATGCGAAGAAGACGTTTGGAAGTAGGTTTCTTCACTCAAAAACTACTTAACAGATTCTGATGAAACTTTACAATATTGTAGTTTAAACATATTTTGATCTGAATAACATGTCTATGGGCTAGGCTAGGCTTTATTACGTTGTATTATAAGATATTGTATGTCAAGATAATTATTTTAAAATCTTAAAAGATATTAGAAGCTATATCTAACAACGAAAATATTAAAGTTTTACATACAAAACAAGAATTTGTTCTTAAAAATTACCCGAACTGCCAAGAAAAAAAAAACGTCTAAAATTAACTTCAAAACTCAGGTAAAATAACTCCGTCCAAGCTAATTTCAACGCTTCAAGATGAAGACAATCGCATAGGAACATCCATTACGTTTTACAATACCAGACAAATCGTCAATAGGCTAAAAATAAATTAGAAAATCTACCAGACAGACAAGATGTTACCATGTTACAAGTACCTACGTAAGCGTTAGGTGTTGTATAGATGTCGACAAATTGGCGTTTGAGCTGTTTTAAATGTACCAAGACTAAGTTTGTGTTACCTGGGGCCCAAGTCAACTTATTCATAATATTATTCTCAGTTGTCGGCAGTTTCAATGGCATTTTTTGACACATTTGCTCTAAATCACTGTACAAATTAGCAGTTGTTTAGCAGAATATCCATTGAGAATACCTTATCTAAGATGTGTCAAAAAATGCCATTGACACTATCCCCCTTATTACAAAAGGAGGTTTAAAGATAGTCCGACGTTAGTTCGATTAGTTTCACGTATCGTTCATAGCCGAAACGTCAAAAAAAACGTCGGACTATCTTTAAACCTCGTTTTGTAATGGGTTGGGTATGCCGATAAACTGAGGCTATTTTAAATTAGCAGACTTGGCCCCCCCTGTCTTTGCAATCTCGAAAAGCTACTAAACTGTATAATCCTACAAATCAATGTCGTTATAAGACAATATTAACGTTGACAGACGTTTTTTTTTAAGTTGGGTTATATCAATGGTTTTGGAGAAATTGCTTCGCTGTTCAGTCTATTTTCGTTCCTGAAAAATAGGGAAGTAAACAAGTATTACCTATGAATAAATGATGAAGCTAGGTTTCTTGCTAGAAAATATGAAGAAAACATGTTAAATACACTTTATTCATCTCATCCATGCAACTTGTACAAAACTATAAAACCACGCCCCAAATCCTGTACTAAAACATTTGAAAACTCAATAAAAAAAGGTTCAAAACAAAAACACAAAATAGAAATGGCATAACGCAAGCGACGGCTTCGCCCAGGTGTTCTTTAAAAAAAAAACAATCTTCTCATTCATTAGTTGTAACATAACATAGTGCGGTAATAGTTTCACTGCCAAGATCACTACAGTAGTTATATTAGGTGCTTGTGTTGGCAACTGAAGTTATTTTTGTGTATTTACGTGATGCACTAGCTGTATTTAGCATTTAGCTTGTAAACTTGTCATGTTTTGCGCCAACTACGAGTAAAATGGTGTTGATAAAGTTCTTGTTGATTCCAATAATTTACCTACTTAAAAATTAGATTTGCGTCTACAAAATGAAGTTGGCAAAAGCTAATAAATGATCTAAGTAGGTAGGTAGTAGGTACCTACCTACAATAACGGATAACTCAGGCTTCCTACATATCTAACTCTGGTATTCTACATAAATGGATTTGAGAATGTTTGTTACTCTTTCACTGAACAGATTTCAATGAAAGCAGTATTTGTAGATTATACTACAGAATGACACTTAAGCTATATTATTTAAAGATATTAATAGTTTAACTTCCCTTGGTGGGAAGCAGCTAATAACAGGAGTGTTTAGAGCGGCATGGGAGAGGCTTTTGCCCGGCAGTGGGACGAAATAGGCTAAAAATATAGTTTTACTAAGATAAGACTGTAAATACTCGTACGCGCGAAGTAGCGGATGGCCACAATTCCATAAAGTGATATCAAAAAGAGATTCGCTCTTGTCAGTGCAGTCTTCGCCACTCTGCTCTATTGTCTGCCGTCCATTTGGGCATTCATTCTATATTTAAGTGTCAGGCTCTTGTCGGTGGAGTAAACGCCTAAACAATCAGAACACACGGTGAAACGCAACTGAAACTGCTAGTTACATTTGAGTTGCATCGCAGTTTCTGCTATAGACTTCCTTAGCGCCAAAACACACGGTAAAACGCAACTGCAACGCAACTGAAACTGCTAGTTTCTTTTGAGTTCAAAAGTAACTCAAAAGTAACTAGCAGTTTCAGTTGCGTTTCACCGTGTGTTTTGGCGCTTAGTCTTTCTTTTGCCAGCAATTTGACTTCATGATATTTATTACACGACGTGAATTTGGGCACCATATGAAAATAATTAAGAAAACAAAACACCTATAAAATAACCTGTTTTCCAAGGAACAGATTTTGGCAATTGACTTCGATTTTATAGGTCAATTATGTGATCATTGTGGCGATAAATTACCGACAATGGTTTTCAAGGTCAGGAGCAGATGAGAACAGCTGATTGTCTCTGTGCTGTTTGTTATTAAAACTGTTTAGGTATTGTTTATCACAAATTGTGATTTTTTTTTAAACTGTCGGAAAAAATGTAGTTAAGTGTGTATTAAACTTAGGAAGATACAACTGTTGAGAACATAGGTACAATTTTATGTAATACTAGAGGTTGCCCGCGACTTCGTACACATTCATCGTTATATCTTGGGAAAATAATATCTTAAAATAATATAGCCTATGTGTTATTCTGATGTCCAAGCTAAGTTATTGTGAAATTTCATTAAAATCTGTTCAGTGGATTTTACGTGATGAAGTAACAAACATCCATCCATCCATTCATCCATCGGCACATACATTGACATTTATAACATTAGTAGGATTAGTAGGATTAAATTTTCATACTAGCAATAGTTACTTAAGTAATTTTTTTATGAAACTAAGTATGGTTATACTTAAGTGCAGTTCAAGGCTAATCATGCCTAAGTATAGCTTCTTTTGTGAAATAGTACAGTGACTACAGAGATTTTTTGTCTTTTATTCATTTTATTCGAATAAGGCCCAGAACACACGGGAAAACGCAACTGCAACGAAACTGCAACTGCTAGTTACTTTTGAGTTGCGTCGTGTGTGGTTTTCTAAAGGAGCCTATATCAGAAACTTAGATGCAACTCAAAAGTAACTAGCGGTTGCAGTTTCGTTGCAGTTGCGTTTCCCCGTGTGTTCTGGGTCTTAGGGTACCTACTTGTATCTACCTACTTCTTCATTCATTTTCCCATCTGAAAATCCTGGTATTATTTCGTTTGTGAACTAGGTACTGTAGGTATCTACCTACTTTAGGCACTTCTAAAAGTTGTTTACGAGCATAACTAATACAATTAACGCCCAAGAAAATCATGCTACCTACATTCAACCAAAGAGAACCCCGTTACTTTCCCATTAAAAATGAAAACCATGTAAAATCAGACAGTCGCCGAGTTCTAACCAACTAGCCAAGTAGAGCAGCCAATTCTCATGGGTTCGTTCTCAGATACGAACACAGTTACAACTCGTAAGACTTTACTCGAGACTTACACAATATACATGGTCTTATAAAGAAAGTTCCGTGTGGACTCTTGCGATGGTTGGTTAGCAAGAATGTACTCGAGACTTAATCAGTATACATGCTCATATCAAGGAAGTACCGTGTTAACTCTTGCGGGTGTAGGTTGCGATGCCGTTTGTTGGCATACTTGAGTTGCTTAGGTTAGGTTTAGTGTTTAGACGCCAATAAGACACGGATATAGGTATTAAGAGAATACCTAGTTAAATGTACCTATAGGGAAAGTTGATCCGTAGATATTTGAATAAAATAGGAGCAAGTCTTGATGTAGGAAGAACCTCTCTTATTTATTTATTTTTATTTAACAGTTTATTGTAAGATGATAGTACATAGAGACAGAAAAAAAGAGAAGTTATACAAAAGGTACCTACAGCATATTTATAAAAGAAATTTCTTCCTGCAGACCCCACAGACTTTTACTTCTGTTACTTAAACCAACTTACTTCATTGAATTTCTTGCGGTCCTACTTCCAATAGTTATAAGACTGTGGTTTCTAGTCATAATACGTTAATAACCAAATTAATTAAGTACCTCACATGATACACTTAAGTGCCTAATGCCTCCTAAAGCAGTTTTCAAATTAAAAGCTCATTTACAAGTCGTGTCTGCTCGTACCAAGTACAGAAATGACCTTCAATTCTGGTCACATATGCTTAGTCCGCTTAGAGAGCTGGGGACAAAATCTGCTTGTCTATAATATTCTGTTGTATGTCGGCAGTGTCAATGAGAGTGTCAGTGACATTTTTGACACATTAAGTAGCAATCTTTCCGTGTAAGCCCACTGATATGTCAAACTTACGGATATGAAATGCCGTCTGGATCTGCGTCTCTATCTGGCGTAAAATGGCTACTTTTCGTAAGGATATCATATCGTTTGATAGGACATCTACCAAGAAAACTATGAGTAAACACGGCGTAGCCTTGGCACTCATTTGTAAAAAATAAATTGGGCCCCTCCAGTCTATTCCTTCCTCATTGTGTAAGCCATTCTTAGCAGAATACCGAATGTATCAAAAAATGCCATTGACACTCTGCCAATACACAACTGAGGCTATTTTAAATTAGCATACTTGGGCCCCTTGTTTACCAATTTACTTCCAACTAGTGCGTGTTCTAGAACCTCCGATACCTTAAGTAATCAGAATTGCTCCCCTAACGCCAATAATTTACTTGACACTTGGGTTGTATGAGTGCTAATACTGGGCACGTGTCTAATAAATCTTGTGAGTTGTTGGAGGTGAGACACGTGTTTGATACTCTATTAACGATGCAGGGAGATTCGTGGATGTAATCGTTAATCAGTAACTTTGTCAGTTACTGCGTTTCAATTATCGCTTTGTTATGTCAGAATCTCCCAGTTGCATAAAAGCCTCATTATGTTAACAATCCATTAAACATCGTGCTATCTTATTTAGATTTTGGACAATAACAGTGACGGCTATAGGTGTAATGTAGCAGCTTAATTGCCCTTTCTTGGAACTGGCTATTAACTGATAATATCCATCATTGACCAACTTCGGCTTAGGCTGGGTTCCAAAAAGACTAAAATGTTAAACTTCACGTTTCCAACGTTTCTAGACTCCTAATGACTTATGCAATGCGCTAGAGCAGCGCAGTGGTGTTGAGCTAAAAATAGCTGCGTCTGCGCAAGGTACTAACTGACAAAGGCTGTGTCGAGAGGCGTTGCCCTCTAGCGAATGCCTTGAATAAGTAATGTACTAAGTAAATGCTTAGTGTGTTTAGTTTACATTTGTTTATTTGGAAACATAATAGCTGATTGCACAATTTACACACACAAATTTTATTTCACGAATTAGTTAAAATTACATAAATTTTGGTAGATAGGTAGGTACCTACACAATTTTACGTTAGTTTTGACGACTTCGTAATTAAGTCTATCCACAGGATTTGTTTATAATTTATAAATAATGTTCTCGTCTCCTAGTCACTTGACGAATTCTGTATCTGTTTCTGTATATTTTATTATGTTATTCTTTATTTTGTATCAAACACTTTATTAGATTTTAAACTAATAGCACTTGGATCAAAAATGTAGGTATATGGAACCCGCAGGACGCACAACTATCAACTAGGATAATACGACTAGGTACCTATTGATTTTTCACTAATTAGGTAGATATCAATTTAATTGAACTCACAATATAGGGTGACTTTAAATTAGTGAACGATAGAAAAGGATATGCATGTACTCGTGATAAAAAACAACTTTTACTATGGGACCAAGGTCGAAAACGTTCAAATTTTTTTGAACTCCCCATACAAAATGCATCAGCTGATAGTATGGGGGAACAGTTTTTTATGTGATTTCGGACTTGGTCCCAATAGTAAAAGTTGTTTGTTATCACGAGTACATGCATATCCTTTTCTATCGTTCACTAATTTAAAGTCACTTTGTAAAAGACTAACGATACCTGTGTGATTTTCACATTGATTTTAATCAGACACATTGCCCTCATGATCGTATATATTTTGACCATTTCTCAACAATGTCCATTGCGTTACCAGTAACGTAGCATGTAGCGTAACACGCAAGAATGCTACAATGAATGTAATTATTAGTATCATTAGTGAAATTATAGCATTTAGTAATAACTAGCGGATATTAGGAAGGTTTCGTAGCTCAACTTGTTTCGCTTTGCTGATGTTTTTAAAGGAAGGTAGCTGTTTATGTAGTACTAGAGGCCGCCCGCGACTTCGTACGCTTTTATCGTCATATCTTTAAAAAATATCTTGATATCGTACAATAATGTAGCCTATGAGTTATTCTGATGTATAAGCTAACATATTGTCAAGTTTCGTCAAAATCTGTTAAGTAGTTTTTGCGTGAATGAGTAACAAACTTCCTCACATACTTCCATCCATCCAACAAACATTGACATTTATAATATTAGTAGGATTTTGTAAGAAGTTTGAATACAATGATGTTTGTATGGGTGGTGTATGATTTGATGAAGAAATTGTAGGTTGGAAAAAAGTGAGGCTTAAATTAGATAGGTAGGTAAGTAATTTAATGCCTTATCTTCTTATCCTCTCTGCTGCCTCCTAAACATATTACCCGACTAAATAAAAACCTATGCCGGTAGTAAGGACATTATTATGCTGACACATTCCAAAGTCAATGTCTGTAATTAAACACTTTTGTGCGCGATGGTATTTTAAAACAAATGTTAAACGTTGGACTCAAAAATCGTCTGATGCGCAGCTAGGGTTCATTTTACGTGGCGCGACCTATACATAGGTAACGACTCGTAAACAAACAGCCGAACATAATACGTTTTTTATAAGCAATGGAATATTTTTTAAGCAAAACTGCATTTTATAGACCATTCTTAAGTTTGAATATGACCTTTATTTCAATGTCAATGTTAACTGGACTACAATCGTCGTGTTGCAGTTTTTTTTATTGTTTTTTTATTGCCACGTTTACTACTCGTACATTCTTTCTTGTTGTTAACAAATTGCTGAGAAGCTTGACGGAAGTAAAATCGAATGGAAAACAGATTTCTTTTCTTATTTTACAAATTAAATAGTTACAATTTTTTAAAGATTTCTTCTGTGTTATTTGTGGTGTCTTATTCTTATGGTAACCATTTTATCAACGCAAATAAACTAGACTTATTGGTAGTACATCCTCTAGTTGTCCGCAACATCCTACCTTACCTAATGGTATCTACACACCAAAGCCGCCGGCTTTTTGGACAGCTACCATTTGTATGACATTAAGCCGCTGGCCTAGCCCGCCGGCATGCCGGCGGCTTATTGATATATTGATAGCATATCTACAAAACACAATATAAAATGTAAATCGCGTAAAATGGTATTTTTATCGATTGGGTGACATCTTTGATAGAATCACCTATTGCTTTAGTATATGTCCGATATAGAAAGGCATTTAGATCTCTTAAGTGTTGGTTGGGAGTGCTTTAGCAGGTATAAGTAAGTATTTAGATGCTAGCATTAATAAACTATACGCAATAGTGGAGTGTAGATTATACTCTAATAAGTTGTTTTCAAATCATACGTACTTAGACATCTGTTATTGAAAATCTTTCTGGAAATCTATTTACTTTTTACGTCACTCACGACACCTTAAATAATTATTTGGTGGTTTGATGTTTGCGTAACGTGTTGTGATGATTTCACCATAGAATAACATATTGAATGTTTCTATGAGTATCTACTCGTACATACGTTTTTGTGGAGTGTTTTGGAACTTGTAAAAAGTCTGAAGCGATAAATATTACTGTAATACTACCTAAGTCAAAGTATGTATAGGTAGGTAGGTATATGTATAGAATTTGTTATTTACATATAGGTAGCTAGGTACCTATATGTAAATAACAAATTCAATGTTAGGTACGACAGCAAGTACTTCACTGCAATGTTGGTCTAAATAAGTAGGTACCTAAGTGAAAATATGAAACGGAACATCCAAACAGATATCTTCAATTTGAGCACTAGTAAAGATCTTTGGCTTAAATTGACGATCATGCCTTTAATCTTTTTGCAAAAATGCAACCGCTTCAATAGCTCGTGCGGTCGCGTCTTCAAACAGTCGGGTCTTAACTGCTTTACGCAGTCCGTGTACGGCTACCCTTACCGCAGCCACCCGCAGACCCACTTCTCACATAAAAGGGAGTCTTCCAATTCGTAACCATATGGTTTCTTTTACAGGTTCAAGCTCTAGTCTCCTCTGCGGCCGAACCAATGACGTGAAGTTGGGAACTGCAGCGCCGGCGGGGTCAGCGCTTGCTCTGGCTCTCGTCCGCCCCCCCGCCGCGCCGCAGACCCCCTGCCAGCTCCAGCTCTCCAGTCCAGACGCTACTGCCTTCACGCTTAGACTTATTGATGTTAAGGTTGGTGGATTTTTGATATATATAGAAACACTTTATTGCACGCAGAGAAGAGATACAGGCGTTTGATGTCACATAGCTACATACATTGGGCCTACGCAGTGGGCCAGCGTGGTGTATCACGGTCGGATCAATCTCGTATGAGATTAGGATCCTGACCCTGTAGTAGAAATGTAAAAAGGCTGATGACGATACTCTTCATAGAGCCCTTATCAGCCGGCTGAAGAAGATACATACTTACATAATATCCGTAAAGCCTCATTCGCAAGGGGCCCAACCCAAGTCTGCTGTCAAAAAATGCCATTGACACTCAGCTGACACACAACTGAGGTTATTTTAAATCAGCAGACTTGGGCCCCAGGTCTTGCGCACGTTCAAGACGCGTGTTCAAACTAAGTTACGTAAAGTTAGTTGCTAACGCACGTTTGTATGGTTTCTTCGGCTTTAAACCGCTCAAGGGTAATTCAGACTAACGTCTTATTGCCTAATAATTTGTTGGTAGGTTACCTTGTTCTTCTTGGCAAAGGTTTTTAGGTAGAAATATTGATCTTTGAGAAACTTAAGGATTTTTTATACTCGTATCGTAGTTAGGGCTTGCAAATATTCGAAAATTTTTGGTATTCGAATATTCGATTTTTTTTTCGAAATTATTCGAATAATTCGAATAATATTCGAATAGTAAAAAAGCATCGATTTTAATGTTATTTTCCTTTTAAATTGCAATTTCTCGACTAACACAGCTTAATTCCACTAATAAAAATCAATACATTATTATTGGATGCACAAAAATAAACAATAAACATGAAACAACAATTGACAATGTTTCATTTTTTTTACGTCTCATTTTCATTCTTTAAAAAAAAAATTAAAAATTCCTAATTTTTAATTTTTTTTATGGTTATTTTCAGTGTGAAATAAATAAATTAAAAGTTTCTCATTCTTAAAGACGTAAAAGTACATTTTGTCAGCTCTATAAATTAGCCTATGCTCAAGAGACCATTTCATGAATTAAAAAAAATGTTGACATTTGGCAGTTCAAAGGGTTACATACAAAGTTAAAACAAAGAACATTTGTTACCTTCCGAAACTAAGAGTAGAGAACATACAACTTAGTCGAAATAACACTATTAAGGCAGAAACAATATCTTCTAGCATAGCTACTTATATGTTAAAAACTGTAACATTTTATAATTATTTATTTTTATTGTAATTAGTTCAGTTTGATTAATAAAATTAGCAGGATTTAAACAAATCTAAAATATTAGGCTGACAATCCTTTATGTATGGTTGATGAATGACAATGACATTTGGCCCGACCTAAGGTAACAAACCAAATCTATTGATCCATTTTTTTCTCCAAAAATACTGAAACCTCCATAATCAGAAGAATATAAGGAAGAAATAGGATTTTTTTATTTTGAACTTTAAAATATGAAACATTGTCTATTACTAATAGTTTTTACCTTTTAATCATTTATTTATGTGAAGTAGGTAACTAAAGATAGTTTTTATATTATTGCACACAGCAGATAATTAGGCAGCGTATTAGGAAATCATCCATCATCTCAACGCGCGGCTGTGTTGAATAGCAGGATCTTTTGCGATTCGCCAACGCTGCGTTGTTGTGTCGCGGAAATCATCCATCGCGTCAAGCACAAAAACGTGTATGGTTTGTTCTGGCATTCAGATTTTGCTTGTCCGGTATTGCTACCCGCGTTCAACACGAGGATGCATTGAGCGCGCGAATTAATTTTTACCGCGCCGAAATCATATTCGATATGAGCACGCAATCGAAGTGTTCTTCTCTCCGCGCCGCACGTTATCTTTCGTTTCGCAGATAGTTTGTCTCTTTCGGTGGCGTTGAGAAAAGCATCAGGACATTTCTTTTTAACATTAGCCAATCACAGATCAATATGGGTACGGCAGATAAATACAACTGAATTTACTGTATTCAGTAATGAACATTAAATGTTGTTATTGTTAATGTTATTTTTGATACTGCAGCGTTTAATTAAGTTAATCATCGGGTTCAATAGTGTAACATGTCACGCTCGCTTGCGCCGCTGCAGCGGTGGCGCTGTGTGTCGGGTCTCCTACTTCCCTAAAATATGTGGAAGGGGTTGATGGCTGGCACATGCGTTGAGACCTGTGTGAAGGTGCTGCTGTGGCGGCTGGTCATGTTATGCGGCTTCAACCTAGCTAAGAGCTTTACTTTTTAGCTATCTTTTTACATCTTGTGGTTTGTTTGAATGCTGCAGGATCAAAGATTCATTTAGAGTCAATAATTGTTATAATGTAAACTGTAAGAATTGTAAAACTTTATTTGAAAAGAGCAACCCCACAGAGTTTCTTGCTAGGTTCTTCTCTGGGGGAAACTGCGCTTGGCGAATCTAGCACTAGCTTAAAAAAGTATATTATAATAAGTAATGTAACGGTTTCAAGAGCATTTTTTTGTGCCAATGAAATAAATATATTTTTGACTTTGAACCTACTTAAACATAAAAAAAAGTTAAAACCATAATTTGTTAAAAAAAATTAATTAAATTTAATTATTTTGATTTTAAAATGTAGGTATATTTTAAATAAACACATCAAATTGTATGGGTTTATTATTTTAAGTAACTAAGTAAATGAAGTATGTTGAGCCGAAGGAGCTGATTGCGTGCTCAGATCGAATATGATTTCGGCGCGGTAAAATTTAATTCGCGCGCTCAATGCATCCTCGTGTTGAACGCGGGTAGCAATACCGGACAAGCAAAATCTGAATGTCAGAACAAACCATACACGTTTTTGGTGTTAACGCGATTGATGATTTCCGCGACACAACGCAGCGTTGGCGTATCGCAAAAGATCCTCCTGTTCAACACGGCCGCGCGTTGAGATGATGGATGATTTCCTAATACGCTGCGGGAACCAAGCCATTCAAATTAGTTTTGCTTAGTTCTTTATTTTGAGTAAAAACCTTAGACAAATTCATAAAAATACGACCACAAAGGGAACTTTTAACGTATTGTCGAATATTCGAATAACTGACTCAACTATTCGAATATTCGAAAAAATTTAATATTCGAATAATTCGAATATTCGAATATTCGAATGCAAGCCCTAATCGTAGTTAATGAATATCACCCTTATTACTGGGTTCTACAGACTGGCAAAAAAGAGTAGAAATTAAAAAATAGGAACACTGTAGCGTCGTCCCTTTCAAATCAATCAAAGAAAATACGGGACGACACTACAGTGTTGCTACTTTTTAATTTCTACTCTTTTTGGCCTGTATGTACAGATATAGACTTACTTATAATGCCGTCATAAACCCGAGCTATTATTTTTGTTGACACTTCAGGTTACCTTTTACATTTGCACACAATTTTTAAACTAATATGGCAATTATTATAACGAGCGTCAGTATTATACTACATTAATATCTCTGTCTGACGTATATGCGCGAAAGCAGGCAGACAAATGTGTCTTGACTATTATACACACAGGGTGTCCAGAAAGTAACACGACAAACTTAAGGAAAAGCAAGGTGTAAGGGTTAGCTACCTTACAGAAAAAAAATCACCTATATAAAAGTCTTATGGTTTTCGAGATACAGCTTGTTTTCTAAAATATCGAAAAAGCCCTTTTAACACCTGTTTTCTTCAGCTGTGTGCGCAAAATGCAGTAATTTGCTGGGTACTGTAATTCCCTTCACAAAATTGCCTAAGTAACCTACAGCACTATTTTGGGTAAATAAACTGTCCAAATATAGACGAAAAATAAGCAAAATAAGCAAGACAGACACCAATTACGTAAATAAAAGGACTGGTTTGCAAACTTGATTCGTCTCTGCATTTTGTCCTCCGACCCTGACCGTTTGAGGTTTTCCTTAAAAAGGTAACGATCGTGAGAAAATGTTTGTCGCGAATATATTGTTAGATATAATTAGGTTTTCCTCTATTTGTGGTTAAGTCTTAAATATATATTTCCTTGATTTATTTACAAATATAGGGAATTAATCAGATTTCTTTTAAAATGATTGTATTATTCAAACAACCTACGTAAATATTTTGAAATCATGGTTTTCCAAGTAAGCATTTTTAGTTGTAAAAGTTCATTGTGTTTATAAAGCCAGTTCCATAACAATCAATTAAGCTAACGCTCCATTTCACCTTTTGACACTTTTATTTTTTAAAATCTGAATAAGAAAACATAATATTAAATGAATAAATACCTTACTATGTAAATCATTCTTGAAATGGGCTGTAATTTTGTCTCAATTTAAGCGCTGTATCTTATAAAAGGACGGCAGAAAACAAAGCAGAGTGGCGTAGACTCTACCGACAAGAGCGACGTTCTTTAATAATTAATGAATCTCATATCTTCAATTTTATTATCGATGACGTTATTTCATATCGTCAAACGTCGCAACTGCATGAACTACGTAAGAGCTCTTACGTCTTAAAGAATTACACAATCAAAAATTACTTACATACTTTACAGCACATGCTCAGTTTCAACAATCTCAATTTGAATTCAAAATTCCTTATTCTGAATGCGCTTTGAATGCAATGTTTGTATCGGATCGCAAGTCACCTTGTGCGTTTTGTTTTCGTACGACATATTTGTCACATTTTAACAAGAATCGTTAGAGTGCGTTTCACGAAAGAAGTCCCCCGGATATTTTTGGAACTAAAGACAGGTCTATTTTCCCTATTTTCTGATCTTTTCCCTGATAGTGGGTAGAAAATCCCTTACTTATCTTAATAAAAATGTACTTTTTACATAACAGAAATATAGGTAAATAGATATTATTATCAAAATGTATATTAACCTACTCATGGATTGATCAGGACACTCGAAGTATGTAGCAGATAGTATTATTTGATAAATTACAAATAAAATATACATAATATAAGTAACTGTTGAAATCATAAATGGCAACATTGTCAATTTTGACATGTTATACAGCGCCGCGCCTAGGGGACTTATCTCGTGAAATGGACTCTACTCACTCACACGTCACATAATGGCATTATAACTCGACAAACCAATCATAACTACATCAAAGTCGGATTTACCCACTTTCTTTGAAGCAATTGTCCACTAAAACGTAACTGCAACATTTCGTGACAAGCTCTTCAAAGCTTTTGGTGTATTTCAATGGTTTTTTAATTTTGAATTTCTTTTGAAAGCATAGCGAGACATTTTGGAAGCCTTTTTTTATAGGCACAGAATCGTATTTCCATTTTTCGTTGACATTTCATAACTACGAGTACATACATACCTCGTACATACATTTTCTATCACGCCTCTTTCTCATCGGGGTAGACAGAGACCACTTCCACTTGCTACCCAAACATACTTCTTTCGTTTCATCCACATTCATCATTCATTCTACTACGTATTCATAGGTACATACATACATATCTGTCACACCTCTTTTCCATCGTATAGGTACATACGTAAAAAATGCATTTTAGTTCAAAATCATCTATTACACAAGCACTGTTGTATTGTTACGTAGGTACACGTGTGTGTTCAATAGGTAATTACGTTACAACATGTCATTTTAATTAGGCACCTATTTTACTACTGAAAATTGATTGTTTTCTTACATTGGGCATTGTGCTTATAGTCGGACTATTTTTAAGTTACCTAATGATATGTACCTACTAATTTGAGAACTACTTTGAGGTACTTTACAGGCGTGTGTCTTGTCGTCAATGTAGATTTTTATTTATATGAAGCTTTTGTTTTAGGTTATTTGCTTTCGTTTAATCTTTCACATGATCACACCCAGAAAAAAAAGAACAATAGAAAATCTATTGTGTCTGGGTTTATAATGGGTCAGCAGTGGGATTTCTATCACGCCTATTCCCATTGGGGTAGATAGACCACTTCCCTTCACTTGCTACGTTCCAAACACAGTTATTTTGCTTTATCCACATTCATCAGTCGTCACATACACGTCGGTTTAGGTTACTCCTGATCCAAAGACAAAGGCTAAATTTTCAATAAGAAAAAATCAAAAACTACTTACTTCTTAATAATTCCATCTATTACTTAGTCCATTGTGTTTCTGTTAGCAATTTTCAACATTAATCAACTAAAAACATATAAAAAAAACAACATCAAAGAAACAAAATAAAATGCACCTCATCGGATTGACGTCACGAATCCATAGATTCCGCGAATAACAAGCTAACTGATTACTCTTTCACGATTTTCATGGAAAAATAGGATACGTGCAATATTAACAAAGTAATATGAAATTTTATGTGAATTTTATTGTGGTTTGGATGAGGAAAAATAAGTTTTACATGTAGTAATAACTTATGTTGTCGTATTACTTAGTTTAACGTATAGATACCTTTTCTTTTTTGTTTACGTGGGGAAATCCATAATGGATACCCTTCGTCTCGGAGAAAGACGAAGAGTTATTCCGGACTCCCACCGGCTAAAACCCCACGGTGTTCCTACTAGCCGCTTAGACGGGAGCGCGGGAAAACTTTCGCATACTTCCGCGAACAATTAACGTATACCTAAGACATCGATAAGGTTTTTTAATGACGTGTTTATAATAAAATAAAATCCTACTTATTGGTACTACTTAATAGTAGTTAAAGTATCTAATCTTATCTAATTTAGCCATTTGTGTCCCACTGCTAGGCAAAGGCCTCTCTCCTCATCCGCCATGACTTTCTGTCTCGAGCTTCCTCCGCCCAGCTACTTAAGAAGGTGTCCAGCTCGTCCCGCCACCTTTTCCGTGGTCTGCCGCGACGCCGTTTGGCAGTTGGTAGCCATTGGGTAGCTGTTTTAGCCCATAATAAAAGTATAATTACTTTTATTGCAAATGCGCCGGTGGTGACTAGATGTGAAGATACGTCACTCTTTTAAGCGAAAACCATCGAACAGATCTTAATGAAACTTTACAATACTGTAGCTTGCACATCGGAATAACTTATAGGCTATATTGTTTTAAAATATTATGTAAGTTTTCTAAAATATGAAGATAAATGCGTACGAAATCGCGGGGCAGCCTCTAAAGAAGGCTAACAGTAAAGGTTATCATTTAAAGCGTGTAAACTGCTTTAATTGCTTTAAAACTTGATATCCTTGCTTTAAGATTGTTTAATTACTGTTAAATTGCAAGATATAAATAAATAACACTACTATGTTAGTTTTATCGATCAATTCCTTCCTGTTAGTTAATACAACAGGAAATGTGTACCGGGGGTTCGGATCATGTTTTTCGTCGTGATAATTCAAAACTCAAACTCATACCCAAAACTCAAAATTCTGACCTCAAAATTCTAAATCCAAAACTTAAAATTCTAAACTCAAATATCAAAATTCTAAATTCATAACTCAGATCAGAACTTAAACCTCAAAACTCAGAACTAAAAATTAGAAACTCAGAACTCAAAACATAGAACTCAAGCTCAATACTGAATAAGTAATACTGAATAACCTACTCAAAACAGTAGAGTTCTAGAAAAATCACTCAAAATACGACTACCTACATATTTTACTTATTTCATTTGAAACTAGCTCAAGGGCACTGCCCTTAGGTTAACAAACGTTAAGACCTAAATTATGTCTAGGTTTAGTTTAAATACCTCAAGGCTAAATGTTAAATAATAGAGATAAGCTCGAATCTCCAGTTAGTCGATTTTACGTAGTTTGACTAGCTAAAAATATCTACCTATATGTAGCTACGTTGTACATGTAGGTATATCGAGTTGGTCGATTTTAGTTTGACTAGCTAAAAAATCTACCTTTGTTAATAGGCATGATGACTAAAAAAATTTTTTAGTCCATCACATAGATTATTTTAAAATATTCGACACGGCACATTTTTTCAAGCTATAAATGACAAAGATACACTGGGCTAAAGTTGCTCGTGACGTCACGCCTAAGTACGATTTTAACCGAGGAGTGACGTCAATACCCCCCACTCTGTAACTTTGATGCTCTGTATCTTTGTATTTATTTTTGTATTAGGTAAAAAATGTGTTTCAAATATTTTTTAATAGCCTAAAAGACAGACTAATTATTTTTTGAATTTTTCATCATCTATTGTACATAATAGGTATGTATAGATACCGAGTACATAGACATAACAAGTACCTACTTGTCATAATTAGATTTAAGACTTAAGATTCTACAGATAACATTTACCTGACAGATAAACCTATGTCTATTTCATAAAACATGACGTTTTAGACAGAGACAGAGAACGATGTAAAACATCTGTCAGATTTTATCTGACAGATAACGAAACAGGCACTTAGATAAATAGATATTTGCCTATTGTTTGTACTGTAATCAAACTCCGGGGTATCAGTATATAGGTGATTCATTCCTTGAGGTACACACTTTAAATTCAATATTATACACTAACTCTAGAGCACAAAAGCACAACCGCACAGTTCAATCGACTACCACCGACTGCTTCTACGGCGACTCAACTGGCCAACTGTCCCCACCTCTTTACTCTACCACTATCACCAAATGTAAAGATACCCTCTTTTAATAAAAAAAAACACAAAATCAACCACAATCTAAAAATTCATAAAATGTAAATAATCCTAAAATAAACCTTACACTACTAAGTTCTAGGATAATAGGTACCTACAAGATTATAATGAAGTTTTAAAATGTTTTCCTGATGTCTTAGGTCAAGTTTGTAAAATCCTTGTAACATAGAAGTTATGTGTGACAATGGTTTCTTAACCAGTCATCTGTGGACTGTGAAAATTTACAAAATGGCGGATTTCGCGCATATTTATGTCGCGGAACATTGCAAAGAACAGTGATTTAAAAAATATCCTTTTTTTGTACCATAGACAATTTTACATCCTAAAAGTGATTGATAGAGCCATTCATTCTTTATGGTTCTCACTAGTGAGCATTAAAACTGAAATTATCTTAAGGATCTTTAGGAGAGAAGTCACAGAGCAGGCCAGTAGGTACGGCAGTGGTTAAAACAAATGTCGATTTTAATAATAACTTCTTATCACGAAAAATAAAAAACTTAGTAAGATATTGAGAACGATAAGTAATCGAATTACAGTTTCGTTGTACTTATTCTTTCACACAACATCTCGAGTGTATTAAATCGATTCTACTCGGTCGAAGTCCGAATGAATCATCGATCAGGTGACCGAGTAGTATAAAATCGATTTGCGTCAGTCAAATTACTGAAATCAATGTTATTTAAATGATTAATAGCATACCATATAGGTTTATCTTATGTTTAATTTGTAATTCGGAGACTTATTCGAAAATTGCTTAATAAAATCACTAAGGACTTCTTCTTTAATCCTACTGTACATACAAAAGAAAAACTTAGGTTTAAACTAATGTTTTTTTTAAAATAAACAAAACTTAAACTAATAAAACTTAATGCAACATTCTGAAAACATTTTTTAGGTAAAAAAATACTGTAAACCTTTATAGGTAAATAGTTATTAATTAAAATTAAAACCATACATATTGTAAAAAAGTAAATTTGATTTCAGATGCAGCCCAGTGCAGAGCTTTTCATGAAGGTAACGTAATATTACGGGAAACAAAGTTATATGCTTATTTTAATGTAAGAAACCTGCTAAGTAAGGCACATCAACTTAAAGTTAGAAAAATCCACGGGTTTTTCAAGTACTTAGGTAGGTACTTCTCTTTAAAGGTATAATTAGTACCAAGGTAGGAAAAACAAAAAAACTGGCATAAAATATTAAACTTACCTATATCAAAAAAACCCCAATAATCTTAAAAATATTCTTTCTAATCTCTTTATCTTTATAATATTAGAATATCTATCTTTATTTTTTTCCTTCAATTCACTTCGAATTTGCAAATCAATGGAAATTCACGAAATGATACTCTAACGACTTATTACGAACATCCATTATTTCTAAATCACGATCTAGCAATATACCAGTATTTTGTTAGTTTCAATTTATCAGGGAATACCTACTTTATTTCCGTTAAATTTAGGTAGGTACTTACTTACACACTGTGGGTCAATTTAAGTAGTATAGGTAATAGGTATACTGCATGGTATGCATAATACAATACAAATACTTATTCTTTATTGCACACAAAGATATAAGGTACAGACACAAACAAGAATATAAGAAGCAACAGGCGGCCTTATTGCCAGGTACCTAGCAATATCTTCCAGGCAAACTTAGGGTAAGAAATAGCGAGAAATAGGTAATAATGGTAGCGGGTTGTGCAAACAATACAGAACCTACCTTAATAAGGTATTAAGGTAGGTAATAAGGTACCTTAATACCTAAGGTAGGTATACTTACACACTGTGGGACAATTTAGTTAGGTAGTATAGGTACTGCATGTACTGTACTGCATAATACAACTTTTTAAATGACAATTTCTTTCGCATATTACCTAATTACATATACCGGGATTTGCATTTGGTCGGGTTATATAGGTAGTTAAGTTGTTTTGACAGTGATTTTATGCGAAAAGAAATGGTAGCCCGTTCAAATATCTAATCTAATCTAAACTAATCTAGCCACTTTTGTCCCACTGCTGGGCAAAGGCCTCTCTACTCATCCGCCATGACTTTCTGTCTCTATTTAGGTACCTACTGCAATTTATTTCAAAGTAATATTAATTCAAAGTTTGATTAGCAAAGCCGTGTTATGACGACTGCGCCTTTTATTTAGTCTCAAAACATTCCACTGACGTCTTTTTATAAAAAAAAATCGTTTAAAATAAAAACAATGTTTTATTTTCGTTTCAACACTTTCAAAAACAATTAAAGTTGTTTAAAATTGAATGCGATTCGAGTGCAAAATAAAGTTTGCAAAGCAATAATAAAATGTAATGCTGTTTGAACACAAAAGTGTTGTTATTTCGAATGCTTTCACTTTAAGTAATTGGAGTTACGAAACTTTGAAAGCAAAATCATTTCCTATTTTTAGCACGATTTCTACTAATATTAGGTACCTACTTAAAATATTATGTACATAGACGCATTATATCTAGGTAGAATCCATTTGTCAAAGGCTTTTGTGCTAAGTCAACTCATCAGTCAGTTCAGTCACAGAATTTTCTGCACAAATTCAAAGAGAGACGAGCTTGACACTGCCGGTTGCAAAACAAATTTAATTTTACTACTTAATTCATAAAAAGTAGTTAAGTACCTTACGTAATTTTTTAAAATAAAATTGGTGTTCTTTTTACGAATTTTGATAATATTTGCGTAGCGTAGGTATAGTATAGTATTATAAAACAGACTCACTCATTGTTCATAACATAATATTCAAAAGACGATTAGAATTTTTAAACAGTTGTGCAAATTGAAAAAAAATCTTCTGACCTGAATAAAACGAAAACAAGTTAATAAAAACCATCTGCTATTTTAATACAACATAAATTATTAATAATAACTATCAGATTAATATTTTTGCGAGGAAATAGAGGATGTAATAGCTTGATATGTAAATTCCATATATTTATCCGCATTATTGTATAATTCTGTACTTTATAGTCATAGGTGAGGTACTAGACACTATAAACTAACTTCATTATTAATATTTAATTAATTCTGCTTTTTAACATACGTTTCTAAGGTAACTTGTTTGATTTGTTTTTCCTGTTAAAAATAGAATATTATAACTTACTTACATACATACATATCTATCACGCCTCTTTCCTGTCAGGGTAGGGAGCCATTTCCCTGCACCTGCTACGATCCAAACACACGTCCTTCGCTTCATCCACATCCATCAATCACATTACCATTTTAACGAATGTGTCAAAAAGATATATCACAAAAAAATCATATAGGTACAGTACAAAAAAACAAGTGAATTGCCATTAGCCATTCATTACGGTTAATTTTTCAATTTTGCCATCAGTACGCACACTCATTCAATTAAGGTTGCCACAAAAAATCCTAAGTGTTTTCGACATTTGAGCGTTCATACCTCTGCTTATGTACAAAAGTACAACTTGCAATACATAACTTGACACCTAATTTGTATCCCAGCTGATATAAATAAAGCTCCAAGTTAATTCTTACGTGAATCAAGTACATAATTTGAAGCAAATGGCCGTTCCACGTGGTAGATTCTCTTTTGTTTGGGTCCTCACGTATCTATGGCAACATTGGCTTTTTGAAGGTTTAATTGGGTGGAACGAAAGCCTGATATTTTCCGGTAGGCTGGTATACTTTATGGTTTTGTGTAGCGTTTAGTTGTGGTACCTTAATAGTTGATTAGTGCACTGCGTCAGGAAAATAAAACATTGTATTTGATGGTTTCATTATTGACGCAAGTTGCTTCAATCAAAGTTTTTAATACGATAATTATAAGAATTAACTAAGTACTAAAGATAAGGCTTAATCAAAGTAGTATCTTTTACACGCATCAGCATAAAACCATGCTACCTTTTTCAGCGATAGTACCCTTAAAAACTATATCGGCAAGTATCCCACTACTCAGAATAAATACTCGTGACATTCTGACGTAGCCAAAACCGCCATGTCCATCATAAGGCCAGTAAAGAAAGCGCCGTCATTTTTTTTTTTCATTCCCCGAAAAAGAGTTTCACATGAAAAAAGTTTTAATATAACTTAAAGAGTTAATAATGGGGACGGCACTGTCATAATTTGCTCACTCTACAATCAATGAAGTCTAAAATTGGATATCTCGCGAAGTTACGAGAAATACAGAAACCTGTTTGGCGGGTATTGCAGCATAAAAACATTAAGTGCAGTTGGATGATACGTTTTCTTTAGGAATTTTGCGGTTATACTAGGAAAATACACTGAAATTTTGATTAAGATAAAAAAGGACCGACCCATCACAATTTCCGGCTAAATTTCATCTTTTCCCCAGTAGCAGTTTTCTTCTACTTTTACTAATCTAACCTTCGTTACTTGTATAGCTAAAAGGAAGAAACGATAAAATACTTAACGGCACAGGGCCTTCCTATTATTATCATCACTATTACAAGAATATTTTAAGGAATCCTATTTTGTCTAGGTAGTCTAAGATCTATGTCATAGTTAGGCTTTTTACCTTCTGGTAATTTCACCATTGTCTAGGTATATTCTCCGTCCGAAGACAGATCACAGTGGTGTGCAGGAGAGGCGTATGTCCAGCAGTGGACTGCATTGGGCTGATGATAATGATAGACATATAGAAATACTTTATTGCACACAAAGAAATACAAATAAAACTTGAAACTAAAACATTGTGCGCAAAGGCGGCCTTATCACTAAAAGTGTGTGATGATTATGATGATTCTCCAAGAGGTAAAATTTTAAAATTCCACAACTTTTGCAAGTAATGCAATCTCCATAGTCTACATACTTTTTGAAGTCCAAAAATAACTCTTGCTAACGGTTAGCTGGTTCAGCGCACGTACGCATTTCTCCTTTCACTGCCAATGTAATTTACACCTTAACAATTATAATTTAAATTCCAATTTGTATCAGATTGAAGCAGGAATGTTGGACGTTTTTGAATAGAATTTGTAAAGTTGGGAAAAAAATCCTCATTTTTTTTCCCTTGTGCGAGTAACTCTAACTTAACAAAGAAATCAAGTTTGACCAAAAAAAGTTCTACAATCATTTAAATAATTAAGTCGATAATAACTTACAGGCTTAGATACTTATCCAAGATCGCATCTATAAAATTTCTAGTTTAGTATCTGTCTATACATCTTTATGTGATTTATGAAACACATTGTAACATACCCACCCACACTATTGCTAAATAAACTGCAAAACAGAACAATCATGTTACATGTAACAGTAACCCATTGTATTGTAACCTATTTTGAAATTACGCACAATTTGGTGCATTTTGCTAAATATCTCTGAAGGCCTCCTTGATTATTTTCTTGCAAAACTTTAAACAAGAAATGTTCAATTCATTTGGTTTGACTACTGTTAGGAAGATATTGTTAGTCCTAATATTGTAAAAGAATTATACTTAATAATGACATTGAAAGAGGGAATAGAAGTTGTGTCGTATCAGGTGCTCAAAAGGACGGTTGAAAACAGAGCAGAGTGGCGTAGACTTCACCGATAGGAGCGACGCTTTTAAATTTAAAGATGATGATGATTTTTTTTATTGATAAAGTAGATAAATTGTCACCTACTCCGTAATATTACAATCTAGCTTTTAATTGCTGATAAAAAATTCAAATCTAACAGAAACTGAACATTGTAGGTTCTCAAAATAAAAAATGTGTCCACTACTGGCACTTTTCTTGTCACTTAAGGCGAAGACACTTTGTTCATGTGTTCTTAAAATTAGCAATTACGCTATACTTACACTAAGTATTTCACTGATGATGATGAATGACATTTATTCAATAAATGGAAGGTACAGTCTCTTCATAGATCAACAACGTTATTTTATGTAACTGAACTTGGAAATATTTCCACCTATAATTAGTCACAATTCGTTGACTGACATAGGTCATTTGCCCTTCACATTTCCGAGAAATTACACCTTGTAAAAAACAGAATATCTCTTATGTGTTCGATTTATTTTAACCCAGAAGTCAATGTCTTTGCCAAGAAAATGATTACAAATAGATCCATATTTATCACATAAAAATAACTAGAACAGACATACTTACCTCAATCAATTGTTCTTCAGTGAGAAGTTAACTGTTAAACTAAAGTACGCTAAACTTGTTAATTGTATACTAATTGTGTAGCAAGCTGAAAATAACGTTGCAATACCAACCTTGATCGACTTTAAAAGTGTGGGAATGAAGCTTTGACATTTATTTCTTTAATTAGGTGATCGCAAATCTCGTTTGTCGTCTTGACCTTAATACCTAAGAGCCAGCGCACACCTATCGGAGTGCAGCGCAGAGCATTTTTGATTGTCATATTATTATCGAAATTGTTCACATTACAATAAAATTCAAAATCAGTTAACGCAACAAATGAGCATCGAAGCATCGAATCGACTACATGTGAATATTGTGTCAACGGTTTTTTTAATTTTATTCTAATAAGAACAATCTCGATAATAATTATGACAATCAAAAAAGCTCTGCGATGCGCTCCGTCAGGTGTGCGCCGGCCTTAAGACGGACATTTCAACGCTTGAATGAAATGGATTAAGAATAGCTGAAATCTCACGCATGGAACATTTAAAACCGTTCTTATAAACCCCAATTAGGGTTGGTTGTACAATGTTTTACACTCTTTTTTTATTATTAGTGTGCGGGACTGTAGCTAATCACAGATATCACTGAACAACCCCTTTGCACCTATTGCTGGTTAATTAAACACTATTTAAAAATATGGACTGTATTTATTACTATTTAAAACTATAACTATTATAGACCAGTTAAAAACTATAAAACACTATTACGAAATCACAAAAACTACTATTGAAAACGGAACGCACTTTAAACACTAAAAAACGGAACGCACTAATTTCAAAATTCGCGGGCTTTACTTCACTGAGTATCACTTGCACTGATAACACTATGAGAACTCACTATTATCACTTATTCACTTGTCTTCAATTTATTTTCGCTTTCTTCTTCGCTTTGATCGCTTGATTACTATTTTCAAACTGATTTTAAACTGATTGACAATTGCCGCTCCGGCCCGGCTTAAATACCTCATACGCGGGTCCCGAAAACACAAGATAATTCCCGAATCGGACTTCTTTTTCTAATCTATATCTATCTCTGTCTTACATTGTCGCGTTCGGAAACTTCGATAACATTCTTCGGACTTCTCTTTCTGATTACTATTTCTGTCTCTGTTTTTCATATGTACTTATGATTCTGGAATTGGCAGAATGTGTTCCATGACGTGCGAAGTTTCTGGACGTCTCGCGTTTGACATTTGTTTGTTTTGACATTTTCTATACTCGCGTGTTTTGTAGAACTTTCTTTTGCCGAAATATTATTCTAAACTATTCTATTTCTGTATTTATGTGGATTTTAATGTATGTTATGGAAAGTGGTATGTGCTATAGATATGAGGATGCCTTTTTACGCTGCTAGTAGTGGATTTTGGAAGGTTTGTCGCGAACAATTAGCCTGTGTCCCACTGCTGGCCAAAGGCCTCCCCCGCATTCTTCCATGCCTCCCTATCTCCGGCAACCCCTGGCCAGCTTGCCAAGTATGCATCCAGATCGTCGCGCCATCTCCTCTTAGGCCGACCTCTACCTCTTTAACACTCAGCTTCATAAAATTATCGGTACATACATCAATACTGAGATAAACAATTTAAATATTCAAGATGCATAAACTAGTTACACAACTTACAATTCTGCTGGCAAACACGATGACCCTAAACACAATAAGGAAGTATAGACTGACCATATTTACTCAAAGTCCCTTTATGTCATAGGAGGCTTCGAAGGTCTTTTCTATGTCGTTACGTCTTCTGACATAATGCTTGAGGGTCGTTTGTAATTGTTATGCAAGATATTGGACACAACCTGAATACATATGCAAGAACATGATTGGAATTGTAAAATTTTTAGGCCTAATTTCGACATTTTAATTTAACGTTACGTGCGTGGTGTGAATGCTAAGAGAATATATGGATCGTGACTACAAACTTCAAACTAAGTATTTAATAAAGGATTTTAATGACCCATGAAACAAAATAACACTTCTCGAAAAACATGGATTGAAATACGAAAACAAAAATTTCAGTTCTCAGAAAAAAATGCCGGATAAAGTAATTCAAGATAGAACCCGGAAGATTTACTTATTTATATTATTTTGTCATTCTTTGACTTAATTTTGTTTCTCAGGGAAAGTAGTTCATTCTCGTGAACAGATTTTCGTGAAGTATGTACTACTACATAACCCTTTTTGGTTTGAGTTACTTATGATTTGCGAAACCAACGTCAGTGTTTCATTAAATGACTTTGAAAGAAAATAAAACAGTAATTTTTAAAAAGGTAAACCCACTAAACCCTGACGTGTCTTATCTTATCTAGACATCATCGTCCCACTGCTGGGCAAAGGCCTCTCTCCTATATCACTCAATATTTCTAATCACATCACTCAACATTATCCAAAAAACTTAATTGAAGAGGATAATTGCATCATACTGAAGTGTTTTATGACATAAATAAAGTTGAAAAGCAAGCCCATAAATGCAGTCATGGTGTAGTTAAGATTAGGTATTATATATTGATCATGACACAGTTTTCCAGTTTATTTTTATAGCTAGTTAAAACAGAATATAATTGAGATTTTTTTAATAGCTTTTATATTATACTAGAGGCTGCCCGCGACTTCTTACCTTCGCATTTATCGTCATACCTTGGATAAAAATCATGATATCTTAAAATAGTATAGCCTATGTGTTTCTCTGATATATAAGCAACAATATTGCCAAGTTTCATTAAAATCTGTTCAGTAGTTTTTGCGTGAAAGAGTAACAAACAACCATCCACCCATATCGGCACAGAAATTAACAGATGGTAGAAAACCCTACCCTGATTACTCATAAATTATTCTTAGCACCTACCTAGGAGATAAAGTCAGACATAATATCGCTTGCAAATAATAAAAAATCAATGACAACTGTGATATTAATAGCCATATCGCTATAAAACTACATAAATTACGTAATAAAGGAAATCTTTATTTATAAGTGGAGGTAATTGATGATAAATAGGCACTTAAAGGCACTTAAACTAAAATCATTAAGGAACTATAAAGAGACAAGAACTTAAAGTGCTTTCCAAAGTGCCTACTAGTTTATTCCGGTCTATTGAAGTACAAGAAATACTAGGCTTTGATAGCAAAAGATATACAGGGTGTGACAGAGAGGAAGTATAAAGCCAAAACACAGCGATAATCCTCATGAAACTGAACACCATTCCCCAAGGAACATTGGTCGTAACTTGAAAAAAAATTTTGGGTCCTCCATACTTACTTGATCAGCTATGTATGGGGAAGCGAATTTTTTTTTCTAGTTACGACCAATGCTCCTTGGGGACAGTTGTTCAGTTCCAAGATTTCATTACTACTATCGCTGTGTTTCGGCTTTACACCCCCTTTCTGCTACATCTTTTATATAGGAAATACCTACCTCTACTAATGAAAGTAGGAACTGATTATGTGACGAGTGGCTACGTAATAGTGATGAAACCTTTAGAAATGCTGTTAATTTGTTTAAAACTGCATTTTCCTTATTTTCTGATAAATCCTTCACACACCTTGCGAGCGTAAACAAGTTTAGTTCTTGTGACATACGTACTAAAGAATAATTTTGAGAATTGACAAGGACTTTGAGGCATTTAAATGAAAATGAAGCAAAGCAAGGCTCTGTATGACGTGTGACTTTAACTAATCTCTGTTATCCACTTCCATTTTTGAAAATATTTCAACTGATTATCGAAATAAAAACAATTGACTGTTTTTGATGTCTCATTATTTACCGTTATAGACTGTATCATTATTATTAGTATACAGGGTGTCCCAAAAATAGGCCTGCAAACTAATACTGGAGGTAGATGGACTTAAGGTACATCAAGTAAGCCTAACATGCCTATAGAAAAGTCTTATGAGTATCGAGTTATACCCGTTTTAGTGATTTTTGAAAAAAGAACCACTTTTTGATGGTTTTTGTATCAGAGAGCGATTAATATTCAATTAATTAAAAAGAAAAGTACGTTAACGGCTTCTTCGATAGTTGCTTATGATATGGCGAAAACAATTCGTTGATGATTAAAGTGGAACATCGAAAAATTAACTGTCAAAGTTAATTTTAATTCTCTCCCAAAAACTATAGCTCGACTTTGAGCAGCTGCCACGAAAAAAATTTACTCTGAACTTAATGAACAAATGTTTTTAAAAACTGCCTTGTGCTATTCCGAATCCAGAATGGTATAACATGTATTGCAAAAACAACAAATTCGGGGTATTAGACATCGAAGACTTACCTAAGTCGGATTATTTCAAAAACTTAGAAGTTGAGTTAAGGTAGTTAAATTGACAAAATCGAGTAGTTAAGAGAAGTAATCTAGGAGGGCGTCTGTTTTTCAGCCTAACTAAGTAATAGGGAGTGATAAAGGCAAAAACTAAGTCGCTGTTTGAACCGAAATAGTCTAATGCATCAAAACAGGTAGTATTTGAATGGTGCCAGATTAGACATGGGTTTGGTGGGAACATGGGGACGTGCTTGACCTTGAGCTCTTGAGCAGCTTCAAATACTGTTTGCCGATATTCAGAACAAATCTCGTTGATGACCATGAGGAGATAAGGCCATAATTCTAACATAAGATGACACTTGTGCATAATGTTCAGGAGGAGATAATTTGAGCACTGTTTTGTAAAAAAAAAACGCCAGGTGCGAGTCGGACTCGTGCGCAAAGGGTTCCGTATCATTCATTAGAGTATTCTGTAACTACTTCAATTGTCTTAATAGCCATTACTAATATCGAGCAAAATTATCACATTTGTTGTATGGGAGCCATCCTTAATTATTATCATTATTCTAGTTTAGTATTTTTTGTAATACCAGCAATGATAATACATCATTTGTGAAAATTGCAACGCTCTAGCCATACCGGTTCATGAGATAGAGCCTGGTGGTGACAGACGGATGGATAGACCGACCCTTAGTAAGTACCCAAAGTATAAAAATTAAAAAATAATAAGATACGTTCATAATAAACCGTTTTTTAATATCCCCTTATTGATTTCCCCATGTTTCCACCAAACCCATGTCTAATCTGGCACCATTCAAATACTATCTGTTTTGGTCTATTAGACTATTTTGGTTCAAAGAGCGACTTAGTTTTTGCCTTTATCACTCACTATTACTTAGTTAGGCTGAAAAACAGACGCCCTACTAGATTACTTCTCTTAACTACTCGATTTTGTCAATTTAACCACCTTAACTCAACTTCTAAGTTTTTGAAATAATCCGACTTAGGTAAGTCTTCGATGTCTAATACCCCGAATTTGTTGTTTTTGCAATACATGTTATACCATTCTGGATTCGGAATAGCACAAGGCAGTTCTTAAAACATTTGTTCATTAAGTTCAGAGTAAATTTTTTTCGTGGCAGCTGCTCAAAGTCGAGCTATTGTTTTTGGGAGAGAATTAAAATTAACTTTGACAGTTAATTTGACAATGTTTCACTTTAATCATCAACGAATTGTTTTCGCCATATCATAAGCAACTATCGAAGAAGCCGTTAACGTACTTTTCTTTTTAATTAATTGAATATTAATCGCTCTCTGATACAAAAACCATCAAAAAGTGGTTCTTTTTTCAAAAATCACTAAAACGGGTCTAACTCGATACTCATAAGACTTTTCTATGGGCACGTTAGGCTTATTTGATTCACCTTAAGTCCATCTACCTCCAGTGTCAGTTTGCAGGCCTATTTTTGGGACACCCTGTATATATATCATAGTATTTATGTCATTATTATTAGTACCTATATATCATTAATATTAGTACTTATATTAAGGTCTCGTCTTGATTGCAAAATACCTATTTGACTTAATCATGATTTGCACGTTACGACAATCACAAATCATAGTCATAGCATGATAGGTACAAAATATTTTTTTTGCCTTAACCTGTTTCTTTTAAGAAAATACTTACTTTAATCATTATCTAACACATCGTTTAATTCTTTTTAATTATTGACTTTTCGATACATAATATTAAATTAAACTTTAGTCACGGCCACGCCTCTTTCCCATCGAGTTGAGCAGAGATCACTTCCTTCCACTTGCTACGATCCACTTCGTCATTCATATTCATCCTCATAAATGCACAATAGTCGATAACTTTAGTATTTTCATCTCCATTCCATACATTTGTAACCTTATTGCGAGATTGTCCACGATAAACAACGACCTAGATAATACACCTGCCGGCAATACGTGCTATGTTATGTTTTTACCGTTATTACAGTGTGTAGTAAATTACGTAATCTGTGCTGTGCCATATGTGGTGTTTGTTTCTAGATTTATTTTAGAATATATATTTTTTTCAAATAAGTTGTATGTCCTCTCTTTGAGCGAGTATATATCATTAATTTTGTCAATTTAATGCTGTCTACACACCAAAGCCGGCATGCCGCCGGGTTAGGCCGGCGGCTTTACGTCATACGAATGGCAGCTGTCAAAAAAGCCAGCGGCTTTGGTGTGTACTATTAGATGTTAGTCAAATAAGTTTGAGTACCATCAATAGGTAGTAGCATATTCTTGTATTCTACCTCCATTCACGTATGCTTATCCATTTATGTAAAATTGACATCTGTACGGGCGTCGGTCGTTTTGAATAATTAAGGATAATTGTTTGAGGGTTTTTCTGTAACATTGGTAGCTTCAAAAGATAAATAACTAAATACTGACTATCGAAGATATTTATCTATCTTTAACTAAAGATAGAATATTGGGAACAACCGTTACATACATCGTACATATCCGTCACGCCTCTCTCCCATTGGGGTAGGCAGAGACCACTTCCTTCCACTAGCTTCGATCCAAACACACCTCTTTCGCTTCATCCACACTCATCAGTTGCCTCATACATCCCCGTCGGTTTAGGGAACTCTTGATTTGGCCTTTCTTGAGTAAGTCCCCGATTTGATCGAGGTATGTTAGCAACCGTTAGCTTCTACTATTTACTTGTAAAGTTCAATTTCTCTATATCACCTAGTCAAATTTCACTTGCTTATATTAAAATTTGCTTTGTAACAATAACTTACTGACCTAATCGCTTGGTGTTCGTTTGTTAAGCACGAGAAAGTGGCGCCTGCGCCTCGGGCTCATTTGGACAGTGAAATCGTGTGACGTATGTACCAGTCGGTGACCTGTGTTTGCATACTTGTATTTTAACAGGATTTTTAAATTATTTCCTAAACCGACGGGTATGTATGAGGCGACTGATGAGTGTGGATGAAGCGAAAGAAGTGTGTTTGGATCGTAGCAAGTGGGAAGAAGTGGTCTCTGCCTACCCCAATGGGAGAGAGGCGTGACGGATATGTACATGTATGTTTTAAAAAGTTCTTAGCTGCTAGTTCTTATTTATTTACCTATTTATTAAAGATAGGTACGCTTACAGCAAAAGCATATGGTTTTACATTAACTATTATTAGAAACATGATTTTTCTCGTCTATAATACTCGTATGTCCAATGTTCATTTATGTTTTGATTCTTGCAAGTGGAGGGAAGTGGTCTCTGTCTACCCCGATGGGAAAGAAGAGTGACAGATATGTACCTAAGTTTGTATTAGATTTAGATAGACATAAATATATTTTTGCACACAAATAGATACAGACAAAACATAGAACTAAAAAAGAGGAGAAGAGAAAATATCAGAATGTACTGTCTCTTATTAGTAAAGATTTTAAGCCTTCTGCGGTTTAAACTAGCTAGAGTAAGAAAGAACCTTCTACATTGTTACATACAAAAACAAATAAAAAGCAACTGCATAACCTAAGTTATGAAATCGGTACCTACACAACATTTTATTGCACCATTTCCTTTGTTTTATAGTTTAGATAAGAATTCTTGGATTTGTAGCTTATTTTTTTTTAAATTTTAATGGCAACGATGTCTATTTCGAATTTCTCTACATTAAAGGCCAAAACACACCGGATGCGTAAGCGTAGACGTATGCTTACCTCTGAGTTGTAATATATTGTTATTTATTGTCTACACATACGCAACGCATACGCATCCGGTGTGTTTTGGCCTTTAGCTCTACATTTCGTTTAGCATCCAAAGTAAAATGCTGAATAATTTTGTTCTCGAAAGTATCTAGGCGTTACGCCAAATCATGAATAGAGACACCTGCTTTATACTACTCGATTATAAACTTAACTAGAGGCTGCCCGCGACTTCGTATGCATTTATCGCTATATCTTTAAAAATTTACAAAATATCTCAAAATAGCCTATGCATTATTCTGATGTATAAGCTACAATATTGCCAAGTTTCATCAAAATCTATTCAGTTATTTTCGCGGGAAAGAGTAACAAATATCCATCCATCCATCGGCACAAACATTGATATTTATAATACTAGAGGCTGTCCACGACTTCGTAGGCATTTATCGCGATATCTTGAAAAAAAAACATGCTATCTTAAAATAATATAGCTTATGTGTTATTCTGATATAAGCTACAATATTGCCAAGTTTTATCAAAATCTGTTCAGTAGTTTTCGCGTGAAGAGTAACAAACATCCATCCATCCATCGGCACAAACATTGACGTTCATAATATTAGTCTAGGATATTCACACCTGTCCGCAGCATAGATTATAATATCGTGTGAAAATTATAACTATGCTTTGGCTAGATTCTTGTTATGAGAGCTAGAATAGTGTAAAAGAAAACAATCTAGTCAATTATTTTAAATAAAGTTCTGAACACCCGGTCTATTCATCTTGTTCTCAAAATCACTGTCAAAATTACGCAATTGTTTCATTTATATTCATATATTTAAGAGCCAGGCTCTTGTCGGTGGAGTAAACGCACAGTAAACGCCATCTCCGTCTCTCTTCTGCCAATAATTTGACTTCTTGATACGACACGACGTTATTTTTTTGTTTCACTTGAGCAAAGTAAGTACGTCTTGGTCTTCCTCTTCCTCTCTTCCCCTCAATCTTCCCTTCAATGATGTTCCTTAAAAATTCGTCGATTTAATTATATAACCCGATCAAATACAAATGAACATTGGTTGCATGAAAATTATGGCGTCGATATGCCTTCTTTTAAATAAATAAATATTGGGAGGCATTTCACACTCGGTCACCTGATCCCAAACTAGGCAAATCCTGTACTATGGGTATCAGGGACTGATAAACATACATAGGTAAATATATAACACCCATTCACGGAACAAACATTTATGCTCATCACACAAATGTTTGCTAACCAGCGGGGATCAAACCCGCGTCTCGTGCGTATGAGGCAGACTCACTACCGACTACGCTAACTGGCTTGTGTTAAAGAGACGAGTTATTAGTGATTTAAAATGAGTGGAATTCCTGGCCAAACCCAAGTAGGCACTTACACTAGTTTTATTTAAGTTTAAAAATATCCTTTAAAACACATAAGGTGTTATCGCTGCAATTTTATGACTTGTTTATCTTGACAACCGGCGAAGCATGAAACTTCAATCTTGACCGACTTACACATGCCTTCAAAGGCTAATTTTTATAGGTTTTACCATGTTTCATTGTACTGCAGGTAGCAAGGGATTTAGAATCACGTGCAATTTGAAATAGCCTTCGGAATTGAGAGAAAAATATCGGCTCAAGGATTTTTTCTTTAAGCGCCAAAACACACGGTGAAACGCAACTGCAACGCAACTGAAACTGCTAGTTACTTTTGAGTTGCCACACACACACACACAACGCAAGTAGTTTGAAACGTTTCGTTTCAGTTGCGTCGTGTGCGGTTTTCTAAGGAAGTCTATAGCAGAAACTTCGATGCAACTCAAAAGTAACTAGCAGTTTCAGTTGCGTTGCAGTTGCGTTTCACCGTGTGTTCTGGGTCTAAGATACTACTCAAATTTATTCTTTACTAGAGGCTGCCCGCGACTTCGTACGCATTTATCGACATATCTTGAAAAAAACACATGCTATCTTAAAATTATATTGCCAACATGGTATTCTGATGTATAAGCTACAATATTGCCAAGTTTTATCAAAATCTGTTTAGTAGTTTTTGCGTGATGAAGTAACAAATATCCATCGGCACAAACATTGACATTTATAATATTAATAGGATTAGATTTAATCCTTGTGTTTAGGACATATTGTGTAAGTACATTACCTTGCTGGATATGTGGGTATTGGAAGTACCTACCTACCTACAGTGAAAAAAAGCAGGTAGTGGTTTCTTATTAGATTATTATAATTGAATAGTGGCTTAATAAATTCATGCGTCTGGTCAGTCAATCTAGCGTGGGTTTTCGGACTTAAACTTAATAGTTTTCTAGAATATTCTACGACGTTTGTGATGATGTCACGTATCTGTTAACAATTTCGACTGTTGATTTATTGTAAACCTGATACTTGTTAGTATTAGTATGGTATTTCACTGTTTTTTACATTTTTGCGGTTTGTTACTTAATGTGAAGGTCATTTCAGATTGATAGGTTGATATTTTATTTCCTTATATTTTCTTGATGACTGACTTTCGTCATCTGTAATAAAGTATTTCCAGTTTTTTTTTAGCTCGTCCCACTGCTGGGCAAAAGCCTCTCCCATGCCTCTCTAAACACTCCTTCCAGATTACAATAAAAAAATTGGTTTAATATTCCTTTTTTTTTTAATTTAAGAGCGTCGCTCTTATCGGTGGAGTCTACTATAAAATATTCCTTATTTATAATATTTATGGATATACCATAATAGGTGCTTATACGTACTTATTTAATTACCTAACCAAACTCTATTGATAAGCACTCTTGCGCACGTCATTTCAAAATTTAAAAACCTATTTTAAGAATATGTTCGGAATTCGAATATTAAAAGTCATTAGACTATGCCGTTAAGTGGTTTTTAATTTGTATTCGTTTTGGTACCATTCCAAATTCTAGTCACTATTTTGTTTGTGAATGTTTTAACACTTTTGGGTTTGTGACGTTTATGAAAAGAGGAAAAAGACATTTCTGGTCGATCCTGTGTCGTCATCAATACAAAATTTATCTTCGAAGAGACGTACTTGTTTAGCGTATTTCTTTTAGAAAGGACGTTTTTTTCTCGATTTCACTATTTGTTTTATTTGTTTTCGAAGCACGTTTTTTTCGATCTCACACATACTCATAGTCTTGATTCTTTGTTCATTTAATATCTCTTGTAACTTTCGATTGATAGATGAAAATATTTTAATAGGTATATAATGTAGAATAAAGAGAAATACATAGGTAGGTAATACGTATTCTTCAAAGTTACCAGTCATGTGGATCTCAATCTATACTAAACATTGATAAGTATGTCTTATTTCAAATTACTGAAATGCTTCATTATTTGCGTTGCCTACTGTTAACTACAAATCTTGAATTTTAATTAGACCTTCACGCATTTCAGTTTTCAGTAAGACGTGTTGTAGGACAGTTTTTTGAGGTCATAATTTCCATAAAAACAACTTTTATTTTAATTTAGGAGTAACGTTATTATTTGGGGAAAAATGTTTCGCAATAGCCTTTTATTTTTTTTTTCTTCCCTCTTTCCCATCAGGCTACGCAAAGACCACTTCTTACGATACAAATCATTTATTTTATGCACATTAATCAGCCATGCGCATTGGTTTAACTGAACCCATTCTCATCATATCAATTTTAACAGAAATATCCAGATCTCCCATCATTCTTCAAAAAACTTAATCAAGTTCTCTTTTTTTGGTGTGTACGTGGGATTGGCCAATATTTTATAGCAATTGCGATTATCTGTGCGAATATGCAGATTAGAAGAGCTCGCGTCGGTCACGTAGGCAAAATCAAGTTTCTAGTGGCATTAATATTCAAACGGCTTTTTAAAGGCACTGGCCCCTTCCTGTGTGAACTTGCGAGACTCCAAGGACGTTTGATGGCTTATTTGGAGTTTTATGTGCTGAAATATGTATTACCTTTTGAGTAGCTAATGCCGATTGTTTGATATAGTAGTCTAAAATGCATGTATCAGACGACTTATGAATGTGGATGATGCATGTGAAGGGAAGTTGTCTCTGCCAACTTCGATGGAAAAGAGGCGTGACAGATATGCATGTATAGTTATAGAAATAAAATATGGACAGTGTAACAATTTTATTATTTCCTTTTTTTTTTTTTTTTTATTGTCACCGTCTATACAAATCATTACAATTTAAAAATTTAGGTTACACAGAAAAGTCGTAATCACTGTGATTAAGCGTGTAATTGGCAGGCACAAGATACTTAACAATTTTTTATGTCACATGACATTTCTATCGTCTCAGTTAAGCTTTCATGAATAGAAACTACATAATGGGACCAAGAATACTCCCCTGTGGAATTCCGAATCTCATTAAATATGACATTTCGTGCCACCGGCAGAGCCTCGTTGATAAAAAATGGACAAATGTCAACGCGATTGTTGCCTTTAATATACTTACATAGACTAAAAACCTTCTATGACTTAAAAAAAATATAGACTGTTGCAGATTTAACAATAGCTAGATAACACAACTTTATTTATCGTCATGTAATAAAATACACTATTGTTTGCCTTTAACGACCTATTTTGAAATATAGCTTGACTTATACCATTAAATATAAGAAAGCTATCAATCAACGCCTCTGCTAAAGTTATGACAACTGATAATAGAAACCTTGACACTGGGACAAAAACATGTCTAAAGTGAAACTTTGTTTTCTTTCAACTTTCACTGCCATTGTTCGCGAAATGTGATGTGTCACATCGTTACATTTAACTGTAGCAACCATTTAGGCTGAATCACGTATCGTATTAATATTATCGAAGTATCAATGATCAATGAAATTATCTTTTGAGAAAGTTGGAGTATTACTTTGTACATTATAATAAGCTGTAGGTAGGTAATTTATTTCTCGGTTTCTTTATCTGTCTCATTTGAAGTGTTTGCTGCTACACCAAATGCTTTACGCTCTTTATTAGACACTTTCAATAAACCTTTAGATTTATTCCATTCTATAAGATTTATAGAAGGCTACCTCGAAGTTGAAATATGCAAGACTGCTCATAAACAAGAGCGACTTTGTGGTGGCGTGATCAAATTCCAGGTTATCCAACCTGGAGAAAGAGCAGATTGTGTGATACATAACCGAGATAAAAGCAGCCTCTGGAAATTGGCTGGGTAGCGTATATTGACCGGCCAGTCAATGCGTAAGCACGCTGATTACGTACATATAGAAAACCAGTTCTAGATGTTGACTCAACAGCAGTTTTACACAAAAGAAGCGTTATAATATCGTATACATTTTGCTTAAGTTCTACTATAATTTCTTCTAATACATTTTCTTTAAGAACACATTCATTTAGTTAAAGATTCACTATTTAATTTTTAACAGCTGTTTTAACACTGACTGCGCTACATCTTGTAATATTTTCGAATGATTCTTCAAGAATTCTTTTTTCAAAAAAAATATTACAACCACCTCCAACTCAATTTTAAAATGTTAATCAGCCTCTTTTGGGGGACATATATGGGCTAACAACAACAACAATCAGCCTCTTTTTACACAAAATGAACATCATACAATATTATACTAAAGTACATATCTACTTGATATGTACTAGTTCCATTATGTCAGCAATTTATTTACCTTCAACTGTGGGTGTGTCTTTCAAGTTGTGCGTAGTTGGCTCGCTTTATGTTCATTTAGTACTTGATTGAATGGATTCAATGCAATTGGCTTTACATGATTTACCATCGTTAGTCACCTTTGCTACTGTATTCAGGTCTTTATTGTTTTTAAAAGTTGTTTGTAGTGATTATGTCTTCGTGTCTTTGGATATTAATTCTGATCCATTGTATAATGTTACAGTCAAAACTCATAACTGGTTATTATCATTTTGACTACTTAAATCAGTTAAAGGGTTTTGACTAAGACGTTGATTTGTAAACAGACGTTACAGTAAGATAATGTGCATATTCTTCCACACCATGTCAGGTTATTCTCATGAAGCATATCACCTTTCTTTTTTTGGACAGGCTTAGCTTTACTATATTTACCTATCTAATATTATATTTCTGTATGTGGGTACCTATATATTTATGTACCTATAGTCCAGTTCGTTAATAAGAATATGAAATCAACTTGATTTTCCTCTATCGGAGTTAATTGCTTTTGTTCCTTGTTTTTTTTAACCTGTTATGTTCTATTGTGAAGTAGATTATTTAATTACCGTTAATTATGAGTGAGAAATAAAGACTTTGATGCTTGTTAAATAACATAATTATATACATACATACATAGCCCTTTTGCTCTCTCCCATTGGGGCATGCATAGACCACTTCCTTCCACTTGCCACTTTACCTCTTTTCCTTCCTTTTTTGCCTTTCTTTTTATTTTCTTTTTTTTTCCACTTTTATAAATTATACCTACTTCGAATAAATAATACATTAATATGTACTTCATTAATTTAATTAAATAAATTACCACCACATTAATTCCCCCTAGATACAATTCTATAATTAATTTCACAATAACAATAAATAATTGATCAATTATTCTAGCCATAAAATCAATATTTGCCGCAATAAATCATATTTATTCTACTTACGTATTAGTTTAATGTGGTTCTACGTCACAGCACAGTGACGTATCCTTTTAAAGTTGAGGCTTTGTTGCTATTGAACAAACAACCTTATTTGCTTATGCACAATACGCGATGAAGCTGAGAATAATTTTCATATTATAAACGTGTTTAGTATCAGTGTTATCACGTTTTTGACTTACTCACAGTATCCATTAGATCCAGAACAGACGGTGAAACGCAACTGCAACGCAACTCTATTTTTAGTATTTGTTGTTATAGCGGCAATGGTAAAACATCATCTTTTAAAATTTAACACATGAGTTCATGGGATACAGCCTGGTGACTGACGGACAGACAGACAGACGGACAGCCAAGTTTCAGTAATAGGGCCCCGTTTTCACCCTTCGGGTACGGAACCCTAAAAAGAAATGTACTTAACCAAGCTATAAAACCTCATTCGAAGATTTTCGTATCAGGAAAACACGTTAACCTCTTTTCTAATTAAATTACAAATATGTGGGACTGTTAACCTCAATTCCTTTTGAAGCTAAAATATGCACTACGAAACTTCGAGTAAGAAGTAGGTAGGTATTTTAACTTATTTTTAGCTTTACCGAATATAGTTAGGAACGTAATCAGTTATACAGTGATTACAATTTTATATGTGTGTAATTAATTTTGTTACCTACTGTTTAGGTTCGGTCGGTATTAATTAAATTCCTACATACATACATACATATCCGTCACGCCTCTCTCCCATTGGGGTAGGCAGAGACCACTTCCTTCCACTTGCTACGATCCAAACATACCTCTTTCGCTTCATCCACACTCATCAGTCGTCTCATACATGCCCGTCGGTTTAGGGTACTCTTGACTTGGCCTTTCTGGAGCAAGTCCCGGATTTGATCGAGATACGTTTGTCTACTCGTTCGTTCTTCGTCTTCTACTACTTCCTACTAATATTATAAAAGTCAAAGTTTGTGCCGAAGTTAGGATGATTATAACTCTCATGGAAAACCAAAGAACTGATTTTAATCAGGCAATATTATAGCTTAAACTTTAGAATAACACATAGACCTTTTTGTTTCAAGACAAAGTGTGATTTTCCATAAGATATGACAATGAATGCATACGACGTTGCGGGCAGGCTTTAGTGTTTTTGTAAACTGAAAACTAACATACCTACTTAGGACGAGTTGAATTACGATTTACATTAGGAAAATAAAAACGATATTATCTCATCAACACAGCGAGAAAGAACAAGTCTCAGTTGGACAAAATACAACTCTTGCGCATATAGTAGCCATTATTGCCCCTAACTACAATCCTGTCTTAACACTTAGCAAATCCTAACCAAGTTTATCGTTATCCGTTTATAGTAATACATCACAAATGCTGTTCCAAGTCTCGTGTGGTATGCTAAGCTATTTTTAACCTCACCTTCTTACAGCCGTTCCCAATATTCAAAGACAGATAGCTATCCGAGACCGGTAATACTTATCTGTCACGTAACTGTCGCTTTTGACCTATCCTTCAGAAGAATCCTATACACAATGAGGAAGGAATATAAGTGGCCCCATATTTTTTTCATATACAAATGAGTTTATGACAGCGTGCCAAGGTTGCGCCAAGTTTTTCATAGTTTTCTTGGTAGATGACCTATCAAACGATAAGAAGTACCATACAAAAAGGCAGCCATTTTGCGCCAGACCAGGTACGCAGATCCAGACGGTATGGCTCCTCCTTATATATTCTATACTCAAAGCCCATACATCTTTTGACACCGGTAGGTTTATAGAGATGAAAAATTCTAAGATAGATAACTATATTTTTATGTCCAGTAGGGCAAAACCAGAGATAGATAGAATATTGGGAACGGCCGTCAGTTTATAACCGGTAAGAGAAAATCGCAAGACCGGTTTAACAGTTAACAGTTCAAATTAAGGCTGCACGCAACATCTAGTTGGATTTGTTGCTAAATTTGTTGTTAGATGAGTTTAGAAATCTTTGCGGAACTTAGACGTGTTTTGTCACTTTGATATGGGATATTCAGGGTTTTATTTTGGTACTAGAAGCTGCCCGCGACTTCATCCATAGTTATCGTCATATCTTGGAAAAAATCATGATATCATAATATAGCCTATGTGTTATTCTGATGTCCAAGCTAAGTTATTGCAAAGTTTCATTAAAATCTGTTAAGTGGTTTTTACGTGATGAAGTAGCAAACATCCATCCATCCATCCATCCATCCATCCATCCATCCATCGGCACAAACATTGACATTTATAATATGAATAGGATTACGAATTTTCATTTATAAATTAAAGAAAATGGGACATTCTCTCTCCAGAACTACAATTCTGAGGATAATGACGATGAGGAAACGACGTTTTCGAAAAAACTTGTCATCTTGTTAGGCGCACGTGTTTTTTGAAAAATGATTTTATTATTGAAAATGTACACAGAATCGCCATACCTATATCTTCGAGAAATAAAGAACTACATTACATTTTCAAAGGATATACTTATAACTCCAAATGCAAATGTCGTTTAACGGTCGTCTTTCAAACTGGACAGTTTCTGGAGAATGGCTCAAATACAAAATATTAAAAAATCCATCATCACGCCGAGGCACGGTTCTTAAAACGCTGGCCACATTGCTTTGTTTAGGCACGTTTAGGTTAAAATGTGGTGTAGGCACATATTACCTACTGAATAGGTAGTTACTAGGTATGTGTAGGCTGGAAATCCACTTCCTGAACTCTACACGTAACCACCTCCAATTGCTATGAATTAGACTTACTTAAAAACTAAAAACAAGGAACATTTTAACCCCGAAAGCAAAAGAAGTGTGTTTGAATCGTACCAAGTGGAGGGAAGTGGTATCTACCCCGATGGGAAAGAGACGTGAAAGATATGTACCTATCTAGAAAATGATTAGTTACCTAAGTTACAAATACATCGCTAGGTATGTATTTTAACCCTCAACTTATCATCTAACTAGTAAAGCAATACATTGAAAAATCCCAGCGATTTTCCTTCCCATTACCTCACTAAGGTTACATTGATTATCGTCTATTCGTGCCGAAGTAGTTGACTGCGCCTTGAGGACATTCATTGTGCTTCTATTCTATCCTATTCATTACATTGTATTCGACGGCTTTGGTCGGAAGTAACTGGTTTAAATGGCGGATAATAAGATTAGAAGCATGTCTATAGTTAGTACGTGTTCTCATATTCCGTCACTGTCTGTTTATTGTATTTTGAATGAAACAAAATATAATTTATGTCTAACTAGAAACTGCCCGCGCCTTCGTACGCATTTATCGTCATATCTTGAAAAATAATCATGATATCTCAAAATAATATAGATTATGTGTTATTCTGATGTGCAAGTAGGGTTTTCTACCCGGGTACCCGGGGCCGGGTATACCCGGGTATTTAGTAGTATTTGGATCCGGGTACAAACGACCCGGGTACCCGGGTATTCGACAAAAATACTTTTTATGTTTTAGCGCGATGAAACGCGTAAAAACTATTAAAGCAATGTCAATCAAAGGACTATTTGTTTTAAACTTGATCCCCCTTATCACAAAACGTGGTTTAAAGATAGTCCGACGTTAGTTTGTTTAGTTTGACGTTTTGTCTATAGCTAACGTCGGACTATCTTTAAACCCGGTTTTGTATTAAGGGGAAAAAATGTTATGAAATTGACTGGTTGTAAGGTTATAACAGATGACAGTTTGACAGTTGTAAGGTGAGAGAATTTAGTTATCTGTGTTGAGGGATTATTTAGCATTAGCACAGTTTGTTGTTTTTTTTCGTCGTGACGCGGCTGCGAATTTTGAAGTAGGTATGAAGTTTATAACATAAAAAGTAGGTAATTTATCCGTTTGTTTTAAATTTATTTGAATTAATACCAAGCAATATTCTATGCAATTATTAGTGATTGGGTTTTGCCGAATACCGAATACTATTCGGTTTGAAACTCTACCGAACCGAATAGTTAGGCCGAACTATTCGGTTGTTCTGTCACAGCAATTTTGATCATTTTTGATTCAACAAATAGGTAACGATTATGCAGAAGAGCGCCATCGACTGTCACTAGGTAGAGCGGAATGTCTGGGGTGGTCTAGGTTTCTTAAATTAAATCTTAAGTGTCACATAATAGCTTATCTTTATTTAATCATCTCCTAATAACTCTTGTAATACCTAAATGGGACATGAAGAAATACAATTAGTTGCTTCTTGGTTTAAAATAATTTAATTTGAGGTTAATATTGTGTTTTATCAAGCAAATTATTACTAAACAAAATAACCGAATAAATGGTCATTTTTACCGAATATTCGGCCAAATGCGAATATTCGGGTGAGGTGCCGAATATGCCGAATACTAAACGAATATTCGGCGCATCTCTAGCAATTATGTTATACTTTTTTTCATTCTGTCTGATCTAACAGTTTTTTTTTTAATTTATTTATTTGTTTTCATTAATTCATACTTTTTTTCACTGAAATGCGAATACCCGGGTACCCGGGTCTACCCGGGTATTTAAAAAAATCATACCCGATACCCGGGTATCTAAAAAGGTCGGGTATTCGAAAACCCTATGTGCAAGCTACAATTTTGCAAAGTTTCATCAAAATCTGTTCACTAGTTTTGGCGTGATGTAACAAACATCCATCCATCGGCACAAACATTGACATTTATAATATTATTAGGATAGGATAAGGACTACCTACTCGTACTACTTAGTTATTTTTTTTGTAGAAATCATTAAATTCTAGTTGCAGAAAAGACCAATCTTATATATAAAAATGAATCGCAAAAATGTGTTGGTAAGCGCATAACTCGACAACGCCTAGACCAATTCGGCCAATTCTTTTTTTAAAATGTTCGTTGAAGTTCAAGGATGGTTCTTACGGCGAGAAAAAATCGAATAATTGCCGGGAAAGCCCTAAAACAGACCTTTTCTTTTTCCCATACAAATGTTTTCCTACTAAAATGTAGAGTCAATTTGAACTTTATTCCTACACAATAAAGTTCATTCTAAGGCGGGACAAAGTTCGCCGGGACAGCTAGTTTTTAGTGTAAATACTTATGTAGATACCATCATCCCTTTTGCATTTATTATCATAAACATCAAAAATAAAGTAATTTTTCCATAACCACAAAATCTCAAATAGTTAACAGTCACGTAGGCCATTCAGTTAACCTAGAGAGAAGTCTAGGTTCAAATAGAACGTTCTCGTATGCCCTATCTATGCTAGGTAGGTACCTAATCTCTGAGTTAGCGTTTTAAATGATAGGATTTGCGTATGTTTCTTTAGAAACTTTGCAACCATAGGCGAGTTTCGATTGATTTTATAAAAAAAATATACAAAAATTAGATCGCTTCACATCACATGATTTTATAATAATTCCTTTTAACTGGGCCAATACCTCTTTCTTGCCCCTATCCCCTTTCTCATATACATATACATAGGTATGTCGGAGATTACGTTCATGAAGGCTATTTTGTAACCATTTGCAAACTCTTTACTGCTAAAATGCAAGAACTGGCTTGTTTCTGGCTGGTTGTCAGTTTGGCGCTTTTATATTTGAGTCGCTGTCATGTATGATGGATTCTGTTTGATTTGATATCGGTCAAGAAGAGACATCGGAAGACATCACGTACATCTTGTTATTTTCTAACGTGATTGGAAACGAAGCAATAAAGCTAGTTTGTTCAGTACACGCCCGCTGTCTTATTTTAACGAAACTCCTTGTTATGGACGAGCATCAAGCTTCATAAACACCCCTTCTGATGACTCGTCGTCAGGTATATCTATCCGTCACGCCTCTCCCTCTCATCAGGGTAGGCAGAGACCACTTTCCTCAATTTGCTACGATCCAAACACGTCTCATATAGGTACCTACCAGTAAAATCTTATTCACATATTAATCCTAGTACTAAAGTACTTTTCAAGTAATAGTTGTATACTTAGCTCAACCTAGGCATTGTGTGTTCAGTGCTTAGGCCTTGTAATTAGTGTTTACCTTGGACCTAGTTGATATAATACTAGCCTTACACCCACAGCGTAAGTAAATCTATGGTTACTATACCTATTTATTTAGCTTGCCTATTATTATTGTACATAGCTTAGAACATACTACTTTCGAGAACATGTCGTAATTATTTGCGTAAATGACCACATTTTACATCTTTCCAAACACAAAAGTTTTTTTTTTAAATGGGGTGACTTTAAATTAGTGAACGATAGAAAAGGGTATGCATGTACTCGTGATAACAAACAACTTTTACTATGGGACCAAGGTCGAAATCGTTCAAAAATTTTTGAACCCCCCCATACAAAATGCACCAGCTGGTAGTATGGGGGAACAATTTTTTTTTGTGATTTCGAACTTGGTCCCATAGTTAAAGTTGTTTGTTATCACGAGTACATGCATATCCTTTTCTATCGTTCACTAATTTAAAGTCAGTGTAGGTATACTCAAATCAGATGATTATTTCAAAAAACTATTACCTATTTAAGTTTTAATTCTTTCACTTGTTTTAAAAATATCAGTTTCTTTTCATTTTATTTGTAAAAAAAAAGGTCAGAGGTCACTGACCCTTAGATATACAATAAACAAAATGACTTGTTATATTACGTCAATATAATAAAATGTATCATAAAATTATTTATTTACTTAAGTACCTAAGTAACCTACTTTAATTTTATTTTCCTTATAGTTCCCTTAAAAATGAAATTGAATTTCTTAGTTCTTAGTATTGACAATTGAAGTGGTTTAATTAAATTCTTCGAATCACTTAGAATTTTTGTATGACTGTGCGAACAATACATAGGTATACAATTCTACGGTAACTTTAGGCATTTTATAAAATAGCTAGCTCATCGTGACACGAAATTAATGTTTTGTCTCTTTTGAAGGATGTGACTGGAGATTTTACACTTAAATTAGGATTTGAATGGACGTATTAAATTAACATGTAATTTCCTACGTTAACAACAAATTGCTATGTTGTTTTGTAACAACTTAACGTTAGAGTATCTACCTATAAGTACTTTAAAACCTTTAGGTACTAAAAGTAACTTAAAAACAAACTATGATTTAAAATCATACATATACGCCACGCCTCTCTCCCATTGGGGTAGGCGGAGACCACTTCCTTCCACTTGCTACGATCCAAACATACTGTGATTTAATATTTTATGTTTTACTAAATTAAGATTTAGTTACAGCTACTTACCTAAACCTAAAGCTGAGATATGAGGATGTTTGTTCTTTCATCCAAAACCACTTAACAGATTTTAATTAAACTTTACAATATTGTTGCTAAAACATCTGAGTAACACATTGGCTACTATTATTAGTTTTTGATTTAATTGAGATAGAGAGAAAATGTTTTTTTTTTGAGATATTGTGTTTTCCAATGATGATATGCTTACGAAGTCGCGGGTTGCCAATAATCTAGCCTTTGGTGTCCCACTGCTGGGCAAAGACCTCTCTCCTCTCCCACTAGTATAACATAAAGTTCACACGACATTTTACATGGCCACGCCAAACGGAAGCCAGTAAACAATGACATAAGAGAGATAAATGATGAATGATCTAGACACGTAAGTACGGAAGTAAAATAGGAACTAGTGTAAGGCTGCGGGCTTTCCTGCGTATTGCGCACGCGTCGCATGACCAAACGTACAGATAAATCTATAAGTACTTATAAATTATAGTACGGACTTTACTATAGTATGAATGACTATACATATGTATTTCTATCTGTGAAAACCTTTAATTGGCTTGTTTGTTAATTAATTATTTTCTAATATGTATAATGAATCTGTTGGTTTGTCAATACTGTTATAGGCTGATGATGATGGTTTTCCAATAAATAAATAAAAATTGGCAGTAAAATGTATAAAGACTAGCTTTCGGCTAATCTCGCGTACTTCCAGATTTAAACGAATGCTCTACTTTCCAACCCCTCTTTTAGGGAAGTGGGGAATGAGAATGAGACAAAAACTAGCCTATGTTACTCTCTATCACATCAACTAAATTAAATTAAAAATCGCATCAATACATCGCTCTGTTTTGCTATAAATCACGGACAAACAAACATACACACTTATGCGTATGATATGATATAAATCATCGATTGTTATTATTTTCAATGCATTTCCTATTCTTTATTGTTTTGTTCTTTTTACAAGAATGCTGTTAGAACAATAAAAACAAGAAATATAGAACAATTATAAAAGAAACGCAGATACCGGTTAAGAACTATTATTATTATAAACCAAACGTTACAAGGATATTAAAATCTAACTAAGGAAAGCAATATGACCTAGCAATGAACCTAAACAATAATCTTAAATATTATCCGACCACGAAATAGTTCCGAGTGCCGCTAAAGTTTTTCAACCCCCCGCCAAGTTTTTTTCAGGAAGCAAGTGGCGCCCTCTATAACAAAATACTTGAAACTAACGCTTCGTTGACGTACTTTTAAAAGTTACTTCAATACTAATCTCGCCACACCGGAAGTATTACGCGCCCTCTTTACATATTTTACATGAACTATAAACCAATTGCTTAACTTTTATATAAATTAAAACTATAATGAATAATTAAAACCAAGGAAGACAACATCCGGCCGTCCTGCGCACGCTTTCGTCCCCGAAAGCGTTCATGTCTGGTGCAGAATGCTGAGAACAAAATGACATCACATGAAATTCATTGAGTAAAGTTAAACTGAGCGTCGTCATCGCATGCGTGGTGACATTACAGCAAGCTATTCCTTCGGCGGCCGCCTTACTGTAATCCACCACCACCTTTGAAGCTTCGATTATTATTATCAACATCATCTGTTCCTTCGACGGCCAGCATGATAAGATAATCAATAATCATTCGTATTATCAGGCTTCCATCGCAATTCCATCGTTGGCCTGCGACGAAGCTTACTCTCTTTCATACTCTAAACGTGATTCGTCCCTGCATAAATCTGAATCACCCGCTTTTCCCTCAACGGCCATTACTCATTGGTTTTCCTGTTTAGCGTCACCTAAGGCCGACGCTAACACTCACTACCAATATCACGGATTCAGATATTATGTCTCCATACGAATCAATCACGTTCGAAGCATTCGCACTAGACTATTAAAATTATGACCGAAAGCTAACAAAAGTCGCCTGACAACATCCAAGCGCCGTCCTCGCTGCGGTCCCTTTACACCTCCATCTCTTCTATGGATATCCAAAAAAAAAAACTTCACTAGGGACCGCAGCCGTAGTTTTATTAACTGTACTGTTAATGCCCTGTTGTATCTGTGTTATATTCTGATCCCATCTGTCAGAATCCGTGTCAGCACCCATACTTCTTAACGCGTCCAGAAAAGTGCGGTTAAATCTTTCCACCACCTGTCTTTGAGCGTGGCATGTCCGTAGCAATAACGTGATAACGAATACATTTATCTTTATAATAATTCGTAAATAATTTCGTAGTAATGCACTCCCTGCATCGCAAATGATTCGCTTGGGGTTTCCAAATACTTTAAAAAAATTATTAAGCTCTTTAACAACTCCCACAGACTTTGTACTACAAACTGCGGCAATGAAAACAAATTTAGTAAAAGCATCAACTAAAACTAATAAATCCGTATTTTTAAAGGACAGTTAATTTATTGCAAAAATACATGTGAATATGTTATTAAAAATATTTCACTCTAATAAATGAAATATGACCGCTAAACTAAACTAAACTTAACCTAACTAACACTAATCCGGGAATAATCCGCCCGTATGTTGTTTTGTGGTTTTAACAAAAGGTTCCAAGTGATCCACGTGCAATGTATGGAATGGTCTGGCATACTTTGGAATAGGAAACAATTCACCTGGTTTCTGACCTGAAGGAGTTTTCGAATAAATACAATCAATACAGTTTTTCACATACTTTTTACAGTTTTTCTCATGCGAGAAAACCAATATTTATCTCTTATTCGTTCTATAGTTTTATCTATAGCAAAATGACCGAAATCATCATGATTTGCTTTAATAATAATCTTTACACAACTTTTAGGGACAACCTAACGCCTACCAAAGTCCGTTCTACGATAAACTTTGTTTCCCAACAATTCAAAGTCATTCAATATTAGTTCATGCGCCTCGGCATCGCCTGACTCAAACAGTTATTTAATCGCACAAATATGACAAAAGCCAGTCCGATTCGGTAATTGACATAATGTTCTCATTATGTATCAAAGTTAATCAACTTCTTCATCAAATTCAGAACGGGATTCCGACTAAGGACGTCTACATATTGAATTTGTGGACCAGGCCTATGAACTATATCAAAAGTAAACTCCTGAGTCTGGAGAACCCACCTACCAATCCGTCGGTTGACTTCTTTTTTATCTACAGAAGGACGCACTGCGTTACAGTCAGTAACTACTTTACAAAATGTAGTGCCTAAACTTTTGTAAGCCGACTGTTAAAGCCAAAAACCCTAATTCGAACGAATGATATCGTTTCTCTTCATCAGTAGTTTGTCTGCTGTAAAAATTAACTGGTTTTTCTCCAGAATCTTTTGTGTTAAAACACAACCCAATCCGTCACGACTAGCGTCTGAATAAACAACTACTTATAGTTAATTCCGAATCAAATATTGAAAGCGAGGCATTAACCAGCTCAGTTTACAGCACAAAATCCGCTTCGTTATGTTCTAGTCACTTTGTAGCTTTGTCAACGATATATTATACATAAAATAGCACAGTTTTTAATAAATTTCCTAAAATACTTAATCAAACCTAAAAACTGCCGTACCTACTTGATGAACATTTTGAGGTGTTGGGTAATCTTTGATTGCGTCTAACTTCCTAGTTCCGGGACGTACCTACTCCATCAGAGGAGATCTCATAACCAAAAAAAAATTACATTGCTTTTAAAAAAAAAAAAAAAAACATTTATCTAAATTAATAGTTTTACCATTATCTTGAAATTTTACCGAGAGTAGATAGATCGTTAGCAATTACTTTAGGAAATCTCTCAAAAATGTCGTTAAAACTTTTAAGTGTTCTTTACAATTAACATTGATCATTGACCCGTATACTTCTAATTACCAAATGAAAAATGGTGTCTCTCTAGAATGTGAATTGTATGAATTGACACATTTTGGTATTCTCTTAACAGATAAGTTCACAGTGGACAGCGATCGGCCGTACATTTTATTACTTTACGCTATAATCGGTATTCTACTCCGCAATGTCACATGAGTGGCAGTTCCAAACGGTATTCTGTTCGCTATTTGACAGTAGATAAAACCCTCTATAGACTACTAATCGACTACTAATCGACTATTAATCGACTAATAATCGTGGCACTTAAGAGAATACCAAATTTGTGACATATTGCTTTCGAATGTTTATCTGTTGGCTATAGTTTGGTCGCTTAACTTAATTTAGCAGAATTGCTACCCAGGGTCTGTTCTTTTGATACTTATTCAAACGTCAAATTATTCCCAATCCTAGTACCTATACATTATGTCAGAATTTTCAGTATAATACCTCCCGATCAATACCTCACAACTCGAAAGCGACTCAATGATATAAAAAGTTTTATAAGAGAACAGTCACTACCCATATCAATAAAAGCTTGACAATCAAAATTATTAATAGTAACTTGCTTAAAAAAAAATTTTTTTAGTACTCTGCATTTCAATCAATTTAATTTCAACCGTTTTTTTTTTCATTCTTAGCTACTGGTTTTGATCGACAAGCATCTTCCAAGTGACCGGGCTTACTACAAAAATTACATTTTTAAATTATCATTCTTATGTCTACAATTCATCTTCATATGCCCCGGTTCACCACAAACAAAACATTTTTTTTTAAACTTTAGAAGTAGAATCGTTGTTAATTTTCCGATCGAAACTATTAGTATTAAATCTCAAAAACTGTGGTTTCAAAAACGTCTTTTTGTACCTCCGGTTTGGAATAAACTTTACTAAGTACCTAAAGACGAAGCCAAATCATCACAGTAACGAAAATTACCAGCTTCGGCTGCTGTACTTATATTTTTATCTCCAATAGATCCAACTATAATTAAAATTATATCTCTATCAAAAAAAATAATCCAAATTCAAATTCGTATAATGATTGCCCGTCGGTCGGCTTCATTTCCATTAAATCTTTTAACTCCGTTGCAAATGTATCTAACAATGTATTACGCCAGTCCTTCCACGTCCATTTTGCCCAACGTGTTTCGTTTTTTTAAAAGAGAATCATACCAAGTTTTCGCCGTTTTACGTAATTTTTGTAACGCTTGAAATTTAATTTCTTAGTCGGACCACGTCGGACCTACCAAATGCATTGGCAAACATTGGCATCGATAACGTTTATCCACACATTAACACTATCAAATCAACCAACGGGTCAAATTCCGGAACAACAGTAGACAAAATAGCATTGTTACTCACGGTTTCAGGTGAATAGCGCCTTGACCGCTTGGCCTTAGACGCCCTGTACCTGGACCGGCTACGCCGTGACGCGCCGCCGCTGCTGCTGCTCCCAGAACTTGACGATGAACTATCACTTGACGCGTTAGACGAACACATTGAGCAAGACGAAGAAGAACTAGACGACGAGGGTGACCGAGCCCTTTTTCTCCCTTTACTTGTATTAGTTTTACGCGTTCTAACTTTTTGTTTTTTCTTACTGCGCGTTTTCGTTTTCATGAACTAGTATTAGTAATTTAAAATGGCGGCATAGCGAACGGTAAAACGAGGGTCCGAACACTTCTGATATAAAAGAAACGCAGATACCGGTTAAGAACTATTATTATTATAAACCAAACGTTACAAGGATATTAAAATCTAACTAAGGAAAGCAATATGACCTAGCAATGAACCTAAACAATAATCTTAAATATTATCCGACCACGAAATAGTTCCGAGTGCCGCTAAAGTTTTTCAACCCCCCGCCAAGTTTTTTTCAGGAAGCAAGTGGCGCCCTCTATAACAAAATACTTGAAACTAACGCTTCGTTGACGTACTTTTAAAAGTTACTTCAATACTAATCTCGCCACACCGGAAGTATTACGCGCCCTCTTTACATATTTTACATGAACTATAAACCAATTGCTTAACTTTTATATAAATTAAAACTATAATGAATAATTAAAACCAAGGAAGACAACACAATGAAGAGACAGTATGATTCCCAGACAGTAACTGCGTGAGATTATTAGAACTTATCTGATGCAATTTTGCACCATGTCATATTGTTTCATTCACCTCTATTCTGTAGACCAGTGTTTTTCAAACTGTGGGTCGCGACCCCCAGAAGGTCGCGAAGCCTTACTCGGGGGGTCGTCAGTAAAGACAAATGGCAAAATTCTCAACTAAATACAATCAAAAACACAAGTTTGATTGTAATTGTGATTAACCAACTGACCCCGTACTTACTATCAAAACCATCGCGGTTTTTTGCAGATTTAAAGTCGTAATCTGGACAAATAGCGTATGTAAGTGCCAATAAAAGGGGGTCGCCTTTTTCAACCCGAAAAGGGGTCGCGATGTCAAAAAGTTTGAAAACCACTGCTGTAGACTAGTAGGTATTTCATAATCGTACAATTCGACATTCAATGGTCTTCTCTGCTTCGAATACATGGGAGAAACAGTATTAAGGTGGTTTCCAGATAAGCGTTTTATACGCGCGTCTTGCGTTGACGCGCTTCTACGCTCGTATAATCCTCGAATCGTACCACCGATTCGAGCGTTGGTTTTGTAAGCCCGTATGCCAAAAACGACCGTAAACGCGCGTTTAAAACGCTAGGTCTGAAAACGCCATAAAGCAGCAAAGAATGAATCTTAAATTATGTGTACAGGAGACAGGTTAAAAACATAAACACATCATAGGCCGGGTCCCCATGGATATTTAATTGGAAAACATTTTCGCACCGTTCGCCGTGTCGCGTCGTCACCCGACAAATGTGAATAGATTCATATTAATTAACTGTTCAGTCACTGAAGTTCACAGTGAAATCCGCGGAAAACCCACATGGGAACGAAGCCTTAAACTCAACAAAACAAGGTTTTGTTGCAATGAAATCGCATGTTTAATAAACTGAAATACAATAATTTAATAGGTACCTATTACAGCATGAAAACAAAAAATATTACAACACTTTTAAAATGCAACAAACGTGATTGCGAATACATTATTCAAAGCCAGTCATGTCTTCGCTCGGCTAACTTTAAATCTATGCCATATACTTTAAAGGACATCACTGAATAATATCGAGTGGTATTTCAAAGAGTTTTAGGACAAAGAGATCGCATACAATAAAGTTTATTTTTGCTTTAAGATTTCCGGGTTTCAAATAAGGTGTGGGTGCTATTTATTTGACTACATGATCTTTAAATATCTTTATGCTAACGTTCATGTTACCCTTGATTTTGCGAAGATTTCCTCTCGCTTTTTTTTAAACAAGTTTATGATGATTAAAAAAATAAGAAGTTCTTTGTTACGAACTCTTTTGTTTAAGATTTCTTTTTTCGTTTCAATTGTTTTCATGTTGATTTTCGAATTTCGAAAATAAAAATAATTTTGTTATGTATCTAATGATATACACATACCTAAATACATACTCGTAAATTAAATAAGTATTATTTTGGTCACATTCTAACTTTCAATTGTTTTTTGTTGCATTTTTCCGATTTGGCTATCACTAAAAACTCGAGAGCGCGGCGATTGAAACTTAGGAACATATGGCAAGTTATGGTAACTAAAGATATCCGAAAATGGGTAGAAAAATCAATGTACTCATATATGTATTCAAATACATCGTAAGTACTCTAAAAGTAAAAAAAAACCTTTTTTTAACTTCTAGACACGAGTATATAGCATAATTTAAGTGAAACAGTTCACAAAACAGCAACGGCTGACTGACTACTTAAAATTAATTTCAAATGCTTTAACTTACCGTGTAAGTCGTGTAACGTACTTACAAAAATTGTTGTAAATGTAAAACTCGATTATGCAGCTATTATTGATGTAATGCCTTTAGAAACGTGCTAAATAACAATTTGCAATTTTAAATGTTGACAGCTACGCATAAGTGCTGTTTGATGGGTATTCGTCAGGTAAATTCTGTGAAATGAGGTTTTTACGGACGTAATTTTTGACTTCGTACAATTGTACAATAGGGATGTTGACTATGTTATGATTTATTTTTTCTCTAACTAAAAATGACAACGATACACCCAGTGTATCGTGTATCAGATATAGTGAGGTTATAGTAGTTCTTCGTGACATCGCGCTTCAGTCCAATTTTTGCCAAAAAGTGCCGTAACTTTGATGCTTAGTATCTTTGTATTTATATATGTACTTATTGGATCAATCAAAAAATATGTCTCCAATGTTTTTGAACAGTCTAACAGACGTACTAAACATTCCTCTACATAATGCCAATTTTTAATGTAGTTGTCCTCCGTATTCTTATCAATAAATTTACGTATACTCGTATTAACCCGAAATCTTTCCATCTTTCCAGGAATCCTTCCAAGAATGGTCCGACCGCGGCGTGGGTGGCGTAGAAGCCCCTGCGCCGGCGCAGCTAGCTGTACCAGGCCGCAAGTGGAGCGCCCGGACCGGAGCTCCGGCTCAAGACACCGCCGGCGAAGCCTCTGCACCAATCGCTAATTCTACAGATGCTTGTAAACTGCTTATTGTAAGTATATTTAAAAAAGAATTAAAACTAGATATAGTTAAAAAGGTAAGGAAGTTTTGTTAGTAACACATTTTATATCTCAAGAACGGCTGAACCGATTTTGTTGAAAATTGGTAGGGAGGTAGCTAAAACCAAGAGGACATAGGGTACTTACCTACTGATGACTCGTTTAAAAAAATTCTACACTCCTAATTTTAAAAAAAACTGCTCATTTTTGCCTCCAAGGCGGAATATAAAGTTCGCGGGGTCAGGTATAAAATAATAGGAGCCAGTTAAGTTAAAGACATAGGTACTTAGGTTAACTTTTTATGTTTATTAGATGTGCTGTCAACAATAGATAATTTTCATAAAAGTAACAAAGTAGAAATGAAATTAATTAGGTACAATAAAAAAAAACTCATACTTAATAAACTTAAAAACTATTTACAATTCTTATAAACTAAACTTATATCCCTACTTACTTAGTCTAAAAGACCCCCTCTGAAAGTACCCGATGCAAACGTACCCAGGATACTTGCGGCGTTGCCTCGCTGTATCGCAATGGATTAATGGATTATTGAAATAAAATTAAAGATGAGTAGGTACATTAATAAGTCACTTATGAATGGTACCTAATGAATGAAGTAGTGAAAAATAACATTGTAAAACACCTGTATAAACGCAGCAGTCTTTAAATAAGAATAGCTATATTTTATAATGAAACTTAACGTTTTGTACCTAAGTTTAGTTTACAAAAGCCAGTCAATACTTCGTTAATTAAAAGCGTATTGTGTACATAATGAAACTTAAAACGAGAACCTGTTTTGGCCTCTCAAGATATTTACTCATAATGTCTTTTGTAAGCGTGAAAATTGGGTTTCCAGTCGAATGTTCGGGCGTGTGGTGTGCCGAGGCCAAGACTTTCATAAAGGAGCTGGGGTGCCGCCTTAGGGATCGTAGTTCAGATCCCCGTGTCGAGTCATTTTTGGTGCAACGTATTTCACTGGCCATCCAGCGTGGCAATGCTGCTAGCATTCTCGGCACTTTTCCACCAAATTTGACTCGAGATGGGGATATTTTTTACGATTGTGTGGCCTGATTTTGTATTTTTTCTCTAGTTACAATATATAATGTAAGTTTTGTTAAATAAAGATTCATTATTATCTTAAAAAATTGTGGTTTGCATTGAGAAATATGTTGCAGGTCGTGTATTCGATTTCCATTAGAGACAAACATTAGATACTGTTATATACAGCTAGATGTTGACTTGTCCTTATGGTGTTCCCACATAGCATGTTTTGTAACGTTTGTAAATATTTTGTATAGGTACTAAAAGTTTGTTAGGTACTAAGCATGCAGTATGGATGGGAGCACCATTAGTCCGGGTGTTTGTGACGTATAATGTGTATGTACTTATTGTTAACTATTTATTTCTGGCAGAATCCATAACGGTAACAGCCGCTTATTATAAAAAATCATGTGAAATGAAACCTAGTAAAAATAACGTAGGTATCTACTAAAGACACATCTTTAAAAGAGATAAAAGCTTGTTGACAATCGTCCGTAATTTAGTTGCATGAATCGGGTTAATTAATGTTAAATGGTTAATGGAATCTATTCAGGAATTGTGACTTCCTTTTGCTATTAGCTGACGACGCTATAGTGCACTTGCAATTTAGTCTTAAGTAGCCAGAATAGTGGCAATATTGCATTACAGTTTATTCTCTTAGGGACATATTACACTATCGTTTCTTAGATCATAGATCTAAGAAATCAATGATATTGGATAATATAATATAGGATTATGATATCCATTCTCTCATAGTCAAATCCATTATATGATCATTTAATTAACCTCTCACATCCCACTGACCCATTATAAACCCAGACACAATAGATTTTCTATTGTTCTTTTTTTTCTGGGATATGAAAGATTAAATGATCCCAGAAAAATGATGGTGTTATACCTACTCCCCGTATTAATATTATACTGAATTAAGGAAAATTCAGAATACTTAACCGCTATATACCTACATTTCAAACAAAATGTTCATAGGTTCAAGTATTTATCGTGGGATACATTGTGTATTATAACATTATAATACTTCTACAGAGAAGTCGCAGGAAAAAGCTAGTTAGTTAAAAATAAACATGCAGCCGACAAAGTAGGAATCCATAGCTACATAGATACCGTCAAATAGGTCACAATAGAATTGATCGGAACAGTCTTCTTCTAATTGAAACTCGTTACTGGCATTCTACACGCAATTCTGTTTGGCTTCAATGAAAAAAAAAGCATCTATAGATAACTATAGACATCTCTAATATACTCGTAATACCTACTCGTAGCAAGTAATACAGAGTTCATTAATAAGCAAAATACCTATTAGGCAAATGTTCGCATAACAGATAATTACTGAAAAAGAATGCGTGATAGAGTAACAAACGTTCGTCCATCTGTACAATATTTATATTATTAGAAGGACAATTTAAAAACAAAAAAAACATCAGATTTACCAATCCCCTTCAAAATTTCCAGTACATCGGCGACGCCAAGACCCCAACATGGCGACTGAATCTTTGCGGCGGGAACGCGGCGGCGATCGCAGCTCGGGCCGGTACCAAGCTACTCCCGCCGAAGATCAAGATCGTCTGGAACCCGCCCACCACGCCCTATCATCATACTGAGAAGTTGAGACTGGTTGTCACCGCTGTTAATAGTGGTAAGTGGGAATACCTGTTACACCCTTGTCAGTCCCACTACAGGGCAAAGGCTCTCCATCCAGTTCTGTTGTGCGCTTGGACCTCCCATTGTTTAATATCCACCCATTGGCTTCTCAAAAACGGGAAATGACATTGCTGCAGACCTAGGCGAAGATGTGGTGGTTCAGTAGTGGAGATATTTTAAGTAATTAGTTCTCTTCATAAAGTACAAAACCAAAGATATAAGCGGCAAAGCCTCGACAATATTTAAAATACTCTTAATAAAGTCTTACTGTAAAAGCGCTAGGAGAAGTTTGTAGCAAATGTCACTTAATGGCTACTTAGTTTTTACATCACTAACCTAATCTTAATAAATTTTCAGGAGCAGTTTGCAACAACGAATCTCAATTCATCTGCGGGATGACCAGCTTATGCATATCCTCGTATCTGGTCTGCGATGGAGTCCGCCACTGCCCTGGTGGTGAGGACGAAGACTCCAACGCCTGCTCCCATAGGAGAGATCCCCCTCTTCTGGAACTGCTGCGGAGATTCGCAGCCAGGAACCAGGAGTTGTTGGGCATCGAACAACCTGATGGGATGACCAAACCTTCTGTGATAAGTGAGTTTTGGGTGCCTCGTTACTTTTTTGAGGATATTACATAAAGTCCATTTTTAGATTTTTTGTTTGAGAAAAGAGAATCTGCAATATTTTTTTTAATCTGTAATGATGCCGGGGTTTTGTGAGCCTTTATTAGCTTCTTTTCAAGTAGAAGTAACGCAATCACAACTTACAAGGTTCAATTTGGATAAGATTTTAGTATCTGGGTGAAACCTGGACCTGAAATAGTTTGAAAGAAAGGGACCTTCATAATAGTAGGTTCCACGGACTGTTAATTAGGTACTTAGGAATTTACGACAGATTTACGAGACCATGCGTCAACATACATTTTCTTAACTTAAAACCTCCAAAGCAATGTAACTAAAAGCAAGCGATTTGAAACTTGCAGTGAAGATCAGCGAGAGCGAGCAGAAGACCAATGCCTTCATGGAGTTCGCAGCTGCCTTGAAACCGTATGGACCTTGGAGCTATCTGGTAGTCGGTATGCTGGTCTGCGCTACCATACTTATGTTCTGCTTAGCTTGGGGTGAGTTCATTTACTTTTTATGTCTTGTTCATTTAATCCTGAAAATCTTCTTAGAGTAAAGTATACTTCGCCTTCCTTCATCATCATAAACGTAATTGGTAACGACATAGGCATCTATAAGTAGTAACCTGACTACCCGCACCGTAGAAAAATTATCATCCAACGTAGCTTTAATTATAGCCTGAATATCGGTTTAACCACGTTTTTGAAAACAGGCCTTCAATTTACTAGAATCTTAGATTTAGATAATCTTATCAGATTTGGAATTTTTTTCTAGTATGAGTGCCATGTTGGGTATTGATCTAACAGATTTGAATGGTCCTAAAACCAAACCTAGCAAAAGCGTTAATCAAAAGCTCAAGGATCGCCTCTAACCTATACTCTACTCTTTCCAGAATGCTGCTGCAAGCGCTCAAAGCCATCAGACACACCTGTCACGATTCCCGCGTCATGCATCGACCTGTCACCAACTGTCACAGTGACAGCAGCCTCGCAGCAACTGTTTACGTCATCGCTACCTCCCTCCCCCCCGGAATACGAGCCTCCCCCGTCGTACTCCAGTTTATTCCCGCGAGCGTTCAAGTCTTCGCCCACGCCTGTACCACACTGCTCGCACCAAGAGCCCCCAGATTGAGTAGTTAGTTATAACAAATTCTGTTAATATAAGTCTGACTTTACTGTGAAGTGCCAATTTCGGTTTTCAAACCCCAATTTTTAATAGTAACTGCCCTAATTAAAAAAACAACTTTTAAAAGATGGCGGATTTTAAAAGACGCAAATTAAATAAAATCGGCGTAATATTTATGATCAATCGACAGGAAAAAATATCTTTGGTTTTTCCTTTTTTTAGTTTGTGCCTAGTATAATCGCCATTAGACTACATTTATAAAAAAAATGCAACCTGACAAAATAACAACAAGACATTTCAAATACCTACCTAAATAACTGCCTTATAACATCAATACAAGTACAATTACTTTGTTTTATTAGTTTTGGGACCAATAACTATTGACGACGATTGATAAGTAGATATTATAAAGAAAACTTTTTGATTCTTATGAAAAATGAAACTGTTTTTGAACCGTGATTTCCCAAAAAAGTTCTATAATGACTTTACTTCTTAATTTAAATGAGGATTCTAAAGTAACTAATAAATAACTGACTATCATTATGATTTAAGTCACTGAAAAAAATACCGTGCAATACGGCCGCCATTTTTTTGCGGGAAAACTTTTTGTAAAGACAATAAAAATGCTAACTAAAGAATAATTTTATTATGTATAATTTAATAACTACAAAGTCAGTAATTAATTATTTTAGGACTTGCGGTAAACTGGTTATTTAGATTGAGGGTACAGATTGAATGAATGAAGAATAAGTAGGTATTGATAAAGAACGTTTTTTTTCTTCTAATTTGTTAGTGAACATAGTGCAATGGAGTAATTTCGAATACGGTGCCATTGCAAAAATGATGCTTAAAATATTGAGCCGAATTGAGAACCATTTTATTTTCTTTTCATTGTTTTTAGTTTGAAATCGGTTAAAAAGTGTGGTCTTCAGTGTACCTATTTAAAATTAACCTAATACACTATCATAACTATTATTTTGTACCTATTTTTCTCAGATGATTTTTTATTCGTGAAAATTTTAATTTGTTTTAGAAATCGACTTGTCAACTTATTTTGCTCCATTGAGATTAAAATTATATTTTTGGAGGACAAAGTACCCATTTAGATACTTTTTTCCGCTCCATTAAATTAACTACGATATTAAATTAATTCAAGCTGAGATTATACATTTCTAACTTTAAAAAAAATCTTCACTTTGTGTTAGAACGTTCTGTGTTATGTGGTCAATTTGGGAATACATTTTTAGTTGCTTTATTTGTATTTTATAAAAACGATATTTACTGTGCGTGGTATGGTACGTTGATTACTTCGTTTGTCCAATAAAAATGATGCTTCACAATCTCTAGATAAACATTTTTTTTTTTAGATTATTATATTGTAATAGGTTGAATGATCTGTATGCTGTTATATAAAAACTAGTCTATTAGAATCTTATTATAGTTTTTGTTATTATTAGTATTTCTAAGTTAAATAAGTACCTACCTACATTAAATTAAGAATTTAACCTGACTAAAAATGTCATTGCTTATCTCAATAAAACTGAAGTGATATGTATTTAGTAAAAATATTGACTTGATTATATTCGTAAAAAACAAGGTATTTATTTTGAATAACAATTTGTGTTTTATTTTATGTTTAAGAGTGAAAAACTATCTCGATTTTTTTTTTTTTTATATCTAAAGACCTTGAAAAACAGGACTCCTTTTTCAAATTCACACAACAACAACACAATAGAGTGGCTAATTTGCAATACAATTTTTCCTGATCCAGTAAAATTAAAAATGATCCTATATTAGAGTAGTATTAGTGGCTGGCAAAAGAACAAATTTTGGCTTAAAATATTGGTAGCCAAGCATATAAAATTTATTAAAAAGATATTACGCGTGTATCCGAGTTTTTGTTTGACAATGACAAGACGAGCTGTCATTTGTCATTTTGACATAATTGACTTTGTTGATTTTTTGTGCATCGATTGAATTCCATTAAATTCTAATAGGAATTTGGCGATTTTAGTGTTAAAAACATAGATAATTCTTCAAACCTGCCTTCAAAAAACTGTTTATAATGGAGGAAACAAAAACACACATTTGCCGCGTGTGTTTATCAACAACAAAGAAGAAATATATATCGTTGTTTGAAAAGCACAAAGACTATCTTATATTTGATCAAATAAACTCATTTTCCAACGTTCAAATTAAAGAAAACGATGGGTTTCCCGGCAAAATATGTCGATCGTGTTTATCCGAGCTGGACACAGCCATAAACTTCCGTCAAAAGTGTGAAGGGTCGAATGTAATTTTACAAAATTCTTTACTTAACATTTCTGCTCCTGAAATTGATTTGAATAACGTTGTTGTTGTTAAAAAGGAAGAGTGTTCTGATGATACATTAAAAGCAGAGCCTAATAACGATTTTGACGAAGATTTTAGCAACCTTGATACTTTTGATAGTATAGAATCTTGGGAAATTGAAGCTAAATGCGATGTTAAACCTGACACTACAGGTTTACGTAAAAGCCGAGCAATAGACCTTCAACTCCAGTGTGACGACTGCGGGAATTTCTTCAAAAGCAAATGCAAACTACGAGTTCATTGGAAGAAAGTACATCAGCTTCAAAACCTACTCTGCACTGCTTGTAAAAGACAGTTTAAAAGTGTTATAGCTTTTAACAGACATCAGCAGAATATAAAACAGAATTGCCTCGCAGCTAGGAACTTCAGAATAGAGGGTATCGGGAAAAGTCGAGTGTTTTACTGTAGAGAATGCAATTATAAGTCTTGTAGAATTAAGGATCTTATTACACATTCAGTAACTCATACTGGAGACCGGCCATTTCAATGCGATTTATGTCCGAAAACGTGCACACAGCTCAGCTCTCTAACGGCCCACAAAGAATCAGCGCATAAACAATACAAAGCAGAAAAACCATGCCCACATTGTGGGAAAATTCTTAAAGGCCGCAACAAAATATACCGGCATATAAAAACTCATACAGACAGCGGTATAGTCTGCACAGTGTGCCAAAAAGTTCTAAAGAATCGTCCGTCATTGATGCAACATATGCAACGACACAGTGGACATAAATCCTTCACTTGCGAAAAATGTGCCCGTTCATTTTACACTATGGCAGAGTTGTCTAATCACAAACGGTTACAGCATAACAAGGGGAACCAATGGTACAGATGTCATTTATGTGATTTTAAATCTTTAAGAAATGAATGCATAAAACGCCATGTCATAAAACATACTGATAGCAATGTTCCTTGCACTGTTTGTGGTATGTTCTTTGAGACCAGTCAGAAAATGATTTTACACCAACGTCGTCATTTTGAAGAGAAGAAATATTCTTGTCCGTACTGCGAACAGAAGTTCTTTAGACGTGATAGTATTACTAAGCATGTTAAAGCTAAGCATTCGAGTGCTTTGCCTACTTATCAAAGGTCTGTGGGATTAGCTGCTCCTTTGAATCCAATTACTTCGCCCGCTGAAGGTAATTTTGTGTAATTAAATTAAAAAGATAATAAAATAAAGGCAGGACCTTAGAAGAAAAGTTTAAAAGGTTGCAATATTGACAATTATTTTTTTTGTAGAAAGTACAAGTTAATAGAATATAATAATTGTGTTTAAATATTTTTGTAAAATTCATGTACCTACATAGGGTTTATTTTCCTTTTTTTGTTTCTTTTAAGAATGAAAGTTTTAGTTAAAGATAGGTATGTAGAAGAGAAAAAATTAAACACCTAGTTTTATACTTTGTTCATTGATTTATGGGATCTGACAATTTAAACTTTATGCATACTCTATGTTCCATGTGCATGCAATGTGCATACCCATTTAGTTAGAATTAAGCCTATCTAGTCATATGCTTATGCAACTGATTATTTTGGTATTTTTATAACTTTATGCAAAAAAGTCACTATCTACTACATTTCTATAATTATAAACTTTATGTTCCTAGATATGAGGCATATTTTAATTATGTCATCAGAGATCAATAGCTAAATAAATAATGGTGGGATCACGTCTTACTTAGAATAAGGTTTCAAGAGCATTTCAATGTACCTAATGAAGAATTTGTATTGTATGGGTCATACATACACAGAAAACAAAAAATGTCTCTCCTGTTCCTGAAAGTTAAGGACATTGGATGCTAATTTATGAACTTAATTTATATCCGCATAATCTGTGCCCGATGTAGTTTTGGCCTGTATAAAAATTTTGAGTATGAGATGCTCCAATCTCATCTGGAACAGGAAAGAGTATTTTGAACCTAATTATGTGTATGACTCGTATAGGCTAATCACCTACCTGGCCAGACTAGCCTTCCCTCATGCAATATGTTCTCGGTATTAAATCTCATCTTACTTGTTATTAAAGACAGTAAAAAGAAATCCTATGCTTCAAATTGTACATTCAAACTCACATACTCGCCTTAGCTAAGGTATAAGCATTGTAGTTTTAGATGAGTATAATACTTACGTAAAAAATGACTGATATATTGTTCTAATAATAATAGTAAGTATTAGGAAATTAAAAGAGTAAAGACACGTTTGGAATTGCACAAAATTGCTAGTTTTGTTAATTTCTGATTGATAGTCAAATGTTTTTGTCGTTGAAAGACCATTTATTTTATAAAAAGGTAAAAACATGCCTTTTTAAATGTTTGTTTACATGTTAACTTACCCATTATTCATAACTTCATAAATTATCCTAAACTGATTTTATTAAAGCCCACTAAGATCTTATGAGGTTCTATTTTTTTTCATATTCTTTCACCTATCTTGCAATACCTATTTTCTGCAGCTGTAATTTTTAACGATGACGTAAAATCCGAAATAAAAGCAGAGGAAAATAAATATGAATCTTAATTGTGAGTTTTAGAAAAGTATAAGCTTTTTTTTAGCCATTAAGATCTCACTATTGGGCCAAGGCCTCCCCCGCGACTTTTCATTTAACACGGTCTACGGTAGTGTCCCGCCTTTCCCGTGAAAATGCATCCAGATCGTCTCTCCATCTTTTTCTAGGCCTACCTCGGCGTCTGTGACCATTTTGTGGCGACCACTCAGTTGTTATTTTGGCCCATCGATCTGGATGCATTCTACAAACATGACCGGCCCAACTCCATTTTTATTTGGCAGCTTTGTTAACCACGTCAGCAATTCCCGTCAAGGAGAGCAATGTAGTGTTGCGTATCCGGTCACTTCGTTTGAAGCCCAGAATGCTGCGTTCCATCGCTCGTTGACAAACTTTGAGTTTGGACTTCTGATTTTCCGTTAGCGACCTAGGTTTGAGCGCCGTAGGTAAGCTTACGCTTCATTAAACCTATTAGGTAATTAATGGATAAATAACTTTAAACAGACAATACTTAGACAAGGGACAACTTCATACTAAATTCTCATTACAAGAGTGACGCGCAGTTGTTTTCGAAACCTAATTCTCCCTAAGCTTTTACAAAATACATACTAAATAGGTTCGTTAAAGGCCTAACAAAGACACAAAGACCAGTATTTCAGCGTAAACAAACAGAAGGCCCTTGAATAAATAGTTGAGCAAGTTTGTGTCAGCCATTAGTGAATTGTTTATCAAACTATTTGCGTTTAGATTGCCTTTTCGTAAGGAATGGGGAACTTTAAGTTACGCTTAGCGTAGTTAACTATTTGACAGATGTTCTTCTGTAAGCACCCACCCTAAATTGGCCTATTAATTTATAGCCACTCGTAAAATTATGGGTCTTTTCGCATTAAGTAGGTATATTATGTTGAGCGGAAGCTTTCCCGTATCCTTGTCACTTGGCGGAGAGAAGAAACACCATGGGGTTTTAGTCGGTGCGAGTCCGAAATAACCCTTCGTCTTTCTCCGAGATGAAGGATATCCATAACGGATTTCCCCATGTAAAAAAAAAAGTAAGTTATATTATGTTGAACTGCGCTATGCCGCCGCCGTTTCATATTAAATAGTACATAATGAATTCATATAGGTACCTATCTATCAATCGTTTGGCGCGGTTGACGCTTTTATAACAGTTTTAAAAAAAGGTTTTGAAAACCAGGTAGGTACCTATGTCGGCCGGTACAAGCTCGGTAGGTACTTAACTTGACGATCACAAGTTACCTACCTAGGTATACGAAGTTGACCTGAAATTGATAAACACAAACATAAATAACTGACTGTTTTTTAGTTTTTACACGTTTGCGGCAGAGGGATAGGATAGTTATAGTTAAGTATGTTTTTTCGTTTTTAATTTTTATATAAACTTACAGGTAGAATAGGCTCGCAAAACTCAGTCTTTTACCGCTATCTATTGTTGTTATTTAAATCTATTGTTGTTTTTTTTTTTGTTATTGTTATTGTTGTTGTGTAACTTTATTAATTTCTAGCAATTTTTTAAAATTACAACTTTATCGTCTAAAATGGAAACATTTCGTCGGAAGGTCAACTTCTTACAAAATAAAAGTTACTTACTTACGTCATTATTCTTTTACGAAGTTTTGGGCGCTTTTGGGTCAAAATAAGTTGTTTAGATAACACTTAACAACTGGGGTCAACATAACACAGCGATAGAATGTAAGTAATAGATGCTAGCTTTTACATAGGACATTTCGCGACTATTTTTTACATACTGTAAGATTTTAAACCGGTTTAGCGGTAGCTGCATCGTGGATTTGATCATAGAGTAGACTAAAGAACAGACACAACTGAGTAGGTAGGTACCTTACCTACCTATTAAGTTTTATTTTGCCTACAATAATTTTAAAATAAATAGTCGATAGTCATGATTTTTATGTGCTTATATTGATGGATATTTAATAGGTAACATAGGTAGGTATCTATAACTTATGCACATACGTTAGCTTCGTAAGTTAAGTACTAACTTACTCGTAGGTACATAGGTGACGTAAGACATTCTATTAAAAGCCACGAGTTTATATTCCAAGTACTTATTATAACTTCAAAGGTACCTATCAATGACTAATTAAAATCTTTGGTCAACAAATGTGAAACGAGTTGGCTATGTGCTTTCAAAATAACCTTCAAGCCACTTTAAAATTAACAATACATGAACAAAACTAAAACTTGCGTTAACTTTTAAGTAGCCATTGCCATCCCTCTGACCAAACATAAACAACTACAAACGGCCCTTGTCAACAAAACATGACCCTTCGTCCTCTTTTAGATTTATGAAGGTTCACTATGATTTCTTATAGGAGCTGCTAGTTTATATATACGTACTTAACTTTTACATTTAATACCAAATAAAAACTTCGCTAAAAAGACAGGTAGAGATAAAAGCTTCCAGAGCTAACGTATTTAATTATTTTTAGGTGAAATATGTAAGTAGGTATGTCGTATTTAGTGGAAATACTTTTTCAGTGGAAAACTTCTGCAAATTTTTCCTTTTTTCTTCATCTTATCAATTTAAAAAATATCATAATTAATGAAATTATAAACAATCAACTTTACCCATCCACAAATTACCTATAAATAAAGGTATAAGGCCCAGATAGGGCTAAAACAAAATCAACTCGAGTTTGTAATCGATTACGTTTGCTTATTTACAGCAAGAGCCTTTTCGGAGCCTCGTGTCTACCGTATCTTGACATTTTCGAAGTAAAAGCTGGGTGTATCTATTAAAAATTGACAGAAATGAATAAATTCGCGCCTTAATGGAAGGAAAATTAAAGCATCACAGCTCAGTAGAACCATTTCAATAGCTCTTTATTTGACCGTAAACAATGTAGCTTTAGCGAATTTGTTTACTAAATATGTTTCTGTTATCTAACTTTAAAACAATGCCTTTTGTCAATCAGATTTGAACTTTTTAACGCTGGTTGAAATGTTATCAAAATAATTTTCTGAAAAGGATGCTTCTTCGTTTAAGAACCTTTGTCTTTAACAATTTTGATCAACAGGAGATGGGTTTTGTTACTAGGGAATAAAATGGTGGGATGTCAAGAACTCTAGACCTAAGTTTCCGTAGATATTTAAAAAATAAAAACAAATAATGACTATGAACTTATCATTATACTATGTACTTTAACATCTACTTACATGTACCTACCTAGTGTACCTACCGCATCTTTGACAATAAATATTCTTTAACTTATCTTTATCTTTATAATCTGTTCAACTTGCAACAACTAAACTGACTTCTGAGCCAAAATTCTTGACTTACCTAAAGAATAATTCCAGTCCATTGAAATCATACCTCACTAATTATAAGATTAAAAAAAGCATGTTAAAACATGTTTTAATAAAGTGCATCACTATTATTAACGGGACTTCAAAGTAGGTAGGTGGGTACTAAACCCAGATTGCTATTCTGCAGATACCTCACCTGTGCAATGAGCATTGGCGCATGATCTTTGACCGCCCGGCGCCGCCGTTCGCCCGCCATTTTTACCTATTGCTTAGCTTAGCTCAGTTCTGTTACACGCGCGATTCGAAGTGGACGTACTGCAACGCACGTCGTTCTCGCCGCGATCGTGACCAAAAAACATTATAAACCAACCCGTTTTTAATTTATAACCGCTAATAAACTGTGTGAAAGTTATCTCAGTTTCCAGTGTATGATAAATACAGTTCCGAACTCGAAATCTACTGTTGCTATTTAACTATAAGTTCGGTTCAAAAGTTTTTGGTATTGTTCGAACCAGGATGGTTTAGAATCGCTAGTGTGGCGTTGCAAGGTGTCTTTTTGTTGATTCTGTGTCGAATTGGATTCTAATTCGGCCCTGGACTGGTTTTTTTTGGAGTTGGCGGCACCGAGCCGTCGCGTTTTGCAGGTTTGTCGACTACCTACAAATTTTAAAAATTCAAATTAAGAATTAATTCTTATTTTCTTTTTTATGTTAATCGGCCTGGCCAATGTTAATGCAGGACAGTTTGAAATTAGAATAAGAAATAAGAATTTTCTAAAGGTCAAGGAGAGACATGTCATCTCGTAGGTGGGTCAAGCTAACGAATATTAAATTTTAATCTACCTTCTGTCGTAATTAGTAAGGATCTAATTAGGGTCGTTGTCCAGAATGTTATCATTAGATTCTAGATACCTAGAGGCAGGTAGAGGAAAGTACCTAGTGTTAGTTCGTAGTTTGTGCATATAAAAATAAATGAATAGACCCCTAAAGGTTCAAATTAAAGGCTTTAACGGTGTTAAAGTAGGAACCTTAGGTAGGTACCTACCTACTTACAATTGTCTATTTTGAAGTTGATTTTGAACTAGGATTAAATAGTACCTAGGTACCTACCTACTACCTTAGGTACCTACTTATTTATTTACTAAATACATTAACATGACTCTCCGACCATATTAATTATTAAAATGTTACATTGAAAGCAGCACTTGTTTACTACCTAGATAAGTAGGTAAGTAAGTAGGTAAATCATTTATTCCCAGTTCAGTTACAAAATTAAAATAAACAAAAAGAAAATAAAATAGCACTTTATGCTAAAAAAATTTATTTAAAAAGCAATAATAGAAGAAACTAGGAAAATACAGGACAGAGATAGAACTGGGAAAAGGGCTCCACTCAGCATATGTCATGTCATGTCACTATACAAATACAATGACATGCATGACGCTGATTTTCAGTGAAGCCAGGAAAATGTAGGTACTTACCTGTAAAAGACTGTAAATAAAATAAAAACTAATAAACGCAAGTTTATAGGTAGGCTCAATAGTCATAAGTAACCTAGGTAGGTAGGTAGGCACTATCCTTCTTAACATAGCTCATTAGGTATTTAGGAACATTATTTTATAGCCAAAGAGATTTCCTGTAAAGTGTAAATAAACGATAAAATCGTACCTAATCATGAAATACTGATGATAATTTTAATGGGCACTTCTATGGTTAGATAAGGTTTAAGTAGGTAGTTACTTACCTAGTTACTTAGTGGCTATAAATACAGGAATGACTATGTAAAATATGTAGGTAGGTACCTACTGTTGATCACAGTTTCAAATCAGGCATTTACTTAACTACCTACGTAAGTAGGTATGGTATCACTAAATACCTACCATATCTCGTCTAGGCACCATAGGTTTTTTTTTAAATGGCGACTAGTTACCTACCTACACCTTCCAATACTATTATTTACCTACCTAGGTACCTACTCACAAATACTATAATAAGAAATCGAGCCCACGACCTACTGCATTACATGCAGGATCGTTAACAAACACGGCAACTGGCCCGTCTGAGAACAGACTTGATCATATTTTCCCCACGTTAAGTAGGTACCTGCATCACTGACATGTAATCATAAAGCAATCATTTATGTCAATATTAACACTGTCAATACATGACAAGGTCCGATAACTGTATACTTAAGGCTGCATAACTTAATTGTAACTTAACTGTAACTTACTGGTACGAAAACGGTAACTTTGGCCCGGTTTTTAAAGTACAACTCTTACTTTAAACCGCCAAATTGCTAGTAGCCAAATCTGGAAATTTTAATGACTTTTTAAAAAAGGAATTGGATTTAAATGCTGGCTGAAAATGTAACTAGTATTAAATACTTCTCACGATATATTTTATGTACTTATTAATTAAGACTGCCATTCATTACGAACCTTTTTGGAAAAAAAGTTAGTACCTATTTTTTTATATGACAATTTTGGATACGTAGGTATTTCCATAGTTTTAAATCAGATAAAAACGTAGGAAGGTTGTCGAAACAGGGTCGGATTTAGTAGTTTTTAAAAATAATTATACCTACCTATCTGATATCTGGTCTGGTCTTTATCCTAACTTCGAAACCTACTTAATTTGTTTCGGCTCAAGAAAAACGTAAAATGTCACTCCAAGCTTAGACAAAGAAACTAAATACATTATTCGTTTTAATCCGTTCCTGGATAGCCTAACAAAGATTTACAGCCCCCAGAGTACGTACCGTCTGAAATATTAATGTGAAGTCAGCGTAAAACACGTATTTACATTGTAGAACAACTCAAGTACCTACTTTCCTCTCTTAGTACGAGGAAAGTACTGAAAACACTTTGCTCTTAGCACTTGAAAGTAATTAAAAGCTTTATTTCAGGTAAGGCATTACGTCAAATTGAGAAAACACGTGTCAAACTTGTGGTTATGGTATTTAGTCCTTGCTACGTCAATTTAGCAGTCAAAATTATGATTTTTTATTTGTACCTACCTATGATACTATTAAAACAGCCTAGTCCGCGAGTTTGAGGATCAGCGTAAATCTGATCTAGACACTAAGCGTGACCAATTGAAGGCCCGGCCACCTGCTGCCATCACATATAACTATGACAACGGCGTTCTTACGTGCCCACAATGTGCACGGAACTTTTCCTCAAAGATAGGCTACACAAGCCACATGAGAGCGCACGAGCGCCAAAACGACCTATAGGAGTCGAAGTGGTGGCCATGGCCGGAATCGGCCGGATAGATAGATAGATAGACTATTAAAACAATGTTCACTCGGGTTTGGTTTCATTCAATATTCCAAAAGGTCATAAAATACAAATAGAGGTAGCTAGTCTCTTTCGTCCCACTGCTGGGCAACAGACTCCCTCTTAACTCTTCATCCTAATCCTCAACTAAAAAAAAATCACAACGATCAGAATAAATCGATCTTCTTACTAGAATCACATAATACCTATCTTCTTAAATCACTCTTCTAAGAGCTGCCTCAATACCATTGTTTACAATTCTGAAAACCTGTTACGTAAATACTAAGTAGATATCTGTAACAAAGTATTGTTCCAACTCTAGAAGTTTGAACGTTCCATTTTCAAGAAGAAAAGTCGATAAGCTATCGGGAAACGGATGAAGCTGTTTTCAAGCTATCAAGCTATTGTTTTAGCTGGTGATTGTTCCACTAAAGACAAGTGCCGACGACAGACGCCAATCTGAAAATATTCGCAAAAAAAATGTGAATAAGTTTTTTCATTTTTCGTGTTTCTATAAGCTGCTTATGTCATCTTTTTTCGATTTATTCGTACATTCCATATTGAGATGTTTTTATGCCGATTCAATCAAAAAGGTGTTTTTGTTAGCGTATTTGTCCCCCCCTACTTGATTTATAAATATACTGCTGATGAATAGGCCTAATATTTTCGTACCTCTGTTGATTGATTTGCTACGTGAATTGGTAATAGGAACGAACATTTATAAAGCATTGGTGGTTGAATCACCTAGCGCGGTTTGAAAAACGCTAAACGCGCCACTTCTCTATTACTTTTAACTGTCAGTTCTCTGTTTCTGTTCTCTGTTAGTTTTAAGTTTTATTTGTATTTCTTTGTGTGCAATAAAGAATTTCTATCTATCTATCTAACTGTCAAATTACTCGACTACAGAAGGCAAAAGTTGAAAGTACACTAGGTACCTACTGTAGGGAACTATAGCACCTGCAATTTTTTGCAGTTTGACGTTTGACATGAAACTGCTACACTGCGTAAAAACACAGCTTAACTGTAACGTGTGAATTAAAAGCAGATAATTATGAGCCCAACTAGTTGATTATAGACAAACGGAAATTTAGAGGTATTCGATGGCGAGCTGTAACTGTACCTTTGCAAACACTGTAACAAATACAGAATATTACATAATACAAGATACGCGCTAAAACAACCCTTTCTGGCAGTTGGGTGTGTACATGGTTCGCGAGGCTGCGACACGAACGGCTTGTAGCGAGCCGACGATAGTCAGTTTTTGCCGCGTATCAAAGGGTACACACACTAGAACCTTGCGTCTGTCAAGGTATCTACACGCCAAAGCCGCCGGCTTTTTTGACAGCTGCCATTCGTATGACGTAAAGCCGGCGGCTTAGCCCGGCAGCATGCCGGCGGCTTTGGTGTGTAGATACCATTAGGTTACAGTTACAGCTCGCTCACAAATACGCGTTTTAACGAGCGAGAATTGGAAGCAGATAATTATTAGCCCGACTAGTTGAATATGGACGGACGGACATTAAACAAATGCCTTGAATTCACTAGAGCGAAATTTGTGGCACTGAATGCTGGAGCCATGTTTTGAATATTGTTTGCTCAGTAAATACAGTTTGAATGCATTTACGAAGGCTGGCCCATGAAGAATAGATGAGTGCGACAATGCCAGAAGTGAATGTTAGCGTGTGAATTTATAGTTGTTTTGGCACCTTTTGCTTTTACAGATATGCTCTCTTATGCTATCTACTGCTACAGCTTGAGTACATAGCTACCTATGTATGTACTCAACTACTACCTATGTAACTACATACGAAGTTTTCATCTTACGAATATCGGAATGTCTAAGTACATTAGTAGCTACATATCACTTACTCCTCTTTCACGGTTGGAATAGGCAGAGACCACTAGCATGCGAGTAGGTAGAGGGAAGTGTTATTATTTTTGCTGTAATTTTTTTAATTCAATTGTTTTTTGGTGTCATGGTCATATTGAACGAAATCACTATTTTGACTTAATGATAAGTAAGCTTAAATAAAAAATAATTTTATTAAATACCTAATCGATTTCTTGTAAAAATATGTCAACAAGAATTAATTTAAAGAAGGGATTTTTGAATCATAGCAACTAGAAGCGAGCTGGTTAAAAGTCACTTCCGCGTTTCAATGCACTTAATATCTTTCATTTCGCCTTTGAAAACTGAGACAAAGTGAAATTCAAAGAAATCTCGACTTAATTACAGCTGTGAAGAAATTGCATTTCAAATTGTAATATCTAATCAAAACTTTTTCATTAAAAACTTCTTTGTCATAATTATAAAACAAATGGTTGTTGAAAGTTTAAGATGTCTTTTGTTATTACTTACTACGAAGTTTGAAATAAGAACAATGTTATTATTTGCAAGGTATCACTTTGTTAAATTAAAATTGTACTGATTTTCAATTTGAAATAATTTATTTTTTTATTAAAGTATAACGCCAAATTCTATTAGCTACTTACTTATGTCAATATTTGTGCCGATGGATGTGAAGATGTATATCCACGCAAAAACTACTTAACAGAATTTGATAAAACTGCAATTTTGTAGCTTGCACATCAAAATAACACATAGGCTTATATCATTTTAAGATATTGTGGCAGTTTTCCAAGAAAATATAAAGTTTCTTGCCTCACATAGGTATATTAATTTACAATAAGAATACTAAAACAAAGAAGCCAAAACAATATTTTCAAAAATAATATAATACCTACGTTAATTAATACATACATACATACATACATACATATCCGTCACGCCTCTCTCTCATTGGGGTAGTCAGGGACCACTTAGACTTACTTAGAGAGAGAGAGAGTTAATTAATAAATAAACTTCTATATCAAACACATTAAAGCACAATATATATCTCATTTACGAACGTCATGTAAGTAATTTAGCAAACTTAAACAATGTTTAGCATCCGAGTTAAACAAGATTTGAAACTCATGTCTCCTAGTTAGTGTAGCGCAGTGGTTTTCAAACTATTTGTAATCACGACCCCTTTACGGGTTGAAAAATTTTGGCGACCCTTTTTTTTATATTGGTAAGTACATACATTATTTGTCAAGATTACCACCTTCAATCTGCAAACAATCGCGAGGATTTTGATAGTTAGTACGAGAGCACTTGGGAAATCACAAAAATTGTGTTTTGATTGAACTTGTTAAGAATTTTACCATTTTCTCTTAGACCCAGAATACACGGTGAAACGCAAATGCAACGCAACTGAAACTGCTAGTTACCTTTGCTATAGACTTCCTTAGAAAACCACACACGACGCAACTAGTTTGAAACGTTTCGTGGTTTTCTAAAGAAGTCTATAGCAGAAACTGCGATGCAACTCAAAAGTTTCAGTTGCGTTGCATTTGCATTTCACCGTGTGTTTTGGCGCTTAGCTGTCAACCCCCCGAGTAGGGCTTGGCAACCCCCTGGGGGTGGCGACCCACAGTTTGAAAACCACTGGTGTGGCGTGTAGGTAAGTGATTATCTGTGTTTCAGAAATGGAAGCGTGTTGGTAATGCACTGCGGTACGGTTTGTAAATTATCTATGGACTGTTTAATGTGCCATTTTCGGAGAGCGCTGCGGTATAGTAACACAATTTTGTCGTGTTTTGGCTTTACTCCTACATAAGTATGTTGAGAAAGAGTTAGAAAGTGTTAAATTTCTTCCGTAGTTTGACGTTAGATTTAAAACAATCCCAAGACTACAAGAGTCGGGGTTTTCATATCAAATTTCAGAAAAACTGGGATCATTGTGGATTGTTGTGGATTCTTCTAGTATCTATGAGTAGGCTCGTGTCCCTGTAGTAGGGACGTAAAAGGGCTCACGGTGATGATGATTATGGATATTGTGTGTTATTTTTGTGCCATTGACGAACTTTAACTGTGACGCTGATTAATTTTACCGACGGGCATGTATAAGGCGACTGATGAGTGTGGATGAAGCGAAAGAAGTGTGTTTGGATCGTAGCAAGAGGAAGGAAGTGGTCTCTGCCTACCCCAATGGGAGAGAAGTGTGACGGATATGTATAGGTATGTATGTATGTTACCTTTATAGAAACATCCCTTAAAAGAAACCCGTAAGATTTCCAAACACTCTGTATACAAGAGCTTTTTTAAACATCCTGTATAGCAAACAAACAAGAGTATATTCCCAACTTATGTTACTCATATCGCGAGACGCATCTGCGCATGCACAGCTTGCATCATAGTGCGTAATAAATATGACACGTTCCGTTATACTAGGCCGTTAGATACTGCAAAATTACAGGACTTTGTTATAGTGTTTTAAGTATTGCGATAACCTATATGGTCTGGAAGATATTGCTAAGTAGCAATAAGGGCTTATTCTCTCTCTTTATACTTCAGATTTCACATTTGAAAAGTATCGACTTGCTTATAGGGTTCCGTACCCAAAGGGTGAAAAGAGGACCTGTTACGTGCTATTACTAAGGCTTTGCTGTCCGTCTGTATGTCTGTCGGTTTGTCCGTCTGTCACCAAGCTGTATCTCATGAACCGGTTGAAATTTTCACAAATGATGCATAACCGTTGCCGCTGTAACAACAAAATACTTAAAAGTAATAATAATACTCGTAATTATGGGGCTACTACTGGTAGATATTATTATTAGGCTATTGTTAAGCTAGTGAATTGTACGGAACCTTTACTGCGCGAGTCCGACTCGAACTTAACCGGTTTTTTAAAGATACTAAGTTCTTAACCTTAGATTACTTCCGCGATTAAATGTTACTAAAAATAAACATCAAGTTCCTAAGCTATGTAAACTTTTTTTCAACTTACTACAAAAAGTCGCTCAATAACCCACAAGATTTAACTTAGCACTCCATTTATATGAGCCGTCCATACTGCTTACGCATTAAGTTAACTCATGCAGGTAGCAAGCACTAAACTGGTTAGGAACAGGTCCTTCTTAAGCCCTATTTGTCAAGGATTAGACATTAGTCACGGATGAACTAAGTGGCAAATGTGATTAAACTAATGCTTTGTTGCAGAAACGATGGTTAAAACAAAAGCTCCATTAAATATTTAGTTGATACTATAGTTTATTTATTTACTATACTAGGGGTTTCCCGTGAATTCCTTCCTATCTGTACCTATTTATCTTCATACCATCATTATATATTTATCGTCATTCATATATTTGGAAAACATACCTATTCTAACATAATTTAGCCTGTGTTATTCTGATGTGCAATGTAATTACAATACTGCGAAGTTTCATTAAAATTTCTTCAGTGTAAAACGAAGAAGACTAAGTAAAGTTTAATGAGCGAATGATTTTAATTACGTTCTCCGCAACTGGACGTTAGAAAATAACTTAATAGTAAATAACTAGTTTCTTCCTGCGGCAAAGTTTCTTTTTATGTTTAATTGATTAAAGATGACTGTGTTCCCACAGAACTTAGATAAACTAGGGTGGCTCTTTTATATATGGTGTATTATGTTTTAATTTATTCTAGTTATTACGGATGCTGCGATATGATTGGAGACAGACGGGCCGACATTAGCACATTACTATGTAATACTCGTAGTATGACATACTATCTTCCATTCAAGACTTTTAAATTCGTTTCCTATTTCCTAAAACTTATATTATTTCGTGAATGTAAATAGGTACTTAATCAGACACAAATAATTGTTAACTTTATAGACCCAAACCTTTAAATTAATTGGCGAATAATCTAATTTTGTGAGGACGTTTTAGGCCACTAACTATAGCCCTCTTTGGACCTCTAGGGGCAGTTCAAATGTTAAACTTTGACGTGAACTATGTAATTTTGTAATTGTTTCCGTATACTATCGTTTATAATATTTTATAATACGTTTATAACGTATCGTTTAAATTTAAGGGCGTTTATGCACATGCGGTCGCGACGCGGTTTTGCTGATCAACCGCCTGTCGCAGTTTGCGTTTTTAAAATCAAACGTCAGCCTAAGGGCCTTTAGGTTGATGGTTAAATAGTTAGACATTAAAAACTCAGTTTCGCAAGGTAGTACATATATACACACATATCTGTCATGCCTATTTCTCATCAAGGTAGGCAGAGACCAATTCCCTCCGTTGACTACGATTTAATCACACTTCTATAATCCAAACACACTTCCTTCGCTTCATTCACATTCATCAGTCGCCTTATTAATGCACGTCGGTTCGTCAGTTTTAGTTTTGGTAATTGATTTTTAATATGACGGTTGATACATATACCTAAATTGCTCCAGCTTCATGTTAACTTGAAATTAGTTTTAAAACAGCACCCGACTCACGACAAGCTGAAACTTACTCTCACACAATAATAAAAGACCCTCTTTACATAACACGCCTAATTAACATTACCCACTTCAGTCTTGTAGATAATTAATTTCACATATTCTTGTTCACGTCCCACGTATGTCAAGCGCTGTGACATATCTAGATTTCTAGTTCTTATTACAAGTCTAGATCATTAGTTAGGTTAGGTTATATAATTGGTCTGTAAAACTAATCAGGTTTCATGTGATAGAATTGATTTATAGGCGCTTCGTTCATTAAAGAGTATTAAAAAGCGATATTTTACTTCAAAGATTTGGTTGGTTATTAAGAACGCTTTGCTGATTGAGTGGCAGGCGTTCTTGAAGTCTGACATGCTGAGATACAGGGTATTTCTTTGAGTATAGAATATAGAAGGAGGTGCCATACCGTCTAGATCTGCGTGCCTGGTCTGGCGCAAAATGGCTACCTTTTTGTATGGAATTTCTTATCGTTTGACTAGTCATCTACCAAGAAAACTATGAAAAACTTGCGCCAACCTTGGCACGCTGTCATAAACTCATTTGTATATGAAAAAAAAATGTGGCACCTTATTTATATGTATATTATATACTCAAAGCAGGGGCCCAAGTCTGCTTTACAATATTTTCAGTTGTGTTTCGGCAGCGAGTCAATGAGAGTGTCAATGTCATTTTTTTAACACATTTGGTTGCAATAAGTGTATAGTGCTACAAAGATCTACTGGCATTTGTGTGACATTGTCAGGAGGGCGTGGGTGGCGAATAAATAACCCAAAATAATGTCATTTTACAAGATGATATCGTTAGTTCCGATTTCCGCCACGTGCCAAAAGATCCTTGTAGCACTGAAAGACCCAGAACAGACGGGGAAACGCAACTGCAACGAACCTGCAATTGCTAGTTACTTTTGAGTTGCATCTAAGTTTCTGCTTTAGACTTCTTTAGAAAACCACACACGACGCAACTACTGTGAAACGTTTCAAACTCACCGTGTGTTTTGGCGCTAAGCTATTGTTTAGCAGAATACCAAATGTGTCAAAAAATGCCATTGACACTCTGCCGACACGCAACTGAGGCTATTTTGAATTAGCAAACTTGGGCCCCAGATTTCCCAATTCAAACAAGAGGTTTATTAGTTAAACCTTTAAAGATGGTAATGAGTAGGCTGTACCTGACAATGTATTGACATGAATTGTTAGTTCGTCTGCCCACTACACAGCTGATTAGTGTGGTGTTGCAATTCTGTGGTTAATTGTAGCTTATTCCCACGATGTATGCACACTGTATGTTATGCATCCTACTATATAAATGTCAATGTTTGTGCCGATGAATGGATGTTTGTTACCCTTTCCGTAAAACACTGAACAGACTTTAATGTAATTGAAATACTAATAAACAGATCATAATGAAACTCTAAAGCCTCCAACAAGGTGGACTGACGACTTGGTTAAAGTCGCTGAAAACCGTTGGATGTGGGCAGCGCAAGACCGGTCGTTGTGGAGATCCTTGGGAGGCTTTTGTCCAGCAGTGGACGTCCATAGGCTGACATGATGATGATGAATGAAACTCTGCAATATCGTAGCTTACACACCCGAATAAGACATAGGCTATTTTAATTTAAGATATTGTCGTATGTTTTCCCAAGTTATGTTAATCAAGACATGTGTCAAAGCCAAGTTCAGAAAAATGAGAAAATATTGGGGCCAAAAGTAACCCTGTATAAATTAATTTTCTCAACCACAAACACTACGTTATCCTTTGTTTTAAATTTAAGAAATTAATTTGTTTAATAAACATTTATCTGAACTAAATTCCACAGAATTTATTTAATTAAATCTCAGACAAAATTCGAAAGATATTTCGTCTTTAATATTAAAACCGAAGAAAATATACCAAGCAACACAGCTGTTGCATTCCCATGGAAATATAACCGCTACATTAATATGAAATTCGTGGGAAAACCGCCGCCGTTGACTGCTGTACTCAGGCAAGCACTTATGCAAATTAAGTTACCTACTCATAGATACTGAGCAAGCATTTTATGAAATCCTTTTCCTTAGATTAATTTTCATTTCCGGCTTGTTTGAATTATGAAAAAAATATATATCTTGAGAACAAGAAGTAATTTGTTAAATCTAAGCCAAAAATGTGGCAACATTGATTTTTTTACACAAGTTAGGTATGTCAAATTATTCATTTGTTTTCAATTATTTTTAGAGAAAATGTACGATATTACGTACGAAGTTTTGATTTGGTACAACCAACGAGGAAGGAGTCGCCCCATTTTTTTTCATATACAAATGAGTTTATCACAGCGTGCCAAGGTTGGCGTAATTTTTCATAGTTTTCTTGGTAGATGACCAGTCAAACGATAAGAAATTCCATTCAAAAAGGTAGCCATTTTGCGCCAGATCAGGCACGCAGATCCAGACGGTATGGCACCTCCTTATGGTACAACACAACCCTCTCCTGGTGTTACAATATTTTCATATTTTTTTTAACACACACTGTCACATCTGGCTTAGCCCTCTCTTCTTACTATTACTACTACATTACTACGTAAATATATTATAATAGTCCTTTATTATGATTAGGTACTTGTAAAATATGAGGTTAGACGTTTGTATTTGAAATTACAGCTTCCCGAAGAGAATCCCGAGAGACAAGAACCAACATTCATGAATTTCTAATTTAATTTAAACTTCGCATTTTATTCAAGTATTTTAATAAAAGAATATAATTTCTATTCATAATCTACGAATGACAAAAAGTAGTAAAAAGCAAAATGTATTTATTTTTGGAAATAGTAAAAATTATATTTATGACCACACTAAATCTAGTGTAGCAATACAACAGAGTCTATGTATATCGTTTCCTTCTTCTATTTATTTATGATTTGGCTTAGGGTTATACACGTATTGTTATCAGCCCATATATGTCCCCACCGAGGGGCACGAGCCTACTCTCACACAGAGAGTTGGCTATACTTCAATCAAAAAAATAAATACTTTTTTATCTAAAACCTAAACACTACAAATAATATTATAAAAAACAAAATATTAAAGTGCTCTTTATCTATACTGATATAGACAATAAAGAAGCAACAGCCTCATTGCTTGAGTAGCAGTATCGTCCAGGCAACCTTAATTACTTAATGTCTTTACTTACCACTTAATCCCTTTAAATAAGAACATTTAGCCCAAAGAATTAGTGTCGGCATCAAAACGTGCCAAAACATAAAATTGCGAGCTTCAGTATAATCAGTCGACATTAAACACAAGTTTAGCTGTTTACTACTGTTTTTGGCATTAAGTAGATTCACGTGGGCGAGACTACCGTAAAAAATAAGCTCTTTAAACTAAAACCCGCTTAAGGAAAACCTGCGGTTTTAGAAGTGAGAAACGATCTTCTTACCTTCCCCATGAATGCACAGACGAAGCCATGCCCTTTCTTTTGGCTTCTCTTTAGTTCGGTAAAAACCGATCGTTATTTTCTACTTAACTTTAGAGTGATTTATCTATACAATATTGTGCGGTATTCTTCTGATTTTAGCAATGTAAACACATTTTAGCTATAATTTTGCGTGTAGTGGTACTATAAATGACCTTTTCTGAAATTATTAAAATTTCATTAAACACATTAAGTAATTATCGTAGCCGCCGCCTTTACGCAAATTATTGTATACGTAAAGGTAGATATATTTTTTTTGTATCTTATCACTACTTAATGTGCAGTAAAGTATTTTCCATCTATCATTAAAAACATTAATCTTTTAAAATAGGTACCGTCGTATTAAAATCAATTTCCTTTCCCACAGAAATTAATCATGGAACTGACTTTATCCGTCAGATCGCGTGCGTTTGCGCACACCGTTACTGTAATCCTTCAGCCGAGTGGATAGCAATTGGCGCTTAGATCGCTAGATCTTATACTTATAAGCAAGTCTGGATAACGATCTAGCTTAGATGTTAACTTTTAATCGATTTACCGGCAGTTGAAGAAATATCTACTAAGCGCCAAAACACACGGTGTAACGCAACTGCAACGCAACTGAAACTGCTAGTTACTTTTGAGTTGCAACGCAGTTTCTGCTATAGACTTCCTTAGAAAACCACACACGACGCAACTAGTTTGAAACTGTAATTAATTGGTAATAAAAGACTTAATAACTGAATTAAATGGTTTTTATTGCGAGAATATAAGAAACACACCAATAACTTAATCCGCCATTTTTTCAAGAACAACGAATGAACGAAACAATTGAACACACAAGAAACTATTGCTAGTACATTGCTGCTTTGTATTACATTGCTTCTATTAACTAACAACAGAAACGTTTTGTTTCAGTTGCGTTGCATTTCCGTTTCATCGTGTGTTCTGGGTCTTACTGTATTGTATTTAGTGGCCAATTGGCGTGGTTGGTGGTGGACTTGTAAGTCGTGATTCGATTCCCACTTGAGACAAAAATTGCTGTGATGTTTGTGTTGAGTGTTTTTAATTTTCTATATAATAATACTAGAGGCTGCACGCGACTTCGTACGCATTTTTCGTCATATCTTGGAAGAAAGACATGATATCTCAAATAATAGGTACTTATAGCCTATATGTGTTATTCTGATGTCCAAGATAAGATATTGTAAAATTTCATTACAATCTGTTCAGTGGTTTTTACGTGATGAAGTAACAAACATACATCCATACATCCATCCATCGGCACAAACATTGACATTTATAATATTACTAGCTGTCCCGGCGAACTTCGTCCCGCCTTAGAATGAACTTTATTGTGTAGGAATAAAGTTCAAATTGACTCTACATTTTAGTAAGAAAACATTTGTATGGGAAAAAGAAAAGGTCTGTTTTAGGGCTTCCCCGGCAATTATTCGAATTTTTCTCACCGTAAGAACCATCCTTGGACTTCAATGAACATTTTAAAAAAAGAATTAGCGAAATCGGTCCAGCCGTTCAGGCGTGATGCCGTGACAACGGAAAACGGGTTTCATTTTTATATATATAGATAGAAGATTAGGATTATGTAGTGTTTTTCAAATGAAGAGTTACTAACACCCCCATATCTATCCATAGGCACAAGCATCGACATTTAAAATATTACCTAGAAGGATAACGACTAAATCAATCATACCCTCAAAGGCTAATACGATTATTCCCTACAAATGAATATTCTATCATTGTAGGCTGTATTGAAATTATTCAAATTCGCTTTGTTTGTTTTAAAGTTCAGTAAAGCGTATTGTGTGATTTCATATCTAGTGACAGTGATTTAGTGAGGATATTTACAGCTATATGTATCTGTTAACTATTTATAAGAAAATAATCGGTTCTTGATCAACACTAGCGTAAATATAGGCATGATGACTAAAAAAATGTTTTGGTCCATCACATAGATTATTTGAAAATATTCGACACAATTTTTTTTTTCTCATAAACTCAAACCCCCTTATTACAAAACGAGGTTTAAAGACAGTCCGACATTAGTTCGTTTCTTTTGACGTTTCGGCTATGGACAAAACGTCAAACCAAACGAACTAACGTCGGACTATCTTTAAACCTCGTTTTGTAATAGGGGGGAAAATGAAAAAGATACACTGGGTTAAAGTTGCTCGTGACGTTACGCCTAGGTACGATTTTTACCTAGGAGTGACGTCAATACCTCCCACTCCGTAACTTTGATGCTCTGTATCTTTATATTTTATTTATGTATTTGATTAGGTAAAAATGTGTTTCAAATATTTTTTAACAGCCTAAAAGACGGATTAATTTATTTTTCGAATTTTTGAATGTAGTCATCATCCCTATTGACAGTCGCGTGCCATAACTACTCTCAGAGCTGTCAAGTGTCCGATTCGCGCGCTTTTATGTTGCAATGTTCTTTGACCGGATAAAATTACCTGCTTTTGATGATTAAAGTGTGTTCTGTTTAATTATCACACTATAGAATAGAGTATCCTGAAATGATGTGCATGTATGGGGCGACTGATGAATGTGGGTGAATCTAAAGTGTGTTTGGATTGTAGCAAGTGAAGGGAAGTTTCTGCCTACCCCGATGGGAAAGAGGCGTGACAGATATTATGTATGTATGTAGGTATATGTCTGTCTAGGTAGGTATTGTCAACAGTAGTAAAACGCTGAATAGTAGATTGAAATAAAAAAATACGTTAAAAAATGTACCTACCTACTTAATTACTTATAAGTGTTCCAATTTTGAATAAAACATTTTTGAATTGAGAATTTTTAAACAGACAAATTATGTCACACGCTCAGGTCTATCGAAAAAAGGTTATCCAAATATTCAATTGACAAATCAAGATTCAAATTGTCCAATCGAACAAATTGTCTATTCAAAAAAAGAAAAATTACTGATATTACAATGAAAGCTATCAAGCGACGATAAAATTCCTATAATATCTTTGCGATTGGTGAAATATTATAAACATTTTGACCTGATGGCTGTCACGTTTCGTCGTGACGGATTCAAGTTACGTGATGAAACATCTTCTAAGGTACTGTGGCTTCGGTTTTTTTTCAAGAAACGGCGTCGATGAATTGTTTTTAGATATAGCGATATCGCATTTCTTTTTAAACGGTAGGTATGGACTGTACAAACAAACTTAATTTCATTTGTATTTGACTTTTTTAATTCTAATTGCATTAGCAAGAGATTGAGAAGGTAAAAGTACATAGTTACAATTGGTTCGCTTGCATTTAAGTATTAACAACAAACTTATGAGAACAATACTTTATAGTATACGAATTGTAAAAAACAATTGTTCATAAATGGCACAAAAAAAGCAATTGCTTCGTTCTTATTATCAAATGCTGATTAAAATCTACCGTGAAGGAAAACATTGTATAAAAAATCGACGTTCCATTTCTCAAGGCCGTTGGCTGACAACTGACAAGCAAAACGAAGTGCAGAAAAGAAAACAAAAACGGAACGTTATCTTCCAACATGACGGCTTCATTTGTTTTCTTTTGCAATAACTCCTGGCTGGTTTGCTCGTTGCATAAATGGACTCATTTCGAAAAATAACAAGTCAGTAACGTATCCGAGTTATTGAAAAAGAACGATTCAAAAAGTTCATATCTGTTTCATAATAAAGATTAGGCTGAATATCTATGCCAATTACTTAGCTAAACAAATATCCGCCTGTCAACGAGACGAATTTAAAAAATCGAACACCAATTTATTTTTTTAAGTTTTTAATTCTTTGTATTCGTCCATCGCTAAGATCGTTTAGATTTCGAACAACTTTTTTAAACGGCTGTAGATAAAATAAGAAGATAAAATAAAGATGGCTATTCACGCAATAGAGGCTTCTATTCACGGTAATGTGTTACAAAACCAGTCACAAGTCGATACGGCGATCTTAATCTGATTCTAGTTATAGTTAGATGGACGGTTTGATCGATTCGATCGTCTTTTACAATGTTATATTGTAACTAGAGGCTGCCAGCGACTTCGAACGCATTTATCGTTATATTTTCGAAAAAAAAAATGTCATCTCAAAATAATATAGCCTGTGTGTTATTCTGCTATATAGCTACAATATTGCCAAATTCCATCAAAATCTATTCAGTAGTTTTTACGTGATGAAGTAACATACATCCATCCATCGGCACAAACATTGACATATTTATAATTTTGTATTAGTAGGATATGGAGGAACAGGTACATATCTCAGTTACAGAGAAGCCTATTATTTTAAGCATTAATAAAACGGCGTGCCCTCTTATTATTGACAACAGAAGGTGTTAAATCCCCCGAAGGTCAATATTTTGACAATGTATTGCGATTATTCACACCTAACCTATTTACGTTTTTGACATAATGTTTGTTTAACCTCCAAAAAAAGATGAACAGCAAAAAGTTTTCGTAAAAAAGATCGGATCGCTTTTGTAATGACATCTGACGGGTAACTAATTAGATTTAACAATGGCAATCATTAGTTAAGATAAAAAAAAAAAGGTTTGGTTAGCCAATGGCCGGTTAATGAGGACTTAAAAACTAATTTATCAAAGATGGACGTCCAAAAGGTTTGGTAGATCAAAGCCTGTGTTTAAAAGATAATTTGAACTCTTTTTGATCATTATTTAATTGGATATTTCTAAATTGAGCAGTGATTTTTATATTACGAAATTTCTAAGTAAGTATAGGTATTACGCGGACCTACTTTATAAAAGGAAAAAATCAGGAAAATGCTCGCTAAAAGTCAGTAGGTGTTAATATGTCATTCACGATGTCATCCCTTTATGCTATCTACACACCAAAGCCGCCGGCATGCCGCCGGGCTAGGCCGGCGGCTTTACGTGATACGAATGGCAGCTGTCAAAAAAGCCGCCGGATTTGGTGTGTAGATAGCATTAACTAGGCAAAACTTGGTTTTTAATTTCTATTCAGCCACATATACCTAAGCCTAACTTCGTTGGTTTAAATTTAAAAAAAAATCTAAAGCATAATCTCTTCCTACCTAGGCAACTTTATATATGTTACGACGCCACAGACAAATACACATACGAACAGACAAGCACGTCAAAATTATAACACCCCTCTTTTCATCACAGGTTAAAAACTGTCCTCGAATGATACAGCACAAAAGCCTTACGTTGGAAATCCTTCTTAATGACACTTTATACTTGCAAGTCCTACGAAGCCTTATCTATCTCTTTATAGGAGCTATACTTTGACGGATATACTTTGAGAGCTTTTCTTTTAAGCTCCCAAGAGCTTTGCGACTGGTCGGCTGTAGTGTTTGATCTCTGACAAAGTTGTTTTGTTATTAGTTATGAAGAATATTCTTTTTATATTTTTGTAGAGTTTATTTTCATGTCTGGTAAGTATTTTGTGGTATTTACCTATATTCCCAAGCAGCAAAATGTGGTCTAGTAATGGTTCTGGAACCACTTTTTTTTGGGTTTATAACGGGATAATAAGGTCTTATAACCCCGGAAAAGGGCCCAATTTATAAGCGTAAATTTCCCTATTAAATATCTATAATAGACTTGGTGAACACGACTTTGTCCAGTATTGACCTTATTGTTGGACTACGTGGAACTATTTGCTCCCACGAATCTAACTACTAGTGTCTAATAGAACCAAACACGGCAATACCGTACGCAGAGAATCTCTTACTAGCGCATGCAAAGTATTGTCACGATCGAATGTGTCATTATAAAAAATATTAAAAAAGCTAAGTTATTTGATCATGATCATTTCTAAGTTTAAAATTATATCTAGAATATTAATAATGAGTAGAGTGTTGTTTGTACACATTAGGTTAACATGTGTTTGATGTGGATGGAGCGCGATATTTATGGTGGAATTATAATAAGTTTTTAACAAAATTTTAATGCGCCTCTTGGAATTTGCGTTTATTGCATTTGTTTATTTAAAAAAATAATATTAGTTTCAGTGAGATACAACGTGAGGCACCATTTTGAAAAAGTTGATTCTTCCAAATACATTATAAAACCATTATGGGCTTACTTGACTTATAAATGGTAAACAATAGAACTTTGCTGAGCCATATTGTTTTTAGAATTAGGGTTCCCCAAATACTTTTAATGCTATATTATAAAAAATATTTTATAAAATAATATAATTATATATTATTATACAAATATTATTTAAAAAACTACTTCTGACATTGTTAGGATAATATGAAAATGATTTTCGTAAATTAGGTATTTTATTGGTGACAGTTTAAATTGTTTTGTACAAAATGTACATACCTAGAATAAAAAAAATCACTACCTACTATTTTTTTATACTTCATTAAAATGAGATCTCATAAAGCGTGTTAAAACATAACTGAAAATAGGTACTGAAAAAATGGACATTTTAATTTACCTTTACAATTGTGCCAACCCTAGCGAAACAGATTTGCCTTTAGTTCTATTTATCATTCTTATTGACGTATTTTACTTATAATAGTTCTGTAATGCTTCTTGTAAGCAGCTACAAGAATGCATTAATAGTACATGTACTCTTGAGTGTGTTTACTCCTACGCGATACTTCTATAAGTCACGCAGTCCTATAACAGTTCTGTAATGCTTCTTGTAAGCAGCTATAAGAATGCATTAATAGTACATGTACTCCTGAGTGTGTTTACTCCTACGCGATACTTCTATAAGTCACGCAGGCCTATAACAGTTCTGTAATGCTTCTTGTAACCGGTTATAAGAATGCATTAATAGTACATGTACTCCTGAGTGAGTTTAATCCCTTAATGTAGACTTATAAGCGTTTATAAGTTAATGTAATAGGATTAAACGTACTACAAGGCTAAATTTACTCCATGGTGACTATTATAATCGTAACAGTATTTTCCAAAACCGTTATTAGAGAGTTATAAGTGATGAAGTCCTATAACATCGGCACTGTAGGATAATTTTGCTGCTTGGGTTAAGCGTGGTGGATTACGGCCTAATCACTCTCTGTATGAGAGTAGGCTCGTGCCCCTCGGTGGGGACATATATGGGCTGATAAAGAAAAAGGTATTTTGTAGTTTATTGTTGTTGCACTCTACTCTGTTTGCATTGTTAACTGTAGTCGTTAAGTTGAAACGAAAATTATTGCACCGTCTCAATTCCTAGTTAATAAATCAATGTCAGTAATAAAATAAAAAAAACTGACAGTCTGTTGCATAAAAGACCATCAAAATTAATGTCGCATTAAGCAAAAATTAACATTCAAAGTAGTTAAATATACTTGCCACATAGTATTGTATATTTTGTATCCAAACCAGTGACATGACACATGCTGAGTGGGGACTATTTCCCAGTCTGACAGCTGCCATTCGTATGACGTAAAGCCGCCGGCATAACCTATCTTCTTTCCCTATCATCTTTCCGTTTTATTTTACAAATTAAAGAGTAAAAGTACCTATGTTTTGGAGTTGTTATTTTTTATTTTATTTTGTGTGTTTTTTTTTCAAATGTAAATTTATTTTGTTCTATTTTTTGTATTGACTGGGAATAAATATTTACTTAAGTGAGTACCTACAAATTAACGTCCAAGATCTTATTATTTCTAAAACTGGCTTGATTTAATTCTATACGGATCTCATCCACACAAAAAATTCTTATTTTTTATATCAATAAACCCCTCAAAGCCTAGCACATCTTTTCATGCCCTCATATTTAGTTTTAGAGCAACATTCGCCGGGTTAACGGCTCTAGTTGAGTACTGAATAGCAACAGGTCTCTACTTCGAAGATCACTCCACTTGATAACGCTGTGTTATTCGGGGAAGTCGGCCTTTGAAGGCGAGGTTCGAGTGAGTTTGGATAGATAGAGTGAGACTACTATCCATTTAAACATTGATAAGTGGTCAAATCTGCAATTTAAGTGCATCAAAGTCACAAATAGGTCCTAAAACTTCGTCATTTTGAACGGAAACATAATTATCTATCGAATTTACTATTTTTTGCCTGTGTAACTCTTCTCACCGTCAAAACCACGCAACTGTATAATTTGATTAAAACAAACGAATGCTGGTAGTATACACAAATTAAGACTAGATTAGATATGATAGATCTAGATTAGAGGTATGTATGTATACCTATATCAAGTCTTAATTTTGTGAAGTGGTTCAACACCGAGAATTTTAAGAACAAAATGTTTTTTTTCATACATACATATCCGTCACGCCTTTCTCCCATCGGGGTACGCAAAGACTACTTCCTTCCACTTGCTTTCGCTTCATCCACAGAAATTTAAATTTAGATAATATTATATATGTATATAAAATATTAGCTTTTTCAAAACCTCAAACCAAAAGTACCATCCCAAGCCAGTATCAAAGTCGTGATTTCAATTCAGTTGGCGTGCTCTTAAAAATAAGTAGTATTTCAGTACCATTTGGCAGATACCACGGTCGTGACTATGTCGGCGGATTGATGAGCACACCGGCGACCGACTGATATTTCCTCGACTATTCTAATGGCGTACTTGCGTGTAGAGGGCCTTTTATTTCTGTTTTCTGGTAGGATGTAGCCTAGTCTTTATTTTGTTTCGCGTTGTTAAGTGGTAAAAGAATTGTCTATGGATTTTTAAAGAAACAACTGACATTTTGAAGAAATATAATAACAACTCTCACATACTTATATTATTGTTTCTTCAATTTTTTTCGATATTCTTCATTTTTCGATATTTCTTCAATAGTTTTAAATTTGACTATAGAAGCTGAGTTGTGTCGTATTAGGTGCTTAAACGGACGGTAGAGAGAAGAGCAGAGTAGCGAAAACTCCATCGACAAGAGCATTTAAATATTATGATGATGAGAGGCTGCCTGCGACTTGTATTTATCGTCATAGGTACATTGAAAATATTTTAAATAAAATATAGCTTATATGTTACTCTGAAGTGTAAGTTACAAAATTGTAACTGTCCAATGGATTTTGCGTGGAAGTGTTACAAATATCTTCACATTCCATCCATCATTACACACTGAGACATTTAAGGAGGATTAAGGCCCTTTACGCATGAGCGATTGGACCGCATTTATAAATACTATTTTATCAAACTGTAAATCCACGGAAGCTCAACCACAATTGCGGAAAAGGCTTTTATAAAAAAGAACCTATTATAATATAACATTTAAAGATTATATCTTTTAAGAAATTCTTTCGTTTAGCATACCTCATTATCATAAGTTTAGCATTAACACGAATGTGAATGATTTCTTCACTCGGCTACAAGAAATTTCGCTTAATGTATATTTTAATATTAATTCCACACAAATCATTTATTCATATTTTTTTCTTTTTCAGGTATATTTTTTCTACTGGCGGTTTCTGCGTATTTAAAGTTACATTCTTATGTTAATAAAAAGGTACCTACTTAAATTTATTACTTTTGATGCGAGGATGTTTGTTACTTTTTCATGCAAAAACCACTTAACAGACTTTAATGAAACTCCTCAATACTCTAGCTTCCTAATCAAAAATACCTACACTAAGCCTACAATTATTATTTTATGTAAGTAGGGTATGATCTTTTTTTTATAAAACGAAATTTTTTTCTTTGATTTGACGATTAATGCATACAAAGTCGCGTGCGGCTGCTATTTTCATAAAAACACGTCGAAATCAATATAATAAAAAAAATAACTACAGTATTTTTAACCAAACAAACTTCAGCCATTAAAACATACAATCTAGATAAACGTGTAGCATAAAGCATTTAAAGTATAAATTATGATTACCTTCGCGTGACACCATTTATATTTATTAACACGCGATCTGATGCAGCCCTTTACTATCCCTGAAACTTTGTCGATTTTGTTCACAGTAGCCAAGGTTACGTGACGTACATCATTTAAAGTTTTTAAGGTATTTAAGATTGGTGGGAAGCCGCTACCAATAGAAATGTGTGGAGAAGCATGGGAGAGGCTTTTGCCCAGCAGTGGGACAACATAGGCTAAAAAAAGGTATTCCTTTGCCAAAAACTATACAATCATACATCGAATTAAACATTGAAAATCATATTGAAATTATGTACCTTCTAGCAACAATAGGTTCAATGAACCTACAACGGACGTAGAAGTTAATAAAAAAGTGTTCGTTCAAGTTAATCTATTAAAAATAAAACGTTTTTAAATGTTTACGAACTATTACTGTCACGTCGCGCATGCTGAGCATAAATACGAGAAGATACCTACTCGTACTTCTTAACAACGCAAACTTTTCTACAATTAGATATAATCTTTTTTTAAGACATCTTATTACAATAATGTACAACTTACCTTATCTAGCCGTTGTTGTCCCACTGCTGGGCAAAAGCCTCTTTCCTCCTTCATGATTCTCTATCCTGAGCCGCCTCTGCCCAGTCGTTCGTGAAGGTGTCCAGTTCATCTCGCCACCTTTAACCACGGAATGTACAACTAATCTTAAAATAATTTCATTTTAAAACTAAAACATACCTACTTAAAAACAGATCTAGAACCTTGATGGATCATTAGATCGCTAGCGCAGTAACCTTTACGCGTCGGTTTTGTGTTTAATGTCAAATTCACAAGTCTGTGACGCAATAACCTCAGATGTGCGCGCGCGCAAGTTACAGGCGATTGTTTGAAAGTATTAGACTGTTTTTGGAAGTCGGAAATTAGAAATCAAAATCGAAAGAATACAGTATGATATTCACTTATTTTTATAATGATTAAAACATTAATTAAGTATAGGTACTTACCATTTACAAAAAAACAGTGAATAGGTTTTATTATTATCATTATATTTTTATCACTAAGTTTAAATCAAGTATTTCAAACAAGTGATCTTTGTTTTTTCTTAATTAAACGATATCACGACGTTTCAACATCGTGACTATAAATCCAGCGCCATTTTATCTGAAGCGATCTTCATAAACGCTATTTTATAATTACATCTCGAAGTACATCTTTAAACGGAAAGTTCTTTCCTACTTACGGCCGTTCCCAATATTCCATCTATCTCTGCTTTTGCTCTACAGGAGATAGATCTTCCTGTAAGCTTTATAATGTCGAATACCGACATAGATTTATATTTTGTCGAGAATAGTATTTTGAAAGAGTTTTTGAACAAGAGGAATACCCAAGAATTGACAAGCTGTTTTACGTTTAACGTTTACAGACTATGAAGAATTAAAAAAGTTTTAACAAAGAGTTTTAAAGCTTTTCCCACATTTATACCGCAACTGTTCTTAAATTACACCAAAAGTGTAGAGAAAAAGCATCGCGCATCCGTAATTATAGAGATTTTTGGTTTAACCGAGTGAAAGTAATGTAGCACATTGTAGTAATGTCTGTTATTTGGTTAAATAGAGTCTCACACGTTTTTTGTTCTCTATGCGCGTTTAAGACTGTTATGTTCACGCTAAGATGTTTTGGGTTGTTAATTTTGAGGCGTTCTTAGACCCAGAACACACGGTGAAATCCAAATGCAACGCAACTGAAACTGCTAGTTAATTTTGAGTTGCATCGCAGTTTCTGCAATAGACTTTTTTAGAATACCACACACGAAGCAACTGAAACGAAACGTTTCAAATCAGTTGCGTTTCACCGTGTGTTTTGGCGCTTAACGTGCAAGCCGTGACCCAAATCTGCTAATTTTAAATTGCCTTATTTGGGTGTCGGCAGATTGTCAATGGCATTTTTGACACATTTGGTATTCTGCTAAACAACGGCTTACACTGATTGCGACCAAATATGTCAAAAAATGCCATTGACACTCTGCCGTCACACAACTGATGCTATTTTAATTTAGCAGACAGGGGCCCCTGTTCTCTATGCGCGTTTCTGACTGTTAAGTTCACGCTAAGATGTTTTTGGTTGTTAATTTTGAGGCGTTCTTAACGTGCGAGCTGTTAAGTTTTGCGAATAGATTTCTATATTTAGATGTACAAGGTCTTTCTTATTTAATACAAATCTTTAATAGGTAATTATAGTCATGTCAACAAACAACTTTAACAGTGAAACTAGTATCCAAATCTAAACCCGTAATAAAAAAACCCGACTGAGTTTAAAAAACCCAATTTTTTTGACGAACCAGTGTCACTATCACAGTAAATACAAATCTAACGACACCACTCAAGCTAAAGATCCATCAAGCCGGAACAGCTATACCTAGAGCGAGCCAAATAATTACACATACAAACATACTTACATACCTCCATACTTACAATCGAAAAACATAACCCTCCTTCTGGCGCAGTCGAGTAAAAATGTTGGACGCTCCATAATATTGTCAATTAGCTGACTGAGAAGTCCAGTTTTTTTCAGGTTCCTTATAGTTCCTTATAGGTTCCTTATAGAACCTATATACCGAGCTTCCTGTATTCACGGTTACACGTAGGTGGTACTAAATGGTACCTAATTATAGTTACGTAGCCTTTGTACTATTTCCTGTGCCTTTGTTAGCCTGTAGACTCCAACCTACATAGTATTATATAATGTAATGTGATAAATTATAGTCTAACGACTGCGACCTTGATTTGAATTAGCTTCAAAGTTTTATAATAAATTGTCGTGGTTTTAAAAGATACATGGTCGCTATGTCAATAGTTCGAGTGTTACAATGCCGTATAGCGTAAAACATCTCGTATGAGAGTAGGCCCGTATCCCTGTAGTGGGGACGTTAAAAGGGCTGATAAGGATGCTACATGTTATGTAGCTGTCTAGCTACACACATAACTGGGGCCCAAGTCTACTTATTTACAATAACCTCAGTTGTTTGTCGGCAGAGTGTCCATGCCATTTTTTGACACATTTGGTCGCAATTAGAGTAAGCCAATGTTTAGCAGAATACCAAATGTGTCAAAATGCCATTGACACTCTGTCGACACACAACTGAGGCTATTTTAAATTAGCAAACTTGGGCCCTGATAGAAAGACAAACACGTCATAATCATAACCCCTCTTTTTGCGTTGAAGGTTAAAAATAAGTGAAATGGATTTCAATAAAAAGGTTCGTTCAAGAATTTAATAATCTTCCAAATGCTCGTTAAATCTAGGCACGTTTTAGGTCGTTTTGGTACCTACAGAAGTGTAGGTATGATTTTAGGACCTAACTCAGTACCTATAGGATTTATTTTTAAATGGCAACTACTGTGAAGTGTAGTAAAGCTTTGATATTATAACTACTTATACAGGATGTTAGGAAAAGTATCACTTTCCTTTTAACCAGGTATAGTGTTAGTGATGTAGAAAACATTCAAAAAAAAAAAAATTGTCCTAATAATACACATAATCACTAACACTATACCTGGTTAAAAGGAAAGTGATACTTTTCCTAACAACCGGTATATTGTTCTATAATTGGAAAACATTAAATATAATGGAAGTTCTAGACAGAAATTCATGGTGGATGAAGAGAGAGGCTTTTGCCTAGCTGTGGGACACAAGTGGCTAGATCAGATTAGATTCAATATAATAAAATTAACAGGCTTGGTTTAATAATTATTCATCTCGTTTAAATTCTGTGCAAACAATCTGAATCTTCATCCAAAATTGTGAAACTAATATCTCTAGAAACATAAATTGAAACAGAACACAATTCTATTCAAATTGTAATATTTTATTATAATGCAAAGATATGAAACGTTAGAAACTCATTTTCATATGTATGATATCCACTTTGAAAAGAAAAACATGCATGCAAATTGTGTATCTGCAGAAAAGCGAAAGAATCGCGTTGAAAAATGTATGTTTTCTTTAAGGGTGACGTATATCTCAGAGGTTAAAAGGAGAGATGCTTTTTACAAGACAACAGCCTAGCAATTCTTTTGCATCAAAACCACTTAAGGCCAAAACACACTGGATGCTTATGCGTTGCGTATGCGTAGACGTATGCGTACCTCTGAGTTGTAATTTATGGAACTGTCGCCGCTTGCGTCTACGTCTACGTTACGCATACGCATCCGGTGTGTTTTGGCCTTTAATTGTGATTCAGGCGATGTGTATCCGAGTGATAAAAATACATTTTTTTGTTTAACGATTTCAGATAAATCGGACAGGGATGATGACTACATTCAAAAATTCAAAAAATAATTAGTCCGTCTTTTAGGCTATTATAAAGCATTTGAAACACATTTTTTACCTGATCAAATACACAAATAAATACAAAGATACAGAGCATCAAAGTTACGGAGTGGGGGGTATTGACGACACTCCTAGGTAAAAATCCTACTTAGGCGTGACGTCACGAGCAACTTTAACCAAGAGTATCTTTAACATTTTTAGTTTAAAAGAAAAAAAATACGCGTCGAATATTTTAAAAGAACCTATGCGTTTATAAACAAATTTTTAGTCATCATGCCTATTGTAATTAGGTAAATTTATCCTCTAGCTACTTAACCTCTGGTACATAACGATTGGTCCATAAATAGCACTGGCCAAAAACTGAAGAAATTAAAAAGTGGCAACACTGGAGTGTCGTCCCGTTCTTCTAAGAGAAATTAGCCAGACTTCCCTTTTTTGAAGATTCCTAAAATTCCCTTTTTGCCAGACTAGTTTGCAACTTAAACGTGGTACATAAAACGTAGATTCACTTTAAACAGCGTTCGCAGCAGAAAATTCGACATTATTGTATTCCGCTTGAAGAATTCCCTTACTTTTAAGTTTAAACCTTTCTGTTGTCTTTGTGATACTAGAATTTCACAGCGAAGTAATGCAACCCTTTGAAAGCGTTTTAGTTTAAAAGAAAGTAGGCACTATTTCAGTGGAGTTTTATTTCAGCGTACTATATTGAAAAGTTGTGGACGATAGTTTTTACCCGACTGCGCCAGAAGGAGGGTTATGATTTATCGAGAGTATGTAGGTATGTGTGTATAATTCTTTGGCTAGCTCTATAGCCTGAACAGCTTGATGGATTTAAGCTTGAGAGGTGTCGTTAGATTCGTATTTACTGTGAGAGTGACACTGGGAACATCAAAATAAAAAAATTGAATGATTTTAACGCGGTCAGGTTTTTTTTTATAAAAGGTTAGGTTGTTTGTGAAACTTAATCAAACGTCACAATGAAGCGGCTGACATGTGCAGAAATGACTTTAAAGACTGGGAGATGGGGGGTGGCATGCTAGAGTATTTTATAGTTATAGTGTTTTAGAGACATACGGTACTACAGTCTCCATTTACCTCAAAGAACGCATATAAATAGGTGGTAGGTACTTAAATAATTTATAACACTTACCTATTAGAAAATGGAATTTGTATAAACTCAATATTAGATTGAAATAAAGGCAATAACATTTTATAGGAAAGCAAACTAAAAACAAATGAAGAAATAGATTCTCATGCGTCAGAAGGTAAACTTTTTAAACTTGAAAGGCTTCGATGTTTAAAAATACAATTCTACTTTTGTATCAATTAGTTTCATTTGCGGTTCTCATTAGCGCACCTTTGGCAATGGACTTGAGAAACAAAAGTCTTGTATTGTAATTGTGCTAAGTGAAAAGTTCGTATATGTTCTGTACATGCGTATAGTAGGTTTTGTCTTAACGTTCGGCCATATTTCATGCAAATCTGGCCATTAACAATCGGGGGTTTAGGCTGTGCTTTCGACGTGGTTCCTTAAAAGAACAGAGCCGCGTTTTTAGGCAGTTGCGTCTTCGCTTGTGCGTAAAAGGCATAGAGTACAGAAAAATAAAAATATTTTATTCAAATTTTCTTACATCTTTTGACGTTTCTTCTTAATCTAAAACTAAGTAGGTACTACCGTTTCACTATCTGTTATAGTTATAGCTGAAGGAATATAGGGCAAGAAGCCTAACGGCGCAGGAACGTCCACGTTATGTAGGTACTATACCTTTTTATTTTAAATTAATAAACTAATAGCAGCTTATTTGTTATTTTTAACGTAAAATGGTTAAGACAAAGTTTTCCAACGTAAAAAAAAATCACGGTATCTGAAAAACAAGATGGCGGAAGCAAAAAAAAAACAACCAACAGAAAAGAACATTTTAACAAAGAGTTTTTATCACATAGCATACTTCGTTTATTTCGTACATTTCATTCATCGTAGGGTCGTTATCGCTTTGTGGTTATTTTCACGAGAGTTTTTCTCAACGCTTACATAACACGCGGGACTGAAATATTTTCAGTAAATTGCCGTTTCTGAGTGCTAATTAAAAAAATTAAGAGGACTAGGTGTTAATTGAAATTATGTAATGTTTAAGAGATTGGAAGGTACTTATCCTGTATAAAATTTCAAATTGCCTATATTAGAGGTATTATAAATATTTAACCTGCCTCTTAACAGTTTAGTGCGAGAGTCCGGGTTCTTATTTGAAACTTTATCAGAACCTATCAAGCATTAGTTTATTTAGAGTGATTATGTCTGGTTAGGTATGTATGTGATAAAGCCACCTTTGCGCACAACGTTTTAGTTTTAAGTTTTATTTGTATTTCTTTGTGTGCAATAAAGTATTTCTATCTATCTAGGTACTTTTGTTAACAATAGGTATTGCTGAATGTAAATGATGAAGGAAGTGATGGGAAGTGGTCTCTGCATACCCCGATAGGAAAGAGGCGTGACAGATATTTATGTACATTAATATTTGTGGCTCATGTAATGTAATATTCATTTTATTGAAATGTAACTGTTACCCAACTGAAATTCTAGATTTAGACCTTAAGCCAGACTGTATTCTTAAATGTCTAAATGGCCTAGATTTTCAACTCAAATTACTGGAAATACATTGTATAACTCTACTAAATTTAGAATGCCGTTGACCGCCAGCATTGTTATGCAACTTTAGTATTTTACTTGTTGCCGGATTTGTCTGACCTAGCCTGTCATTTAGACAAGCAATTAAAACAGACAAGAATTAACTGGGGGCATAATCAGTATGTACGATTGTATATGTGAAGGCTCAAGTAGAGTATTGGGGACTGTACTAGATTTAGAGTGTTTATTTTTAAAGTTTTTCTTATGTTGAAGTCTGTTATAGGTCTAAATGCAGTTCAATTGCCACACTCGACACATGTCAAGCTTATCACTTGAGAAAACTTGAACGTTTTGCAATTTATAAGTATTTTTCTTATATTTAACCCACTGAAATAGATTTAAAAAATATTTACCAGTCATCTTAAGAACAGACCGAATTTATAATAATAAATAAAATGGTAATGGTATCTACACACCAAAGCCGCGGGCTTTTTTGTCAGCTGTCATTCGTATGACGTACAGCCGCCGGCCTAGCCCGGCGGCGGCATGCCGGCGGGTTTGGTGAGTAGATACCATAAGATAATCGTTCAAATAAAATAAAAAACGCGTATATTTTTCTTTTTGTTTAGTAACACAAGCTATATTTCTTCGCAAAGTTTTACGAATTTATAAAACTTTGGAATGTCAAACCCTAGAATCGATTGTAGTTAAATTGTCTCATAATTTATTTAGTAAAACATAAAATCAATACTTTACTGTCGTCACTATCGATATCATACTTATAAGCTCATTTCTAATTCTGTAACATTTCGTGCGGGAATCTTTGAATAAGAAATTGCTTATTATTACCCACTGATGAGCTGGACACCTTCACGAACGACTGGGCAGAGGCGGCACAGGATAGAGAGTCGTGGAAAAGGAGGAGAGAGGCCTTTGCCCAGCAGTGGGACAACAACGGCTAGATAAGAAGAAGAAGAATTGAGTTGATATTTTTGTACCTGTTTATTGATCTCCGGGACAGTTGCTTACATCTTACATACATACACATCTGTCTGTCACATCGGGGTAGGCAGAGACCACTTCCCTCTACTTCCTACGATAAAAACAAACTTCCTTCGCTTCATCCACATTGTGCCACGCTGCCGCCACACAACTGAAAATATTGTAGGTTAGTAGAATTGGGTCCCTGCTCAGTGTTTCCAATAGTGATTTGAGATGAGACGAACTAAGTACCACGCTAACAAATTCACGCTAAAATTAAGAAAATAAATAAATTAAATATATAAAAAAAAAATACATAGGAGAGCAGGTAGGATTCGTACACTTTTTATTTAATAGCTCGTAAAAGAAAAACGGATAACTATGGCGAAATAATTTTAATGCTGTCACACAGCCACACTATTTAGCTTTATATGTATTTTAGTTCTATTTGGATATAAAGCTACGTTTCCGAGTTATAACGATTTTACCAAAAAATGGAATTCGTACGAAAGCTCCCCACAGGCGGGGTAGCTTCGTACATAAGGTGAGGTAGATTCGTACATAGTGAGAATCTCAGTAAAATAAATTAAAAACTAGTAAAACCAATAGTGTTCAACATTTATTGAGATCTCTATGAGAAGCAAAACATCAAAATAAGAACAAGAAATTTCTCTTAAACTCAATAAATCGTTTTCATCGTCACTATCAGTTGTAATAGTTTTCTATGGTCACTTTCATTTTTTTTTATTCTTATCCTTTCTGTTGTTTCTGACACCAACTTGAACGCTTGTTGTATTTACTTAGCCTTTTGATATATTTCTTGCTATTGCTTCTTCATTTTCTACTTCCGCTAGCTTATTTCTACATCTTTTAGCCAATTTTTTTCAGAAGTATCAGACTTTAGTTTTAAAATTATTCAATAATGTGTGTATTAGCAAATAAAATACCTTGATAACATTTAACCCCTTCTTGTTTATCAAGTTAGGGTACATTTATACTGTACGAATCTACCCCACCTATAACTGTACGAAGGTACCCCAATCCAAATTTTCAAACATTTAAACCAAAATAAAAATCACCCATTATCTTATCGCAAAACTTATGATAAATTAGCAAACTACGACATTATTTCATCATACATAATAAAGAACATAAACAATTTAACCATTACTTATTGAATAAGACAATTTTAAATGGATATCCAAAAATTATTTACGCGTAGCGAAAACACACATTGGCCTGTAGCGGAGAATCCAATGGCAGCATTGTCGCCGCACTACACGTAGAGCCTATACGTATGAGTGGCTATTACCCACACAGACACTTAACGAACCAATGTATTTGATAGTGGAGATATGACTACTGTACTAATGCTCCTGCTGTACGAAGCCTACCTGTTCTCCCCTATATATATATGTCGGAGAACAGCTGAGATTACGTTCATGAAGGATGTTTTGGAACCATTTGCAAACTCTTTGCTGCTAAAATGCAAGAACTGGCATGTTTCTAACTGGTTGTCAAGTTGGCGCTTTCATATTTGAGTCGCTGTCATGTATGATGAATTCTGTTTGATTATTGATTTGAAGAGATATCGGAAAACATCACGTATACCCTGTTACTTGATAACGTGATTGCAAATTACACAATAAAGCCAGTTTGTTCGTTACACGCCCACTGTCTTATTTTAACTAAAAGCATAAACACCACTTCTGATGACTCCTCGCCGACATATATATATTTTTAATTATTTATTTATTATTAATTAAATTCAATATAGCATTGTTGGTTACACGCCGTCGAACAACAATAAGCATATTGTATCGTCGCCATATTGGTCTTTCATAGTTCGATGAATTTCACCAATTCATGATTACGCCGCTGGAATCATTTCAATTACAGAGTAAAATTGGATATTGTACCCAAGGATGATACGATTAAATACAGTAATATTAAAAGACCAAGCTTCCAATTCTAATCACTGCGAAGAAGTAGTCAACTAGTGTGATAAGGCTGTGTTCTGTGTTTGCGTAAGTAAGAATTGTTACCCTGAATTTTTGTGCACATGCTATCATGACTCATTCGGATTGTTTGTTTTATCTAATTTGCTTTAATATAATGAGTTGCATATTGACAGAGACTGCCTAGCAATTTTATTCGTTTATGATTCTATTATTGACATTTATTTGTATTTAGTCTGGATACATAAGGGAAAATAGGCGACACCAAACATAAAATTATTTATTTAATTTTATCTATAACACGTCGGAAATATCTGCGGACCTGGCTTGATGACGTCATGCAACTCGTACGTACTCGTCACGGTACTGGATAGGCGAAATCGGGGGAAGCGCGGGGGAAAGCGCATTCCAGCGAGGTCCGCAGATATTTCCGACGTGTTATTATATACCTATGTCTGCCACCTTATAAGAACCCAAATATTTGTAAATAATTGTTTTATTTTTGTATATTATGTACTTGGCTTGTGTTTGAATAAATAAATAGTGTAGAATATCAATAGAATTTTGGAAATATTGATGTAACATTGAACATAAAAACAATCCTGATAATCCAGTAAATCTTTGATCGAATGGTAACCCTACTCTCGTTAGGCAAGGTCCTAAATTTTCACAGCTTTCCCTGACGGAGTGCAAATTCTACTTTTTATTCGACTACTGACGCGAAAAAGGTAGATTGTGGCTAAATTGGATGTGATTTATTTAATACATTCGCTTTAGTGTTTTCGTTTTAGATGTTTTTGCGAAGATAAGAGTGATTTTGTTATTTATACTCGATGGTGATGGAATTGCAACCATCAACATGGTTTCTACTTATAATAATAGTTATTATAAAATGTCTACTGAATAGATTTTAATGACGATAATATTGTAGCTTGCACATCAGTCAGAATCACACATACTTAGGTACACTATATACGTATTATTTTAAGATATCATGTAAATGGCATCGAACATATTTGTATGGAGCCTGCTATAGTAAAATTTTCGGTATCAATTACACTCAACATCCCCTATTCGAGCTAGTACGGACAAAAAAAAGTTGGCGGCCACTGATGAAACTAATGTCAATACTAGCTCGAATAGGGGATGTGTAGTGTAATTGATACCGAAAATTTTTACTATACCAATTAGGTTGGTTGCTCTTTATCCAAGATAATATGTCAGTACATGACTGCAAATTCCCTGGCCTTCAATATACTCATAGGTACTTTTGAAAACTAAGATCTAAACGTAATAGATAGTCTACTAGTTTTTTAAATGTAAATGAGGTCAATCACCTGTTGTTATCACAATTCACATTCTATACGAGCTATGCAGGTAGCAGCAACTCGCAAATCTTGCAGTACCTAACTTAAGCCTCGAGCTGAATTCACGCTGATAGAATTTAAGTGTTAAGTAATCTCTTGCAGGATGAAATTACCTATGTAATATAAGCTACCTACTTGCTACTGAAAACGATCAATCAATTTTGATATGGAAAAATATTTAGGTTAGTCTATAGTCTGTTTAATTGGTTAATTGATTGATTAATATCATTTCTAAGAACTAGTTTTGCTTATAATCAGTCTTTAAGTTATTAATGTTATGTTCTAGATCCATTTTTCTTGGTAAAAGTGGTTTTGTAACTTGCATATCAGAATAACATATATGTAGGCTACCTATGTGTTATTGTAATGTATTGTATAAGTCGGAGAACATCTGAGATTACGTTCATGAAGGCTATTTTGGAACCATTTGCAAACTCTTTACTGCTAAATTGCCAGAACTGGCTTGTTTCTGACTGGTTGTCAGTTTGGCGCTTTGTTTGGTGGATTCTGTTTGATAATGGATTTGATTTTTTGATATCGGTCATGAAGAGACATCGGAAGACATCACGTACATCTTGTTATTTTCTAACGTGATTTGGAAATTACGCAATAAATCCAGTTTGTTCAGTACCCGCCCACAGTATTATTTTAACGAAACTCCTTGTTATGGACGAGCATCAAGCTTCATAAACGCCTTGAAACTATCATGTAAAATTTTTAAGATTTATTTCCTATATATTTCAGAATAGCTACAGCTTAACCATAAATAAGGTAACAAAATAATTAAATAATATTATTGCCAATTTGCCAATCAAGATATGATGATAAAGCGAGCGAAGTCGCTGACAGCCTCTAGTTAATTAATAAATCAGTACCTATTAGGAATGTTTAGGAAAGTATAATGATTTAATAAATACATACATACATATCCGTCACGCCTCTCTCCCATTGGGGTAGGCAGAGACCACTTCCTTCCACTTGCTTCGATCCAAACACACCTCTTTCGCTTCATCCACACTCATCAATCGCCTCATACATGCCCAATAAATGCCTTTAATAAATGTCGTCTACAATATAGTATTCCGTATGTTTACTTCCGAGTGCATAGTAAAAGTGGCCTCAAAGAAAGTGCTCTTTTAAATTCCTCTCACGTCCATCCACTATACGGTCACGTAATGCAGTAGGTATGCAATCTTTGTATACCTAGGTACAGTCAGCATCATAAGTCGATCAACACATCAAAATTTTCAAAAGTAATATACACAATTATTAGACGGAAAACCTTACTTATTTTCTTTATTTTGAACCGTATTGGATGGTCATTAAACCCTAGAGTATCTTTTGCTAAGCGATTTCGTCTAATAACGGTGTATTTTACTTTTGAAAAGCTGAATATGTTCATCGACTTATGATGCTGACCGTACTAGAGGCTGCCCGCGACTACGTACGCATTTATCGTCATATCTTGGAAAAAAATTACGATATCTCAAAAGAATATAGCCTATATGTTATTCTGATATATAAGCTACAATATTGCCAAATTTCGTCAAAATCTATTCAGTGGTTTTTGCGTGAAAGAGTAACAAACATCCATCTATCCATCAGCAAAAACAGTGACATTTATAATATTGGTATGATAGTAGGATTTAGCTATACGTACGGTATTTAAAGGGCGCCTACGCAACTGCGGTAGTAGTTTGACGTTGCAATATGTAACCGCGACAAAACCGCTCATCAACCGCCACAGTTCGCGTTTTTCATGCAAAATAATGCACATCGATCTTTGGAAAAAGGCAATCGGCTAATTTCGACTTCGTATAGCGATATCTGTGTCGCACACACCATGACGTTTATTTTGTTAGTCGTTGTTCAAAGCAACAGTCAAACAACAAATGAAGAACTTACTTAGTTCTAAATTCAAATTCTGGAAATCGTTTCATCCGTTATTTTGATGTACCTAAATGGAAATTAGCATTCGTTTGTTTTCGGAAATGCGATGATTGCCGATGTGCATTCTTTATCGCCCTTTACTGTGGCGTCGTCGTTCACACATTTTCCCATTTCTGACGTAAGCAGACAGTCCTAGTCTAGATAGATTAGAAAGCGTTTGACAAAACAATAGGCCATTTCAGTACACTTTCTCTTAGGCCGAAACAAAGGTATACTGTCTGCTCTAAATAGAACAAACTAGTAATATTGTCTTTCGATAATGTTTTTGAGAATCGCTTCTTTTAGTGACACTTGGCGTTTTAAACTCCGACACAAAAAAGAGGGGTGTTTATATCTGTCTGTGGTATCGTAACTCTAGAACGTGTGAAGCGATTTTTTTTTTTTGGTTGAAATGTGATTTAATCGAGTGTGTTTTAGCTTTGTTTGACTAAAATCGGTTTTAGTTGTTTATATAGGATGAGAGTGGGGATGATCAGTGATGATTCAGAAATAAGTTTGGTTGATTTCTCTGAGTTAATAAAAAATCAGTACCTAGGGGTTTTTTAATTAAATTTTTGATGTCAAATAACACTGTTGTTCTCTATGAATCAATGAGGAAGGAATATAAGGAGTGGCCCCATTTTTCATATACAAATAAGTTTATGACAGCGTGCCAAGGTTGGCGCAAGTTTTTCATAGTTTTCTTGGTAGATGACCTGTCAAACGATAAGAAATTCCACACAAAAGGTAGCCATTTTGCGCCAGACCAGGCACGCAGATCCAGGTGGTATGGCACCTTCCTATATATTCTATACTCAAAGCTATGAACTATGCGCAGTCATGTCTTATCGTTCATCTTTTGTTTTTTAAAAGATTTCGCTGTCAATTTTAAGCGCGTAACTCGTAACAAGTTTCGCACCAAAAAGATCCGATTTAAAACACGAAAAAGATCTTAACAGTGTTAAATGTAATCTTGCGTAACTATCAGTAACACATAAACAGATTCCCATAGACTGTGAGAAATGCAATTACAATTACAAAATTGTCTCAAGTACTTTGAGGTTATGGCATCTGATAAATTTGGGAACCACATTACGTTCGCAGAGTTAATTAAGGTGCCATCATTGTAGTTGGGTCTCGTACTATGGGAATTAATTGGAAAGACACTTAAATGGCGCTTGAGATTTATTTGTCGTAATTTTCGCACGAAGTTAATAGTATTTTTTTTATATCGTATGGGTTACCCAGCTTGAATATGGATGAAGCGAAAGGAGTTTGGATTGTAGTAAGTGGAAGTCAATAGTTTCTGCCTAACCCGATAGGAAAGAGGCGTGACATAAATGTATGTCTATTACCAAGCTATATGGACTCATAATTAAGGGTCAAGAATAAGCGAAAAATCTATAAGGGAAATATTATTAAATGAATTTTTCGTCATTAGGCCCCTGTAAATAAAATTCAGGACTTTGAGTCCCCCAAAAGTCCCCACCATTACTTACTTACAGTACAGTAGTCTAAAACGTACAATGGCAAATAAAATAATGCTTTACCATAAACCATCAGATTCACAAACTTTGTTTCAAAATTGCATTGTCGGTTGCTAATTGCATTTGCTTGTACACAGACGTTTTAAATAAAAAGTTTGCAGTTTTGGGATGAAATATTTGGGTAGCTATTTATTTTAAAAACGAAATATAATGGCTAGCTGTTTGTTATAATAACGAGAGTTTTACAACTAGTTGGAAGTAAGGCTAGGGTTTGGTATTCTGCTAAACAATGGCTTACAATGATTGCGACGAAATGTGTGAAAAAATGACATTGACACTCTGCCGACACACTACTGAGACTATTTTAAATTGAGACTTGGGCTCCAGTTAGAACCTACCTATAGCTGTCACTATCATTGTCCAAAATCAGAATAAGACGGCACGATGACTAATGGTAACAACATAATGATCCTTTTCTGTAACTACGGATAAGTTATTATTAACAAAGCGTCTTAGAAGCCTTACTATTTCTTCATACTGACCAATTTTCTTTGCTAAATGGCCCAGCTTAGTTCGTAGCTGCAATATTGTACGTATGTACGCCACATCAATCACATATTAAGGAAGGTCAAGATTTCATTATCTGCGGCTTTGTTCTTTGATTCTGTTATACCTCGATCAGTCAACGCGTGGGAAATAATCAATGTGTTTCTTGTTGGTAACAGTTGTTTACAAGGACGTGTTCTAATGATATTGAGTCTCTGGTAGCAGAAAAGCTTCATTAACTTATTTGTCTATTATAGAAGGAAAACCTTGCCCAGCTTGCCAACTTTACACAGTGTAAACCTAACCTAACATATCTTTATAAATAAGCGTTTCTGCCCGTTTCACCGCCTACGGTTCTAGACAGAGACAGGTATAAAATATCTTACAAATAAAATGATAAATGATTAGTTTAGAATAGTTTAGATGTCATCATTTTCTTACAATCCCGATTCATTTGTGTTTAGTCGGGTTATAGTACAGTTAAGTGGTTTTGACAGTGATTTTAATCGAGAGGAAATGACTTACAGAGCTTTACCTTTAATACCTTACATACCTAACATTTATCTTATCTAGCCTTCAGTATCCCACTGCTGAGTAAAACCTATCCTCTTGCTCCACTATTACTTATCCTAAGCCAAATTCACACTAATAAAGTTACAAAATGCCTTCAAATAAAGAATTCACGAGACGTCAAATAGATCCAATTTTCCAGCCAGCTTACCCTGTAGGTAAGTACCTAGCTGGGAGAACGTTTTTCCAGTTCATTGATTACTTAGTATATTCTCTAAGGTACCTTGCAGACGTAGGCGCGTTTGTGGAGCGGACGCGTTTTTTTACCGCTACCAAAACGCGCGCGTTTTGACACATTACAAGTAGGAGCGAAGTAGTAGCAGGAAAAGGCGATGATACGCGGTGTGGCGTTCACTAAGTGTGGACGCTGCCTTAATAATATTTAGTGTGGCAATGTTGGACAGCCACAAAAATTGTTTATGGTACATACACTCTAGGTCGCTAGCATGTCTATGTTCTCTCTCTCTTTTGTTTTGCATAATTATAAAGTCAGGAGTTTCATTTCCGCTGGATCCGCCAACTCCGACCGATCTACGAAACAAGCGCGGAACTACAGATAGTTCCACAGCATCATAGCAAAATATTGTGTTTTTTTTTTCAATCAAAAGCACGTTGGTTTTAGTTAAAATCTATAAATGTATGAATTTAAGGAAGTTCAGACTAAATTACAGCATAGCTATGTTGGGTATACACATAGAAGAACATTCAGCTTTCCGAATGTGAGGAAGGTAGGGCTATCAGGCTCTTGAACTACTTATCTGTCTAAACGCGAGTAAACCGCGAGTAAACGCGTTTTGGTAGCGGAAAAAAAATCGCGTCCGCTCCGCAAACGCGCCTTCGTCTGCAATGTCTCTAAGGGTTGCAATAGGCAAGTAATGATATGATTTTCTTTTGTTCCCAGGTAATAAATTCTAGTGGCGTTCGATTTGATGTTATTCGTTACTTTATTTGGTAAGTATGTTTGGTTTGGTTATGCTATTGTTATTTGTGCGTATTTGGCGTGTAAGTATATCTAATTATGATAATTAAGCGAATTATGTTTTATAGAACTGTTTTTAATGTTCTTTTGATATTCAAGGGATAAAATTAAAAATAAGTAACAATGATCTTTGAACCGTGGTTTCATATCAAACGTCAAGCTTAACCGCGTCTCAGACGCAAGTGCGTAAGCGCCCTTAAGATAGTTTACATTTTAGACAATGTCAGGTTACCGCCGCCGTAGCGCTGAAAAAAACGTTATTTTTGCATAAATACATACATATCTACATGTATGTATATCCGTCACGCCCCTTTCCCATCGGGGTAGGCACAGAGTACAACCCTCCATTTGCTATGATCCAAACATACTTCCTTCGCTTCATCGACATTCATCATTCGCCACATACACGCATGTTGGTTGGGCACTCCTGAATTGGCTTTAAACACAGTGCCCAGAAATGCAAACGAATTGCTCCACAGACTAACTAAATTGTAAATTCATAAAACAAACCACACTAATTGAGTTCGAAAACTGTGTCATTCAAAAGGAAAAGTTTAACAGTGAAGTTGGAGGTCGCTATGAAATATTATTGGGCATTGTTCCAGACCGAAGCCAATTGGGATTCGAAGCACATAAAAGCACACAGATGCAAAGGATAGACCAATTGTACCTATATATAAAGATCCATTAACTTTTATTTTAATCAAGGCAAGGTACTTTATACAGAAAGGCGTGACGGATATGTATGTATGTAGGTACTTATAACATACATACATATTTGTCACGACTCTCTCCCATCGGTGTAGGCAGAGACTACTTCGCTACATTTTGGATCCAAACACATTTCTTTCGCTTCATCCACATTCATCAGTCGCCTCATACACGTCGGTTTAGGGTATTCTTGACATGGCCTTTTTCAATAAGTCCCTGATTTGATCAAAATACGTTCGCCTTAGCCTGCCCCTCCCGACATTTCCATCCACTCTAGCTTTGCATATATCTCTTTCGTTAATCTCCTTTTGCTCATTTATAACTTCTTTAGTTATTCAAATAAATTCCCTAATTACCTTCACATATTAGCCTCAGAATCCGAATCTGCTGAATAATTCGTACCCGTGTGAAATGGACCGTGATTAAACCGAGGTCCCTTCCTGTCTGTAATCTGAACATCAATCTTTCAATACGGATTTACGTAGAATTTTGAATTTTCAGTCAGTAGCTTTACCACAAAACGTGTTTAACCTCTCACATCCCACTGGCCCATTATAGAATTAGAATTTGTTTATTGCAAGTCACAGGTTGGGTAAGGTGTTACAAAGTCGTATGTACATGTGACGCCCTGCAAGGGCACAGCAAACAAGAGGGCAAGTAGTTGCCAGTTACTTAAAAAACTTTATCTTATAACTATTAGTAAATTATAATAAAGTAATATACAATTAAGATTTATATTTAGTACTTATTGTTTTTAAAAAAAATTATAAATCCAGACACAATAGATTTTCTATTTTTTTTTCTGGGATGGGAAAGATTAAGTCACGTTTACTACATTTTCATCGTCATTTCAGCATTAGCTGCTAACTGCTGTGCAAAGGCTTCTCCAATGATTCTCAGCGCGACCGGTTTATTGCCATTTGCATATAACCAGACCCTGTGGTTTTCACTACTTTCGTCAGTCCATCTGGCAGATGACGGCAAATATCTTGATTCTTGAACTATGTCATTAACTGTGCAAAACAAAATTGGACTTTATTGTAAGAGAAGTGAGGTTATTTAAAGTCTATCTACACAGATCCGGGCCGTGCCCGGGACGCGCCCATAGAAAATGTATGGAATGATATTTTTTCCCTGACACGTCCCGGACACGGCCCAGACACGTTGTCATGACGACGTATTGTATTCCCTCCTGACGGGCCACGGCCCGGGCACGTCCCGGATGTGTATAGATAAACCTTTATTGGCCCGGATTTGTGTAGACCTTTATTGTTCAAGAAGTTTTCCTAAAATTATACTGTTGTGTCCTATGTTAGAGGTACAGGGATATCTCACCTGCCATTATTTAAATTCCGTTCGGTTTTGATTAATAGTATCCTTTGATTTATAAACCAAATGAGACCAAATGTTGGTAACGTAATTTAATTAAAAGATTGCAGTCTGATTTAAGTAGACGCAAGTAATAAAATCGTAACGGAGACGTAGACGCAAGCGGTGACAGTACATTACAACTCAGAGGTACGCATACGTCTACGCATACGCATCCGGTGTGTTTTGGCCTTAAAACGTTGTTTTATTTAAGAGTTGATGATTTGAAAATGATATTAAGATTCTTAAATCGTAGCCAGCCATATAATAAAAAAAAATCTGTTTATAAATGACGGAGTTTTTAGGTAAAACATTAAAAAAAAACAGCGGAATTAAGAATCACCTTCTATTTATATTGTTTCAAGTTTAAAATCAGTTTAAAAATCGATTTCGCAAATACCCACAAAGATCGCTTTCACAAAAACATAATCATTTTGTGAGTATAAAACCATTAACATCCTTAGACACCAATTTCCTTACATAAATGTAATCTACACGTTACCACCAAGCTAATATCATCGCATTTTATTACATAATATAACGCAATCGATTATATTCACATATGCAACGGCCTTGGTCATCTTCCGCATACTTACAGTTCAATATAATGCCAATTCTGATTACTTAAGCTAGCATAACCTGCGAGGTTCGCAATGTTCTACAATGAGTACGCCAATTTTGTTTAAAATAATTGACATAGCCCCTCAACTGTATAATTCGACTTTGTATATAGTTGAATTATACAGTTGAGAGAGTCAATTCTGGAGGCTTAGCATACGTGCCGCGACAATTATCGCACGTCATGCTCTCCTTATCACATTTAAAACTATGGAAAGGGACGTAAGCGTGACAAACCCATGACAACGTCTTGTCACGGAGCGTATGCTAAGCTAGCTGGTCTTATGAACGTTATTACATAGACTGTTCATTTACAAAGCTGGGTTATTACATTTAAGTGGTTTTTGATGATGATTTTAAATGAAAGGTATTGACTTGCAGTTAACATTAGTTACTCCAAAAAGAATGTAGCTAACTCTGTCTTTATTTGTTAAGACTATACAGGCATTCCGACATTCATTCATTCATTAAATTTAAGAGCTTCGCTCTTGTCGATGGAGTCTACGCCACTCTGCTCTGTTTACTGTCGTCCTTCTGAGCACCTGCAGGCTTAGCAAACGTGCCGCGACAATTATCTCACGTCATGCTGTCTTTATCACATTTAAAACTATGGACAGAGACGTAAGCGTGACTTACCCATGACAACGGAATGTATGCTAAGCCTGCTGATACGACATAACTTCTATCCCCTCTTTCATTTGATCTATGTACGTTCTTCGTGGTCTCCCCTCTCTTCCGTTTTCCTTCGACTTTTCCTTCCAAGATGTTTTTTTATAAAGTTGTCGTGTCGTATCAGGTGACCTAGCATTCCGAGTAAGCCGATAAATAGTAGGAAAGCGACATCATCTAAATACAAGCACTTGCATGCAACCAGTAATGGACAACCACATTGCTATAAACTAACATAGCGAACCAGAATCGTCGCCGTGGTAGCAATTGCATGCTGCACGCAATACTTGCTTTACTCTTACTTTGACAACTGTTAGGTGCAAATGAGGGTCGTTGAACTTTGCATTGGTTGTAACTTGTAGCATAGATCACGGAAAAGGTGGTACGATGAGTAAGTTAGATACTTCTAGATGGCTAGAGGTGGCTGAGCATCGAGAACTGTAGTGGAAGAGGAGAGGCTTTCGTCTAGCCACTTCCCCTCACTTGCTACGATCCAAACACTCTTTCTGTTTGAAATAATATTGCCCCTAAAATATTGTGTATGTATGCTTAAGTAGGTATAAAAGAGGCCAGGTCAAAACTGCCCTAAACTTACGATAGAAAGTATTTAGTAATCTGTGCCTATACCGACGTGCATGTATGAAGAGACTGATGAATGTTGATGAAGCAAAAGAGGGGTGTTTGCATCGTAGCAAGTGGAGGGAAGTGGTCTCTGCCTACCCCGATGGGAAAAAGGCGTGATACATAGATATACCTATATTATATGTATACCTGTTTACATATAAAGGATTCAATGATTTATTTAAATAGTGTTTCAAAGAATGCGTTTTGCGCCCGTAATTTCAATGGAATGCCTCATTTTACCCATTTACCATGACAGCCTACGCCTCACAATAACGAAGAACCTCCAACTTTTGTAATAAACCTCGTCTCATAGCTGTAATTTAATAAAATATTTCACTTTATGATAATGGAACATTTATTTTGTTGAGAGTACCTTCCTACCTATTTTCAGAATAAATCATTGATGCGTTCTTATTAACCGACTTCAAAAAAAGGAGGGTTTTTTGAAAATATACTAGGTACTTACTTACCTACCTATCTAATCTAGTCACTTGTGTCCCACTGCTGGGCAAAAGCCCCTCTCAGCCGCCATGACTAGGTAGGTACCTATATGTCCATGAAAACTTTTCTATAATTACAATTCGAATATAATGACTTATTACGTAACGGCGAATTAACTAAGATTTTCCATTTAAAGCCAACTAAACAAACAAGATCTCATTTGACACCCTATTTCTATCCACATCCATACTCTCAAATACTCTAAAGTTGCGTTTAGTTTTAACAAGACATATATAGACAGGTTGCGTTTCGTTTCGTCAGTGGAACACGCACGTGCGCAGACGCCGAACCCGGAACCATGTTGCGACAGAATTGCGCCTTGGTGTATGCAAATATATTTTTATGTTGTTTTGTGAAAATGTTGATTGTAATAGCAATTAGTTATACATACATATCTGTCACGACTCATTCCCTTCGGGGTAAGATAGACCACTTCCCTCTACTTGCTACAATCCAAACAAACTTCCTTCGCTTCATCCACATTCATCAGTCGCCTCATACTGTCATACATGCACGTCGGCTTAGAGTACTAAGGTATAAATAATACAATTAGGGTCACCAAGTCAAGAGTACCCTAAATCGACAGGCATGTATGAGGCGACTGATGAATGTGGATGAAGCGAAAAAGTGTTTGGATCGTAGCAAGTGAAGGAAACGGTCTCTACCTATCACGATGGGATAGAGGCGTGACAGATATGTATGTATTACAAAATTACAAAGTGCGTACCAGTGTAATACAAGTTTGCAGTCCCTAGAGGGCAGTAAAGGCTAGAAGTTAAGACGTTTAATACGATTAAGGTTGTAAAAGATAAGTTCATTTATTTTGTAACAAGCCAGTCTTGAGGTTACGAATTTGGTTAATTAATTAATTTAGTAAAGGATAGGGTAAGTATCATTTTAAAATATTTAGAATTAAAATATAGAGTTTTTTTTTGTAGCCTCTTGTATGTATCCCACTACGGGGCAAAGGTTTCACTCGCATCCTTGCATCTTTCTTTATCCCCGGAATCTCACCTAATCACCTAGTACAATAATAATTTGTGTAATAAAAATATATTTTAAAGTCTGCTACGCCTACACTTAATAAAAACATTTTTTAGCCTTAAATTATTTAGATAAATCTGCTTGCTTCATACTTTTATTTTATATTTCTATTTTAAAATCTTCATACCGACGGGCATGTATGAGGCGACTGATGAGTGTGGATGAAGTGAAAGAAGTATGTTTAGATCGTAGCAAGTGGAAGGAATTATTAGTCTCTGCCTACCCTAATGGGAAAGAGGCGTGACGGATATGTATGTATGTATGTATGTATGTATGTAAAATCTTGGATCTAAATTAACAGATTCCATTTCCTATTTTATATTTACCTGTTGACAAAAGTCCGAGAAAATGTCCATATCATGGTAACCGTACTTAACCGCTTAGAATATGGAGAGGAGCGGTCAAATTAAATCAGCACAATTTTTTTCCAGCTGAATTTTATTTCTTTACGTTTTCTTGATTAAAATTGTTGAGTCGGAGTTTATTTCGTTCTGGCTTTACGTGTCAAGTTATTCTAGAAAAAAAATCTTTGATATTTACATCGGTGGTAGATTCTGTCAAGTTTTCTAAGTATTGTGCTGTCTTTTGTTTTTTAGGGTTCCGTACCCAAAGGGTGAAAACGGGACCCTATTACTGAGACTTGGCTGTCTGTCTGTCTCTCTGTCCGTCCGTCTGTCACCAGGCTGTTCTCAAGAATCATTATAGCTGGAGCGTTGAAATTTTCACAGATTATGTATTACCATTGCCGCTATAACAAAAAATACTAAAAATAGAATAATAATAATAAAGGGGCATACAACAAATGTGATTTTTTTTTGCTCGATATGAATAGAGAATGTTACGGAACCCTTCCTGCGCGAGTCCGACTCGCACTTGGCCGGTTTTTTTACTGTATCATTGACTTTCACACTCGAAACAAAACGCTCTAGCTAAGGTATCTTGCCGGATGTTAACGCCGCCGCCCCGTGTCACGGCTATTTGACGTATGAGTAGGTGTTAAGATAAATGAGAACTTGCTTCTGTCTTTTAAGAGCGTAAAGTGTAATTCCTTCGTTATTTTACAAACGTGAAAAATTCAGCATTCAGCGTCCAAAACCAACATTAATCTTCGTTGTTAACAAACAAATGAACGCTTATTATTTTGTTCTTAGTATTAAATAAAATGAAACATTTGAAACAATTAATTTTAAATCAATTCGAATAAATCTTATTTCGCAATCAATCACAATTAACACAATTAACACAATTTCAATAACCATTTATATTATTTCTATTTAGAAATTCAACCTTTTGTAGTAAAATTCTCAATTACTCACTATTTAACTTTCATGAAAATAATTTGGAAGTTGAAATAAATAAAAATCTAATTCATTACAGCTATAATAGGTATAAAGGTAAGGTACGCAACGCTGTTCGTTTGTGCCAATTGTGCTTCTAATCATAATATTTATATGGCGCAGATGTCATAATGCATTGCGTAAGTAACGTACGTGGGACAAGTCTGTCTCTAGTTTAAACGCACTAGGGGTTCAGTCGCCGTTGCGGTTTGTTTGAGACGCGAATCGCGGATATGCGGTTGATCCGCGGTTTCATAACAGAGGGCTTAGCATGGCGTGCCGCGACAATTATCTCACGCATGCTGTCCTTATCACATTTAAAACTATAGACAGTGACAAACGCATGACGCAACGTCTTGCTTGTCACGGAGTGCCATGCTAAGCTAGCAGGGGTCCAAGTCTGATAATTTAAAATAGCCTCCTCAGTTGTGTGTCGGCAGCTTTGAGTACCTATAGAATATATAAGGATATGCCAAAATTTTTTTTCATATACGTACTAATAAGTTTATGACAGCGTGCCAAGGTTGGCGCAAGTTTTTCATAGTTTTCTTGGTAGATGACCTGTCAAACGATAAGAAATTCCATACAAGAATGTAGCCATTTTGCGCCAGACCAGGCACGCAGATCCAGACGGTATGGCACCTCCTTTATATTCTATACTCAAAGGTCGGCAGAGTGTTAATGGCATTTTTGGCACATTTGTTATTCTGCTAAACAATGGCTTAAACTGATTGCGACCAAATGTGTCAAAAAATGACATTGACAATCTGCTGACACTCAACTCAGAATATTGTAATTTAGCAGACTTGGGCCCTTGATATCAAGCCCTATGTAACCAAAAGTCAATATTGAACGTTTCATATTATGATCCACGTCAACAATATGGTGAAAAGGGTTACATTATTTTGTTACCTCTAGACGTTTTCTTTAGCTTTACGGATGACAATATATTAAATTTCATATAATAGAAATATCTCATATTTCGTCAGAAATATTTGGACGCGATTAAGTCCATATTTTTTTTAGATGTATTTGAATCGTGGAAGGAGTCGTGGTCTCTGCCTACACCGATGGGAAAAGGGCATGACGGATAGTATAACACGTCGGAAATATCTGCGGACGTGGCTTGATGACGTCATGCAACTCGTACGTACTCGTCACGGTACTGGATATGCGAAAACGGGGGAAGCGCGGGGGAAAGCGCATTCCAGCGAGGTCCGCAGATATTTCCGACGTGTTATATGTTTGTAATGTATTTTAAAGTCAAAGAATGTACCTAATTAAATAACCAACATGACCTCAAAAAAATTGATTAAAATCGAGCAAAACAAAGTTTTGCAAAACTAATTTAGTTTAGTTGGAATAGAGTTGAAAGTATTTGTCAAACTGTCAACCCTGTTACATTGGTTGAACCCTGGTTGATCAAGCTCAAAGAGAAAGTTTCGACTCAATAAAATTAAATAAGGGCTGATTGCTAAAGTTGATTCAAGGGCTTCATGTTATGAAGTAATTTATAGGATTAGTCCAGAGTTGTTTTTTAAGTTTGTGTAAATGTTTTAAATTCTTAAGTTGCAATTAGATTAAGTAAATAAAATAGGCCAAGTCAGTACCCCAAATCAACGTGCATGTATGAGGCGACTGATGAATGTGGATGAAGAGAAAGAAGTGTGTTTGGAACGTAGCAAGTGGTAACTGTCTACCCCGATGCCAAAGAGGTAAATAGTGTCCTGTTTATGTCAAATTATAATATTTGTTTAAAGTGTAAGTTTTATCATTTAATGCTATTTACACACCAAAGCCGCCGGCATAGGTCGGCGGCTTTACGTCAGACGAATGGCAGCTGTCAAAAAAGCCGGCGGCTTTGGTGTGTAGATAGCATGAATGATATACAAATTATTGAAGCTACTTATATACCTTATCCATGAATCCCGGAGACGCTTTCGACGATATCTTCCTTTTATAAGTGGGGTATCTATGAGGTTACATAGGGAACCTCATAGATACCCCACTTATAAATATATTTATATAAATGTGTATATAGTAGGTACTTAAGTAGCATAAGTTTGTATTATATTGTATTGTATTTATTTGTATTTATTTAATGTTAAGTCATGTATACTTATTTATTGTGTTGTACATTATGTAAATAAAGAGGATACCTAAGCGTATTACCTAAATACTTATATCAACTTCACCGTTCTATTAATTGAAACGAAAACAGCGTTAAAAGTAAACATGCTTTGGTTAGGTATACAAAATTCCCTTTTACAGCTTTTAATAATGAAGCTTTCACCAATGTGTAAACTGGTAACTTAATAACTTAAATTTTCCATATAATAATTAATATATTCTCGGTTCAAGTTATTTTACTTTACTTATTTAGTGTATTAAATCCACTAGGAGAGCAATTCTGGGGATCTCTCGTTTACAATGAGTAATTTTTAATTAATGACAAGCAGGGCCCAAGTCTGATAATTTAAAATAGCCTCAGTTGTGTGTCGGCAATGGCATTTTTTGACACATTTGGTATTCTGTTAAACAATGGCTTAGGTACACTGATTGCGACCAAATGTGTCAAATATGCCATTGACACTCTGCCGACACACAACTGAAGCTATTTTAAATTAGCAGACTTGGGCCCTTATTGATTCAGCCAATGTCAAGTGAAATAAAACTTACTATAATAATATCTTGTTCTATAGATTATATCGTTTACTATAGTTGAATACATACATATTATACACACATACAAACACCCATACTCGACTAAATGATCAGAATTGGAGCCGTGAACCAATTTATGAAGTAAATTAAGAAAAGTTTGTTAATTCTGTGAACCTTCTAACTTCATCGAAGATTTTGCAATTTGAGTCCTAATTGGTATCATAAAGATTTTCGCTCCAATTATTAAATTGCTTTTTATGTTTGAGAATTACCTTTTTTTTAAAGATATCTTTGTCATTTCCGCGAATTGATTTTCCTACACGATTTAAGGAAATCTCGGAAAATCAATTCATTTCGGATTCTTGGAAATTCAATTTAGTTTTGTTTTTCATGGTCTCAAAGCCTTTATAATAGGATACTATATCTACTTATTTTATATTGTACTTTGTTAAATCTTATTTTTTTTCCATATTTTTAAACGACTACTTTTTAAATTAGTGTCGACACAGAAATTGATCTGAAAAGTTGGAATTGCTTCGTATGAAATTCTCTACTACTGAAGACTTTTATGAAAAACTGGATCCAAAGTTATATTAAGACTACCTCTTAGTTTTCTCATATTATTTATTCAATATTGTCTACTTATAGACCCAGATCCAGACAGAGAGACATCAGGTCAGATAAGTTACAGTAAAATGGATAAAACCTTAGGTTCTCCGTAGCTTCTCATGTGCCTTGAACACCTACCTGCCAAACGTCCCCAGTTACAGTTACACAAATTCGCATACCGTCAGGCATAACATAGCGTGTATGGCCCGCTTTATGCAACAATTTCTTTACACCTAAAGCGTGAATGAAATACCTCGAAAATATAAAAGGTCTCTCCTTATTTCTTGTTTGCTAAGCACTTCTCAAGCTGACACTTCTCAAAATGTTAACGTCTGTAAATGGTTTTTTTTTCTTACGATTCGGGTGTATCTCATAAATACTGTTTTTTTGAGATGATGTTCCCGTTTTCACCAACTAACTCCTAACGTAAGAGCTTAACGACCCCTTAGCGGTACAAACTAACAACGTCTGTCAACGTCAGTTGTATGGCTCAGGGGTGCCTTATGTTTGGAGTTAGTTGGTGAGAACTGGTTTTATTCTTTGCAACCAGCTTCTTTGGATCTCGGCAAGTGGAAATTGCATATGGTATCATAATTTAATTTTCTTTTGAGAAAGAAGTGTGTTTAGATAAGTAGTACGTTGAGGTAGGGACAAGATTTTAAGGCTGTCACAATTGAAAATATGACAAAAAAAATACACACATTTTGCTTTAGTTTTCAGAGCAACTTTATACGATGAATTTACTTCATGAAGATGATATCGGCCAGAAAAATACTAGGATACACCCTTTGGTTCCGATAAAATCGGAAAAAGTGTGTTTTCGTGTCTAGGGACTTATCGACATTTGTCACTTTGGATTGATAGTGGCTATAAGGAGCCGAAAATGGCACCTTATGTACCTAGAGGTTGTTGCTAAAAGTTAATGGCTGTAATCTGGAAAGACAGCTGGAGCCCAAGTCAATTATTTAAAATACTCTCAGTTGTGTGTCAGCAGAGTGTCAATGTCATTTTTTGACACATTTGGTCGCCAACTGCCAAACGGCGTCGCGGCAGACCGCGGAAAAGGTGGCGGGACGAGCTGGATACCTTCTTGGGTACCTGGGCGGAGGAAGCTCGAGACAGAAAGTCTTGGCGTATGAGGAGAGAGGCCTTTGCCCAGCAGTGGGACACGAGTGGCTAAATAAGATAAGATTGGTCGCCATTGTTTAGCAGAACACCAAATGCGTCAAAAAATGCCGTGGACACTCTGCCGACACACAAATGAGGCTATTTTAAATTACACAAAAGGTATTTAAAGCTCACACGCTCCAATACGCAAACGCTTTATGTGAGGTCCTTATTAGAGCGTTTCCGCGTATGCAGTTACAGTTCGGCGGTTCACTTGCAAATGACAGTTTGAAAAATCCGCGCGTTTTCTTACGCACTCGCGGTATTCACGCGCTTGAACCGCTAAGAAAATTACTCACGTAGTCGCGACCTGTTAGCTTATAGTTCTTAAATTCTTACATGATTAGAATGGCAGGTGTCACTAAAAGTAGCGAAGTAACTTTATACTAGCGGCCCATAAGTGTCGTAATTTGCATCAGCAAAAATCATAATCATTTTTACAACTATAACCATTTTAAAATTATAAACTGTATTTATACATACAATAAAATTAATGTTTTCGACATAAAACGTAAAGATACATAAAAAATAATACTTAATAACACACATAATACTTATCCAATAATATGAGATTAAATATTTTTACGTTCTAAAAAGGTTATATCACCGCGAAAAAAAATTAAGGATGTGACCAATCGAGTTCTTCAAGTCAATATTTTTTCATTATCATAAAGTCTACGAAAATAGTTATTATAAGAATATTTTTGCGTTTAGTAGTTTTGGTAGCTTTTAGGAGCTTTTTTAGTAGATTCATTGTTTTAAAAAAAACCGGCCAAGTGCGAGTCGGACTCGCGCACCGAGGGTTCCGTACAAACCTGCAAGGTTTACAAAGTTCGTTCATTACGACAATCGAGTCATAACTATGGTATTTTTATTGCAAAATGAAATTCATAAAATTACAATGGGGAAAGATGGAGGAGCATAAATTTAAGACAAAGATCTCTTTATCGTTTAAGTAATCCTTTATTTTATATTAACACATATCATTTATCTATAATATAACTGAAACACTTATACTAGCCTTGCAGCAGACTTGCGAAAGTTCTTTTATTAAAGTTATTTATTTACTAAGTTTTTTAGTCACTATTTAGAAATCTGGTTCAAAAATACTCGCGGTCATTGCTGTAACTACAATTATGTTTACAATCACAATTTTTTTGGTGGTATAACTACTTAAAATTTTAAGCTTTTCGGAATTTTTCTGTTACCTGTGCTGTAAGCTATTGCTTCTTACCAAATTTCGAGATTCTATGTCAACGGGAAGTGGTCTTTAGGTTTTAATTCCCTTGCGTGTAGTTGCGAGTTTCAAAATATGCGGTATCAATGGTTGTACTTTTGCGTTTTGCGTTTTCGGGTTGACTTATAATTTCTTTTTTTTTCACGGGTTAAAGGCAATTAGATCTAAGTATTTGATATGAATTTCAACTTGATAGCTCTACGCGTTCATGAGGAAAAAAGTAATAAGTTTATATTTATTAAAAAATATATATTTTGTAATGTAACTAAAAATTTAAGGTTTTCGGAATTTTTCCTTTATGTGTGGTATAAAACGTTGCTTCATGCCAAATTTCAAGATTCAAGGTCGACTGGAAGTACCCTTTAGGTTTTGATTCCCTTGCAAGTACTTGCGAGTTTCAAAATATGCAGCTTAAATTGCTGTTTCTTTTGATTGCGTTGACATAGAAGTTTGATTTTGCTACAGCTTAAAGGTATTATAGACCTGAGTATTTGGTATGAATTTCAATTTAATACCTCTACGCGTTTATGAGGAAATGGGTAGTAAGTTTAAGATTATTAAAAAAAAATATATTTTGTGATGTAACTAAAAATTTATGGTTTTCGTAATTTTTCCTTTATCTATGGTATAAGACGTTGCTTCGTACCAAATTTCAAGATTCTGAGTTCACGGGAAGCACCCTGTAGGTTTTGATTCCCTTGCAAGTGTCGAAAATTTGCGGCATAAATGGCTGTATCTTTTGATTGCGTTGGCTTAGAAGTTTGATTTTTTCACAGCTTCAAGGGACAGTAGACCTGAGTAATTGATATAAATTTCAGCTTCATACCTCTACGCGTTCCTGAGAAAAAGGGTCTTGACAGACGGACGGACGGACGGACAGACGGACAACAAAGTGATCCTATAAGGGTTCCGTTTTTTCCTTTTGAGGTACGGAACCCTAAAAATTGACGCACGGTGTCACTACTCTTTGGTTTTTTAGAACCTGCGAATATTTAACCGAGCTCGAAATGGAGAATTAATTACGTACTTCATTAGGCTATTTCGTAATTACTAGTCATTTTTAAAATATTTCTAGTAATAAGCACTTAGTCGACAAAAATTTAGCTTAAACCTCGATTTAACATTTTCATCCTATCACTATTCTGCGAGGATTGGCATGTGTCATTCTAATCATGTAAGATTTTAAGAACTATAGCATAGACTCCGTGACAAGACGTTGTCATGGGTTTGTCACGCTTACTTCTCTTTCCATAGTTTTAAATGAAATAAGGACAGCATGACGTGAGATAATTGTCGCGGCACATATGCTAAGGCCCCTGTAAGCGGGTGACCCGCGTTCAAACCGCGACGCGACAGTCAACCGCAAGTGCAAAAACGCCTCAACAAAATAACAACAACAACATGGTAACAATTTATCGCATAATGCTACATATACCTACCTAAGGTATTTTAATTAACTGAATACTAGCTTGGCAGTAGGTAATAGGCTCACACATTATGTAACGTGAAAACTAGCTCGGAAAATCCGATTTTCGATTTCACGAGTGTATTGCGTAACATTTAGAAGGTATGGGTGCGTTAAATTACATTGCCCGTTATTGCCAAAACGAGGTAGGGTGTACCTATTTATGCATTCTCCGGCAAAATCTATTATTACGTACTTTTCCTGAAAAACAAGCATTGCAATACGATTAAATAAAATTCATACTCGGTACTCGGGAATTGTGTATAGGTACATATTGATTGTCACGTCACGCATCTCTTCCATCGGGGTAGGCAGAGACCACTTCGCTCCATTTAATACGATCCAACACACCTCTTTCGGTTTATCTACATGAGTCACCTCATGCACAACGGTTTAGGCTACTCTTGACTTGTCCCTTCTTATTTTCATATTCCGCGTTAAATCAAACTACGGAGGTATTCATTGACTATTGCGTTAAAACCTTAAACCCGTTACCCTTTCTGTGAAAAGTTAAAATTAAACCTAAAACTGTTGTCAAACTAAATATTATCTATATGTTACTAAGCTCCAAGCTTTCTCTGCATATTCCCATCAGCCTCATTATCATGAACATGTCAACACACATCGAAAAGGGTCTCTTTAAAAGCTAATGGAGGCTTAAAGAAGCTTAGGTTAGCTTTGTTCACAATGATGTTTGCATTACACACAAAGACCTTCGTCCAGATTTTGTTTAAACAATGGACGGACGGTTACTTTTTAATTTAAATTTAGAATACGTTACTATCAAGCTAAAAGTGTAGTGAATTTATAATCTAGTATTATCTTTACTGAGCTGAATGCTAAAGTTGTTGTGTCAGTTTAAAGACGTCCACTGCTGGACAAAAGCCTCCTCCAAAGATCTCCACAACGACCGGTGTTGCGCTGCCCATATCCAACGGCTTACCGCGATAAATCCAATAAATGAATGCTAAGGTACTGCTAAAGCACTGGCAGAGGATAGGCCTAAATGGCGAACACTCCACCGCCAAGAGTCTAACTCTTAAATTAAATGATGATGATGAAGGTATGTGTATGTGTGTTAATAATGCAAATATGTGTTAAAGTATGTGCTTTAATGTGTGGCAAAACGGAGTGAAGAAATGGCATGTTATAAAGTATTAAGAGATACTTAAGGGGATGGAAAGTGACATAGGCTACTTTTTGTCCCGTCTATACGATGATATTTGTGTGCGAAGTCTAAAGTCACAGAATATTGCATTATAGCCATAAGGCGGGTCCACAAAGAGCTAGCAAATTCGTGAGGCATAATGTTTAGCCGCTCAGGAAAGACCTCGCTATCCTTTTTAGTTGGATAGTTCTTAGGTGCTTCTTTTAATTGCCCAAATAGTTGCCTCACGAGGCTGCTCGCTCTGTGTGGACCCGCCTTTAAATAAAAGCAGCGACAAGCTAAACAAGTCTTCAAGTTGTAATTTCATTAAACAGCTGAATAATTATGAATATAATTCTAAACAATATTGTCGAAAGCTTCTCTTAATTGTCAACTAAAATTGAAGCAATTAAAAACGAATTTATCGCAATTAATCGTTCTGAAACCGATCTGCGGGTTCGAGTTCTGATTATTAAAATCGATTTCAAATTAATCGAGTCAATTATTCGGTTAGGAATCGGCGAGGAGAATCGATTATCGCCCTCGTTTCGGTGTCTAACGGTAACTATTGTCATTTCTTACAAGTAGAGATCTTTGTTGCTAAAAAGATAACTGGAAAAGTGAAATACTTAGAATTGCGTGTTTTGCGTATATGTAAAAGTTTATAAAGTGTGACTTTTTAGTTTTTTAACCTACAACGTAAAAAGAGGGGTGTTCTAATTTTGACATGTTTATCATTGTGTCTGTCAATGACATCGTATGTAACCAACGAAAGCGATTTTGATTAAGTTTTTTTTTGAAGTGTGCCTTATTTGCTGTCTACACACCAAAGCCGCCGGCATGCCGCCGGGCTAGGCCGACAGCTTTAGTCATGCCAAAAATGGCAGCTGTCAAAAAATCCGGCGGCTTTGGTGTGTAGATACCATTAATTGAACAGGTTCTTAGCTAAGTTTTATTCAAATCAGTTCAGCCGTTGATAAGGTATTGATTGGGGTTGCACATATTGCTCAACCGAATGTTGCTAATTAAGCCCAAGTTGCGTATCTATGTTCAAGTCAGTGAATAAAAATACGACAACCTCCTTGGTAAAACATCGTGCTGAATAATCCTAGCCTCAAGCCACAATCGGTCAGCGAACTTATCATTAGACGAATGCACACAGAGCGAGCAGCCTCGCGAGGCAAGCATTTGACCAACTAAAATAGGCCCCTAAGTGTGCCTTTCCACAAAAGATGTGCTATGCTACGTTGCTATGGATGCGTTTGATATCAACCAATCACATTCATTGAATATGAGGTCACCCTGAATATGATTGGTGGATATCAAACGCATCCATAGCATCATAGCATAGCACATATCTGGTGTGAAAGGCAACCCTAAGAACTATCCAACTCAATAGGATAGGGAGGTCTTTCATGAGTGGCTAAACATCCGCCTTGCGAGGCTGCTCGCTCTGTGTGGACCTTTTGTATTATATTGTTTACAATAAATTTAACGGTACCAATGTCTCGTTGCAGGTAACCAGTGACTTACAGATTGAACTGGTGGAAACCGGTTTCGATTTACGACTGTACAGGTGGGAACGAATGTTGTGATGTATTTTGGAGGTTTTTAGTGTTAATTTTGGGTTGACGAGTCGATACTTGTGTTGCTTTGGTTATCAATTGGTAGTTGCTAACGGCGGTCGTTCCCAATATTCTATTTATCTCTGATTTTGCCCTACTGGAGATAGAAGTAGTTATCTTAGAATTTTTCGTCCCTATAAACCTACCGGTGTCAAGAAATAAATGGGATTCTTTTGAAGGATAAATCAAAAGTGACAGCTACGTGACAGTTAAGTACTGCCGATCTCGGGTAGCTTTCTTCTATAGTCTTTGAATATTGGGAACGGCCGTAAGTTAATGTCGTTTTAAGTAGTGTTTAGGTCTTAATACCTAAGTGATATTAATGAAAAATGATTAGGTGCTTTTCTTCTGAGTAGGTACTTCTAAGTAATTAAATAAATCTGCGAAAACACCTCTTAGGAGTCACACATTTTTTTAAATGCCGATGGATGGATAGGATGGAAGTGAGGATATATATTACTCTTTCACGCAAAAACTACTGAACAAATTATAATGAAACTTTACAGTATTGTAGCTTAGATATCAGAATAACTAGTAGTCTATATTAGTTACAAATATTGTGTATTTTTTCCAAGATATGACGATAAATATGTACGAAGTCGCGGGCAGCGTCTTGTATCTAGATACTATAATTTAGAACACACCTTTCCAACTATACTTTCCATATAAGCGATCACCGTTTTAAAACCGGTTTAGATTTTCCGCTATTTACATAACCGATAAATGTTTTATTATATTATAACCGATATTTGCGAATTTATTCGATTGGCTATTTTAACGAATTAATTCTTAGACAATCCAAAATCTAGGTCCATACTTATCCCTACTGATACCTTCTTATTGCCTGCTAAAAAGGTTTCTTATATACCACAATAAGGTACTTATGAAACCTGAAAGGCGGACATCTTTATCCAGCTTCGCAGCTACAGCTAGGTTTAAAGAAGCCCTCAGATCACTGCTAAACTGGACACTAGAAGTTATTTGGTGTTCCCACACTGCACGTTACATTTTTGTATACTAAAAGTTTTTTAGTAAATACTTACAAACATTTTGTAACATTTTGTAACAAAAAATATTTTATTTATTATTAAATGTTTACTAACATTTTCTAACACGCAATGTGGGAGCCCCATAACATTGTATTCCGAAATCCAACATTTATTGGTCTATGGTCTAATAATGTTAATTAAAGTAATGAAGAGGTTAGATAGTAAACAAGGCTTTATCGTTATTTGCAAAAGGTCGATCAATTAGTTAGGCAACCGATTCTGCAATATGTTTAATTTTTGGGTAACACATATGCATTTTTGATGAATATGTAGCTATGATGTTTAGATGACTTGAGGCTGCCTTGTCATATCTTGGAAAAAAACTGATTATTCTGATGTGCCACAATACTGCTAAGTATCATCAAAATCTGTCGAGTAGTTTTTTTCGTGAAAGAGTAACAAACATCCATCCATCTATCGGCACAAACATTGACATTTATAATATTAGTAGGAATAAGGACAGTATTAGTAGAAAGTAGGATAGGACAATAGATACGATTTTTTTTATATGAGCGCCATAACCCGACAAGTGTGAATAGCTTCATACGAAATGTTCCGCCACTGGAGCTCACCATAAAAATCCACGAGAATAGGGAATGAAGCTTTAATAGTCACAAAACGAGACACAAGTTATTCAAATTCACTATAAACTATTTATTATCAATTAATCTGTCGGACATAAAATAAACATGTCAATATTAATCCCTTTGAGATATGTTTTAACTATAATTTACATAAATGAACGTAACTTAAGGTCCGTTACGTCACGGATATTGCGTAAACGTTATACAAAACCTTTTAGAAAGTTTATTTTTGGAAATAATTTACTTTGTGTTTGAATTTTTGATTTCGTAAATAGTATTTTGAAGATATTTTGAATGTTTCTTAGTTATTATCTTGGGAAAACTTCTGTGATTCCATATTAAGAAAGTTTACCTATCGCTTTTCTTTAATTATTAATACTATTTTCTTTAATTGAAAAATATATTATTGATATTTCGTTAAATACTTAATCAAATTAACGAAAAGTTAACGTCATGTCGTATCAAGAAGTCAAAGCACAGGCAGAAGATAGGCCTAAATGGCGAATGCTCCACCGACATGAGTCTGACCTTAATTAATGTGATGATGATAATCTTTCAGAAGACATCCTTTGGCTCTTGTTTATGTTAGGTCATCATGTCAGCTTATGGACGTCCACTGCTGGACAAAAGCCTCCCCCAAGAATCTCCACAACGACCGATCTTGCGCTGCCCACATCCAACAGTTTCCAGTGACTTATAACCAAGTCGTCAGTCCACCTTGTTGTTATGTTAGGTCAGTTGATTTATAACCAAGTTAATTAAATTGTAAATACCCTTTGGATCGTAGCAAGTGGAAGGAAGTGGTATCTGCCTACCCCAATGGGAGAGAGGCGTCACGGATATGTATGTATGTATACCCTTAAACATTTCTCCCTATACAAGTAATTTAGGTCTAATAAGTATGTAGGTGAATGCATAATACAGTCGTTAAATGAAAATACCAACAATTTCTCGTTATATTCCACATTATCTTGGCACATTTACATAATTATAACTTTCGACTTTTTATTTCTGCGTTAGCACTTAATTTCCTGGCGATTCTAATTGGACGATTATCTTTGTTGTTTTTAAATAGGCGTAACTACCTTTTAACGTTTGAAACAAAACGTTTTCACAATTAATAGCCGTTTAGTCGCTTATGTCTTTGTATTGTTGATGTTATCTCATAAATAGACGCTTTGTTTATTTGACGCATGTTGCTGGACGTTAAACTATATGAATTATTTTATTATAGACTCTTTCTTTCCGGCACACAATACCTAAATGGCAAAGAGCTTTTATACCTAAAGACTATCGAATCAATATACATGGCAAAATCATATAAGCATACATAATACGCGTTTGCATATTCATAAACGGTTCGAAGACGTAGCTAAGTCCGCTAATCGATTACCATAATAACGGACCAAATTAACGCATTCAATATGCAGTGCTTTATGCAGTAATTATGCTATTGGACTTCTGGTTATTAATTACTAGAGGCTGCCTGCGACTTCGGACGCATTTACTCACGATATCTCAAAGTAATAAAGCCTATGTTTTATTCTGATGTCTAAGCTACAATATTGTAAAGTTTTATCAAAATTTGTTCAGTGGTTATCGCTTGAAAGAGTAACAATTAATATTCTCACGTCTATCCATCCATATCGGCACAAACTTTTAAATTTATACAGGGTGTAACAGAAAGGGTATATAAAGCCGAAACACAGCGATAGTCCTCATGAAACTGAACAACTTTCCCCAAGGAACATGGGTCGTAACTCGAAAAAAAAATTTCGCCTCCCCATACAAAATGCCCGATCAGCTGATCGAGTAAGTATGGGCGATCCAAAATTTTTTTTTGAGTTACGACCCATTTTCCTTGGGGAAAGTTGTTCAGTTTCATGAGGACTATCGCTGTGTTTCGGCTTTATATACCCTTTCTGTTACACCCTGTATAAATTTAAAAGTTTGTGCCGATATGGATGGATAGACGTGAGAATATTAATTGTTACTCTTTCAAGCGTACTAGAAGCATACTAGAAACTGCCCACGACTTCGAACGCATTTATCGTCATATCTTGGAGAAAAAACATCATATTCCAAAATAATAAAGCCTCTTCTGATGTGGAACAATAACAGGCTGCACAAATAAACACCACGTTTCCGCGGAAACATCTTCATGAAGCTAAAGTTTCAAAGCTGACCTTCTTTCCATCAGACCTTGGAACGAACTTATTCTGCACACGTTTCAGAGTAACACCATAACATTTATCACGAGGTTTTATACTCCGAGGGAAAGTTTCTGAATCTTTTATTAAGGACGCAAATGTAGGTAGAAGATTTGGTGAAAACCTTTCGATTGTATTGTTGGCTATGTAATATAGAGGAGGTTAAGAATTTTTGGGAACTCGTATTTTTTATTAGTAATGGTAAAGTAAAGAAATAATTACTTTGCAAGTATTAAGTACTATGTATACAGGGTGTAACAGAAACGGGATATAATGCCGAAACACAGCGATAGTCCTCATGAAACTGAACTACTTTCCCCAAGGAACATGTGTCGAAATTCGAAAAAAAAAATTCGCCGCTCCACACAAAATGTCCGATCAGCTGATCGAGTAAGTATGGGCGTTCCAAAAATTTTTTTCGTGTTACGACCCATGTTCCTTGGGGAAAGTTGTTCAGTTTCACGAGGACTATCGCTGTGTTTTGGCTTTCTGTTACACCCTGTATAGGTATAGTACGTTATTAAGTTTTTTGTTTGGCTACAGAGTTGGCCTGTTCGCATGTAAACGAACTATTTAGGTACCTACTACTTACGGGGCATTCGGACCTTTCTATAGTGTGGAACGTGTACTTATATTTATTTTTAATTAAAATTTTACCTCCTTTTCGTCGCTGTGCACTAACAGTGTAGTAATTCAGTATTTAAACAAAAAGCGTTACACATAAAACTACGAGCCATCCCAACATAAAACATTTGTCGAGTACTTACAGTCCAAATAAAAGTCACGTAAATGAATGTAGTTAACGTATGCCCACGTACGGCGAATTAGGACCAGCCTCGCTACAATTTATTTGGTACATCCCTATCTTTATTCAGAAAAGTTTGACCTTCGTATTTTTGCTATGTTTTTGTTGTTTGGGAGATTAGGAGAGGTTAGTCTAATTAGAAAAAAAATAGAGTATTGTTTTATAAAAAAAAATCCTAAAAAAGGGGTTTGTTGACATTTTAAGTATTTATAGATGTTTCATTGTTTCACTTTAATCTTTCACATCCCAGAAAAAAAGAACAATAGAAAATCTATTGTGTCTGGGTTTATAATGGGTCAGTGGGATGTGAGAGGTTAAATCAACCTCCAAGTTGTATTACTTACGCACTTGCGGTTGTGGTGCAGTTTTCATAATATATCTATTACGCTTCTTCCAATTGACGTAGAGAGAGACTACTAATCTCCTCTTGCCACTATCCAAACACAAATCTTTAACTTCATCCACATCCATCAATCGCCTCATACATGCACCTCAGTTTAGGGTAGTCATGAATTGGCCCCGACCAATCATGTTTACAAAAATATTAATCTGAGTAAAGCCACTAAAACCAATTTAATAATTGACCTCCTTTTTGAGATTAGCTAAAATATCTTTCGTATAAAGCACGAGAAAGAACAACAAAGTCTAAACAGGTTGGATCGCTGCTGTCTTGAGTTAAACTAAACAATTTTAACTTCACGAGTTGTTTTAATGACGGTATTTATCTTTCTTGGTGAAGTTTTACCTTAAATTTATTTAAGTGAGTTATTTTTGGAACTGGCTTAGAGCGGTTTATCGTCATAACTTGGAAAAAAATCATGATATCTGAAAATAATATAGCCTATGTGATATTCTGGTGTCCAAGCTTAATTATTGTAAAGTTTCATTAAAATCTGTTCAGTGGTTTTTACGTGATGAAGTAACAAACATCCATCGGCACAAACATTGACATTTATAATATTAAATAGGATAGGTTACGGCGATTCAACCGATGGTTCGATAAAGCCCTAGAACTTTTTATACAAAGTACTAAATATCTAATCAAATAGTCTTTTTGAAAAAAGTCTTCGTACATAAAGAAAAACAATTGTCTTGCAAGGCTGCTGTGTGAAATATAAAGATCGGAAAAGGACCAAAATGATGGCCTCGCTAACCAAAATAAAAAGTTTTCATATAAAACGAACATTTACTCATTACTAAGGAAAACTATTAAATTACATACTCGTACCTTCACATAGTTATTATCTTTCGCATCTTTTATCTAAGGTAACTTACGTTAAGTGGCCAATATATTCTCTACCGAAGTTTACCTTGTCCAAAGTTTTTCACGGGTTTTCCGACGATTACTTGGCAACACAGAGAGGGATAAAGGTACGAAAGAAAGGTATTAAAAGTGTGATTTACATTGAGTCAGTAACTGACGTCAGTTACTGAAATGACCTGGTATTGCCATAGTGTAAATTGATCGCGTCAGTTAGTTACTGACTCAATGTAAATCAGCCTTTATGTTTTGAGTGAATAAAAAGTAGGGTAGTTTCGAATATCCTAGGATAGGCTTCTAATAAAAATAATTTTATTAGATCGGATTGGACCAAGAGCAAGTTTTTACTCGAATTTAGCTTGGATATAGGGATGATGACTACATTCAAAAAATAATTAGTCCGTTTTTTAGGCTATTAAAAAATATTTGAAACACATTTTTTACCTGATCAAATACATAACTAAATACAAAGATACAGAGTATCAAAGTTACGGAATACCGAGTATCAAAGTTACGGGGGGTATTGACGTCACACCTCGGTTAAAATCGTACTGAGGCGTGACGTCACGAGCAACTTTAACCCAGTGTATGTTTGTCATTTTTAGTTTAAGAGAAAAAAGAAAAAGTACGTGTCGAATATTTTAAAATAATCTATGTAATGGACTAAAAAAATTTTTTTAGTTATCATGACTATTCTTCTCTTTTAAAATCACTGTTAAAACCACTCAACTTTATAACTCTTTAACCTAACTAAATACAAATCAATGGCTGTAGAATATGACGTTTAGGTATAGAGGTCTATTAAAAAAAAAAGGATTATAATGCAACTTTTTTTAAAATAAAAAAATGATTTCAAACATGTTCAAATATCGAATTTTTTTAACGAGCCAAGAAGTTAAAGAAAATTGTTAAAAAGGTTACAGACAGAGGTCTGTCTGTCTGTCTGTGTGAATAAATAGGTATTTATCATCAGATTATACCAGATCCCTAAAAAGATAAAAGAAACGAAACTTTAGGCCCAACAACGACCCTGTAAACTTAGGCTAACCGCAGAAGTTTATGAATTCCCAAAAAGCTTTTCAAGTGAGATGACGCCTTTATAATACTTGTAAACTTTCGGCCATCTTGTAAATGCGGGGAATCTTACAAGTTTTCAGTGAGAAGACATTATTTTTAATTACTTATTGATGCGTCAGTGTCTTATGGACTTGTCATTAAAGCTACGCGTTGACTGGATTGGAATCGAAGCATAAGGAACCGAAGGATTTGACGGGAAATATAGGAAGTTCTTTTATAATTAAGAAGCAAGCTTTAACTAAGATTTTATTTAAACTTCACAAATACCTACCTACATATTTGTTTTATTGTTATTTGCTAATATGCTTCCTATCACGACATTTGTATCTCCTACTAGATGTAGGAATCAATTCTAAAACAGTGGTATAAAAAAGTACAAAATCCAGGCTATTTTGTAGATACCATCTTAAGATATAAGAAAACCTTCATTGTCGTGCTAGGGGTATTGTTAGTTTAAAATGGAACGCAACCAAATTAGTTCTAGTTCTAAGCGCGTGTGGCGCCGTTGTTCTTTTTCCTTTGTGTGTGTGTAAAATGTGGTGTGAAATAAAACTCTGATATTATAATTAAAATCTCTTTAATTATTTACCACAATCACGCAAAATATTCCTTTATGGTAGCAGAGCGTGGTTCCGAAGTGGTACAGTTGGAAATATCAGAAAAGTAAATCGACTTCAATCAGTGAAAAATTGTTGGCGCAATTTGAATTTGAGGTTAAGAAAATCTACGATCACAATTGTAAACTGCATATTCTGTTGAAGAAATCCTGCAAGATGGGTTCAAATATGTTCAATTTAGAGAAATTAATCGGAAGAGAAAACTTCGCGACGTGGAAGTTCAGTATGAAAACCTATTTGGAACACGAGGATTTATGGTGCTGTGTCGAACCCTCCGATGACAAACCTTTAGATTTTGCTAAAGATATCAAGGCGAAGTCGAAGCTGATATTGTTGTTGGACCCTCAGAATTACGTACATGTTCAGGAATGCAAAACTGCAAAACAAGTATGGGAGAATTTACAAAGGGCTTTTGATGACAATGGCTTAACTAGAAGAGTAGGTCTACTCAAAGATCTCATAAATACTACACTGGAGTCAAGCAATAGTGTTGAAGACTATGTTAGTAAGATTATGAACACTGCTCACAAACTACGCAATATTGGTTTTGATGTCAATGATGAGTGGCTCGGGACTTTAATGCTGGCGGGATTACCAGACGAATATAAACCAATGATAATGGGATTAGAGAGTTCGGGTATTCAAATAAGTGCTGACTCAGTTAAATCTAAACTCATACAAGAAATTAACACATCGAAGTCAACTGCTTTCTACACAAATACTAAGAAAACTAAAAATAATGTGCAGTCAGTGAAGTCAAAGGGACCGAGGTGTTACAACTGTAATAAGAATGGCCATTTTGCCAAGAATTGTAAACTGCCCAGGAAACAATCTGCAAACAAGGGAGAGAGTTCTAGTTTTGTGGCAGCTTTCTCAGCGACCGTCAAAGAGAACATTAGTGACAATAAGTGGTTTCTTGACTCAGGCGCATCCATTCACATGACATGTAGAAAGGATTGGATCTACAATGTCTCCGAGCCAACTGTAAAAAGTGTTACTGTTGCTAACAGAGAGCCATTAGCCGTGAAGGGAGTTGGTTGCGTAGATATAAACATAAGTCAAGATAATGTGATACAAGTTAACAATGTTCTGTATGTTCCAGGGCTAGCTGCCAATCTACTCTCAGTTAGCACTATTGTAAACAAGGGACATAAGGTCACATTCAATAACAATGGTTGTGAAGTTCGAAATGGAAAAGACGAGGTTGTATGTACTGCAACATTGAGCAACAAGTTATATGTCATAGATACTAGTAAAGAAGTTGCACATTTAGCCTCCAGTTCTCAGAATAAAAATAACACTTACCTGTGGCACCTGCGAATGGGCCATTTGAACATTCCGGATGTGAAGAAGCTGCCCAGTTGTACTGATGGTGTGACTCTGACTCAGGAACAAAGTAATGTCACATGTATTCACTGTATGGAAGGTAAGCAATCAAGGACGCCATTCAAAAATGTTGGTTCTAGAGCAACAAGGCCATTGGAGCTGATACATTCCGACTTGTGTGGCCCTATGGAAAATTCTTCATTTGGTGGTATGAAATACTTTATTACTTACATTGATGACTTCACTCGAATGGTCTATGTGTATTTCCTGAAAGATAAGCTAAATATATTAGAGACATTTAAAGATTTTAAGTTAAAAGTAGAGAATGAATTGAATCTTAAGATAACAAAACTTCGTACTGATAATGGCAAAGAATATTGCAATTTTAACTTTGAAAAGTACTTATCTAATCATGGTGTAATTCATCAGACCTCTACTCCGTATACTCCCCAGCAAAACGGCATGGCTGAAAGGATGAACAGGACTTTAGTTGAACGAGCACGGTGCATGCTGTTCTATGCTAACCTAGAGAAGAGATACTGGGCTGAAGCTTTGGCAACGGCTGCATACATTGTAAATCGTTCCCCGACAAAGTCACTACAAGGTAAAACCCCTTATGAAATGTGGAAAGGTAAGAAACCTAACTTATCTCATATGAAAATATTTGGCTCTGAAGCTATGGTTTATACACCAAAAGAAAAACGCCATAAGTGGGATAAAAAATCAATAAAAATGATATTCGTGGGCTACTGTGATGATACGAAAGGCTATCGTTTTACGGACCCTAAGTCACACAAAGTTGTCAAGAGCAGAGATGTTGCATTCATTGAAAACTATGATAAGAATGTTAGTATACCAATTGATTGTGAATCTTATGCTTCAGTGAAAGACAGTCAAGCAGCTACTGCCAGTTCCGGTTCACGAGAAAATATAAACTCAGGCAGTCAGAAAGTTGAGATGAACACTGAGGAGTCATCCACTTCTGCGCCTGTGATGTCCGGTGAAGACTCAGCAACACAAGGTAATAATGATGACTCAAGTGAGTATGAGACTGACGAATTTGATGAAACATACTATCCCCCACACTATATGAAACAAGATTGGGATAGCAATGTGACGTTGCGGTCAACACGATCACAGAATAAAACAAATGTGGAAAACAATGACAGGATGGGCTTATTATGTTTATTAACTGACATAACTGACCCACAGACTGTAGAGGAAGCACTCACATCTCCACAAGCTACAGAATGGAAGACGGCCATGGACGAAGAATATGCTTCCCTGATGAAAAATAAAACATGGACGTTGACAGACTTGCCCCCAGGTAAAAAGGCTCTTCCGTATAAGTGGGTGTTTAAAATGAAAACAGATCACACTGGAAATGTTATAAGATATAAGGCGAGGCTTGTGATAAAGGGCTATGCACAAAGATGGGGCACCGATTATGAAGAGACATATTCACCAGTGGTCAAGTATACAACTATCCGCTATTTATTTGCCTTAGCAGCTAGATATGGGCTGGCAATAGATCAGATGGATGCCGTATCTGCTTTTTTGCAAGGAGAGATTGATAGAGACATTTACATGCAACAGCCAGAAGAGTATAAACAAGGATCTCAAGTATGCATGCTACACAAATCTATTTACGGACTCAAGCAAGCCAGCAGACTCTGGAACTTGAAATTAAATTCAGTCTTGCATGAGTTAGGAATGACTCAATCTAAAACAGATACTTGTGTCTATTATAGTGCAAAGAAGAATACTTTTATAGCCATCTGGGTGGATGATTTAATTCTGTTTACGTCTGAAGAAAGTACAAAGAATGTTTTCAAGGAGGCATTAAAACAACATTTTGAAATGAAAGATATTGGTCCAGCAAGTCAATGTGTTGGTCTACATGTTACTAGAGATGGGGACAAAGTATTACTAGATCAAGAAAAATATATAAATGAAATATTAGCAAGATTTAGAATGTCAGACTGCAAACCTGTGAAAACACCATTTGAAGCTGGTATGAAATTTGGTGATAAAAAAGAGGATGAAAGAAACACTGACTGTCCATACCAACAGGCAATTGGCTCCTTACTATATGTGGCTCAAGGTACACGACCTGATTTATCATTTGCAGTGAACACACTGAGCAGATTCAATAAAAATCCTACAGCTGCACACTGGACTGCAGTCAAACGAATATTCAGATATTTGCAAGGTACCAAAGACCTGAAATTGATATACACCAAAGATGGTAATGAGAAAATCACAGGTTATTGTGATGCTGATTGGGCGAGCGATGTACACGACAGAAAGTCGTGCACGGGTTACTTATTTTTGTTACAGGGTGGTGCTATATCCTGGAGGTCCCAAAAGCAGCAGACTGTGGCACTATCCACTGCCGAGGCGGAGTACATGTCGATGTCTTCGGCGGCGCAGGAGGCGCTGTGGCTCCAACAACTGCACGCTGAACTCGGCCAAGAACAGAGCAAACCAGTCGTCATTTATAGTGATAACCAGAGTGCAATTAAATTGTCTAATAATGATTGTTACTTGCCTAGGTCACGACATATTGATATTCGTTATCATTTTCTTAAGGACCATGTTAACAATTTAAATATTAAGTTTTGTTATGTTAAGGGTGAGGAGATGATTGCTGATAATTTAACTAAGGGCACTACAGCCGATAAACACTTGTATTGTATAACAATGATGGGGTTGCGTCCCAAGGGAGGGTGTTAGTTTAAAATGGAACGCAACCAAATTAGTTCTAGTTCTAAGCGCGTGTGGCGCCGTTGTTCTTTTTCCTTTGTGTGTGTGTAAAATGTGGTGTGAAATAAAACTCTGATATTATAATTAAAATCTCTTTAATTATTTACCACAATCACGCAAAATATTCCTTTAGGTATGACACATTGTTTTAATTCTTTTGCACATGAAACGCTTCAAAAATAAATTATAATTTTAGATGTTTATCTTTTTATCCACGTATTACCTAAGCGTGCTCGAAGGCTAGTTTAAATCTCCACACTATGCATAAATTTCAACGAACTTGTAGAAAAGGTACAAAAAAGGGTCTCAGTGACTCATTACTGTAAGTGGGCTTGTAGCAATTCGCTAGCTTTTACATCAACATATTACGGTACGAAGAAAATAAAAGACTCGGAAAGTGAGTATGAAAAGGCCCAAACATTTTCGTCTCTATAGAAAAAGACGGAAAAGTTTTTCAATCTGCGCGGTTGCTGAAACATCCTTTTATGAGTATTTAAGTATTTACTTTTATAATAATAAATAAATGCGCTATCTTTTTACATACATACTTATCTATCATACCTTATCTATTATACATAAGTCGGGGTAGAGAAAGACCACTTCCCTCCACTTGCTACGATCCAAACACTCTTATTCAGTAATTGAAGTAAATTGTTTTCAGAAAATTCACAAATAAAAAACAATATTCTATTAAAATCATAAAATGAAACAATACCTTTTAATAAACTTATTGGTATTTTGTTCACGATTTTTTTTAATTTCAATTACGAAGCCCGAGCCGCTAAAAATGAAAGGCAAAGAAAAATCATTTCGCCAATTCAGGTAGCCGCCGACACCGCCTTTGTTGTGAACAATAACTTTCATTACAGCAGCCATTTTCGCTGAAAGTCCATTTCCTGAGCGCTTTAAAACAAAATGTTCGGTTATCAAGGTTTTATGGGGAAAGCGCTGCAAACAAGCGCTGTATATTCTGTCATGGCTGGTTTCCAGCAGAGATGATTTACAACGAAGTATTTTATGTCGCGTACATAAGTAACTATGCACTGAACTGCAATCTTAAGGCCGGCGCACACCTGACGGAGCGCAGCGCAGAGCGTTTTTGATTGTCATATTATTATCGACATTGTTCTCGTTAGAATAATATCCAAAATCAGTTGACACAACATTCGCTTGCAGTCGCTTCGATGCTTTGGTGCTCATGGGTTGTGTCATGAGCATCAAAATAAATGACAATCAAAAATGCTCTGCGCTGCGCTCCTTCAGGTGTACTGCAGATCTCGGATAGCTATATGTATTTGAATATTGGCTACTGATTTCCTCTACGCTACTCATCTTCTCTCCACTTACTCCTCTCCCCGTTTCTCTCCTCTCCGCTTTGAAAACCTGCCCTTATACAGCACCTGTAGGTACTTTATATTACAGTCATTAACAAAGACAAAGCGAAAATCGATCTATTTAAAGGTTTGTACTTACCCGTGTCTATTAAGAACAAAAGGTGTTAAATGATAGCAGTTGATTTTGTAAATTGATACTTATTTAGTTATAGCTTTAAGCGATTTTAGATTCTTTTAGTACGCTTTAAAAACGATCGTACTGTGAAGGAGTAGTAACTAACTTTCCTATATTATCTGGCATTAAATACTTTAAAATCGGGAAATATTTCCCTCTCTTTCCATCACGAAACGTCAGACAGAGACAGCAATATATTCTGACATGTTAAAATATGTATACATACTGCCATGCATTGTAGATTCAGATTCCTACTTTATATTCGTAGGTATTTTCTTTAGAAAAATCTCTTATTAAGTTGTTTTGAAGCATTTTTCAAGCTTATGATGTACTTACCTAGGTAGGCTAAAATATATAGGTATATGTTACGTAGGTACGTATAAATTCAAAAGATCTAGAATCTAGACCTAAAACTCGTAATTTGCATATATATCTGTGTGTATCTGTGATGTCGGTAGCCGGATAATTCCGAATACTTATTTCCGGATTTGCTTATATGGACTGTAGGATTTGGTTTTATATTATGGCCTTAGTTCTACACACAATGTGCTACTTTTAACTAGGTTACGAGTAATTTACATATTCGCTTATACAGAGCTGTTGGAATTTTCTTAGTATTTTTTCGATAAAAAATATTTGGTTCAAATAAAATTGATATAGCATAACTTGAGACGAACAAAACATACAAAATAAAAGAAAAACAAATATCAGAAGAAATGAAAAAGTCTATAATTTCTTTAAACATAAATAAGCTGCTACTGACTACCTTTAATGTTACGTCAAAATTACAAGCACATCGAACCGGGTCCGTAATTTAATATCGAAACTCATATGTTCGATTAACGCTAGTTCGACTGAACGTTTGTGCGAAAAGAGATTAGTGCGAAAGAACGTTTCGTCGACAAACGCTTGTTCGACTGAACGTTTGTGCGAAAAGGGATTAGTGCGAAACAACTTTATGTCGCCAAACGCTTGTTCGACTGAACGTTTGTGCGAAAAGGGATTAGTGCGAAACAACGTTTTGTCGACAAACGCTTGTCCGACTGAACGACTCTTCGAAAATTGCAGAATCGCTCAGCACATATTGTAGTTAGGGATTGCAATCCGGTATCATTTTCAATCCGGACGGATTTCACCGGATTTTAAGTTTATTAAGGGCCTAGTATTTAGTGCTTTTAGTTCTGATAGTAATACATAAAAAGATAAATAAAATATATATTTATGATTGGTATTAATTGTATTTTTGGTACTATGTATTTGTAGGTACTAAATTAAATTATTTTAAATAATAAATGTAGGATGAGTGGGTTTCAGAACGAATGAAAGTATGAGAGTTTTCCTGAACGAAGATGAGAGAAAGAGATAATAGAGAGTGAGAGGTTTGTTATTATGAATATGGCGTTTGGACTTCAAAGTAAGACATACACGAAGAAAGACGTGGAAATTTATTTTCAAAAAACTAGAGCATTAAATCCATAATAAAAGAAGATTAAATTAGGAAGAAGAAGTTTCATTCCATGCCCCAGTCCCCATATTCACACCATATATGGGGGCTCGTCAATAAATTTTAAATTGAAGACTTGACGTACGACGAAAAATTCCAATAAGAAGAACTACGATTACCACGGCGGAAGACTAGAAAAATAAGAAGAATAAGAAGACTAGAAGACTACAACGAGGAAAATTACACGTAGAAGACTGGAAGATGAGAAGAAACAAGAACGACGAGAGTGAACAGGGCAATGGCAGCGGCGGTCAACATGGCGGTCAACCCAGCTTGTTGCATATGACAGCGGATCTAATACCGAAGTTCAGTGGCCAAGATACTGCTTATCCGGTAACTAAATGGATACAGGACATTGAAGATACGGGCGAAATTTTCCAATGGACTCCCCTACAACAATTACTTATAGCAAGAAGATGTCTTAAAGGAACTGCAGAATTATGGCTCAAGTCGGAGCGGCCTTTTAGATCATGGGAAGAATTAAGAGATGAAATAAGTAAAGAATTCCCATCAACCTTGGATGCTAAGGCTGTTCATGAGATGCTAAGCTCAAGAAAGAAGAAAATGAATGAGAGTTGCCAAGACTACCTACTTATTATGAAAGAAATAGGCAAGCGAGGAAAGTTGGCAGATTACGTCACTATTAAATATATAATTGATGGCATAATCGACGATGAAAATAACAAAATGTTGCTGTACGGAACGAAGACATACGCCGACTTAAAAGAAAAGTTAAAGATATACGAATTAGTTAAAGAAAAGAAGCGAGAAAGAGTAGAAAAGAAGCAACAAGAACAGACAAGAAATTTTCCAACTCAACAACGGAGAAATACTGGCGTTCGTTGTTTTAACTGTGGGGAATTGGGGCATACTTCTACGAAGTGTCCAAGCAGAGAAAAAGGTGTTAAATGCTTCAAGTGTAATGGATTTGGGCATATTGCAACGTCGTGTACGAAGCAAACAAATCAAACGACAGTGGGAAGCAGCGAAGACGGAAAACCGCAAGGTGGCGCTGGCAATTTCCGAAAATCTTCGGGCAACATCGGCAGCGAAACGAAGAAGGACGAACAACAGTGGCGACGCCGACCGCAGCAATCGATGTTCGGATTGGAGAATGCGCATGTGCATTTCACTTCACGACGCAACGCTCAAGTTGGCAGTATTGAGCGATCTATGGTCGATGGCAAGATGGCGGATCCGAGGAACGAACAGCTGACACTGACGCTGACAGATGACAACAAAGTGATGCAAGTTGTAAACAAAGTTGTAAACAATGACGAAAGATGCGAGAAATTAAGACGAAAACCAATGAAAAACATTTTGTTGAACAATTTAGAAGTTGATGCATTAATAGACTCTGGCTGTGACGTAAATTTAATTAGTGATAACTTTTATTCCGCGATTGTGACTCCGAAATACGGCGACGATATGATTCTCAACGGACTTGGATCTTCGAAAGTGCGATCTTTGGGACAGTGCGTGTTAAATCTACATATAGATGAACACAATTACGGCGATGTGATCTTCCATGTGGTTCCTAGAGACTGTATGCCATTTCACGTGATTATAGGTCAAGAGTTTTTAAAGAAAGTTGTGATGATTATGAAAGAGGGTGTAGTGTGTTTGTTGCCGAAAGATGAAGAGTGGTTGGTGAAGATTGATTGTTTTACATGTACTGCTGATCTTTTAGGTACTGTCAGCTCACTGGCTCTGAAAGAAGAGGTAATAGGGTTAGTGGAAAACTACAGGCCACTCCAAACAAAAGAAGCACCTTTGGAATTAAAGATAACACTGATGGATGAGACATCGGTGGCACAGAGGCCACGTAGACTTTCACCTAAGGAGCAAGAAGAAGTTGAGAGGCAAATACAAGAATGGCTAAAAGACGGAATTATTAAGGTCAGTTATTCAGAATATGCTAGTCCAATAGTGTTGGTAAAGAAAAAAGATGGTTCTATTAGAATTTGCATTGATTACAGGCAGTTAAATAAGAAAATAGTGAGAGATGAATACCCATTGCCAATTATAGACGATCTTATTGATAGGCTGGCAAGCGCTAGGGTGTATTCAGCATTAGATTTGAAGAATGGATACTTTCATCTTAAAATAAATGAAGAATCAACAAAGTATACGGCCTTTGTTACCATGACAGGGCAATATGAATTCTTAAGGGCGCCATTTGGGTTAGCCACATGTCCGAAAGTATTCACAAGATATATAACTGCAATTTTCAGAGACTTAATTGGACCTATTTATGCAGAAACGTTCCAACTGACAGAGAGGTGAAACTGAGAAAAATGCATTTTTGTGTTTGAGCTGTGTACTTTTTTTTCACTGCATGTAGAGTCGAAAATGATTGATTAATTTAAAGATGTTACTAAAATGCATTTGTTTAAGGGGTCGTTATTCGAGTAAAAGTAATTAAATTGATAATATTTACGAAAAATCGGTTTGGAACGTTTCATGAAAATTCTATTTTGTATGAACTCGTTTTTTGGCACATTTCGCAGAAACGTTCCAAAACGGTTTTTTTTTAATTATAAGTACAAATAATATAATATTTTTATTTGACAACTAAAGAAAGCTTCTATTTGTCATAACTAAGCTACAAGAAAAAATATGAGTTGGTATCTTAATGTTTTTGGTTACCAAATCAATATATTGCCACCACTAACTCAACCACAGGTTTCACAACTATTTTTCAAATATATTATACCATGTAATAAAATTATTGCTAGCAAATTTTACTATTATTCTGGTAAGTTTTTGTTAATTTATTTTTTTATTACAAAAGCTTTAAAAAAACAAAATAAAAGATTCACATAGGTATTTTTCGTGAATTTTTGATTGTTGCTGACTATTTAAAAACTTTTTTAAGCTAAAACTTGCTAACAACTCTGTGGTATTTTAATTAGCTACCATTTAAATAATATAAAACAAAATAAATAAGTAGTTAAACATTTTTCTATAGGTGCCATTTGTAATAAAAAATGTATATGTTACCGGCCAAACCCGATTCCAGGACAAACTAGTTTGTCCTAAGTCTAATAGGATAAACCAGAATAGACTAGGACAAACTAGTTTGTCCTGATATGAATATGTACACTTCAGGATAAACTAGTACAGCCTAGTCTAAACCAATTAAGCGGAGTTGAAAGTAATAGGACTACAGCGATGAAACATTCAGTTGCATCAGGCCATGGGTTTGTGAGATACAGCTGCAACAAAAAATGTTCCGTAAACAGATGCCAGTGCAAGAAGGCAAAGATACTTTGCAATTCTAGGTGCCACGAAAGCACGCCATGTAAAAATAAGTAACAGTTTTAATTATTGAGATATAATTATGGTGTCTATTAAGAAAATACTTATTATTTGTTTCATTAGTAGGGGCATACTGCCCCATGCTGAACGATCTCTGAGCAATTAAAATAACCCAATGGCAACCAATCGCAAAAAGACCTCGCGGCAGACCACGAAAAGGTGGCGACATTATTTTATTCAGTTTATCTATCTATTTTGACTATCTCAATATACTATAATGTTTAGACTAGGCCGTACTAGTTTATCCTGAAATATGCATATTCATATTAGGACAAACTAGTTTGGACTAGGCTAAACCAGTTTATCCCATCGAGACTAGGACAAACTAATTTAGCCTAGGACAAACTAGTTTGTCCTGAAATCGGGTTTGTCCGGTAAAATATATAATGAAAAAAAAACACGATGTTGATACAAATGACTTAAATTATTACCTAATTTAAAAAAGTCCCCTACATTTGAATCAATAATCTGAGGGATTAGAAATAGATCTGGGTACATGAATGAGAGCTTTTTAATTATTGAATCTATAATTTTAATAATCGAATAAAATCAAATAAACTGCATATTATATTCCATGGCATTTTCAGTACTTAGCTGAAAATTTACTTAATTCAACCACAGCCAAAGAACCATTAGACAAAAAAATATAATTTCTGAGCCAATAATGTCTATAATTATAGTTAAGGACGAAACATTTGCTCAGTCGGGTACAGTGACTCACCATCATTTTGTAAAGAAGGAAAAGAGATACATTCATCTCTTTTGCACTTTTCTGAAGCTTTTGGTATGCGCACGCGCAGGTGCAAAAGAGATGAACGTATCTATTTTCCTTATTTACAAAACGATGATGAGTCACTGTACCCAACTGAGCAACTGTTTATTCTTTAACCATATATAAAAAATATATACCTAATTATTCTTTAGTAAACTTCTGATTTACTATTGTACTCTACCTGTGGCACCAAAATATATTTAGATTGGCTACTATTAATTAAATAAATAAATAATTTTAAAATGTGAAATCCTACAATAACTGGCATAATGTTTCTTAATTTTCCTTCAAATAGGTAGATAGTATATGAAAGCTAGTAAAAATATCAATCGAATTCCACTTTTTGTCAAGTCAAGACACCTTTTGTGAGAAATTTCTTTAATATTATTTTTTTTCCATGAATAGTAATATCACTGAAATACGGTCTCTTGAGTAAAAATAAAAAATACATTTGAGCAAAATAATATTAGAAGCTAACTAATTTCTCTGTAGGTAATTTAGTCATTAAAATTACAGATTAGTCTTGTGCACCATTTAAATTACTTTTTTCGGTTTATAGTAAAGTTTTTCCTCATTTGAAACTATCACTTTAGGTAATTGTATCAAGTGATCCAGAGCTTGTTGGAACCCTTTCAAAAATATAGAAAAATATATTTTATTTCTGTTGTAACATTCCGGTCTTTGTGAAACATCAACTTTTTAACTTTTAAATAGAATTAAGTGTTTCAAATATAGTTGAAACATTTAAAAGAAAAACAATTTTGAAAATATATATTTTTTTTAAATGTTCCAAACCCACATGAAACATTTCAATAAAAGAATTGTCAACTATTTTTTAAAAATAACAATGTTTCAATGATGTTTGGAACATTTTTCAGCCACAAATGAATAAAATTATAACGTTCCAAGTGATTTGAAACGTTTTTTTAGTGCGAAATGTGTCATTTGGAACGTTATAAGCTTTTGAGCTATTAATTATCTCAAAACTGATTAAGTTTAGAGCACCAGTGTTTTGCCCACAGATGGAAGGCACCTCAAGGGTTAGCCTGGCATCATTAACTCAATTTTGACAATTTTGTCAGTTGGAACGTTTCTGCATAAATAGGTCCAATTGCACAAGGCATAATCATAGTATTTATGGATGATATATTGATTCCAGCTAACAATGAAGAAGAAGCAGTGAACCGACTAAGAGTAGTTTTAAAGAGAGCATCTGAGTATGGTTTAAACATTAATTGGAAGAAGTCTCAACTGCTGGTGAACAGAGTAGAGTACCTTGGGCATGTTGTGCAAGAAGGAAAGATCATGCCGTCTTCAGGTAAAACAGAAGCTGTAATCAAGTTTCCTGAACCACAAAATGCAAAGCAGCTGCACAGTTTCTTAGGACTTTGCTCATATTTTAGAAAGTTTATACCAAATTATGCTCAGATTGCACAACCATTGACAGACTTATTGAGAAAAGATGCAACATTCAAATTTGATGAAGAACAAAGAAGAGTTTTTAACAGTTTGAAAGAGATTTTGACGATGAAACCGGTTTTAAAGATATATGACCCAAAAGATGTAACAGAATTGCATACTGATGCCTCAAGTGTAGCATACTCAGCTATATTAATGCAAAGAAGTAGTGAAGATGGAGAATTGCACCCAGTACATTATATGAGTCGTAGAACATCAGAGGCTGAAAGCAGGTATACTAGTTATGAATTAGAGGCTCTGGCTATAATAGAAGGTGTGAAAAAATTCAGGCATTATCTACACGGAATATCATTTAAAATTGTAACAGATTGTAAAGCATTTCAGATGACGTTAAATAAGAAAGATTTAGCAATGTCTACAAGAGTAGCAAGATGGATCTTATTACTTCAAGATTATGATTTCACAATTGAGCACAGGAGTGGTGGCAAAATGAAGCATGCTGATGCATTAAGTAGAAACCCGTACGTGTTAGTCATAAAATCAGACCTACACAAACAGCTTCAATGTGCACAAGAAAGTGATGATGGCATTAAAGCGATTATAGAGACTTTGAAAGGAGGTAAAACATATCAGGATTATTATTTACATCAAGACTTGCTATGCAAAGGAAATGATCAATCACTTGTTGTACCTAGAAAAATGGAAGATTATATTATAAGAAGAGCGCATGAAAATGGACATTTTGCAAAGAAGAAGACTATAGAGCTAATTAATAAAGAATACTACATTGGAAATTTAGAGAAGAAGGTGACAGATATAATAGCATCATGCGTACCATGCATTTTAGGAAGCAGAAAAGAAGGGAAGCAAGAGGGATTTTTGCATCCACTTTCCAAAGAAGAAGGGCCACTACATACACTACATGTTGATCATATTGGGCCATTAGCAGAAACTAAGAAGAAATACAACTATATACTCACCGTAGTAGATGGATTCACGAAGTTCGTTTGGATATTTCCAGTGAAGACAGTAGCTGCTAAAGAGACTATAGAGAAGATGGAAATATTGCAACAGACGTTCGGAAATCCAGTGAGAATAGTAAGTGATCGTGGCTCAGCGTTCACAAGCAAAGATTTTGCAGGGTACTGTGAAACAGAAGGAATCCAACACAGTAAAATAACCACTGGAGTACCAAGAGGGAATGGGCAGGTGGAGCGCATTCATAGGACGATCATATCTGTTCTTACTAAGCTGAATATAGAGGAGCCAACAAATTGGTATAAGCACACAAGTAAGTTACAGCGAGCATTGAACAGTACTTATCAAAGAAGTATTAAAACTACTCCCTTCGAGTTACTTACTGGAGTGAAGATGCGACAGAAAGAAGATCTATCATTGCTGCAGATGCTAGAGGAAGAATACATTTCTACATTTATGACCCAGAGAGAAGAAGCTAGAAATAGAGCGAAGGAACAGATTCTAAAAGTACAAGAAGAAAATAAGAGAAATTACAATAGGAAAAGGAAGCAGAGTACTGAATATAAAGTTGGAGATTTAGTAGCTATCAAGAGAACACAATTTGGAACAGCCATGAAACTGAAAGCTAAATTTTTAGGACCATACAAAGTAACGAGAATAAAAGGAAATGACAGGTATGAGGTGGAAAGAGTATTAGACACTGGAGAAGGTCCTAAACATACTCATACGTGTGCAGAGTTTATGAAGAAATGGTCGGAGAAGGAATGAAAGTGAGTAGGATGAATTTATTTTATTTTTCTTTAAACTACACCATAGTAGTGAAAGAGAAGTTTGGAAGAGAAAAGCTATTTATTTTATTTATTTTTAGTAATAGTAAGGTGGTGTTTAAAATAGTAGGTTTTGAAAGAAACAGAAGTCTTTGTAATTTAGTAACTTTTATTGTTTGGTTTTTTTTAAAAAAAGAAGTTTATATGTTAGGAGTTTAATAAGTTGTGTTTTGTTTTTTTAAAGTTTGTTTTAAAGACAGAAGTTTAAGTTAGTTTTGCAATGTTTAAAAAGTGTTGAAAGTGAAATGTTTACTTTTATTAAGATTACTTTGTAAGACTTAATTCTAAGTTTTTTGAAGTTTTGCATGTCTGAGGGCAGACATGGTCAGGACGGCCGAGTGTAGGATGAGTGGGTTTCAGAACGAATGAAAGTATGAGAGTTTTCCTGAACGAAGATGAGAGAAAGAGATAATAGAGAGTGAGAGGTTTGTTATTATGAATATGGCGTTTGGACTTCAAAGTAAGACATACACGAAGAAAGACGTGGAAATTTATTTTCAAAAAACTAGAGCATTAAATCCATAATAAAAGAAGATTAAATTAGGAAGAAGAAGTTTCATTCCATGCCCCAGTCCCCATATTCACACCATATATGGGGGCTCGTCAATAAATTTTAAATTGAAGACTTGACGTACGACGAAAAATTCCAATAAGAAGAACTACGATTACCACGGCGGAAGACTAGAAAAATAAGAAGAATAAGAAGACTAGAAGACTACAACGAGGAAAATTACACGTAGAAGACTGGAAGATGAGAAGAAACAAGAACGACGAGAGTGAACAGGGCAATGGCAGCGGCGGTCAACATGGCGGTCAACCCAGCTTGTTGCATATGACAGCGGATCTAATACCGAAGTTCAGTGGCCAAGATACTGCTTATCCGGTAACTAAATGGATACAGGACATTGAAGATACGGGCGAAATTTTCCAATGGACTCCCCTACAACAATTACTTATAGCAAGAAGATGTCTTAAAGGAACTGCAGAATTATGGCTCAAGTCGGAGCGGCCTTTTAGATCATGGGAAGAATTAAGAGATGAAATAAGTAAAGAATTCCCATCAACCTTGGATGCTAAGGCTGTTCATGAGATGCTAAGCTCAAGAAAGAAGAAAATGAATGAGAGTTGCCAAGACTACCTACTTATTATGAAAGAAATAGGCAAGCGAGGAAAGTTGGCAGATTACGTCACTATTAAATATATAATTGATGGCATAATCGACGATGAAAATAACAAAATGTTGCTGTACGGAACGAAGACATACGCCGACTTAAAAGAAAAGTTAAAGATATACGAATTAGTTAAAGAAAAGAAGCGAGAAAGAGTAGAAAAGAAGCAACAAGAACAGACAAGAAATTTTCCAACTCAACAACGGAGAAATACTGGCGTTCGTTGTTTTAACTGTGGGGAATTGGGGCATACTTCTACGAAGTGTCCAAGCAGAGAAAAAGGTGTTAAATGCTTCAAGTGTAATGGATTTGGGCATATTGCAACGTCGTGTACGAAGCAAACAAATCAAACGACAGTGGGAAGCAGCGAAGACGGAAAACCGCAAGGTGGCGCTGGCAATTTCCGAAAATCTTCGGGCAACATCGGCAGCGAAACGAAGAAGGACGAACAACAGTGGCGACGCCGACCGCAGCAATCGATGTTCGGATTGGAGAATGCGCATGTGCATTTCACTTCACGACGCAACGCTCAAGTTGGCAGTATTGAGCGATCTATGGTCGATGGCAAGATGGCGGATCCGAGGAACGAACAGCTGACACTGACGCTGACAGATGACAACAAAGTGATGCAAGTTGTAAACAAAGTTGTAAACAATGACGAAAGATGCGAGAAATTAAGACGAAAACCAATGAAAAACATTTTGTTGAACAATTTAGAAGTTGATGCATTAATAGACTCTGGCTGTGACGTAAATTTAATTAGTGATAACTTTTATTCCGCGATTGTGACTCCGAAATACGGCGACGATATGATTCTCAACGGACTTGGATCTTCGAAAGTGCGATCTTTGGGACAGTGCGTGTTAAATCTACATATAGATGAACACAATTACGGCGATGTGATCTTCCATGTGGTTCCTAGAGACTGTATGCCATTTCACGTGATTATAGGTCAAGAGTTTTTAAAGAAAGTTGTGATGATTATGAAAGAGGGTGTAGTGTGTTTGTTGCCGAAAGATGAAGAGTGGTTGGTGAAGATTGATTGTTTTACATGTACTGCTGATCTTTTAGGTACTGTCAGCTCACTGGCTCTGAAAGAAGAGGTAATAGGGTTAGTGGAAAACTACAGGCCACTCCAAACAAAAGAAGCACCTTTGGAATTAAAGATAACACTGATGGATGAGACATCGGTGGCACAGAGGCCACGTAGACTTTCACCTAAGGAGCAAGAAGAAGTTGAGAGGCAAATACAAGAATGGCTAAAAGACGGAATTATTAAGGTCAGTTATTCAGAATATGCTAGTCCAATAGTGTTGGTAAAGAAAAAAGATGGTTCTATTAGAATTTGCATTGATTACAGGCAGTTAAATAAGAAAATAGTGAGAGATGAATACCCATTGCCAATTATAGACGATCTTATTGATAGGCTGGCAAGCGCTAGGGTGTATTCAGCATTAGATTTGAAGAATGGATACTTTCATCTTAAAATAAATGAAGAATCAACAAAGTATACGGCCTTTGTTACCATGACAGGGCAATATGAATTCTTAAGGGCGCCATTTGGGTTAGCCACATGTCCGAAAGTATTCACAAGATATATAACTGCAATTTTCAGAGACTTAATTGGACCTATTTATGCAGAAACGTTCCAACTGACAGAGAGGTGAAACTGAGAAAAATGCATTTTTGTGTTTGAGCTGTGTACTTTTTTTTCACTGCATGTAGAGTCGAAAATGATTGATTAATTTAAAGATGTTACTAAAATGCATTTGTTTAAGGGGTCGTTATTCGAGTAAAAGTAATTAAATTGATAATATTTACGAAAAATCGGTTTGGAACGTTTCATGAAAATTCTATTTTGTATGAACTCGTTTTTTGGCACATTTCGCAGAAACGTTCCAAAACGGTTTTTTTTTAATTATAAGTACAAATAATATAATATTTTTATTTGACAACTAAAGAAAGCTTCTATTTGTCATAACTAAGCTACAAGAAAAAATATGAGTTGGTATCTTAATGTTTTTGGTTACCAAATCAATATATTGCCACCACTAACTCAACCACAGGTTTCACAACTATTTTTCAAATATATTATACCATGTAATAAAATTATTGCTAGCAAATTTTACTATTATTCTGGTAAGTTTTTGTTAATTTATTTTTTTATTACAAAAGCTTTAAAAAAACAAAATAAAAGATTCACATAGGTATTTTTCGTGAATTTTTGATTGTTGCTGACTATTTAAAAACTTTTTTAAGCTAAAACTTGCTAACAACTCTGTGGTATTTTAATTAGCTACCATTTAAATAATATAAAACAAAATAAATAAGTAGTTAAACATTTTTCTATAGGTGCCATTTGTAATAAAAAATGTATATGTTACCGGCCAAACCCGATTCCAGGACAAACTAGTTTGTCCTAAGTCTAATAGGATAAACCAGAATAGACTAGGACAAACTAGTTTGTCCTGATATGAATATGTACACTTCAGGATAAACTAGTACAGCCTAGTCTAAACCAATTAAGCGGAGTTGAAAGTAATAGGACTACAGCGATGAAACATTCAGTTGCATCAGGCCATGGGTTTGTGAGATACAGCTGCAACAAAAAATGTTCCGTAAACAGATGCCAGTGCAAGAAGGCAAAGATACTTTGCAATTCTAGGTGCCACGAAAGCACGCCATGTAAAAATAAGTAACAGTTTTAATTATTGAGATATAATTATGGTGTCTATTAAGAAAATACTTATTATTTGTTTCATTAGTAGGGGCATACTGCCCCATGCTGAACGATCTCTGAGCAATTAAAATAACCCAATGGCAACCAATCGCAAAAAGACCTCGCGGCAGACCACGAAAAGGTGGCGACATTATTTTATTCAGTTTATCTATCTATTTTGACTATCTCAATATACTATAATGTTTAGACTAGGCCGTACTAGTTTATCCTGAAATATGCATATTCATATTAGGACAAACTAGTTTGGACTAGGCTAAACCAGTTTATCCCATCGAGACTAGGACAAACTAATTTAGCCTAGGACAAACTAGTTTGTCCTGAAATCGGGTTTGTCCGGTAAAATATATAATGAAAAAAAAACACGATGTTGATACAAATGACTTAAATTATTACCTAATTTAAAAAAGTCCCCTACATTTGAATCAATAATCTGAGGGATTAGAAATAGATCTGGGTACATGAATGAGAGCTTTTTAATTATTGAATCTATAATTTTAATAATCGAATAAAATCAAATAAACTGCATATTATATTCCATGGCATTTTCAGTACTTAGCTGAAAATTTACTTAATTCAACCACAGCCAAAGAACCATTAGACAAAAAAATATAATTTCTGAGCCAATAATGTCTATAATTATAGTTAAGGACGAAACATTTGCTCAGTCGGGTACAGTGACTCACCATCATTTTGTAAAGAAGGAAAAGAGATACATTCATCTCTTTTGCACTTTTCTGAAGCTTTTGGTATGCGCACGCGCAGGTGCAAAAGAGATGAACGTATCTATTTTCCTTATTTACAAAACGATGATGAGTCACTGTACCCAACTGAGCAACTGTTTATTCTTTAACCATATATAAAAAATATATACCTAATTATTCTTTAGTAAACTTCTGATTTACTATTGTACTCTACCTGTGGCACCAAAATATATTTAGATTGGCTACTATTAATTAAATAAATAAATAATTTTAAAATGTGAAATCCTACAATAACTGGCATAATGTTTCTTAATTTTCCTTCAAATAGGTAGATAGTATATGAAAGCTAGTAAAAATATCAATCGAATTCCACTTTTTGTCAAGTCAAGACACCTTTTGTGAGAAATTTCTTTAATATTATTTTTTTTCCATGAATAGTAATATCACTGAAATACGGTCTCTTGAGTAAAAATAAAAAATACATTTGAGCAAAATAATATTAGAAGCTAACTAATTTCTCTGTAGGTAATTTAGTCATTAAAATTACAGATTAGTCTTGTGCACCATTTAAATTACTTTTTTCGGTTTATAGTAAAGTTTTTCCTCATTTGAAACTATCACTTTAGGTAATTGTATCAAGTGATCCAGAGCTTGTTGGAACCCTTTCAAAAATATAGAAAAATATATTTTATTTCTGTTGTAACATTCCGGTCTTTGTGAAACATCAACTTTTTAACTTTTAAATAGAATTAAGTGTTTCAAATATAGTTGAAACATTTAAAAGAAAAACAATTTTGAAAATATATATTTTTTTTAAATGTTCCAAACCCACATGAAACATTTCAATAAAAGAATTGTCAACTATTTTTTAAAAATAACAATGTTTCAATGATGTTTGGAACATTTTTCAGCCACAAATGAATAAAATTATAACGTTCCAAGTGATTTGAAACGTTTTTTTAGTGCGAAATGTGTCATTTGGAACGTTATAAGCTTTTGAGCTATTAATTATCTCAAAACTGATTAAGTTTAGAGCACCAGTGTTTTGCCCACAGATGGAAGGCACCTCAAGGGTTAGCCTGGCATCATTAACTCAATTTTGACAATTTTGTCAGTTGGAACGTTTCTGCATAAATAGGTCCAATTGCACAAGGCATAATCATAGTATTTATGGATGATATATTGATTCCAGCTAACAATGAAGAAGAAGCAGTGAACCGACTAAGAGTAGTTTTAAAGAGAGCATCTGAGTATGGTTTAAACATTAATTGGAAGAAGTCTCAACTGCTGGTGAACAGAGTAGAGTACCTTGGGCATGTTGTGCAAGAAGGAAAGATCATGCCGTCTTCAGGTAAAACAGAAGCTGTAATCAAGTTTCCTGAACCACAAAATGCAAAGCAGCTGCACAGTTTCTTAGGACTTTGCTCATATTTTAGAAAGTTTATACCAAATTATGCTCAGATTGCACAACCATTGACAGACTTATTGAGAAAAGATGCAACATTCAAATTTGATGAAGAACAAAGAAGAGTTTTTAACAGTTTGAAAGAGATTTTGACGATGAAACCGGTTTTAAAGATATATGACCCAAAAGATGTAACAGAATTGCATACTGATGCCTCAAGTGTAGCATACTCAGCTATATTAATGCAAAGAAGTAGTGAAGATGGAGAATTGCACCCAGTACATTATATGAGTCGTAGAACATCAGAGGCTGAAAGCAGGTATACTAGTTATGAATTAGAGGCTCTGGCTATAATAGAAGGTGTGAAAAAATTCAGGCATTATCTACACGGAATATCATTTAAAATTGTAACAGATTGTAAAGCATTTCAGATGACGTTAAATAAGAAAGATTTAGCAATGTCTACAAGAGTAGCAAGATGGATCTTATTACTTCAAGATTATGATTTCACAATTGAGCACAGGAGTGGTGGCAAAATGAAGCATGCTGATGCATTAAGTAGAAACCCGTACGTGTTAGTCATAAAATCAGACCTACACAAACAGCTTCAATGTGCACAAGAAAGTGATGATGGCATTAAAGCGATTATAGAGACTTTGAAAGGAGGTAAAACATATCAGGATTATTATTTACATCAAGACTTGCTATGCAAAGGAAATGATCAATCACTTGTTGTACCTAGAAAAATGGAAGATTATATTATAAGAAGAGCGCATGAAAATGGACATTTTGCAAAGAAGAAGACTATAGAGCTAATTAATAAAGAATACTACATTGGAAATTTAGAGAAGAAGGTGACAGATATAATAGCATCATGCGTACCATGCATTTTAGGAAGCAGAAAAGAAGGGAAGCAAGAGGGATTTTTGCATCCACTTTCCAAAGAAGAAGGGCCACTACATACACTACATGTTGATCATATTGGGCCATTAGCAGAAACTAAGAAGAAATACAACTATATACTCACCGTAGTAGATGGATTCACGAAGTTCGTTTGGATATTTCCAGTGAAGACAGTAGCTGCTAAAGAGACTATAGAGAAGATGGAAATATTGCAACAGACGTTCGGAAATCCAGTGAGAATAGTAAGTGATCGTGGCTCAGCGTTCACAAGCAAAGATTTTGCAGGGTACTGTGAAACAGAAGGAATCCAACACAGTAAAATAACCACTGGAGTACCAAGAGGGAATGGGCAGGTGGAGCGCATTCATAGGACGATCATATCTGTTCTTACTAAGCTGAATATAGAGGAGCCAACAAATTGGTATAAGCACACAAGTAAGTTACAGCGAGCATTGAACAGTACTTATCAAAGAAGTATTAAAACTACTCCCTTCGAGTTACTTACTGGAGTGAAGATGCGACAGAAAGAAGATCTATCATTGCTGCAGATGCTAGAGGAAGAATACATTTCTACATTTATGACCCAGAGAGAAGAAGCTAGAAATAGAGCGAAGGAACAGATTCTAAAAGTACAAGAAGAAAATAAGAGAAATTACAATAGGAAAAGGAAGCAGAGTACTGAATATAAAGTTGGAGATTTAGTAGCTATCAAGAGAACACAATTTGGAACAGCCATGAAACTGAAAGCTAAATTTTTAGGACCATACAAAGTAACGAGAATAAAAGGAAATGACAGGTATGAGGTGGAAAGAGTATTAGACACTGGAGAAGGTCCTAAACATACTCATACGTGTGCAGAGTTTATGAAGAAATGGTCGGAGAAGGAATGAAAGTGAGTAGGATGAATTTATTTTATTTTTCTTTAAACTACACCATAGTAGTGAAAGAGAAGTTTGGAAGAGAAAAGCTATTTATTTTATTTATTTTTAGTAATAGTAAGGTGGTGTTTAAAATAGTAGGTTTTGAAAGAAACAGAAGTCTTTGTAATTTAGTAACTTTTATTGTTTGGTTTTTTTTAAAAAAAGAAGTTTATATGTTAGGAGTTTAATAAGTTGTGTTTTGTTTTTTTAAAGTTTGTTTTAAAGACAGAAGTTTAAGTTAGTTTTGCAATGTTTAAAAAGTGTTGAAAGTGAAATGTTTACTTTTATTAAGATTACTTTGTAAGACTTAATTCTAAGTTTTTTGAAGTTTTGCATGTCTGAGGGCAGACATGGTCAGGACGGCCGAGTGTAGGATGAGTGGGTTTCAGAACGAATGAAAGTATGAGAGTTTTCCTGAACGAAGATGAGAGAAAGAGATAATAGAGAGTGAGAGGTTTGTTATTATGAATATGGCGTTTGGACTTCAAAGTAAGACATACACGAAGAAAGACGTGGAAATTTATTTTCAAAAAACTAGAGCATTAAATCCATAATAAAAGAAGATTAAATTAGGAAGAAGAAGTTTCATTCCATGCCCCAGTCCCCATATTCACACCATATAAAGTAAGTAATCAGTCTGACTCTCATGTGTTGTATTGTATTATATTATACATGTTATTGTTGTAATTATCTGAAAGTAAGTACTTTAGTAATAATACTATTAAACTGTTATTAATAATCTATTAAAAATCCATACAATAACGGTACGAGTTTGAAAGCGCGGTCCTTATTACCCACAAATCCATTTATAGTATATATTTGGGTATATGGATTAGGGCAACACATTACTATAATTAATGAATTACTAAAAAATATAATGTGTATGGGCTGCTAAGTAACAAAACGCAAAATTGATATTATATTTTCTTTGAGATCATAACGCGACATGCTTTCAATGAATGTGGCTTGGACTTTAAACCACAATATGTGCTGAGCGATTCTGCAATTTTCGAAGAGTCGTTCAGTCGGACAAGCGTTTGTCGACAAAACGTTGTTTCGCACTAATCCCTTTTCGCACAAACGTTCAGTCGAACAAGCGTTTGGCGACATAACGTTGTTTCGCACTAATCCCTTTTCGCACAAACGTTCAGTCGAACAAGCGTTTGTCGACGAAACGTTCATTCGCACTAATCTCTTTTCGCACAAATGTTCAGTCGAACTAGCGTTAATCGAACATATGAGTTTCGATATTAAATTACGGACCCCATCGAACCTGTAACATCATCATACCATATCCATCAGAACCATCGTACCAAATCCCCCAATCAACACAGTATTCATTACAGCCCAGCAAATATTACAGGAGATTTCCACTGAGTGAGCTGAATGGAAAACCGACACAGACTCATTTACATTGCAATGAACGGTCGAATAGCTGGCCCTATGGGGATTTCATTGTACGTTGGTATTAAAGACTGTGGCAAGTTTTCAATGCTGATTTAAACTGAAGGTGGGAGATAGTTGGGGAAAAGGGGAAGTTAGACCCAGAACACACGGTGAAACGCAAATGCAACGCAACTGAAAATGCTAGTTACTTTTGAGTTGCAACGCAGTTTCTGCTATAGACTTCCTTAGAAAACCACACACGACGCAACTAGATCGAAACGTTTCGTTTCTGTTGAAACTGCGATGCAACTCAAAAGTAACTAGCAGTTTCAGTTGCGTTGCAGTTGCGTTTCACCGTATGTTTTGGCGCTTAGGCTTTGAAAAATAAAGATTCGATATTTGTAGCGCTAGATTTAACGCTCATCCGTGAATACTATTCGCGCGATAAAACAGTTGAAAAGCGCTAGTTAGATGGTTGTAATTGTCAGGTGATTTCAGCGCGATTTTATCACCAAATTGTCTAACCGCGGAGGCGGTTCATTCAAAGAGTTTTGGCGATGTTTAAATATCGAGATAAGTCTATGATTGAGATATTTTGAGAGGATAGATCTTAAAGTTGCTTATTTAATTTGACGAAAGAAGAATTATTTTTAACTTTTTCGTATTGCATATAAAGTTATAAAGCTGTAAAAATTTTATCATGAGAAAATTCCCTATTAACAAAAACTATACCTTCCTAGGTACATCATTTTCCTTTAAAAAAATCGTCCGAGGTTACACTCAAGATGTGGGAAGCACTGTCTAATTAAATATTCTTTTAACTTCAAATAGTTAATAAAAAAATAACACTTTTAATTTAACCCTTCCACCGAAGCGCCCACAGCGTGTTTAATAAAAGTTCTTTGCCTTTATTACTTCCTTGCCATTTCTTTTTGCCGTTAATAGCTGCGTATCCGGTTTCCTTTGAAAAAGGCCAAGCAATTTGACTTTTATTCAATCTTTTTGTTGCCTCCGTTTAGTGTTAACAAGATCTTGTTGCATATTTCTTTAGTATCGTATCCGGTGTATGCAGGCTCTAGGGACGCTGTCTAGGCTCTCTTGTTCTCTAGGCATCTCTCTAGGCAGTCTGTTATTTCGTACGTATTTTGCGTCATGTTTTGGAACAAATCATCATCATCATGTCAACTTATGGACGTCCACTGCTGGACAAAAGCCTCCTCCAAGGATCTCCACAAAGACCGGTCTTGCGCTGCCCACATCTAACGATTTTCAGCGACTTTAACCAAGTCGTCAGTCCACCTTGTTGGAGGCCTTCCTACACTGCGTCGTCCGGAACAAATACTCTATAACTAATAAATAAACTAACAGAGTTTCTTGTTATATTCTTCGCTGGGGAAAACTGCTACTGTTACTAATCTAGCGTTACCTTTAAAGAAAAAACTACGAAATAAGATTTTTTGGGTGTGATCAGTGGATCGCCATTTAAGTTTTACGTTTATTGATTAATTCGTTTATGCGTATAAATATGATCTAATGTACCACACAAAAAATATAATTCCTAGTTCATCTTACGCTTGTTCTACTAGGATGTGGGAAACATAATAAAAGCACTTTATACTGTACTTTAACTTGTATTATAAAATACTTGAGCACAATACAGTAATATTAATTATTAGACAGCCATATTGGTACTACCGGAAATTACACTTTTACCGGAAATACACTAATATAAACACTTGTGTTCGGATAGTTATATGTATCGAACATGCTGGGGCCTAGTCCAAAATAATAGACTTATTAATCCTATTTTGATCTTATTATATTAAAAAAAATCTGAATACTGCACACGACAAATAGCGACCAGATGTTAAGAAAGACCAACTAACTAAAGAATCGAAACTAGGTAGTTTTTATGCTTCTGTCAGCGTCATTGGAAATTAATAATTGGTGTTACTTAGTAGCAGACTCCACGTGTTCAATAATTACATTTCAGCCTTTCATCTAACAACACAAACCAATTATAAATTATTAATTAATTGTCTACCGTTAATTATTAAAACAAATACGAACATGTAAACAGAAACCTACCTCAAAAACACGGCAGACTGTAACAACAAAGGTTTGTTTTACAGTGAGACGTCAGTTCAATAACCTTTTACCAACGGTTTTCATTAAATCTTACTTCGGACCAGACACTTGAAAAGGAGCTGTAATTTCGCACTATTCAACCATAATCTGCCGGGTGTGTAGGGCTGGCAAACTTTTAGGTTATAAGAAGTGGGATCAGTTTCTGTATTTATTATTTTATGTAAGAAGGTACCGGGGAAGAAGCAAGAATGCAAGGGAATCAGTGGGATCTATTAGGTTATATCAACAAAAATTGCTTTTTTAAACACGTCGTTTTACGTAAAACATTGTTAAAATCAAATTGAAACAAATAAAGTAAAAATAAATGATGTACAATCCACTGTCATATTTTTTAATTATAATTTTTATTTAAGTATTCTTAAATCTAGTCGATTTGGGAAATCACGAATATTCGAATGTCAATTATCTAATCGATCACAAACTCACAACACGACTTACCAACAAAACCTCAAAACAAATCTACCAAAAAGTTTTTATGCCCGGAAATAATCACAAAAACTGTACACAAATCCCGTATGGGCTCGCCTATGTGCCATTCTGACCGATTGAATCGAAACTGAACGTTACATGGCTCATTTCATTCGTTCCGTTCAATCAATTACGAATCTTTCCCGCTTCGAAATTACACGAGACAATGCCAAGTCACAGTTGTATTGGATTCCGATCCAAGCTTTTGCTAAATGATAATAATAGGTTTTATGTGTCATTTGAAGTCTGTTTAGTTATTTTTTGATTGATAACATGTCTTGTCTATGGTTGTTGTTAGGGAGTGGTTTCTGTCTATCCTGATGGGAAAGAGGCATATCTGATATGTATACCTTAGCCTCGGACGTTAGCAATGGGGATGATGACTACATTTCAAAAGTTCAAAAAATAATTAGTCCTTCTTTTAGGCTATTTAAAAATATTTAAAACACATTTTTTAACTGATCAAATACATAAATAAATACAAAGATACAGAGCATCAAAGTTACGGAGTGGGGGGTATTGACGTCACTCCTTGGTAAAAATCGTGCTGAGGAGTGACGTCACGAGCAACTTCTTTGTCATTTTTAGTTTAAGAGAAAAAATATGAATACGTGTCGAATATTTTAAAATAATCTATGTGATGGACTAAAAAAAATTTTTAGTCATCATGGCCATTAGTCCGTGTTTTAAATTAACATCTGTCAATGTCAACGTCAGAATTTGTATCCTACCGGCATTGATTTGTATTTAGTCAGATTTTACAGTTAAGTGGTTTTAACCGTGATTTTAATTTACTTAAACGAAAGAAATTTACCCTCGGGTTTCATTTCCATACATCACCTGAGCACTTTTGCAAGCCCTAGCAATATAATTTCAGGTCAATCCAAGGCAATTGAAAAGCAATGGGGGCCGGCTGCGAATCATAGGCTTTATTCATGCAATAGATGAATCAGTTGTAATCTAACGAACATTTTGCGTTAATGTACCGTTTTACAGGTAAAACGTAATATTCAACTTTGGTTATTATACTTTCTTTGTTTTCTGTAATATTTGTGTAGAGTAAGAGATCATGGAGTAAGAAGATAGAGGGTTTTGCTGTGAGACACTGATAGCAATATAAGATTTGTAATATCATAAAAGCTCATTTTTGTAAAGATCTATGAAAGTCTAATCGTGCGTGATTTTCATTAGAAACAACCAAAGGTGAAGATAAAGCTAGTAATTATGTATTCCTGAAACTGGTCACCTTTTGTCGTGTGTCGGTTCTGATTATTTGTCAGATACTTTACCAACGGTGATAAATAAAAAGGTTACTAGTCATTCCTGCTAGCTTAGCATGGCACTCCGTGACAAGACGTTGTCATGCGTTTGTCACGCTTACGTCTCTGTCTATAGTTTGAAATGTGATAAGGACAGCATACGTGAGATAATTGTCGCGGCATGCCGTGCTAAGCCCTAAGCTGGTACTATTTTGTCGTGTGTCGGATCCGATTATTATACTTAAGTGACGAGCATTTCATGTGATCCTATTTACAAATTCATCAGTGTTGTTATAAAAATGTTCTCCCAACAAAAAACTGTATCAAGAGGGAATGCGGTGTTACAATACAATTCCGTACTTATAGATAAAGCAATAAGTTACCATTTTATATCAAATAGAGTCCTTAACTTGATTGCATTTATATACTTGCCACATTTATGACCTTTTAACGGACAGGATTATTTCTAATAGAGTGGGCATGATGACTAAAAAAAATTTTTTAGTCCATCACATAGATTATTTTAAAATATTCGACACATTCTTTTTTCTCTTAAACTAAAAATGACAAAGATACACTGGGTTAAAGTTGCTCGTGACGTCACTCCTCATTAGGATTTTTACCTAGGAGTGACGTCAATACACCCCACTCCGTAACTTTGATGCTCTGTATCTTTGTATTTATTTGTCTATTTGATCTGGTAAAAAATGTGTTTCAAATATTTTTTAATAGCCTAAAAGACGAACTAATTTATTTTTTGAATTTTTGAATGTAGTCATCATCCCTGTTGCAAAACAGGAAACTTCATAAGAACTCGATTTTAACTTTATTATACGTAAGATGAAGTATGAAAGGTGATTGAGCACAATACCCTGTCTATTACGTCTAAGAAGACATTTATGTCATTTATTTACGACTATCGTAAATAATGCGTTCTTCTAAGTGTGTGTATATCTTATGGCTTTCATTTAAAGATGTATTTAGGTAGTTAAATAGGTAAGTACTCTGTAAATATACATGTACCTATAGATATTCATTTACGACTTTGTTATTTGCTTCTCTTGTCAGAATTTTATATAATGGTTAAAATTCCCAGATAAGATGCGGTGGTAGCCCAGTTGGTAGAACGCTTGCCTCGAGTTCTGAGGGCGCGGGTTCGAATCCTGGCGCGGGCACGTACCTCTGAGTTTATTTCTCATGTACGGATCAATTTATTTGATTACCACTTGCTAACGGTGAAGGAAAACATCGTGAGGAAACCTGCATACACCAGAGAAGAAATTCGAAGGTGTATGTGAAATCCGCCAACCCGCACTTGGCCAGCGTGGTGGATTACGGCCTAATCACTCTCTGTATGAGAGTAGGCTCGTGCCCCTCGGTGGGGACATGTATGGGCTGATAAAGGTTAAAATTCCATTATGAAAACATCGCACAACTTGATAAAGATTTTATTTTTTCATTTCATTAACCAAATAATATTTTCCCAAAAGCCTTTGACAAAATCAATCATTCTTTCACACTTCTATTATCTTAGTTTTAACTTCAAATTTTCATTTACCAACACAAAACTAATATCTCAAATAATAATATGCTATCTAGTTTTATTAGTGTTGAAGTTAGTTTAGGTATTCCGCAGCGTTCACTTGAGTTCCCCAGGGAAGCAACTTTGGTCCGATATTACAATCAAAACACGTCTTTGGTAGAACAAAGTTTTATTCATTCAGATTGGTTTCCAGGGATGTTTCGGATAAGTCCTTTTTATACAGTTCCAAAGAATTTTGTGTTAGTTGTAACCTGATTTGTTAGTTTCTTTTGCAAGGAGGAAAAGGTAAGTGAGAGAGCAATAGTACAAAAACTTTTGGTATCTGCAATTTAAGTTAGGTAAAGTTGTATTTAAGATGGTATTTAATCTGCGTATGATAAGGTATTTCCTCTTGAACATATTTAAGTAATAGAGTTAAGTACTGTTCTTAAAACTCAAAAGAAGGTATGGCACTACCTTACTCGGTTAATCTTTCACATCCCAGAAAAAAAAGAACAACAGAAAATCTATTGTGTCTGGGTTTATAATGGGTCAGTGGGATGTGAGAGGTTAATATCATTGTAAATTTACTTGCATTTATACATCGTAGCATATTTAAAAGCACTTAAAAGCACCTTAATGCTAAGTTTAAGAAAGAACGAAAATATTGGAAAAATATTAAGCAATAAACAGGGGCCCAAGTATGCTTATTTAAAATATTCTCCGTCGTATGTCGGCAGAGTTTTATTGAGAATGACAATGTCATTTTTTTACAGATTATTAGGTCGCAATCAGTGCTAAACGCAACTGCAACGCAACTGAAACTGCTAGTTACTTTTGAGTTGCATCTAAGTTTCTGCTATGGAATGCTCAAAAGTAACTAGCAATTTCAGTTGCGTTGCAGTTGCGTTTCACCGTGTGTTCTGGGCCTTAGCGGAATACCAAATGTGTCAAAAAATGCCAAACACCACTCAGGCTATTTTATATTAGCAGACTTGGGCCATGATACGTTCCTCAGTTTGAGGTTATGTTTGCGACTGTTTGAACAAACCACAAGCCTGAATGTCACATACACCTTGCTTTGATCTACCAAATTGTTACTTTGAGGTACTTTAAGATGTTCTCCTGTTTGATCTCAATATAATTGCTTTTGCTTTGTGGTTGCAATTCTGTTATGTTTCGAGATATTTCATTTGCAATTTCGAATAAAACAGAAATATACTTGACATGAGATTTTATGCCAGGGGCAGGACCGTATTTTTAAGATGTTTAATATAAAAACCGGCCAAGTGCGAGTCGGACTCGCGCAGGAAGGGTTCCGTACTATTGATATCAAGCCAAAAATCATGTTTGTTGTATGGGAGCCCCCCTTGATTATTATTATTATTCTACTTTTAGTATTTGTTGTTATAGCGACAATGGTAATACATCATCTTTGAAAATTTCAATGCTCTAGCTATAACGGTTCATGAGATACAGGCTGGTGATACATGGACTGACGGACGGACAGACAGACAGACGGACAGATAGCTAAGTCTCAGTAAAAGGGTCCTGTTTTCACCCTTTGGGTACGGAACCCTAATAAAACTAGCTTTGAAAATTCTGTTTAAAATATGCCAACAGTGGTTTAACCCGGATAAATACAAGTCTATGGCGGTAGTACGATATTATGTCCTTGACAGTTCTTCACATAAACATTTGGGATATAACAGAGGTTGAGATATATTGCAACGAAATATTGAATGGCTGCAGTCAAGCCACATCACACATCTAACCGCGGAAGCAAACAAACCGCTAGTGGGTTAAAGGGTTCCTTTCCCTTTTAAAACAAACCTTAATAATAATAATGATAAGCCCGCAGGGCAGCTTTGTTGCGAAGCTGTTGGTGATTGGCGTCATCACGGACCCGAGTTCAGAGGGCACTTTACCATCTTAGCCCTCGCCTCTTGGCTTGCCTTCATTGGCCGGCCTCGAGTGAACAGCGCAAGAGCGGAACCTATGCTCCAGGGTGGAAGTGTAAAATGTCATGCCGAGATCTTTAAAGATGTACCAACATAATAATGATAATAATAAAAGCTTTATTTAGTCCTTTACAATGTAAACATTTCTTAAGTATTTATGAGTCGATAGTGTTAGTATTTCCTTTAACTTAACTTCCATTTAACAGTTTATTGTAAGATGATAGTACATAGAGACAGAAAAAAAGAGAAATTATACAAAAGGTACAGCATATTTCTAAAAGAAATTTCTTCCTGCAGACTCCACAGAGAGAGAAGTGATAGCATGAAGGCAGGATAGTCACTACAATAAACAATAAATAGGTATATAAGTATAAACCTACACATATAATTATATGAGTAGGTGTTGTTATTATTTACTTAAATAAGATATGTAAGAGGTAAAGTATTCACTGTATGTAAGGGCCGCCTATTACATAATAGCCGAGGTATAAGCCTCCTCCAAATTTTTCCACTGGTCTCTGTCTTTGGCTTTTCTAGACTACAGCAAAACAGACCTTATAACAGGAAAATCTTAAACGAAATATTCGTAAATACCACCCAGAAAATACTTACTTCCAATAATATGATTTATTCTTCACAGCTTTACACTTTCTCAAGGATACTTACATAATAGGTTTGTTTACAAGTACTTAAACTTATTCTATTATTTGTTTAGGGTACGTGTTTTAAGTTAAGATAGTACCTGGTCCCCCAACTAGGAAACCCTGTACTATGGGTGACCAGGTCTTTCTGGTATGATGTGGTTGTTTCGTTTGAACAAATTAACGTACGGTCAGCATCATAAGTCGATTAACATTCAGATTTCTAAAAGTAAAATACACCATTATTAGACGAAAATCGCTTAGCAAAAATAATTCACAGTTAAATGAACATCCAATAAGGTTCAAAATAAGGGAAATAAGTAAGGTAATACGTCTAATAATGGTGTATATTGCTTTTGAAAATCTGAATGTGTTAATCGACTTATGATGCTGACGTACCAAGGTATTTCCAGTTATTAAGATCAATCAATACGAGAAATAGGTCAACCAGCGTTTCTGTAAATAAGCACTAGAATTTAATAGGGAACCTAACGTTGGGGAGGGTTCCGGGAATATGAGTTAACAAGAGGTTTTCCTAGAAAACTTCTTATTTCATAGTTATTCTTGGAATCAAGAAATATATGTCTTTTTAATATTGGAGCAGCATTTTCAATAAAGCGAGTATATTTTAGCGAAAACATTTTGATTAATTCTTATCGTCAGAAATATGCAACGGTTTCTTTAATCTGGGGCGCAATTCTGTTTGTTTAAGTGTACGCTGGCTAGTATACGTTGTCAGATTTGGCGTAGGGCGGACGATATAAGCTTTAAAAACTAATTAATATTAACCCAAGAACTTTATTTGACTAAACATATAAAATTTCAAAACTACTTACCACAATGTTTGTATACGTCTTATACAGGGTGTCCCTTAAATAGGCCGTCAAACTGATACCGGGGGTAGATGGACTTAAGGTGCATCAAATAAGCCTAACATGCCCATAGAAAAGTGTTATGAGTATTGATTTAGACCCGTTTTACTCGTAAACATGTGATTAGAAAATCTTATTTACACATATTGTCAAATCTAGCGTAGACTTCAAGCAACCAACATACACACGTGAACAAATACAATAAACGCTATAATTATACAACAACCTTGAACCTAAAGTAAGTATGTATGTAAGTATTAATATTTAGCGATTGTACTCTCGCAGCGATGCCCTGATACAATTTATGTTGTTTCTCCTGAGCTCTGGTTTATTGCGCTTGGGATAAAGGCACAGTTGAGATACTGATGTTAAACAGTAGCGTAAGTCAATAGTCATATACCTACTAACATACCTCGTAGCTAGTATTCATTCTTCAATATAATTCAAAGCATTTATATACTCCTGAGACAATTTTTTTTTTGAAAAGCCAAAAATATCTTTTGGCTTGCGTGCCCGAAATCAGCACCACATTGCTGGGACTCTGTGTTGACCTTTAGAAGTATTCTTTTTTTATATAAAGTCCGTTTTGTTTTCTTGGTTGTTTCAGAGTATTTCAGAGTTTCTTGCTAGGTTATTGAGATGAGAAAAGCTCCTATTGCGAATCTACATTATTGACTTATTTAAAGTGCTGTTTAGTTCTCCTCCGACAAGAATCTAACTCTTACCCAAATGTGTTAATGATGGTGACTCAAAATTTAAGTTACACTACCATCCCCTATCTGCCCTTAGCTTTCATTTTACTCGCTCACAAAATATTACGAGACGCCAGCGAATTAAAAATGAATCGCGTACTGAATGCCATCTGCTACAGCCTTCTCTGTGTTGTCTACGCTTGTATTGTACAATACACCACACGTGTACATAGTTGTTTTATGGTTAATTTGTTATTCATGGGGTTAAACTTGTGTGGTTGTCGGTTTTGTTGAATTCTGGCAACTTAGTGATGCGATCTTCTTCGTAGATACTTTTTGACAACTTTATTCTTTTTTTTTTTTGCGTTATGTCATTGATTTCTGTTTTTGAAAATTTGTTTCATTTATTGTTGAGAATACTTATCATAGCTATGTTTTGTCTTTCTCATTTGATGTATAGTTAGAAAGAGATAAAGTATTTGATAGGCTTCCTGCTCGATTTTAATTATTTTAAGATGTTACGTACCTACATAGCAAGTAATTAATTAAGTTTGGAATTTTACTTATTGTAAAGAGGTACTTAGACATCGTTTTTATAGTTTAATTGTAACACAAAAAAAGTAATTATGTTTCCTTTTTTTGTAATTAAAAGTTTTTAAGAGGTATTTTGTTTATTAGGGCCCCATTCATTATTACATGCATAGGTACTTATTTTATATCCAAATCCAACACGCCTCTTTCCTACTAGAGTAGGCAGAGACCACTTAGCTCCACTTACTATGATCCAAACACACTTCTTTCGCTTCACATACATGCACGTCGGCTTAGGGTATTCTTGACTTGGCCTTTCTTTAACAAGTCCCCATAGCCTATTCCAAATCTTTCTAAATAACGTGTTTTATTCAATATCATACTTACCCTTCGTTCATTAACGCTTTAGCGAGTTCAATGATCAAGACTACTGAATCACACCATAAGAATCCAGTTATATCCAGTTTTTTCTGCCAAATATCACAATTCAACCAGTCTTGGTACATTACTGGACCATTAACTGTTGATTCTCGTTGCGTAAGCCGTTCTTTAAGTTTTTACTTGCATTTCCGAAGACCCAATTGACCATTTTGAGATGTTTGTCCATTTATATTGGCCATATTGCAGTGCATGCGGTTCCGTGTAGATCATAGTTTCTATTTGTCTTCATTAGACCTTTATTAGTTCGAACTGTATAAATGAATGATTGAATTTTGAATGAATGATTGAATGAACTATATGAACGATCGGTCCTCTAGCCGTACGTAGAAAGATTAGAATATACGATGCACGGAAAACTGATTAACTTTTAGAACACAATTTGAAATTAGAACAAAATAAAAAGGAAATCGGATTTCAAATTAAACCCAACTAGAATTGGAACTGTCAATTTAGAAGATAATATGCAAAATTTAAAAATCGGATACCTATCTAAAATAATTTAATTTCTGAATTTAAAAAGTCGTTTTGGCGGAAAGAAGCCGTTATTCGAAATAAGCACTAAAGAAGTGGGTGTAAGATATGAATTTGATTGAGTGCGTTCATTTGGAGTGCGACGACCTATGAGCAATCTTCATTCACGCAGGTGCCTTCCGACACTTCCTTTCTTTATTTTTTTTATTTTCGGTACTATCATCAACGGAAGTGCTATCTTTATTAAAATGCCAATTAATTTGTCGGCAAAATGCTTACAAGTTAATTACAAGACGATACGGCAATGGCAATGTTTCATTTATTTAATTTTTTGCAGGTAATGAATGCTCATTTCGGCTGATTCCGGTGGTAAGCAAATTAATTGCAGGCTTTTATACCTACAATAGCGGTTGAATCGCTCGCGTTCTTGGCCCGATTAAGTTAGCCCCTTCTCGAGGCGATTCAAGTATCCTGCAAATTTCGAAGACTATTCACCGCAAAGTATCTCGCATACATTTGAATGCAGGCTTGCACACTACGATACCGGTATAATGATGCTTCTCGGTGACTAGTTCCTTAACCGACATCCATCAAATATTACCAAATTCAACTGACGTCACTAGACGACCAGACTACAGAGAGACTCAGAGTAGGACAACCAATCACAGTCACCCAGCCAAACTTCGAATACTCATTAAAGCCCGAAAAACTCGCCAAACTTTCTTAATCACTTTATCTACGCTTAAGAAATTACTAACTTCAATCTTAGCGAAAAATTGTTTGCGTAATTCTACGCGCCTAATTTTGGAAAGAATATTTTTTATTTAAAAAAAGAATTTGTATTTTTAAACTAAGTGGCTATTATGACGAGACTTCATTTAATATGAGGACGGTAGTATTTAAGATACAATCTTCGGACGGTTTTTTGTTCAAAGCTGATTTCCAGCGCCAATTTAATTTTGTCACACGCTACGTTATCCCACGTCGGCGTGTTCTAAGTGTGTTTCTAATCATAATAGTAGTTCTATGGAACAGGTCGTCATAATGTGTTGCGTAGTTGTGTAACAACGCTGCGTTGCGTTTGTGATTAGTCTGTGGGATCAGTTAGTTTTATTTACGCGTTTTTTTTTATTTACGTTGTGCGCGTGTTATATGCTTCCTACACACCAAAGCCATTTTTTACCAGCTGAAGAGGGATAGAAACAGAATGACCCCACGTTGCGTGTGAGAAGTGTGCTTCTAATCATAATATTTCTATGAAGTAGTTTGTCTTGATGCGCTGCGTACATAGGTCTAACGTTTATGTTACCAAAATTTTGTCTCTTTTATCCATTCGCCCTCGAAACGACATTGTCTTTCCCCGGAATGTTATAAACGTAATACGAGCATATTTGCGGCGTAGAGAAAAACACGAAACTGTTAGAGCAGAAAATATTGTTATAACAAAGAATGCTTTTAATACCAACCTGTTTCCGATGTTATGAGAATTTTGTAGTTGCTATTTTCTTAATTCGAAGAACAGGCGAGCTATTCGTATTCGTTTAAAATCATCGTTAAAGTCACTCAAATGTATAACTCGACTAAAAACAAATGAATACTGATAGTAGTAAGAAACTAAAAAGATGACAAGCGTTCATTTAAAAAGTTATACTTGTAAACGTATATTATGTACTTATTTATTCTAACTATAATATTCATAATTTATAGAAAATTGAAGGAAAGGTTGAGGGGAAGAGAGGCAATGGAAGACCGTGACGTTGCTACTTCACTCAAGTGAAGGAGAAGGTTAACGTCATGTCGTTTTAAGAAGTCAAAGCACTGGCAGAGGATAGGCCTAAATGGCAAATGCTCCACCGACAAGAGTCTAACTCTTAAATGAAAATGATGATAATACGACTTGTGCCTTTAATTTAATTAAGTAGATACAATAAAAAACAACACAGAAGGTAAACCATAATTTACCCAGTAGGTATAATGAATAAGTTAGAAAATAATATGAATGAAATACTAATACATGATAAATAGATATCACATTTTTTTCAGAAATGTTCTCATATTATCCTAAAACAGATAGACATTCTTGTATTGGGAAATAAAACTACATTTTTATTTAGCTTCACACTTAGACGTTCACTTACAAGATTACTCCAGAGAACACAATCTTCATTTCTTACGAATAATTGATTACTCGGTTAAATAACGCAATCACCTCGTAATATTATTATCTTGCTTTTATACTAAGCTATAGGTATGTATAAATAAGCGGTCGTATCTAAAGTTTACATACATACATACATACATATCTGTCATGCATCTTTCCCATCGGGTTAGGTAGAGACCACTTCCCTCCACTTGATACGATTCAAACATATTTCTTTCGCGTCATCCGCATTCATCAATCGCTTAGGTGTGCCTGTAGTTTGATTTGTTTTTATTCTTTTGTCGATGGTTGATGAGATACAGCCTGGTGACCGACTGACGGACGGTCGGACAGCCGAGACTTAGAATACCCCCGCACTATGCGGTCAGCCGTCCGGTTGGCTACAGTCATAGCCGCAGCCGCATCGCAGTGCGGATAAAAACTTATACGAATTTTTGATTGCGGTTCGTCGGACACCTGACCGTATAGTGTGGGGCTACCCTTAGGAATAGGATTCCGTTTTCATCCTTTAGTTACGGAACCCTAAAACAATAAATATTATATTCCTCTCTTTGACCAAAAATCAAAACACATATCCACCCAACAGTCCGACCACCAAAATATTGATTTAGAATGCAGCCGTCGATCTGTTTGCCAACATGTCTCGTCTTATGTTTGACACGTCGCGCAACCGGTTGTAGGTTCGATTCCCGACACCACTTAACAAACATTATCATTCAGTTATTTGTTTTGTTTGTCTTATGTTATTTTGTGGCGGCGTCTTTTTGTAAAGGGTCTGAGAATATTGACGGTATTTGGTTGTTTACAATAGTGTTCCTCAAATATGTTTAAAATTAATATACCTAAAATTAATTACACATTCCATGCAAAGATATATGTACCTAATTAAAACGTATTTATATAAAACTACATAAATCTTGAATGTTTTGATGGATAAATCGAGTATCGTAGCTGTTGGTTTCATTATATAGCGAAATGTAAAATTAATGAGGGCTTAAAAAGGTATCATTGCAAAAAATATTCTCCGTTTAAGAGACTCAAAATTATTTCCCAATTATGAATACATTTCAAAAATTAAGTATGTAGGTACAGAACCTTAAAACTTACAATTATTTATACCTACTTAAAATATTCCAACGTTTACTTTCCTTTACTTCCTAATTATCATAAAATTACAATATTGAAATTAAAACGGTTATCTTTGAAAAGAATCTTTAATTACAAAATCATTTTCGACGCAATCGAAACGTTCGTACTTATCCGATAACATTGTTTTGATTTGAATATAATGTTGAAAGGTGTTGATAATATCGTAAAACGGCGTTTAGCATATCGAGCTATTGTCTTCAGAGAGATTGGATGATAGTGAAAGTTGATTGGAAATGAGAAGCGTCTAAATTTTGGTATATCAGGGTACATCAGCTAGCTTAGCATGGCACTCCGTGACAAGACGTTGTCATGCGTTTGTCACGCTTACGTCTCTGTCTATAGTTTTAAATGTGATAAGGACAGCATACGTGAGATAATTGTCGCGGCGGCGTGCAAGAAAAAGAAATACTGCATAAATAAAATAAATAAATAATTATAATTGCATAAGTTGATACAAAATGCTATGCAATAGCTTTACCGCGGCAGTCTCCGAGTGCCACACGTCTTTTTTTTTGTTTTAGAAATTGGTACATAATAGGTACGTTACCTAAGGCTGCTAAGGCTCTGACTCCACGAGCGAGAGAATCGTAGCGATATTATCGTCGTGTCACGTATTTCAATACACTCTTTGTGGAGCTATACCCACACGGCGATATTATCGACACGATGCGACGTATAAAAATATGTGGCACGACGGTAATATCGCCGTGATTCATTCGCTCGTGGGGACAGCTCCTAAGTGCCTTATACGGGGTGTGTATGTACCTATGTTATGAGTCAAAAGAACCCTTAACCGACGTGCATGAATGAAGCGACTGATGCACGTGGATGAAGCGAAATAAGTGTGTTTGGATCGTAGCAAGAGAAGCAAGTGGTCTTTGCCTGCCCCGACAGATAGGTATGTATTTAGCGATATATGATAGACATGGTACAGTCAGCATCATAAGTTGATTAACACATTCAGATTTTCAAAAGTAATATACACCATTATTAGACATAAAACCTTACTTATTTTCCTGATTTTGAACCTTATTGGATGGTCATATAACTATGGAGTATTCTTTGCTAAGCGATTTTCGTCTAATAATCGTGGATTTTACTTTTGAAAATCTGAATGTGTTCATCGACTTATGATGCTGACCGTACCTATATATTGTGTATGTTATGTATCACGTATTCATAAATATATGTTATTTATTGTTTAAAACTAAATGCCCACAAGCCACATTGTAATCAAACTTAGAACTAAAATCGAAGTAAAACGGTACATGGTTTTCAGGCGAGATGGTAATGGTTACCAATCTACCCCTTAATTTAACATCAGTTGGCTTGTAGACATAAATAAATTGACTGTAAACGGAAATAGGGGTGGGATAATATCGATAAATTTGATGTCGATAGTTTGTACATGAAGAATAATGCAACAACCGAATTCAGTTTGAACAAAGTCTTGAATTTCACTAATGAAACTGAAGAGCTTTATTAAATCAAGTATTAATAAAAAGTTCATTGGAAAATAAAAGCTATCATCTAATCAGGGAAGAAGTTATGAGATTGAGTTTCGTAATATAAAGAGATTTCTTTTTAGAAAAAAATTAACTTATCACTTAACAATAAACAATAATTATCAAATGTAATCATTATCGAGGTGTCTAAACCTGCACCTACCTTAAATGTTAACGTACCAAATGATCTCGTCTATCGATATATTTTTTCCTATAAGTACTGAAGTATATAAATTTTTCGACAACTCAAAAATTATCGATACTTTAACCTAAAGGGACAACACTAAAGCACGTTTCGCTCTTGTAGCGGTTAGGCCCGATCGATTCGGTCCGTCTGCCGTGATGTATTTATAATTTTATAACTAGCTACTCTAAACCTCTTCATTTTGGCTAACCTTGCAATTTTGCTGAATGCTTAATTTGAGATGGGAGATTTTGATACATTTGAATTCTTCTTTAATTTGGCTAAGCTAAATCTGAATTTGTGAGGAAATCTTGTATACGTTAATGTATGAAAAGGTTACAAATTTTTTTGAGAATTTATTAGGTGCACCTCATCATCATCAATTTTAAGAGCGTCGCTCTTGTCGGTGGAGTCTGCGCCACTCTTCTCTATTCTCTGCCGTCCGTTTGAGCACCTGATACCACACAACTTCTATTCCCTCTTTTATTTGGTCTATGTAAATCCTTCGTGGTCTCCCTCTCTTTCGTCTTCCTTCTAATTTCCATTCCAAGATGTTTTTTATAAAGTCGTCGTGTCGTACCAGGTGACCCAGCATCTTTCCTCTCCTTTCAGTAAATGGTCTTTAAAATGCCTCTCCTCTCACCCACTAGTTGCAGAACCTCTTCATTACTTTTCTTTTCCTTCCAGGTAATCCGTTCCATCCTCAGGTGCACACTGATTCCATATAGTTAAAATTGTAGAGATGTTTTTTTTTTTTTGTAAATGTATATACTTAATTGCAGTGGAATTATGCTAGAGATGAAAGTCTGTGTCAACCTTACATCTTGTATTTTGCAAGTAACGAACAGAACTTATCACATACAATACCTATCATAGATAACATTACCATATCTAATATTTAATGGTAAAATTATCTTAAGTGCCCGTTTCCCCACCTACAGATAAAATTTAACTGACAGATAAAATTTAACTGACAGATAAACCTATGTCTATTTTATAAAACACTAGCTGTCCCGGCGAACTTCGTCCCGCCTTAGAATGAACTTTATTGTGTAGGAATAAAGTTCAAATTGACTCTACATTTTAGTAAGAAAACATTTGTATTGGAAAAAGAAAAGGTCTGTTTTAGGGCTTTCCCGGTAATTATTCGAATTTTTCTCACCGTAAGAACCATCCTTGGACTTCAATGAACATTTTAAAAAAAGAATTAGCGAAATCGGTCCAGCCGTTCAGGCGTGATGCCGTGACAACGGAAAACGGGTTTCATTTTTATATTATAGAAAGATGACTTTTAGACAGAGGCAGGTATAAAATATCAGTCAGATACATTTTATCTGTAGAAGTTGAAACAGGCCCTGAGTTTAATAACCCTATCTATGATGCTGTTGCAATAAATTAAACTCCATCTGGTGAACATTATACATACTCGATATGTCTCGATGTATATAAATCGTTACATCACTACTGTTGAGTGAATCGTATTGCCAATCCGCCGGCGGCACCAAAAAACTCAATCCAAAGAGATTTGCTTCGATCGCAGCGCTATTTGCTAGCAATATCTAAAGTTTGCCGAAATGAAACTTGTATATGGGAGGATTTAGCAATTTTTTTGCTTATTTCTTAGTTGGTAGGCAGTTTTATTGGTTTCGGTGTTTTTTTTTCTTTTGTTCTACGCCATTTTTTATTTATTTATTTAACAGTTTATTGTAAGATGATAGTACATAGAGACAGTTATATATACAGTTATACAAAAGCTACAGCATATTTCTTAAAGAAATTTCTTCCTGCAGAACCCACAGAGAGAGAAGTGATAGCATAAAGGCAGGATAGTCACTTAACCTACAATAAACAATAAATATATACTTAATCAAAAACCTACACACATATATTCGATAAATACATAAACATAACGCCATGTTAGTGATCTGACACACATCTCATACAAATCTATACTTAGGTACAAACGAAATAGCTGAAGCAATTCAGGCCTTACATCCATTTTTGGGCCATGTAATATCCACCCGTATTGCATACTTTTCATACTCGTCATTGTTGTAGGTGCTTCACATAGGTATGCTATCTACACACCAAAGCCGCCGGCGGCTTTACGTCATACGAATAGCAGCTGTCAAAAAAGCCGGCGGCTTTGGTGTGTAGATACCATTAGTCTTAGCGACCTTACGCACTAGCAAGTTCTAAAAGAACGTGAATTGATGTGGTGTAAAGGGATCTTATTGAGATAAATAAAAGATGATGAAACAAGATGGCCGCTACATTAGTGACAGTAATTTTAGGTTATTTCCCATTTTTAACGAACATTTATATATTATACCTACATAATTTAATTAGATATAAACACATATTCAATAACCTCAACAAGTTTCACAACGCTTCAATGAATGATTGCAAACGGTGCGCGGGCGCACGATTATTCCCATACGATTAATGACATTGTACCCCGCCGGATTTAGTCGCCGTTTCATTTACGTTTATTGTGTTATTTGCTATACAATAGCAATGAAGGTAAATGCTATTGTGAAGATTTCGTTGGTGGATTTTTGGCGTGAAAGATTTGATAGTACGCTAAGAAGGTATTGAAATGGTCTGAGTATGAAAGTAGTTGCAGAAGTAGTAGATAGTACTGAAAGTAGTAAGTGGCTTAGAAGAGGGACGCTCTTGCCCAGAAATATGACATTAAGTGCTAGATAAGATAAATAGGCAACTAAACATAATTTCAGCAGTTTATCTTATAGTATTTGTGGTTTTAATGTAGCTGTATTTGCCAAGATATTTCTTCTTTTAAGTGTCAATAGACAATTTCAGCAAGAAAAAACATGTCAAAAACAATATTAATTAAAGGAGTTTAAGCATTTTTTCTTAGGTTCTAAAAGGTTTTTCTGCTTGAAAAAGTGCAAATAACAGCACAATTTACCAATGCTGACTAAATATCATTGCAAATCATCTAAATTTATCAATTAAGAAATAAGTTAGTCGAAACACTGTCCAATATCTGCACTTAACCCAAACGCATCAAAAGTAGCAACAATAGTTAGATTGGCTATTATTATCTAGTTACATGCGCGTGGGCATATTATTGTTTCTGTTTAATGCGTTGCGCCTACGCACTTTTATAACAGTTAAAATCAATTTTTATTAAGGACGCAATGCGTTTTGTTACGGTCATTCGATCTTTTTTTTATGTAGGCAGTTAAAAGTTAAATTGGTATAACACTATAGTTTTCCGATACTTTTATGAGTTTGTGTCATAGTTTGTTTTGTTTGTGAGCAATAGGATAAACTATGGGTGGTCTATATATTTGATTATTGATTCATTTACGAAATTGCAGTTGAATTGCCTTCGAGATTTGACTTTTCATATATTTTTTGTAATGCACGAATCATCTCCTTTCATTTGATACCTACACAACTTGGGCATAATAAGTATATAATATAGTCAGACAGAACCATTCGGTTAACCTACCAAACTTTCATGATTTCGTTTCTTATACTCGTACTTAACATAGATGTAAATAGCTAAACCGATTTTTATCGAACAAAGCTCTCGATTAAATCACCTTTCAAATAAAATAAAAAGTCACGAACGCCACATACGACACACAGGCAAACACGTCAAACTTATAAAATCCCTTTTTTCCGTCGGGGGTTAAAGATAAAACTAGTCCTTCTACAATCCAGCTATAACAATAGAAACACGAGTATCAGATCAATACAGGGTAGATATTGTAAACCGCTTCCCGTACAGAGTGCAATGAACAAGCTGTCCGACTTCCGTTATGCAGGAATCGAACCTCGATACCTGATAGGGCAGGTCACGATCACTTTGGTTAGTGTGGGGCGTGTTAAAGGAGACAGCGGTTGCAGAGAACGGTAGGTATAGGGGCACAAGTCTGCTAATTCGAAATAGCCTCAGTTGTGTGTCGACAGAGTGTTAATATCATTTTTTAACACATTTGGTATTCTACTAAACAATAGCTTACACTGATTGCGACTAACGCCCGTTATTAATAACCTATCCTGATCCGTTTTTTTACCAAATCGAGATTGAAAAAACAAAACACAATTGTCACTTGTGTACCAAAAACATGTCAAGTACACAATCGTGTTTTGTTTTTTCAATCTCGATTTGGTAAAAACGGATCAGGATAGGTTATTAATAACGGGCGTAAATGTGGCAAAAAATGACATTACACTTTCATTGACACTACCGACACATAACTGAGAATATTGTAAATTTGCAGACTTGGGCCCTAGTTTTTACGCATTATGGTCCTTTACACGAGGCTAATAGATGAGACAGTCCGTGGGCCAGATTAGGGATGTTAGGGAGCTCCGTAACCGTAACCGAAACTATCGGATATCCGATATAAAAAATCATCCGTAACCGTAACCGAATCCGAAATAAAAGTTTCGCATAGTATCGGATAAGGGCGGAGCCTAATTGAGACAAATTATTTGTATTTTACTTTTGAAATTCCTTAAAAAATAAATATCCGTAACCGAAACTAACGGATAATCCGAAATAATTTATTATTCGTATCCGTAACCGGTATAATAATCATTCCTAAATCGGTATCCAATCCGTATCCGAAATTTCATATCCATAACATCCCTAGGCCAGATACCTACATAAAATTGATTCAATAATATACAAAAAATAGACATTTTTAATATAAACCTTGAGTTGACTATGCAATTGCGAATTACATTGCAATTTTTCCTTCTTAATTCTAAGGCTCTTCTTACATCACAATACAAAGAGGCTATTGAAGTATCCTACAAGTCTCCGCGAAGTATCTTCACATACATTTGAATGCAGCATCGCGCACTACGATACCGGTATAATGTATGTCGCAGTAACTAGTCTGTCTTCGAGACTCGAATCGTCTATGGCTCTATGCCTATCGTAACGTAATGGGAGAAGGGGCTTAATAAAATAAAGCGAATATTTCATAGAAAATCACGCACTATTGTTACAATATTTACTTTTTATTCGTCCCTTACACCAACGCCGGAATCTAGTTACGTTAGTAGAGTGAGATCCAGGGATGCAACTAGTGTTTATTTTATCTAAGTTTTACCTGACATTTTTCTCGCTTTAGCGTATACCTACCTACAGGCAGACCAACTTATCTGTGAAATGAACGGCGGTGCTAGTACTAATACAAAGTTGTATTTCTACCAATTGCAGCAGTTTTTGAAGTTGACATTTCCGTATTAGTGGCCGTAGTTCCAATAATGGCCGTTTCATAGATAACTTGGTAGATCTATACGTACAATATCTGTCACGCCTCTCTCCCATCCATCGGCAGAGACCACTTAGCTCCATTTGATACGATTCATTCTTTCTTCTTTCTGTTTTTACTACTGTATAACCCGTCTAATTACAAATCAATGTTCTTGACAGCCGTCTTTTAATTAATCGGTTAATACACTGACTGTTTAGTAATTTGATTTGATTTCGATACAATTGAAAAATCTCGGATTCTGGAATAAAAGCAATAGGTATTGTTAAGTTCATATCCATTTTGTTTCGATCGATTCAACTCAACTACTTTACAGAACACGTACTTAGTCTGTTGCTAAAGCGCCTAAGGTTCTTTTTAGTTACCTACCCGCCCCTTACTCCAACCCTGCCAAAGAATAGCGGCACAGCGTCCGTAGAACACTAAATTACATGACAAAGGTCGACTTAGCAATCCGATATTTATCCGAACAAACCTTTCCTATCCTATTGACTGGCCTACGCAGCCTACCCACAGAAACAAAATACGCAGAACATAATCTAATGTAATGTGGTTTTGCGAAAACCTAATCTTGTTACATAATACTTACCTATTTGTGACTTATGAGCGCCACACGCTTTCAGTTTTTCCTAACGATAAAAACAGTCAAGCGGTGCAGCTTAAACTATACAGTTTTATCCAACGTCCAATCGACTGTTTAGTTTTGAAAAATCGTAAAAACTACACCGTTTTTATTACACACATGTTTCGAAAAACTGTCCAGGTAAAACTGCGCAGTCTGATTACTGATCGTAAAGAATTCTCGCGTGGCGCCTATTATACGGTCAATTGCAAGAAAGGTCAATTTAAGGTGCCTATTTCCAGCAGAGATGTGCTATGCCACGTTGCTACAGATGCGTTTGATATCTACCTGTCATATTCCGGTGCACTCAGGTGCTTTCCTATTCAATTAATATGGTTGGTGGATGTCAAATGCATCCATAGCAACGTAACATAGCACATTTACGGGAAAGGCACCTTTAAGCCGATGCTCCAATACTGCTGTCACTGTTCTAGTCAAAAATCTGAATAAGACAGCACGATGTATAATGTAATGAGGCTTTCGCGCAACTGGGGGTTACCCAGACAACGGACTGGTAAGATGTTTTTGCGTATTAGTGTGGCATTTTCTTTGTATGGCTTCGGTGGCGGCCACAGGGTGTCAAAATGAATGTCGCGGTTTAGTTATTGAGACAATAGGCATAATAAGTGTGCGCGCACCATTAAAAACGAAAAAATATTATTTATTCCTGTAAAGATGGTACTGCAGTGTTGCTTCTAGCTCGACTTTGGTGAGGGCACTGCCATGCCCTCCGATTGCCTTGAATAAAAGACTAATTTCCAATAGATTTCTTAAATACCTAATCCAAAGCCTAATTAAACGAAGTTAAAAACCTATTAACCTCCAATAAACCCTATACTATTGCTAAACTTCGATAAAACATGCAAGAGACATCGTGAGATATTATTTTTTATACCATACCTCAACAGAAAATAGATCATTTCCCACGAGCATAACTCCTATAGCAAATAAAGTAGTTTTCACAACCTATTGCACTGCTTTACACGCCATCAAAATGTCATATTGTTTGTTGCACATTAGAAATGCATAAAGTAGGTACAGTCAGCATCAGATATATGGTAGCGGTCAAGGTATTCAAATATTTCGGAGCAGCATTAAATTTCGATATGTTCGTTACGATAGATGCGGCCTATAATTTCGGGACATATAAAACGTCACAAATTTAGGATCAGAGACTGTTTAATAAGTTCGTTACATACAATCAGGTAATGATATCGGAACGAAAATAATCGTCAATGGTATCTAAGCAGTCAAGATGATCATAAATATCGGAACATTTATGGAAAATGTACTTTAAGTCTGTGCTACAAAGTACACATTTGAACTCGGTACTACCTATATTGACTTGTCAACGTCAAGAATATAGAAAACATGAAGAACACAAATATAACTACACGCGTTAAAAGAGTTCGGACATGAAAGATAATTACCAAGTAGGTTCTAGTACTTGATCAACAATTCAATCGTGATAGATACTTAGGTATACTAATAAAATAATTTTAAGTACCAACAACAACATGTTTGCTATTTTATTATTTACTTACTTACTTATTGTAATATTTATTCTTTGTAATTTTCTTTTGTTGTAGAACAATAACTACTACTACACTGTTTATACCTACCAAGTGTAAAAGGACTTTTACCATTTACTTTACCATTGTTCCGTGAAAGGAAAGACATACAAAATAATAATGCTATTTTCATCCATAAAAAGTAGAAAAAAAAATAACGCACTCTCATCAGATTTGAACCCACGACTATGTGCTTTAATAGTCAAAGGACTATCAACTACGCCATTAAGTATCTGACATCGTTTTATCGAAATTAAGCTAATCATTCTACGCCCTTCAATTTTGACATTGCGTCAAAAGAACTTTTATAATATAGGCATTTAGTTTGGTAAGAATATTTGTTGTATTTGAAAGAGACAGTCTTGTGACTGTCTCTTTCAAATACAACAAATAGTGTCATTGTTGACACTCTTTTCGGTGAATGTCACTACAAATTATTGATAACTTCGTGGGTCCAATCTCAAGCATTTTAAATTGTATTACACAGACTTAAAGTACATTTTACATAAATGTTCCGATATTTGTGACGATTTATATGTTCCGATATTTGTGACGATTTATATGTTCCGATATTATAGGCCGCATCTATTGTAACGAACATATTGAAATTTAATGCTGCTCCGAAATATTTGAGTACCTTGACCGCTACCATATATCTGATGGCGACTGTACCTAATGCGTTTTTAATAAAAGCCTTTATCCGCGTTTTTCTTTTGTTTTGCTCGTTAATGGTATCTACACACCAAAGCCGTCGGCTTTTTTTAACATCTGCCATTCGTATGACGTAAAGCTGCCGGCCTAGCCCGGCGGCATGCCGGCGGCTTTGGTATATAGATAGCATAACGGGTGAACTGAATTGGATGAAGATTTTTCTGTTGGAGGGATTAAGGGATTTTTAAAAGACAGAATAAATATTTTTGTGTGTCTGTGACATTTTGTTCCTATATAATGCGTGTCGGATTCTGTTATTAAACTAAGGCTGTGTGAGTCAGATAAAAACGATTATTTGATTAAATGAAAACAAAATAAAAAGAAACGCATAGCAATTTAAAATCAACGCTTCTAACTCAGAAATTTTAGTACCTTAGTAGGTGGAAAATTCGAGAATTAATTGAAACTTAAAAACTTGACAGCTTTCCAATTTTGAAGGGACTTTTAATAGTCTGCCTCTCGAGTTTTTAATTCAAAGTTGCCAAGCCATCAAGCACTGAAAAAGCGTGTTCGATTTTCCTCATTTCACTACTTTGATTATATCCTCTCCAGCCCCACTTCAAACCTATTTAATTTTAGTTTCAGAAACAGCCGTTAAGTTAACCATTAAATATGCCGTCTCCTTCTGATTTTTGACAATGACAGTGACAGCTATATATAGCTTTATTATTTATTATTATATATAGCTTTAATGGAAAACTTTAATAAACATCTCTGCAATTTAGTTGCCCCTAAATTAATAATGAAGTTGCTGAATAAATAAACGTTTATTTTGGTTGCAGGTCATAAAACTGGACGCCCGATAACAACTATGGACTCCGAGAGGTATGTTAAGTCAATATTTTTTTATTAATATTGTTTTGGCCTGGCAGCGGGTAAAATTGAGCCTCGTATTTATTTCCGTGTAATGTTTCGGCCGCGTCTGCTATCGTGTATTTTCAAGCAATGTCTATTGATTTTTAATTTCGTTTTGTTATTTTTTGTGATTGCGGTGCGATTGTGAATGAGCCGATTTAAATTCGGTTGGGGTAAAACTTCATTTCATATCAAATAAAACAAAACAAGGAAGATAATTTTTAATTGAGTGCCGTTAAAAAAAGACACAAAATATGTACGGCACGTGACAATTGAAAATGAGTTCTAAAGCTCGGCGCAAACGAGCCACCGACCACAGCCACCTAACACGCATTTTTATATGAATTGTATGGCGATGCCATACACGTGTAGCCGGTGGCGGCGACTCGCTACAGTAGTGCTCGCTCGAAACTTGCTTGCTTCTCACATTGTGGCGGTAGCGCGCGACAGCGACCGTCGTTGGCTTATTTGCGCGCAGCCTAAGATGTTTGCATATATCTCATTAAGAAATTAATTTTCGTTTGGCAAAACACATATTTCTGTAAACACGTATTCAATTTCTCATTCAATTCTAAAGGACCTTTCATTTCGTAGCTGAATATGTAATCAATCAATCAAGCAAATAAGTCTTCAAACCGATCTATCAATTTGAAGAAGGAAACATTGCATAAAGCGTAACAAGTTTGTCAAAAGAAATTGATGTTCCCTCACTGGTTATTTCTCAAACAAATTGCTACCAAACATCGATGTAATGCGCGAGGAGGGTAACTTTTGTTACCTAACTGATGGATTCTTGATGGTCTATTCAGCCTACCAAAGGACCCGTCTAGTGGTCGATCCATCTCCGTACTTGTGTTTTTTTGGTGTTTATTTTTTTAATTTCCATTATGGGTGTCAAGTAAAGCTAACTTACATACATATCAGATACTTAGACACATACCCAATTATTACGAAACGAGTTTAAAATATATGTAGTTCTAGAACTAATGTCAAGTTTTGACGTTTTGTCTATATCCGAAACGTCATTTATCCGAGTTAGTTCTAGAACTTTAAATAAAACTTGTTTTGTAATAAGGATGATACACCCAGATTTAAGACAAACATCTGCGTACATCACAGTAATGTTTGACTCCAGTAGGAATCGAACCCACGATCTGTGACATCGCAACACTACCAACCATGCCAACTGGACAGTCAGTTTGGTGTTTAATTTGAAATCGCAACAAATCCACCGATTCAATACACTGTGCAGTTGACATTTCATTTATACAACGTCGAACTGCAAAAGCCGTTCAACTGACAATAGGTAAAGGACCTACATCTTTCAAAGCACTGCTGAGTATTACACCACAAAATTTTGCAGATTTTGCAAGCGTATTGTTAGGTCTTATAACGCTTAACCTATTAATATCTTAGGTAAGGTTTTCAAGGTATACTTATTCCCTGCCATGAATGTGTAGGTAGGAAATATGTTGACGAATTTACGAATAATAACAGATTAAGGAATAAATGTATTCCCGTTTTCTTTTCCCGTAGACAGAACACATTTTTTTAAGCCCGCAGTAAAAGAAGGGAAGCGTTCTCTTACCTACCCTGATGCCTTCTTTCCTGATGGGAAAGAGAGACATGTGTAATGCCACGTGGCAGATAAAGTGAGTATGTGTAGGATAACATAAGTTTATACAGTCATGTTTTTCCTAATATTACCTACCGAAATAATTTAGTTAATACCTAGGTTTCATTAACAAAAAAACTGCCACGCAAATTTTACTTCTTCCACCGCAATTGTCATTATTTGCAACCTGTAGTAAAGGTACGCTACATTGAGACAGAGTTTCAAAAGATGTTCCTAGGGTATTGTAAAGTATGAATTGAAAACGAGTCTCGAGTTCTTTGTTGCGCGAGTTGTGGTGGAGTTTGAATAGGTATAACCTAGTTGTTGGAAAACTCTTGTGGTTAAATTTTACACGATAAGTTTTGTATAAAATGTTTTATTATTGTAATGCGATTGTGACACTTACATTTCTAGGGTTCCGTACCCAAAGGGTTAAAATGGGATCCTATTACTGAGGGTCGGCTGTCCGTCCGTCCATCCGTTTGCCACCAGCCTGTATCTCGTGAACCGTTATAGCTAGAACGTTAAAATTTTCACAAATGATGTACTAATACTACTTAATGAGCGGCAACGGTACCGCTCATTGTTGGCATCATCATTGGCAAATAAAATTATAATTAATTAAAAATAAAATTATAATTATTTCCCCCATACAACAAACGTGATTTTTTTTTTGCTTTTTTGATCGATATCAATAGAATTGTACGGAACCTTTCCTGCGTGAGTCCGACTCGAACTTGGCTGGTTTTTGGTTATTGCGGAAAACGAATGCGAAATTGTCGCTTTCATCTTTTGTTGTGTGATTTAATTCCTTTTGGCGTAAATGCTTCTGAAGCTGCTCGTCTTTTGTTTCCTTTGTTGTTTTGAGATAAGTGAGAGTGGAATGGAAAAGAGTTATGACATTAAAAACTACTTACATGCCAATTTGTGTAAAAAGTAACTAACAAGTATATCGTTTTTAGATTGTATACCTACTTACATGTTAGTATTCTAAGCAAAGCCAATCTAATAAATTGAATGCAAATTTTTCGTTTTTCCTGATTTACAGTTTTTAAACTGCCAATCAGCATAATAAGAAAACGAATAAAAATTCGTTTTCCTTTAGGTTAACCTATCTTATTTAAGGGTTCTTTCGCATATGTGGTAGAAGTTTAGAGGGTCACACCCGTAAATGGCAGTTTTATAAGAAACCGCGCGACTAGCGGTAGATTGAAATTATAAACGCGCGTTTTGGCCTCTTTTGGCAGGTTGGACAGAACCTGTCAAAAGCGCACGGAACACGAGCTAAACAAAACCACACATTTATAAAACTCTTTTTATTTATCTATATTTCCGCAAAACAACCCCCAAACACGTATCCGGTGTCCAATAATGGCACATCCCACAACATCCAATATTTCCGATATTTCGTGCCAATAATGTATTGAAACAATAAGCCGTGACTTATCAGCGAGTCGGTTGACACATCAATTTCGTAAGCTGTCAATTTGAATGCTGGTCACGGGCTGTGTCGGACCGAATGAAAATGAAACTTCGGTTTCTGTAAATATATTTCGGGTTTGGGAAGGCAAATTTTGCTTATCATCTTATCACTGTGCGTTAGGAAGTATAGGTACCTTTTTTGTTGGTGCTAATATCCTACTTCCTATTAGTATTATGAATGTCAATGTTTGTGATTTTGGATGTATGAATGTGAGGATGTTTGTTTCTAACGCAAAAAACACTAAACAGATTCTAGTAAAAATTTTATTACTTTCATCAGTGGCCGCTAACTTTTTTTTCTCCATACTAGCTCGAATGTGTAGTGTCGTGTAATAAATACCGACAATTTTACTATACCAGGCTCTTTACAAGTATGTTCGATGCCATTTGAATTTTGAGATAACTGTCACAACACTTATCAACATTGCGTGTAACAAGTGCTTCCAATCAAATTAATTTCTATGGAGCAGATGTCATAATGCATTGCGTACGTGGGACCAGTTTGTTTCTTTTCAACCTAAAGTTTAATGGGCGCTATTACGAGTCGAATAATTAATTACTCTTTATGTATATACGTTGGTAGTGCCTTCGTGGTTTTAAGCGAATATTTTAAATTAACCAAAATATACAAAACGCAATTATTCGTATTTCAATTTCCTCCCGAAACGTGTTTCGATTTCGATTTCAACCGTATCGGCTGGCCATATCTTCGGTACATTTCCGAAGTCCATTACAATCCCACCCCAATCAGGGGATTGGTTTTATCTCCACGGACAGGGTATTGGCGACCTTTATCATTTATTATTATCTCCGTTGAGTTATATTGGTCACCTTTATGAACATAAATCTTTGGGATTTTTACCCAACTACGGCGAAAGAAGGGTAATGATTTTGGCAGTCTATGTAGGTAATTAGGTATGTTTTTGGCAGTGATCGTTGTAGAAGTTGACACTAAACAACGAAGAATTAGAAATTCCTACGGGTGTAACTTTTGATATGGGAAACGATAAACGCGCTCTAATACCTAGTAGATTTATTCTACTATTGATCGAGCGAATTAAGGCGCGTACCTACTCATTAGCGAACTGTAACCGTAACTATTTCATGCGCTGTAACCAATCTGTACCGTACGTTGTTCGCTAATGGTTCGCGAACCTGCTGCGAGTGCACGCCCTATGTTTTTTGGTTACAGTGCACGGTTACACGGTTACAGCTCGCTAATGAGTTCGCGTCCTTAGTCGCGGTTTCATATTAAACTTTACGGTTAAGGGGATCTAACGCTAATGTATATAGGCCCTAGTTTCTACGTAATACAGTTAGAATGGCCCGTCTAAGATAAATTAGCTCACGTCAGTCCCGAATAAGTGAGTTATAACTAGAATATTCAGTTACGACGCTAGAGGATGCATGGCTAAAGTGGTATGGTACTTGGAATTTAATGAGGAATATACGTTTACTACCTACTTACTACTACCATAGATGCAAATATGTTTTAACCCAATCCTGGGGCCCAAGTCTGTTAATTTTAAATAGCCTCAGTTGTGTGTCGGCAGTGTCAATTGCATTTCTTGACACATTTGTTCACAATCATAAATACCAAAATGCCGAGACACAACTGAGGCTATTTTTAATTAGCAGAATTGGGCCCCTGGGCACAGGCCTCCTTCCTTGTTAAATAGTGTTTTTAAAATTCCTGGTATCGTAATCTAAGTACATAGTCTGTTCGCGAAAATTAGGAGCACAGGTTCAGTTCGCCGAAGTTATCAATTGTTTGCGTAGGAATTTATAAGCATGACAATAGGTAACTATAGATAGTAGGTATGTTAAAATTTGTCAAACTAAAATTGAAAAGAGCGACCCCACAGAGTTTTTTGCTAGGTTCTTCTCTGGAGAAAACTGCACTCTTGCGAATCTAGCATTAACTTTAAAAAATGACACGTCCTAAGTGTTGTCAAAACCTACAGGATCAAATGATTTTTCATTTGATCTCATTTCAAATTCATAAAAGGTGTGGGGGTCATGTCACCTATAAGCACTCGTTATTTAAATGAATACCTTTATTCCTCTAAATAATTCGATTTTACCTTATACGCCTCAACTAAACTAATTCAATTAAGTTTTCAGATTGCTGCTGTCGTATATGTATAAATTAATAAGGTTATAGATCTATAAACTTCGGCCATAATTCGGTTATGACTCGTTTATTGTCCTATAGTAAACAGATACCAGCCTATAATAGAGGTGGGACGAATTTATCGATAAAATAATAGAGCTGTACTTTTAGTACTTTTAATAAACTTTTCGTAGGTATTATTTCTTGGCTTTTGAAAGTAGTTGGTTTGAATAGGAATATTCGAATAAATAAATGTTTTGACAGGATAATTTTTCACCTAAATCTCACAAAGGTTCACCTGCGGTTTTCGTCTAGTTTTACTATAGGGATAATGACTACATTCAAAAATTAAAAAAAAAAATTGTCCGTCTTGCAGGCTATTAAAAATATTTGAAACACATTTTTTATTTGATCAAATTCATAAACAAATACAATGATACAGAGCATCAAAGTTACGGAGTGGGGGGTATTGACGTCACACCTAGGTAAAAATCTTACTTAGGCGTGGCGTCACGAACAACTTTAACCCAGTTTATCTTTGTCATTTTTAGTTAAGAGAAAAAAAGAAAAAATACCTGTCGAATATTTTAAAATAATCTATGTGATGGACTAAAAAATTTTTTTTAGTCATCATGCCTATTGCAAAGACTTAAAACAGTTACCTCGGATACAAAGTCTATTCCATTTTTAAACTAGATTTATTATTTACCCTTGACCTTTACGAAGATTTATAAAAATAATATCTATTGATTTGAACTCGAAAGGTCACAGACGCTTTAAGTTTGACCTATTCTAAGTATTGAAATGAATTGAATTAAATAATAGCTGGATTTTGTACTGGTTATATTATTGGAAGAGTACTAAAGAATCTATTGTATAAATATTTTAAACTTACTATAACCTTGTTGACAAATTACACATCACAAAATATAATCAATTTCGTTTATTTATTTATCCCACCAAAAACATAAATGTGAAAAAGGGTGGCCAATTCAATATGAAAATTATGTTGAGAGCTTTGCCGTAAAAAGTATGGAGATCTAAATGAGTGCCAATTCATAGGTACTTATGCAAAATAGATATATGTATTTTTATAGGAAAAAAATAATGCCTATTATGAACAAGTATTAATAAACTCTATTTCTTTGCTTTGTTGGATAACTTAAAACAATTGCTGTTATTAAAAAAAATATAAGATCTTAAAGGAGGTTAGTTTTATTTGGCCAGTTTTCATTAAATCAGTCATTTTATTTATAAACTTATTCAACATTTTAATTCTGATGAAAACTGGCCAAATAAAACTAACCTCCTTTAAGATCTTATATTTTTTTTAATAACAGCAATTGTTTTAAGTTATCCAACAAAGCAAAGAAATAGAGTTTATTAATACTTGTTCATAATAGGCATTATTTTTTTCCTATAAAAATACATATATCTATTTTGCATAAGTACCTATGAATTGGCACTCATTTAGATCTCCATACTTTTTACGGCAAAGCTCTCAACATAATTTTCATATTGAATTGGCCACCCTTTTTCACATTTATGTTTTTGGTGGGATATCATTACTTTTTGTACAGAGAACTAGGCAAGTAGTAAGATTTAGTTCCTTTTTTTGCTTTTCCGCTGCGTCGTAGAGTGCGTGCGTTTCATAAATATTCTTAAAAACGCACTATACAAGTACAACGTAAGTTTGCTGCTAATGACGTCAGTGTAGCGTTTTCTCACTGGAACTAGGACTGATTGAGTGAGACAACAGCGGCAAACTTATAGTGAACGGGTTGTATAAATACCTAAAGTAAGCAAATGTATTTTTCCTTTGCTTACTCGTAATTACCGAGCTGGATTCCAAAGGGGTTTGAATATAATGTCCTACCTAAACATGTGTATGGTAACTTTTTCCACAAAAATGGCGGCAGTCTAAGAAACCTGCATTAATCGATAGTTCAAGTCAATACAAATCGAAAATATAAGTAGATGAAAAAAAATTGATAAAGCGTCACGTTTCCGAGATATAGTGTGCTTTTCCACCAGAGATGTGCTATGCTACGTTGCTACGAATGCGTTTGAAATCCACCAATCATATTCATTGTTTTGTGGAAATGGATTCAGCTAAGCTATGTTTTTCACATAGAAGGATGCGTGCTATGGATGCGTGCTATAGATGTGTGCTATAGATGTGTGCTATTAGATGTGTGCTATGGATTCGTGCTATAGATGCGGGCTATGGATGCGTGCTATCGAGCAAAGCTATGTTTTTTTATATTATCGAGATACGTAGCATAGCTCGAGATGCGCATCTTCCTCGCACAGCCACGTCCCGCCCTTCAGTACTCCATTTAGCACGTATGCAGAGCAGCGCAGTAACAAAATAAACGGTAAGGAGTATTTGAGGGGGCCATGCTTTTGGGAGTTGGTTGACATAGGTTGCTTCAAAAACTCTTATTTTTCAACCACTATAAATTCAAACCATATTTATACCTAAAATAATAAAAATTAGAAGTAGTCTGAGCATCTTGGTGGGAGGGAGGGGCGTTGCTAAAATAAGCCAGGATACTTTATTTAACTGCTAGTATCAATTTCCAATACAATATGTGCCATTTAATAACACCAAAACACAGTTTTTCATGTTCCAATAGTTACAGGCGCCAGTAGTCTATCTTTGACAGCCTATATCTCGGAAACGTGACGCTTTATCATTTTCTTTTTTCATCTATTTTTTCTATTTGTTTTGACCTGAACTATAGATTAGTGAAGGTTTCATTGACTGCCGCCACTTTCGGAAAATTAAAAAAAAAAGAAAGTTGTAGAGCACTCTCCACACTAAAATCTTCAAACCCCTTTCATCCTTCTAGGTCATTTCGAAGTAGGTTGAGATTAGCTACTTTAAATAGTCAGTCAATCAATACTAACTAGTTCTAAATTTCAACTCCATGGGCATAGTGTTAGCTGGCCTAATGGTAAGCGTCATGGTAAAATGTTTCTTTCGATATTTTTAGGTCCGTGGTTCGATCCCACATGAACGAATTTAATTTTTCAACTTTTTTCTTTTTTGTTAAATATAAATTGTGTCTGGATAACTGTTAATTTAATGAGTTTTAATTGTTTATTACTTTTCTGATACATTTACCACTATAAATCAGTACCACGTAACGCCATCTATAAAATTTAAATCCGTACCAGTCTACGTTTCTGCGATAATATGTGGGGATATGTTACATTACATACATACAATGAATATACATACACTTAACGTTTATAATTTAGATCAGAGTAGGTATCAAATAAGCAGATCTAAATTTCGTAATACTATCAACAGTTATGGTTGGCGCAATAGTTAAGCGCCAAGTAAGAAGATACCTGAGGTCTTCGGGTCGGTGGTTCCATCCTACGTGGATACATTTTACTTCTTTTTTTTATTTTATTTTTGTTAATTATAATCTATCTTCAAATAAATCTAATGAAAGACGCAGCATAAAACGCAATCTAATAGGCGAGTTTTTTCTAGACAACCGGGCATAACGAAGACGCTGGCGCGAGTGAGCGCCGCGCCGCTAAGAGCATACTTTGGTTCGTTCGCATTTTAAATCATATATCGCTTGTTTTTTGTTTGATTGGCTAGAGTGACAGATTAGATACTTTGAATAAGCAGATCTAAATTTCGTAGAACTATCAACAGTTATGGTTGGCGCAATAGTTATGCGGTAAGTAAGAGGTCTTCGGGTCGGAGGTTCGATCCTACGTGAATACATTTTATTTCTTATTTTTAGTTTTTTTATATTTTTTTTGTTCATTATAATCTATCTTTATGTATCAAGTCATGTCCTTGTTATTAAATTAAATCTAAAAGAATTGTATAATTTTTTATACCACTTTTAGTGTGTATTGCAAGTTTTTTGTATGGGGATAACAAAAAAAAATTGACTTTTTTAAAGTTTTGGATTTTTTCCTACGGTCAAATGTAATTATAGAGCTGAATTCCAAATCTCAACCTTCTAGGTCATCTGGAAGTAGGTTAGGTTTTGCTACTTTAATCAGTCAGTCAATAACATATTTTGCGATTTTTGGACCTTCATATCTTCATAACCGTTTGAGCTATCTTCATGAAATTTGGGCTTCTTCGTGTCGTTATGGATAAGATTGAACATGCGTAGTTTTATGTCTTTACGTTAAAGAACTTTTGAGTTATGGGAGGGTGAAAAGTAGTACCAAGTGGTTCGTGTAAAGATACACTGTGGCGCTTTGTCTTTGAATTGGCCTGACACGCTGCCGGCGTGTCTCGATTATTTATGGAAGATTTACAGCAAAATAAAGTCCTTAAATAGGTACATAGATTTCTATGTTCAACAATGCCAATTACAAATCTTCATTTGTATCTTTATAACAGAATAAATAGGTAACATGTTTATGTTTTTGTAATAGTATAGTTTTTGTTTAGCCTATAAAAAAACTTAAGTAACTAAGTAACGGCCATTACACATTAGCGGTTGAACCGCCTAACCGTTTTACATACCTACATACATATCTGACACGGCTGTCTTCCATCGAGGTAAGCAGAGACCACTTCCCTCCACTAACCGTTTTGCCACTAAATATATACACATTTCCGTTACGCCTTTCTCCCATGGGGTAGGCAGAGACCACTTCCGAAATCAAATATGAAATCGCGACAAATTCACTAAATCATCTAACACAAATAGCGTTTTAATAACACCAGTAAAACCGCAAATGCGTTAACGCCCTTATTCCTTCAATTCCACAATTCCTCGCTTTCACATCTAATCGCTCTCAATCAAAACACAAATAAGAAACGAGTTATCACCCTGTACATGTAACAAGCCTGACGCCTGACACCCAGTATGAAATTAACATAATGATTTAGCTGTCGATAAACGAACGTGAAATGAATACTATTACGCAAGTATAATGAATGATAATCACTTTCGCCGAGTATTGACATGCGCAAGAGTGCTACCGGATAACGCGGTAGGGTTACCATGAGTTATTTTGAAAAGCGGACAAGATGTTTGTTTCTTATAAAAAAATGTTTAAATACTTTCCTAGTTCAAGATAAAATGATTCGAGATGTATGCGTGATTTTATGAATATAAAGAAAAAATAACATAAAAATGTGAATCAATTAGAAGGTACCTGCATCTGCAAACGTTGATAAATATTTATGAGTAGGACTTCTATTTATTTCTAAGTAATTTCATCAATATTGTTCATCCTTTTATTTAAAAATAACAACACTGCAATTAGTACATTGGTAATGCTTAATCAAATATAGCCACTCAATATAACCTAAAATTTAATTTCAAATCGCACCATTTTTACATAACACATGTAAGCTCACAAATAAAAAACAAAAGACTACGAATTGACTTCTATGTATGTCGTGATACAAAGTCCCGTTCTTACGAAACGTATGGCCACTGTCAGCTTGACGTAAGTTACACTGGTGCGATGACGTCACTGACGCAGGCGCAGTTGAAAGCGAATAATTGTTATTGTTTGGCTTTTGCACAGGTGTCCTTATAATGAGAAATGTGTGTAGGGTTTTGTAAGAAATTTGCGTGTAAGAAGATTGACGAGATAATGTAAGTAGGTACTTGTAAGGGGATCTCATATTAGGTGTACGCGTTCATCGAGCGTGTGAACGACGTGAGAGCTGCGCGATGCGTTAGCGTGGCGTTTAAAACAATATTAATAAGAGACAATAACAAATAAAATATATAGGTATCTGTCACGACTCTCTCCCATTGGGGTAGGCGGAGATAACTTCCAATTGCTACGACCCAAACACACTTCTTTCGCTTCCTCCACATGCATCAGTCGCCTCACACTTACAAGCTCGTCGGTTTTGATTTGTAAAAAAACTAAACAATGTGGTAAAAATCTTTTAAGAACAAAACTTCAAGAAAATACTTTTAAAATAATAAACCATAGCTATTTCAATGTTAGAAAAGTAAACAACCAATGATTTCAATGCTCAATGAAGCAAAATTGTATTTTATCGTTCAGAACTATAAAGTTTCTTGAAATAAGTCGTCCGTGGAGATATTGTTTGTAATGATATTGAGGGAGGTTTCCTTTTCGATAAAGTAAAGTACTTACTAGAGGACGCCCGTGACTTTGTACGCGTGAGTCATCATAACTTAGAAAACTTACGCAATAGCCTGTGTGCGAGGTGCAATATATTGTTACGTTTCATTTAAATATATTCAGTAGTTTTAACGTGAAGATACAAAATCCAATTTGACATAATTCAATTTCGTTCCGACAAAAAAAGATTTCATTAAAAAAATCTGCTACCAAGTCACCGAAAAATATAGGATGCAATACACTTCAAATGGAAACGATCTCATTGAACACACCCAGTTCACCGACATCATTTTTATGAAATTATTGCTAAGTTATTGAAGTTAAGAAAAAAACTGTCCAACCAATTAGATAAAGAAGAGATATCAATTAATTTCGAATCTAAATTTTAACACCTAAAAGTCCAAGTTTATTCACCAAAGAAGCGGTAGATATTTTATTTATGACTTCATACATAATACAAACATAAATTCACACTCGTGATCTTGAAGCACATTGGGGATTTCAACTCTGCGATGTTTTCACTTCGACTTGCATATGTATTATAGTATTATCAATATTTTTTATAGCTTTTTTTTTATTTAACATTTTACCTCATTGTCAAATTAATTGTGTTGTGATGAATACAAGTAAAGGTTTAAGCGACTGATGAATGTGGATTGAGGACAAAGCGAAAGAAATGTATTTGGATCGTAGCAAGTGGAGAGAAGTCTCTGCCTAACCCGATGGGAGAGAGGCGTGACAGATATGTACCTATGTATGTGTGTGTAAGGTGCATGTATGTATATTAAAAGTTAAATAGCATTTACTATCTACCATATTCACGTAATAATACAGTCCATTTCACTCACACAGTTAACAAAATTACTGTTTACATAAAAGTTTGTAACTCAATGAATAAGCTTAGCGTTGCAGTTGCAGTTTTCGTATGCACTATGCAGTATGCACTGAGAAGCGCTTGTGTTTGAGTTGCTACTATGTTTCAAGTTGTTTGCTCTTTCAAGTAGAGAAACCGCATCTGCTGTGCAAACGTAAGTGATCTATTTCTAGTTCATTTTCTAATTTATTTAAGGCTGATATACGAGTAGCATGTTTTTTACGTCTATTTACCCGATGTTTTCTAATTACGCGACTTTGGCAAAACCAGGTAATACCTACCTACTTATGTAGGTATATGATTTTTACTTAACTACGGCAAACCCATATTCTCCGACCACAGCCACCTAACACGTTTTTTCATAGGATTTGTATGGCGGCGCCGCACACGTGTAGCCGGTGGCGGCAACTCGCTTCAGTAGACTTTTAACAATGCGAGATCGTCAAAAACTTTACTTCGCAACCATGCTATTTGGAGTGATAAAAGACCGGACCCCTGAATATCTGATCAATAAACTAGCTTGGCGCTCACGGACTGCTGCTTATCCTAGAAGGTGCGCTCCCCTTCTCTCATTCCCGTTCAATAAAACAGTAGCTTACAGACGCAGCTTTAGCTATCACGCTGCAAAAATATGGAATAATATTCCTCCCCCTTTGCGAGACCTACCATCTAAACAATCATTCAAAAAAGCATACAAAAAAATCCTTCTGCACAACTTTATGAATTTAACAGCGTGATCTCTGTCATCGTTACTAAAAACTAACTTATATATCCGTCCGAAACAACCTGTCACATGCTAGCCTGGTTAACTTATACAGGGTGTAACAGAAAGGGTATATAAAGCCGAAACACAGCGACAGTCTTCATGAAACTGAACAACTTTCCCCAAGGAACATGGGTCGTAACTCGAAAAAATTTTTGGATCGCCCATACTTACTCGATCAGCTGATCGGGCATTTTGTATGGGGAGGCGAAATTTTTTTTCGAGTTACGACCCATGTTCCTTGGGGAAAGTTGTTCAGTTTCATGAGGACTATCGCTGTGTTTCGGCTTTATATACCCTTTCTGTTACACCCTGTATATACCTTACCCACTAACTAATCTATACTTAACTACTAACATACATCTGACCTAACAACAAAATTATGTATAAACAAAACTAACCATACTAATTTATATAACTCTTACCAATAACTCTTCTTTTTTTATTTTTTTGCAAAATAGAATTATTATTTTTTACTGCTCTTTCTGACCAATTGTGTTCACATCGAGCGGCGCACTTGAGGCTCTGACAGAATCATCAGCGCTGTGGCTTGCCCAAGGCTTGTTGCAGCATTACGCTGAGTCAGAACCTCTTCGCTGTCACAGTACACGATATGAAGCAATCACACATCACAATTTTGTAACTATGTTCACCTTATTTTATCATTAAGTGTGCTTGTAATCAATTGAATTTACTGTTAACTGTTATTTATGTACTGTGCAGTGAATAAATGATTTATCTATCTATCTATCTATCTATCTAGTGCTCGCTCGCTAACTCGCACGTTCGCGCGACAGTTGCTCGCTTCTGACATTGTGGCGGTAGCGCGCGACAGCGACCGTCGGTGGCTCATTTGCGCCGAGCCTAACATCGCTTCGTCTGGTATACTATAGATGTATACTGTAGACGTAAATAAATTAAACGCGTGTCACGATTCATATGATTATCAATTTTTGCTACGGAACTTATCGCCAAATAATATCAAATCATACAAAAATATCCTCCACTAGCACCAAAAATGCAAATCAAGTGCCTAACACAGTTCGCATTTTTCTAAACGTCAAACCGCAACCGCGACACAACCGCTGGTGCATAAGAGCCCTATACGAAAGCAACATTGTAAAACATGAAGCTACATAAAAGCGTGTAGCAGTAAAAATGTAAATAGCTGTATTTGGCAAGATTTTCGCTCGTGTAAGTACAAAATAACAAGGTACCTACTACAGTGTTGTGTTTGGAACTTGGCCAGGTTCACAAAATGTACAACAAGTAAGTTTTGCTAGAGCTAGCTACAGACCAAAAACTATATAAGCAACATACAAAACAAGGTCGAAGATTAACTTTTTATCAAAAGTAAGAGATATATAACATGAAAAATGCATTTTATTAAGGAAACAAAAACACGGTAGCTACTTATTTTAAACTAGAAATTGCTCTGTTCTCCGTTTGCGGATCCCTAAATATCTGTGTTGCGTTGCGTTTGTATAGGAAGCCTATACTATATTACTTCGGAAAAATGTAGGTACCTATCGGTGAAATCATTTTTCAAGTTGGTCCAGTAGTTTCGGAACTTATTCGTCACAAACAAACAAATTAATCTTTTCTCTTTATATTATAGAGTTTAGATAAGCATTCTTGACACAATATTTTATATTGATTTCAATTTTCCAAATAACATTCTTGCTTTGTTTAAAAATATAGCTTCTATTGCCTTTGTTATATAATTTTTTATTAAAAACAATTACGCAACACGAACTCCCTGTTTCAGAAAAGTCCATCAAGTTAATTATCCATTAGACATGCTGTCTTCTTCTGATATTTGACAATGACAGTGACAGCTATAGATTTAATGGAGTGTTAGTTTAATGGTTTTTTCTGCAACTAGCCGTAACACAATTATTTATTTTTAATTACAGCAACTGGTATAAACTTTTGATTGGCAATTTCGCGCTCTTTCGAATGAATTCCAATAATTCGTTTAAATTTTCTTGAAGTCCTTTCATATTTCATCACAATAAAGTGGAATACGACGACGGACGTACCTAATTCAATTCCATTTTCAATTTCCTATAAAGCAACCTTACAGCGGAGATTCAATACTTTTAAATTTTCCAATTTTAAAAAGTCAAACTTCGTCGGTACGACGCTTTTAGCATTTGGTTCTGAATTTAAAAATGGGTGTTCCAAGTTCAAATGATTGGTTTTGAAGTTAGCTAGAGGTGTTTACGGAAATTAAGAGACGTAAACTTCTCATCAAACGGAACAACTTTTCTTTAGAAACATGGGTCATGTCGTGAATTCGTGACACTTACTATGGTGCTCCCACATTATTGCATGTTTAGTAACGTTTACAAATATTTTATAACACTCGTAGACTCGCAAGAACAGTGAATTTACACCTATAATGTCCGTTAAGTTTTGCGAAAAGAACACCCTCCCAAAAAGTTCCTTAAAAAATGAGCACCTTTAAGGCCTGTTTCACCCTGCACACATTAAATTTATCTGTCAGATATTTTATACATGTCGCTGTTAGAGTCTAAATTTTGTCTGTACACAGTAAAACGGGCTCCTAGTCTTCCTTTTACAAACACGTCTCCCTAAAACCGTACCAAAATCATCTGCTGCGGAAACGGTTGCCTCTGCCCACCTGTTACGCTGCGCCGGCGCCGGCGGTCAACCGGAACCAAGTCGACCAACGACCACCCTTTTAAATGGGTTCTATGGGATACTGGTTGGTTGACCACATTAGTTTTTTGCTTGCGATATACCTATTTTTAGAACGTTTGGAAATCATTCCTATAGTTATTTTAGTCCTAGGTTTAACTTAGTTTAACCCGTTTACCAAACATGGTTCCAGAATGTTTTTTGTCATAAAAACAAAAGAAGACAACGGGATATCTAAACAGATAATTTGATAATTCAAAATTCATAATGCAAATTATACATGGCACTTGAAATATGTCAATATCATTTTCTGTAAAACTAGAATTGCTTGAACATTTAAGACATCAAAATGCACAACAAACTCGATAACAACTTAATCCGACTTATTTTTAATTCTATTAGTCATAAAAATAATCGTTACACGCGTAAGTATGTACAGTCGCCATCAGATATATGGTAGCGGTCAAGGTACTCAAATATTTCGGAGCAGCATTAAATTTCAATATGTTCGTTACAATAGATGCGGCCTATAATATCGGAACATATAAATCGTCACAAATATCGGAACATATAAATCGTCACAAATATCGGAACATTTATGGAAAATGTACTTTAAGTCTGTGTAATACAATTTAAAATGCTTGAGATTGGACCCACGAAGTTATCAATAATTTGTAGTGACATTCACCGAAAAGAGTGTCATTGTGACTGTCTCTTTCAAATACAACAAATATTCTTACCAAACTAAATGCCTATATAAAAGTTCTTTTGACGCAATGTCAAAATTGAAGGGCGTAGAATGATTAGCTTAATTTCGATAAAACGATGTCAGATACTTAATGGCGTAGTTGATAGTCCTTTGACTATTAAAGCACATAGTCGTGGGTTCAAATCTGATGAGAGTGCGTTATTTATTTTCTACTTTTTATGGATGAAAATAGCATTATTATTTTGTATGTCTTTCCTTTCACGGAACAATGGTAAAGTAAATGGTAAAAGTCCTTTTACACTTGGTAGGTATAAACAGTGTAGTAGTAGTTATTGTTCTACAACAAAAGAAAATTACAAAGAATAAATATTACAATAAGTAAGTAAGTAAATAATAAAATAGCAAACATGTTGTTGTTGGTACCTACTTAAAATTATTTTATTAGTATACCTAAGTATCTATCACGATTGAATTGTTGATCAAGTACTAGAACCTACTTGGTAATTATCTTTCATGTCCGAACTCTTTTAACGCATGTAGTTATATTTGTGTTCTTCATGTTTTCTATATTCTTGACGTTGACAAGTCAATATAGGTAGTACCGAGTTCAAATGTGTACTATGTAGCACAGACTTAAAGTACATTTTCCATAAATGTTCCGATATTTATGATCATCTTGACTGCTTAGATACCATTGACGATTATTTTCGTTCCGATATCATTACCTGATTGTATGTAACTAACTTATTAAACAGTCTCTGATCCTAAATTTATGACGTTTTATATGTCCCGATATTATAGGCCGCATCTATCGTAACGAACATATCGAAATTTAATGCTGCTCCGAAATATTTGAATACCTTGACCGCTACCATATATCTGATGCTGACTGTACCTACATCAACCGCAAAAAGTCCTTGTAAAACGTAGGGCAGGGGAAAGGAGCGGCCAGCCACGCTTCCTTGCACAGGGCGCGAGCTCCTCGACTGCCAGTTGTTCCGCTTAGCTGGTAAAAGTCGGACTTTTATTGTTAAATTATTCCTCTTTAATATTTTTAAATTTGGATTTCTCTTTTTAAAAGTTTGAATTGTCGACGCTGCTGAGATAGATTCTTGTTCGTATTTTGAATTTTGTTTAAAAAAGTTTATATTGCCAGTGATTGAACGAAACCTAATGTAATACTTTTTCATACCGGCCAGTGAGATTATAATGGATGGTTACATTCTCTTTTCAAAATAAATTAATAACAAGTGATTTAAAATGAAAATGGAATTAGCAATCATGCATTTGCATATTTTGGATTATGATTGGTGAGTTTATTATTTAACTTATTTATCGTAAATATCGAAAATAAGATAAACTTTAATGTAAATAAATGGATTATTTCAACGCAATATGACGTCACGGGAAGTCCGAAGAAAAGCCCAAGCGTGACGTATTACGACTCATGCCATGCACAATGCACATGCATAAGATGATAATAAATTAGATAAACTCGACGTTTTTTTTTAATTCAGTCTTTTCTTTACACTGTTTTACGTATTATTCTCCTTTGTTTTCGAATCATGTTTACATTCCGTTTGAACAAAGCTTTACCTAAAACCAAGTTTTTCCTCAAAGGAAACGCAAAATTTATTTTCTTGTTTACATAGGTGAGTATTTACATTTTTGGAACACTCAATTAAATTTACCAGGATCTGTCAATATCGTATTTCCTCTATACGCCTTCATGTCTAACATAACATATTAAGACTGCAGTGTTGTAATAGTTATTAAAAATACAATAGTTGAACATCATGTACTTGTACATACATCAATTAATAGATTATCAATTAATCGTTCTTTAGAATTTGAATTTGGAACTAAGTATCAATTTTGTAATTAGAATTTCAGTAATTTATTTGAACAACGACTGACAAACCAAACGTCATGGTGTATGCGACACAGACATCGCTATATGTATACGAAGTCGAAATTAGCCGATTGCTTTTTAAAGATCGATGTGCAATATCGCCCTTTACTGTGGGTTAGTAAACCTGCGTTATACAGTTCCTAGTACATTGTTTGCAAACAATCCCCTGAAGATAGTCTACTGTAATGCGACAATAGCCCTTTAGTTTGGCTAGGTCAAAGGCTCTTTGCGAATATTCTAACAGTAATGGAAATCGGGCACATGTTAACCTTAGCCGTGGAACGTTGGCGTAAAATTACAGCTTGCAGATACGTAACGGGTGGGTGGTATAAGTTAGAGGATTTGGCGGAGGATGAACATGGCGAAGGCCATTGTTCTAATTTTGAATAAAACCTCTTTGATTGATTCCTTTTTTGAATATTAAGAATATGCAATCAAGTCGTTTTTGAAAGATCGTGTAACAAGTTTTGGCAAAGTAGGGAAGCGGCTTCTTTATTTTGGATGCCATAACCTATAACCCAAGTGAAAAAGGTGCCCTATAACAGGGTCCATAATGATTTGACAATGTGGCTGTACGCTGATGAATTACTAAGTTTTTTACAAGAGCCCTATAAAGCTACGCGTCCACTGGATCGGAATCGGAGGATTTGATTCCTTATAGATTTCTATGATAAATACCTACTGCGTGCACTAGATCTACATAACTGCATCATAGAAATCAATACAAAACAAAGAAGCAAATCCTCCCGCTCCGTACGCTGCGATTCCGATACAGTCGGCGCGTAGGTTTTACTACCGCGATCTCCTATCATTTACACAACTTAATATAACCATGTAGTCTGCTCGTCGTTCCGTTGGCTAAGTTACGTTTATGGTTATGAATATTAGACGTAATGTTGTACGTTCGCGTTATTTATCTCGACGACCTGGAGAAAGGTTCAATTCTACTTTATAGGGTATCTAAGTGCTTGATTAGAGTAAACGAAGGGAGGGTAAAGGTATCTAGTACACCAGCAATGACAAATGTTTGAAAATGACGTAAACAATCATGCCGGTGGTTTTACATCATACGAATGGCAGCTGTCTAAAGCCGCCAGCCTATATTATATTGGCGGCTTTGGTGTGTAGATACCATAAGAGTCGTTTTGGCTTAATGTCGGGTGGATTTTTTTATATGATCACCATTCTTCACTGAATTAGTCGAACATGCTCGCCATCAAGTTATCATCATTAAATTTAAGAGCTTCGCTGTTGTCGGTGGAGTCTACGTCACTCTGCTCTGTTTCCTGTCGTCCTTTTGAGCACCTGATACGACACAAATTCTATTCCCTCTTTCATTAATTGATCTATGTAAGTTCTTCGTTCTCTTCCGTTTTCCTTCTACTTTTCCTTCCAAGATGTTTTTTATTTCCAAGGTGTTTTGATGTTTTTCGTTTGCCATCAAGTATCCAAGTATAATTATGAAAAAATATCAAAGAGTGTCAACACGAGTTCAACAATAATTTCCGTATTTTCAAATCAAAGTCATCAACCAACAACCTATATTAGAACCTGGTTTTCCGCTCAGTATTCATAGTGTATAAAGAAATAAGGAAGCTAGATCCAGTCTAGGCTATTTCTGTGCATCTAAATAAAGCCATGACAAAGGTCATTGACTTGATCGCCTTAGTCTGCCGTAACCTTTAAGTCGCTTACATGATCTAGCTTTAACCAGCTTAGACTTATGTTAGGTTAAGTATAAATACTAGGTGTGTTTTTAGTGCTAGTCTAACTTACACTTGTAGGTTTTCGAGGTGGTATTTAAAGTGTAATTTGTATAATTTAACATACCTACAATATTTTTATTTAAAACCCAATAAATAAATATACTTACATAATTTCACATTAAATAAATATAATACAAACTTATTCTACTTAAGTACCAACTTCATATATATCGGTCACGCCTCTTTCTTATCGGGATAGGTAGAGACCATGTACGTTTTGAGTCGAGATTTTTGGCAGCTTAGTTTTTATTTTTATAAAACACAAAGTTAATAATCTTAATATTGAAATAGAAAGGCCTGGACAGGAAACAACGAGCATTTATGATAAGACTGATGAATGTGGATGGAACGGAAGAAGTATATTCGCATCGTGGCAAATAGAAGAAAGTGTTATCTGCATACCCTGATAGAAAAGAGGCGTGGCAGGTATGTATATCATGATGTACAAAGATGAAAATTATCCAAGGAAAACTTGTCATCAAAACAAACATATAAAACGTCATAAATAGTGCCTACACCCCAAAGCTGCCGGCCCGGCGGCATAATCCATCATGCCGGCGGCTTTACGTCATATGAATGGCACCTGTCAAAAGCCGCTGGCCTGTTAAGCGGCCGGCGGCTTTGGTGTATAGACACCATAATAAACAATAATTCCAAAAACAAATGCCTCCACAATTCTCACATTATAAAGAGAGAGAGCGAGGAAGCTAATTAACGCAGCCCGAAGTTGTTCAGTGAAAATTAGTTTACTTACCTGCCCTTTGCTAGTTGACAGGGTCGGTGGTAGGCAAATTGTGGGCCATCAGGGGAACAAAATCTGCTAATTTAAAATAGCCTCAGTTGTGTGTCGGCAGAGTGTCAATGTCATTTTTTGACACATTTGGTGTTATGCTAAACAATGTCTTACACTGATTGCGACTAAATGTGTCAAAAAATGACATTGACACTCTGCCGCCCACATACAACTGAGAATAATATAAACTGACTTGGGCCCCAGGAGCGTGGTCCCACATGTTGTGTGTCAGATCCAGAAAGGGAAGCCGCAGAGCATTTGGCGGCCGATAAATCGGGAAACAAGATTAGTGTATGGGACTAATCGGGTAAACGTCTTCGTTTGACCAATTAAATCGTTACTGGTTTACCAGGATGCTGAGCTGAAAGTACCTACTGAAGTATATTAGGAATCAATAAAGGGAATAAATCGTAAATTCTTGATTGTTGAATGTAAACTGTCACCTTTTGTTTTTATACTATCTATGTCTATTTAGATAGGATAGGCCTAGATGGCGAACACTCCACCGACAAGAGTCTAACTCTTAAATTAAATGATGATGATGATGATGTCTATTTTAAAAGACTATTTCTTATTGGATAATAATTATAAACTACATCTAACTACTAAAATTCTTAATACATTCCGCCCCCTTGTCCATTATAGATAAAAGTTTTTTGAGACCCCCAAAAAGGCGGCCTAACGCCGCACTTAAGCTTCCACGGGCCTTTTCAAGAAATTCGAGGTTTACCCAGTTTGTTTTGAATACAGAATTGTGTTACGGACAGAACAAAAACATACACTTTATCGCAAGAACAATGGCACAGCCATCTTGTCTCAACCTCTTGTTTAAAAAGTTCTAAAAGAAAAGTTCTCTTTAAAATATTTTGGAGATAGAATAAACGCGAGAAAATTCGGTTATTTGTAATTTTGAAGATAGAAAACAATTGCTTTTGTTTAAAATCAACGTCAAACCCTTTCAAATGTATACCCTATAAACCGACAGAATACAAATCAATGCTGGTAGTATGAAAATCAAAAGGTTGACAGCGTTTTTAATAAATTGGGTTTTACAGTTGAGTGATTAATTGATTGTGTGGCATTGCCAAGTTGAAATTGTTTTTGCACACGTATTGAAAATCTCATAATTTTACACCACGTACGATCTATCATTGAATCCTCATTAAATAAATCGAGTTGAAAGTTCCAATGTGACATCTTAATACCCAATTCCAAATATATTACCGCAGTAACGCCCGATCCCATTGAATCAGATATATAATCCTTTAATTTGCTGAATACCATTTGCGACTGGCAGGGATTTTTATGTGACAAGATTAAATGCCCAGATTATGACCTTTTAGCCCCCACAATAACTCGTATATTAAATCACTTGGCATAATTCTTTTTTACCCAGACTTCTGGAAAAATGGAATAAAAAGGGAACAAGGAAAGCCAGACCACAAGTTTTAATTATGACCAGGCTGTCATAAACTAAAGACAGTTTTCATTAACGTTTTTTATATAAAACTAGTTGCTAGCCTTTTATGAATTCCATCCTTCTTTTTTAAACTTCCGAAGTATCACTAATTATAAATGTTCTCAGATACGTCTTATTCTTGCTTACTTATTTTATAAAAGAATTCTGAAGGTAGATTCCTTTTACGTCTTTCAGATAAGTATTTAATATATTCATAATTAAATGAAATATTTTCTTTTGTCAACAGCCGGAGTGAATCGGCTCTGAACAGCCCGACGGAGCCAGATGTCTCGCTGGCCACCTCGCTCACGGACCCTTTGGAAGCTCATACCCTAGATGAAGCTAGGAGGACCATCAGGTACATACATACAAAGCTGACAAGCTTTAACATTTACATAAAAAAAAGCTTATTGTGCATCAGAAATTTCAAATACTAACACATCTCTCTCTCTAATCTCTCTAATACTAATATCAAATAATAAATAATAGAGTGACGCTCAAGAGTTTAACTTTCTAATTTCACGTATTTGTAAGTTGGTATATGTCGCTTCGATCGGCCAATATTTGAAAATCTGGCATAACCTAACTGTTAATAATATCTTTGCAGAGATCTTCGCATGAAATACCGAGCACAGGCGCACCAGCTGCTGACATGGCGTCGCGCGCATCGCACGCAGGAGGAACTCGTCTCCCGACTCCAACGAGAAAAGGCCGAACAACTCAAGTCTTTATCCAGCCAACTACTACTCTTCGAATCGCGCCTCGTGCGCAAACAAAAAGAAATTTCCAACATGCTCGCTTTCAGAGAAACCATCATCATGAAGCAGCAAAAGGTCATTGAGTCTCTCCAAGCTAAGTTAATGGATAACGGCATCGATACCTCCCAAACTATTCCTGACTTTCGAGATATGCTCCAAGATTCGCACATCACCGGGGACTTCGATTCTCTAAACGATTCCGATTCGGCTGTGATCATGGAAGACGTGGACTCTGACTGCAGTAACCTGCCCCACATACCAAGGTTCCGATCAGCCAATCCTGACACAGTCACGATAGTCAGATCCATATCCGACGCTATAGACCCTAATTTAAAATACAGCATCGTCAGGCGATCAAATGGTTTTCTTCGAAGACCAGAAATCTTGGAAACTGTATACAGCGTTGAAGAAGAAGCTGATGGTGATTCTACTAAAGGATTGAGTGCTCAGAACAGCACAGAAAAAGATATAAAAGATGCCAACAAGACAGATGAAGAGAAATATAATGAAACAAGTCTCCTTGCTCAAAGGCGGGATAACTTTCGCATGAGAAGCGTCGTGTTAACAGCAGAAGTGAAGAGTATAGATGAAAACAAAGATCTCAAACCTAAAATGGGTAAAGGTATATGGTCATACAGTTACGTGCCAAAAAGGATGACTCCAGCCAACGATTCTGATGAAGAAGCAACTTCAAATGCTGAGAGTGACGAAGAGGAACAAAAGTCCAATCCAGTTGTGACGTATAACAGAGTAATGTCCAACCATAGGAACGTCACTAAACCTAAAGACGTGAAGTATAAAAGGATAAACAAAGCCAAGTCGAAAAGTTTGGAAGAATTAAGAGGGAGGTTAAAGAATTGGGTTGAGAAAGGTAACAAGCTATCTAGCATACCTTTGGAGCATGCGCAGAGCTACGCTTGAACAATTAACACAAGTTCCTCTAATTTAGTTCACGTGTGAAGTTATGATGGTCGGAATTCGTTCTATGTCGATTCGACAGAATTGCTTTGTCTGTGGTTAGGTAATGAGCGGAATGCTTGCTCACTTTAACTTTAATGTAGATTGCCTTTTTGGCTCATTCCGTTTTCGTCTTTATTGCAAATAAATAAATACAGCTTTTGTCAGTTCATGTTACATGAATCTTCAGGTATAAATCAGGGCAGAAATTGATATATTCTTTATGATATAAAACTTGAAAATTGTACCTTCTCGAATTGTAAAACAGATTTATACTAAGGAGGCATATTCGATATCTATTCTTGATACTTGGATCTTTTGTAAATATTTCTTAAAACGTGTTAATACGTTCGTGAAAGTCTACTTTTAAGATGTAACTAGGTAGTTGTAATTTTTAAAATTTGATTTTTCCCAGTTCTTCTTAGATGCACTTTTTGAATTATAATACTTACATGCTTTTAGAATAATGCAGTGTACTTAGATTACTTTATGTGAGATGTTATAATATTAAATGTTGAGGCCTACATTGTCATTGCTGTGACGGGCCTATTCGATGTTATATTTAGTGCCCATTTCGACCTTTACAGATAAAATTTAACTGACAGATAAACCTATGTCAGTTTCCTAAAACATGAAGTTTTAGACAGAGATAGGTATAATTTATCTGACAGATTTTTATCTGTGGATGGTGTAACAGGCTATTAGTATCAAAAGGCATCTATGGAGAGTTGTGAATAATGCTTTAAATGTAACTAATTCTTGCACGACTGATTTTGAGTATTTCATTTACAATTTAAGTCTTTAAGAAATTAAAACAAAATCGTTTTTTGCTTTGGAATTGAAAGTTCTGTGATGTCCCAAATTATGCGTTTAAGTTCATATTTTTATTTGCAAAGCTGTAAAATATGCTACAAGAACGTATGTTTAGATATTTATTGAACTCATTATCACAAATTTATGGTGATGTTGATGATTTAGTCTAACTTCTTGCCAAGTTTCATAGTAGTTTGTCAGAGGGAAATCTGTCTTACTTGTAACGAAATAAGAACCACTAAAAGTCTACTAATTACATCAAAACATATGAAATAAGGCCTAACTGAAAGGGGGTACAATGCCAAAACACAGCGACAGCCCTCACGAAACCGAACAGCCCCCAAGGAACACGGGTCGCAACTCGAAAGGCCTAACTTATCTTATATTATCCAAAAAGATCCTAATTCAGATCTAGGGCGTCTAAACAGTTGAAAACTAGACATAAAATCCATCTTTGTCCTTTTAGGGCGTTTTCAGACCTAGCGTTTTATACGCGCGCTACAAAAAACCAGACGCGGGTATAAGAGCGTGTACGCTTAAGCCGGTAGTGTTGTGTCAGTATTAACATGGAATTAACGAGCTTAGAACCGCGTCAACGCTCGTACGAGCAAAAGAAGCGCCTATACGCGCGTAAGTACACGCGCTTTAAAAAACGAACCGCTAGTCTGAAAACCCCCTTAACCTCTCGCATCTCACTGACCCATTATAAACCCAGACACAATAGATTTTCTATTGTTCTTTTTTTCTGGGACGTGAAAGATTAAAGAATATCGTCATCTTTGTGAATCATATCTTGGTGCCAATTATTATAAATACTTTCCCCATCCATTTACAATTAATCTAAATTATAAACAATTTTAAACCTAAGACGCTGATTAGTAGTGGCAACATTCATTCTTGCACGATAGCACACATGTAGAAAAGAGACAGTCATATATTATTTATATCTCAAAATGAAAGAAATCGTGTATATTTTTTTCTAAAATAAAGCGTCTTTAAAATCTATATTTGAAAATCTTCTACATATCATTGCTCTGGCAATATTTTGTGAATGTATAAAAATATTTACCGTTTATAAATCATATAACTAATAACAAGTTAATTCGTTTCATTGTTAACAATAGTCAATCACTGGTCTTTAATTGAAAATAAAAATTTAAATCTTATCTTTTTGTTTTTTTTTTGCACTTGAATATACCCCGAAAAAGGAAGAAACATTGCGTGTAATAAGTGTGTCTCTTGTCATAATATTTATATGCAGCAGATGTCAATGCGTTGCGTACAGTGCTACAAGGAACTTTTGGCACGTGGCGGAAATCGGAACTAACGATATTATCTTGTAAATAGGCATTATTTTGAGTTATTTATTCACCACCCACGCCCTCCTGACAATGTCATCAAGTGCCAATAGATTCTTGTAGCACTATACTCGGGGCCAGTGTGTCAAACGAAAAACAGCTACCATATCGCAATTGGTAGTAGGTACCTACAGGCGCGGTCGTAGCCTGAAATTTTGGAGGGGGTCACTCACTACACTAATAAAAAATAGGTATCTGGAATAAAAAAAACATTATTGCACAAGACACAATTTTATTTTATACATTACTTATAAAACAAATGGAAGTCGTCTTTTTGTATTTGCGAATCGGGTGATAATATTTGAGATGTCTGGTACTATTTCCGGGTGAATGTTTAGAAGAGCTAAACCTGTTAATCGCTCTTCTAACATGTTAGCTCTCAACCTTGTTTTTACACGCCTATTACGAATCTTTTGACACCTCATTCATCAAAATTGGTTCAGTATTTTAGAAGTTACGGTGGAACATACATACTAGTGTTGCCGCTCGATAGGCCAATATCGATAGCCTATCGATAGCCTATCGATAGGTCGAAAACATGTACCCTATCGATAGTATCGATTGCTCTTCCGCTGCAATAGTATCGGTTAACAGCAATACTATCGATAGTATCGATAGTTTCGATCGCTGCCGATCAATAAACTATCGATAGTATCGATTGTGCTATCGATAGGGTACATGTTTTTGACGTTTAACAATCGATTGTAAAACTATCGATTTTTCGGCAACACTAATACATACATACATAGACTGCCAAACACACTTCCTTTTGGCTTCGCCGCAGTCGTGTAAAAATGTATAAAAGAACTTGTAATGTTTTATTTTAATTTCTCTAAATCTCTTAATAAATTTTCCATCTTTTGTAATAATTTTCTAGTGAGCAATTTTAATAAGTAGGTATGCTATTATATTCCTCTAATCTTATTATTAAATAAAAACCTATTGCATACTTACTATTTTTTTTTATTAGGTACCTAATAAAATTAGGCTCGACTAAACATCTAAATCTATAGATTGCTGAACATCACTATTGTAGCTGGTCACCCTTTTTGGTATAATTGACAGTTGCACTTGTCAATTTGTGACTCGGATTAAGGATCAGACTATAAACTAGATGTCATTTCCAAGTTCTTTTGGCCATCGTACGTAGTTCATAAAAATACCACTAGATATCAGCAAATTATAAATCTATCGCTGTTAGGGGGGGATAGCTAGAAATTTCCTTTAATTTTTTTTTATTATTGTTGAGATTTTTCAATTTGACGTTAGATTTTGGGGGGGGTCATGTCCCCTGTGACCCCCCCCTTAGGACCGCGCCTGGGTACCTACATAACAGCGCTTTTTCTCCCCATTATTATTGAAATTCCAAACCTACAGCAATAAACAGGACTTTAATTTAAAAACCATTAGATAGCCTCCTACGTAAAACAATAAAGAAAAAAGCCCTCTTCAGTTACGTAATCATGGGTTTAACATTTTTTAGTACACTGTAAAGTTTTAATATCGAACTCACAAGTTAAGGTTTATGAAGATTTTTACTCGATATTACATTGTGGGCGGCGAATGAGATGTTTTTGTGTACAATCGTGAACGTTTTATGTTTGGGTTTCATAAATTTGATATTAGAGGCAGCTTTATTTGCTTCAGCATCATATTTTGGTAAATAATGATACTCGTACATACATACATACATACATACATACATACATACATACATACATACATACATACCTACATACATATCCGTCACGCATCTCTCCCATTGGGGTAAGCAGAGACCACTTCCTTCCACTTGCTACGATCCAAACACACCTCTTCCGCTTTATCCACACTCATCAGTCGCCTCAGACATATACAAGGCAAGAGTGGATGAAAATACTGGGAGGGGAAGGCCAAGACGAACATACCTCGATCAAATCGGGGACTTGCTCAAGAAAGGCCAAATCAAGAGTAGGTACCTACCCTAAACCGACGGGCATGTATGAGGCGACTAATGATACTCGTATGGGCAATTATTTAAAAAAATATTGAGACAGAAGATGAGAGAGGTCTTTGCCCAACAGTGGGTCACTAAATATGTACCTTTACCTAATGAAATAGTTAATAATACTAGGATGACTTCAAAAGATAGATACCTAAGTGCTGTCGATCGAGAATAGACAACCAATATAAGTATGTAGACATCTATCTTTAATTGTAGATTGAATGTCGGCCGTACCTATGTTAGAGAATTTATAGTTTTATACAATCTATTGATTTCATTCATATTTTTGGATACCTATTAGGCGCGGTTTATACTGAAATGGCGTGGCGGAGGCGCGCGGCGGAAGCGTCTTGTCAAGAAAACTCTTAAAAGTATTAAAATAGAGTCGTATTTGCCGTAATTTCGTCCGCGCTACTTGGCGTTGCCGTTAAACGCGCGGGGCGAGTGGTACGAAATTGCGGCAAATACGACTCTATTCTACGACGGGGCGCTTCGCCGCGCGCCTCCGCCATACCACTTCGGTATAAACCGCGACTTAGAGAAGGATTAAGTATTCAATCTTTTCTATTTCACCATTTTCGCGTACGAATAATCAAAACGTTTTAATTTATCTGAAAACGAACGTCACAACAATAGAATTAAGCTTAAACAAACACATTTGAATTTTGTCTCTACATGAGAGATTAGTCGAGATTGCTTATTGTCCCAGCTGGGATTCGAACCCACGACCGCAGCCTTTTGTCTACGAAATTACAATACTTAACAAACTTATTGTTGGGAATCGAGGAGTCAACTCTTTGTTGAGACAATAGGTACGTGGAATAAATAGGGTCGTAAAAGGTTGTAAGGGTTCATTTTGTAATTAAGAGAACCATCCTTCTGTAGATTCTAGTTATATGACTATTGACGCAAATTTATACTTGGCTACAACATAATTCATATCCTAGGTACCTACTAATATGAAATACTTAAATGTCAATGTTTGTGCCTTTGGATGGATGAATGGATGGATTTGAGGATGTTTGTTACTCTTTCACGCAAAAACTACTGAATAGATTTTAATGAAATATTACAATATTGTTTTCATTAAAATCTATTAGCTTACTAGCACATCAAGATAACACATATTATGTTAAGACATAATGTGTTGTTTTAGATATCGTCAGTGGAAAGGATAAAATGCTAAACCGCCAAAATGGCATTTGTGGGAAATCGAGTTTAAAGTTTTTTTTTTGCGAAAAAAATTTATATCTCTGATATTGTTAGAGTTAGAGAGATGTTGTAAAGAGACAAAATATAATTTGATTTTTTGTCTAAATATTCAGCATAACTGTGAGTGTCTATCTCTTTCCGTTACTGAAATAAGTGGCGCTTTAGCAAAAAGACGCTGAAAAATAAGAAAAACATATTCAGGAAAAAAATGCTAAACTCTATCTACTTTAAAAAACCAATTCATGTTAAAATGCTAATATACGGCAAAAGTCTCTTATCCAATCAACGGAAAATACTAATCTACTTGATTTTATCAAATGATAATCATGAAACTTTTGCTAAACATTACCATATCCTAGAAGAAAGCGACAGGAAAAAATTTCTAACAGTATGATTCAATCTACATTTGTTAAAAACATTTGTTAGACAAAATGCTTATTCACCAATATATGAAAAAATCTATTTAAAAAATATAGCTAACCAACTAATTTATTGATGTTACTTAAACGGAACTGTTATCAACTTTTATAACAAATGAAAAATATTTTTTGGGTCTACCCTTTTTTTATAAAATTTATTGTAATAAACTCGTACTTATTGCATCATAATGTTTAATGCAGAATGCCATTTTTACTAAACTTATATCGTATTACGTACTTACGTCCTAGTAATGCTATGGCAAAATTTTGATGGGGACTAATAATATTTTAAACGTCTGTCACAGACCCGTTTTCTGGGTTTTCATAAAAATTAAATATCTAAATCTAACCTTTCCGTTTCGGTGTGCCTGCATTTTGCTGTGTCGCCTACCTAATTTTGGGTACCTTGTCATAAAAAATAACCTATCAGAGACGGGGTGCCCCATTTCGGTGCTTATGAAAACACACTTTAAACATATTTTCGAAGAAATAAAACTTTGTGAGAAACTTCAAATTGTGTGAATAGAGTTTTAGGCGAAATGAGTCATATGCCACGTAAATCTTTAGGCGATAAGTGTTATGTTTAATGAGTTTCGGACAACTCTTTTTCTTTTTGGAACTCACTAAACAAAAAATACTACTTACTAACTGTCTTCTCTTCTTAACTAATTGAAGTTAACTACGAATAAATATAATTTTGCTTAACCCGTATAGATGTTACGGGCAATTAGATAAGTCCGGTCACTATTAATAATGGCCGGTGTGTATTAATAATGCCCGACTCAATTAGACAATGTGATCAATGTGATTAAATACTGCATGATTATCACTTTTCTCGGCCATTGTGAATAATGCCCACCCACCCTATCATGGTAAAAGTAACAAAAAAGGTGAACTGAGTATTTTTGTTTATGAACCTAACCTTTTCGTGTCGGTTTTTCGGGTTGTCATAAAAAAAGTAACCTGAAACTAATCTATCTGAGTTGAGGTGCCCCATTTTGGTTAAGTGGCGAGTTATTTTTGCATTTATATTTTCTACCATCATCTACAATCAATTTTTGACAACGGCCGTGGTCCAATTTATCATATTGCACGGCTACAAGTAAGGAATTATTCATATTGCCCGGTCCAAGTCATAAGTTTAGTCAGTTTTCCCGTCTCTCTTGGGCGTTATTAATTATGATCGGACCCTACTTATAATGTCCGTTGTTAATCACGTTAATCACGTTGGAAGTGGAAAAAATAACGCGTACGCTCCGCAAACGCGCGTACGTCTTCAATGTCTCTTAATAATGCCCAGTTAAGCATGTTGTTGATCTCATAAAACTTAGCATTTTTGCTAACGTTGAAAAGTGGTAAGTATTGATAAGAGGAATAGTAAGTGATTTTTGCTAAAGCGACATCCATACTTATAATATTATTCATCGAATTTTTGCTAAAACGCCATACAGTTAGAAATCATAGTGTTGGAAAATTGCTAATGAACAAAGTTATATAGAAACACAAAAGGCATTTTTTGCTAACCGCTGCACAACTATCAAAAATAAAATCAACGAAAAAATGCTAACGTCACAGTAACAAAAAAAAAGCGTAACAGAAAAAGTTCTTAAGCGACTTTTGTTAAAAAAAGCCCGAAAAAGCGCCGCTTTAGTCATTTTGCTGGCGATGTTTTAGGTGATTTATCAAAAATTCGGAATGCTAAAGCGCCAAAAAAGTGCTCAGATCGCTACGAAACCTAGCTAGATCGACGCAGAAAAAAAAATGCAGTCGAACTGTATATATAACTCAATATGGCCAAATTGGCGCTTTAGCATTTTATCCTTTCCACTGACGATATTATTATGATGGCAAATATGTATGAAGTTGTGGGTAGCTCCCAAAATCGCTATTGAAGTGTAAAAAGGACAGGCTAGTATAGCCGTGATATCAAAGAAGATTCTATCGATAGGTAGGTATGCATCGATAGATACCGTATCTATTTAAGAATTTACTAGGACACGTCCAATAAAAATGAGCAAGGTAAAAAGGTTTTTGGCATCACACGAACAAGTCTCATGTAAGCTTACCGGTAAGGAATTAAGTAGTGTTGTTACCAACTATCGATAGTTTTTATTTGATATCGATATTTTTAAACTTCATCGATAATATATCTTATCGATTAAGTCTTATCGACATGATTCAAAACGTAGGTGCTTATAAAAGAGTCTATTTACACTGGTTTTTTGTGCAGAAGTTAACGTCATGTATCAAGAAGTCAAAGCGTTAGCAGAAGATAGGCCTAAATGGAGGACGCTCCACTGAAAAGGGTCTCCTTAAATGTAATAATAAAGATGATGATATGTCGGGCTGCATCAGAAGCCAATGACCATTAAGCTATAGCGTAAACATTCGTCATCTCGCACTAAAGTTTTAACCTTGCTTTGGTGCGAAATGCCGAATAACCCCGTACACAAATTGTCGGATCCAATTTTATGTCGGCTCATGTAAAAATGGTATTTAGTTAAAAAAACTGCATTAAACACGATAAAAGAAACCGCGGTGTCAAATGTTGTCTTACTTCATTAAAACTTTAGATACTATTCTCAAATGCAAAATAAATTACTAATGAATTAAGTAGGCACTTGGTAAGGCTCATGGGAATGCGTTGACGCAGGTAACGTCAGATGTCAGTGGTATTGGATATCTGTCCAACAAAGACCGTCCTTAGAGATTCTTTAATGGTTTATTTGTAAACATTGTGGTGTAATTTCAAAGGTTCTGTCAAACTATAATGCTGTCTACACACCGAAGCCGCCGGCGGCATGCCGCCGGGCTAGGCCAGCTGCTTTACGTCATACGAATGGCAGTTGTCAAAAAAGCCGGCGGCTTTGGTGTGTAGATACCATTAAATTCTCTTGACCTACCAAATTTGAAAGTTAAAAAAAACTGCCACAAAACGCCGTTATCCCGAACTATAAGTATTTGTCATAAAAACTGTTAAGCTTTTAGCAGCTAAACCGACTGTACTTTGAACGACATATAAGTAAATACATATATTCGTTAATCTGCGGTTCTTTATTAGATGTCAAACGTTTTCTTATTAGTATATTTTATAAAAGAATGCTTTAAAAACCAGAATTCCGCCAAATCAAACATTTTATCGTAACACATCATCCTAAACCTTAAAAATCGATAGACATCAATATTCACAGCCCACAACACTATAATGAAGTTAGCTCAGACTTCAGAGTGACTGAGTACGGGGGTGTTTCTAGAAATATCGCTCAGCTGGAGTTTATAGTTTCACAGAGGGATCATCTCTTTTTGGAGAGATTTACGAAATCCTGAGCAAATGAATATTCAAAAACTAGTGGAAAATAAGTGCCTGTCGATATGAAATATAGATACTTACCTATTCAAAATACATAAATGTCCCACGCCTCTCACCTATTGGGGTAGGCAGAGACCACTGCTACGAGCCAAACACACGTTTGTTTAGTGTAGGTAGGTACTTTTGATTTGACTTATTCAATACTAGTGGAAAACAAGTGCCGATCGATTCTAGATACTCGTAACCACTGTTTAACCCAACTTTTTAAATGATCACCTATAACGTCAGAATCATCTTTCAACCGGCATTGGTTTTTATTTAGTCGTGTTAAAATTCTGTTCCAAGTTTAAGGACAAGAAACAGCAAAGATTTTAATTTATACCCAAATTCTGGAGACATAGCAAAAGTTATTTAGGTTTAAATGGAGAATTTCCTGGCGTCTTGACATTGTTTGTACAGTGTCACGGCCCTTAAAAAAAACTTAATATCTTCGGGGACACAATTCCGTAAAACAAAGATTTAGTAGGGTCTAAAACAAATTGAAAAATATGCAAAATGCTTTTTGAGGAGCAACCAATTTATTTTCATAAATTATACGGGGCCGGCCACGTTTTCATTTTCACTGGCTTTTTTTAAATCGTTCAAATTTTGTATTTAGAAAAAAGAAGTTGTACGTACAAAATGTTATTTATAATGAATGGGCAATTATAGGTACCTAGCTGATAGGTAGGTACTATCAGTGTCAAAAATTAAGAAGAAGACGGCACGATGTGTAATGATTCATTAATTTAACGGCTTTACCTGCAAATCTGTTGGGAAAATGTTCGTACACCATCCATCATAATAGATCCATTCAATAAAGACTATATTCTATCTATAAGTTAGTTTTTTACATTTATTTTACAGGCAGTCAATTTTGAGAGAAACTTTTAATAAAATAAATAAAAACTAAAGCCAAAAAACTACTAATTACAATCAAACGTCATTTCATTGATAAATTATTCGATAAATCAATATTCTAAACTAAATAAATAAATCAACACACAAAACAAGGTCATACGTGTCCACCAAGCGATTCCTTTATCAAAATAACCACTTTTTATTTAGAAATTCTTAACCGCCGCCGGAAGCAATGAGGAAATTTCTTGCGACATTTTTATAAATAAATACAAATATAAAAGTCAAGAAGGAACGCCAAGTCTGCTATAGTGTTAGTGTTTTTCCAATTACGTTCCCGAAGTGTTTCGTTCTGCAATGTCGCGTTTTATAATAGCAATTTTTCTTTTCTGCTGCTGTGCTGTAAGTCTTTGTTTTGTTTTTCTTACACCGCGTTTTCACTTCTCGTATTTCATTTCTATCGGAGGCTAGATATCATTTTTAATATAAATGCCAACACAAAAACAGTGCCGATATAAAAACAGACCCAACAAGTTTAAATCCTACTAATATTATAAAATGTCAATGTTTGTACCGAAGGATGTGTGGATGTGAGGATATTTTGTTACTCTTTCACACTAAAACCAATGAAAAGATTTTTATGAACTTTATGCTGTTTACACCCCAAAGCCGCCGGCAGGCCGCCGGTCTAGGCCGGCGGCTTTACGTCATACGAATGGCAGCTGTCAAAAAAGCCGGCGGCTTTGGTGTGTAGATACCATTACAGTATCTTAGCTTCACATCATATTTTAAGATATTGAGTAAATGTTCCAATATATTAACATAAATGGGTACTAAGTCGCGGACGACAGCATCTAATAGGTACTTGGTAAGTATAGTTTCTTACAATACCTACTAGTGCCACTAAAGCGTACTTAAATATTAAGGCTAAGAAGTACCAAAAATCTAGGTTTTCTTTTATGCCTGAAGTAATTGAATATGTAGGTGGTTTTTATTATTATAATACAAAAGGTTGTGGAAAAATATTCAATGAAAAAGACAGACAAATAAGAGCGATAGTTGATGGACAGACAGGATCTAAGAAAAGTATCTAATCTAAGTACTCGTATATTTGAAATAAAAAGCGGTACAGAATAGGTTCCAAGTAAGATATTCCCGTTTAGATGTTTGTTACCTAGCCGCAACAAAATGGTCTTATATCGGTCACTCATTATGCTTTTCACTCATTACTAGATGGTCACAGACGCCGAGGTAGACCTCGAAAAAGATGGAGAGACGATCTGGATGCATTTTCACGGGAATGGCGGGACACTACCGGAGACCGTGTTAAATGGAAAGTCTTTGCCTTTGCCCAGCAGTGGGATCTTAATGGCTAATAAAAAAAAAATGCTTTTGTTCAATAGCTTAGTTAAAAAAATATCTTTTAGAAATTAGCTGTATGTAAGTAAGTATATAGGTAATTTAAGTACCTATGTTATCCTACTAATATTATAAATGTCAATGTTTGTGCCGATGAATGAATGGATGGTTGTTGTTACACATTCACTTAAAAACTACAGAATACATTTTGATGAAACTTGGAAATATTGAAGCTCAATTTAGCTCATACGTCAGAAAAACAAATAGGCTATATTATTTTGAGATATCATGTTTTTCTTTCAACATAAGTATATAAATCTTTTCAACATATAAATGCATACAAAGTCGAGGGCAGCCTTTAGTCTATTTATATTATAAATGTCAATGTTTATGCCGATGATGGATGGATGGATGTTTGCTACTTCATCACGTAAAAACCACAGAACAGATTCTATTGAAATTTTACAATAACTTAGCTTGGACATTAGAATAACACATAGGCTATATTAATTGCAGATAATTAGTGTTTTTTTTCATAGATATGACGATAAATGCGAACAAAGTCGCGGGCAGCCCCTAGTAGTAATAATAAGCTCAGCCTCACAATAACAATAAACCGTTTAACAAATTCACACAAACATTATCCGACAATTTACACGAAAACATAACACTTATCTACCGCCGCCATAGAAATATTGAACATAACCCAGTATTGGCCCGGACTGACCTCAACACACCTCAATAAAGTTACTTATAACCAGTATAATAACGATAACACTTCATATTAACGTTCGGGGCCCTTACTTGACAATACCCGGGCGGAATGTAGCTTTTACCTTTGGGAAACTGTGAAGGACGGATTAGGATAAGAAAGGTAAATTTCCAGTTTTTTTTTGTTTCTGTTAAAGTGGCTGACTGCTTAAAAAAGGACGTTACATTTTGGCAATGTATTAAAACTGAGATATTCTTCTGTGTTTTGACAAGCGGTTTTAATTACTTTATCATAAATTGGCAAGTAGAGTATAACTAGGTACTTAAGCATAAAAATTAAAAAGTTTCAAGATTCAAAAATTGTTCCCAATATTTATTTACAGTTTATTGTACGATGATAGTACATAGAGACAGAAAAAAAAGAGAAATTATACAAAAGATACAGCATATTTCTAAAATAAATTTCTACTTTCTTTTTTTCTTTTTATACTTACTTATATTAATTACTTATGTGAAAGAAAAAGTGTTTTTCTGGCGAATTCGTTTTTAATACTCATATCTTACTCTCATAACTGCGTTATATGGTTAAGTACCTACCTACCTATGAAATCTTTCTAGTGATATGTAGTAAGTAAGTACCTAAGTACTAAAATATCCGAGTAAAGTAACTAAGCTTACTCTATGTGACTTAATCCCTCATCCACTAGATTTTAAAACTAAAAACCCACTTAAACTTTAACTAAATCCATCCCTGGCTACTTTATCCTTGTAGATATACTTACTTGTCCCGTTTTAACGTGCCTCAGATATTGTCCTTCGGAAAGTAACCTAGCACAAGATAGTAAAAACTTTATTGCTCCGAACTATCTCACAGGCGTTACACTTTGACTTCTTAGTGTTTATTGCTACGGCTTAGTTTTCTTGGAGTTTGTTATAAAAGTGGGCTTTTGCTGTGAATTAGAGGTTTTATTTAGTGGAAATCATTTTACGGTTAAGGTCACTTGTAAAACAGAAATAAAGATGGGATGACTAAGTTAGTTGATGTCGGAACTTTCACCATAAAGATTACTACAAAATATAGGTATCTGTATCTTAAATATGTTTTAAAATTAATATGAATATAGGTAAATCATAACATCCTTATAAAACCCAAGTTTTGCCTTAGTTATCGCGCGCCTAATCTTACCATTATTGTAGGTGTAAACATTTTGTCACCTCGTGCCATGTCTGTATCTTTTCCAGCGAAAACCGGAACGCGCGGTTTAAGAACACTGTTTTCTTCAAAAACTCTTCTCAAACACTTTTATTTCCCACAGCTACCCTACGTCACATCTCAATGCTGCCTAACCCGCGAACCCTGCGTCTACCAAACATGCGGATGCCCTACCACTCCAGCAGGAATAGTCCAATGCTCCTCATGCTGCTATACTCCTAGTACCACCGCCTGCTGCACGTGCAATTCCTGCTTCAGAGACACTGCGGATCCTTGCTGCAGCTGCCCTGAAAAGCCTTCTCCAGTTTGCTCCTGCTTCAACGCTCTAGATAAACCATGCCAATGTAAAACTAGAATTTACTTCCCCGAAGTTGAATACCCTAATACGATATTTGAAATGAATCCGTTTTATTTTGGAACGTGCTTTGGGTTTTGATTGGGTTTGATGTAGTTTTTATTAAGATTTGATATTAAATGTTTTTCGATTTAAGGTTTCTGTTTATTCTTTTATACTTATCTATATGTTTATTAGGTACTTAGTTTGGGCAAACAGATATTACTTAACTACCTAACGTCGTGTCGTATCAAGAAGTAAAATTTCTGGCAGAAGAGAGGCAAAGATGGCGTTTACTCCATCGACAAGAGCCTGGTTCTTAAATATATGAATGACTGAATTTATTAGGTACTTCGTTAAGAAATTACATTCACCTCCTAATGTGTTATTTATTTTTAAAATCGTAGGAATTAACTTAAAACTAAATACGAAATGAAAATTTCAACATTGTTTGCCACTTTTGTCCCAGTTTCGTCAATCTCTGTATATAACTAGCTTAACACTTCGCACATTAATGTTTTATAGTTAAAAGCTGCGGTCGTATGAATGGTTAATAATAACGGTTGAATATTAAGCTTGTCATCCGCTAGATTATGCCCCTTTTAAACATTCAGTGTTTACTTTAGTCGGGTAATGGTGGGAAGTTTCATTGATCCTCTAAAACTTAGTTTAATGCCGGGTTTATTCAGCTAATATATCAAGCTGAGTAAAGGCTTCCTATTCAGCTATTAAGTCGTTAGTGTTTTGGTCGTTTTCTAAGGCAACTAATGACCAGCAGTTTGTTGCAGAAAAAGCCAGTTAAGCTAATGCCCCATTACACGTGAAGCTATCACAATAATTGTCAAAAACTCTAAATGAGGACTAGTTAATGAATTACATAATGAATCTATTCTGCAATTCCGAACATAGGATTGCGGTTTAGCGGGTCATCCGTAATTATTAGTTTTATATGGAACCAGAGTAGAGTGGCGTAGACTCCACCGACAAGAGCAAAGCTTTTAAATTTAATGATGATATGGAATCATTAGACGCACTTGCCCTGCGGACGAAATGCGGCGGGCTGCGGTTTCAAATCCTATACAATACAATCCTAATTATTGACAAGCCAAAAGCGGCCGATTGGTGTTTCAACCGCGACACGCAGTTCACCCGTTAGCGGACACTCGGACATGCGAAAGAGCACTAAGGAGTCAAGCTTTAATTCTCAACTTCAGAATACTATCGTTCACGTATAAGACACGTGTACCTTAAACATAGTGTGTCCTTGGTAGATAATCACCATTATCCGATGAAAGGATTTATGTAGGTACCCTTGATTTGGTAGTACCGGGCTTAATATTTACCTTGAGATAATTCCAAGGACATAATTCCATATTTACCTACTGTCTATATTTTTTGTATACGGATACCTATACATCTAAATAGGTGTTATTATTTTCTGTCTTGCTTTTGAATTAATTAAAATCTAGATTCCGATCATAGTCATAATCACACAACCGTGTAGGTAGGTTCTATACTTTACTCGACTAAATACTTACAAATCAATGTCGGTAGAGTGAAAATTATAAGTTGACAGAAGTTTATTTAGAAAGTTGAGTTATAAAATAGAATTTTAAAGTGGTTTCACGATAGGATTACGAATCTGGTAAGTTATAATCATGTCTCTCTTCCTAATATGTATTATTTTGTATTATCCTATTTAAGCTATCTACACACCAAAGTCGCCAGCATGTCGCCGGGTTAGGCCGGCAGCTTTACGTCATACGAATGGCAGTTGTCAAAAAAGCCGGCGGCTTTGGTGCGTAGATACCATTACAGATAAGTAATTTTGATGGGAATATATGCATTTTCTACATATCTGTATTACAAACATTCCCATAATGACAAAATTAATTCAGACATTCTTTAAAGAGTTCTCAAGGCAGAATGTTTAATTAAATGCTAATGCAATGTCTTCGTTCAACATTAGAAATTCGTTTTAAATTACGTTCGAAGTAAAATAAGCGAGTTGAAAACAGGCAGTCGCTTGTAACACGAGTATAACTGAAATATATGTATGTATGTATGTAGGTATTAATTACGACATATGATTAATTCTACGGTTTAGACATCCTGCTAATATCATACGTAATTATTTATTAATGTCACTGTTTGTGCCGATGGATGGATAGATGGATGGATGTTTGTAACTCTTTCACGCATAAACTGCTGAATAGATTTTGATGAAATTTCGCAGTATTGTAACTTATATGTAGATCACAGTAATGCATAGACTATAATATATTATATTACTGAAATAATATTATTATTTCAAGATATCATAAACATATAGGTACTTTTTAAGATCGGTATCGATACGAAGTCGCGGGTGGTTTTTGTATAATTATAAAGCTTTGTTATAAAGTTATAAATCTGAATGTAAAGTGAGCGGAGCAGTGAGCAAAAGTTTATTTAAATAAACGTTAATATTTCCCAAAGTTCCTGGAAAATGTTATCAAATCGCGCAATTTTATTAAAGCAATACACTGAAATTAAAGCACCTTTCTGAAATGAAAGTTCAAAGGATGAATTCCAATGAAGCCGTGCACTCGTTAGCATATTTTAATTATTTTTATTGCGTCTATAATTAAACGGTGATCGCTTTTTTACTTTGTGAGTGGAAATGTATTAGTAGTATAAATGTATTGAAAATGTTTTGTATATCATAAATGTAGGTATTTATTGAAAACGCGGAACCTACTCACATCACAAGCATCCAAACTCATCATTAAAATCTTTGTTCATAACAGTAAATTTTGTCTCTAATAGGAATCGAATCCACGACCTACAACTTGGTAAGTAGGGTCAATACCGTCCGTGGTCGGTCACCACTTGGTCACCACTCACTAACAACAATGCCAACTGTGTAGACCTCAAGTCATATTATTTTGGTTTTTGACAGTGACAGCTATAGGTGTGTAATGGAGCGTTAGTTTAATTGCGTTTTTCTGAAACTGGCAGTCTAATTTGTTCTCATATGAAGAAAGATTAAGAGATCTTAGAATAAGGGTCAAAAATTCCGTCCTCAAATATTTCTTCGGAAAATTAATGTTAAAGAATGTCTATTCAAATTATTTTTGGATTACGATAAATAAAATATTACTTAATTAATAATGAACGACGGTTATCTCGTTATATCTGGCTATGTCATTTTGACCTTATTTACAAACTAAATATTGTTTTCTAAATATTAAATTATTTAGAAAACAATATTTAGTTTCTGACTTTCTCATTTCTTTTCTTGAATGTCAGAGTTAAATAAACTTAACATTTAGAAAATATTTATTAGGATAAACTTTTCGTTAAAGACGTTTTATTTTAAGAAAAGACTTTTGTTTGAGGTGTTGTCCTCTTATTTCGATAGATGACATAGAAGTTCATTATAAATATAGACGTTATCGATATTTTTAAGCAAATGAAAATGAAAAATAATTTAATCCTGTAGTCTTTGACAACACTTAGGACGGGTCGTTTTTTTAAAGTTAATGCTAGATTTGCTAGAGTGCAGTTTTCCCCAGTGAAGAACCTAGCAAAGAAACTCTGTAGGGTTGCTCTTTTTAAGCAACTAGTAACTAGTCGTTAGTAAACTAGTAGTTTTTTGATTACCGATAATTGATGTAACAAAAAAAATAAGCAATTCTTTCGATAACATAATCTCATATCGATCTACAATGGCGATCAGCAATACTACCGGAAGATCAATCCTACTTATTTGCAATAGTTTTGATCAATCTATCCTCTCGATTTGTTTTGCCAAATATCGACGGTCTATCGATTGTGAAATACTATATTACAACACTTTTATTTACGTAGTAATTAATTAATCTGTGCTACAACTACAAACACAGCAATATCCAAAACAGAGAACTCAGTAATGAAATAATTCGTTATAATCAATTAATTAATGTTTCTTAGTTGACATTAAAATAACATGCAGTCTCAATATTAAACAAATACAGACACTAATTGAATGGACACCGCAATAGTTCCAATAAATTTCTGTATTATAATAATGAAATTACATTTTGCTGAACGTATTTTATTAGTGCAATCACTATTAATATAACTGTCTGTGCAGTAAAACTATAATTTTACATAGATAGGTACATGCTAAACCTAATAAATTTCAATATTTGTGCCGATAGATGGATGTTTGTTACTTCATCACATAAAAACCACTGAACAGATTTTAATGAAATTTTACAATAACTTACCTTGGACATCAGAATAACATATAGGCTATATTATTGAACAATATCGTGATTATTTTCCAAGATATGACGATAAATGTGTACGAAGTCGCGGGAAGCCTCTAGTATTTGATAAATGCGAAAGTGTGTGTATATGTGTTTGTCCTTCTTTTGCAGCAAAATGTAGGACCACGTAGTGACGAATTGATTTTGTAAATAGAGATAGTTAAAAGGACAGAGAGCGACTTACATGTAAAAAAATCAATATTAGGTACTTACAAAACTACTTCTAAATAAATCGTTTTACAAAACTACGGTTTACCAAAAGCGAACGTAACGCAAACTCATTTCGCTTTTCAAAAGGGCCCATACAAGCAAAATGTCCACGTCAGTAGCAAAAAGGTACTTCTAAGAAATGCTTTCTAGCCGTTTTTGCGCCTCAGGTGTGCAGAAAATGTACGTGAAACAAATGGGACACGTACGGGCTTAAGACATGATATTATTGTGCCACCTGCAACTAGAATTTAAAAGGTAACTAGTTCTTGGAAAAGAAAGAAAAAAGTACGCGAAATAAATTGAAAACTGTTTTGTAGTAAAAAGATGAAAAGACACTACACACACACATTAAAGTACGTAGATTTTAAAAAGAGTTTGAAGAAAAAAACTAAGCTAAGTAAATTAATTACCTACCGGCATGTATGAGACGACTGATGAGTATGGATAAAGCGTAAGAAATTTGCTTGGATCGTAGCAAGAGGAAAAAAGTGGTCTGGATCTGATATGTATGAATGTAAGTAAATAAATTTAAAACTGTTTTGTAGTAAAAACATAAAGCAAAGCGTCAATATCGGAAAAGGTCTTTTTCTTTTTGAAACCATTACGGTAACGTACGTAAAGCCGAAGTCTTGTCGTATTAAGAAGTCAAGAGGAAAATGGAGGATAGAATTGAAGAAACTCTACCGACAAGGACGAAGCGCATGCTGTGTGTCAATTTTGGGGGCAATCGACAATGCTTCATCATTTTTTTTATTTTAAATTTTCTCTTGAGCAAAGGCTATGATTACTATTGAGCTGTAAAAATGGACTTACGACGTTTAAGAATGGAAAAAAAAATAAAACCTTGTTAATTGTTGGTCTTTGGGGCTACAGGTTGGTTTTAGCAAGTCTTCTCACTGTACCCTCACTAAAGTAGTCACATCGGGTCTAATTGATTAATGATGAACGTACATAACCTACTTAACATAAGCGGTTGAGCCACTGTTTCCAAATGTTAATTTGCAACCGGAATTCACCCTTAAGTGCATGAATAAGCGCATGAAAAAAACATTGTTGAAAGTATTCAAATAGTTTTGGTTCGCAGTTCCGTTTTGGTCTAACTATAACTGAAAATGCGATGTGTATTATTGACAAATAGGTATAAGCACGTAGGTATTTATTTCACCCAAAAATAAACTTCTATTTTACCAACACAAAGCTAGAGCACAATTTCCGCTGTACGTTTTATTTGAGGTAAAACAAGAACCACATTTGCTTGAAGCTGTAGACGTAATCTGCTGTTTTCAGAGAACAGAGGCATCAAACTTTTTTAATCAACAGCACGCTCGCAATGACGGATCTGGCGAGAAAATTGGCAGCCTCTCTGTATATGTCGGGGTTTTATATGTACTGTTCTTTTACTTACCTACAGCCTAAATAAGGTAGCGAAGATAACTTTACCACATTTGGGGTATCGGTTCTATTTCTCTGAAATGACGTCTCTATATATTTATTTATGAAAGTTTCATTTACTACCTCTTCGTACCTTTGAGTAGGTAACTCCTCGAGTGTCAAACTTCAATTAAAATGTAAATGTAAACAATAATTAATAAAGTGTAACATGCGAGTATAATTACGAGATGTCGTTAATTAACAGCTTAATAGTAAACATATAAGTACGAGTACATAACTACTAATCGGCAACCATGATGCGCCACGTGTTGCGTGGAATCAGGGTTATTCTCGTTTCTACTATCACAAGGACACCGAGATTGTTGAATCCCTCACCATTTGTACGCATTTCTTTTTAATTTAGATGTCAAACTTATCGACTAAAGTTTGTATGTTCCGTAATCGATCGATTTACGAAGCTAGCTTTGTTTGTGCCGTTGGATGGATGTGAGGATTTTTGTTACTCTTTCACGCAAGAACCACTGCACAGATTTGGCTGAAACTTTACAATATTGTAGCTTGCATATCCAAATAACACATAGTTTTTCAAGATTTGACGATAAATAATAAAAAATACGTAAGAACCCGCACTTGACCAGCGTGGTGGATAACGGCCTAATCACTCTCTGTATGAGAGTACGCTCGTGCCCTTCGATGGGGACATACATGGGCTAACAACAACAAGAGCTTTTTAAACGCATAAAGGAAATAAGAGACTTTTTTAAATAAAAGACAAACCAAGAACAACCCTTCACGCCCACACACCCGGACGCTACATGTCGTAGGCAGTACAGATGTATCGATGAGACTGGAAACCCGCCTTTGTCACGACATTGGAGGCAGAAAGCGCATCGCTGCTTGTTGCGCCGAGCCGTCACTGCATATAGAACGAGGACAGGCTGTTAGTTACCTATAGGGTTGTCAAAAGATTGTACGACTATTGCATTCTATTTCAGTTAAGACTTTGTGCGCTTTTCACCAACTATAGATAAAATCTAGCTGCCAGATAAACCTATGTCTATTTCATAAAACATGGCGTTTTAGATAGAGACAGGTATAAAATATCCGTCGGGTAAATTTTAAGTCGTCGCTTGGCGTTAGCCTCGAACTGTGACCGCGTTGTAGCTATATGTTGCTGGATAGAATGTTGGTATTGGCTGTAAACAAACAGCTACTTAGTCGTTTTGGGATGCTAAATGTTAAACGTAGGTATCAAAATTACAGCTACTTAGTAGTTTCGGGATGCTAAATTTAACTTAAACGTATCAAAATTGATTCCGGTTTTTTACAAGAGATGATTTTAATCTTGCGCCGACGCAAAACCAGAATTCAAAAAGTATGAATAGCGTCGAGTTTAAGTTTTTCTAACCGAATCCGTCAACTGTCAGTCAATAAAGTTTACTCTTCGAATTCTTCGATTTGAATTTCGATTCCGAATACCCCAAACTATTTACAAATTCTTAAAAGAGACAACTCTACATAGAATATGCAAAGAGTTTTCTCAGTGGAATACGATACCAGCCTTTAAGCTTACCTTTCCTGTTTTAATTTTCATTATTTTATGCAAGTGTTTTTCTATCTACAATTGTATAGAATCCGGAACTAGAGAATACACATCAGAAAGATTTTCTTTCTTTCTCTATCATTTGATAAATATGGGTCAGAGTGAGACGTAGATGACTTTTAATCTTAATCACTTTAATTAAAAAGCCTGATTTACACGTGTTGACATGTCAGGTATTTAACTTAATTTTTAATAAGTTTTAACACGTTCAAATGCACATAATACTTACTTAATAAGTGTAAATCAGCCCTAAGCGCTATAAGACTAAATTTATATGTTTTTGCCGAGTGATGTGAGGATGATTAAATGAATGGCTGTTACTTGTAAAAACAGAAAAATCTGCCGCAAAAAGACATAAAAAACTAACCGAACATTGCAGTCGACGTGGAACAAAATGTGCACAAAAATTGAATTAAAAACTTTTCGCCAGCATTCGCCGTTCGTATGCAGAATTGCGAAATTAAATCACATGTCCAACGCGCCACAGTTGAATAGTGTGAATATAACGAAGTCATCTAGAATTTTACATGTTTTAAACTTCTTTTAAATATGGTTTTAAAGTCATGTATTCATTGTGAGCTGTAACTGTAACCGAACGGATACAGTTACGAAGTCCTAGTGTGTACGCGTGTAAGACCCAGAATAAGGTGAAACGCAATTGCAACGCAACTGAAACTGCTAGTTACTTTTGAGTTGCATCGAATCTGCTATAGACTCCTTAAGAAAACCAGACACGACGCAACTAGTTTGAAACGTTTCGTTTCAGTTGTGCAAACACTGTGTGTTCTGGGTCGTACTGTTACCCTTTGATACGCGGCAAAACCGAAGATCGTCGGCTCGCTGCTGACCGCTCGTGTCGCGTTCGTCGAAGGCTTGCGTTGCGAACCACGTACGTACACACTGTTTTTTTTTGCCATTGTGTATGCAATGGTTACAGTTACACCTCGCTAATGAGTACGTGCCCTTATATCTATACGATGCATTCTCCACTAGTTTAATGATGTTTTAGCTCTAATTAAAAAAAATGAACAACAAAATATTAAACGTTTTATTCCATGTCTAATTTAATGACCGTCTCTGCAATAGACTAGCATTTACGTCCATACTCTATTTGTACTTCAGCTAATTGGAACTAGAGTCCGATGCAGTAGCGATCTATTATTCTGCAAGTTGTTAGTATTTACAGACTTTACCTAGGTATTAGTTAGCCTGGGGCTGCAGTTTGTGAAGTAGCCAACTGTTGATTGTTTTAGGGTTGATACATTTATTGTTATACTTGAAAATATACCGAAATAAAGTGAAAACATTTTAAATGTACTGAATAATGAAGTTTGGTGGTTGCTACGTCTTATTTGTGCACCCCTAATGACATTGCAAACTTTTTACAATGAACATTTAGCCGTCCGGCTAACCGCAATCAAAAACTACGGTAAAGTAGTTTTATCCGTACTGCGTTGCGGCTGCGGCTAATACTGCTGTTATCCGGACGGCTGACCGCATAGTGCAGGGAGGGGGGGAGGTTTGGTACGTTGCAATTTTGAAAATGTCCAATGAGGTCAGCGATATTCAAATCCATATTTTATCAATACATGATGAAAACAACTTATAAAAGAGGATGAAGGGAAGGAAGTGTGTTTGATTGTAGCAAGTGGAACTTAGGCAACTTAGACAGACGCCTACCACGATAGGGAAAGAGCCGTGACAGATATGCTCACATGTATTTATTTATGTGTGTATTTTTTCAAGTTAATTACAATTAAATTGAACTAAAAAATAAGTCAATGACAACCCTATTTACTCTTAAACTTAATACCTAAAAACAGTCTACACTAATTGCACTATTTGCTTTGCCGTGTACCAGGAACACGACGCTTCACAAAGACTAGACTAGACTTAGCTTAGATCTAACTTTAGTACCTAGGTCTTACGTGGTCTTACCTTTGATGCTCGCTTTTTAAGCTCACTTTACAGAGAATTAGGTTTTATTTCAAAGAGTTACATTCTTGTTTCTAGTTAACACTGTTTTTTAAGGTATATTGTAGTTTCATATTATATTCAAAATTATATTAAATTAAGTATGATATTATGAAGATTTTGAAAATAGAAATAGGTAGATCTTGGGAAATATAAATAAAAAAGTAAAAGCTTTTTTGAAAAGTAGGAATTATAGATAACGCTATATTTCTATACCTACCCTACATTTTTATAGGTTACATCTATTATTTATAAAGCTTCCTCTCTTCTATTAAAATTACTGTACCTTAAATAACAGGGTCCATAATGTTATTTAAGTTAGTTGTAAGCGAGTTTTTAATATCATTGTAATATTATAGTGCATAAAGTATGGAATTATTGAAAAAAAAGTTGGAAGGTGGGTAAACCATTAATGTCACATCTCATACAACCCAATCAAATCTCAATAAGAGTAAACTGAATACTCTCCTACTCTGTCTACTCTCATTAAGCCCGTTACTCTATTTCAAACATCCCAGGCGACCTATTAAAAAGTTTACAACATCAAGTCATTAGAAGAGAAAATACAAGAAACTCGTAGCAAACCGCTACGCCGTAGCATCGTAGCACTCGGCTATTGGGGACACAGTGTAGTTGATGATTTATACGGCAGGTTTAGTTCGTAGCAAGTGGAGGGAAGTCTCTACCTACGACGATGGGTAAGAAGCGTGACACATGTGTATGTATGACTAGTTCAAAAACTGTTAAGCTAGTTATTTAGTTTGAAAGCTTTTTAGCTACCATTTGCTTCTTATTAATGTTGTTCCTTCAAACAATTGATCAAATATGAACAAAACAATTTCAAAAGCTTACATTCATTCATATCGTTAAGAACCAGGCCTTTCCCAGTAGAGCAGTCGCCATTTTTGCCTTGAACGAAGTAGGTAAGGTACGTCTAGATCCTCCTCTTCCCCTCCATCTTTACCTTAATAAAATTCTTTAATATTTCGTAATATTACATTCTTATTATATTTCCTCTGCTATTTTCTATTGTTCTCAACAAGTAGCGCTTGTCATAGTCACTGGGCTACTTATTACTTTAAAAAAAAAACAATATGGCCCACTATTATATCCTTAATACAAGTAAAATGTACTTAGTTCTCTCGTAGGATACAGCAAATAAAAACAACTGAAAGTGCTTTAACAAAAAATATTCACATTAACTTAACCTTCTGTTGCCACCCACCTGTGGATTTGTAATAATCATAGACGTGGGCGAAGTTTACGGAACTGAAGCAAAACCGATGCTTATCTAGTTTCAGATTACCTGTTGCGCGGCCGAAGATAAACTTTAATGTATTTTAACTTTATTTAATTAATACTTTTATCTTTCTGTTGCACGAAAGATTATTAAAAACGCTGTGGAGTCTTTGCTATCTACACACCAAAGCCGCCGCCATCATGCCGCCGCCGGGCTAGGTCGGCGGCTTAACGTCATACAAATGGTAGCTGTCAAAAAAGCCGGCGGCTTTTGTGTGTAGATACTATTATTTATGTATACTCTCTGTCTTTTACCTTCCCTCCACTACGATTAAAACACACTTCTTTTACTACATCTACTTTCAAAAAGGAAGTAGTCTCTCTCTCCCCCGATGGGAGAGAGGCGTGACGAACATGTATTTATTTACTATTTACTTATTTACTCACTTATATACTACTTTCATCTTCAAATAAAAATACCTACTCAATGGATAAATACCTAAAGGTCTATCTACACAGATCCGGGCCGTGCCCGGGACATGTCCCGGCCGTGGCCTGTCAGAAGGGAAAACAATATGTCGTCATGACAACGTGTGTGAACGAATCCATAGAAAATGTATGAAATGATATTTTTTTCCTGACACGTCCCGGACACGTTGTCATGACGACGTATTGTTTTTCCTCCTCACGGGCCACGGCCCGGACACGTCTCGGGCTTGGCCCGGATCTGTGTAGATAGTACATACAAATACTAAAAGGAGAATTAAGTTTAACTATCTTTTCTACAACCAGTAATTTACTTCCTAAGTAAAATCAAGCCAGTAGCAAACCTAAAAATGGCAACTAGCAAGCGTGAAAAATCTCGTGAAATCTAAAGCCGAACAAACTTGCAACTTGAAGATACTTGTAGTAAAAGTAGCGCAAATAAAACTTGTATCCAATTTGTGGCGGAGATACTTAGCCGTTTGAGAAGTCGCTTGCAATTTATTTAATACTAGATGCTGCCTGCGACTTCCTACCCATTTATCGTCATTTCTTGAAAAACGTATACATCTTAGAATACGAGTAGGTACTCAATACTCAATCAATTATTGCACTTGTTAGAAAATAAGATGTAGTATAGAGTTATAGAGACGATCAAGGTGTTATTTACTGAATATGAGATGTCAGGATTTTATTGATTCTAATATGAAATGTGTACCTTAAAGTTACTTTATAGTTGCAATGAAGCTATTGTATTGAAAATGTTACTAAGTAAAGGGATTATTATATTAAAGATGGAGGATTATTAGAGAAACAAGGAATACCATTAAATCAATATTGTATTGTCATGTTAAGCAGCGATACAAAAGATAAACCACAGAACAAACGATAAATCACTAAAGTTATAATACAAATGGCCAACGCCCAATTATTTCTAGGAAATATTCACAAAATACTTAACTTGTGTCCTGCAGGAAGATAGACGAACAAGAGCGGGAAGTAGGTATCTACCCGTATTTATAACCACCACTATAATATGGTCTGAGACCACCACACATTACACTGCGCTTCAGCCAATCACAGATTGACTTAGAGCCGCGAACATTTAAACACGTATAACTTATGTAACAAAAGACAGTATTTGTACTTAATCTAAACACTATAATTATTAACATAATTGTTGAAGTTCTTCTACAATAACTATCATGTTATTACGGTAGTATTTACTCAATAATCCTAATATGTAATTAGTCCATTAGACAATGCTGCCACCTGTGACATAACAAATAGCTACTGCGGATATAATATTGAATTACATTTTAAAGTTCAACAATAGTTTAGTCTAGGTATTAAAACCTAAATACTTAGATTAATTAAATAGGTAATTACTCAAGTCTAAGTACGTTATTTAGTAGTCTCAATAACATTAATAATATAATTAAAAGGTATATCTTATCAGGTCAGGTACTGCCACCTGTGTCGTAGATGCGGAACTATTAAAAGAAATGGCCCTTGACCATGACTATCTTGGCTTTGACCTATAACCCGCCAAATTTAAAAATGAGATATTTACAGCATAATTTACATTATAGTGTCTAGGTAATTCGACACTTAGGCTATGTTCCACACAATAACAGTAATTTATATAATTAATACAATTAATATGAACAAGTATTATGATAATCTATCTATTGATGATAAGTATAAAATGTAAATGACAATCAGACTTGCCAACACACTGTGAGCCAGTGTGTTGTATCATTATTGAAGCCTTATAATAAGCGAGAGGATGCTTCACCTAAAGGACTACGTTTTACAAGCTGAATTATCATGAAATTACAGTACTGAAGTACTTATATGACCATCATATTCTATCACGGCCATACTGACGGTACTTCGTCCTCGAAGTACGTACACACACACAAAAAAAAGCAAACATAAAATTAGAATGTTTTACAAAACAAAAAGAATATTATTCGTCTTATGTTCTAGCTTAATTAATAATAGTGTAAGTTGGTTTTACTGTGAGCTTTAAATACACATATTGTAGTCATTAGTTATGAAATATAATATACTTATTTACTTATTTAGAAGAAAAGTGTCAAAAGTGTCCTTTGCATAGTACCCAATGAAAAAGCAGTCAAAACAAGATTGGTATGTGCCAGATACATAGACATGTCAACCCGAATCACCCGCTGCGTATGAGATAGTTGACACCAAGTATAAGGCCGACCAGCGGATACCAAAAAAAAACAAATGATGCGTCTAGGGTATGTGCCCAATACATAGTCATGCCAACCCAAATCACCCGCTGCATATGAGATAATTGGCAGAAAGTAAGGGGCCGACCAGCGGATACCCAACATCGAAGAGGTACATACTTATCATTGGTACTTGCGAAATTGATGCATCTAGGGTATGTGCCCAATACATAGTCATGCCAACCCAAATCACCCGCTGCATATGAGATAATTGGCAGAAAGTAAGGGGCCGACCAGCGGATACCCAACATCGTAGAGGTAGGTACATACTTATCATTGACACATGCAAAATTTATTTATTTATCAGAACCGAAATGCTGACCGCTTTCAGCCACTGCCATCAAGGCAAGTCAGCATCATGTATGTGGTCCCCAGTGGTTAACCAAAATAAAAGATTACACTCGCACAGTATCTCTACTGGCCTCTCTTTTTAAAATAAAAACATCACCAAAGAAAAACTTAAATCTCACAATAAAATCCACTTTCAACCAGTTTAAAACAAAGTAACATCTCAGCTTTACTTATTATGAATTACACCTTCAATAGCAATGTTCCTCATTTCGGAAATAAATAATAGGTATTTTTTTTTTTTTCTTAAATATATTTATTTCTAATATATAACGTTCAAATATGTATATCATGTGTAGTGTTTATGAAATGATATAAATAAATAATTGGACCAATTGCGAATTTTATCATTCGCCAATAAGATCAATTTGAAAATACTTACAAAATAAATAATATTGACAATTCCGGCAAGTACAATCTGACAAGCTGTGAATGTGACCATTTGCTAATTATACCAATCGCGAAATGGAAACGTGGAATAAACAAATTGCGAATGGGATAGGACGCACCTAAAAGGTAATTAAAAATCCAGAATTACTAATAGCTGTGCCGATGGATGGATGGATTGGATATGAGGATGTTTGACGCAAAATCCACTAACAGATTTTGATGAAGCTGCAACATTTTAACTTATTCATCAGGATTCTCGGAAATTAATGTTATATAAAGATATCATATCATTATGTATGTATTTTATGTGATGATAAATTTGATGGAAGTCGCTGGAAGCCTCTGGTATCTCAATATATAATAAATTGCAAATATGTACTATGTAAATGCATAACTTTCATAAAAGATGTATTTAATATTGACCTTAAAAGAAAACATGCTAGTTGGACATTATGAGATATAGACATTTTGCGAATTGGGCATTTTATGTGTTGGGTCTTTTAGAAATTGGGCACTTCTAACTGGTCATTTTGAGAATTTGCAAATTAAACATTTTGCTAATTGAGCATTATGCTACCAAGCGAATACATAATATAACAGTTATTTATTATCCAAAAATAGCAATACACATACATATAATTATAGTGATCTAAAATTCGTTCGGCCAATCTGACTTCATTATAAATAATAAGTAGGTGCCTATTGATCTGCACAGCAATTCCCACATCTTGGGTCATCAATCAGATAAGGTAGCTTAGCTACAAATCTATACATATACATAAAAGGAAGTTGTGTTAGTTACACATTTTATAACTCGAGAACAGCTATACCAATTTTACTAATAATTGGTAGCTCCAAATAGTACCTACAGTAAAAATGCTTTTGTAAGCAAAGAGAGGCTATCAGAATGATGAAACTTATTCCTCCTTAGAAACCATTGAAGGATTAGTTTGTTAAGTTCCAAATAGTAAATGTGTTTATTTCATTGTTGTATGAGGAAAAGAGGCCTTTGCCCAGCAGTGGGACAAGAGTGGCTAAATAAGATAAGATAGGTAAGATATGTTGTAAAAAGAGAAACCACTTGAGACAGCAGATGAAAAGAAACAGGTAACTAAACATTAGGAAAAAGATTTAAAACTTCATTCAAATCTAGATTTTTAAAAAGTTAGGTACCTACTTGCACTAAGCCATCCGACTACCTGTTTACCTATTTCATAAATTAGTGAATAAGCTAATGAAATAGACAATCTTAATATGGTTAAAAATAAAATAAAAGGTGTTTTCTCTAAATAAGAATAATTAACCTTTTGACGAATTTACAAGTTGATTGTTGATATCTAGGTTTTAAGTATACCTATACCTAGGTGTATAACACCTATTATATGATCTAAAAGACTTCCTTATTGTTAGAAGTTAAAAATTATTTTAGCACATAGTTATGTCTTATAGTAGTGCTGTCTTGCTACATAATTGATAGGTATCACACTAACAGTATCACCCAATGGAATTTGCTTCAATTTTTAAGTGGTAGAACACAATAAGCAAACGCAAAAGTGTCTCGACCATGTCCTATTTGGGAAACTACAGATAACTATTTTTGTGAAGTTTGTGAATTGTGTTTGTGAAGTTTTGTAAATGATATAGATAAGTAGGTAAATGCTAAGATGTCAGAAATACATTATAAATATAACACTGCTATTGAACAACGCCAGAAGGTATAATAGGGTACCTACCTAATTAATTATCCTAACATTAATTTATCCTATCCTTTATAGTCAACATTAGACAGAAACTTCTTTTGGAAAAAAAAAACTTAATAAATATGGTTCAGCTATTTTATCTAGTCGAACTAGATCTAGGTACATTAGAGACCTATCACAAATAGCCTGTACAATGATTTATAATCCAATGTTATCTATAATGGAGCAGATAAGTAATATAACTATAAAGTATTAAGTAACATTCCTACCTATCAATATTTATGATTTAAGTATCAAGCAGAAATCTTCTTTAAAATACAATAACACTCAGTACCTCGTAAAATCCGATGACGTTTTGATCTAATAATCCGTTCGGTGTCACAATCACAACCGGGAGAGCTGGTTATAAGTTACCAACTGCGTCGAATCACAGAGCTGGTAAGGGTCGAAGCTGCGATGTCTGGAACACTGCCGTCGCAAGTTTAGCCGCCGCGGACGACGTGTAGGTAGTTTAAGCCCCGTGACGGTAGGAGATCTGGGACTTCGGCGTCGCATAGTTTGGGCCGTCGATGCCGAACATCGGTTGTCGTTTATTAAACAACCACGGGTGGGACTGCAACCGCCTTCAACGCTTGATGGTAGCTGCGCAGCACAAGGCGCCGCCGCCATATTGTGCACTGTTGTTGCTGCCACGATAGAGGTAATTTGCCGGCCACACCGTATGGCCGCCATCTTCTCCAGCTGCTGAATGAAAAATCTCTTGCCGGTCCAAGAGGCCGGCTGCTGAGCCGCAGTTGCTAGATGCACGTTGATAGCGTGAAGAGAAGTTACTTCGTTCCGCCGATAAATGGGAAATTCGAGTCGTCATCCTTGACGACTTTCCCAGAGCTTTGCCACGTCGCGACGTGTTTCTGAAACTTTCAATTGACAAAATTAGGCCTGATAGGTAATGGATTGAATCCCACTTCTGATGTTAGAAAATAAGATGTAGTATAGAGTTATAGAGACGATCAAGGTGTTATTTACTGAATATGAGATGTCAGGATTTTATTGATTCTAATATGAAATGTGTACCTTAAAGTTACTTTATAGTTGCAATGAAGCTATTGTATTGAAAATGTTACTAAGTAAAGGGATTATTATATTAAAGATGGAGGATTATTAGAGAAACAAGGAATACCATTAAATCAATATTGTATTGTCATGTTAAGCAGCGATACAAAAGATAAACCACAGAACAAACGATAAATCACTAAAGTTATAATACAAATGGCCAACGCCCAATTATTTCTAGGAAATATTCACAAAATACTTAACTTGTGTCCTGCAGGAAGATAGACGAACAAGAGCGGGAAGTAGGTATCTACCCGTATTTATAACCACCACTATAATATGGTCTGAGACCACCACACATTACACTGCGCTTCAGCCAATCACAGATTGACTTAGAGCCGCGAACATTTAAACACGTATAACTTATGTAACAAAAGACAGTATTTGTACTTAATCTAAACACTATAATTATTAACATAATTGTTGAAGTTCTTCTACAATAACTATCATGTTATTACGGTAGTATTTACTCAATAATCCTAATATGTAATTAGTCCATTAGACAATGCTGCCACCTGTGACATAACAAATAGCTACTGCGGATATAATATTGAATTACATTTTAAAGTTCAACAATAGTTTAGTCTAGGTATTAAAACCTAAATACTTAGATTAATTAAATAGGTAATTACTCAAGTCTAAGTACGTTATTTAGTAGTCTCAATAACATTAATAATATAATTAAAAGGTATATCTTATCAGGTCAGGTACTGCCACCTGTGTCGTAGATGCGGAACTATTAAAAGAAATGGCCCTTGACCATGACTATCTTGGCTTTGACCTATAACCCGCCAAATTTAAAAATGAGATATTTACAGCATAATTTACATTATAGTGTCTAGGTAATTCGACACTTAGGCTATGTTCCACACAATAACAGTAATTTATATAATTAATACAATTAATATGAACAAGTATTATGATAATCTATCTATTGATGATAAGTATAAAATGTAAATGACAATCAGACTTGCCAACACACTGTGAGCCAGTGTGTTGTATCATTATTGAAGCCTTATAATAAGCGAGAGGATGCTTCACCTAAAGGACTACGTTTTACAAGCTGAATTATCATGAAATTACAGTACTGAAGTACTTATATGACCATCATATTCTATCACGGCCATACTGACGGTACTTCGTCCTCGAAGTACGTACACACACACAAAAAAAAGCAAACATAAAATTAGAATGTTTTACAAAACAAAAAGAATATTATTCGTCTTATGTTCTAGCTTAATTAATAATAGTGTAAGTTGGTTTTACTGTGAGCTTTAAATACACATATTGTAGTCATTAGTTATGAAATATAATATACTTATTTACTTATTTAGAAGAAAAGTGTCAAAAGTGTCCTTTGCATAGTACCCAATGAAAAAGCAGTCAAAACAAGATTGGTATGTGCCAGATACATAGACATGTCAACCCGAATCACCCGCTGCGTATGAGATAGTTGACACCAAGTATAAGGCCGACCAGCGGATACCAAAAAAAAACAAATGATGCGTCTAGGGTATGTGCCCAATACATAGTCATGCCAACCCAAATCACCCGCTGCATATGAGATAATTGGCAGAAAGTAAGGGGCCGACCAGCGGATACCCAACATCGAAGAGGTACATACTTATCATTGGTACTTGCGAAATTGATGCATCTAGGGTATGTGCCCAATACATAGTCATGCCAACCCAAATCACCCGCTGCATATGAGATAATTGGCAGAAAGTAAGGGGCCGACCAGCGGATACCCAACATCGTAGAGGTAGGTACATACTTATCATTGACACATGCAAAATTTATTTATTTATCAGAACCGAAATGCTGACCGCTTTCAGCCACTGCCATCAAGGCAAGTCAGCATCATGTATGTGGTCCCCAGTGGTTAACCAAAATAAAAGATTACACTCGCACAGTATCTCTACTGGCCTCTCTTTTTAAAATAAAAACATCACCAAAGAAAAACTTAAATCTCACAATAAAATCCACTTTCAACCAGTTTAAAACAAAGTAACATCTCAGCTTTACTTATTATGAATTACACCTTCAATAGCAATGTTCCTCATTTCGGAAATAAATAATAGGTATTTTTTTTTTTTTCTTAAATATATTTATTTCTAATATATAACGTTCAAATATGTATATCATGTGTAGTGTTTATGAAATGATATAAATAAATAATTGGACCAATTGCGAATTTTATCATTCGCCAATAAGATCAATTTGAAAATACTTACAAAATAAATAATATTGACAATTCCGGCAAGTACAATCTGACAAGCTGTGAATGTGACCATTTGCTAATTATACCAATCGCGAAATGGAAACGTGGAATAAACAAATTGCGAATGGGATAGGACGCACCTAAAAGGTAATTAAAAATCCAGAATTACTAATAGCTGTGCCGATGGATGGATGGATTGGATATGAGGATGTTTGACGCAAAATCCACTAACAGATTTTGATGAAGCTGCAACATTTTAACTTATTCATCAGGATTCTCGGAAATTAATGTTATATAAAGATATCATATCATTATGTATGTATTTTATGTGATGATAAATTTGATGGAAGTCGCTGGAAGCCTCTGGTATCTCAATATATAATAAATTGCAAATATGTACTATGTAAATGCATAACTTTCATAAAAGATGTATTTAATATTGACCTTAAAAGAAAACATGCTAGTTGGACATTATGAGATATAGACATTTTGCGAATTGGGCATTTTATGTGTTGGGTCTTTTAGAAATTGGGCACTTCTAACTGGTCATTTTGAGAATTTGCAAATTAAACATTTTGCTAATTGAGCATTATGCTACCAAGCGAATACATAATATAACAGTTATTTATTATCCAAAAATAGCAATACACATACATATAATTATAGTGATCTAAAATTCGTTCGGCCAATCTGACTTCATTATAAATAATAAGTAGGTGCCTATTGATCTGCACAGCAATTCCCACATCTTGGGTCATCAATCAGATAAGGTAGCTTAGCTACAAATCTATACATATACATAAAAGGAAGTTGTGTTAGTTACACATTTTATAACTCGAGAACAGCTATACCAATTTTACTAATAATTGGTAGCTCCAAATAGTACCTACAGTAAAAATGCTTTTGTAAGCAAAGAGAGGCTATCAGAATGATGAAACTTATTCCTCCTTAGAAACCATTGAAGGATTAGTTTGTTAAGTTCCAAATAGTAAATGTGTTTATTTCATTGTTGTATGAGGAAAAGAGGCCTTTGCCCAGCAGTGGGACAAGAGTGGCTAAATAAGATAAGATAGGTAAGATATGTTGTAAAAAGAGAAACCACTTGAGACAGCAGATGAAAAGAAACAGGTAACTAAACATTAGGAAAAAGATTTAAAACTTCATTCAAATCTAGATTTTTAAAAAGTTAGGTACCTACTTGCACTAAGCCATCCGACTACCTGTTTACCTATTTCATAAATTAGTGAATAAGCTAATGAAATAGACAATCTTAATATGGTTAAAAATAAAATAAAAGGTGTTTTCTCTAAATAAGAATAATTAACCTTTTGACGAATTTACAAGTTGATTGTTGATATCTAGGTTTTAAGTATACCTATACCTAGGTGTATAACACCTATTATATGATCTAAAAGACTTCCTTATTGTTAGAAGTTAAAAATTATTTTAGCACATAGTTATGTCTTATAGTAGTGCTGTCTTGCTACATAATTGATAGGTATCACACTAACAGTATCACCCAATGGAATTTGCTTCAATTTTTAAGTGGTAGAACACAATAAGCAAACGCAAAAGTGTCTCGACCATGTCCTATTTGGGAAACTACAGATAACTATTTTTGTGAAGTTTGTGAATTGTGTTTGTGAAGTTTTGTAAATGATATAGATAAGTAGGTAAATGCTAAGATGTCAGAAATACATTATAAATATAACACTGCTATTGAACAACGCCAGAAGGTATAATAGGGTACCTACCTAATTAATTATCCTAACATTAATTTATCCTATCCTTTATAGTCAACATTAGACAGAAACTTCTTTTGGAAAAAAAAAACTTAATAAATATGGTTCAGCTATTTTATCTAGTCGAACTAGATCTAGGTACATTAGAGACCTATCACAAATAGCCTGTACAATGATTTATAATCCAATGTTATCTATAATGGAGCAGATAAGTAATATAACTATAAAGTATTAAGTAACATTCCTACCTATCAATATTTATGATTTAAGTATCAAGCAGAAATCTTCTTTAAAATACAATAACACTCAGTACCTCGTAAAATCCGATGACGTTTTGATCTAATAATCCGTTCGGTGTCACAATCACAACCGGGAGAGCTGGTTATAAGTTACCAACTGCGTCGAATCACAGAGCTGGTAAGGGTCGAAGCTGCGATGTCTGGAACACTGCCGTCGCAAGTTTAGCCGCCGCGGACGACGTGTAGGTAGTTTAAGCCCCGTGACGGTAGGAGATCTGGGACTTCGGCGTCGCATAGTTTGGGCCGTCGATGCCGAACATCGGTTGTCGTTTATTAAACAACCACGGGTGGGACTGCAACCGCCTTCAACGCTTGATGGTAGCTGCGCAGCACAAGGCGCCGCCGCCATATTGTGCACTGTTGTTGCTGCCACGATAGAGGTAATTTGCCGGCCACACCGTATGGCCGCCATCTTCTCCAGCTGCTGAATGAAAAATCTCTTGCCGGTCCAAGAGGCCGGCTGCTGAGCCGCAGTTGCTAGATGCACGTTGATAGCGTGAAGAGAAGTTACTTCGTTCCGCCGATAAATGGGAAATTCGAGTCGTCATCCTTGACGACTTTCCCAGAGCTTTGCCACGTCGCGACGTGTTTCTGAAACTTTCAATTGACAAAATTAGGCCTGATAGGTAATGGATTGAATCCCACTTCTGATGTTAGAAAATAAGATGTAGTATAGAGTTATAGAGACGATCAAGGTGTTATTTACTGAATATGAGATGTCAGGATTTTATTGATTCTAATATGAAATGTGTACCTTAAAGTTACTTTATAGTTGCAATGAAGCTATTGTATTGAAAATGTTACTAAGTAAAGGGATTATTATATTAAAGATGGAGGATTATTAGAGAAACAAGGAATACCATTAAATCAATATTGTATTGTCATGTTAAGCAGCGATACAAAAGATAAACCACAGAACAAACGATAAATCACTAAAGTTATAATACAAATGGCCAACGCCCAATTATTTCTAGGAAATATTCACAAAATACTTAACTTGTGTCCTGCAGGAAGATAGACGAACAAGAGCGGGAAGTAGGTATCTACCCGTATTTATAACCACCACTATAATATGGTCTGAGACCACCACACATTACACTGCGCTTCAGCCAATCACAGATTGACTTAGAGCCGCGAACATTTAAACACGTATAACTTATGTAACAAAAGACAGTATTTGTACTTAATCTAAACACTATAATTATTAACATAATTGTTGAAGTTCTTCTACAATAACTATCATGTTATTACGGTAGTATTTACTCAATAATCCTAATATGTAATTAGTCCATTAGACAATGCTGCCACCTGTGACATAACAAATAGCTACTGCGGATATAATATTGAATTACATTTTAAAGTTCAACAATAGTTTAGTCTAGGTATTAAAACCTAAATACTTAGATTAATTAAATAGGTAATTACTCAAGTCTAAGTACGTTATTTAGTAGTCTCAATAACATTAATAATATAATTAAAAGGTATATCTTATCAGGTCAGGTACTGCCACCTGTGTCGTAGATGCGGAACTATTAAAAGAAATGGCCCTTGACCATGACTATCTTGGCTTTGACCTATAACCCGCCAAATTTAAAAATGAGATATTTACAGCATAATTTACATTATAGTGTCTAGGTAATTCGACACTTAGGCTATGTTCCACACAATAACAGTAATTTATATAATTAATACAATTAATATGAACAAGTATTATGATAATCTATCTATTGATGATAAGTATAAAATGTAAATGACAATCAGACTTGCCAACACACTGTGAGCCAGTGTGTTGTATCATTATTGAAGCCTTATAATAAGCGAGAGGATGCTTCACCTAAAGGACTACGTTTTACAAGCTGAATTATCATGAAATTACAGTACTGAAGTACTTATATGACCATCATATTCTATCACACTCCACAGGTTTTTACAGAGCTTATAAACAACTATCTATCGAATGTTGTGCGTAGCCGTCATCGGTCTACAGCCTCAAATCTATAATATTTTAATTTATATAATGTGTATGAATAAGTCTGTAAACTGTGGTTGTGCCTTAATAAATAAAATAAACTTAAAGTACAAAATTGTGGAACCTGATTAGGGTACGGCAATTTGTGTAGCAAAGCTACGAACTTAAAACTAAAAAATGAGATCAGTTACAACAATATTATTATTGGGGTCTGCAGGAAGAAATTTCTTTTAGAAATATGCTGTACCTTTTGTATAAGTTCTCTTTTTACCCGACTACGGCAAAGCCAAAAGGAAGGGTAATGGTTTTGGCAGTCTATGTATGTATGTATGTATGTATGTATGTTTTTTTCTGTCTCTATGTACTATCATCTTACAATAAACTGTTAAATAAATAAATATTATGTGCTATTCTGACGTGCTAGAGCTAAAATATTGTGTAAAGTTCCTGTTCAGTGGTTCAATGGTTGAAAGAGTAAGGTAAAAGTACCATTACTCGTCGTTTTTCGAAAATCCTTGACTTTGGAGGTCTGTCGCGCAAAAACTGTAATATGTAGGAAAAATCTGATGCCACAAGGTTAAAGATGAATTATTTGGCTTTTTGTCAAATACAATAATTAATTATTATCAATTGTGAAAAAATTATAATAATTAAAATACCGAAAAAAGGTCGAAATGTACCAGTACTCGGCTGAAATGTCCTGATACTCGTCAAAGCCGTCCCAATTCTCGTCATTTTTTCATCGCTAATATGAACTCTATATCTTAGGACACAGAGTTCATACGTATTTTTCAAAGGTGTCCTAGTACTCGGCGATACGACGCTATTCCTGTCAGTGTTACAAAATACTCATCAGTTTTAATGCTAGAAGTTAACCCTTACACTGCTGATGAATTGACAATGTTTATTTTTTTTAACACCTTATTTTTATTAGGAATAAAAATACATGTTAAGAATAGATTTTATTTTATTTTGATATAGTTACCCAATCTCACTCTTACGCACAGTACATACAAATCTTATGACGATTTTAAGTCTAAATCTATGAACCCGTTCAGGCTGTAGAGAGTGCTAATGAACTATACATATACACATCCGCTCTTACATACATAAATTCCGAAAAACTTAGGTAACCCTGATTCTGGCGCAGTCGCCTAGATACAAAATAAAAAAAAATCCGCACTGCATGTGTTAATGTTCAAATATGACGAGAACAGAGACAACTCTACATGCATGTCCTGATACTCGTCTGAGTATGACGATACTTGGGACAATCATGGTTTTGACGGCACCAGTACCTGTCAGCCGTTAAAATAAATAGAAAAATAATAATTAGAGTCTATTTTACATGTTATACCGTTAAAATGATATATAAACTATATTGCAACACAATCGCTTACATCAAATACCTGACACAGTTCGCGAAACTTAAGATCGAAAGTAGAACGGGAACTGTTACTTTTGGTGGCTAAAAATCGGAAAAATAACACTTTTTCGGAACACTCAACTTTAGACGCTTATTATTGCGATGCTATTACACTTGTAACTGTGTGTTGCGTTGAAATGTGCGGAATACTTCCAAAAATAATTGCCAATTCAAATATTTTTGGTATATGTAGTATTTATTAAGTTATTGTCAGTTTTTTGGAACCTGACGAGTTCTCGGACAATGACGAGATTACGTGCATTTACCTTATTTATAAAGTAAACATCCTCACATCCATCGGCACAGACATTGACATTAAAATTATTAGTAGGATGAATCCTCTATAAAATATGTAGTAAGAATTATTGTATATTTTCTATAAACTAAAATACGAATTGTATAACACGGAAATATCTGCGGACCTGGCTTGATGACGTCATGCAACTCGTACGTACTCGTCACGGTACTGAATAGGCGAAAACGGGGGAAGCGCGGGGGAAAGCGCATTCCACCGAGGTCTGCAGATATTTCCGACGTGTTATACCTAGTTGTGTTCTACGATGTTTGTTTTAAATAGATTAATAACTACACAATTTCTAAGAAGGGCATTATTTTTCTGGCTTCGGTCGTAAACGGCCATAAACTGCATAAATTAAAAACAATAATGCGGTGTATTTAGCATAAAAATAATTATGCCAACTTTCATAAGTAATAAAAACTCAGCGTTTTCTTAAGTAAGGACAATCTGCAGTTAAGTTGGGATTAAGTTGCGGCGGAAAATATGATTCAAGTCACAACTCGGACTGAAAAAGTGGAAAACTTGAACGTGAGGGGAAAAAATCTGTTGGATGAAGGAATACTTTATTTATATCATAAGTTATAAGAAGAAGAAAGAATATATCTTATAACTTACAAGGTAAAAAGATAAAGATTATAATATGAAATATTCTGATAGCAAGAATCATCTTTCTTTTAAAAGTACATAATAGTTATAATTTTCTTTCATATTAAATCTTTACACACTGCGAAAATTAGGTAGGTACCTACTCAACTATATAACCCAACTTTTAGATGATTGCCGTTTGATTTTAGTTCATCTAAGGACCTTTATAGGTCTATCTACAGTCTACACCGATCCGGGCCGTGGCCCGTCAGAAGGGAAACTAATACGTCGTCATGGCAACGTGTCCGAGTCGTATCCGGGACGTGTCAGGGAAGAAATATCATTCCATACATTTTCTATGGATTCTATGGATAAAGTTCGTGAAACAAGGGACAACCAACTTCAGCGCGTACCTACTTTAAGCTAAAATTGTAAAATCGTGGTACCAATCATACTCTCTCGTTTTATTTCACCAATTTTAAACAAGCAGTTGTTAACGAAACTGATCACGTTTTAAAACGAGGAATTATGACGTCGTTTACCTGCAGAGGCCGGTGCTGCAATCACGATAATTTTAAGATAATTGCTTGAACGTGTGGCCTTTGGACAGGGTCGGTTTTTCCAGTGTGATAGAGGTGGGGGTGTTAGGATGTTTTAACTTTAATTGCATTTTTATTTTCATTTATAACATTGCATGTCTAGATGGTACTCGTAACTAACTTGTTATATATTTATTGTTTATTGTAGGTTAAGTGACTATCCTCCCAACTAGCAAAAAGTGGTTTTTAATCTCTCTTCAGGATCAATTTTCCTAGGACTATATGAGACTTACATCCACATATAAACCCGGAAAAGGGCCCACTTTATAAGTACACTTTTACTTATATCTTGTTTATATTAGACTGCTTCAATACCATTTACTCCTATATTGCTACTGTAATAGAATTACGTAAGTTCAATTAGCAAATCCCAATATAAGTAAGTTATAGGAAAAAGTGAGATGAATTTGAGCCTCGCAATCCTACTATAATCTCACATTTTGTGATCTGTCAGATTGTGTTCTGTCAATCTAGAAATTGTTAAACTGCTTTACTGAGTATTTATATGAATACTACATAATTTTATTTTATTTAACTGTCCGCCATAGTACAAAATCAAAAGATTTCTGTTGTTAGTCTGTTGTAAATTCGTAGGGGAATGTGAATTTACTGAATATTTTGGCATGTTTTTAATTAAATTTTCAAAGCGCCTCTCGTATCTAACTTATTGGCATTTTATTATTTAATAGTTTTCTATAAAAATATCATAAATAGGTGCCATTTTTTCGGTGAGCATTGTCAAGTCTGATTTAGCACCAATATAAGTAATATTAGCCATATTGTTACCAATCTTAGTTGCAATTAGTGTTGTCGAAAAATCGATAGTTTTACAATCGATTGTTAAACGTCAAAAACATGTACCCTATCGATAGCACAATCGATACTATTGCTCTCCACAATATAGTTAATAATATATATATATAGTTTTGCACAATCGATAGTGATAATTTTTTCGATAGTATTGCATTCAGTAAGCAGGCATAATGGGTGGTAGAATATATGACATGATCACGTGTAATGGGTGGTAGAATGTATGACGGACGAATATAAAGTAAGTATGGTCAGTCAGTTGGCCAGCAATTTCGAATCTACCACCCATTATACCTGCTTACTGAATGCAATACTATCGAAAAAAAGATCACTATCGATTGTGTATTCAATATTGGAGAGCAATACTATCGATAGTATCGATAGTATCGATTGTGCTATAGATAGGGTACATGTTTTTCGACCTATCGATAGGCTATCGATAGTGGCCTATCGAGCGGCAACACTAGTTGCAATCTTCATAGCTGATGTCAAATACTATACCAGAATTTGCAAAACTATAGTGTTTTTGCTTATATAGGTCGTTTTAAGCACAAATCATCTTATAAGAGTTTTGGCCAGGATTGTTTAAGATTACTGAGACTATAACACTACTCTGAAATGCCTTTGTAAGTGTACGTAAGATTATAACGGCCTATGATAATTCTATATAAAAACATCTTATTTTCTTGCGGGATATATAATCTTAATGATTTTATTAATCGTTGAATCGTAGATATAAAATCGCTTCTAAAATCAGACAAAAAATATAAATGGTTTTCAATATTTAAAATTGAAGTTACTTATATTGACCATAAAATATTAGCTTATATGAGGATATAAGTATAAGTAAAAGGAGCGATTGCACTTAAGTGTATATGTTACGGGCAATGTGATTAATTGGGCATTATGCATAATGCCCGGGCATTATGAATAATGCCCAATATAAGCGGGCAATGTGATAAATACTTTGACATTAATCAAATTGCCCGGGCATTATGCATAATGCCCGCCACCTATTGGGCAGAGTGATAATAAACTTGTTTCAGTACTTTTTTTTATTTTACAATGAAACATTATCTCACCTAAACCTAACTGAAAGTCAAATAAATGTGTAGGTATTATGAAACTTAAAATTCTCATCATTTCTTCATAGGTTAAGTTGGGTTTTAGTTTAGGTTAGGCCATTCCGGACTCTGATTGGTCAAAAGGTGACATGCGCTGGTTTCCCTAAAATACTTCCTAAATCCCTAAAATACTACTTCCCTAAAATATGTGGAAAGGGTTGACGGCTGGCACATGCGTTGAGACCTGTGTGAAGGTGCTGCTGTGATGGCCGGTCATGTACCTATGTGGGTTCTATCAAGCTAATAAGCCTTTCACTTTTCATTTACTTACCTATACCTTGCTTGTTCTGGATATTGCAGTGGATTTTTTTTAATTATTTGTTTATTGATTTAATTAAGCTCCATTGAAATGTAAATTTTATTGTTTGATTCTGTGTTTAGCCTAATAATTTGTAAAACTTAAATTGAAAAGAGCAACCCATTAGAGTTTCTTGCTAGGTTCTTCTCTGGGGGCACTCTTGCGAATCTAGCATTAACTAAAAAAAATGACCCGTCCAAAGTGTTGTCAAACCTAACCTATTTTTTTTTCATTCTCATTCTCAGTCCCATTCCCATTCCCAATCTCACTGTCACTCTCATTCTCATTTTCATTTTCTTAACCCCCTAAAGTTGCCAATTTGTATGAAATATTATGCGATGTTCAGTTGACTAAATACAACTTATTCTATTTGTTACTTTTTATAGTCGAGGGTTTTTAAAATTTTTTTCATTTTCATTATTTTATTAAAATTAGAAAATTAAAAAATTCTTATAATGCCGAAATTATGAGAATTTTTTTTCTTTAGGTACCTATGCAGCACATACGTAAAGTTTCTAAAACTTAATTGTGTTGAAGTAGGTACTTAATAAAATAATATAACATAATTATTATGAGATGCCAAATTATTTTTCTACTCTACTTCAATAATCTTAGTTGCTAAAAATGCAGAAACCTAAATTCTACCTAAAGCAATGACCTAAAATTATAAAAAAAATTGTCCACTAATATGTCTGTGACAACGTTTCAAAAATTGGGCGACTTTAGAATTATCGCAACCTACAATTATCAAGTTAATGGACTATTATTATCAAATTGCCCAATGGTCTTTGGGCATTATTCATAATGCCCGGGCAATGTGATAAATAGCACAGTTTTGATCGTAATTAATCACATTGCCCGATACAGCTGGGCATTATTCATAATGCCCGGGCATTATGCATACTGCCCGCATTAATCACATTGCCCGTAACATATATACTCCTGGTAAATGCTTCTAGAGGAATTTAAGATTAAAGTGCTCCTGATATGTAATCTTATAGGCGCATATAAGTCTGAGCTACAGGATTATTTACTCCTAAGTGCAATTAGTTTTGTTCACAGCTTTTATAGGAGTGCTAATCCAGAAGTAGCCATTAAATTGTTTCTATATACCTACCGATATAAGTTCAAATTAAAGGATTAAACATACTGAAGTCAAAACGGCATTTATTAAAACTGTTAAAAGCGCAGTAGCACACATCAAACCCATAATCGGAGCTATATAAGTCCATTTAGCATTAGAAAACTGGATTCCAGGACAATTTTGCTGGTTGGGCTGCCTTCTTGCTTTCACTTCTCTCTCTGTGGGGTCTGCAGAAATTAATTTCTTTTAGAAATATGCTGTACCTTTTGTATAACTTCTCTTTTTTTCTGTCTCTATGAACTACTTATCATCTAACAATAAACTGTTAAATAAATAATAAATAACTTGGTAGTAAAGTGAGCGAACCTGCTCGCCTTGCCACAAGTCATGGGTTTGATTCCTACTAGAAGAAACAATCCTGCGGTGTACAGAGATGTTTTTGTACTTACATACATAACCGACACGCCTCTCTCCCATTGGGATAGGCAGAGACCACTTCCATCCACTTGCTACGATCCAAACACACTTCTTTCGCTCCATCCACACTCATCAGTCGCCTCATACATGCCCGTCGGTTTAGGGTACTCTTGGCTTGGCCTTTTTTGAATAAGTCCCCGATTTGATTTGATCGTTACGTATGTATGTAAAAGAAATACATACATACGTATCCGTCACGCCTCTTTCCCATTGGGGTAGGCAGAGACCACTTCCTTCCACTTGCCACGATCCAAACACACTTCTTTCGCAGAAGTGTGTGTTTCTAGTTTGAAACGTTTCAGATTACTTGCATCGTGTGTGGTTTTCTAAAGGAATCTTAGCAGCGACTTTAACTAGCAGTTGCAGTTGCGTAGCAGTTGCGTTTCCCCGTGTGTTCTGGGTCTAAAAGAAATAATACTTACTTATACTAGTAAATTTTGTCACTGGCAAGAGAGAGCAAAATCCCACCCTGCCTTTTGGGTCGCTCTGTAAAAAGTGTACCTACTTAATTCCATTGTTTTTCAAACACGGGTCAAGGCCAGATGCGACGTTGCTTTGTTTAAATGGAAAATAATGTACACTGTAAAGTTTGTTGTAGTCAGCTATTTATTATAATTAGTGAAGGTTGAATTTTTAGTAAATTCCCCTTTCGGTGTGTGTTTATGAATTATATAACCTATTGAATAAGTTTCAGTGTTATATTTCATTTCAACTTTACTTTTAGTACATTTTAGCAATGCAATTAACTGGACATAATAAAATTGGACTATACTGGGTGTCACAGAAAGGGGGTATAATGCCGAAACACAGCGATAGTCCTCATGAAGCTGAACAACTTTCCCCAAGGAACATGTGTCGTAAGTCGAAAAAAAAATTTCGGCTCCCCATACAAAATGTCCAATCAGCTGATCGAGTAAGAATGGGCGATCCAAAAGTTTTTTTCAAGTTACGACCTATGTTCCTTGGGGAAAGTTGTTCAGTTTCATGGGGACTATCGCTGTGTTTCGGCTTTATACCCCCTTTCTGTTACACCCTGTATTTGTTAGGCTTATTTGCAACGTCCATAATTTTTTGCAATATGGCTTTAAGATGTAAAGTTTATGTTTCAAAAATAATCGAGTATTGAACATGGTACAAACACTTTCCCACCATATCAACTAGCTCAAGAAGTTTTCCTACTTACATGATCAAAAACGCTCCTTCATTTATTTTAATACAACTTCGCCCTACACCACCCTTCCTAAATAAAATACACGCCATAATAGTCTCATACAAAAAGTACAAGTCCCTCAAGAGAATATTTTAAGGGTTTCATAACCGGAAGGGTGTTACCGTGACCCTATTAGTATTTCTACCCTGTTACTGAACATCCACACTGTATTTTCATCTTAGAATTATATAAGTACTGGCTGCCCACGAATTCGTACGAATTTACATCATATCTTGGGAAAAAACATGTTATTCCAAAATATTTAATACTATAGAGAATCATGGAGAAGGAGGTGAGAGGCCTTTGCCCAGCAGTGGGACAGCAACGGCTAGACAAGATAAGAATATAAGATAAGTTATTATAACGTGTAACCTAAAATATTGCCAGGTTTCATCAAAATCTAGTTGATATTTTTAACAAACATCTTCACATCCATGCATCGTTTCAGCTAAAGAGACAAAATTACGGTTAAAAAAAGTCCTAGTCCAAAATGTCATTTCTTGTAGCAGTTTCATGATTTTTTTCATGATACGTGCGTAAGTACCTATACGTATATGTTAAAAAGACATAATGGTAATGGTATCTACACACCAAAGCCGCCGGCTTTTTTGACAGCTGCCATTCGTATGACGTAAAGCCGCCGCCGGCCTAGCCCGGGGCGGCGTGTCGGCGGCTTTGGTGTGTAGATAGCATAAGAACTTAAATACTTTTATCTGAATTCCTTTAACTTAATGTTCATATTAAAAGCTTTTCGAAATAAACTTTTTACTTCTTCCATTAATTTATAAAAGCGTAATATAATGTAGCAATTTGGAAATTAATGGCGTAATTAACCTCACCTTTTGTGTAACATATTATACATTGAAAATGTACGATGCATGCAGCAATGTAGGTAATGAAATTGAAATTTAAATGACGGCCGTTAAACGTCATCATTACTTTTAGTTACTTTTAGACCCAGAACACACGGTGAAACGCAACTGCAACGCAACTGAAACTGTAACGAAACGTTTCAAGCTAGTTGTGTCGTGTGTGGTTTTCTAAAGAAGTCTGTAGCAGAAACTTCGATGCAAATCAAAAGTTTCAGTTGCGTTGCAGTTGCGTTTCACCGTGTGTTCTGGGCCTTATATTCTGTGAAAATGTTCTCTGTACCTATTCTGTTCTTTCCACGAAGATGTATGGCGATTCTGTGTACATCGACAATAATAAAATTCTCGTGTTTTATGGAAGTAAAGGCTCTTGTTGTAGGTTGATAATAACTAATAAGTATATTTATTCGGAAACCATTACAGCTCATTAGCAGCTAGCGTTAGACACATGACAAACAGATATAAAACCAAAGACACTCTCTGCAAAGTATTTATGCTTGCTATTTTTAATAAAAATAATTTTTTTTTAAAAACGCGTGTGCATAACAAGATGATAAGTTTTTCGAAAAGCATAATAACGATGAGAAAAGTTTCCGTCATTATCCTCTTTCGGAGAATGTGATTTTATTTTTACCCAGCAACGGTGAAGCCAAAAGGTATACAATGGAGGCATACGACCACGGCTTTTCTCTGAACATCGCTTCGCTTCGTCTATGCAATTTATGGGGTAGGTAAGAAGACAAGGAATATTTCTTATTTCTCATTTTAAGATCGTATGTTTTCCGTAGGCGGGTTTTAGTTTAAAGAACTTTTTTAAATTAATATAATGTTGTCCAACATTAATTAAACATCAAATAGAAGGACAATCCTAAATAATTGTATATGTATTGTATTACGGACGGTTGTCTTTTTACACATACCTATCCGTCACGCCTCTCTCCCAACAAATTGATCTTATTTTGACAGTGATTTAATACCAAAAAGATTTAGGATTATGAGTATCCAATGGGTAGGGTTTGAGAAAGTCCCGGTGAACTTTTTAATTTTTTACGTATGTACCTATTTATTCGTTTGACAAAATCGCCACCATAATTATCTATTCATACGCGTCTTCTCATGCATATTTCCCATTCAAGTTAAGTTGAGCCGTAAATTCACCTTCAATTACGATCTGAACGATATTGCTTTATTCCTCACTCCTCTTATACTGCATGGTATCGTCAGAATTATAAGAAATCTTCTGTTAATGCATACTTATTTACCTGACATGTATCGCTTCCACTTTCGCTTTCGCTTTCGCTTTCGCTTAAATATATGATGTGACTTGGTTCGCGGCTCTATCTGACAAGAGACAAAGACGTCGACAAGGCGACACAATTCCATCTGTTGCAAACTTCTCTTGTCAGGGCTGCGGTAAAACTTGTCGCTCTCGCATAGGATTGTTCAGCCACCAAAAACATTGTAACAGGCTTGCACCATAAATCGTCTGCAATAGACGTAAGGCCTATATATATGTATCGCTTCCTGATAAACGTACAAAGCTAAGGTTAAGTGACTATCCTGCCTCTATGCTATCACTCTGTGGAGTCTGCAGAGAGAAATTTCGTTTAGAAATATGCTGTACCCTTTGTATAACTTCTCTTTTTTTCTGTCTCTATGTACTATCATCTTATAATAAACTGTTAAATAAATAATAAATAAATAAAGCTATTATCGGTTACGGTAGGTATGTTATGTTTAGCCGTTCATGCAAGTTTTATTTTGCACTTGTTTATAGCGCTAGTACACGTTTGGTCATCGCGATGGCCATGCGACGGTCGTCATGATGGCGTAAATTAAGACAATAATGTACCTACCTACATGAAAAATCGCAAATTTAAACATAGACTGCACTTAATTATTATCTTTTTCATAGCATAAGTTAAAATACTTACCTACAAATAGGTAATACTTTTTAACCAGAGATTATAATCTTACTGTCGAATTTCTGTTATCAGACCAAATACGAGTCAATCCGAATAAGATGATATGTAGGTATCTATGAACCTACTTTCTCATCCTATTATACTTATTAAAACGCTGTCTCCTCGGCATTGTTGTTCATCCTATTGATTTTCCTATCTACCGTACACAGCTTAGCTTAGTTGCAATAGCTCATACCGGCTTGAGAGCTGTTAGCTTGAGCTAGAGCTAGATAGAGCTAAAGATGGTTTTCTTAAAAGGATTATTAAAATCATTTTTTAAGAAAATATTTATAAGCTATCATTACAGTGTACTAGTTACTTATCAGAGCGCTTATTGACGTCCGGTTTTTTAACGGACAAAGGTCCGTTGTGTTTTGTGAATCCGTTGTTTAAGCACCGAACATGTATTCGACCTAATACTTATACTAAGTTATCCGTGTTTTGTCGATCCGTTGTCCGTTAAAAAAACGGACGTCAACAAGCGCTCTGATAGTACCTAACTATGTAGTAGTACCTACTGTAGGAAATATTTAAATCTGTCAAAGCGCGCAGCAATTGTTATATTTCAATTTTCCAAGAAAATAATTCACTGCTGTAAACAAAATCTGGCAAGTTAACTAAACAAGACTATAACAAATTAGTTTTCAACGATCGCGGGGAAGTTGCTTCATAAATCTTAAGAAACTAGATGATACATAAAATGCAATTTCTAGGAGACAAGTTGTCGCCATAAATTCTACTTGTTTTTCATTTTTAAAGAAGAGTCTATGCAATTCAAAAATATTTTCTTAAATCCTACTAATGTCAATGTTGTAATGTCAATCCATGGATGGGTGGATAGATAGATTTTGATGTTATTATTCTGAGATATCATATCATGTTTTTCTTTCAAGATATGACGATAAATGGGTACGAAGTCGCGGGCAGCCTCTAGTATTTACGTACAATGTATAAATGAAAAACTAGTTCAAATGCTTTAAGGAGAGTTAGTTATCTTGCGTCATTCTTTAATAGTAAAGTTATAATCTTAAATAGGTACCTATAATGACGTAATAGCAACAACAAAACTAGAAAACCTAACTGTGGCAATGTATCGTATAGTACCTAGATATATAGCACCTAGTAGGTACCTATCGTATTGAATGAATGAATGAAAAGTGTTTATTCAGTCACTTTTTTGATCTAAAACTACTGCTGATTCACTACCTGTATAGCCGAGAGGAAGAAGACGGCAAGAAACCTTCGGCACAGAGCCCTACGTTATGTTCAATATACCGGCATACAGGTCGTAGCTGTCTCATGTTTGCATTGAAATTCTGCTTTTGTGTACCTACCTATTGATTTTGAACTGTTAGAGTCTGTTTCTATTTGTCGTGTGTCTGATTCGATTGTTAGACGATGCTTGCGTTTAATTAGTAAGTAAGATATCACATTAGTCGGATCTGATACGGTGTCATTTCGAAAAAATCGGATGTAAAACTCGATAAAAAGGAATAGGTACGGTGTTCGGGATTGAATTCGCTAAAATGACACTTACAATGATACCTATTAGTGTCATTCGCATTAGATGGTGGTTTTTAGACTAACCTTAAACCGAGAGCCATAATTTAACCATAAATTGCGTAATATTAGAAAGTGAAAACAATAACATTTGATTTCCAATTAAAATTATTATTCAGAACTAAATACAATTTACGTCACAAAATTGAGCAATGATTATAGTATTTTATTATTACTTATAAGGAATTTAACACAAAATAACAATATATAAATGTAAAATATAATTTAATACGTCTGTTCCTGATCTACAGTCAGTTCGAGGAAAACTCTCACTTCGTTTTCCAACTTTTCCCTTAAATCTTTCGGTTGCAACCACAGTTTTTTCCCCAAATCTTTTAAAATCTGTTTCATTGGTTGCTTCAAGTTCCCCCCTAAACTAAGCCAATGGGCAAAAGGTCCCATGAACGTGTCAAAAGGATATTTCTTCTGTTTTTTCACATAAAAGTAATCTAAATCAGACAAAATGATTTGCACCAGCTGTTGATCGTACGCTTTCGACAATTCTTGATTATTCTTTAAGAATCTTAATCTTGCATCTACAGTTTTATGAACCGATATTAGAACGTCTTTAGCTGGTGCATCTTTCAGGTGGCTTAACTCACTCAAAATAACTTGTAAGTCGTGTGCCGTCTCAGGGTTGAGGAAGTAAAATATTTTATCTGGTAAATTTTCGTAAAATGTTTTTATAAATTCAATAGCTTTATCGTTCGTTGTTATACTGAATTCTGCGAGTAGAGTCATTAATGCTTTTGTACACTCGTGGTCTTTAACACATATTTTGTGTTCAGTACACAGTTTGTTCTCGTATCTATTTTCTACTAGTGCAACAGCAATGATTAGCTTCTCTATGAGCTTTTTCTTAACGTTCTGTAGATCGTGAGGGTCGCCGTCTAGTCGTTGTTTAACAAATTCTTGAGCATTGTGTTGAAATTTAGCACTAATCATTTTCAAAACATAAATCCATTCAAAGTGATCATTATCATTCTCCATTTTGTCGTTGGAAGCTGCTAATACACTATTAACCTCTTGCAGAGTGATTTTAAGTGTTTCAATGAACAGAACTTCTTTATCATTTTTTTTATCTCTGTCATGTTGTATCAGGATTCCATTGAATATGCTTTCTATGGCATTTGCTAAGAGCGTGACGTAGTTCCTTATAAACTCTCCGAAAGGCTTTTCGCACATTTTCAGACCTCTACAAATGCTAGCTGATTGTATTGTCCATTTGACTTTTTCCGATTCGTCGTTGGCTGGTAGTTCAGTGACTGCTGATCTCCGGGCATTAAGTGGGGTTTTCTTTAAATAATGTGATAAAGTTTCTAGCACTTGTTTGCCCAGACTCATCGAGCCTTTCATGTTGATTCGAACTGCGTTTGCAAAACATGTCACCGCTAAAAATGATAAGGCATGCTTAAATTATACGGTTAGATACTTTGAATATTATAAAGTAGGTACTTAGATACCTACTTAGAAATCTCAGGCAGAGAAAAGTCGGATGATAAAGAAAGGTGGGTAACTAATTTTTAATTGATCTATCGATACTTTTAACAACTCACTGTGTAAGAAAAAAATAGACCCGACCCTACTTTATTGATTTTTGTTCGTACCTAACTAACTAAACATTTTAACTTATTTAAAATCAAACTTTTAAACCAACTTACCAAAAATAACAAATAAATATTTATAACACTGCATGCTGGAAATATAAATTTTATTAAGTTAGAGTTGGAAACATTTTCATTGTCGCTTTTATGTGCAATAAAAGCAAAATCAAATAAAGTTTATGGCGCGCAGGTAGCTTTGCGGTGCTAAAATAAATTTTATTTCACTTAAACCGCTTCACAATGTTAAGAATCAACACGAATGAAAATGGTTTCTTAGTTCTGCAAGTCAGAAAATAAACTTAAGTACGTATAGGTACCTACCTAAACGTAACCAAAACAATGAAGTCTTTATTAATGGGCATTAGGTACCTATACTTCCGAAAAAGGTAGGTAAGTACCTACTTAAATGACGAAGAATTTTACGAAATCGCAAAGAACAAAAAGGGTTGGTATTTATGTATGAACTTAATCTTTAATAACACCTTGAACCGTAGGTATTTTTATTTTATTTTATTGTTATTCATGATAATCATACTGCACAATATTGTTTCGTATGTTTTCACGTCCTTAGAGTCTTAGAGTTTTACGTGACATAACATAGATGGCGTTAATTTATTCCATAGACAAGATCTATACCGTAATTCTTATTTGTTTATAGCAACACTCACACAAGATCATTCATTCTTATTTCCGCTCACTTTTGACAGGAACTGTCAGCGTGACGTTTCTTGAATCGTTCAGTCTTTTTGTTTCGGCCATTTTCGCCGAAAGTTTGGTGTTCTGTTTAGGTCGCGAATCTTTTCGTGGCCTTTAGATCACTGAGTTAAAAACTAATCAAGATGGTGCAGAAGAAGGTAAAAACCATGTGCGTTTAGTTATTTATTATATTTTAGTGCCGAAATGTGAAATTGTTGTGAATATATCTTACATGTCTAGCGGGTCGTGTATTCGTCTCAGTTGTTTTGTTCCTGTAATATTCGTTATATTCCACGTGTGAAATGAGTGGGTGGTTAATATTCATACCCGTTAAAACCTTCATAAAGTGTTTGGATTTAATTTACGTGCCATAAATAACTATTTCTTGTAAACAATTTCAACATAACCTACAAACTTACCATGATGTTAACAAATCGATGAATGCCATGATTTCTGTAATATTATCACCAAGAACTGAAGTTTACGTACTCCTTGGTACTGCATTCATGTATATTACATGATTTCTAATGTATTTAAATACAATTTACAGCCTAAGAAGAAGGTAGGCAAGAAAGTAGCGGCCGCACCTTTGGTCGTGAAGAAAGTTGAGCCCAAGAAGATTGTAAACCCTCTCTTTGAGAAGAGGACCAAGAACTTCGCTATCGGTAAGTTAAGCGCCACATTTTTTTAGGAAACAAAAGTAGAGTGGAACAAAATGATAAGGGATGAACATCATTGTGATTTACCTCTTTAAAACAGAGTAAGGTCCTGTTATTTTTAAAGACCAGCCTGAATATTTCATTAATATGACAATTAAAATGTACTTAATTAACATTTTATTGCAGTTTCTGTATCAAGTTGTTGTCTTTGCAATAATCAAGGAACAAACACATTACTTTATGTTAACATTACTTTATCCATTTTGTGAAAGAAACTAGAAACTATTATGATGAACACTACAATCTGAAAAACCATGAGGTTTCAAAAATACACGAGCTTTTTAACACTGAATATTTTCAAATGTAACCTAAACCTCTCTTATTTTATGTTCCATTGTAACCAAGAACCTGTATACCACCAGGTCAGGATATCCAGCCGACCCGTGACCTGTCCAGGTTTGTGCGATGGCCCAAGTACATCCGCATTCAGCGCCAGAAGGCTGTGCTTCAGCGCAGGTTGAAGGTGCCTCCACCAATCAACCAGTTCACCCAAACTCTTGATAAGACCACAGGTTTGTGATTTTATGATATTTTTCTTATTGAGTGCGAGATTGTGGGTATTATGTTGTAGTGAGAAATATGAATCCCTGTTTTCTAAGCAAATGTTTATTGATTTATTGAGGTGTGTTAACAATCAAAGGAACATTTGAGGGTTAATAGTGTGTAGAAATAATATGGCGGGATAAGCTGGTTACCTTCTTGAGTACCTGGGTGGAGGAAGCTCGAGACAAAGTCATGGCGGATGAGGAGAGAGGCCTTTGCCTAGCAGTGGGACATGAGTGGCTAAATTAGATTAGATTATAAATAGCTTACTTAGAAATATATATCCTGTACTGATAATATCAGTATGAGTTTTGGTTCGTTACCTGAAACCTATTTTATTGAGATTTTTGTTAAAATTGGTTAAAGATTTTAGTTCAAAATGATGAATTCCAAATGCAACTATGAATAATCAACCATGATTATCAACAAAATATACGAGCTTTTTAACTCTGAAACATTCTAACACTTACCTCAAAAAGTGGCTGTCTAAAACACAGTTTACAAAAGTATTTTCTTTGTCTTTCAGCCAAAGGCCTGTTCAAAATCCTAGAGAAATACAGGCCAGAGACTGAAGCTGTGAGGAAAGAGCGACTAAAGAAGGCTGCTGAAGCTAAAGTAAGTAAAAAATCTTTAATTTTTCAATAATATTTGAGTTATGTTGGATATATTATGATTTAGTACTTTTTTGTACCTATGCAGTTTCTGTATGCCACTTTAATTGGACACATTTAATATCATAATTTCAATGAAAACATTATGCATATTTTCAGCATTAGTATCTCTGTAAATCTTTAAAACAGTAGTTAAAGTACTAATCATCAAAATATTACTATACAATGTCATGATGCATAACAACTATTATCTGAGTGCCATGAGGACCATTTTCCACCAAGATCTCTGAGTTACCTTTGAAACACACAAATATACACCTGTTCTCTTACCATTCTCACTGAGCTCCCATCACCAGGTCGCCAAGAAAGACGAGCCTCCACCAAAGCGGCCAAACACCATCCGTTCCGGCACCAACACTGTCACCAAGCTGGTTGAGAAGAAGAAGGCACAGCTTGTCGTGATTGCCCACGATGTTGATCCTATTGAGGTAATTAGAGGTTTTTTCTTAAATTAAATAGAAGAAAGGCCATGTTAAGAGTACCCTTAACAAATGTGCATTTGTTATGAGACTTATGAGGTGACTTATGAGGTGACTTATGAATGGGGATGAGGCGAAAGAAGTGTTTTTGTATTCTATTAAGTGAAGGGAAATGGTCTCTGTCTATCACAATGGGAAAGTGGCGTGACAGATATGTATGTAAAAATTAATAATGGGTAGAGGCCCATAGGTTTCAACCAAGCTTATTTCAGAGGAATTGAGTAACTGTGTAATTAAATAAGTTTGTTTTATGGATATTGCACTATTGCATACCTATATCGTCTACAATGCATTATGTAATGTGTTGGTAGCCATTTAATTTATTTCTGACGAATTCAAATTGAAATGGAAAGTTTCAAATAGGCATGTAAATAGTCTTACATAAGCTACATCTCTGTAAAAAGAGATTTAGTAGAAACACAATTTCTCAGTACTTTATTGAATGAATTGCCAAACCTGAAACATTTATGAATGTCCTCAAACAAAACAAACTTACAAAACAAACACACACAACACTTACACACATACAACACAGCAACTCTTACACACATACAAGACACACACACTAACTCTTCTTAATACAAACTTATTGTGATGAAAAGAATTTCTTCACCTGAGGCAGTGAACATCACAATGTGAGCACCACTGGCTGCATGAAGCGAATTGACCCTGACACAACCTTCCAAACACACCAACTGACTACTTTAAACCAGTATTCACCAATTTAATCTACTTTCAGCTGGTACTCTTCCTGCCCGCCCTCTGCCGTAAGATGGGAGTGCCGTACTGTATCGTCAAGGGAAAGTCTCGTTTGGGAGCCCTTGTGCACCGCAAGACTTGCACGTGCTTGGCACTGACACATGTATGTATTGTTTTATTTGGATTATTGTCAGTGGAGTGAAATAGGGTTTAGTTTGGTTAATTTTGTATTTAAATTAATATCGTTCAACTTAATATATTTTTTTAGTATTTGGAACTATAAGTTTTATGCCTGTTTTCATCAAATAACTCGTAATGTAAAGACCTTGGCAGTACAACTTAACCGACACTGTCAGTTGTACTGTTAAGCGGTAATTAGAGGTCCCTTACATAAGGATTTAGTGGGGGAAACTGGCATTACATTGTTAAACATCCCATAATTCTAAGTTCAAGCCAAACTAAACCTTATTCCTAAGTAAACCAGTATAGTTGTGATTTTAATTTAGTTAATACTATCAAGTAATGAATGGTATATAATGATGATTTATTTGCTATCTAAATGCCATGATGACAACCCATCTACCACCAATAGATATTATCTGAGTATACCATTCAAACTGATTAAATTCTTAGGCCCCAATACACTTAAAATTAGGAATTGTTGAATTCTAATATAATTTTAAAAAGACATATTTGACAGTGTTTCCCTAACAATACTAGTGCAGAAAACTAATATGTCAACCAAGAAAGTGTTCAAAATATGATGCATCAAGTTAAAATAAGTAAAACATCTACACAAATTCCTTTTTTTTATCAACATTTATTTGTATAAAACTACAGATAAGTAGATACTTTGAGAACCTCCTTTTTTAAAGTCTGTTAAAAACTGTTGAGCAACTACTTTAATCTAAGTTAATTTTAATTTCAAACGAAAATCTCACGCCAAACCCCTTTCCAGGTTGAATCTGGCGACCGTGCATCCTTCACGAAGGTCGTGGAAGCCATCAGGACGAACTTCAACGAGCGGTACGAAGAGCTCAGGAAACACTGGGGCGGCGGCTCGCTTGGAAACAAGTCCAACGCCAGGATTGCCAAGCTCGAGAAGGCGAGAGCTCGTGAGCTGGCGCAGAAGCAGTCTTAAGACCTTAATAAACGTTTAAATTGTAGTTTTGATGTTTTTATTGTAAGGCTAGTTGCAGGAAAAGGTCGATCGATAGTTATCGCTTTTCCATACACGGTATTTGGTAAATTTATTACCTCTATCGGCCTTTTCTGTTTTCTCTACTCTTCTCAGCCATTACTTCCATAGATTCAGCATTCTTTTATCTGCATAATCTGAAAATAAGCAGATTCCCTTTCTCAAAATGTTCGATGAGACGTTTTGCGACAAAAAATAGAATTTGCTGTTTATTGGGATATTGATCAAAATATTAAGCAGCGCCATCTGTTAGATGTTATGTGTTCTACTTGAAGTATGACATTTTTAGTTTGTTTAGTTCTGAAAGAAAAATCTACTCGACGCTAGATGGCGCTGTTCCACACAAACAATTTCAACGAAATAAAAAAAATGATGTTCCAATTAATATTCTACATTTACCTATTTTCAAACAATTCAATTTATTTTTGTTTATCTGATATTAATGAGGCAGTCGGAGAATTAGTATTGCTTAATTTTACCATAAGAATATTCGAATTTGCTTGGACGCAGTGGAAACTGCTAAGTTATTGTCCACACCTTAATTAACAAGAGGGAATTACAAAAGCGCCATCATTGTCGAAAAGATGATCGTCCCTCGACGTCTAGTCTTATCAATTTGGTCTCAGACGCAATTGTCTTTGGACAATGGCACAGGCGAGTAGGTAGGTACCTACAGATTATACCCCCCAAATAGCTTTTGTCCTTCATTTATCACGCTGGCCACATCTGCAGGATTTATGATTCGGCGTCTCACTTGTTTTTGTTGGTTTTAACAGAGATGAAATAGCACTAATCCTTCATAGTCAACCCTTTTTTAATTAAAGGTGCTTATGAACGTACTTACTTAATTATTGGGGATAGATTTGTTAGTAAATTGTAGACCTAAGATCATATTTAATGTCATCTAAGAAGGTCTATACATTCTAACAAGTTTAATTTTATGCACTACACAATAAACTTTATCCAATAGGATTAAAATCTGAAATTCCGCAACATCTGGAGTTCGCAGTTGTGAGTAAATTAATTAGTCTCCGATTTATAACTAAAAGTTGGAACAAACGGACGACGAACGCAATTTGAGCGTACATCCGTCGTCGTTATGCAAACTTAATAAATTAACGAATTGGAGCAATGGTTCCGTAGGTTCCTAATACGCAGGCGCGGACCCCTCGAGAATGTAACAGGTATGGAATACGCCGACCCCCGTTCCTTTCCCTCAGTCGCGGAACATCAGGAGCACCGCGCAAGCGTGCTGGCTGTCCACAGATTCGACCTCTGCCTATTTGAAATTAAAAAAAAAATTAACCGCGAATTAAAAATTTAAAAATCAACAATTCAAAATGGAACCTGAGGATTTGTTGGCGGGAAATCAAAATTCAAAATGGCCGGATTATGTTAATGTTGTTTTTAAGTTGTTACAATTCGTAAGTGGTGTGTATTGACATCTCTTGTTTTGGTTGGTGATATACAGTGTGATAGCGGTGATGCCTAGTGAATATGGGTGTGATAATAATGATAACTGCCTATGGAATTGGATTGTACAATGCCGCGGAACTAATGGTATGTCAAACACTTAATATAATAAGCACTTTTTATTTTAATATTTTTATTAGGGTTATGACATCTAAAGGTTACTTAGGTAACTACCTGCGAAAAAAACAATATGTTTTGTTTCAAATGTCGTCAAAACTGAAATAAATAAATCAGCTAAGAAACGCTAAAATTGGCATTCCATGAAAAACTTAACTTTCCGGACACGTTAGCTACCTACCTCTCTTTGGGAAATAGGTACTCAATATTTGTGTTCCACGAAACGTGTCATCTTTATTCAAGCGTTCATAATTTAACTAGAATAAAGCCTTTAGTATTATTATATAAATAAATTAGGTAGGTATTTAAACAACACGAGCGTTACATTAGATACAATCTTTCCTCTTCAGACACCTACTTTCAACTGGCAAACTTTAACTCAGGACCTGTTTTGTATGATTTCCTGTAATTCGTGTGTCCCTAGTTATAAATTGGTTGTAACTTGAGGAAGGAAATTGTACATTCGTCACTCTTTCACTTTGAAGTGGTTGCGATGCTATAATTATGCGTACTTAAATTAAATATTAAATTAGTCGTTATGTACTTACTAATAAAGTGTAAAGTGTATTATACGTACACGTGCATGCTCGTGTATTACCTACATACTTAATAAATTTACATGTTACTTAAGTACAAACATGTCAGTTAAAATGAAATTTGATAAAAGCAGTTACGAACAGATTTTCCTCATTTTCCGTTTTACGAAACTGCGTCTTGAAGGTTATTCAAAGACTTTTATAAATGAATCGTTTTTGGCCGTAAAATAGGTAGGTAAGGTACGTTCTTGTTTACGAAGTGTCCTGAAAGATTCGAGTCTTTTTTATGATAAATTTGAACCGCGGCTAGAACTAGAAGTCCTTAACGAAGTGCTGGATTACTTTTTCTTTCGGGGATGACCAAAATAACAAAAAAGTAATAAGTAACATCAATACAAACGTACGAGACCAGAGTAATTTTAAATTAGAATAGCTAACGTGACTTCTGTAAAGGTGAAGTTATTAAATGTCAAGAAGATACATTTTCCATTTCCCCTCAGTAGGGGCAATTCAACCTTAATCAATACCGCAACATGCAAAAGACATGTCCTTAAAGAAAAATCATCACAAATAACCCCATAACATAGATCATAACAATAAACTAAAAATATTAACAGATCATATCAGTAATTGGAATATGAAAGACGAATCGCTTTTGTCATCATACAAATTGGAGCTATCGTCGATCGGATGAAACTTCAAGAAGATTTTCGTTTTACACTCGCAAACAACAACTTGAATCGTGAATAGCATTCCTCGTAGATATAAATGGGGTATCCAGTTAAGTTTCGGCGTTTCACGGGTTATACGTACCTATGGTTGTTAAGTTATTGGTCCCAGACGTAGGGGAGACGCCCCTTGCAACTTGGGGTCGCAGCCATCAGCTTACTTTTGTCTTAAAAATCTATACGACGTTTCTAGATAGCGTTGGTTTTCGTGGGTTTGTGGGTGGGTAGCGATTGTGTTTTTTTTTGTGATGACTTTTTATCTTTTACGATTCAGCTTTGTTGTAACGAGGTGAGATAAAGATAAAGGAGATTAGGAACCTTTGAGGTTCTCTATAGGTACTAATTATTGGACCTGTAAGGTGGTTGTATTTTATACTAATTATTTTTTCCAATTACTTATAAGCGAATGGAGTTTAATTTGAAGCGAAAATAATGATCAATCAGTTTTGGTCATTATTTGCGGCAAACTGATTTAGACCCCAATAAACAAGAGCTAAAGTTTAAAATAGAGCATTGGTTAGATACAATATACTGCTTATAAAAATAACCTACACTCAAATTTTACCAAAACATTGAAAGCACCTAAAGTAAGTAGGTACTTACTTATCCTTGTATTACGAAGGCTAAAATACCGTCTTCAAAATAGCCATCTTACTTAGCGTAATAGTTTTTTCCCTTGTATTGTTTCCTGCATAGAAAGACTTAAGGAAAAGCCTCTTAACCGAGGCTTAAACATTTTTAAGTCGCTTCAAAAACTTGGAATACTCTAATCTGACTTATTAAGTTTTCCAGGACAAAGTTTATTATTTGTTTATGCTGAATTTGGGTACTTAAGTCTTGAATTTTTTATTCTTGCCGTTTTTACAATGATATTTTCCTAGATATTATACAGGATGACTTTGGATTAGTGGACGATAGAAAAGGATATTCATGTATTCGTGATAACAGACAACTTTTACTATGGGACCAAGTTAGAAATCATTAAAAATAAATTAAAATCGTTCTCCCATACCTACATTTAAAACTTTTAGCTGGTTCATTTTGTATGGGGAGTTTGAGGAATTTTTTTGAATTATTTCGAACTTGGTCCCATAGTAAAAGCGGTTTGTTATTTCGTATAGGTAAGTATATGTATATCCTTTTCTATCGTTCACTAATTAAAACTCACCTTTATTTATTCTTTACAGCTACTATAATTCTACCAATAGTTAGCTATGTATGTAGGTAGGTATATAAGTATTTTTACTTTATCACGCCATACAATATTTATTTGATAAGGATTATCAATACCTATCACTTGTTAAACACATTTCATCCATTTCCTCGCATAATTTTTAACACTATAACATATTATCGGCATAAAAGACAAAGAGCATCCAACCTAATTGGTATAGTAAAAATTTTCGGTATCAATTACACTCAACATGGCGATGTTCGCATGTAACAATTTTCAAAGTTCTTTCATTTTCAAAGTTCTATTATCTCCGAAAGTATATCACTTTCGACATTTTGTCCAAAATACTATCGTTTTATAATATTTTTCTCTATCGATTGACGTAAGTTTCATCAGAGGCCGCCAACTTTTTTTTCTCCATACTAGCTCGAATAGGGGATGTTGAGTGTAATAATTGATACCGAAAATTTTTACTATACCATACAAATATGTTCGATGCCATTTCGAATATTATTTAGCCTCGCTTTTAAATCATATCAAGTGTAACGGAATTCTCGACGTTACAGTCAAAATACCGACAGGACGTAAAATCAAAATTAATAGCCAATTAAACTAAGATCCTTTGTAATAAATTGTCTTGAGACAATGAAATTTGAATATTGAAATGTAGGTATATTAGAACGATTTGATTCGGTGGAAGCTACTTTTCTAAGATTAATAAGGTAGAATATAGGATGTATTCTGAAAAAAAAAACAGCACTGTCATACGTCCACGGCTGCCCGCGAATTCGTACGCATTTATAGTTATATCTTTGAAAAAACATAAAATATCTACAAATAATATAGCCTATGTGTTATTCTGATGTCCAAGCAAAGTTATTGTAAAATTTCATTACAATCTGTTCAGTGGTTTTTACGTGATGAGATGAAGTAACAAACATCCATACATCCATCGGCACAAACATTGATATTTATAATATTTATTAAAGGATTATAGTATGTCAGTGCTATTTTTTTTTGTAAACAGACCATCATTTTGAATTTCATTTTCCACTTGCCATCAGAAGTTGATTACTAGGTATAATCTTACTAATATACAGGGTGTAACAGAAAGGGGGTATAAAGCCGAAACACAGTGATAGTCCTCATGAAACTGAACAACTTTCCTCAAGGAACATGGGTCGTAACTCGAAAAAAAAAATTTCGCCTCCCCATACAAAATGCCCGATCAGCTGATCGAGTAAGTATGGGCGATCCAAAAATTTTTTTCGAGTTACGACCCATGTTCCTTGGGGAAAGTTGTTCAGTTTCATGAGGACTATCGCTGTGTTTCGGCTTTATATACCCTTTCTGTTACACCCTGTATATATTTGTGCCGATGGATGGATGCACGTCAGGATGTTTGTTACACTTTCACACAAAAATTACTGAACACATTTTGATGAAACTTGGTATTATTATAAAAAAACACAGACAACATAATAATTAAAAATGTAAGTTAGGTATAGTAATCTAATAAAAACTAACTATTCATTACTTAGCAACTAATACGTCTTACTCTCTCTGTTTGCCGTGCCCTAAAACAGGGCCCACAACATGTACTGTAAATATTTTTTAAGACCATTGTAACTTTGTGGAAGCGCAATAAATATGATTATGATTATATAGCTAGTAATATCATAGCTTATATATCAAAATAACACAAAGACTATATTATTTTAGGATGTCATGCTTTTTCTAAGATATGACGAAAAATGCGTACGAAGTCGAGGGCAGCCTCTAGTTTACAATAGATTTCTTTTTGTAGTATACAATACAGTAATACACATAGGAGCGGTCCCATTTTTTTCATTCATAAACAAATGAGTTTTATGACAGCGTGCCAAGGTTGGCGCAAGTTTTTCATACTTTTCTTGGTAGATAACCTGTCAAACGATAAGAAATTCCATACAAAAAGGTAGCCATTTTGCTCCAGACCAGGCACGCAGATCCAGACGTTATGGCACCTCCTTATGTATTCTATACTCAAAGCACATAACGCTCATAAAAATGATAAGTTATAGCTACGTTTCTAATCAATCTGGGTTTTAACTGGCACAAACGGTTGCAGAAACAAATCACCTATAATCCGCCGACCGATCATAAATTCCAAACACGCCAAAGCTGCTTAACCTGGTGATCGATTTTCAACTCTGTGCGCTTTTCCTTTACCAAGAATTTACTATTGTCTTTAGTGCTCGTTGCTTAATACGTTGTTAAAGTTAATTTTACATTGAACATCGCACCTCCTTCTTTTACATACATACTCGGCTGCCCGCGACTTCGTTCGCATTCATAGTTTATATCTTGTAAAAAAATATGATATCTTAAAATAATATAGCCTATGTGTTTCTATTGTGTGAGCTACAATATTGCCAAGTTTCATAAAAAATTGTGCAGTCATTTTCGTCTGAAAGAGTAGGTAACAAACATCCATCCATCGGCACAGACATTGACATTTAAAATATTATTAGGATACATAAGACATTCCTCTCTCCCGTCGGAGTAGGCAGAGACCACTTCACTTACGATCCAAACATACCTCTTTCGCTCAAACATGCACGTTGGTTTAAGGTACCTCTCTACTCTTACTCTACTCTTGACTTGGCCTTTCTTCCACAAGTCCCCGATTTGATCGAGAAACGTTTGCCTTCTTCTGGTTTTTGTTAATAAAACTCTCTGGTTTAATAAAGCTTTACTACTAATGGTTTGTCTTGCAACGGCTATTACTATTAGTGAATATCATTTTCCATTGTTTTTATCTCACTCAGGAATCAATCTATTAATAATCCGATCTCAATTTATACATATTAACGAGACATGCGTAGGTCTTATGTATTACGTAACCCATATTCGGAAATGCAAATTTTGGTAGCCTGTTTTTAGGGTCGGGTTTGCGGTACAAAATTCAAACTTTGTTTATTTTTAATCAAGCCGTATTCTTAATTAAGAACCACGTTCTTCTTTTTGGATGGATATTTTACGCAGTAACCACTAAACAGATTTAAATGAAACTTTACATTATCTCGTTGAATGCAGGTGGCATTGAACCGGTTGCTTTGGAGAGAAATTTGAAAAGCCTATGCTCAGCAGTGGGCAGCTATAGGCTGAGAAGAATATACATCAGAATAACAAATGGCTATATTATCAATTTAAGATATTGTGTAAGTTAACCAACATATGATAAATACACACGAAGTCGCAAGCAGCAAATAATCCACACTGCAGACAATTAATCAAATTCGATTGGCGCAATCCGAGGCAGCCCTAACGTTGTCCTCGTCGAGAAATGTTATTTATAATGTCAGAGACAAATTAATCTGAAAACTGGACGAGGAAACGAGCTAGACCGCATTTGGGTCGATCCATACCCTTTCAGCCCCTTTTAATATACCTAAAATAACTATAGAAGGCATAGTTTCTTCCTTATAATATAAAATAACTATGCTAAAAATTATTGAATGACTAAAGGCTTCCTCTTCGTACACATTAATCGTCATATTTTGAAAGAAAATCATGATATCTACAATTATTACAGCCTATATATTATTCTGATGTATAAACTACAATATTGCCAAGTTTAATCTCTACGTCAAAATCTTTTCAGTAGTTTTAACGTGAAAGAGTAACAAACTTCCATCCATCCATCCATCGGCACAAACATTGACATGTATAATATTAGTAATATTATCATCAAAGTTTGATAATAATCTGTAGCCGCCATTAACTTAAAGAAAACTACTTATTATGCATCTGAATATTCCAATTTCTAGTTAAGTTCGTTTCGGTATTAGAATCCTAGCGTAAATAAGCTAAATAAATACAATGTCATAACACTATATGTATAGGGTGACTTTAAATTAGTGAACGATAGAAAAGCATATGCATGTACTCGTGATAACAAACAACTTTTACTATTGGGCCAAGTTAGAAATCATAAAAAAAAGTTGTTCCCTCATACTATCAGCTAAGCATTTTGTATGGGGAGCTCAAATTTTTTTGAAAGATTTCGACCTTTGTCCCATAGTTAAAGTTGTTTGTTATCCTACCGATACAAAAAGGTAGCCATTTTGCGCCAGACCAGGCACGCAGATCCAGACGGTATGGCATCTCCTTATGTATCGACACTCCAAATCCGCCGGCATCTTCGACAGCGGCCATTTGTTGTTTTGGTGTATAACAAAGGTGTGTAACATAAGACTCATTTCATACGTTTTACATTAAAAAAATTCTTTGCCTAGACAAAAAAGACAAAGTTTCAATCAGACAGAAAATTAGCTAACGATCTTTAAAGCCAGTGGGGCGTGTGGATATAAAATTATACAATATCATCAAGGTGAATACTTGATACGGCCCTGGAGCAAACTAGGCCTTTACGTGTCGGATGTCCTGTAACCCGGTATCTCAGAGCCGGATTTAGATATGTCGCCTTAGAAACTTGATCTCTGGACCCATCCAGGAACCGGAGTAGTTTACAAAGGAAAACTACGCATTGAAGGTTTGGTTTATGTTTGAAAAAAAAAAAAGATAAATAAGTAGTACATATTGGAAAAGATTTTAATGACTTTTTGAGAATGGTTTGATTTATCTAAGCTGTATTGAAACACTTTGTTTAACCACTGAATCATTTTATTATTTTAAATTAATGCATGATATCTTTTTCAACTGACATTGATCATATCATATCATATCATATCACATCACATCACATCAACATTTCATTTCTTCTCGCATCACATCACAACATAATCATGATATCTAATAACGCTATTTGGATCGAACTATGACGAATTACCTGCCTATTTGCATGTTCCACTGAACTTCTCTTGTTTAATTTGATTTCGAGTTAGATATGGTTATGGGAATGCTTTAATAAATACGATTGGCAGTTTGAAGTTTAGATTTATGCAATTATCCGTCTTATTATTAGCATGCAAATTCTACATCTGTATGAGACGTAAAATATATTCTAAAATATAATGTGAATTGTTTATTCATGATTAAGCCTAGGGTATCGATAAGTAAATGTAGTCAGGCCTCATTATCATCATCATGTCAGCTTATGGACGTCCACTGCTGGAGAAAAGCCTTCCCCAAGGATCTCCACAATGACCGATCTTGCGCTTAGTTAGGCCTAGTTGGAAATAAAGACAAAAACAGTGGTCTGTAAAACTGTGAATTTATTTAGCTAGTTATAATTAACAATTTGGAATAAGTATTTATCACAACTAGATATGAAAATGGACCCGATGCGCGAGACGAACGAAGAATCACGAGAATGAATTCCATTGATTGAATGAAAAGATTTGAATTTGAAATTTGAATGACTGGTCGTAGGCACAATGTACCTTATGTACTTTGGTCTTACTAATATTATAAATGTCAATGTTTGTGCCGATGGATGGATGGATTGTAAGTAAGTTTGATACTCTTTCACGCAAAAACCTCTGAACAGATTTCAATGAAATTTTACACTATTGTAGCTTGCAAATCAGAATTATACATAGGCTATATTATTTACAGATATTGTGTATTTTTCCCAAGATATGACGGTAAACACGTACGAAGTCGCGGGCAGCATCTAGTACCTCTCAACACCAATTTAGCACTGAAGCGATAGTCACATAGCAAACTATACAGTTGTTACAGAAAGGGGATATAATGCCAAAACACAGCGATAATCCTCATCAAACTGATCAACTTTCCTCAGGGCATATGGGTCGTAACTCGAAAAAATTTTTGAATCGCCCATACTTACTCGATCAGCTGATCGGACATTTTGTATGGGAAGGCGAATTTACCCATGTTCCTTGGGGAAAGTTGTTCAGTTTCAGGAGGACTATCGCTGTGTTTCGGCGTTATACCCCCTTTTGTTACACCCAGTATTAAACAGGTGATCAAGCTCCAACCCATAAAAATGGTCCGTAATCTCGAGGAAGCCTCTTTCTTACCGATGTTTACGACAAGCCTATTAGATAAGCAGGTTACTTTATTATGTACCCTTAGCCTTAACAATCTTAGTGTCCATAATAATCTTTTCTTTTTAACACGCTTTTAGGTCATCGTGTATGTAACTATCAAATCTTGTGAAAGCAATTTGACCATCTTCCGATGATCGTAGCGCAGTGAAAATTGGCAGCTGTATATGGTTCCGATGACAATACAATAATAATATGGTACTTTCGAACTGATGATGGAGCCGGAAGATAGGCAATGTTACTACATGATGGAACATCGTGTCATAGCTGTCTTATATTTCATAGTCGTACTTCTACCTATACTTCGTCGTCTTATGTACTTCGCCGTATTATATACTTTGTCGTCTAATCTACTTCGACGTCTTATATACTTCGTCGCCTTATGTACTTCGTCTTTTTATATACATCGTCGTCTTATTTATTTATTTATTTATTTATTTATTTATTGGAAAACCAACAGCTTAAATATACAAAATAGAAAATTATAAATTAACAAAGGAGCCAATTACAGGTTTTCACAAATAGAAACATAATAAAGTATTGACAAAGCACTTATGCATTGATTATGTGTGTAGTAACATAAACACGCACGCACCTACACGACATAGTTGCCATATTGTTGTATTTATATTTATAATCATCTTAAACTAATGCACTAAAATAGGTATTAAAATTATTAATAAATTAACAGCAAAGAAATAAAAATATATATACATACAAGATTTGCAAAAACGCATAGAAACAAGTAGTGAGTAAATAGGCAATAATTTAGCTGACTGCACAATACTACTACAATACTATATACTTTGTCGTCTTATATACTTTGACAGCTTATATACTTCGTCGTCTTATCCACTTCATCCCCTTATATTATTCTTCTTATCTTATGTACGTCGTCGTCTTTTATACTTCATCGTCATATATTCTTCGTCGTCTCATATACTTCGTCGTCTTATATACTTTGTTGTCTTATATACTTCGTACCCTATATACTTCTTGTCTTACGTACTTCGTTGTCTTATATACTTCGTCTTCTTATTTACATCGTACCCTTATGTACTTCTTGTCTTATGTACATCGTTGTCTTATCTACTTCGTTGACTTATATACTTCGTCTTCTAATGTACTTCGTCGTCTTATATACTTCGTCGTCTTATATACTTTGTCGTCTTATATACTTCGTCGTCTTATCTACATCGTACCTTTATGTACTTCTTGTCTTATGTACATCGTAGTCTTATCCACTTCGTTGACTTCTATACTTCGTCGTCTTATACATATCCTTCGTCGTTTTAAGTACTCAGACGTCAATCAGACTTCAGTCAGATTTCAATCAGTTTTCAATCAGACTTCAATCATCATCAAACTAAGAGTACTTATCAAGTATAACAAAAAAAAAACAGCGACCGATATTTTCTTATATTTTTCGATATTATTATAATCACGATAATTGGTACGATTATGAACCAATTGATACTTATACGTCCACGTTCTATGATTTGACCCATAATAGACTGATCGAATAGTATACGTACAATCCTACCTATAACAATCTTATACATAATGCTTTAATACAGCAAACTAAAAAGATATTACTTTATTTGTCCAATAATAACAGATAAAACCAGAAAAAAACAAGTTATCTCAGTCGATAAGAGTAACTAGTAACTTTCTTTCTTCTAAAAGATTCGGTGCTTCTTCCATACTAATGAATTTCTTTCATCCCACCTCGCTACTCGTCGTGCCCCAGTATTTGTATATTTCTATTAAAATCTGCCTGGTGACTAGGGTTGCCAGATGTTCGGTATTTAAGCGTACAGTTCGGTATTTTTGAGGCTTGTCCGGCAAAAAATAAATGGTTATACCGGACAGAACAATGTCCGGTATTTTGAGGAATGTCGGTATTAACTATCGACCGACAAGCGCCTACAAAAAGTAGGCATATAAAAAAGGGGGTTTTGTTTTGATTATTCCAGTTAAGTCGATAATTAGATAGATTACGCGACGTTCGGGAGTGTTTACGCAGTTGACCTAAGTACCTACTCGTTGAAAGAAGCAAAGTTTTTCGTTCGTCGTAGTTGCGTGTATGTGTGTGTTTTTGACTGTTTGTTGAGTTTTACACAAAGCTAATAGAAAATTTAGGAATGAACCATCCACGCGTTCTGCAACACCGCCAAAGAAAATAAGGCGATTGTGCGATTATTACCCTGCATACAACCAGGTTTCGGTTGTCCGGTATTTTTTCGCGACTCACCTGACACCCTACTGGTAGGTAACTAGTGTAACTAAATAGGTATATATATATTTATATATTTAGTGCCCGTTTATTATCTACAAATAAAATTAAACTGACAGATGAACCTATATCCATTTCATAAAACATGACGTTTCAGACAGGGACAGGACTAAAATATCTGACAAATAAAATCTATTGATAGTGGAACAGGCCCTCAGTAAAACTTAAGTCTTGCAACTTTATAATATTTATGTCGTAGGCAATTAAAAATGACTCGGTTACGAAATGTTTTTCAAACTAAAGCTAAGAATTACGACGAAAGGTTTTCTCTGCTATACAGGTTGAACAGCGGTAAAAATCAGCGCTGTTTCATATAAAACGCAAAACCGCGGAAGCGAACAAACGCTAATGTGTGAAGGCTTAAGTTTAAATGGACACACAAATCATGGGACACATACCCCGTTATTACAAAATGAGTTTTATTTATAGTCCCAGAATAAACTCAGATTAATGACAATTCGGCTATAGATAACATTATCATCATTATTATTATCAAAAAATGACATAAGTCCTAGTACTATCTTTAAAACTCGTGTATTAGGGGGGATATATTTTAAAAGAAAAACCACAATTTCTACCTTATATTTCCATTAAGCTGAAACTAATCCAACCCAGTGACCTATAAAACGTTAACTGCAATGTAATTTAATTCGCAAGAAGTCGCTACAGATATTTATGTAAGAAACTGTAGTTTAATTTAAACATTGTAAAAGGAGGTACGGCTGTGTTCAGTGAGCGAAAAAGATCAACAAGGTAAAGCTATGTCAAGCGTACCTTAACTAGGATTGGTGGTAGGCAACTATCGTAGCGGAAAATTGTAAGAGAATGTGTTTATTAAAAATTTAATTTCCGTTGCAGAATGGGCTGTTAAAAGTTAGTCGTTTATTAAATATTTTGCGTCTTCTTCTGATTTTTTGGAAAGGAATGAGTCGGCTATACTCGTATGTATGTCTTCACCAACGCGCGTTCACGTTCATCTTCCATTTTTACGAAAAACCATAGCATTTTCGGGCAGTTGTCAAATGAAAACGCAAGATATAGGTTTCATAAAGCGGCAACTTTTATAGTTTCTAACATAAATAGATAAGTAATTGCTTAGTTGGCCTAATGTAACTGAAAAGAAAGTAACAAATAACTGCTTGGATAATTGCAGAATCTAACACACCTTGTCGTGAATAGGTTTAGAATAAAGGACTTAAAACTGGGACCGAAAATTGCTTTCCCACTTAGTAGGTACCTAATTGATGAGAATGTGATGTAATATGAAATACTTACTCTTAAATTATTAAATAATAAAACAGAATATAGTATATAGTAGGTACTTAAGTAGAATAAGTTTGTATTATATTATATTGTATTATTTGTATTAATTAAAGTAAAATCATGTATACTTACTTATTTATTGAATTATAAATTTTATGCTCAAAGCTTAAACAGAAATTATAAGATTTTTACCTCATATTTTACAACTTTAACTAAACAAGCTTTCCACAAGGAATTTTATTCCGAATTTTTTAAACGCCAAAAGCCTTTTTCGAGTGACCTTCACCGAAGGGCGATGGATTACACAAAGAGATGAATGCTTTTAAAGTTTTGTTTTTACTTTTAACTTTCGCGTTTCCCGAGAGTGCCCCTGCAGAGAAATTAAAAAAAAATATTAAGTTCCCAGCGTTTGAAACCGGGAGAGTTTTCGTAGTTTTTTTATGAAAGTTCAATTACCTTGCATTGCAGCGCCTGTAACAAAATGGGATTTTTAAATAAATATGTGTAAACAGAATTGAATTATCTAATAGGCCTTTCCTAAGACATTACTAAGTGTTTGTGTTTTCTTTGGTGTAAGATTAAATTATTAAATGGGGATTATGACTACATTCAAAAATTCAAAAAATAATTACTTAGTTCGTCTTTTAGGCTATTAAAAAATATTTGAAACACATTTTTTACCTGATCAAATACATAAATAAATACAAAGATACAGAGCATCAAAGTTACGGAGTGGGGGGTATTAACGTCACTCCTCGGTTAAAATCGTACTGAGGCGTGACGTCACGAGCAATTTAAACCCAGTGTATCTTTGTCATTTTCAGTTTAAGAGAAAAAAGAAAAAAATTAAAGAAAAAAAAACCTTTTTAAAAACAAGCTTTTATTATTTGTTTATAAAATGAACTAAAAAGTTAAAAATAAATTAACTCTAAAAAGAAATATAACACTTTGTAACTTGATTGTAACCTTTAACGACAAATAAGCGTCTTCGTCTAGGACAAAATAATTCCATATTGTACAAATTTATTTAATTTTAACACTAAAACTTTTCACCATACATAATTATTCAATCTCGTCCCCTCTTTATCATAGTCCCCATTTATAAATGAAAGCGTGTTACATTGTGATAGCTTGAGGAAAATGAGTATTTAATTAATACAACACAACATTTTTCTTTTTAATTTGTTAAATACAACATATAAGTTGTATTTAATTAATACATCACAACATTTTCCTCAGGCTATCACAATGTAACACGCTTTCATTTATAAATGGGGACTATGATAAAGAGGGGGGACGAGATTGAATAATTATGTATGGTGAAAAGTTTTAGTGTTAAAATTAAATAAATTTGTACAATATGGAATTATTTTGTCCTAGACGAAGACGCTTATTTGTCGTTAAAGGTTACAATCAAGTTACAAAGTGTTATATTTCTTTTTAGAGTTAATTTATTTTTAACTTTTTAGTTCATTTTATAAACAAATAATAAAAGCTTGTTTTTAAAAAGGTTTTTTTTTTCTTTAATTTTATTTTTAACTTTTTAGTACCTCTATTTTTAATTCGAGATTTACTACGACGTAGTTCGCAGCGCGTAGCAGCGTTATTCCGTTATGAAGTCCGTAGTTGAGGTTGCGTCGTTTAATTACGGAGTTCCTATGGCCACCTTCCGGCTCCAACATCAGACCCTGGTTACCATATAGTATCAAAGTACTCGTCAAGACTAATCCAATGAGCCCAAACTAGATGGGGTTGCGTCGTTTAATTACGGAGTTCCTATTTCTACCTTCCGGCTCCATCATCAGACCCTGATTACCATATAGTATCAAAGTACTCTACAAGAGTAATCCAATGAGCCCAAACTCGATAGGGTTGCATCGTTTAATTACGGAGTTCCTATGGCCACCTTCCAGTTTCATCATCAGACCCTGGTTACCATATAGTATCAAAGTACTCGTCAAGACTAATCCAATGAGCCCAAACTCGATAGGGTTGCATCGTTTAATTACGGAGTTCCTATGGCCACCTTCCAGTTCCATCATCAGACCCTGGTTACCATATAGTATCAAAGTACTCGTCAAGACTAATCCAATGAGCCCAAACTCGATAGGGTTGCATCGTTTAATTACGGAGTTCCTATGGCCACCTTCCAGTTCCATCATCAGACCCTGGTTACCATATAGTATCAAAGTACTCGTCAAGACTAATCCAATGAGCCCAAACTCGATAGGGTTGCATCGTTTAATTACGGAGTTCCTATGGCCACCTTCCGGCTCCATCATCAGACCCTGGTTACCATACAGTATCAAAGTACTTGTCAAGACGAATCTAATGAGCCCAAACTCGATAGGGTTGCATCATTTAATTACGGAGTTCCTATGGCCACCTTCCAGCTCCATCATCAGATCAGCTCCATGTTACCATAATATTGCATTGTCACGCGATATACATAAGCATGCAAAATTTCAGCTCAATCGGAAACCGGGAAGTGGATCAAATTTAAGTTGCAAGATTTGATTACAGACAACGGGACAGGTGAAAGTAAATAAAAGCTTGTAAAAATACGTGTCGAACATTTTAAAATAATCTATGAGATGGACTAAAAAAAATTTTTTAGTCATCATGCCCATTAGCTGGATGCGACTTCCTACGGACTATCTACAATATTGGAAAGTTTCATCAAAAACTGTTCAGTGGTTTTAGCGCGAAACAGTCACAAAGTGGCCACAAAAATTCTCACATTCATCCAATAACAAACAACTATACCTCTAATATTCGCAACAAAACATAGACCTAACCAAATCAACAATTGCAGATCCAAGCAGAACCTTAAATAATTAACCTATATTTGAACATTTTCAATAGCGAAGCCAATCGCGTTAAGGCTCTTTACTTTAATCTAATTAATATTGCAGACAAAGCCTTGTAGGCTACGGATTATGTACGACTTTTGCTTATTCCATCAATTGTATTTACTTATTCGTGTCTAGTGACCTACATGTTTTTAAATACGTACAAAATCGAAACTAGTGAAAATATTATAGGTATATATTTTTGATAATTATTATAATAAATTAGAAATGTCAAAAAAAATGATAATTAATAAGATTAATGGCTCGTTTCACCATTTAGGTACCTACTTACAGATAAAATTTATTTGACAGATATTTTATGCTTGTCTCTATTACGTAAATTACGTCATGCTTTATGACATAGATAAAGGTTTATCTGTCCGTTAAATTTTATCCGGAGATGGTGAAACAGCCGCCTAGATCCTCTTCCTACTAATGTTATAAAAACGCTACTTGGTTTTATAAGTATTTGATATTAATCAAATATCCTGTGAATGTCGCGGGAAACCGTTGGATGTGGGCAGCGCAGGACCAATCGTCGTGGAGATCTTTTGGAGGCTTTTGCCCAGCAGTGGATGCCCACAAGCTGACATAACATCTTATAATTTAATAAACAAGGCGTACCTATATTTCCAGTTTTAATTCAGTTAAAATAGGTACTCCTAGAAACACAAACTCAATTTTCTTATCAGACAATACAGTAATCAAGCTAAAATGTTTAACTAAACTATATTGGAGTATCTAGGGAGCTGCGGCCTTGAATCAAGAGCTACAATTACTCCACCTATTGGTATACAGTGTGATTCATTTGAACTATTATATAAAACTGAAACGAAACGTTTCAAACTAGTTGCGTCGTGTGTGGTTTTCTAAGGAAGTCTATAGCAGAAACTGCGATGCAACTCAAAAGTAACTAGCAGTTTCAGTTGTGTTGCAGTTGCGTTTAACCGTGTGTTTTGGCGCTAAGCGAAAAAAGTGTGTTTGTATCGTAGCAAGTGTAAGGAAGTGGTCTCTGCCTACCTCAATGGGTATGTGGTAATATTTGCGTGACGGATATGTATGTATGTTCACGGTGAATAAAAAAGGGAATAGAAGTTGTGTCGTATCAGGAGCTCAAACGGACGGCAGAGAATAGAGTTGAGTGGCCACTACGCCGTTAAAAGTGGTGCTTTTAAATATAAAGAAGAATTTCATAGTTACGTACGAACGCAAAAGAATACTTAGGTACGAGTAATCTGTTGAATTCAGCAAACTATGCAAAATTACCTTAGGCATGATGACTAAAAAAATTTTTTTAATCCATCACATCTTCTTTATCAGCCCATATATGTCCCCACCGAAGGGCACGAGCCTACTCTCATACAGAGAGTGATTAGGCCGTAATCCACCACGCTGGCCAAGTGCGGGTTGGCGGATTTCACATACACCTTCGAATTTCTTCTCTAGTGTATGCAGGTTTCCTCACGATGTTTTCCTTCACCGTTAGCAAGTGGTAATCGAATAAATTGATCCGTACATGAAAAATAAACTCAGAGGTACGTGCCCGCACCAGGATTCGAACCCGCGCTCTCGGAGTTCGAGGCAAGCGTTCTACCAACTGGGCTACCACCGCTACTCCATCCATCACATAGATTATTTTAAAATATTCGATTTTTCTTATTTCTCTTAAACTAAAAATGACAAAGATACACTGGGTTAAAGTTGCTGGTGACGTCACGCCTCAGTACGATTTTAACCTAGGAGTGACGTCAATACCCCCCACTCCGTAACTTTGATGCTCTGTATCTTTGTATTTATTTATGTATTTGATCAGGTAAAAAACGTGTTTCAAATATTTTTTAATAGACTAAAAGACGGACTAATTATTTTTTTAAATTTTCGAATGTAGTCATCATCCCCATTCTCTAATCAAAAATATATCTATGAATATTTTTTTTTAAAGTAAGTATTTGATAAATTAACCTCCGTAAATGTTTTATATTTATAATGTTTACAAGTAGCGAAGCGGTAATAAGGTAGAAGTTTAGATAAAAAATAACGTTCAAAAACTGAAATAATACAATTTTATATAAGTACTTAAGTATTCCAATTTTCTATAAAAGAAAACCTTTTGACTTTATCTTAAAGTATATTATCTTAAAAATACAACGGCCAACCATTTAAACACACGTAAGTCCTAGATAGTTATAATTAAATACAAGATAATCTCAGCAAATGAACAGAATAAGGTTCTCATTACGTGTAATGAAAAGAAAGCCCTCTACGCCGTAGGCTTATCGTAGCCAAGATACTCGTAGCGTCGTAGGCCCTCTACGACGACTTGAATAAATGAATATTTTACATGCTATCTTTTTAATTATTTATCTCTTGTCTTTTGTTTCGGAATTTTTGTGTTTCTATAAAAATGATGTGTACAAGGAGAAACGAATAGATTTTTAACGGTTATTGAAAAATAACCCCTTAATGTGTCTATTTGGACGCACATTGTGCTTTGGTACATCTAGTGACTTATTTTTTCTTCTCTCATTTAGCCGTTTATGGAGCAAAGGCCTCTCTGCTCTTAGTCCATGATGCTCTATCCTGTTTAACAAAAAAATGCTTTATTAATAATACCTCTTGTGCGTAACCGTCATCGGTTTACAGCCTCAAAACTATAATATTTGTTTATATAATGTTTATGATTAAGTCTGTAAACTGTGGTTGTGTCTTCTATCTATCTATATATATATAAAAATGAAACCCGTTTTCCGTTGTCACGGCATCACGCCTGAACGGCTGGACCGATTTCGCTAATTCTTTTTTTAAAATGTTCATTGAAGTCCAAGGATGGTTTTTACGGTGAGAAAAAATCGAATAATTGCCGGGAAAGCCCTAAAACAGACCTTTTCTTTTTCCCATACAAATGTTTTCTTACTAAAATGTAGAGTCAATTTGAACTTTATTCCTACACAATAAAGTTCATTCTAAGGCGGGACGAAGTTCGCCGGGACAGCTAGTAATAAATAAAATAAAATGAATTATTCGAAGGTGTATGTGAAATCCACCAACCCGCACTTGGCCAGCGTGGTGGATTACGGCCTAATCACTCTCTGTATGAGAGTAGGCTCGTGCCCCTCGGTGGGGACATGTATGGGCTGCTATAGATAGATAGATAGAATTATTACCCATAACAAGAATTATCTACCGACAATATCATGTACGAAACACAATATCACCAAACCTTGGTACTTAAAGTAGGCAAAGCTATTAAAATTATTCACTCACATATAAACTCTAAGCTTATAAAGTACGTGTAAACACCGCCCTTACCTTGAATTAATCTGGCAACGCAGTAATGTAATATTTACTGAAATAAGCCAGCCCTTTGCTTGTATCATGGATACGATACAAGGGTAATTAATTAAAGATACCCTTGAATGGAGGAATAGGTATTACTTCTAAGTAATACGAGAGCGAGAAGACCTTTTCAAAGTTTGCCTGTATCTTATACCTTAGTAACGGTGTTGGGGATACGTCAATATTAGGCCGTGGCCCCAGTAGGCAAACTGTTAGCGGCCGATTAAGTGAGCCGCAAATTTGTGGCGAACTGAAAGAGTTAACTGCAAACTCAAATCAATGAAATAACCGGTTTTGGTGGGAGTCGGCTGCTGTCTGAGATAGTCAGTGCACGTAACGCTGCAAACTGCGTACAGTGAGCGAAAACTAGCTGACTGTGGGCACTCCATTTCAAATATATGGAAGGGCGTACTAAATCGATACCCCGCAAACTAGTCAGCCGCTAACAGTTTGGCTACTGGGGCCACGGCCTTAAACGGCTTTGGCATCTCGTAAAATCTCCAAATATACAGACCTTATAACGTTACATACATACATACATATCTGGCACGCCTTTCCCAGTCGTACCGAGTCCACTACAACGATAGTGCTCAAAAAACTCAAAAACTTTTATAATGTGAAAAAAAAACTACATTAAGTAATTTCAACCAGTAAAAAACAAGCATTTTTAGGGAAAGACTTTAAAAATCACTGCTCCGCCTGCACCGCTAGAAATAATTCTAGGGCGAAGATAAAACGACGTAGGTAAATAAGGCGACTGATGAATGTGGATGAAGCGAAAAAAGTGTGTTTGAATCGTAGCAAGTAGAGAGAAGAGGTCTCTGTCTACCCTGATAGGAGAGAGGCGTGACGGATTTCTATGTATATGTATGGGTATGAGTAGGAGTATGTAAAAGTACCTAAGTCAGTGCTACAAAGCTGAATCATGGCGAAATGTGATCAGCTTATTATGATATAGGTACTTAACAAGCCTATTTCCGCACACTAATAAAATGCCATGACATGGAAATTTTGTTTTTCACATCTATAAATAAAACAGACTTCGTTTATTCCATCGCTCAAGGAATAAGGCAGGTAGCTACAAAACCAACATTGTAATAGGTAAATAACAAGCGAAACTGTAACTAATTTATACCAAACTTAATAACTACCATCAAATTTAGAGAATTAATACGCAAAGTTTGACCACGAACTCAGAGTTTGGTAATGTGATAATTTCCTAGTCTTAAGTTAGGGTGGCTTTATATAGGACGATGGTGTTCGGTGCTGATACATTTAGGCCCACTTTCGCAGCCAAATAAACCCGAAGTTAGCTGCTAACGCAAGGTTAAATTTGTATTGATTTATCTTGATTTAAACCTGTATAAGCTGCTAACTCCGGGTTTATTGCGTTAACTCTGGGTTGCGCAAGTGGGCCTTAGTGGCAAAGTTTTGATCTCTAATAAGTCTTTATTTCGAACGCAAATAGTCACACGGCACTGGCAATATGGCAATGTTATTTTTTAAAGCTGACGCTAGATCCGCAGATCGCAGTTTTCAACAGAGAATAAATCTAGCAAGAAACTCTGTTAGGTTTACTTTTCTTTACACGATTCTTATAAACACACTGATGTGTGAAAAAAGTGATATCAAAAAAGTGCAATGAATTATGCCTGTTTTTGAATAAACACTTTTCATTTTCATTTTTTCATGTAGCTACATTCATTTCAGCACTAAAGCCTTAATGTTATTATAAAAGCATAAAGTTCTAACATATGAAATCACACAGTCTCTATCCTCTTAAGTAAGTAACGCAACTAAGCTCCTGAATAAGTAACCAATAAGTTGGAATTAGGTCCTAGTACTTACGCGTAACTTGGTGATGACTAGGTAAATAATTAATTTACTTGCTAACTTAGTGGGTGACCTTGAATTAATTTGTAAGTTTATAATTTGTAGGCCATGTTATATTAGCTTGCTATTTTAAAGTTCTTATGCACTAGCGATTGCGATTTAATATTGAACCGCGGTCAATCACCTTTCTGCGGTTCTCGTTTCCGTAATTATGTATTTTTGGTTTCCTACTTTAGTAGCCAAAAGATTCATTACTTAAAATTTATCCAATAAATATCGTGACGGAGAGGAAGACCGTGACGTACATACTTTATTCAAGTGAAGAAGAAAGTTAACGCCATTTCGTATCAAGAAATCAAACCACTGGCAGAGGATAGGCCTAAGTGGTGCATGCTCTACCGACAAGAGTCTAACACTTAAATGTAAATGACTGAATGAAATATCGTGACATCTTAGTTTGATTTTTGACAATATAATGGTTATTTTAGACTAGAGGCTGCCCGCGACTTCGTACGCATTTACCGTAATATCTTGGGAAAAAATCATAATATCTCTATTATAGCGTATGTGTAATTCTGATATATGAACTACAAGCTAGAATTTTGAGAAGTTTCATTAAAATCCATTCGGTTGTTTTTTCGTGATAGAGTAACAAACATTAACATTTATAGTGCTTATTTTAGATGTAGTAGATTTAATGCAAATTATGTTCGAAATCTGAATTACAATACTTTAAGTATGTTTATATTCATAATAGAATCTTTTTAAACAATTTGTAGCTCTCCACAAAACATAAATTGGTTGTTCGGTCTCATTATAGAAAACCGAATCAGAAACAAAAACTTTTTCGGTTAACGAATAAAAACAGTCTGCTTGCAGTTTTATCAAATTAAACTTGTTTAAATAAAGTTGAATTAAAATCTTTTTATAATTAAAACTTTTTAATTTTAATATTCAAACTGGCTGGAACGTAACTTAATTTTAAATTAAGAACATAGCCTGTATTATTGGAATATGATTTTCAGAAAACCCGAATGTTCGGTAGGCATTCCGTCTAAACCGGATTAAAAGCTGGGTATGTATTCTGGAAGATTAAAAACCTTGTAACTCAAAGCTGGGTGACTAATATTACGGAATGACAAGACAAGAATAAAACATTTAGTCCCTGTGATGTTTTTGAACATAATTTGATATCATAGGGGAAAAATCCTTTACGATTTCGTCATATAAATAAGGTCCTATTTCATTTTTACATGGTCAATGATATTGCTCTAAATTTTGCGGTCACTTACTTAAATTCAAATTCTTTATTTTGCACACCATAGGTTTTACAAGATGTTATTACAATAGTTGACAGTACCTTTTATGGACCCTGAACAGGGCACGGTAATTACAATCTTAACATAACTTAAATCTAATATATTAGATACTTATTATGGATAGGTATCATGTTTAGTATTTTCTATAAGTACATAATTATCTAAGTAGTACATAGTTATTTTATTTAGAACTTATTATTAAATAATATCTATGAGATCTTATTATCACTCTCATAAAGCATTCTACTCTACAGTCTGTCGTTGCAGAAAACATCATTATGGCTAACGCTCTGTCAAACTTACAGCTAATTAACCTCATGCGGCTAAGAGCCTATTTCACCATCCACAGATAAAAAAAATCTGACAGATGTTTTATACTGCCTCCGTCTAAAACGTATTTTTTATGAAATAGACATACGTTTATCTGGCAGTTAAATTTTATCTGTTGGTGACACGGGCACTAAAATATCACACGTAAAATTATGAAACCGTTAATTCATTTCGATTTTACAAAATGATTTGTTGCGAGCTATTTTCTACAAATTCTGAAAGATGAATAAAAACGATTTGATGAAAGCAATTTAACTTGGATTATAGGAACCGTTTATCAATAATGTAGACGAAACTGGGAGGTTGGTACATAGCTTAAATATATCAGTAAATCTAATTCCCAATACGTAGAAGGCGTCAGTTTTCAATTTGGTGGGAAAATTATTGAATAAATTGGAAAAAATCCTTCCTTGCGACGTTATTAAAAATATATATGTTATGCTGGATTTTAATTCATAAAAGGGATAATGTACCTACGAGTATGTATGAAGACACTGATGAATGTGGATGAAGCGAGAGAGGTATATTTGAATCGTAGCAAGAGGACGGAAGTGGTTTCTGATTAAAACGAAGGGAAAGAAGCATAAGAGATATGTTTAATGATGTCTACACACCAAAGCCGGCATAATTAGACATCATTACATACATATAGGTACATATCTGACGTCAAGAAAAAAGTGTATTTATAACATCATGCATTCTTGCAAAGCAGCCCTATCAAGATTGAATAGGAGTCATTTCGAAAATGGTACCTAATTCAATAAATTATCTTCAAAAATAAAAAAATAAAAGTACTTACAGAATCGACAATCCGCAACAGGCTTCGTCAAAATAAACCTAAGAAACAACAAAATAAATCAGCAACAGGCTTCGTCAAAAATATAGTTAATAACAAGGAAAGTATCAGCAACAAGCATCGTCAAACCACTAATCGAAAAGACCACCACGGATCGCCCCCCGCCCATTACACTGGCGGCATTGCCGCGCTGAATAGCCAACGACAACCTCCGGGCAAGAAACGACCCGGAGGCGCCGGCCAATCTCCAAAATAAACTTCTTCGCCTCCGAACCCCACGCACATGCCGTCTCCACTGCCACCGGGACAAACAGATACGAAGACTTCAAACAGATACGCTAGATTGAATAGACAAGCTACTTGTTAACAACCACAAAAACTACCATCTCTGAAAGCTTACCACTTCAAATGTAATTAAAATGTAACAAAACAGGGGTCCAACTCTGCTAATTTAAAAAGTCTCAGTTGTGGGACTATTGAGTATCACTTGCATATTTTGACCATATGGTCGTCGCAATCAGTGTAAGCCATTGTTTAGAAGAATACAAATTGTGTCAAAAAATGCCATTGACAAATTAGCAGACTTGGGCCCCAATTTGCCTTTTTTTAAATAACATAAAACCCTTTAAAGCTTAGAATTAATTGTCAGACAACTGACTATTGTTAAATTAGCAGACTTAGGCCTCTGTTTAACCTAGACTGTGGTAAAACTTGAATACAGTTCATTATTTGAATTGTGAATATTGTATATATTTTCGTGGGAAATAAAACACGCGGTTCAAAATCGATCTCGATATATTCAGTGTCTTTTACACTATTATAAAAGACATTTGTAGTTTATATTCTGTTTGTAAATTGCATAGTAAATTGGTAATAATTTAGTGACATTAGGTACTGTTACTTTATGAGTGTTCTGTATACATACAGGGTGTTGTTTCTATCACGAAATTAAACGTTCATAAGCCTATGAAATTGAATCTTTCTTTTGAAAAAATATGGATCGATCAACGACATTTTTTTTATCTTAATCCCATACAATATGTGCTCTATACAGTGTGTTTGTTTCTATCACGATAATAAACGTACGTAAGCCTATAAAACAGTACGTACCATGCTTTTGAAAATATTGATCGATCTACGACATTTTTTTTCATCTTTACATACTAACATGGATCAATTAATCGGACATTTTTTATGGAAATGTTGTATTTTTTTCCTATTCAGACTTCTTAAATTTTGTATTCCCATGTTTCTCAGAAAAAGTTTTTCCTCGTATTAAATCATAGAATGTAGCAACAGCCTGTATAAGAGTTGTGTGTTGTTTGTTACAAAGTTTGTAAAACAATATAAATCGATGCTCGTGGCGTTTTATCGTACGTAATACGAGTATAATAAAGATGGCTGCTTACTTTCTCATGAAAATAAACGTAATTTTTTCATGAAACATAAATAAATATCCTACATAAAGACGGGCTGGACACCTTAAATACCTGAGCGGAGATAGCTCGAGACCGAAAGTAATGACGAATGAGGAAAGAGGCTTTTGCCCAGCAGTGCGACAGAAATAGATTAACGTACATTCTACATGTTATCCTATTAATTTAAAGAAAAACATGTCATATTGTATCTACCGTTCCTTCTACACACTTCAGTTTCTTTTTTTGCCAACAAAATCCCAATAAGCTAACTTACCAACGTAATACTCCATTGCAGTAATGTAGGACAGAATATTTTTATCGATAAATATTTATAGGTGACCCTTTTGATTGTGATTTCACGTGGTAATCACAATGCGCATGTCAAACGTAATAAAATGATCACGCTATATTTCTATCTACTTACTAGACATCATTTTTGCATATGAAAATGAAAATGAAAAGTGTTTCATTCAAAAATAGGCAAAATTCATTGCACTTTTTTGATCTAAAACTATTGCCGGTTCACTACCTGTATAGCCGATAAATAATGTGTACCTTTATTCATTAAAATACCATGGGACACAGAAATAAGGATCGCGAGAAAACGCTCATCTCACTTTCTAGTTCGGTAGATTCTTAACACATAAACAATTGAATCGCCTAACTTGTTTACGCGACAAATCCGTCGATAAATCGTCTAACGTGATTAGCGCTTTTCATATCGAACACCAAACCGCGCTGCGATTCAACCGCAACAGTAAACAGCCTACAGACTCAATCAGCACTAATAACCTACCTATACTATAAAATTAGTTATAATTTTATACCACAAGTAGGTACCTACTTAGTTATAAAACTCTAACGTAACCAGAAAAAAAACCAGCCAAGTGCGAGTCGGACTCGCGCAGGAAGAGTTCCGTACAATTCACTATTCATATCGAGCAAAAAAAGCAAAAAATCACGTTTGTAGTATGGGAACCCCCCTTAATTATTATTATTATTATATTTTTAGTATTTGTTGTTGTTATAGCGGCAATGGTAATACATCATCTGTGAAAATTTCAACGCTCTAGCTATAACAGTTCATGAGATACAGCCTGGTGACAGACGGACGGACGGACGGACTACCAAGTCTCAGTAATAGGGTTCCGTTTTCACTCTTTGGGTACGGAACCCTAAAAAGAAGCCGCTCCTCGGTTTCACCAGCGGGATTATCGGATCAAGCCGCGTAAGGCATCCTCCGTGAGATTTGGTGAAGTTTTTACGCGTGTGTGGGTATGGTCCACACACGCGTAAAGACTCAGTAAGGGCGCGTACTCATAAGCTAGCTGTAACTGTAACCGAACAGATACAGTTAGAAGGTTCTAACATAACTAACACCAACACGTACGTATATTATAGTTAAACTTTGATACTCGGTAAAAAATGACGGAAGAGTAAAGAAGGTAAATTAAGGCTCAGCGCAAACGGGCCACCCACCACAGCCAGCGATGGCGACCTAACACGCTTTCTCATATGAATTGTATGGCGCCGCCGCACATGTGTAGGTGTAGCCGGTGGCGGCTTCTCGCTACAATAGTGCTCGCTCGCTCACTCGCACGCTCGCTCGATACTTGCTCGCTTCTGACATTGTAACGGTAGCGCGCGATAGCCACTTTCTGTGGCCCGTTTGCGCCGACACCAAAAAAAAAAACTGACAATCGTCCACTCGCTGCGAATCGCGCGTGTAGCGTTCGTCGCAAGCTCGAGAACCACGTACACACTATACAATACAATACAAATATTCTTTATTGCACAAAAGAAATAAGGTACAGACACAAACAAGAATATAAGAAGCAACAGGCGGCCTTATTGCTAGGTAGCAATATCTTCCAGGCAACCTTAGGCTAAGAAATAGCGAGAAATAGGTTATAATGGTTGCGGGTTGTGCAAATAATACAGAATACATACATAACTACATATACATACCGAAAATAGATAAAATAATACACTATGCTTTTTTTATACATTGCATGCAACGGTTACGGTTACAGCTCTAATGAGTACGCGCCTTTAAAGGTATACGTCCTGTTACCTGTACCTTACCTTTAAAATTGACGATTCGACGGTATGACGGCTTGATTGAATCGACTGTCGTTTGCAAAAAAAGATATCTCGTATTTGGTTCACGAATAGTGGGATATTGTTGTTAAAGTGTTCTATCGGTTTTTGTTCTGCAATACTTTTATTACTGTTACATAGCTACCTTTTGTTTTTTTGTATAATGGTGGCTTGTTGTGGCGTGACAGATATACAGAGTGTAACAGAAAGAGGGTATGAAGCCGAAACACAGCGATAGTCCTCATGAAACTGAACCACTTTCCCCAAGGAACATGGGTTGTAACTCCAAAAAAATTTTTGGGTCGCCCATACTTACTCGATCAGCTGATCGGACGTATTGTGTATGGGGAGACGAATTTTTTCTTCGCGTAACGACTCATGTTCCGTGGGAAAAGTTGTTCAGTTTCATGAGGACTATCACTGTGTTTCGGCTTTATACCCCCTTTCTGTTACACCCAGTATAGTATAGTGCTACAAGGACATGTCAGGAGGGCGTGGGTGGTGAATAAATAAGTCAAAATGTTGACAATTTACAAGATGATATCGCTAGTTCCGACTTCCGCCACGTGCCAAAATATCCTTATAGCACTGTACGGTACGTATTAAACTTGTCAACGCGATATTTCATGTTTTATTTTGCATTACTTATCGACATCACCCGTCCAATCTGGTTAAATAAATACACCATAAAATTAAAAAAAAAAAAAACACGAATAAGCAAACAAAACGAGAGAGAAGCCACATAAAAATTGAAAGCGTCGACCTTCGCTAATGTTTATGTAAGGTATGAAAAACTTCCACGGTTTGTACACACGTTCATAATTCATTTTACACAACGTATCAACATTGAACATCTCGAACATCCCAAATGTTTAGAACATCTGACGTTTTGTTGTTGTCATAAATTAGAACGATACCTCAATATTTTTACGTAAAGCCCAGTTTCATGGATCGGCGATTGTTTCGTTCCGCTGAAATCCCGTAGGTTTAAAAAAAAACATTACCCTTCCTTTTGGCTTTGCCGTAGTTGGGTAAAAAAATATTTTTTTTAAACCTACTAATACTACTTATAAATGTCAATGTTTTTTTACAATAGACAAAAAAATGACAATGTTTATGCCGATGGCTGGGTGGATGGATGGATGTTTGTTACGCTTTCACGCAAAAACTACTGAACAGATTTTGATGAAAATAGGCAATATTGTAGCTTATATATCAGAATAACACATAGGCTATATATTTTTAAATAATCACGACTTTTTTCCGAGATATGGCGAAAAATGCGTACGAAGTCGCGGGCAGCCTCTAGTAGTACATAAATTGTATTGTAATTGTAGTTATTCCGAGAATTATTCACAAAGAGTTTTCTAGGAACACACCAACTATATTTATCTTTATTTCAGTGTGAAATTCCGAAACATTTTCCTGGAACTTTCTCTATGAAAACACATTCTCAATTCGTATCAAATTTAAATAAAAGAAAATGAGGCTATAATTTCTATTTCAAATGTTTTAACCGTTAAACAGTGAAACATCGCTTTATCTAAAGTATCTCAACCTTTCATAAAGTTTATTGAAGTGTTATGGATTTTGTTATAAGTATTTTTTTCTCGACACTATCCAGTGAGGTGTTAGAAGGTCGAAACCTTCAGTTATTATTATTACTCATCTTTATTAAATAACTAAAGCATTTTCTAATATCGTGTTGCTATGCTATAGCTTATCTCCTGGAGCTCAAGTATGCTAGTTTACAATGAGACTATAACTATTGTTGTGTGACTATTGAGTGTCAATGGCATTTTTGACTTTTTGAGTTTATTCTGTTAAACAATGGCTTACATTGATTGCGACCAAATGTTGTGAAAAATGTCATTGACACTCAATAGTCACAAAACTGAGACTATTTTAAATTGAGTAGCGACTTGGGCCCCTGTTTTCAAGCATTTATGAATTTTTACTTGTATACTGACTGTTGCAGTACGGTTACGGTTTGACATTTGACACAACCGCGATTCCATTAGGATTCACCTTTTTTTTATCAAACTTTGCAGTATTGATATCAATCCAAATTCATCCAATAATTTGTACCAATAATACAAATCTTCTATTTCAGGCCCGGTCTTTCAATTGTCAGTTAATTTATTCTTAAGAATATTTTATACCCGTCAGTGTTTTATGAAATAGACATAGGTATATCTGTCAGTTATTTAGCTGACTTCTGTCAGTTTTTCATCAGTTATTAAACAACCGGGCTTTAGCGTCCGTATTTCACCACCTACATAAAATTTAACCGACAGATAAAACTATGTCTATTTCATAATACATGACGTTTTAGACAGAGACAAGTACCTATAAAATATCTGTCAGATAAATTGTATCTATAGATAGTGAATCAGCCCCTTAATCTAATTAAAACCCATAAAAATTCAAACAAATTCAACCCATCAAGCCCACTACCGTAAAACGTTAACCCGAGTAGGTACGCAACCGAGTCCGTCCCAATTTGCGCCCCCCAGCTGTCAGCCAGACGGGTCGATACCGCCCCAGAGGCTGAGCTCTCCACACTGCCTACTGCCTACATAAACTTAGGGTTGTGCCGGTTTACACACTTAGTCGTGACTGTAGCCAACATACACATCATGGACATACCTACCTCCTCTTGTTGTCGTGGTTTGTTTAGTTTACGTTGTTACAGAATGTTTTACAGAGAGTTGCATGAAAATTCCGTACATTAACGCTTTATTATACTTCTGTCGTTATCAGCTTTAGTAATTAGAATAAGACAACTTTATGTTTAGAGATTTTATAACTTAATGAGTTTTTTCTGCAACTGTATTTATTTTATAGTGTAAGCGCCAAAACATACGGTGAAATGCTGAAAATTGGAACGTAACGTTTCAACCTAGTTGCGTCGTGTGTGGTTTTCTAAGGAAGTCTATAGCAGAAACTGCGATGCAACTCAAAAGTAATTAGCAGTTTCAGTTGCGTTGCATTTGCTTTTCACCGTGTGTTCTAAGTGCAATAGACGTTCCATCCACAGTAGCGTTTCAAACTTTATTGCAATCGCTAATGACGTAATATTTTAAGTGCAGATAGTTAAGGGATGGAGAGTGACATAGGATACTTTTTGACTTTTTAAACCTCTCCTTTCCTAGTCAAGAGTACCCTAAACCGATGGGCATTTCTTAGGCGACTGATGAATGTGGATAAAGCGAAAGAGGTGTGTTTGGATCGTAGCAAGTGGAGGGAAGTGGTCTCTGCCTACCCGATGGGAAAGAGGCGTGATTATGTGTACTTCCCTAAAACGAGATTGTTACTTTTTATAGAGCATTAACTAAAATCCGAATTAAACGCGAGCGAAACAACAGCCCTTATTTTATACTTAACTCTTGTAATTCGACCCAATTTAAAATAGTTTACACGACAAGACATTCCCTCTCGTACCATTTTACAACCCCAACTATTTAGGGTTGACAACCGCCAACCGAGGACAAGGATAATGGACACCATTTGGACTTGTCAATAGGGTTGATATAAGTAAGTTTAAGTTGGTATTGTTATTCGGTGATCCTAGTTGTAGTAGTTGATGTTTATGTATCCCTAAGATAAGGGCTATAGGAATGTAAGTTTGTTGTATAGTTGTATTTATTGCTCGTGATCGGAATATTGTTGGGTGATATAAAATTATTTTTTAAGCTTTAAAGGGTTTGATGTTATTATGAAAAAGGCAAAAGGCCCTAAGTCTCCTAATTTACATTGTTCCCAGTTGTGTGTCGGCAGAGTGTCAATGTAATTTTTGACACATTTGGTCGTAATCAGTGTGTTACAAGGATCTATTGGCACTTGAGTGACATAGTCAGGAGGGCATGGGTGGTGAATAAATAACTCAAAATAATGTCAATTTGCAAGATGATATCCTTAGTTCCGATTTCCGCCATATGCCAAAAGATCCTTGTAGCACTATAAGCCATTGTTTAGCAGAATACCAAATGAGTCAAAAAATGCCATTGACACTCTGCCGACGCGTAAATGAGGCTATTCTAAATTAGCAGACTTGGGCCCCTAAAAGGTGATTGAGCCGCGTTGTTAAGCTGTTTCATATCAAACAAATTGCAATCGCGTCGCGACTCTAAATACTTAAGCGCTATTAAAACTAATTAATTAATTAAAATCTACCTTTTAACTAATCATTCAGCAAAATCTCAATAAGATTCGAAATTCTCCGCCCTTTACAAAATCTACTTACTTACGTAGTCGTCTAGTCTAGACATAACATAGTCTGCCTAGTTATATACCTAAATAGGCATGCTAAGTGTATTTCAATCAAATGGATTGAGCACGTCTCATGTTTATTGGATTATCGTTAATCGATTTTATGAACATTCCACTTGTTAATTAACTAAGATTACACAATAGTTAATTTATTGTAACACTAGTGGCTGCCTGCGACTTCGTACGCATTTATCGTCATATCTTGGAAAATAAACACAATTTATAAGAATAATATAGCCTATGTGTTATTCTTATGTCCAAGCTAAGTTATTGTGAAATTTCATTAAAATCTGTTCAGTGGTTTTTACGTGATGAAGTAACAAACATCCATCCATCGGCAAAAACATTGACATTTTATAATATTAATAGGATACATTATACAATTTGTTATTTAACTAATATTAAACATTAGATGGCCTATTTATTGGAACATAAGTAGGTGATACTCACAAGATGTTTAGGTTCTTAAAAAAATGAAGGGAATTAATCTGCTATTCTGCTCATGAAACTGTTTAACTTTTATCAAGAAACAATACTCTTTATTGCACAAGAAAAACATTATAAGGCAAGGTAAACAATGTTGTAGCAAGTAGCGATATCTTCCAAACAATCTTGGGGTAAGAAGAATAATAGGGAACGATATCAAATAAGTATGTATGTTTCGACCATGTTTCTTAACCTGTTAACCTGTTAGGTTAAGAAACATGGTTTTTACGTGATGCAGTAACAGGTTAAGAAACATGGTTAACAGGTTAAGAAACATGGTCGAAACATTCATACTTTTTTGACATCGTTCCATACTAATATCGATGAAAACTTCTTTCCTTAAAAAACTCCCAGTACTTTTCCTCATTCACACCCCTTTTTCTCCTTTTTCAAATCTTTGAAATATCCCATCTTCCACTTGCTAGAGCAAATAACTGAATTTTAAAAAGTTGACTCTATTTCACGTAGACGTCAGGTCGTTAGTGATACCCTGAGGACTTTTAGCTTCGTGTTTACGTCAGATAGCACCTAGTGCCTACAGAATAAGGTTGACAAAAGGTAAAAGGTAATAAATTGAAAGAGGTTGGGTTACTTTGAAATTTAAAGGTAAATAAAGTTTAATTGCGTAAATACGTTTAGTTGTTTGCTAGCGTGTATGTTTATTAGTAGTTTTATAATTTAACCCTATCATTTATCATATTTACATGTACATTACTATGGTATCCACTAATATGGGATTAAAAGATTGTATCAAACACTTCGTTTATTTTAGTATTTACAACCGATCGAAAAGAAACTTAAATCTCCTCCGCCTTTTAGCTCGTTGCTAGGTTACTCCTCAACACTCCAACCACAAACTAAAAAGTACCAAAAACCAAAAATTACTTCCGTTCCTACATTACTTATTTAATTTTTAAATCATTTAAATAGGTACTGTTGTGTGTAATAATAAAACTGACATCTCAAAGGTTTCATTTTATTACTTTTACGTTCACAATTTAACTTGATTTTCTGTTGCCAACCTAAAGATATATTTTTAAAATCAAAACATCACTAATTAGGCTCGTTTACTTGGCTTTTTTATGGAAAATTCCTCCTAGAAATAATCTCTTTTTATTCCATCTAAGTATCTATATGTAGGTACATCGATTTCCAATTTCATTATCTATCTACCTAAGTACTTATTTACCTACATAAGTGATACCTGCATGTGTTCTCTTAGTACACCAGCTCTAGAATTTAGGACAAAACTACCGTAAATTTATCGTACTTACCCTTTACAAATCCACTTTATTTTTTTCCAATCTTTTGAACTACTTACTAATAAAATAATGCTTTTTCATAAATATTAAGTTACAGTAAACTTTTCTCCTTACTCTATTAAAGTTATCTACCTTTCAATTGTAACTCACTTCCGAAATCGAAAGATTAAAAAGCGACGACAACAGAACGGAAGCGCCCAAATGATTCTCGCTAAGGGCCAATTGAAGACTGCCCTTCATCGTTCAAAGACCTATCAGCTGGCGCAATATCCGGTTAAACAGCTACAGTCTACTCTTGGGAGTTCTATTCCCGTTTAGGACTAATTGTCTGTTTTGAGGTAATATAAAGGTAATTTAAGATACATCTTAATTTAAACAAGTCCTCAATGTATTGAGGACTTGTTTAAATTAAGATGTGCCTGAATAGGGCGACTGACGAATGAGGATGAAGCGAAGATAGTGTGTTTGATCGTAGCAAGTAAAGGGAAATGGTCTCTGCCTATCACGATGGGAAAGGAGAGTGATAAATATGTATGTAGAATGTTTGTAGAATATGTAGAAGATGTTTGATTAAATAAAAACCCTTTGATTAGGTCGCATTGGTGTTTCCTTTTTCACTTGTGGTAGCACACACTAAAGAAGAGTGAGAAAATTTTAATTGACGCAACCCCCGCTAGTTGCGTTCTTAAGCGCAACTAGCTGAGGTTCACTTCTTTATAAAACTAGTGGGGAAGCGAGCGGCGCAATAATTATTTCATACATTTGTTTTTGACGTAGCATTGCAGTATGAACGTAATTCGTAAAGGTAATCCATTGATTACCTTTACGAATTACGTTCATGCCTGAATAGTGGCAACCCTGTCAACCCAGACCAGAAGGTTCAACTTACGCTAGCTTTCCCAAAAGATAATATCGTAAATCAATTTTCGCGAGACACATCCATTCCGTATCCCTTGCGGCTGTCGTTAGAATCTGGAATAAAATTGCTCGCCGTCTGTATTTTTTTACGCAAATAAACTAAGGACTATAGTGCCAATATTGTCTTTTAGAACTTTGTCTTTGGTTTTTGAGTTGTTTTGGTAGTTAGGTAACATATTTCGAAAGTCTAAACATAGTTTTGTAGCCTGTGGTGTAGCTTTCATGCTCACGAGTGACTAGATTTCGACTTTATGGTATGTACTCTAAAATTGTTAATGAAAATGAAAATGTCTTTAATCCTATAGAATGGGTTTTACGTCATTTAGGACGGGCATTTTTTAAAGTTAATGCTAGATTCGCAAGAGTGCCGTTTTCCCTAGAGAAGAACCTAGCAAGAAAACCTGTCGGGTTGTATTTTTAGTAAGTAAGTAACATATTTTTAATCTAGACACATTAATTTATGCTTTTTTAATTTACTTGGGAAATAGTCTGTCGATTGCGTATTTATGTACTTTTAAAATGAAATCTTCCAATATTTCGAACCCTATTTCTATAGGAAAGTTGTTTTATAACTTAAATCGGGACATTTTTAATAAATACATCCCATGACCTTCCGGAACATATTATCAAACTGTACTATAACATTTTTTTTAGCCTATTTCGTCCCACTGCTGGGCATAAGCCTCTCCAAACACTCCTGTTTTGGAGATTAACTGCTTCCCACCAATCTTCCCTGAATAAGCGTAGGTCGTCACTCCATCGTTTTTTCATTATTATAACATAGCATCGAATAAATCCACATAACTTCCCAATAGCAGGTGCTCCCAAACTCACCTTGAACGAACAACTCGGTTCTCCAAATGTTAATACTTATCCAACTCTAAGTCGAGCTAAAGAAACTTGTAACAAACTTAATATGGCACCATTCAACATTATTGGGGAGATAAAACTCTGGAAAAACTACACGGATTTGGTTGGATAGTATTTTTTGTTGGGATAAATGGTAATGCCATCTACACACCAAAGCCGCCGGCTTTTTTAACAGCTGCCATTCGTATGACGTAAAGCCGCCAGCCTAGCCCGGCGGCATGCCGGCGGCTTTGGTGCGTAGGTAGATAGCATATACATAATTATTTACTATAACTTTGTTATAAGGTGAAAAGTGCTGCCCGTGATTTCGTACGCATTTATCGAGATATCTTGAAAATTTTACACAATTAATAAACAAAATAATATCACCTACCTAGTTATGTGCCATTCTGATATGCAAGATAATACTTACTGCTTGCTGCCCGCAACTTCGTTCGCATTTATTGTTACATCTTGGAAGAAAATCATGATATCTGAAAATAATATAGCCAATGCGTCATTCTATTGTGCAAGCTGCAATATTGTGAAGGTTTTCGCGTGAAAGAGCAACAAACATCCTCAAATCCATCCATCATCGTGTCCTACTACTTATATTTTGCAACCACTCGATTACTATCCGTCAATTCTAGGTATTCCAATAACGAGTCACGTTCGTAAAACATGACACGACAACCGGGGATTGCATATTAACATCACGTGCCTTTTAACCAGATTAATATAATGCTTTTAGAAAACTATTTCAGGATAGTTTTTTCCCTTGTTGGAATAAATATGTTTTAATTTGAATTAATTCTATTAATATTCTTTTCTATTATTTCTATTTCTCTCTCTGTGGGGTCTGCAGGAAGAAATTTCTTTTAGAAATATGCTGTAGACCTTTTGTATATAACTTATCTTTTTTTTCTGTCTCTATGTACTATCATCTTACAATAAACTATTAAATAAATAATTTAAAGTCTATTTTAATAAGCAGATTTTTAATTTCAGGATTACCTTACCATGAGACAGTTTGAAAACTTATTGCACACGATAGCTAGGTATACTGGGTGTAACAGAAAAGGGGTATAAACCCGAAACACAGCAATAGTTCTCATGAAACCGAATAACTTTCCCCAAGGAACATGGGTCGTAACTCGAAAAAAAAACTTCGCCTCCCCATACAAAATATCCCATCAGCTAATCGAGTAAATTATTTTCGAGTTACGTACGATCCATGTTCCTTGGAGAAAGTTGTTCAGTTTCATGGGGACTATCGCTTTGTTTCGGCATTATACCCCCTTTCTGTTATAGCTGACCAATGACCTCAGCCTCACTCAAAATGATTCATATAAGGGTCATACAGACATAGAAAACAAAAAATGTCTCTCCTGTTCCCGAAAGTTAGGACACTGGAAGCTAATTTCTAAACTTGATGCATATCCGCATAATCTGTGCCCGATGTAGTTTTGGCCTGCATAAACATTTTGAGGATTAGATGCTTCAGTATCCTGAATCATCTGGAACAGGAAAGACAATTTTGAACCTAATTCTGTGTATGACTCATAAATAGTTATGATCGATCGTCACCTTTATCGACTGATTTCGTGGCCAAATAGAGCCTTCAGACACGGCTGCATGAAGACTAAGAGACTGTTTCACCATCTACAGATAAATTTTATCTAACAGATGTTTTATACCCGTCTCTATCTAAAACATCATGTTTTATGAAATACACATACGTTTCTGTAGGTGGTGAAATTTCCTGAAGCTATCAGTCAGTTTGCTACACAAACAATTCTTCACGCCCTTTTTATCACATCCCTAATTTAAAATAGCGGGTTTCGTATGTCGCGAGAAAGTGATTTATTCTCATGTCGATCTCTCAGCCGGGTACCCTTACAGATATCGATGGGGGATCCGATACGGCAGTATTTTCAATTACTTACGCGCACCTAAGGCTTACATGAACGAATATATTTTATTTACAACATGTGCAGTAAATAGCTTGAGGAATTGCTCGAAATGGTTTTTAAGGAAATTGATTTGTTTGAATTGAAAAATGATTAGACTTTTAGTGTGTTACGGTACTTCAAAAGAATGGAAATTCTCAAGATTCTATATTCTTACTTTATTAACATTCTGATAACTAAATATAAAGCAAGATTTGGACTTCTCTTGTTCTTTATGAACGCGTTCACATAGCACTTCTCGTACCTATCTATCGTGTTATGTTCATCGTCTTTCCTTTCCCATAAGTGTGAATAGCTTTATATAAAATGCTGTGCCACTGGAAAAGGAGTTCGTTCCCTAATGCGGTTTTAGGATAGGTTTTTGTTTTCAAGTAGGTAATGTCCGTGTGTTAAGATAAACAAGCCAAACCGCCATTGTGTGGAAAGAACCTAAAACTTTTAGGATGCGGTTTCTCATTAGCGAAACAATACAGGTTGCGGCTTGGAATACAACTGTGGTTTCGTACCTTCTTTCTTGTTTTAATTAACGGTTTTTGTTTTTTTTTTAAGATTTATAATTTAACTTTAGAATATATTTACATTTAGGTACCTATGCTCATTTTTTGTGTATAGAATTCGATTTTTGAAATTAAAGACTATTTTTATGTGAGCGTGATTTAGCACTAAATCTATCAATCTTCAAATAAAATGCTATGACACTGAATCTTCTGTTTAATAATTCGATGATACGACAAGAATTCTCTTCATACTTTTGATTTGACTGTACCTAAGTGTACCTACGTACTATAAATTCGACAGACGACAAGAATTCTCTAAGACCCAGAACACACGTTGAATTAAACGCAAAGGCAACGCAACTAAAACTGCTAGTTACTTTTGAGTTGCATCGCAATTTCTGCTGTAGACTTCCATAGAAAACCACACACGACGCAACTGAAACGAAACGTTTCAAACTAGTTGCAGTTTCAGTTGCATTGCATTTGCGTTTCTCTGTGTATTTTGGCGCTAACTTATCATTTACGTTCTACAGCCATCCTTGAAAACGATGAGTATTCTAATTTTCTGATAAAACCAAATGCGTTGCATACGAAAACAGGATCTGCTAAACTTTCAGAAAGAATCTTATCTTTAGAACAAATTGTTCATAATCAAATGAGTTTCTTACTAAGATCGTCGTCTGTAAATGTATTTTTGTGTATAACACAATAAACCTTTTAAGAAGGATGTTTATTTTAAAAATCTTCACAGAAGTTCACTTGAAAAGTTCCTTTTCCGGTTTCAGGAAAGCAATCTGACGTAATTCGTATTTCGAACGATTCCCAATTACGTTTGTAAATAAACTTTTTCAAACTTATTGGAGGCGATAATATCTTTTGAATACAAAATATTCAAGCTTTATTCCCATTTTCCCTTTTTTATTTTTTCTTTTCACAGACGCTGGCAATCAAAACTGTGTACTTAGTACACGGCAAATATTTTTCACAATAATCAGCGTTTGTCCAAAGTTTGGCTAGGGAAGAACACACCGTATTTTTGCCACGTAATGATTATATTACGTCTTATTATAGTTATGAGGTGAGGTTGTGTGGTTATCTCTAGTTTCACGTTTATGACGTGGTAGGAATATTATTATGTAATGAATGTTACAGGGTAGTATTAGGGTTGATATTATAGTGAAAATTAAAGATGAGCACACCTCGTATGTATTTTCCGTGCAAAGAGTACCTACCTACCTATTTATTATTCTTTATATTCTGATCTCAAAGAATGGACCTTTTCGAATAGATCGCGGAAACCATCCGCAGATCTTTCTTTAGAATTAAAGAAGTTTAGTTATCTAACAACTATAAATTTTTTAGAAGATTGATTGATTGATTCATCTGAATTGTACCCATCTTTGAGAATTTAACCATATTTTTTAACCAATACTGTAAGGCACCCATATTATGACCTATTTTTGTTTAGCGTTGTTTCGTTACAATGTATTAAAATTGCTTCCGCACGCATGAACGACAATGCAGCTGAGATCGAGGCCGGCAACTAGCTTTCTACATAAATATCCTTTTACTTATTACAATGTTAAATTTAAAAGACCCATCCTTAGACCAAAAAAATATAAACACACACGCCTCTTTATTTGGCCACATATTTTTAGGCAGTACACGCAAGGTTACGTCTGGCATACGGTTGGTCGCTTAAACATTTACCTAATATTCGTCCAGCCAGAGTCAAAAGGTCAATATTACGACCTCTAAACCTCCCTGGATATTTGCGACTCACGGGTCTACCTCAGTATTTACAGAGATATATGAAATAGGCGAAGAATAGGAAGGAATAGGAGATTGCCTGGAAGATATTCCTACCTAGCAATAAGGCCGCCTGTAGCTTCTTATATTCTTGTTTGTGTCTGTACCTTATATCCTTGTGTGCAATAAGGAATATTTATATTGTATTGTATTGAATTGTACAGGAGCACTGAAACCAGCTTTTTTTGGGAATTGTGTAAGTTGGGTGTTATTTTTGACAACTTATCGGAGAATTCTGGCCTTTTCTACAACTGTTTCTGAATAACATTATTTTAAAGCGTCATATACAAAGGATTTTTTTCAACATCCTAACAATTGCATTCATTAAAATAGCTACCTTTGTATGTATATTGTTGAATATACCTAGGTATGTACATTGTTGAATCTTACTATTCAATGAAAACATCTGTCGACGGCATTACGCAATTTGAATTTCGTCGGGTAAAACAGTTGAGTGATTTTGACAGTAATTTTAAACGATAACAAAAAACAGAAAAGAAGAAAAAAGGAAATATAAAGAAAAAGAAAAGAGTGAAAATAAAAAGTTAAAGAAATTACTAAGTGACCAGGATACACCCCTGAACACATGCGTGTCGTATGGCAAATATATTTGACGATATACGTATTTGTCGTGAATCTGCATGGAAAGATTCGCAATGCTATGATATTGTGTGCTTACATCTGCCGCCGCTTTTATTTATTGTGCTGATCCGATAACGACGTGTCGTTTCTTAGCTCTTTTGTTATTAATGTAGTGTTATAGGATTGAGGGAAAAACATTGATAGTATTTAAGAATTGTGTAAGCCAAGAAATATTCCAAGAAGGAGTTTGCTCTGATCTTACAGGTTATTGATTATGCTTCTAATATTATAGATGTGAATGTTTGTGCCGATGCATGTTTGTTACTCTCACGCAAAAACTACTGAACAGATTTTGATGAAACTTGGCAATATTGTAACTTGCACATCAGAATAACACATAAGGCTACATTATTTTTTCCAAGATATGAAGTACGAAGTCGTAGGAGCCTCTAATTTATTTATACCTTTAAATTAACTGGACCATAAAAAGTTGTTTCCATTAAAATAAAGATACTTAACCAAAAATAAAATATACCTATAATATTTTTAGTAAACGGTAAACTGTAATTATTGTAGGTTCTTTATGGTGCTCACACACTGCATGTTTACATTTTATAACGTTACTATTAGGTACGTAATGGCCAAAACAAATTCACGACACAACGACGTCGTGCGTCGTAAAACGATACGACGCGACGCGACACGACGTCGTGGATTTTCACGATGCGATGTCGTGTCGTGTCGCGTCATGTCCTGAATTTATGTTTTAGCCCTTACTTATTACAAACGTTACTAAACATGAAATGTGGGAACTCCATTACTGGCAAAAGATAACAGACCTAATATTTTTATATAAAAACAAGGAAAATAATCAATATTAAGTATGGTTATTCCCTTTTTCTGGGAAGTTTCATAATCGGAAACCAAAAGCAGATGCTCCAACGACGTCGACCGCACTCAATTACCTTTTTTCTGCTGGCAATATTATTTGATATTTAGGTAGGTACAATTTGTTCTTTATATAATCTTTATAACATTGACCCTTTCCTTATATCCAATTTTAATTCATAACATACACTAAACTGTTACTCTATCTTTCACTAAGAAATCCCGTTAATAAAACCACAGCTTCATCAAATTCAATTTACAGTCTGAAAGCACTATGACAAGCACAAAAGGAAGCTACGAATACTACCTTTTGAGCACAAAAACTATAGCACTAGAGTGATTGATGGTTACGTCAAAGGCAAAGCTACATACTACATTCACATATTCACGAATATTACTTTGAGTATAGGTATCTAGACTAGGAAATACTCGTATCAGGTGTTCTTCTAAACATTACCTATGTCCAATTTGTGCTCAATTTCATTAACGAAATAACGTTTTATTTTGAGACCTTGTTGCCTCTCGTCGTGTGTCTTAAACAGAGGCTCTAGAGGCAGAGAATTTCTATAGTATTGGCGCTAATATAAACATGGTCTTGTGTTTAAAAAAAAACCAATAGAGGTCAAGTGCAACGTGGTGTAAAAATAAGACATTTTACTGTATTAAACATATCTTCTTTTTGTGTTCCGTAATAGATATCTCGTAAAGCGAAAGAGGCGTGCCAGTGGAGAAAAGTGTTCTCCGTCTACCCCGATGGGAAAGAAGCATAACAGATATGTACATGTATGTAGGTACAATACATACACTCGTATCTAGAAAAAAAACTCCTATCGACGGACTGTGAGATGTGAATAGCAACAATATTCCGCTCCGTGCCCTGTTATTATAATAAAACCAGCTAGGGTCGAATAACCACTGGATTTCCATATGAAAAGGTCGAACGGAAAATATTTTTTTCTTCCTCCACCAGTCAATGGCGCGGAGAATGTTAATTTAGTTATTTTGTCGCAGACCTACGTACAGATCTCATTTCTTTGAATGTTCGCTATTTGCTTGAATAGCTAGATTTTCTTTACAATTGAGTTGTAAATCTTCAGAAGATTTTTCGATTTATATATTAAATGGTTCTTTACTTATCAAATTGACTTTAGTTGTTTAGGCATAAAGTTGAAAACTTTTTCTCTTATGTTGTGTTTGGGTTCCTGATTGTTTTTATCTTCTCGTAATTAAAAAAAAAAAACTGGATCCACTTATTTATTCTTATTTATTAAATTAAGCTTGACGGAAATCCATGAAGATCGGATATTTTCCTACCTACATCTCAATTAAAAAATCTACTCATTTATATTACCTATTCATGATAAATTATTTTTTTCATCTAATATAAAAATATAGTCATTCTCTAGGACCATTAAATCCATCTATTTTTACTATTATAACCTCAGAATCACAAACTTTGCCAAAATTAACATCGCGTCGTGTGATATTATGTATTTTTGGGAGGAAGCCAGACCAAATAGAGTCGCGTTTATTGTGGCTACTTAAACAGATGGGTATCTACGTACTCTAAACTTTACTCGAATAAATGGAACAGAATGAAAAGTGTAGAAATGCTGTGAAAGGGTTTGGTTTAATTTGAACTAGGGGTCAAATTCTAATTGGGTAGGTACCTCTTGTCTAACATTATATAACAATATAACAATAGAATGTGCTCTGGGGCTTAAAATCTAGTCCTTTTTTTGGGCCAAAATATGTTAGACAAGAAGACCAAGACAACTTTTGGTGTAATGTTTCAGGGCCTTTTCGGTTAGCTATTGCATTTGGGGATGAAGATACCTGAGGTAAAAGACCTTTAAGGCCAAAACACACCGGATGCGTATGCGTACCTCTGAGTTGTAATATATGGAACTGTATGAGACAGGACACAATGTAGACGTATACGTCGACGTGACGCCTAGCCCTACGCAACGCAACACGATAGCGTAGATGCGGAGCCCGGTGTCACATCGGGTTACGCTGTGACTACGCGCGTGGCTACGCCATGCTTACGTCTACGTTACGCATACGCATCCGGTGTGTTTCAGCCTTTAGCTAGCTTAACAAAAAATATTAGAGCAAATTCCATTTATAAAACAATTCCCGTACAACCACAGCTGTATCAAATCAAAAATCACGCGATTCAAATCGTATCACTTACAAATTATCCGATCCTAGGTGATCCTTGCAATTCTTATTTCTTAAGTATAACCCTCGCGACTTTTCCCATGTGGTGGTGGTGGCATTATCTTTTGCAATATCTTTTATCTTGCTCCACAGCGGCTTCTAAATGACCTTCGGAAATAATTACTTTATCTTCAGCCTGTCAAAGAAATAACGAGAATAACATCTCTCTAATTGACCTGTCAAATAGAGGTTGAGTGTTTTGGAGATCAAAGAAAGGAATTTAGACTCTAAATAGGAAACAATTAAGTATTCATTTGTAAATTGTTGTTGTAGTGAAACTTAATTTGCATCTTAATGTAAGGTATTAGGTCAAAATATTCAACATTAGTAAACTGAAATTGTTGTTCCATTATGGCCACTCTTCATCTTTTTTCTTTCCTTTTTTAACGCGTTTTTTTTTCTTCATTCTTTTCTGTGTCAAATGCGAATATTTAATTGCACGGTAACTCTTTTTGAGAGCATCGATAAAATACCAAACCCGACAATGATTAGGCTTCAGAATTCTCTGCAAATTGATATGTATAACTTTCGGGTAGATATACGACAAGTGAAAACAAGCTCTCTTACAAGCTGCTGGAGCCTAATTTCATTGTCAAACTACTCATTTTGGTAAATAAAAGTTCAGTAGATACAGATTTAGACGATGTAATGCCACTCCACTTCTTACTAATATTATAAATGTCAATGTTTGTGGCGATATGGACGGATTGATGGATGTTTGATACACTTTCACGCAAAAATTAATGAACAGATTTTGATGAAACTTGGCAATGTTGTTTGCTTGCAGATCAGAATAATACATGATATCGTAAAATAACAGGCTATATTATTTTTCTATATCATGATTTTTTCCAAAATATGATGATAAATGCCTGCGAAGTCGCGGGAAGCCTTTATAGTTCTTCAATAAAATCCTAAACCACTTCAAACCAAGAAAATCTAAACAAAAACGAAACAAATCGTATTATTTTGTAACTGCATTGCAGACTAGGAACTTTATGTTCAGTCTGAATTTTATGGTGATTGCGCGCGACTCTTTACGATTTGAAAAATATGCACCCTGTGTCACAGACAGACAGATTAATGGTTGAAAATCCTTTTTGTTTTTAGTGGTTAGTCCGTTTGCTTGAGATTTTAATGTATTATGTCTTAGAATTAGATCATTATATTTTAGATACGTACGTTTTGTTTTGTAAACTTTAACAGAAGCGAGTTGGAATACGGTTTTCAGGACTATTGATAGTCAAATTCCATTTACGTCTTTTATTTCACTTCTTTTCTTTTATCTGACAGTTATTTAATACCTGTCTCTGTCTAAAACGTCAAGTTTTATGAAATGTACATAGGTTTATCTGTAGATGGTGATACAGGCCCTTAACGAGTTCTCAACTCTTTAAGATAATTTGCCTAGTCAAGTTAAAATTAAAAAAAACTTCAACAGCAAATAAAAAGGCAAGCTGTTAAAGGCGGAGCGTGAAACTAAACGGGCGCGCATTACACAGCCTCGGGCAGTAATTATACGCTCGCTTTTACGTTAGAATACGGTACAAACGAACTAAAGTTGATATTTCAGTCTGGCTGGGTTAAACACACTACTTTTGTTGAACTGTTGGCTGTAATTTCTGTTGAATCACCTTTGGGAATGAGTTGGGTATGGTAATGTTGCAGTTTAGCTGTCTGCAGAGCTGAAGACTCGACTATTAAACTATTGTAAGCTGAAGAAAATTTCAGGGTGCTGTTAAAAAATTATGTATTAATATGGACGTACAATGATTTCTATAGATAATAAAAGATATTTTATAAACGTTTCTTAAATTAATTGAACAAAATGAGACACTTTTTTTTATTCTTATTCTTAAGCTACGTGTAGGTAGGTACTTATACAAACAAAGTTTAGAAGCACTTGTTGAATGATGAATGTGGATGAAGCGAAAGAAGTGTGTTTAGATCGTAGCAAGTGGTAGGAAATTGTGTTTGACTACCGCGATGGGAGAGAGGCGTGACGAATATGCATGTAGGTATGTAGAAGCACTTTCTCATCAAGCGTACCATAAAAACTTCCAATGAGCACATAAATAATATTACTCGTATATATCTTACCCAAAAAAATCGTCCAAAATGTAGGTCGAACACGGCAAATCCTCTCGCTACCGGATTATGGAGGGACCACCAAATTATGGTGCTAATATGCTTCCTACTTATAAACGTTAATGTTTCGAATGTTGTGACGTAATTTGGATGTTTGTTCACGCGAAAACCACTGAACAGATTTTAATGAAATTTTACGGTACTTTTTAGCTTAAACATCAGATAGACTATATTCTTAGATGCATGAAATAACCCATAATATAGTATAAACATAAAGCACGATACATTTAGGAAGTTGTCTCTGCCTACCCCAATGGGAGAGAGGCGTGACGGACATGTACGAGTATGTATGTACGATACCTACATTTACCTACAAAAAAAGTGAAATCCAATCTATGATAAAATTATACATCGATTCTTGTGAAATATTTATAACAAATACAGTGATATCAGAGTAGATATTACCTGAACCGCAGCCGTAAATACATTGATACCATTATTGGATCTCAAAGACTTAATGTAGGAAGCGAGAGTAGGAAATTCAACGAGAAAGATACTTACCTTTATCGACCGTAAGAAGGTTTCCGCCAATGTGCTTGCACTGTATCGTCAAGCTTTTGTTATTTCGTGAAGAATTGGTAAAATCACACTTACCTACCTATACCTACCTGTTTACAGAGTCATTTAATACTTATGTCGACTCAAATGGCGCAATGGTCATTATGCTGGACTGCCACTCAGTGGGTCCTGAATTCGAATAGCTTAGCTGGGAGCTAGTTTTGTAAGTTCGTCTTTTGTGTGCCTATAGCATTTATTTACTTCTGTATAATATTTAAAACATCTAATCTAACCCTAAACCTTTAACAATTTGTTCAAAGAGAAATGGTAAGAAATGCAAAGAATTTTATGTGTCACATGGATATAACTACTATTTTTTTCAAAGCATTTGTTTTCAAAGAAGTTACAGAGGTACTTAATTTAGTATTAAAATAGATTTTTGAAAATAAATAATGAAAATCTCTAAAATGACCCTTTACAACAAACGTAGGTATACATTCGTGTACAAAATGGAGCTCAAGAAGAGTTCAAGTTAAATCATTAGCATGTACCTAAGTACCCTACAATCATATTGTACGTACAAGCGTGTAGGTAGCTACTTTAATTATCTACTCACCTACACCTTGTTCGCTACCTCCCACACAACTAACATAAAGGCTTTCCCTTTATGTTAGTCCGTCATTAAAAAATAAAAAAGTTACAGGTATTTTCTTATAAAGGTGGTCACTCTTTGCCTAATTAAATTGACACTTTATTTATATGAGCACGTATTCTATTTAAGTATCAAGTTGTTGCGTCAAAGTCACATTGTACTTTTTGGTAATTATTTATAGCACCTATCCACCTATCTATGCCTAATTATATAGAGATTTCATTTGTATGAGCACGTATTCTATCCAAGTATCAAGTTGTCATTGTAGACGAACATTGTTTGTCCTGCGACAACGCAGGGGACGTGAAAAAATAAAGTTGTGTTGAAAGCCCGTTTGGGATTTGTTACCCTAATTTTTGTTGTAGGACGTTGCGTTTGTTGTCTCTTATTCCTTCGTTTGTTATGGGACAAATATGAACAAGTAGGTGTAGATACCTACCTTCATATTTTTTAATCTCCCCTTTTTTTAACTTCTCCTTTTTTCTTTTTTCTTTTCTTCTTTTTTAAATCTTCTATTAAGGAATATTTAAAAAAAATGTGTTCTCTGCATACCCAAGAGAGGCTTGACAAAGTATGTTTGAAAATTGTCATTTAAGATCGGACTAGGTATGTCACGTTGGTTTATGATCCTTAAACTTAAAACCCCTTCCTGTTTAGAAACAAATTGTTTCAAAGCACTGCCGCCAGAGTACCTTCCTTACTTTGAAAATAGGTAAATAGTACTTATTGAAAAAGAATATTACGAGAAATCTATTCACAGAAAAGAATAAGCTCCTTAGAAAGACTTCAGTAGTTGAAATTGAAACGTACCTGGTAATTGAATCTGGCTAATCCTATTGTAGTCGTAAGGGTTGAATAATGTAACTGTTCGAATGATAATATTGAAGTAGCTCTTTGGTGACCTAGATAGATAATGCTATAAATAAATAAAACATACCACACACCAGACACGCTAGGATTCCCTATGCCATAGACATACACATAAAGCTCCAGGCAAAGGGCCCAAATAAGTCTGCTTATTTACAATTTCTCAGTTGTGTGTCAGCAGAGTTTCAATGAGAGTGTCAATGTCATTTTTTGACACATTTGGTCGCAATTAGTGTAAGCCATTATTTAACAGAATACCAAATGTGTCAAAAAATTCCATTGCACCCTGCCCCTTACCTGAAAGGTAGGACACTTAAACCCATCATTTAAATATAAACCCAGGAGAAATTTTCTAACCTCCACCTTCTTTTGCTTTGCCTTCTCTCTAAGACAATACCCAAAGGGTTATAAAGGCTGTCCATCCGCCCGTTGTCTGTCGTGTCTAATGGTATCTACACACCAAAGCCGCCGGCTTTTTTGACAGCTGCCATTCGTATGACGTGAAGCCGTCGGCCTAGCCCGGCGGCATGCCGGCGGCTTTGGTGTGTAGATAGCATAAACCGCAACAACTAGACAACTTGTTTTTTCTTTGTTATTATTTCAACCACTAAACATCTTCAGACCGTACTTCGGACTGGACGAATAACTTTGGAACAAACCAAAATGCTTTACTATTATTTTCTGGAAAGCAGTCAAGTCACCAAAATACCAAGAATGAAATTCTTCAACTGCATTTCAGTCAGAGACGCTTTAAAACTCGCTTTACAATGAATCTCCTTGGTAGAGCGCCTGAGGCGACGACAAGCGAGAGTTTGCACATGGTTTGCACTCCGCGGTCGATAGCCACAACGACTTGATAGTAGGGTGACCACACTGCGGTGAATTTGGGGACTGAGCGGAATTCGGGACTGCATATTTGCTACGGTGTCCCGGCTGTTACTAAGTGATGGATAATTTATGTTCTGCTTTGAAATTCTTGTTTTGAGGTGCTTTGGAATAGTTCATGAGTCTTAATATTGTCTCGCTTGAAGGTTTCTAAATTGAGTGATATTTTCGCAATTGCTCAACTTTTTTGACATTCAACTAAATATTAATATCAAGGAAAGAGAGAGCAGAAAATAAACAAACTAATTTTATTACAATACCCACTGAATTATTTAGATGAAAAACCTAAATCTTTCATTTTCAATATCACGTTACAATAACATACTTAAACATAAGTATTTTCAGGAAAGATCTTCTAAAACAACTACCAACTTGAAGAGTACTTTCCTATTCATATCAAGTAGCCAGTTAAATCTCCCATAAAACTTTACAAGTGTTTTTATGGGACATACCCGTAAAACCGCCGGCTAAATACAGTTATCTGTACTTGAAATCAGAAGCGTTTATTATGGGTTAACAGCCGGCTAAAATATGAGTCTGGAGGTTTTGGCACGAGCGTACGAATGCCTATTTAATGTTTTAAGGATGAGTATGAGCTTTGTAATATGAGATGTTTTGTCTTTGTAATAAAGGTGATTTTAATTTAAATATTCTAGCCTGTGGTGTCCCAAATGTACCTTAGTCTGGTAAGTGCGTCAACCTGTGGATTATTTCATTAAAAAAAGTAGCTAGGTACAGACAACGAACAGATGTCCGTTAGGGAAAAAAATGCTGGTCACCCTAAAGATATGTGTAATTAAAAACAGCTAAATTACAATAAAAAATACCTAAAAATAAATACGTTAATAAAGACTACTGCTAATACGTAGGTAGTATGAAAATCTTGTCGTTAACCCTCGGTTTTGGTGCGGTTTTATATCTAATAAAAACCTCAAACGCATTGCAACAGTTAATGCATAAAAGTGCTAAAAAGTGTAACGTCCAAAACGTAGCCAAATCTAGTATCATGGGTTCAAATTTAAAACTTCACAAGTAACTTCACTGCATCCTATTTAATCCGACTACTGCAAGAAAAACACCGACTCAATCTCAATACAACTTCGTAGTCTATTTACTCTTCAATACGCCAACATTTAGTACACAAATTGATTCCATAAGTTAGAGTTGCGACAAATATTTATTTACAATGTTTACAAATACTCATCACATGTCATTGAGCATTGGAAATGTGATTTCGGATTCGGATTTCTATTTATTTGTGTTAGAACCGATTATACTTTTCGAGTTTCTGAAAAACGGCGCTCTTGAATCTTTACTCCTATTTTCTTATTGTGTGTGTAAGTACCAGACTTATTATTAAGGCTTACCTATTAAAAATATAATTAAAGTGCTAAAATAGGTACCGTCAGCATCATAAGTCGATGAACAAATTCAGACCTTCAAAAGTAAAATACACCATTATTAGACGAAAATCGGTTAGCAAAAAATACTCCAATGTTAAATGAACACACAATATAAGGTTCAAAACAAGGATAATTACTAAGGTTTACGTCTAATAATAGTGTATATTACTTTTGAAAATCTGAATGTGTTAATCAACGTATGATGCTGACTGTGCAACTTATAATAGGGAGGTATCAACTTAATTTAGGCAAAACGACGGCAAATGCGAAACAGCAATTATTTCATCGATTGATCCATAACCTTTTCAGAGATTAGTAAAAATTATCGTCCAAAATCTTGTTTTAGGCGTTTAAAAATAGAATAAAAATATTAAAAATGCATTACGTATACCTATATTCATAAATATTATATTCTTCTTAGTAATAAGTAATAGTAATAACAAACACGTGTACAGCCTCTAGAGAGAAAGCAATAAAATCTATACCTTGATGCTTTCTATTGCCTGCCTATCAATTTTCATCAAACACTACCAATTTACATTCATTAGGCACTGTACTACACGAAAATTCTAGGACTCATCATTATACCCTGTAAAATATCGTATCTATTTATATACCTTCAAAGTTTATTGTAGACTAGAGGCTGCCCGCGACTTCGAATGCATTTATTGTCATATCTTTGAAAAAACACAAAATATCGGCGATTAGTATACCCTATGTGTTATTCTGATGTCCAAGATAAGTTATTATAAAATTTCATTAAAATCTGTTCAGTGGTTTTTACGTGATGAAGTAACAAATATCCATCCATCCATCCATCGGCACAAACATTGACATTTATAATATTATTATGATTACACCTTAGTATTGTAAGGTTGCAATAACTTTTAAGATTTTAAGATGTAAAGCCGCTATAAAAGACAAAAAATAAACAAATAGATAAAAGAGAAAAAGTAACCAGCTCAAAATTCGATATACGAAAAGTAATATCATAAAGCCTAGGTTATACGCATTACGTGTTCTGTTAGGCTGTAGCCACATTGCGGGGGTTCGCTGCGGATTGTGGGCTGCGGTGTTACGATGGTCAGCTAGATATCTGGAATAGCTAGGACGTCTAGGCCGTGGGAAGGTTTTATAAAAGGTAAGGTACGTCGTTAGGTTAGGTTAGTACTAACTTATCTATGTATGTATACTACATAATGTCTTTATTCATTTTGGTAGTATTATACTGAAGAACAGATACATTCTGAGTATGTACCAACTAATATCCCGTTATTCCGTTGCAGAAAACGACGTTAAATTTTACTTTCTGTTAAATAGTACTTACGCCATATCCATACCGAATGTTTGTTAATGCTATCTACACACCAATGCCGCCGGCATGCCGGGCTAGGACGGCGGCTTTACGTCATACAAATGGCAGCTGTCAAAAAAGCCGACGGCTTTGGTGTGTAGATACCATAATATTTCACGAAAAACCATAACGATTTCAATGAAAAAGAAAACTCCTTAGTTAGTTTCTAGAGTACAATTGGGACCAGGTCATTCTTTACAATATAATTCCAATGCTCCTTTCAATCTTCAAATCCCTGCAGTCAAGGTTTCAATCAAAGTGTTTTGCTTGATTTACCTTTGACTCTACCATCGCTGTTTCTACTTGTGATACTGAAGTACAACATCTCTACAAAAATCGCACAACATTTACTCTTACTTGCCTTTTATGAACGCAATATTTGATAGATCGGTGCCTACCTATGTGTGGCACGACGACACGTTTCCGAACTAGAAAATTGGCCATAATGGCTTCCCCCACGATTTATGAGGTGTGCCCCGGAAAGGCAGCCGCCGGTAGTTCCTTTTCTTTCACAAACTTTATTAGACAGTCTTTTTGGTGGTTATTACGATATTATAGTTTATTCTCGCTTGTGGATATAGTTGTCTAATGTTTAGAAGTAAATATAATATTAGGTACCAATCTGCTTAGCTTAGGTACGATTATGGAAGATTATGTCTACCCTTCATGCTAACGTGGGAGTTGGACCCAGAAGTCAAACGCTCGCATTGCTCGAAATGCAAAATTAATTCTTTATTTCTTATAATACTCGTAACTATAAATTGATAGTTTTGGTAGACCTATTAGGTACCTACAGTGGTCATAAATAAAATTAGAAACTCCTTTTTTGAAGTCGTTTAAAAAGATGCCTAATATATATAAACAATTATACATACTTTTCGTTACTATTTTTTTTCTGTTATGTATGCAAAAGGCAACCTTCATGATTAAAAGTAAAAGTCAATTCTCTAAAATAAATAAACATTTTGATTGACTTGTTTACAGCCAAGAGCTATAATTTGATTTAAAAACAAATGACAAACGAGCTTTGTTTGGCACTTGTTTGATCTGCAAAGACAATTTGCAAAATGGACTAGGAAATACAGTTCTAGAATTTGTAAACAGCTTTCGACTAACGTAATGCATATCTTCATAATCATAATATTTACTGCGCTTCCACAAAGTTACAAAATGGTCTTAAAAATAATTTACAGTACATGTTGTGGACCCTGTTTTAGGGCACGGCAAACAGAGAGAGGAAGACGTAGATACTTATTGAGTTGCTAGAATTAAGTACTGAATTAGTTAGTTTAATATTATAATTATTAAATTACTATTTTCTTGTTACATTACATCTGTACTACAAAGCCTCTATTTGCTTTGATTTAGGTCACATTTAGGTGCATATTCTTAATTATAAAAGTTATTTTAAAAATTAAGAGCCCGCTTCAGCACTTATAGACAAAATCTATTTTACAGCTATTCATTTATACCTGGCAATATCTAAAACGTCATGTTTTAAGAAATAAACATACTCGTAGATTTATCAGTCGGTTAAATTTTATCTGTTAGTGGTGAAACTGGCCTTAAGTATCGTTAAATAAATTGCAGTTTAATTTCGATTTCGATATAAATGGCATTTTGTTTGACGTTATATATGAAAAACGTGAAAGAAGGCTGTAAATTGTCGACCCACAAATATACAGGGTGGCCCGTGGATTGACGTCCAAAAGGAAAATTTGGATTCCTCGTGTCGTGGGGTATCCGAATCACCCCATGTTTGTGCCGCGATTTTTTACGGTTTCTGAGTTATGACGTGTTTTCAGATTTTTTAAGATTTTTCGAACAACCACCCTAAAAAGATTCGTAGAAAAAAAAGTACAACACTTTTTCATAATTTTATTTTTGCATCAGATGCTTCATGACCCGTACTTTTATGCATAAAATATTCGGCTTCGTAACTTTAATAAAAGTTGGGAAAATGTTGATCTGAAGAGGAAAAATTGTATTGACAGAAAAATAATCGAAATCTTCAAACTTAAATTAAGAGGCTAGAATGATGACTTCATGGATTTTAAGCGAGCTTCAAAAATGCGCCAACTTCTCAGCTTTCATAATCATCGAAAAAAATTGGTACTTAGGGGGGTACTTTTGCTAGAATCAGCCTTTAAAGAGAGCAAGGTGGAAAAATTTCAGGATTGTTTGAACGTTTGAGTAATTTTTTTTTTTCATTTTTTATGATCACCTAAGCCTCAGTAGGTTTAAAGTTTTTTATGCATAAAAGTACGGATCATGAAGCATCTGATGCAAAAATAAAATTATGAAAAAGTATTGTACTTTTTTTTCTACGAACCTTTTTAGGGTGGTTGGTTGAAAAATCTCAAAAAATCAGAAAATACGTGATAACTCGGAAACCGTAAAAAATCGCGGAACATACATGGGGGTGATTCGGATACCCCACGACACGAGGAATCAAAATTTTTCTTTTGGACGTCAAACGACGGGCCACCCTGTATATCAAAGGTCAACCTCATTGGGAAAACGTAGGAACTGAAATTTTGATTAAAAAAACATTCTAACCAAATGTTAATTTATTCAATTCGGCGCGCCAAATGCGATCTCTGAAATATGATTTCCAAAAACCCATTCGACAGTCCAAATCCATTCTGATTAAGGTACCTATTCAAATTTCGTCTTTCAACAAACTTTCTTTTCAGGAATGAAATGAAAATCCATTTTCATTTATAATATACTGAATATTGTTCATTCAATTTTTTTTTAAAGAATTCAATTCCTTAAACTGTTATTTACAAAACTTCAAGGCTTATAGAAACAGGATGAATTAAGTCTTGTAGCTAATTTAATAAAGAGTTTTCTTCGATAAATAGATGGCGAAGAAAAGGAGAAAATTTACTATGATTGCACTTGCAAGGCTATCAAGATTTTCTTTCTAATGTTATAAAATTCTTACTTTATTTGATGTTATTTTCCTTGTTTAATGATCATAAAAACACTACTTGAAGAAATATATAGGAAAAGCTGCTTAGTCAAGTTTTCTCAATAAAAGAAAAGTAAGTAAGCTGTGTATCCGATATGTATTTCTTTGGAAAACTATTATGTTATCGTAAATTCTGTTCAAATGCTTAAAGTCTACACAGATCCGGGACGTGACCGGGACGTGTCAGGGAAAAAATATAATTCCATACATTTTCTATGGATTCCTTCACACACATCGTCATGACGACGTTTTGTTTTCCCTCCTGACGGGCCGCGGCCTGGACACGTCCCGGGCACGGCCCGGATCTGTGTAGATAGACCTTTATATTGCTTTAATAAAACTTTCAGCTAATTAGATACTTTTATAAGCTAAAACTAATACCTATCATTCACACAGATTTCTCATATTATGAAGTATCTAATATCTAACACATATACATGTCGACGAGTCATCAGAAGTGGCCTTTAAGCTTTTAGTTAAAATAAGACAGTGGGCGTGTACTGAACAAACTAGCTTTATTGCGTCGTTTCCAATCACGCTAGAAAATAACAAGATGTACGTGATGTCTTCCGATGTCTCTTCATCTCTTCATGACCGATATCAAATCAATAATCAAACAGAATCCATCATACATGACAGCATGTCAAATATGAAAGCGCCAAACTGACAACCAGCCAGAAACAAGCCGGTTCTTGCATTTTATCAGTAAAGAGTTTGCAAATGGTTCCAAAATAGCCTTCATGAACGTAATCTTCGACATACTTATAGAGATACTTATACGTAACAAGATTTTGTACCACCCACAGTTCCATTGTCCAATGTTAGTCTATAATGAAAATGGAAACCAGTAGTCTCCACTGAAGCTCTAATAGGACTGTAAGTGCTAGTAAACCCATTTATTCAGCCCATAACCGCACTGCGCTTGTGTACACAGTTGTGCAACTCAATTAATTTTTAATAGAACGTCTAGCCGTGGTCAACTAACGCTATTAAGAAAACAATTTGCAGTTTCGCCTCCCTTTAACGCTTTTTACTATACTGGGTGTAACAGAAAAGGGGTATAATGCCGAAACACAGCGATAGCCCTTATGAAACTGAATAACTTTCCCCAAGGAACATGGGCCATAACTCGAAAAAAAAAAAAAAACGCGTCCCCATACAAAATGTCCAATCAACTAAGAGTAAGTATGGGCGATCCAAAAATTTTTTTCGAGTTACGACCCATGTTCCTTGGGGAAAGTTATTCAGTTTCATAAGGACTATCGCTGTGTTCCGGCATTACACCCCCTTTCTGTTACATCCTGTAAATCATAAGGCTTAAGCTTCGCAATATTTTCCAATGTAAATTATGCCGCGTTTTCTTATTTATTTTTACGCGAGAAATACATCCCTGTTTTGTAGGATTTATTTGTTAAGCCTAACGGCCGTTCCTAATATTCAAAGACAGATAACTGTCTGTGATCGGCATATCACGGATGTCACGTAGCTGTCACTTCTGATTTATCCTTCATTTTTTGACAGCGGTAAGTTTATAGGGATGAAAGAGAGCATTCAACCTAATTGGTATAGTAAACATTTTCGGTATCAATTAGACTCAACGTCCCATACTAGCTCGAATAGGGGACGTTGAGTCTCATTGATACCGAATTTTTTTACTATACCAGGCTCCATACAAATATGTTCGATGCCATTTTAAGACAGATAACTATTTCTATCTCCAGTAGGGTAAAACCAGAGATAGATAGAATGTTGGGAAAGGCCGTTATTCTTACGCGAAAAATACATCCCTATTTTGTAGGATTTATTTTGCTAAGCCCAAGAGAATTCTTTTGACGTTTTCCGTTGAATTTTCAAATGGTTTGAGCAAGAACAATTATAATTAGGTGTTTTGTTACTAGCTCTTCTGTCGTTTTGATAAATTACTTTGTGTTTTCTTGCATTATTATTCGCGACAACTTTTGAAATTCACGATAACGCGATAACTTTCGGTTGTTTTTTCTTCTTTTCCTACAAATACTTGACCTTAAAAACAATATAATTTATTTATTGAGTTAGTAACTAGAAATATTACCATTTTTGGACCATGATCATTGAATTGACTCATTGACTATCCATTATAAAGATTTAAATATAACGTTTCCAATAATCCGGCCATTCATAAACAATTCATATACTATTCCTTTACTATTCCCATTTAAAAACTTTCACGTTTTATGCATAATTTTACTATGCTACACTATATTAATAATAAATGAATAATCAGATTCTATCAAGCTAACAACTCACGTTAGTCAACTTGAGATATGATCAATATGCACAGTCATATAAACAAGGTCTCTAATTATTTCTTACAGTACCTACTAAGTACATTACCCGAACCACGTACGTAAACAAGGTAAACAAGGCAATGCGCTTCTCCAGTTGTGTAAATCCTAGGGCTATAGGTTGAAACCTAACATGTAGTCTCGTCCGTATGTTTGCAAGTTTACCACCAGGAGGGGCAATGATTCTGGTGACTTACACGAGTGCAACACTGCAACATTTTGTGATCGCTATACCAAAGCCGTCACAGCATTCTAGTGCTTCCTCTAAAAAATCTTCCAAGACTTGCACTCCGTCCGACGACTCCCCATAATTTACTCATAATTTTCTGAACTTCTGTATGGAACTGAAATGGTTTATAACCGTCTTTTGTCTCCTTTATGGTCTGTCTACACACATCCGGGCCGCGTCCGGGACGTGTCCGGGAAAAAATATCATTCCATACATTTTCTGTGGATTCATTCTCACACGTTGTCATGACGACGTATTGTTTTCCCTCCTGACAGGCCACGGCCCAGTCACGTCCCGGGCACGGTCCGGATGTGTGTAGATAGATAGACCTTTATATGTGTCAAAAGACGGCTATTCCATTGCGTCTCTCAAGAAAGTTTTGAAACTTTGAAATTGAATTAGAATCACCACCCAGGAAGCAATGTGTACAAGCGCTACAGTTCAAGCAAACAGTGTAAAGAACTTTACGACCATCACACGACCAAGTTTATTTGTGTACGCGATCTCACCGTCCAATCCTCTCTCAATCATTTACAAAGACAGTTTTAAATTATAGCCGAGATTACGATCCGGTCGTATTGATAACCGTAAATAGTTTTATGGGTTTCAATAAATTGTTTATGTCACTCTTTATGGTTATAAAAATGTAGATTGGTTTCGGGGAAATGCGGTCACCGGCTAAAGAGCTGGGCATTAAGCTGGCAGGTATACTCTCTTTTGTTTTTGCTGATACCTAGGTACAAGCATCAAGTTAGAACTGAAAATGGATTACTGTAATGCTGTAGTTTCGATAAATAATATAGTAGGTATAGTAGTCAAATGCCGGAAAATTCTAATTAATTAATAGCACAAAACAGCTGTGCTGTGTCTTTATATCTAAATTGTCGTAGGTTGGTACCTTATTTTGTTTAAGGGAAAGACAATAAACATTATCTTGTATTTACTAGAGCGTATTTTTAACGAGTTTCTTAAAAAAATCGACCAACGTTCGTCTCCGGATATCCAGCGTTCAAATCTCATCGGTTCAGTAGAAAAGTTGTATCGATTGAACTCGTTAAAAGGCCACGGAGACGGAATGATATCCAGTGAGCCCCTACCATCAGAAGAGCTGCCAAACTTTATTCATTTGTGTCAAAGTTCTCTCGAAACGCGACGGAGGAAATTCACGTCATTGAGTTTGGAAAAGCGTAAAAATTGGTTGGATGTTTTGGAGTGTTATCTAATGGTGCTCCCACACTGCAAGTTTATTAACGTTTATAAACATTTTATAACAAATATTGAGTATATTAATGAGATGGGAGCACCGTAATGTTCGATGTCTCGATGTTTTGCTGAACGAGTTTTTTTTCAGCAAATAACCGAACCAAACCTAACCTAACCTTAACCCTCACCAGACTTAAATATCTAGCATAAGAGCATGAGCTAATGCTTCAATAAACCTCGCTATGCCTTACTTAGGTATTTTAGATTACATCGATAAGATCTATATTATACCTATTTCCCACACCTAACTTAACTTACAACTTAAGTAATAATAAATATTTTCGTAAATCAAGTAAATAAAACAACAAATCATTTGGTAACTCGACATTGTTCCAATAAATCGCGCCTTCATCAAGGTCTTGGAGAACGTTCTAAACAACAGGTGGTTTCTATTACATAAACAAACTACTTTAATTCCGGCCTAAATCTGTTTCATTTGCCACTTTTGTTATCGAGGTTTTATTCTTGCTTTTATTCTTGGTAGAGCTTTATTATGAAATTAAAGTACTTTGATCATTCTAGTCTGCCATTTACACTTGTGCCATTGAGTTGGAATTATTTTTTGTGTCGGTAGAGTTCCTTAGGAGATTTTGGAGCCAGTCTATGAACTGGGGATGGTTACCATGGAGTTACTTAGTGGGAAAGGATCGCCATATAACCCAGTTCCCAACGAATTGGTTACTATTCCGCAAAATCACTTCTCTTCTCCAGAAAACTTCTTAGTCTTATCTTACGTTGCTTCAACCTAAAATGTCAGGATCATCATCTTCCTTTAATTTAATGGTACCTGTACACACCAAAGCCGCCGACCTCATTTTTCTTTTAGAACAAATGAAGGCCGCCGGGCCGGTGGCTTTGGTGTGTAGACACCATAAGAGCAATGATCTCTTGATGGTGGATTTTATGCCACTCCGAGCTAGCCTCTACTCTCTCCTCTACTTGGTTACTTTCCACTTTCCTTCCACAGCTGTAAAATTGTTTATCTTATGTAGAGTACCATGGCTTCCAGTTTTCCTTCACCCACTGTAAAATTACAATTTAAAATATTTTCAGTGTAGAGTACTAAACATAGGAAAGGTACCTATACTGTACTTACCGTGGTCTGTAGGTATATTATGCCTGTCTAGATTGCAACCTCTCAGCATCCCATTGATACGTGTAGGGCTAACCCTTCGACCGTTTAAGTGGCCGAAGGAAGAGTGCTCCACTGCAACCCTTCACCACCTCTTGCGTCTAGGGCACGTCCCCTCACTTTGCTTAAGTGGTTTGCTATGCCAGACTGCGGCGGAATTGATTGGGTGAAATTAATTATTGGAATTTTTAGGCTGAAACTAATATGCTACCTATTAAAAAGTTTTGGCAATTTTTGTAGGGTTTTGTATAAAGGTTTCGAGAACAATACTAAAGACTCCATGAAATCTAAGTATAGCCGAAATACTTAGTCATTGTTGTTAAAAAGTAAGATGGCACAATGCTTAAAGAACATACTTTTAGTGACTTTTCCTTCAGCTTGGAGTTAATACTAGAAAATAACTGGAGTTTAATGTAACTTTGCGAATTCCGACCGATAAACTAAAACAACATACGTTGTGCAAGAGCCTTGCGTTTACTTTGTCTTAAAGTCTAATTCTTTTTGAGCATCAAATGTTATTATCACCTTTAACTATGATAAGAAGTTTTGTTTTCATTACAACCATACATTCAAACACATTCATAGCACCACATCCACCGACATTGATTCAGACCTATAAAACCGTGATACGAATCCCAATTACGACACGTAACTCACATTTCTCAGTTTTCTAGGCCACAGTGTCAGCCATATACCACGTAATAGACTAACTTCAAAGCAAATGACGATCGTGTTTAATATCACCGTCGGTGAGTTTCTTTACCTTCACATCACAGATGCATACATTGTTTCTGTAAAAATAACTTTTAGGCTTATTCTGGTTATGTTGACGAGTGCTGTTGACTGGATTTTTTTAGAGTTCATTGCGTGGTTTGGTTTAATATTTGTATAAAGAATTAAAATTAATTATTTGAAAAAAATATCTTGCAATGTACTTTCAAGTATAGCAATACGTAAGCAGTTTTCTGCTCTTTTTTCTGTAATTATCGAAAAATAATTAAAATTATGGCCAAAAAAGTTACCTACTTTGGTAAACTGTAACACACATACTTAAAGACAAACTCACAACATCCAAACCTAGAACATGAAAGTAATTTTTTTGGTTCATTATGTAAATATCTGCCCTCAATTTCAAGTGGAATATTACCATCCTGGATAGGTTAAAAAAACCCACCATCCTTGTGGCAATCCAGGATGGTGACCATTAAGTACCTACTTAAAAAAATACCAATAAACAAAAGACGATCGTATAACATAACGTAAAAGTGCCTTGCGGTATGTATGACTTATAACGACCTTAACAAAGTTTATATTCGATTAGTGTTCTCTCAAATCAACACCAATGTATCGAAAACGCTGTTTACTAACACGGTCTCCAAAATTGCTACCTAACCCACCAACCCAGTAAAATACCAACGTAGCATGACTCAGTGCCTGTATTCATTGAATGATTCAATAATGTGGAAATCCAATGTATACAAACAAACTTTATTTATGTTATTACAATCATAGATCGCGTTAAGAAGCTTCTGCAATTATTGCGTTTGCATTTCTAATACAGGATGTTCGACGAAAATCAACGACTTTAAACTGCTAATGAAACTGAAAAACTTTTTCTCCAAAAACAGGGATAGAAATACAATCATGAAGTTGCGTCCAGATATAGCGAATTAGCTCGCGCGGCAGCCTCAACGTTTTGCCTTGAGAGCGGCGCGCGCGAGCCAAAACGTTGAGGCAGCCAAACACTGAGGCAACTGAGGTCCCGTTTTTACCCTTTGGTTACGGAACCCATACTGTAATCAATAATTATTTTTAAGTTTCTCAATCTTACAATCAAATAGGTAATATGTATATCAATGTAGCCATTTTATTATTTACACATTTTGAGTATAAAAATCAACTTGGTCTATGTGCTATAATCATTTCATCATTTTTTTAAACACATTTGAACATAATAATATTGTTCCAACCTGCCAGGCATACTTCGCTAATAAGTTGGACGATGATTCCGTTTTTAAAATTTAATTGTTAGAAAATATGAAGTATTGTTACAGAAAAATAATTATAGACGAATTTTATTGCATTTTACTTTTATAGACTACGCTGAGGACATATTTCATGGAATTTACTTTACAATAATTTAGGTTAAAAGTTTAGGCTCTATGATCTTTGATCCTTGCTTCTCCTGAATGGATGAATATAAAAAAGAAACATTGTATGTACTTATGTTAATGAATCAACTTTGCTCAAACGTTGATCAAGTACTCAAAGTATCAAGCGACACGATGTGTCTAAACGCACTCGCGAACACGACAGCACCGTCCACACTGCCCGAACAGCGCACGCTGAGGCACCCTGAGCGCGTCCATTCACGGCTCGAACCTGAGCGCCGCTAGACCGAGCCATCATGCGCCCGAATGGTTCTGAGCACGTCCACATTGACCGAGCATTTGCCTCGCGAGGCAGGCGCGCATGCACGTTCGCGTGCCAGACTCATCTGACAGCGCACGCCTCAGCCCTGAGCGCCGTTCGGGCGCATGATGGCTCGCCCGCCCGGCCGTTTGGGCGAGTATTCGTGCGCCCGAACGGCCCTGAACACGTCCACACTGACCGAGCATCTGGCTCGCGAGGCTGCCGCGCGAGCCCGTGCGTTCTATCTGGACGCAGCTTCTTTTTTATCTACATTTCTTAGGGAGATTTTGTTAAATTTTCTTGATGTTCGTTAGAAAGCGAATAAAACCCCCTGTATAAATGAATTGGCAATATTTACGATAACAGAAGTCGTAGTCTATTAAACATGATCCCCCTTATTACAAAGCGAGGTTTAAAGATAGTCCGACCTTAGTTCGTTTAGTTTGACGTTTTGTCCATAGCCGAAACGTCAAAAGAAACGAACTAACGTCGGACTATCTTTAAACCTTGTTTTGTCATAAGGGGGAATGCCGTTTCTTTCTGATATTTGACAAATGACAGTGTCAGATATAGGCGCATTATTACTATTGATTGACTGTTTGTTGGTCGGTAGGTATGTTTTTGGTGAAAACTAGAGTTTTTGTAACAGCAACAAACTTCCGCTTTCGAGTTAAGGAAGTAAATTGAATAACTTTTCTATTTTTTATATGTATAAAAGTCTGTGTAGGGCCTAACAAAAGTTCGTCAGATATTCATGAATGTCGAAAGAAAATATACGACAGAATGAACTTGATACACATTAAAGATCTATCGATACACATCCGGGCCGTGCCCGGGACGTGACCAACGTGTCCGGTTGTCATAACGACGTATTTTTTTCCCTCCTGAAGGGCCATAGCACGGACACGTTGTCATGACTACATATTGTTTTCCCTCCTGACGGGCCACGGCCCGGACACGTCCTGGGCACGACCCGGATCTGTGTAGATAGACCTTTAAAGGGTAGGTACCCCTTTACACCAAAATCTGTACCAAATGTCATCTGACAAGATCGTGTTCTGTACTTTTACTTCACTTCGCTTTTTATGTCGTCTGACCTTTGTTTTTTATCTTAAAACTAATACCTATACGAAATAAAAATAATACCTATACAAAATCGGATCCCATGCTAAAACCTCTGCCACTGGAGACCCCGTTTTATTACCAGTTCGATACATTCCGAGTCGGAACGAGTTGCAATACATAAATCAATTATAAAACCCTTTATGCTGAGAGTGTTCATCGAAAACTGCAAAATGGTTTCAACAATATTGGTTAGTATACTTACATACTTGTTCAAAAGCTTTTGCCAATCATTTACATACATACATACCTACATATTGCCTGAAACTAATTTGCAGTACGTTATTATTTGCTCCACCTGTATATTTTACACATGATCAGCTTATTTGAATATAAAATCGCTCATTTTATTTGACGCAATAATGAATTTTGCTGCCGTTTCGGAGTAACATGAACAATGAAACGAAATTGAATTATTTATCTTTGAAGCGATATTAATTGGATAACATGGCTTTCAGAATCAACCTTTTCGTTTATAAAATGTTATATTTTGTAGTTTTTACTATAAACCGTGGGTTGGTCAATATTTTCATTGTGTATAAAAGGTACTTTTGGGATTATTGTTCTTAAGTAAAACACGTGCACTCTTAAGTGCAAAATTTATATCGAATCTTGATAAGATCTCGATTTCTAAAAAAGCTCATGTTTTGATTTAGGTAGGTACGAGTTTTTATTGCAGAAAGGAAAAAAATATCGTCATAAGTAGCAAAAAACGCCTCAACATTCCAATAAAAATCCCAAACGCCTAAATGTGAGTGGGGTACTCAAGTGCTACTTAGCATAATTCTCCTTAAATGACACGTTAATTATTAATCGCCCTTAAGTTGACACAGCTTAAATAAACGCTGAAACTTTATTAGTTGATTCAGCTATTCGTGTACAGGTAATGACCTCTACTTATTTATTATTTAACGGGCAAAGTGTTAAAAGGGGTCATCATTGATTTTATTTTATACTACCGGCATTCATTGCCACGTGTTATCCTACATAATATACGTTTGTGCTATTCACGTGCTATTGCATAGATAAATGATTACTCAATCACAAAACACTCTTGGGGCCAAGTCTGCTAATTTACAGTATTCATAGTGTTTTATTATTAATAGCATTTTTGACACATTTGTTCGCAATCAGTGTCAGCCATTATTTAGCAGAACACCAAATGTGTCAAAAAATTCCATTAACACTCTGCCAGCACACAACTAAGGCTATTTCCAATTAGCAGATTTGGGCCCAGTTTTTAATTAAACTTTACAATTCTTTAGTTTTCGCATTAGATTACCACATAGGCTGAATTAAGATATATCGTAAGTTTTCCAAGATGTTAAATGCATTGGAATTCGCGGGCAGCCTCTAGTTACGTTAAACTCTACAATGCAGCAATTGTTTACAAAACTATTACGATTCTTAGCACTTAAACGCCGCTTACAAGCTTCAAAGTCTTTAAAGGTTATTGCCTATAAAATATTGCAATATTTGCAATCCTCGTAAGCGAAACAGGTTTTGTATTTTAAACACAAGAGTTATGGTATTTCTTAATTTCATGGTTTTAGTTTACAATTGTGTTACTTTTCAATTTTGTCGGCAAATAGCACGGAATAAAACTACGAGTACCTCCGCCAAGCGAAGGGTTTCGTTGACTTTAGTTACACTACTTTGCTAACAAAATTGTTTATTATCTACTATAAAAACACAGTTCTGTCAAATATAAATGAAATTAAATATATCTGGGACCATGGTAGCAGCAGGACGGTAAATAAACATCGCTTCCAAATGTGCTTGCTCTACGATCCGAGACGCAAACGCCACTTCTGTTTTATTTTGTATCCGTTACATTTACATCAAAAACAGATGCACAGCAGAATTGCTCCTCATTTCACTAACTACTTCGCTGTAATACCGTAATACCTTACTAATTGTGTTTGTTCTTTGTTCACAGGATAACAAGAATGGCGACCGACAAAAACAGCATATTCAAAATAACAAATAATGAAAACAAAAATCAAGTGGAAACATTCAGTTGCCACAAACATTTTAGACTGAAATAGGAAGTGAATATATCATGTAATTGAATTTAGACTTTTAACTAATTTATTAAAAAAGTAATGTGAAATGAGGAGTGACTTTATGAATGATGGATGACTAGTGGACAGTAATGGGGTGTGGCCAGAGCAAAATAAATCTCTACCCGAGAAGAAATAAGAATGGTAGTAAAGGGAACAGTGCTAAGAAGTCAGGTAAGATAAACATTTTCATTTTTATATGCCTCTTATTCATAGTAAGAGCTTTTTCGAACCTACGGGTGTCCCGCAGTCGACGAGTGAACCGCCCGTCTCGGTTGAATGACACGCCCTTTCATAAAACTTATGGTCTTTTTACAAAAGGCCAATAGACGAGACAGTCCAGTGGGCTAGCCAGTGCTGTCTTTGTGAGAGCCAATCATTGGCCTGGCTTATGGCATTGTCTCGTCTATCGGCCATGTTTAAAACGACCATTATACTGTTTCTTTGAAAAATGTTTAAGGGCGCTTATGCACGTGTGGTTATGGTTCTGCCGTTGCGTTGTGGTGTTTAATATAAACCATAGTAGACGACTGACTCAGAGTTTTGCCGCGGTTTCATATCAAACGTCAAACAACCGCAAGCGCATACGAGCCTATATTTGAATCCATATTTTTTACAAAACATGCCTTTTATACCAGCTAAGTGTAAAGGCTAGTAATGTAATATTAAAACCATGCCAAGTCTAAACTAAGGCTCGTTTAAACTACGTTGAGAGCATATATTCATTTGGCGGCTACAATGAGCCACCACAATGGGTGCTGGCATATTTCATACTCGTACAAAACCCTAGCATTAAGTAACGTAGATTTCACTCTTGTTATATTAAATCTCGACACAAAGCGAGCATTTTAATGCTGCATTGTGACTGTAAAATGTGGTTTATTGTGTAAATAGGAATTCATTGGACGAAATTAGTCCCAATCGATTTTAAACCCTATTCATAGCTTGGATAAAAATAAAGTAAAGTGCTTAGTCATTTAGGGCGTTTTTAACCGACTTCAAAAAAGGAAGTTTCTCTATTCGCCCATATATTTTCAGACCAAGCGTTTTATACGCGTGTAAGTATATGGTATTTTTCAGCATACTTACGCGCTTCAAAAAACAAGCGCGTATACGCATGTGTAAAACGCTAATCTGAAAACGCCTTATTTCCAGTTAAAAATAAAACAAAAGAGAACATAAAATTGCTGTTACGCTAACTTACACACCAATTATAAGAAAATACAAGAACAAAATAGAACTGAAAAATAGACTCCGCATAATCATCTCACTTTATCCACAGATAACTAAATCCTACGAATATTATAAATGTCAATGTTTGTGCCGATGGATGGATGTTAGTTACTTCATCACGCCAAAACTACTGAACAGATTCCGATGAAACTTGGCAATATTGTAGCTTGCACATCAGAATAACACATGCTATATTATTTTGTGATATCATGATAATTTTCCAAGATATGACGATAAATGCGTACGAAGTCGCGGGCAGCCTCTAGAGGCTTTCATTTTTAGAATTTTTATAAATACTAGTATCTATATGTATAATAACCGTGACACTGATTTTCAATAAACCCAGGAATCAGTTTTTTGCTACATATTACAACAATACCTACACACACACACACACCTTTTCTATTCCTCACCTGGCTTGGTAGCCTCCTCATGAATATTTGAAGGCACGATTCCTGCTGCCTTTATCAGCAACATAAAATAAAACTCAACGGTCGATCCACATACGTATCAGGGTTATATGCCATACCGTTCATTTGTGTCTTTGGCTCTCGTAAATGTACCTACGTTTTTTTTTTCATTTTTGTGGTTAGAAAGGAAAATTTTATAAGTCACTGCAAATAGACACATCTGCCAATTTTGGTTAATATATTTTTGAAAGGGTTTGTAGTTTCCACCCATACTTAAGACAGACATCTCTGCACATCACAGAAATGTTTGTCTTTTAAGAGAATCGAACCTGCGTCAGGTGGCGTCACAGGCATAATGGTTACTTACTACCAACCACGCCGACTGGCCAATCAAAATCATTCGACAGCACAGGACTGACTATAAATAGGTCTCCTTACTACCCAACTGCGCCAGAAGGAAGGTTATGTTTTTCGAGAGTGTGTATGTAGGGTCACTTGTCGAACAGTGGCTATACCAGAAACAGTGGCTCACCTACAGTATCTGGGAAAGAGGCAGAGCTATCTATTCGTTATATTTACTTTTCGAAAGCGGTTGACATGTGTACAAGTTCATTCCAGTTAGTCGGCGAAAATTATGTGAAATTTTTGTGTTATTGGATTTTTATGTTTTTCTTAAAACAAAAGTCGTCTTTAAGGTAAGAAACATTTTGTTCCATCTTTTTATTAATGTGTTATTATGGGTAGCTGTTATTTTCTGTAGATTCTATGTCTAATCAAGATTAAATTAATACAGATTTCAGTGTCGTTTGTTGTTTATATTTTTCTTGGGACCGTTTTAAATTCAAAACGGCGTAAGCTTCCACAGTGGCTCAGTTTTGAAAGGTTAACAGTGGATCATGAACCACTGTGTACTTTTGATATATTTTTTATAATTATTTACCTAACAATTTCTTTAAATTGTGAAGAAAATCACAATATAGTGACATAGATTTATTTCTTTTAGAGTGCTTCAGACGAACAAGCCGCGGTTTACCGGGAGGGACCCATACTGACGCAAAGATGAAGAAAACTGTCGAATATATGAAATCTGGAATGAGTGCTAGAAAGGCATCGAAGACATTCGGCATTGCTTTTATAACTATGCGACGTTTTTATCTAAAGTCAAAAAAAATTGCACCGTCATTGATACAGAGGTCGTTTCCGAATTATGAGGCACCTAAAAATCAAAGTTTTTAATGATGAAGACGAGAAAGAGTTGATTTAAAAAAAAATACTATTGTATTTAATGGAATTAATCTGTGGGCTCTCAGAAAAAGAATGCCGAAAAGTCGCATTTCAAATGGCGGAAGTTAATGACTTAATAATGCCCGAAAACTGGAAAGCTCATCAATTAATGTGTAAGGAGTGTCTTAGATGTTTTAGGCGAAGATATAGTGATCTCCGTTTACGCAGACCCGAACCATGCAGTCTAGCCAGAGCCACGGTTTTCATCAGGCATAATGTAGAAACAAGAACTAAGAAGATTTATTGTAGACACCCTGGATTCAAATGATTATGAGTACAATAATAAATGAGTGATTAAATAAGAATGAATTTGTTGCAATTATTGACAAAACTGAATATATTTACGACCATGATCCATTGTGAACTACCCTGATCCACTGTGTATTTGCCCCCGAACCACTATTTCGACCCCCTGGTACACAGTGGCTAATTTCTGTTTTAAAAAAAACTGCGATATCTTTTTTCCTATTAAGAATAACGACAAAAAGAATAATATTTATGAAACTAGAATGTTTACACCCTACGTTAGTCAGTATTGGTACATCCTAATACTGCTGAGAGCTGTGCTACAGCCTTCGGAAAAAAAGTGAGCCACTGAGTACCAACTGACCCTATGTATAATTCTTTGCCAGTCCTACAGCCTAAACGGCTTGTTGGATTTTAGCTTGAGAGGTGTCGTTAGCTTCGTATTAACAGTGAGAGTGACACTGGGTACATCAAAATAAAATAACGCGTTTTTTAAACGCAGTCGGGTGTTTTTAAAAATAAAAAGGTTAGGTTATTTAATATTTATTGACGAACGGTCGTTGAATTTTAAATTCATTCGTTTTCATAGAACATAAAAGGATTTAACAACCGTATTCAGGCCACAAAACAGTAACCCTACGACATATAACGTTTTATAGTGAATCTTGGCTTTTTACGAGCTTTTTAAACCGCGTAAAGTAAAAGGGGAAGTTGAATGCATTAGACATTTCTATACTTTATTAAATAAATACATCACTGAAAACCTCAATACTATTTTTTCCTTTGTGCGGACCTCGTGTACGTGATACATAAGACAAGCCAATGATTCCGCTGCATCAGCAATCACGTAGTCTATGACGTCCGCACATATCATAAAAACTAAGTACTACCATTCCACTACCTGTATAACCGAGAGGAAGAAACGGCAAGAAACCTAACAGCACGGGGAATAACTAACCAATATACAACATAAGAGACATTGCAGAAGTAGGCGCGTTTGTGGAGCGTACGCGTTTTTTTTTCCACTAAAAAGCGCAAAATAGTTCTAGTTTTTCTAGTTTACGCAAAATCATTGAAAAAAACGCAATATTTTGCTATGATTCGCATCATCGCCTTTTCCTGCTACTACTCCGCTCCTATCTGTAATGTGTCAAAACGCGTAAAAAAACGCGCGCCATTTTTGTAGCGGAAAAAAAAACGCGTACGCTCAGCAAACGCGCCTATGTCTGCAATGTCTCTTAGATCCAAAACACTTAATAACACACACGACAAGTGTAAATTCAGCAACAAAAACTCATTTACAAACCAAAATTCCAGCTTTATTTAATTCAAAAGACGAACAGTTTGTTTACAGCAATAAATAAGAAACAATGTAGCGCGTGGAAATGGAAACTCTAGGAACATTTCGCTTCGAGTGGCTAGTGCAGACGGGCTTTACAATTCCTTGTGTATTATTTACGAGGGTGCAGAACGTATGCTTGCGTTTGTTTAACTACTTAAACGAGACTTGGTTTTAGGAGTTGAAAGCGTAGAAAAATGTGGAGAAAAGATGATTTCTTCGTTGCAAATGTTGTGGATTTTCCTTAGATTTATATCGTGGTAGAATATTTCAATAAAATGTCAATGTTTGCGGCGATGGATGTTTTTTACTCTTTCACGCAAAAACCATTGAACATATTTTGATTTAACTTGGTAAATCAGAAATTGTGGGTAAATCAGAAATATCATCGAATATTGTCGGTTATATTATTTTAAGATATCATGAATTCTTTCCAAGATTTGACCAAAAATACTTATAAAGTCGCAGACAGCCTTTTGTTTACATAATAATTGCTCTAGTACTAAAAGATAAAAACCAAATAACACTTAACCCCATTAAAATTTAACATATCACAACACTAAATTATACACTGTAAACATAAACTATCGTTAGCGATTAGGTGATAGAGTTAATCAATAGCACATGCACATAATTACCTTCGCTATTTAGAGACCTACCTCTAACAGCTCTGATGGCCTGGTTATATAACTATTTTACACGTGCACCGCAATGGCTGAATAGCTTAGAGCCCTTTACATTGTGCCACTTAAAAAGTTTATTTCATGGCGTTTGTAGCGTAATTACGCGAGTTTTGATTATTATCTTTGTCTGTTTATGGGTGAAATTAACATTTCGGTGTCATTTGTGTTATTTATAAAACGTTCAAGTTATTTGGGATAACTTGAACAATAGAAATTTAGTCGGTACTTGTTTGTGTAGTTTCGACAGTACCTAAGTATTTTTAATCAATAACCTATCATTGCCAAATACTTGTTAACTATTTTTCCATCACACGGCAACGCCTTTGAATTTGAGCACAATATCGTAGAGTATAAAGAAAATTAATGTTAAGGGCCTGTTTTATTTTTCATGAGCAAAATGTGCAGGAACTTCCGGTGTACATACATTTTTGCATACTTTAAAGAGTAACGTCGACTTTAACTTGCATAAAGAAAGTTTATATACATAATAACCAATACAATTTTAGATGATAGGTAGGTCGATACTTCACGACAAACGTGAGTTAAGAAATTACGCTGATGATCTTTTATTGCTTTCCCAGGCAAACTTAGGTAACGATGTCTCTGTAAACTGGCGCATTGACACAGTCATTAGGACTGGATAGACAATTCAAAAGAAAACATTTAACTTGATAAAACAAACTTTTAGTGTAGGAACGTACCTACCACTCAAATAAGAATGACTCAATGAGAACATTTTACAAAGTCAGCCAACTGTGTCTTAACATAAATGTAAATTAAATAGATACATTGAACTTAAATAAAAAGACAAAATCCAAATGTATCTACCAAATCAAGGATCTACTCGTACTAATAGAAATTCAACTGTGACGGGAGTGCGATAGGCCCCTAGAGATCCATCGACCGAAACGAAACGACCCTTGTGTGCTATTTCTTAGTCTGAGATGTACTGGACCTTCCAAGTAGGTCTTCTATATTGATTTTGTAATTCTTTTACTGTAGGTAATATTCCTACAGAAAATAAGGCTGCATTAAATTTATAGCTGACACTTTTTTTTAACAAAAAATCAGAAGAAGACGACATGATGTTTTAATGAATAAAAAAAGCCTGTAAGCAAAGCTTACGCGCAAGAGGGGATAGATATTTTTGTGTTAAATATACGAAAACTATAGCTAAGGTAGAGCATCCAACCTAATTGGTATAGTAAAAAAATATGAGTGTAATTAATAGGTACCGAAAATTTTTCTATACCAGGCTCCATACAAATATGTTCGATGCCATTTGAAAGAGCGCAGCAAAGGTTAAAAACAAAATTAAACCTTTTAACATCACTCTATTTATTCGAAAACATAGCAATGTCTATCTTGTTAAAATTAGATTAAAATTATATATTATTTTGAAAATTCTCTCTTACTGAGGGATTATTTTGCACGATAAACTAGTTTTGTTGCGGTGAATCAAAAATTATATCGTCACAACCCTACGGGTAGGCTATCAATGTTTGTTGTCGAAAGCAAAGCTTCATTACTTCACTTATCTCTATAATAAACAGCCATAACATCGTTACGAAGCTCTTTGCTTCAATATTAATAAATACTCAATACTTTAGTGCACTATAAAACACATAATATATTGTTATGGTTTGACTATAAATATTGAAAATGTATATGGTTGGCATTTATTTTATTTAATATTGGTAATTGGATGGATTCTTAAGCAGTTTTTTTACATTGAGCAGCCTTTCTAAATTTAAATTTATCTTCATCATAAGTACGTATGTAATGTTTAAAATATTGATTTTAAAGTATTTTTCATTTTTGTTTATTTTATTAAAAATAAACCCTCATTTGTCTTGGTTTTTTATTTACTTCAATTTTTCATATGAGCGTCGTCTTATGTGTGAATAGCTTCATATAAAATGTTTTGCTCCAAAGCCTTTACAATTCCAAAGTCTTACAATCACATATCAATTCGAAACAAAAATTCTAACATAACCATACATAAATCATTCCGTTCGATGCTTTAAAGTGAAGTTTGCATGAATTTTCCCATCTATTTTTCGAAACAAAATAAAAGAGCAGTAAGTATCTAGGTATTTGATTTCTCAGAATGCATAGCACAGTGATTACTTACCCTATTATACAGAATCCTATATAAAACGTATTTCCGTACTGCCTTTATAAATTGAATTTCCTGCATCGCACAATGACAGAAATTTTACTCGGGCGTATGACGTATTTCCGTTTCCGGCTTGACATGTGTCGTTCGCCATTTTTATACAAAATACAAAAATACTTTGAGACTAAGAAACGGAAATAAGTATTTTATACAAGTAACAAGGAAATTATGAGGAAAATGCGAGAGAATCGCTTCTTCTGTAGCTACGTAGTTGCTTGAAAATACACATTTGCACAAAAGAACTTTCCCAATTCAAAGGTTAGGTAGGTAGGCGAGTGCATATTAGAATCCCTAAAATTATAACATCTATACTTAGACCCCTAAGCTCAAAACCGTCAAAACCACTAAAATCATAATAACAAATAATTAGGTATTGATTTTTGTAAGCCTGTGAAAATATATTCCGAACACGCTTTTTTGATTTTTATTACTGAAAAAACAATACTACTTTGTAGCAAAAATTAAATTAAATTGTACTTATACCTACATGTATTCAGTTTTACTATTTATGTTTCGTTAAAAAAAGTCCACTTTAATGTTGACGTTTCTAGAGCACTTACGTGTACATTCCACATTGTTTTTATTAACGATAGATTTATTTGGAATTCACGGCATTGTCACCCCTATTTCTCATAATCAATCTGTCAAATCAAATCAAATACTGATTGTTACAATCAGTATTTATAAATAACAGTATTTATTTATTGCCTTGCTCTACTCTACAGTCTTCCTAAGCTAGTCCTACTCCAAAGGTTGTTTGGAAGATCACTTTTAGTGATAAGGCCGCCTTTGCGCGAAATGTTTTAGTTTTAAGTTTTATTTGTATTTCTTTGTGTGCAATAAAGTATTACTATCTATCTATCTAACCCAATGATCTGTATATACCTATATCTAAATCTAATGTGACTAAAGAAATGTAAAGAGATGCAAATGGTCGTCAGTTCATGCCCATGAATGGCTTGGTGTTCGACATTGCCAGCCACCTGGTTAATCTAAAAGGGCTTGGTGTAGACCTTTATGTTATTTGTAAGATCCGTGTTAGAGAATAAGCGTGAAAGGATAAGGCAGGGTAGAAAAGTGTGAGAGAACTTGATGTTTAAATCTAAAGTTATCTATTAGTAGGAGAACTGCTCCTTCAATACCCGTTTTTGTATTTTATCCGTTTTTTGGAAAGTCGTTTAAAGTTTTGGTAGCCATCAGACGTGCGAGGAACATGGCTAGTCCAAATTCTTTGAGTTATTATTTGACAGTCCCTCAAAAAAGTTAATAAAAAACAATTGTCTACATATACAGTAATTTCAATTAAAAGTAACTAAGTAGGTATTTATTTATTTTCATCTATAATCTAGCTAGTCGGTTCAGGGGTCCACCCTGGACTTAAAATAAATCTTCATGTTTCCTTTAACTCAAAGGAGGACTACCTATCATCATTATTAGAGTTATTGTCAACCGCAGATTAACAAGACTTGTTGAATAGTATGTAGGAATTTACCAATACACTCCTTTTAGTAGGCCGTATCATATAAAACACACGAATACCTACAAATCGTACTTCGATAGCGTGACGCAGCATTCGCTTGCAACTCCGCTTTAAACGATCGCAAAACACGCAACTTTGTTGTGTTGTGACAGTCTCTTCCTTATTTTAAGTTTACGATTTTCGTGCGTTCCATTGCACTTCCTGTTGTTTTTTTTATGAAGGAATCAACGATTAATTAAAAATCGATTGTGATAGGTAACAGAATCCTACTAAAGTTATATTATATAATGTCAATGTTTGCGCCGATGGATGGATTGTAAGTCTTTCACGCAAAAATTGCTGAACAGATTTTGTTGATAGGCAATATTATTGTAGCTTATATATCGGAATAAAACATAGGCTATATTATTTTGAGACATGTTTTTTTTTTTTTCAAGATATGACGCTAAATACGTACGAAGTCACTGGTAGCCTCTAGTGGGTAAATCAATAAGCATTCAATTTTTTATAAATAGAACCATTGAAAGAATGTGAATTGTACCCTTTGAAAGATCTCAAAACTTTATTTTTAAATATCAGCATTGATATTTTTGTTTGATTCAAAAATAAAACAAAACCTTAGCTCGATGAATTCGTTTCATTATATTGTGTTATGTTATGAGACCTTTGTCAAACATCAACTGGCATCACTTTCTTTGGTACTTTCGTGGTGATATCTAGTGTATTTTATTAAAGTTACGAAAAATTAAAAATAATTAATAAACTTCCAATTAATTCCTTAAAAGTAAAAAAATTCAGTTGCTGTTATATTAAATAATAATTTAATTTATCAAGTAAACCATGGTATCTATGGCATTGTAAGTGTTCATTTTAATATCTTTTTATTTCTAGTCTATGTATTATTGTCTATGTAGTATTTTAACGACGAGTTTCTGCAATTAGTAGGCGAGAGGAGTCATTTTAAAGACCATTGCTGAAAAGAGAGGACAGATGCTGGGTCACCTGATACGACACGATGACTTTTTAAAAAACATCTTGGAAGGAAAAATAGAAGGAAAGCGGAAGAGAGGGAGACCATGAAGAACTTACATAGATCAAATGAAAGAGGGAATAAAAGTTTTGTCGTATCAGGTGCTCAAAAGGATGGCAGAAAACAGAGCAGAGTGGCGTAGACTCCACCGACTAGAGCGACGCTCTTAAATTGGATGAATGGAAATTTGTTACTACATCACGTAAAAACAACTGAATAGATTTTGATGAAATTTTACTATAACTTAGCTTGGACATCAGAATAACACATAGGCTATTTAATTTGTAGATATTTTGGGTTTTTTCTTAAATATGACGTTAAATGTGTACGAAGTCGCGGGCAGCCTCAACCTATCAATATCGATGACACTCAAGGCACTTGGAATCCTAGTGTTGTGCATTCATTAGTGAACTGTAACGAATAGATACAGTAACGAGGTTCTAGTGCACGCGTGTTACAGTAACCCTTTGATAAGCGGCAAAAACCGACAATCGTCGGCAGCCGCTCGTGTCATGTTCGTCGCAGGCTCGCAAACCACTTAGCTACATACCTACACATTATGTTTTATCGTTACATTTCATGAAACGGTTACAGTCACACCGCGCCAATAAGTACGCGTCTTATGGTATCTACACACCAAAGCCACCGGCTTTTATGACAACTGCCATTCGTATGAGGAAAAGCCGCTGGCCTAGCCCGGCGGAATGCCGGCGGCTTTGGTATGTAGATAGCATTAAGTGAGGTTCATTTTTTTCAGAGTTCTTGTACTAATTACAATGGCCGTATCTTCAATATTGGGCACCAAATACATATTGGATGTTGTGAAGAACGATCAAGCCGCCAAGATGGCGACGACTACTACGGTGCATCCTATATTAACTGATCATCGAGGATATGTGCAGTTAGTTGATAGTATTAGTTAAGTCCATACTTAAACAAAAGTTAGACAGAGAATAAGATAGAATTTGTAAATTTTTAAAATATTCTAATTTTATAGCTGTCTGTAGCAGCTTGTTTTACAATCGACTTTAAAAATGTTACTTTAATTTATGTTACTTACCTAATCTACTTTTAAGACTTTCAAAATACAATTTCTTCACTAGGCTTTTATTGTTTTAGGTTTATAAGTAATATGTTAATATTTTATGTCGTTCCTTAACAATGGCACAAATAGAAGAATGTACTCTATTCTTTTTCTTGTGTTGTGTATTGTACCTACATCTAATTAATTTAACTTAGATAAGTAAAAACAATTGTTATCTTTAGACCAATCACTGAATAAACTAGTCATGCAAACAGATTTACACAGTGTACTTACTTGTATACTAAACTACTTTAAGCATAAGCTTTAAGGCTGATTTACATTGAGTCAGTACCTACTGAACTGACCTGGCATTGCCATAGTGTAAATTGATCACGTCAGTAGGTACTGCGTTCGTTCGTGTTCTTATGCGAATATTGAAGTCAGTACTGACGCGACAGTGCACTGACGTCAGTTCCTGACTCAATGTAAATCGGCCTTTATGCACAGTTTCATCTCATGAACCCAGTTGCAGTTGCCTTTGTCTCATGTGCCTTCGTGCCGTCTTAGCTGATTTCTGACAATGACAGTGGCGTTATAGTGTTAAATTCCGATTGCAATCTACATGTTTAAATTAGGAATGGCGTAACAAACTTGTAATTTTTACAGCAACATATTTTTACATGCAACATCTCAATTGAAAACATGATTTAGATACCTGAGGCCTGTCTGCTAATTTCAAATATTATCAATTGTGTAACTATTGAGTGTCAATGGGATTTTTGACAGATTTCGTATTCTGCTAAACAATGGCTTACACTAATTGCGACCAAATGTGTCAAAACTTGCCATTTACACTCAATAGTCACACCACTGAGACTATTTTAAATTTGCAGACTTGGGTCTTCACTTTGCGTCACCAACTTGACGCACAATAACATTAACTTTTTCTCTCTTTGTTTACCTTCTGAATGGGGAATACCGATTGGAATACACGCCACTAAAAGCGCAGATAACAAACTATTTATCAGAATGCCGATAAACGCCGTCAGAAATGATTAGAGGAGAATGCTGACGGTGCGTTCGCTACATCTGGAAATTCGCCATACACGACCCAATATTTGAGATACGCGTTTAGGCTTAATGATAATGTCAACGGCTGGAATGTACAGTTGTGTTGATTACTATTCGATTGGTGGAGAAATATGGTAATGACTTTGTAGTACTTTGTAGTAAGTAATAAAGGCCAAAACACACCGGATGCGTATGTGTTGCGTATGCGTAGACGTATGCGTATGCGTAAACAGACGCAAGCGGTGACAGTTCCATACATTACAACTCAGCGGTACGCATACGTCTACGCATACGCATCCGGTGTGTTTTGGCCTTAAGAGTGGTTTAACCATTTAATATTTAAACCATTATATCTTATCTAGCCATTAGTGTCCCACTGCTGGGCAAAGGCCTCTTTCCTCCTTCTCCACGATTCTCTATCCTGAGCTGTCTCTGCCCAGTCATTCATGAATATGTCCAGCTCATCTCGCTACCTTTTTCATGGTCTGCCGAGCGGTTGGTTGCCATTGGGTTTTATGCTGTCATGATCATTCAACTGTAAAATCCAACTCCATTAATGAACAGCTGTAAACGTCAATTTTTAGACTCCCGGCATTGATTTATGAATTTAGTAGGGTTATATCAATTGGATGGAAACTTAACACGAGAAGTACTGACTATTTAAGTTCTATGATTTCTTAAAATAATGCTAGCACGTTAATTATATGTACCTTTACAAGCAAGAATTAACCAGGAACTAGAGTATCATATCCGGTGATAAAAACGAAGTCTCAACTTGACTAACACCTAAGATTCCATTCAGTTATCATACCCTCGCCTAGTGATAGAATAACAAACACAAACATCAGAAGCCACAGTGGAAATTCAAACGAAATCTCAACTTTGTAGTATGAATAAATGAATAGTTTACGTCTTAGTTCCCCGGATATGCGAGTAGTTTACTCTACCGGTTTGATAGTACGAGTAACTTCCTTTGAAATTCGTTTTGGGGAGTACAGTGCGTTTGACAAGTGAAAATGGCTTATGGATTTCCGATAATCATGGTTACGGGGCTTAGCACGGCGTGCCGCGACAATTATCTCACGCATGCTGTCCTTATCACATTTAAAACTATAGACAGAGACGTAAGCGTGACAAACGCATGACAACGTCTTGTCACGGAGTGCCATGCTAAGCTAGCTGAGTTGCTGAGTACGCCATCTTGCTTGAAAATTTCGCGTAGTGAGTATTTTATCTTCTACATTTTCCTTCCGAAAATCCATAATGAGAATGACTAATGGCCGAACTCAATTTCGTAGCAATAAATCAAAAGAAGATTCTATATTAGCAATAAAATATTTTTTATGAAATCTATTTTCACCTCAGCAGCCAACTGTACCTAACCAGAATTGAATAGTCGTAGAAGTTGAAAATGTAAAGTATGAAAGTAGGGCAGGATGGACGTGGGCTTGCATCGACCGACATTACTTTTTGAAGTATTGAATCAACAAGAACGATGGTCAATGCAACGAATCGACTGCAGTGTACGGACAGCAAATATGGTATAGATATATTTGACTAAAATTGTATTCTACAATCTTCAAAAGTTATTTAAAAAGCGCAGTTACCTGTTTATAGCAATTATGTTTACATTTTCACCGTAAGGAAACCAACTAGGTACAAGAATTGCATCATTATCATGTGAGCTTATAACTGCCCACCTTTGAGTATAGAATATACCTAATATGGAGGTGCAACAACGATAAGAAATTCTATACAAAAAGGTAGCCATTTTGCGCCAGACCGGGCACGCAGATCCAGAAGGTATGGCACCTCCTTATATATTCTATACTCAAAGCTGCCCACTGCTGAGCATAAGACTCTCTAATGATTCTCCAGCGCGACGGGTTCATTGCAATAATGCATTCAGAAATCCTATTTAAAAAATACCCAAATACTCAAATTTTTATCGCACGCCATAGGTTTACATAATAGGTCTTATAATGGTAATGATATTGCTATCTTTGGACCCGTATGCGTTGTAGTAACTATTAAAAAAACTAGCTACTTAAAAAAAGAACAAACATAGGATCATATCTCTTACTTAAAACATCCTTCCGACTAACAATACGAGGTATCCCGGGCTCCCCCCGTTTATACTTATACCATAAGTAGGTCAAACAAGAGGTCAATGTATTGTTCCTGTTATAATGCCGCACTGAAGAGAAGGTTACGTTGTCACAATACTGAATTAGGTTTTGTAAAGGTACTATGAATTAGTAGGAACTGCAGGTTAATTTCTCTAGCTTAAAATTACTATAACAGTCACGTCAGTAGTACCCTAAACCGACGGGCATGTATGAGGCGACTGATGAGTGTGAATGAAGCGAAAGAGGTATTTTTGGATCGTAGCAAGTTGGAGGATGTGGTCTCGGCCTACCCCAATGGGAGAGAAGCGTGACGGATATGTATGTATGTATGTATGTATGTATGAAGTAGGAACAGCGGGTTAATTTGTTTGGCCATTCAATTGTTTAAAATTACGCTACCACTTGTTTTATCGATTCGTATCTTGAGCTTCAGTGTCTACCACTGAATGTGTATGAGACATACATACAACATTGTGTATGATGTTATGTAATATACCTACATATCATCTACAGAACTACACGTATGAGGTACAAAAAGGATGTATCCAATTCAATCGTTCTTACAGTTAGTTTCTTTGCACCACTTTTATAAAAAGCTGGTACGCAGTTCCGAAAGAGCGTCAGAGCTCCTTAAAAACCCAGACATAAACTAACCCGCGACCCAGCGCTTTCAGAAAACCAACTCTGAAAAAGTTATATAATTTATTACACATGACATATCCATTCAATATTCCACTAGACGTCAACTTAGTATTCTAGGTCAAGCTCCAAATGTCTGGAGCCCTATAATTTGTATTGTGTGTTATTTGAGTGGGTAATCAGGGTTTGGAATCACTCTCTTTTATCTTCTTTTTACCCGACTGTGCCAGAAGGTGGGTTATGCTTTTCGAGAGTTGTATGTATGTTTATATGTAAAATTCTTTGGTACGGCCTGCAGCCTAAACGGCTTGATGGATTATAGCTTGATAGGTGTCGTTAGATTCGTATTTACTGTGAGAGTGACACTGAATACATCAAAATAAAAATATTGCGTTTTTTAAACGCAGTCGGGTTTTTTTATTAAATAAAAATGTAATTCACAGAATTATTTTTGACCTGTCATTTGATTTGTTACCTAGTTTAGTTTAGACGTCACATGTTGACAACGGCTGCTGAAGCCTTCGTCAGGTATCCAACATACGAGAAATATAGGCTCTTATACCTATCCTCATATCACTACAACTTTAATGGTTTCCAATAGAGCCACATTATGACATCCATACGCTATAGTTAGCCCAATAACCTTAATGGAGCGAAGAATATGGCGCTCGGCTGTTAATGCAAGAACAATGGGGTTTATTGCCTACTTAGTTATACTCGCACATCTATTATGAGGAACCTTGGGTGGTCGTTTTGTAATTTTAATACGTATCTGCTATCTAGGGTCTGTTAGATATGACCTGCGTTTTGAGAATTGATTTTGTTATGGCTAGCTTTATGACGGTTAGATTCACCAGATTTCTTTTTGAACACTGTCAACCCGTTCCCTCATTTAGATACATATAAAATTTATCTGACAGATATTTTACACTTGTCTAAAACGTCATATTTTATAAATGGTTTATCTGTCAGTTAAATTGATTTGTAGTAGGTATTGAAACGGGCACATGGCCATCTTCTAATGATTGAAAATTTGAAAATGATAGTATCAGATTAATATAACATATTGTTTAATTATCTTTTCTTCGACTGTCTTTTAATTCTATTCTATTTTTGAAATTTGAAAAAAGAGGGGACTGCTAGCTTAGCATACACTCAGTGACAAGACGTTGTCATGCGTTTGTCACGCTTACCTTTTCTTACGTCTCTGTCTATAGTTTTAAATGTGATAAGGACAGCATGACGTGAGATAATTGTCGCGGCACGTATGGTAAGCCTCCTGTTGTTTAAAGACGTACATAAGTAAACCACAATAGGCGATTTAAGTTTCTATTGTAATCCAGTTTTACCTAGTTCTATCCAGTTGTAAAACTAGGAAATCCGCTAAACTGCAGATGCTAACACATCGACCAGACGCCATCAATCAGCTGTCAACTCTAGTTTATTGTTCTACCCGCATTGTTGCTTCGACGTATAACATGCAGTGTGAGACTAGTTTATTCTTCGGTTTTCAACAAGTGTTAACATGGCTTATTTCCCGGGATTTAATGAAAATTTAATTGGAATTGTAATAACAGATGCGTATGCGATGACAAGTGTGAATAGATCCATACAAAATGTTCGATCACTGTCGAGATGAAATTCGTGGAAAATTCATCACAAGTTGGAACGAAGTGTAAATAAAGCATGTTTTTTGAAAGTCACTAATAGGTAAATGGCATCGAACATATTTGTATAAATTTCGATATCAATTAGACTCAACTTAAAAATAATATTTTTCTCTATCGATTGACGTAAGTTTCATCAGTGGCCGCCAACTTTTTTTTCTTCATACTACCTCGAATGTTGAGTCTAATTTATAACGAAAATGTTTACTATACCAATTAGGTTGGATGCTCTTTTGTGTCAAAGTTATTTTCGCGTGTAAAGAAGAAATCTGAAATCGTAAGTAGGTATGATAAATTCAAATGCCGAAACCCTACCTTAAAATAAAATAAACGCAAGCAAAATTTATCACGTCTAAAAATACCGAGATGTCAAACGGTCCTCGCCAAAAATATTTCATAGGTACCTTTTCTATATTAAATTTCGTGCATTAGGAGGTCGGGCCGCGTAACCCAATTATGCACCACTTAACCTTCCCCTAGGTTAATTTACGATAAAATAATGTACTTTACAGTTTAAATTGAAATACTTTTAGATAAATTTAGAGCACTTCGGTAGTCGATAGGCGAAACGGAAGATTTCGTAGACAACTTCAAAATACAGGACGTTGACGGCGTGACGGCAAGCTTGTGTATGAGTTATTTGTTGAGCAAAAATGTAATGAGAATTAAGAGATCTTATTTTTATATGATGGTACTCGAACTTACTGCCATTACGTTTAATAAGTAATTCTCAAGAAGTTTGAACAAAACAGAGATAAGTACATACCTAAGTAGGTAACCAATTGTGAAACTGAAACCCTCCAAAAAATGTGTGTGGAAATTATGAAAAAGAATTAGACTTTCTACTGGCTTTTAGCAAATCTAGCACCCGATTATATTTCAACTTTGATAACTCTACCTATTTATTTATTTATTTATTTATTGGAAAACCAACTTCTTCATTATACCTATACATTAGAAAATAATAAATTAACAGACACGGCAACACCCTGTATTTAAAGGCAATTTACGCTTCGCAGAGCAAAAGGATAAAAGCCAAAGTTTAGTCAGTCTCAAGTTATTTTGGCAATAAAAGAAATCAGCAGAATACGCAGAAAATGTTATTTTGTTACACAAGTATAAGTATGTACATTTAGGTACCTAAGCTTTTTTATATTTTGAATAACAAATACGAGTAGAGTTCATGTTTTATTATATTGAGAACAATATGTTCGTTCATAATACACTAATTTAAGATGTAAGTTCAGGTATAAATACATACCTATGCAAAATATTTAGAATTACTACTTAGATACCTAGATAAGTAATAAAAAAAATTATAAAAATTTCTGGTTTAAAAAAAAAGTAAAAATACCGCAAAGCTGTCAACATGTCATAAATTACTTCCATATAATTTTCATATTAAATTAATTCGTAAAATGTTTTCTAAATAAACTACAATATTTAAATTAATTACAAAGATACCTACTTATAAAAACTAGGGAGGTTTAAATAAGGTACATAAAATATACGATGAATTAGATCCGATTAGAGTAAGGCATTAGATAATAAGTAGGTTGCAACTACTTAGCACAAAATAATTCTTAATTATTTCATGCAAAAAAGTAATCTAGAGATTAATTCCTAGAATTTCTACGAAGTATCATTAATCTCCATGCGTCTTCACATTTATAGTATTTCATATTTTATTTTGTAGACGCTAAGAAAAGTTTAGCTCTTTCTTAAAAAATCGAAGGTAGTCTTGCTAAACTTATTTGTTTCTTGCTTAATGAACAATTTTGTGTTTCAATTTTTTTATTTAAAAATCGAAATCGCTTAGATAATGATTCTTATGGAAAGTCAAATTAGTGTCACGACACGTTGCGGAATAGCCCAATAAAGTTAAAGCTTCGTTAAACCTATCAGCACCTGGCTAGTAACAGTTATCTGTGACCTGGCTGACCATTTTGTTGGACAAATAATGAAATACATACACCTACTTTTTTAGTAGGTCAACTCGGATGGACGCGGTTTTTGTACCGACCAGTATGAAGTTAGAAGTATATAAATGGGCTAGGAGGGGTTAATTATAGTTATTACAAAAGTGTCAGTATTTTGCCTTCATTATCTGTATTTAGCTAATTGAAAATTAAATTGTAGGTAGTCAAAAAAATGTTTCAACTTGTAACAAGGATCAACTATATTTCACTATTCCCACGCCCACGATCCACCCAACTTTAAATAAAATTGCATTGTCATTTGCGCAGGCGCAGCGGACAAGGAAGCCGACGAGGAGGAGGGAACAGCAGCGGGAGCAGTGCAGACCGAAGAACAAGAGGAAGAGCCTGAACATGGCAAACATATCCTGCCACTTAGCCATCCGCCTGCTATGTGAGTAACTGTGTCTATAGTGCTACAAGGATCTATTGGCACTTGGGTGACACTATCAGGAGGGCGTGGGTGTGAATAAATAATGATAATTTACTAGTTGATATCGTTAGTTCAGATTTCCGCCACGTGCCAAAAGATCCTTGTAGCTTTGTATCTATCTATCTACTGTTTGTTTTTGCAAATCATGCATGAGCCCAAAGGGCGTCGCCGTTGGCGGACACTTTCGGAAGATGTCTAAGTAGATACTTGATGATGATGATGTACGGCGCAGTAGGTAGTAGAGGAGTATTATTGTCGGCAATTCTTGGCTGAGTTACAAAGCAGTCTGCCAATTCCTGTTTAAAATCAGTGGGGTTATGCGTTTGCAATGATTACACCCCGTATTTCGTTTTATTTCAGTGAGGTGTCGGCCAGTCAGCAGGATTTCTTCAAGATGCTCGACGACAAGATTGAAAACGTAAATATTGCTGTTCATTTTATCTTGGTACATAAGTAGCTTTGTAGTTGAGAGTATTATAACAATGATATTTCGAATTACAGGGCCGAGACTACGATTCATCGAGCGAAACTGAAGTGCAAATAGAGCACGAGCGGCACAGGATGCTCATCGATCAATGGAGGTCTGCTTCCCAATCGACGCAGTCTTCATTTTCCCAGCCGAGTCCCCCTACTCCAGCCCGTAGACGTATGTGCCGCGGTCCGGCGCCCCCCGAGCGAGGCTCCCCCCGCCGCCCCCCGCCCCGCCCCGCGGACTCGGCGTCCCCCCCGCCGCGCCGCTCCAGCTCCGCACACTCACACCACCACGACCCGCGACACGTTAACGGCGACAACTGGCACGACCCCACCAAGTCTCCGGTCAAGCGGCCCCAGAGCGCTGGCGCCGCCTGGCGGACCAATCCCAAGGTCGGGCCCTATAACCAGAAACCGAGGAAGAACGAAGCGAATGAGAATCAGCGAGCCTGCCAGAGAGACGCGGACCTCTCTGGTTCCGACCAAGATGTCTCCCAGATCACCTTCAACCCGACGTTCCAGACGCACAGCCCGGCCCACTCGACCAAGTCCCAGCAGCCGTACATAGCGCAGATCGTCTCGTACCCGATGTCGCAGCAGGTGACTCCGCCCTCGCCGCCGAAATATATAGCGCCGCCCGAGGAGTACCAGGATCCTCAGAACAATATCCCGGACAACAAGTACGGTAACGGGTCGAAACCGCAGACCCCGACGCAGGGAAATACGCAGTCGAACATTTACTACATTCACGGCAACGCGACAGCTAACGTGGCGCAGGATATCGCCCAGCAGAGGCAGCAGACGGCGATACACCTGCAGCAGTACGTCGCGATGAAGCAGGCGCAGCAGCAAATGTTTACTTTCCTGCAGAGAGGGCCTCATACAGTTTTCCCTAGTGTGGACTACAGTCAGACGCCGAATGCGAATCGAATGTACGAAGGAGAGGAGTTCGTGCCGACTTACGCTCATCCGGCCATGAGACCGCATAGTGCCCCCACGCCCGCCGGTATGATGAGACCGATGTCGGTCGGCCCGGGATTCAATCAGATGCCGGACGGGGCTCCGATGATGCAGATGCCGATGTGGCCGCACATGGCGCCGGTGGTGTCGACGATGGGTCCGTGGGTGCCCGGACAGGTCGCTGCGGAGATGCAGTACTACCCACAGTCGCAATTCATGTCGATGTACCGTCCGAACTCGGCAGGGTCCGCAGGCACGCTCACGAGGTACCATAAGAAGGAGGCAGGAGACGGGGACATGAAGAATAATCTGTGCCAAAGCATAAATCTAGTCAGGCAGAAGCCGATCGGACAGATCGTGTCCGTGCCCGGGCAGGAGTTATCCGTTTGCAACAGCATGAGCGACAGTCCGAGCCCGGCGTCGGTGAGCACGGACAGCGGCGTGTCGCCGGGCAACAGCGCGCCGAGCTGCAAGAACTCCTTCAGCACGCCCTCGACCGGCTCCGAAACCTCTTTCTCTGACAACAAAACCAAAAAGAGCAAAGCGGCTCCGTTCAACGTGCGATCTCTAAAAAACTCTAAAAGTCTAGATTCTTAGTAAAAGTTTGTAATTATGTAGATTTTCTAAATGTACGTAGCGTCTAGTCAATGGGACGATTTGTAAAGTATAGTGAAATTAGATTCCAAAGTGCTTATATCTCGTATGTGATTTTATTGAACATTTTTTTATGAATTGATGTTAAAGTGGCTCTCGTCATGTAGATTTATTATAATATTCGGTAACTATTGCTACGTTACGATTGATGCCTTTTCGTTTGTACAGAATTTGTAAACCTTCGTCCAGCGTTTAAAAAAATCTGTGTAATTCTGTATACTTTTATTTTCTCAGTGAATAGGTACCTACCACTTAATTCATTTAGAACTCCGTTAGGTAAAAAATATTGTAATATCTTGAAGTTCTAGCGCATTTTGTAAAATTATAAGGTATGTACTTGGTCAGAATGCATTATGCAAGGAAATTGAATATCTGAACAATTTTTAGTTCGTAATCATCAATACCTTACGGTAGTCCTTAGTTACGTTGAAAATTACATGCCTTTACTTTGTATCACAAACTTGCATGTAGTGTTGGAGAATGTCATCATCAGATCATGATATTCAGCTAAACATGTCATCACAAAGAGACTGGTCATTCTTAGAAAATGAAATTGGCGAATGTAGAAAATACAAAACTACTTACATTGATAGGTATTTAGTTAGGTACACATGCAAGATTTTTCTAAGCATTTGTGGACATTAAAAAGCAAAAAAATATTTCGAACGTCGTCTAGTGTATTGTAGTTTTGTATTTTCAACTTAAAAACACCGAGAAAATGTTTAAATAATAATTTGATTTAATAAAACTACGTACCTACCTAATACGGGTAATTATTTTAAGTTCACATTAAATTTAAAACCTAAGCGAAATAAATTTTAATTAAATCTAAAATGTATGTTTAGATAAAGTGTAAAGGTACATTTAAGTGCCGAATGATGCATTTTAAAATATCCAATAATAACGGTAACAAAGTAATTTGTTTGTTTTAATTTATTATCCCTATTTTTTGAGTCTTTAGGTACTTATCTTCGTAACAAGAAGCACAGAAAGTTGAGAAAAGTATGAATGAATTTGCTCCCAAAATTCGCCTTGTAAGTTTGAAATAATCATAAAGCTACGCGTCCACTGGTTCGGAATCGAATCGGTGCGTAAGGAGCGAAAAGATTTGTTGCTTTGTATTGATTTCTATGGCGTACAAATGCCGATCTAGAGCATGCAGTAGGTTAGGTACCATAGAAATCAATATAAATGCAACAAATTCTTCCGCTCCGTACGCTTCGATTCCGAAACACTGGACGCGTAGCTTTATAAAGGTGCTTTATAAGGTATCTACAAACATCCGGGCCGTGCCCGGGACGTATCCGGGAAGTGTCAGGGAAAATATATAATTCCACATATTTTCTATGGATTCGTTCAAATACGTTGTCATGACGACATATTGTTGTCCCTCCTGACGGGCCAAGGCCCGGACACGGCCCGGACACGTCCCGGGCACGGCCCGGATCTGTGTAGATAGACCTTAAATTCTTGATGACGAACATTACCTGATCCATTGATACGTTGTGAACAGAGCTAAGAATTAACTTCCTAAAAATCTAAAATAAACAATACAATACAATACAAATATTCTTTATTGCACAAAAGATATAAGGTACAGACACAAACAAGAATATAAGAAGCAACAGGCGGCCTTATTGCTAGGTAGCAATATCTTCCAGGCAACCTTAAAATAAACCTACACACAACTAATACTTAAAACAAAAATAGCAAAATCAAACTTCCTAACACAACCAATGACAGTCCTATCGATTTATTTCTTTACAAACATCGAGCTATTTTCAATGGCGTAAGTAAATTATTCATCAGCTATCTAGGTACCTCGGGGCCCGTGGGTTTGTCATCCAAGGTTGCTGGCATTTGACATTTGTACCACTCGAGCTTTTTAATGAGGCTTTGATTCGATTTTAATCTTACTTGATTTCAGTTAGGAGGAAATTGTACGTTTCCATTTTAAATTCAAATTCAAAATGTTTATTATCACACCATAGGTATTACAAAGTAGTTTATAATAAAAGTATTCCAGTACCATGTATGGACCCTGAATAGGGCACGGCTAGGCTATGTAGCGCAGCTACGTTATATAATATAAACTTATATCTAGGTACACTAATGAGATCAAAGTTGAAAATTTATAACATTTAAGTCTTATCATTAATAATGTATTTATAGTATATTAGGTAGGTATTATGTTCTTAACTTTAAAATAGAATCTTATTTTGAACTATGTTTATAGATATAAATTTAGGTATATGTATTTTTTATATTTAGGTAACTTTAATCTTAATCGTTATTTAATATTTTTATCTTCTAAATATTCTCTTATTGTGTAGTAACATTTGGTGATTAACAGTTTTTTAAGGAGATTAATGAATTTTGTATCTTTGGTTTCGTCTCTTATATTTTTAGGCAGTTTATTATAAATTTTAATTGACATGACAAGTGGACCAGAAGAATGTAGTTGAAGTCGGGAAGGAGGCAAAATCAATTTATTATGGTGTATTGCTCTTAGAGAGTAGTTTGTAGGTTGAGTGTTACGGTTATTATAGAATTCTGGGTATTTACGGACGAATTTACAGGTTTCTAAAATGTAGATACAAGGCATAGTAAGGAGATCAAGTTGGAGAAAGTATGGTTTACAGCTGTCAGTAGATTTTATGTTAGCTAATATTCGTCCCTTTCAGAACCGATCAATACAATTGTGCGGTTTTTAAAGTTTAATTTATTTCAAAAACTTAACGTATTTTCTGAACGGGCCCGGCGTCGCACGATTGCGCATGAACCGAACTTTGACCCTGTCCACGAAATTCGCGCGTAAGTTAGTCGCAGAGCAAGTGTCAACCTAACGACTTCAGTGAATTTTTGCGGCACCACCTTTCACCAATGTGAGTAGAAAATTATAGATTTTTGGTTTGTATTTCGGGATTGAAGTATTAAAATCATAATATTAAATAGATTATCTATGTATTTAACAGAAAACTGCATTGAAATAGTTTTTGGTGTTGCGGCCAGCCGATAACGAATTTTAATGAGACAATTGTATCATACAGGGCCGTATAGACAATTAATAGTTTTTGATGCTGTGCGTTATTTATCTGTTTTTTACAGAAATTTACTAAATGCCGCATGGTTTGACGGAAGCCGAGATTGAGACTTAGCTAAATGGATCTGGAGACGTGGGTAGATACGATGAATAGCTCCCAGAACCCTCTCTGGGGCCCTCAGGAGCACAAGTAGCAGTCAGTTCTGAGAACTCCGCGATAGATGAAAAGTCTGAGGATGATTCAGATGATAACTTACGGTTAAGCTGAATGAATTGTGAAAAAAAGAAGTTAAATTATAAAGAAATGGCGGTGAAAGTGTCTCCAAAACCTAACCATGAGCAGCAACATGACTACCAATCTGCCTGATATAGAAGAATTCGGAGCTAAACACACTAGATTTTTTATGTTTGACACTGATGTTAATGAAATGTTAAAAAAAAGTATAATTTTGTGTTAATGAAATATTTTAAATTGTATCCTATATGGTTTTACTTTTCTGTAAACATAAATCTTTAGGCCCGATTCGATACAATTGTTGGTACTTAAATTTTCCAAGATGGCGGCCGGAAAATGGAAAACTGACCCCGGATTTGACTTCTCCAGACCATTTTTAGGTTAACCCAATAGTCTTTTTGTCTGAAATTAATGTAGTTTCGTCGCCGGTCTGAAAGGGATAAGACGTTTCTGCAATGTGAAAATAGTGGGGGCGTCTGTGCTGTTTCCCCAGAGCATAATGCCGTATGTGATCCATGAGTAGGCATAGGCATAATAAACAGTTAGTGCTGTCTTTAAATCAGTTGAAGTTTTTATGGTGCGTAAGGCGTAAGCGAAGTTTGAAAGTTTGGTTCTAATTTTATTTATGTGTGTCTTCCAGTTTAGATGCGTGTCTATGGTGAGGCCAAGTAAATCAAAATGTTTTGCTATTTCAAGTGGAGTGTTATTGACGGTTAAGTTTATGTTTATAGGTGGTTTTTGGTGTGGGTGAAATAACATTAATTTTGTTTTATTATAGTTAATTTTTAAGTTATGGTCTTGTAGCCAGCTTTCTGTTTGATTTAATATGGATTCTAGTTTATTATTTATATCTGTATCGTCGTTACATGATGTGGGAAGGGAGATGTCGTCGGCAAATAATACACATTTTTTACAGTCTGTTACAATTTTTGGGAGATCATTAATATAAATAAGAAATAGGAGACATCCGATCACACTTCCTTGAGGGATAGATGCATGTAATGAAATAGTATTAGATCTCACATTAGTTATTACGTTATTTTGGCTGTTAAACACTTCTATTTCTACTGATTGCTCTCTATTATGTAAGTATGAGGTAAGCCACTTATGGGCGATGCCGCGGATCCCTAAGTTGTATATTTTATCTACTTAATAATATATTGTACTGGACTTTATCGTATGCTTTAGTCATATCTAAAAGTATACCAACGGCGTAATGCTTATTATTTAGTGTATTTATTATTTCTTGTATATATATTATTTAAAGACAGCTAAGGTGGTAGAGCGCTTTTTCCTAAAGCCGTTTTGGGATTCAGAGTCAAAAAGTTTATTTAATAGGATGAAGTTGAAATGAAGGTTTGTATTTGGTAAGTAATCAAATAACGGTATCAAGGTTTTGACTAGGACCTCCTTACTAATTATGCGCTCCTGGTACTTTCAATGCGCGTCTTACCATCAGCCAACCTATCTACTCTACTGCTCAAAACCTCCTTAGTCCTTACCACTTATGCGCTCCTGGTACTTTCAATACGCGTTTATCCCCCAACAAACTACCTACAGCTCAAAACCTCCTTACTACTTCTGCGCTCCTGGTACTGTCAATGCGCGTCTTACCATCAGCCAACCTATCTACTCCTTTATTTACTGCTCAAAACGTCTTAGTCCTTACCACTTATGCGCTCCCGGTACTTTCAATACGCGTTTTTCACCCAACAACATATCTACAGCTCAAAACCTCCTCACTACTTATGCGCTCCTGGTACTTTCAATACGAGTTTTTCCCCCAACAACCTATCTGCAGCTCAAAACCTCCTTACTATTTATGAGCTCCTGTTACTGTCAATGCGCTTCTTCCCACCAGCCAACCTAATCTAGTCCTTTATCTACTCTACTGCAAAACCTCCTTACTACTTCTGCGCTCCTGGTACTGTCAATGCGCGTCTTACCATCAGCCTACCTATTCTACTCCTTTCTACTCTACTGCTCAAAATCTTCTACTCCTCTATCTACTCTACTGCTCAAAACCTCCTTACTACTTCTGCGCTCTTGGTACTCTCAAGGCGCTTCTTTCCACCAGCCAACCTATTCTACTCCTCTATTCTATCTGCTCTACTGCTCAAAACCTCCTTACTACTTCTGCGCTCCTGGTTCTGTCAATGCGTGTCTTACCAACTCTACCTACTACGAGACCTACTACGAGACCTACTACTAGACTTACTACACCACCAACTTATCTACTGCTCAAATCACATGCTCAAACCTTCTTACTACTTATGTGCTCCTGGTTCTGTCAATGCGTGTCTTACCAACTCTACCTACTACGAGACCTACTACTAGACTTACTACACCACCAACTTAACTACTGCTCAAATCACATGCTCAAACCTTCTTATTACTTATGTACTCCTGGTTCTGTCAATGCGTGTCTTACCAACTCTACCTACTACTAGACCTACTACTAGACCTACTACTACACCTACTACTACACCTACTACTACACCTACTACTACACCTACTACTACACCTACTACACCACCAAACTGCTCAAATCACATGCTCAAACCTTCTTACTACGTATGTGCTCCAGGTTCTGTCAATGCGTGTCTTACCAACTCTACCTACTACTAGACCTACTACTAGACCTACTACACCACCAACTTATCTACTGCTCAAATCACATGCTCAAACCTTTTTATTACTTATGTACTCCTGGTTCTGTCAATGCGTGTCTTACCAACTCTACCTACTACTAGACCTACTACACCTACCACCAACTTATCTACTGCTCAAATCACATGCTCAAACCTTCTTATTACTTATGTACTCCTGGTTCTGTCAATGCGTGTCTTACCAACTCTACCTACTACTAGACCTACTACACCACCAACTTATCTACTGCTCAAATCACATGCTCAAACCTTCTTACTACTTATGTGCTCCTGGTTCTGTCAATGCGTGCCTTACCAACTCTACCTACTACTAGACCTACTACACCACCAACTTAACTACTGCTCAAATCACATGCTCAAAGTGCGCATTGACAGTACCAGGAGCGCAGAAGTAGTAAGGAGGTTTTGAGCAGTAGAGTAGATAGAGGAGTAGAAGATTTTGAGCAGTAGAGTAGACAGGAGTAGAATAGGTTGGCTGGTGGTAAGACGCGCATTGACAGTACTAGGAGCGCATAAGTAGTAAGGAGGTTTTGAGCAGTAGAGTAGATAAAGGAGTAGAATACAAAAATAAAATACTTTCCTGGTACAATGTGCGTCTTACAACCATCATCTACTCCATTGCTTAAAACCTCCTTACACTACTTATAACTTATGCGCCCCTGGTACTTTTAATACGCGTTTTACCCTCAAAAACCTCCTTACTACTTATGCGCTCCTGGTACTGTCAATGCAGAATAGAGTAAATAGGTTGGCTGGTGGCGGTGGTAAGCAAATGGTAAGACGCGCATTGACAGTACCAGGAGCGCATAAGTAGTAAGGAGGTTTTGAGCAGTAGAGTAGATAAGTTGGCTGGTGGTAAGGCGCGCATTATTGACAGAACCAGGAGCACATAAGTAGTAAGAAGGTTTGAGCATGTGATTTGAGCAGTAGATAAGTTGGTGGTAGGTGTAGTAGGTCTCGTAGTAGGTAGAGTTGGTAAGACACGCATTGACAGAACCAGGAGTACATAAGTAGTAAGAAGGTTTGAGCATGTGATTTGAGCAGTAGATAAGTTGGTGGTAGGTGTAAGTAGGTCTCGTAGTAGGTAGAGTTGGTAAGACACGCATTGACAATACCAGGAGCACATAAGTAGTAAGGAGGTTTTGAGCAGATGATAGGTTGTAGATAATATACGACGTGCATTGAGAGTACCAGGAGCGCATAAGTAGTAAGGAGTTTTTGACCATGCAATGCAGGTACTTCAGAAGCAAGGATGGGAACCATCAACTACTTATAAAACAGCATAGACTAGACCAACCCCTTACCAACGCGCAAGCTAAATCAACATTGTGATGAATATAATGACAATAAAATACTTAAACCAAACCTAAAAGAGTCATACACAGAATTAGGTTCATAATTGTCTTTCCTGTTCCTGATGATTAAGGATAGGTACTGGAGCATCTAATCCTCAAAATGTTTATGTAGGCCAAAACTACATCGGGTACAGATTATGGGGATATACATTAAGTTCAGAAATTAGCTTCCAGTGTCCTTAACTTTCGGGAACAGGAAAGACATTTTTTGTTTTTTATGTCTGTACAACACAAAAATATTAGGTAAGTACGGATAACACCCACTCGCACGTAATTCGAAGCCCATTATTAGAAAATGGATGAATGCAAATGGTAATAAAATAATCCTGGCGGTGGATAATTTCTTCCACTTTGACATTTTTCATAACTGAGCTATTTCTAATTTGTGTTCAAAGGTTAAAGGTCATTGAACTTTCGTTTTTCCCGTGTTTTTTATGGAAAAAATTATAAGCCTCCTCGTGACGATCAAGGCATATTATGGTGCTCCCACACTGCTGTTATAAAATGTTTAATAACATTTGTTAAAGCTAACATTTACTTACAAGTTTCATACTTTGTTTACAAACAGTTTTAGCGACTTTACTTACCTAATTGATAAAACTTTTTGGTCATTTCTGCTAAAAACAGTAACTTTAATTAGGAAATGATCCTAAATACCTACATAATTAGAATCAAAGAATTTGTTAAAAGAAGCACTGAAAACTGTTTCTCCCCCGACTACCACTAGATGGCGCTGTTCGAAATTAAAACGCGGTAATCAAATACCGAGTCACTTTTCTTCATTTATATTATATGGTGAGGCCTTATGCGCTCCTGGTACTGCCATAATGCGCGTCTTACCACCAGCCAACCTATCTACTCTATTGCTCAAAACCATAAAATAAATAATAATAAAACTTATGCTTTCCTGGTACAATATGCGTCTTACCACCTTCTAACCTATCTACTCTATTGCTTAAAACCTCCTTACTACTTATAACTTATGCGCCCCTGGTACTTTTAATACGCGTTTTACCCTAAAAAACCTCCTTACTACTTAAGCGCTCCTGGTACTGTCAATGCAGAATAGAATAGGTTGGCTGGTGGCGGTGGTAAGCAAATGGTAAGACGCGCATTGACAGTACCAGGAGCGCATAAGAAGTAAGGAGGTTTTGAGCAGTAGAGTAGATAAGTTGGCTGGTGGTAAGACGCATTGACAGTACCAGGAGCGCATACGTAGTCAGAAGGTTTTAAGCAGTAGATAAGTTGTAGATAATGTACGACGTGCATTGAGAGTACCAGGAGCGCATGAGTAGTTAGGAGTTTTTGACCATGCAATGCAGGTACTTTAGGAGCAAGGATGGGCATAATTAATAACCATAAAACAGTATACACCAACGCCTTACCAACGCGCAAGCCAAGTCAACATTGTGAAAAACTGTTTCTCCCCCGGCCATCACTAGATGGCGCTGTTCGAAATTAAAACGCGGTAATCAAACAGGGAGTCACTTTTTCTTCATTTTATATGATAAGGACCGACTAATTTATATGAATTTTTTACACGTATGTCCTAGTTATTAAGGTGGTTCATGTTTATTAAACATAAACTCCCTAGGGTTAAATTTATGGAACGGAGACATTAATAAAACCATAAAATACACATCACACAATGTTTAATTCTAAAATACAGATACATAAAACACTAAAGTATAGTTAACTATATCAGTCTATCAATATACAGGTGCATCAATATATTATATTCTTTTATTTTTATTGAAATAAATATATTTTTTATTAAATTTACATCTTGTAAGGACTCTCGCTTGTGTTGTTAGTAATTGTGAATTTATTAAGAGGGGAAAAAGGAAAATGACAGTGTTTTGTAGAAAAATAAATTCATAGTGACTTTCCCCATTTACTGAAACGAAATTTCGATCAATCACAGAATTTGTCATTTCGGAATTGGGTCATTTCAGGGACATTTTCAAATCAAAATTAATATCTTATGTCGTTCGTAGCTGTTTAAAAATCACATAGAATTTAATTTGAAACATTTAAAAGTGGTTAAAGGAAATGGAACCTAAACTAATGAAAGGAAAAGAGCAAGCAGTCCTTAAGATATACAACATAATAACTTAAAACTTAAAGAGTAAAATATGACTTGTGTTGAAAAAAAATAAGACGTTATAGCTAAACATTTTTTAAATAGTTTATTTGAGGTTATATCGGATATGTAGGTATTTAATTTAGACACAAATAAATTTCTAGTAAGTGTGAAAAATTATATTTTTTGGAAACAGTGCAAAATGACGATTTCCTGGGTTCTGTTAACAAATTGTCATTTAAATCAACACAAGCAATTTCACTCGACATAATTTGACTCGTACAGTGTTTTAAACACTACCAAACACAATTTAACATACAAAAACTGTAGTAAACTTTATATTTGGTTTCATAATATTTTCCATCACTATCTAATTTTTAACAATTAGTTTATACACATGTTAATTAAATTGCACATATCCAAGATTTACGAGCATATATTGCGATCAGATATAACTTTATCATTATAAGTGCCCGTTTTTCTAGCTACAGATAAAATTTAACTGACAGATAAACCTATGTCCGTTTCATAAAACATGAAGTTTTGGACCGAGGTATAAAATCATCATCATCTTTTAATTTAAGAGTTAGACTCTTGTCAGTGGAGTATTCGCCATTTAGGCCTATCCTCTGCCAGTGCCTTGACCTCTTGATACATGACGTTAATTTTCTCTTTCATTTGAGTGAAGTAGGTACGTCGCGGTCTTCCTCTGCCTACGAATAAAATATCCGTCAGATAAATTTTATCCGTAAATAGTGAAACGAGCCTTAACTCTGTAGATTTTTTAATATATCTACTGACTAATTTGAAGGATCGAAAACTATGTTACCTTCTAAATACAAAATACAATCTTTGTAAAATTTTGGATAGTTTTTTTTTTAAATACTCTCCATATTTTTTAACTTCTCCTTATTTCTTATATTACAAAGTGCATTTTGTTATTCCAACAACATTGTTTTACAATGTGTTTGACTAATCATTCTCCCACACTGCAGTGCCCGGATCACCATATAAAGATAAAATTTAACTGACAGATAAACCTATGTCTATTTCATATAACATGACATTTTAGACAGAGGCAGCTGTAAAAAATATCTGTCAGATAAATCTTATTCGCACATGGTAAAACAGGCCCTAAGTATACAAAAAGTTTATTATAAAATGCTTACAAACATTTTGTGAGGAAGTGGGAGTACCATAACAATACGAAAGTATAAATTTCTATCCTCAAAAGTTTGAAAAAGTTACAAACGACGCAATGAATCCCAAATTGAAAGAACCTAAAGATATAAACACACTTCATAAGTATTTACGAAAGAAGATGCCTCGAACTTTAACGGTGTTCCCACATAACATGTTATAAAATGTTTACTAACATTTTGTAACAAAATTATAGTGTCCGTTTCACAATCTAGGTACAGATAAAATTTAACTGACTGATAAACCTATGTCTATTTCATAAAACAGAACGTTGTAGACAGAGACAGGTATAAAATATCCGTCAGATAAATTTTATCTGTAGATCGTGACGGACCCTTAGTATACAAAATGTTTCTTATAACATTTTTGCAAACATTTTTGTATACAAAAATTTTGTTAGAAAATGTGAGTAAACATTTTATTACATGAAATTTGGAAGCACCTTAAGGTTGATGTAATAAGAGTTTTGCAAATATTTTAAATAATTGGGTTTGTACTTAGTAAATGGAAAATTAACTTTATTTCCAAGAACTTACAATACAACACATTATAATGAGAAAATAATTTTCTATAATGATTGTAATGTATGATTTAATGCAAAGTAATGGACGGCATAAAACTATCACAACCAGAAAAGAAAGTATTTTAAACTGTGAACAAAAGTCTTAGAACACCAACCCGAATAAATACTTAGCTATTTGTTTCCGAAAATTTCAATAAATAAGTTACAAAATCCAACTCTTAACTAAATACTAGAATAATTTAGCAATTTTAGGTCACAGTGAGATCAATTGAGGCATCTTCTGTAAACAAAGTTTATACGCCGAGTTTTACAGATAAAATTATTTTTTCAAATGGATTTTTATTTGGCATGCTATGCTATGTTATGCTTTATTCCATTTTGAGTCGTATCTCTAAAACTGGTGTATAAAGATTTTAGTACTTACAATTTTACAATCATTTAACTTAAATCTAATTAATTTTATTACATTCCGCATAGTCTATATCACTTTAAATGCCTAACTGATCATCCGGTGTACTCCATACATTTTGTATGAAAATTTAAATTTATAACTCAATTTCATACAATTAATTTTATTTTCCCACCTTGGAAATTCTGGAACATTCTTTACTCTTCCGTTACTATAAATCTTTTGAGAGGGACATTTTTTTAAGTTAAATGTCTCTTCCTATCAATTGAAAATAATAACAAAATGACGGCAAACTGTTTAAAAGTTCTGTTTTAAGCTAAAGCGTTCTTTTTTAAATTATTTTTTGCACAAAAATTGATATATTTTCTTCTCGTTAGAGACTTATGATTTTCAATTTCAGAATTGTACAAAAAAATAATTAAAGAGCGCATATTTAAGCGTAAAACATCACTTAAACGCTGGAACAGAAAAAAAACTAAATTAGTAATCATTTTTCAAACCAAATAGCACACAGTAAATTTCCGAAACCGCTCGTAAACATTTTCAAAACGAAAAACTTTTCTCTAAACGCTTTCGAAAATCGAACTCAAAAATTCATCAAATAAATTAGTCAAAGTTGGTATACGCATATAAACTTAACTCAAAAGAGGCAATTTTAAAGCTTTTTGAGTTATTATGAAAATGATTTTTAATATTTAATATTTTAGGTCGAAATCGAAATATACAATGAACATAATATGTATATGCGATACACAAATCAGTGTACATTATTATAAAGAAGAAATATTAAATATGCTACTAACAAAGATGACTGATTTTGGAAATACTGGAATATGTACCACCAGGTTTTTAAATTTCATAAATTTTCAAAAATGGAACAATTTTTCTTCATACCGTTACGTTTTTTGATTAGGTCTTTTATTGTTATATTTAATTTGAAATCTGAATGTCTTTTTTTTGTATTTCGAAGGTACAACAGCTATTTTATTTTGCTACTAACGATACAAAATAGCACGATTACTACAGTGGGATACCTTCATAATAAATTGTTACAGGCAATTATTTCGAGCATTTCCAAAGAAATATATAATTTTGAAAATATTTCTATCGTTCTTACAATCATGCTTGTAAAAGACAAGGTTACAATTAAAGAAAATGTGTTTTCTTATCTTAGCTTGTTTCATTTCGTAGGTTTATACACCATTTAGTATTTAAAAACATTTAATGAAACTAATTGTTTTAAAACACAAAATGGTTCAAAAACCTTTCTAGGAACTTACATCAAACCAGTCACCCAAAATCTTATTTACAATAAATCTGTGTTGCCATACGCAACGAAAATAAATAACCTAAATAAATACTATATAGAAAACTAAGGTATAACATATCCAAACACATTTGGTAGAAACTTTCAAATTGTCTTTACATTACACAGTTGTTTGCCACAGGAGAAATTTTGCACTGTCACAAAATTACTAGTTTAGTAGAAATTGCATTGAATTGGCAACACTAGTTTTCACATGGCAACACTTTATCTTAGTGCTGTGTATAGGTTGAGTACGCTTTTGTTTTCTTTGTGTGAGGGTGTTTTTGAGAATACGTTCCAAAATCGTAAGGTTTCGTCGCCCGCGCCGGTCACTATTGCCTCTCCGTCGGGTGACAGAGCTAAGTATAAAACTCTGTATGAATGGCCGGTTAGTTTTGCCACCTGGAATAGATAATTTATATTGTAAGTTTGTGTTCAAAAACCATATACAGCTTGACCATTAAGAGTAGAAATTAATTGTTGAGGAACTAAAACGTTTTCACAATATGGCAACACTACAGCTGCTGTCAAACGTCAATCAAACTTCAAAACATTACCGAAATTTCGTGATTTGTTTGCGATTTATTGAGAAATATCATAAAAATATAGTTTTGTTTCGTACTTTGTTATTTGAGATGGGTAAGACAATAAAAAGTGGTGCCAGAGAAGTGATATATAGTGTTTTTAAGATGTGTTTGGCGGAATATCATGCCGGTAAACTTCTTACAGAATTGGATGACATTTACAAACGAGTTGCTTCTATGACAGGTATTTTATACTTGAATCTTGCATGATATAAGTAGTTTACGATATAAACTCCATTTTTTTTCAGTCTGGTTCTTAATAGACGTCACGGTATCGATATTTTCTACGGATTTGATTAATTTGAGAGGTTATGTTTACATTTCAGTAAAGTTGCTTTGTGTGTAGCGCGACTGCATACTTTGATCGTTACACACTATATTTCCATTGATTTATTTTTTGGTTACAGGAAAATCGGAAAGTACTGTTCGACGTATAATTGATGAAGGACATAAAAATAGTGGCAAATTTTCAACACCAGGGAAGCATAGAAGTGGTCGACCGAAAATAGAATTAGATGACTTTGACATCTGCGCTATTCGCCAAAAAGTTCAATGTTTCTACACAGTGAAGAAAATAGCACCAACATTGCGAAAGTTGTTAGCTGTGGTGAAAAAAGATTTAAGATTTCAAGGAGGCCGCGAGAAACTAAGACAAATTTTACATGCTATAGGTTTTTCCTATAAAAAATGTTCTACAAATAGAGAAATGCTAATTGAGAGAACACATATAGCGGCAAAGAGAGAAAAATATCTCCATATTATCAAACAGAATAGAGATTTGCCTGTAGAGCTCCAGAAACAAATAGTTTACTTGGATGAAAGCTATATCCATGCTTCTTATAAATTGAAAAAATGCTGGCAATCTATCAAAATCAAAGGCATAAAACATGATGTTTCAAAAGGAAAACGTTGGATTCTTGTCCATGCTGGAACTGCTAATGGATTTATCCCAAATGCTTCACTTATATTTAGTGGCACTAACAAAATGGAAGATTACCATTCAGAAATGAATTCTCATAATTTCAAGAAGTGGGTGACAGAAAAATTGATTCCTAACCTCCATGAAGCTTCTATAATTATCATGGACAATGCGCCATACCATAGTGTGGTTCAGAACAAAGCCCCAACAACCGCATCTCGGGTAGGTGATATAAAACTTTGGTTGTCGGAAAACAACATTCCATTTGATCCAGCTACAAGGAAACCTGGATTATTAATGCTAGTCAAAAAGAACAAGCCAGAACCAGTGTACGAAATAGACGAGTTATTGGGGGAACACGGTCATGAGGTGGTCAGGTTACCGCCATACCATTGTGACCTAAATCCAATAGAGCTCATCTGGGGCATAGCTAAGCAAAAAGTGGCTGAACGCAATATTGGAGCAATTGACATTAAAAAAGCAACCGAGGAAGCCTTTGATAGCATTACACCTGAAATATGGAATAATTGTGTCGAACACGTAAAAAAAATTGAACAAGAGTACTTTTGCAGGGGGCGAACACTTTATGAAGATATCGACAAATTGGTAATTAATGTAGGAGAGGAAAGCAGTGATAGTGACAGCAGCTCAAATACTGAATGTGATGAAATGTCTGGTGTTGAATATTTGGATAGTGATTAGAATATTTCTATAAATAAAGATTTTATTATTGTACTGCTTGTTTGTTTTCAAACTAGAGTATAAGAGAAGCAGCAATTCATAATTATAAAAGGACTTTTTAATTTCAAATTATTCACAGAAAAAAATATTTTCTCGAAATAAGTAAAAATTAAATATTATGTACTTAAACAAAAACAAAATATGCTGTTTATTATATACAATTATCACTATTTATTCTCTCTTTTCATCCTTTTTCCCGTTTTTATTCATTGTATGAAATAAAAGTATCAAATTCGTTCAGGTCCTAGTATAAATGTTGCTATATAAACGATAGTGGCGCCCTCATTTTTTGTCAACTCTTTATGGTCAAGCTGTACCTACACCGTGAAATTTTAGTGGTTTTCGATTCGAAGGCAGGCAACTCACTTTAAGCAAGACTATCGATTTCCAAAGTTAAAATTTCACAGTGTATAACACAATTCAAATAATAATCTGCACTCTAAAGACTAATACCGATTTTACTTGAAGTGGGTTTTAGAATATTTCGAAATCAAGATCGAAGTATCCCGAAATTTTTCTTCTATGTAAGAGAAGGAATAAAAAGCATGTATAAGCTGAACGAAATGAAAAAAAAAAGGTGAGAGAAGGAGAAATAGAGCATAGAAGTAAAATGACCCCGTACCTGAGTAAGTGAAGGATATTTCCACACTAGGATCTGGTTTTGTGAGTACCCGTGTGTTGAAACTAGTTCACTTGAGTGCTTTGACCATGCTAGGTTGCATACTTGCGATCCTGGAATTAATTACAAGTTTTTTTAAGTAAGGAGGGATAATTGATCTTTGTCTATAACAATATACATACACGCCTCGTTCCCATAGGGGCAGGCATAGACCACTTTCCTCCACTTGCTACGATCCAAACAGTTTTTTCGCTTTATCTATATTATCAGGTCATTATCAGCATTATCAGTTTTGGATACCATAGAAAAAAAAATTAAAATAAGTATAAAACTCGTGACATAATGAATTGAACATGTTTTTGCACATTATAATAAAACTTGAAAGAAAAGTGGGTCGAAAAAAAATCTAAATTGTCATACAAAGTGCCTAATCGGTTGATCGACATTAGCATACATTTTATCTTCTATGTCATAGAAGAGAAGATGATTCAAGATGAAATTGTTAGAGTTCAATTTATACTTAGCAGCAATGTTTTTCGCTGTGGACTTTAAGGTTTTTGCTACATTTGTGTTTAGGATAGACGCTTCGCTTCTACTCTGGGCTAGTACAAATTAACCGTTAGGCCCAGAACACTAAATGAAACGCAACTGTAACGCAACTGAAACTGCTAGTTACTTTTGAGTTTCATTGAAGTTTCTGCTATAGACTTCTTTAGAAAACCACACGACGCAACTAGTTTGAAACGTTTCGTTTCAGTGGCGTTGCAGTTGCGTTTCACCGTGTGTTTTGGCGCTTAGGGAAACTGTTTAAAGAATAGATTACATCGTTTAATTCCCCTTATAAAAACAACGTGCTGAATGATCCTACATACCAGTATCAACACACTGCATAGGCTGCGAGGTGAGCGTGTTCCAGAACCGAATGCAGCGGTCGGCGGTGCCCCCGCCCGACGCCAGCAGCCCGTGCTGGTGCGGGGACCACGCGATGGCCTTTACTGCCGCCACGTGCGATGAGTACGTTTGTACTGGGGACGTCGAGTGCTGCAACGAGATGGAATAGTTAGGTTATGTAAAAACTAAAACTGTAGGTACATAGATGACTACATTTAAAAAATAGCATTATATTTAGTCCATCTTTTAGGCTATTAAAAAATGTTGTAATTAATTTGCATCAAATCACAGCACCTTTACACCGCGCAATTTTTATTTCAGCAGTTACTTAGCTTATGAAGGTCATAAGATTCAACGTGTTACAGAATTACAAAAAACATTTTTCCACACTCCGTTATCATGCGCAGCCGAAGAGAGTAGGTAAAATATTGCTGTGCCATATCATTGCAGATACGTGTGAATTTAATAATGTTATAAAATATTTACAACATTCCCGGAAATATATGGTTTCCGTTATAAGCCGCAAATGATTGATATCTTTTTTTGAAGACAAAGTTAGTTCCCACGTAGAAAATTTAGTAACAATAGCATAGGAATGTTATAAAGCAAAAATCTAATAAAAATATACATTAAAAGGAAAAACTCAACACTAGAATCATGCCAGACGAAGACAAGCCAATTGATAATTTCAGCAGTGAGACAATAACACCTAGACAAAATGCCCGTTTTACCAATAGGCATGACGACAAAAAAAAATGTTTTAGGCCCATCACATAGTTTATTTTTAAATATTCGACACGTATTTTTTCTTTTTTCTCTTAAACTAAAAATTACAAAGATACACTGGGTTAAAGTTGCTCGTGACGTCACGCTTACGTACGATTTTTAGAGTGACGTCAAAACCCCCACTCCATAACTTTGATGCTCTGCATCTTTGTAGTTATTTATGTATTTAATCAGGTAAAAATTGTGTTTCAAATATTTTTTTATAGCCGAAAAGATGGACTAATTATTTTTTGAATTTTTGAATGTAGTCGTCATCCCTATTATTATATAGGTAAAATTTATTCCTAGGGATATTTTATAACGTCATGTTTTATTAAATAGATATAGGTTTATCTATCAATAAAATCTTATCTGTTAGTGATTAAACTGACCCGTAGTGTAACAACACTTACCATAGACCAAACAAATAGTTTATTGTCATTGCCGCCGGACGCAAGTGACTGTCCGTCGGGCGACCACTTCAAACCGCACACCTCTTGTCTGTGACCCTGTAGAACGCGCGGGGACTGGAGCGCTGGAAACAAGGTATATTGAAGTTAGTGGTGTTATAAAAAGCTATTAGCAATGAAAAAAGCATCGCATTTTCTTTCAATAGAAAAGCTAAGCCTTGACCGCAGCTATTCAAGACCTTTTGGCAAACTGTGAGATTTCTCGTAGCACAGCAAGGTTTTTCGCTAAATCTGCGACTAGACAATGAATAAACTCACTTATTACGAAACGAGTTTTAAATATAGTTCTAGAACTGATGTCATTTTTTGACGTTTTGTCTATAGCCGAAATGTCATTTATCTGAGTTTAAGTTCTGGAACTAAAAATAAAACTCGTTTTGTAAAAAGAGGGATAGCCTGCATGCATACGCGCCATGACAAAACTTTGTCACGGTTTTTCTCAGTTTCTCTTTGTCTCTGTCTAAAGTGACGAAAGACGACGCGAGAAAATTGTCACCAGACAGATCAATCGGATACGAGTATATTTGAGGAACTACATAAGATTTATTATTAGATAACTCACGAGGCGCTCTCGTGTCCCGCTGCCTTATATGCCGATCTCTTGAACCGGAGCTTAGTATGTCGCCGTTCCACGCCAAAGCACCGACTCGCGCTATGTGCCCTTGTAGTTTTGTTACCTAAAACATTATGACATCGTGAGTATACATTGGCTTGCAGAACATTTCAAATGGTACGCTACTTATAAGCTAACACTTTCATTATCAAAAAATAGGCGTATGTGTAAAGGATAATTACTTTAGGGGCTTGTTAGTTAGTTTAGTTCTATGACACAACATTACTGATATTTTCCCATTATCAGAGTCCCCATCTTGCATGCACAAACGCTATTCGTTAGAGTGGTAAAGACAGCAAATATTCGAAGCTTTTGTATTAGGTATGCACATTATGAATGCGATTTGAAATCTCAGACATGTCAAAATTTTGCTTTTCTTAAATACACCATAACACAAAACAAAACAACCTTTACGTAAAACTATAAATAAAGTAAACAATAGACTCTATACTAAAGACTGTTTGCTTACAATTTTTTAAAAAAAAAAACAGTCTGACCTACCTCTTTATTAACAGCGACATCCCAAACACTAATATGTCCCTTCTGCGTGCCGACCGCCACTAAATGTCCACGCTCGCTCCACGCCACTGACGTCACTGCGTTGCCTTCTGATGACAGATCGCATAGGCGGGTTACCTGAAAAGATTTGATTTAATTAAATTTTGGATCGTCAATTTATGCTTTATTAAAAGACTACAAAAAAAGGAAGAGGTTTCTCAATTCGACCGTATATATTTTGCTTAATTACAGCTTTATACATCGCATAGGCGGGTCACCTAAGGCCTTAGTTATACGGAAGTGACGTGGCGGAACCGTATTTTCAACAAAACTCTTAAAATTAGGAATAGAGTCGTATTTGTTGCAGCATCCGCGCCACTCGGTGGCAATTGCCGGGTGGTGCGCCGCCGAGAGACAGCGTTATATCTATGGAGCAAATTTCATAATGCATTGCGTACACGAGATGAGATAGTTTTTAGCTATAACCATACCTGGCTAGTACAAGCACTCCACAGATAGACACACGACCCGAGGCCGACACTGAGCACATTCTGCGCGGACCAGTCCACGAGGTTAAGATAGAAGTCGTCCTGCAACTCCGGCGCATCGAGCACCTTGAACGGGATCCGCGAGATCTTGCGCGTCGCCTTGCGCGGGGACCGCAGCAGCTTCTGAGATTTAGCCGATACTGGGGACAGGCTGTAAGGGGACGGGTCGATGTTTTCCTGAAACAAATCAATAAATTGTAGATTTTCATTTGTTTTGTCGAATAAATGGATAAGTAACCTATGAACTTTGTATTGATTTGTCACGTTATTGTCTTTTTAAAGCATTCAATGCTAGTTCGGTTAAAGTTAAAACGCAGAAAGTACCTAAGAACTCTGCACTGCAAGTAAGATAGAGACACATAAAAGTAACTATTTAAGTATGAGACAATGTAAAAAAAATATTTTAATTTAAAACTTGCCGATCTTAAACCCGATTGATAAGAGGATTTAGGTACACGCTTTACGTTCGGTTCCCATTACAGATAAAAACACTAAGTCGGTATATTTAACCCTCGCCTCGCAGTTGCTACATCATGCAAAAGGATTGGGCAACTTTAAATAGGTACAGGAGTGCAAAGTACCTACACTATTTGAACAAATTACAAGTTGTACATAAAAAAAAAACATCAAATTAGTTGTATCAGATAGAACGGTAGCCAACAAAAAGTACTTGACAGCACTCATTATAAATACGATGAGAAACTCGTTAAAATACTGATAGCCGTAACAATAGACAGAGATCCCGCATAAACTATCATACGAAATACTTGCAAAGTCATTAGAACAACTAAAAGATAAAAAAGCTAAGAGAAAAATTAATACATTTGTCAGAAAGATTTAAACGCTACGATAGTGTAAGAAATACAAATGATGCCCCACTCATTAGCTCGCAACGTGTTGGCAATCAGCAGCCTTGATTCCAACCTTTTTATTTACTACGATATAATACTTCTTTTATACTGAAATGTACCTAACCTTCTTAAAAAGCAAAAACAAAATATTAAAGGCAGTTGTCATGTATCAGTCGTTTTATTACATTGGTGTCAGAAGTAAAAGTGTAAAAAATATATTTTAATTAAGTCTGCAATGCCGATAACCCGCTCGCAAAAGTCTAAACTCGTTCCTGAGGATGGAGTTCACCAGGGTGGAGCCTCTACTAGCGGCGATCCCGTAACGCCGGCCCCACCCCGCACTACATCTGAGGACGATCGAAGTATGGTGTCGGTAAGAACTGCACGAACAAGTGCATGCTCAGGTAAGTCCAGTAACACTTTAAAAGAGGCACAAATTCTCGCCGCAAAAGCAGAGCATGCTCGTAAGCTCGCAAAAGCTCAGGCAGAGCGCGAACGCGTACAGTCAGAGCGCGAACGTGCCGTTGCTGAACTCGAGCTAGAAGCGGAAATAGCCGCAATTGAAGCCAGCAACTCCTCTCGTCACTTATCACGTCATTCCTCACGTCACTCAGGCGACTCGTGTCGCTCGCGTGCGTTACCACGCCAATTGAGTAACTCATCCCGAGGACGTCATTCGATTGTCGAGGACTGGTTAAAATATCCTGACAACTTAACCAAACAAAGTGCTATATTACAGGGATTTGAGCGCTCCACAAGTATGGACAATGCCCAACAACCTCCTGCTTGTGGACTCCCCGTCGTGGGCACAACAGCGGAACCAGCTGCACACACGTCACACACATTAGGCGTAGGCACCCTTAATATGAAAAAAGATTGTTTATGCTACAAAAATAAATGTGATAACGATAGTGTAGGTACACCATTCATTCAGCTGGCCAAGGCGATCACGGACTTAGGCAAGAAGAACTCAGCAAAGGTTAGAGCCCTACCCAGACTAAGCACCTATGAGTCTCCGCGAGACCTTAATGCGTTTGCATGCCGTATTCGCAATTGCGTGGAAGCCATTCGCCTTTTGAACCAGCCAGAGTATCTCGCATCACCCGAGCTCGTCAACTCGATCATTGGTAAGTTAACCCCACTGCTCAGATCTAGGTGGGCGGACTTCGCTTTGTCAAAGGTTGACTCTGGCAAGTTCAAACTAGAAATTTTAGCTTCGTTCTTGGAGAACGAAGCTTATTTACAAACGAAGTTCGGGGTAATCTTGTCAGAACCGACAATTGTCAAGAGTCCGCCTGCCAAAAGTCATCCCTGTCAATCGAATACCAAAGACAAGATTTTTCCTTATACAGTCTCTTCGAACTCTTCGGAGAAATCAAAGAGTATGGATGTAATTTGTAAATATTGTAGTGCTTCACACGAAATTGGGGACTGTCCCGATTTTCGGTCTCTTTCTGTAGATGATAGATGGCAGTGGGTGCTGGACAATAAAGTTTGTCGAAAATGTTTAAAAAAGGGTGCCCACAGCTATAGAAATTGTAAAAAGAGATGCAAAATAGATGGCTGCACATCCAGTTTGCGCCATCATACGTTGTTGCACAGAATAAGATCCGAAAATACGGCTAATACCGATGCAGTACTGCCTGACTCAGACAAGACTGCACAGCAAACCAATGTAGCTCCGTGCCAGTCTGCTACAGTAGCTCACAGCGCCGCACCAGGGGAGCCTTCTAAGCCACTTCTGAAGGTAATTCCAGTTGTTTTGACCGGACCGAAAGGCAGCATTAACGTGTACGCTCTCCTGGATGACGGTAGCTCAGCCACACTAGTCGACAAGGCCATAGCTGATATGCTCATTGACGAACAGGTAAGAGTCCCGTTGGAAATTAATTGCGTAGGCGGGCTCACCAAACTGGCTGAAGTTAGCTTCATCAACTTATCAATTAGAGGTCGTGATTGCACAGCAAGCTATGATATACATGCGCTTTCTATTCCTAACCTAGGCCTTAGGGCTCAATCCGCCCACATCGAAAACATCAAAAACTTCAAACACCTTTCCGACATAGCTGAGGTATTGGCTTACGACACGGCGCGTCCGACTTGCCTTATTGGTACTGACCACTGGTTTCTACTTCAGCCCCAAATTTTACGTCGTGGTACCAATAAGGAGCCAGCCGCGGTCTGTACTCCCCTTGGGTGGGCTCTTTTCGGTTCTATTAGATCTAATCATAATCCGATAGAGTACATTAACCATTTTGAGTTCGATGATGGCGCGCAAAATTTAGACTCTCTTATAAAATATTATTATAAGCTGGATTCAATAGGCATACAAAAAAACCTTCACCGTAGCTCTAACGACAAACGTGCCCTGGAAATTTTGGAGAACACAACTGTACGTCTACCTTCTGGCCGATTTCAGACTGGGCTACTTTGGCAAAACAATCTCAATAATACGCCAGATAGCAAACCTCTAGCTCTATCTAGGTTTTTTAGTTTAGAGAAACGGATGGCTAAAGATAAGGACTACGCAGTCGCCTATAAACAAAACATAAAAGACACTATCGAGAAAGGTTACGCGGAGTTATGTACCGGTCCGCCATCAGGCGATGTAACATGGTATCTTCCTCATTTCGGCGTTGTTCACCCGCACAAGAAGAAACTTCGTGTAGTCCACGATGCTGCTGCTAAGTCGAATGGGGTCAGCTTAAACTCCATGCTATTATCCGGCCCAGATCTTTTGCAGCCTCTGCTCGCAATTGTCATGAGATTTCGTGAAGGCCTCATTGGTCTTGCAGCAGACATCAAGGAAATGTTTCCCCAAGTGAAAATAAGACCCGCAGATCGCGATGCCCAACGTTTCTTTTGGAGGGACAGTGTCGATAAACCTCTTCTTGAGTATAGAATGTCCTCAATGATATTTGGCGCGACCTCCAGTCCTTGCACAGCTCTTTTTGTGAAGAATAAAAACGCAATAGAATTCCAACATCGTTATCCAGAGGCCGCACGATGTATCATTGATGACCATTATATGGACGATTTCCTCGGTAGTGTCAACGACGTTGAGGAGGCAGCCCGTCTTGCACTAGACATCATTACAGTTCACAAAGCAGGCGGCTTTCAAATGCGGTCATGGGTCTCCAATACGTCAGATGCCTTATCCCTAATACCTCCGAATCTTCGAGCCACTGAAACCGCGGAAGTAGGACTGGGACCGACATCGACGTCTCCGTCGGAAACCCGCGTGTTAGGTTTAAGTTGGCTTATTGCGAACGATTCTTTATGTTTTCTAAAATCTACTCCGGCTCCACCCCGTGAATTCACAAAGCGGTCAGTTCTATCCCTTTTAATGTCGGTATATGACCCTTTAGGTTTCATGACCCCACTTATTATAAAGGGCCGAATTCTTTTTCAGAAAACTTGGAAGCTTGGTCTCGATTGGGACCATAGCCTCCCCGAAAACTTGGAGCGAAAGTGGAAATCTTGGGTTCAAGAGTTAGAGAATTTTTCAGGACGTTCTATCCCTAGATGTTATTCAGGAGTTTCTTCGGTAAAGGATGTTCAGCTGCACGTGTTTGCTGACGCCAGTGAACTGGCGTATGCTTGCGTTGCCTATTGGCGATTCACACTATGCGATGGCTCGATAAGACTGGCTTTGATAAGCGGCAAAGCCAGACTAGCTCCAATCAAACCAACCACTATCCCTAGGTTAGAACTGCAAGCCTCTCTTATCGCGGCTCGGCTCACCTCTTATATTTGCGAAGCTCATCGAAAGGTGAAACCAAATAAGGTAATCCTTTGGTCAGATTCCATCACCGTCCTCAGATGGCTGCGCAGTGACGCTTCCTCATTTAAGCCATTTGTATCCTTCCGAATCAGTGAGATCTTGGACATTACTGATGTTCAATCTTGGAGATATGTGCCAACTTCATTAAACGTCGCGGATGACGCTACGCGTGATAATGGAGAGTTTTCTCTTCAGTGTCGTTGGTTAATTGGACCATCATTTTTGCTCTCTCCTGAGAGTTCATGGCCCAGTGAACCAGTCCATAATGAACCAACTATCACGGAGGAACATAAAATCACTTGCGATACGATTGTCGCCGTGCTTGGAGAGAAATCTACGAAGCCGCTTCCTATTGTTGCTGACTACCAGCGATTCAGTAAGTGGCTTCGCCTACTCCGGGCTACGGCGCGCGCCCATCAGGCAGCGAGAGTATTTCGCGGTTTGAAAGCAAACGATCCAATTCCATCCAATGCTTCCCGGTTTCCGTTTTTGGATATTAACTTTTTAAATTCCGGGGAACGTCATTTATTTTTAGCCGTGCAATCTGATAATTTTTCATTAGAACTTGAATGTCTAGACGCAGGACGCCCCGTTTTTAGCCATAGTAAACTTAGGAATGTATCGTTAATAATAGTAGATGGTCTACTTCGTCTGTCCGGTCGCACTTCTGCCTGCAACGCCATAGAATCTCAACCCATTGTTCTCGACGGGAAACATCAGATTACGAGACTTCTAATTGATTGGTATCACACCCGATATGCACACGCAAACAACGAGCTCGTCGTGAATGAACTCCATCAACGCTACTATGTCGTCGGCCTGAGATCAGCTGTTAAACTGGTGGCCTCCAGATGCCAAGCTTGTCGAATAAGGAAAGCTAAACCTGTCACACCACCTACTGGAGATTTGCCTAATGTACGATTGGCACATCATGAGCGCCCCTTTACTTACGTCGGACTTGACTACTTTGGGCCAGTGAGCGTAACGATTGGAAGACGGACTGCCAAACGCTGGGTGGCTTTGTTTACGTGTCTTACCGTAAGGGCCGTTCATCTAGAACTTGTGGAAACCCTATCTTCGGACTCCGCTATAATGGCTCTTAGACGTTTTATCGCCCGCAGAGGCTGTCCTGTTTGCATTTATTCCGACAATGGAACCGCGTTTGTTGGTGCTGCAAAACTCCTTAGCGTTGTGTTCGAGTTCGCTGCCGATAAGAAAATCCAGTGGAAGTTTATTCCCCCTTCGGCTCCGTTCATGGGCGGCTGTTGGGAGCGCCTCGTGCGGAATGTCAAAAATGCCCTCAACGTAACCCTTCTTCAAAGGTCACCCAGAGAGGAGACGCTCATTACGCTGTTAGCAGAGGCAGAAGCTATTGTAAATTCAAGACCACTTACTCATGTTCCGGTAGATCCGGATTCAGACGTAACCTTAACGCCGTTCACGTTTTTAATTGGTTCGTCTTCAAATGACGTTCTTCAAACGCAGCGGTTCGATGATACAGACTTGTCCAGCAGAGCTCAGTGGAGGAGGTCACAGTCTCTGGCGGATCATTTTTGGAAGAGGTTCGTCGCCGAATACCTCCCAACATTGACACCAAGAAAAGGGTCGACAGCAGAAATGCGAGCTTTGAAAGTTGGAGATTTAGTCTACATTGCCGATGGAAATTTGCCAAGAAGATGCTGGCCCAGAGGCAAAGTCGTTGCGACCTACCCAGGAAAGGACAATATAGTTAGGGTCGTTGATGTTGCAACTCAAGGGGGTGTCCTGCGACGACCTGTGCGGAAACTTGCGCTGCTGCTTGCCTCCTAATATTTGGTGTTCACACCGCCGGGGGCCATGTTGGCAATCAGCAGCCTTGATTCCAACCTTTTTATTTACTACGATATAATACTTCTTTTATACTGAAATGTACCTAACCTTCTTAAAAAGCAAAAACAAAATATTAAAGGCAGTTGTCATGTATCAGTCGTTTTATTACACAACGTGTTATTAAAACGAACGTAAAACCAAAAGAAAATAATGATAGCGCAAAAACTTGACAAATTGAATCTACTAATTTGGACATCGCGCGGCGAGAAACAATATTCGGTGATTGCACACAAAAAACATATCTCGGCCGTAGAGGAACCACGATGCGATAGTCGCATTAATAAAACTGCAAGAAGTCTATAAATCAAACTTGTCAGATAGTAAAATCTATCAAGCTATCGAAAAACTGTCTAGACTTTGGCGTTAATTAATTCAAATGAATTCAAGCTACGCTCATTCGTAGGCACTCGCTAAAAACATAGCATTGTTCCAAAGAAATTCTTGGAACATAATTTTTTGGTATGGGAACTACATTCGCTCGCTTTGCGACCCCTGAAGCGGAACCAACCGAGTCCTTGAAAAGTTCGGCTACCCACAGCCGCTAAACAAGAGGTAAAAAGTACTGAAAAAAACCCAGCATCAAAAACTTAGCACGTATTTGATAGCGACGCGATTTGTCAGCGGTTTTTTTACGTCAAGCTTTCAATTAATCAACAAAATACAGTTTCTGTACAACAAAAGGCTGATTGCTCGCATTGGCTCGGAATTATAACACTTCACATTGTATGTGGAGCGCTACCTATACATCGGCTAAAACACGTGGCTATTGAAATCAACACGGCTTGATGGATAGGTTGGTTCGAAATATTTTATTCAAATGCATCGTAGATTTAAAGAGGGCTTGCGTCAGGTTACCAGTCCTTTCTTTAGGTAGACACCTGGCAAGTATTTGCCAAACTTGAAAATTAGTGTCGAGCAATTATTTACAAAGACATAAAACGTGCATTCGGATTGTTTATAGCCGTCTAAAATGACACAACGTTGAAAATTTTAATGTGAATTTTCGCACCGACAAACGCTTCGCCGTCTAAGCATGTTGCAAAAAATGCACATTTCTCATGAACCGGCGGCAGTTTTTCGTTCGTGAACCTCCTTTTATTGCGATACCTAAGTAATCTAGATGACTAACACCTTCATAAACAGTCTCGAACTTAAAACGTGGGTCGCCGTTACCAAATTTGTATGAACTCGAAGTTTGTAAGAACGGATAATCACGTTCTTTGTTATAGCATAGAATTTTGGAGCGTGGGTGAAATATATTGGTAGTTTCCCGTACAAAAACCGAGCCGTTATGGAAACGTACAAAAGATGTCCTGTCGTGTTCGGAGACTTGTTTTAATTCAAGTGGACGGAATTGGGTTGTGACGCCTACGGTTTGCAAAGACATAAGGATATACGGATATAAACATGAAAGTTTTAACATTAAGGGCACTCACAATAAATATCGCTGATAAAGGAAACATCGAGATATGTCCTAACCCGTTACATTGCCAGTTGGTACGCCTCAATCAGTGATGGACGACAGAACTCTGGTGCAATGTATGTTTGGGACATCATATTGTGTTTGTACTTCTCAATCTAACAATAAATAATATAAGTTAAAAGAAATTGATAGTAACAGCACCGAAAACACTTATGAAGATTGCAGTAACACCCATCAGAAACCATCAAGACGCTAATATGACGCAAGAAGAATCAAACAAATATTGAAGTAAAAACTGAACGTACGTATCGATCCATTTACAGATGAATGAATGAATCACTTTACAAACGTAACAGCTGAAATAAGATGGAAAGTGCATCAGCGTGCACAGTGATTAATTTACAAGTGCCAGTTAAGGTGGTATTGACTAAGCAGATACGCCGCCTCCGCAAGTCGATGACATAGTGGCCTTGGGCTCTGAATGCACATTTTTATTACGTAAGCTAAATCATGTCGGCGAAATGCAGGTTGGGGCCCGTCAGCTGAGATATGAAGATAACGATGTTACAGCGGTGACATTAAAAAGTGAACCCACTCTTGTTTTAGACATAAAATTTTACAACTCACAAAATGTTTAAGCAAATATAGCGACAGAATTGACGCCGATGTTTTGTCCAATAAAAAATTATGTTTAGACAAATTAGTTGTAGAGGACTTCACGTTTGATGATTGCCTCATAAATGTAGATAAAAAAGTACAAATAATAGATAATGCTCATCCCGCAATAAGTAAAGCTTCATTTAATTTGATATTTCAAGTAGTGCATGACTAATTTGACGAATATTAAAATCGTGTTACCGCTAAACGGTATCTAGCAATTTTGCTCTCTAATGCTGTTTTGATTACGCGAAATTATTTACGCAATTGTAAACCCGAAACCCAAGACACATAATGTAATAAAGAATAGATGTTTGCTTTAATCACTTAAGTGCTTTTAGAGTAATCAACTCTAAGTTTACTTATCATTATCATAAAAAAATAATGGTTCTCACATCCTCCATACACGTTTTGCAAATAGAGAAGCGCTCTGAGGAAAACACACTAAGTAATATTTTCGTATGGTAGTTTGGTAGTCAAATATGGCGTGACAAATTCAATTTTGAAAGAATGCGTTTCTACTCCTAGCGAACACAGATTTGCTTAAATTATTCACTTCCTCAGTACCTTCAAAACACAATTGCCCTATTGAAATCTAATAGACAAAAAGCTAAGCACAATGGATCAGCCAATTGCAATGATCGAAGTCTAGACTAGACTACAAAGAGATTCACTCCCACTTACAAATCGAATAACAAAAACTACATCCATATTGAATAAGGCATCGAATTAAAAATAGAGAAAGATAAATTGATGTTAACATACGCAGACGATTGCAATGAACAACGATAAAAAAGTGTACCTACATGGCGTGAAAATAAAATAAAAATGAAGTTTTCAATCTAAGCAAAACCGCAGTGATGTAAGACGAATGAGCAATCAAAACGTAAGTTTGTTCACCTCAGACACCAGACACATAAAAAGCTAGAAATCCACCCAATAGTGGCTAGATCGCTGATAGGAGATTGATTGGTACTATAAAATGAGTGGCAGATTTCCGTGACCCGGTCTCACTGTGTAATTAGCACACAGGTCACGTCACACTGCAATAAACAAGACAAACTACTGCAAAAGAGTCAACATGTAATGTTTTTCAGCTACCTATACAGCAAGGTCCACGCTATGAATACAAATTACAAACCACGGAACAGTCATTTATTTTAATCTCTCCAAAGCGACAGTCGGCGACAGCGATTAGCCATCACATATTCAAAGGTTTACGAGCGCGCATTTTGTAGGTAAAAGCAGACGCTCTCATGCAAAAAGGTCATTCACAGGCAAGTTAAATATTAAATACGATGTCATGAAAAGGTACTCGTAAGTAGTTATTATTTTTCCAACTTTCTAAAGACATTTCTTTATTAACAATCAGGCCAAACAACGGTGAAATCAACGGGCATGGGTGCTATGGGAAGGTTTTTATTCTATGCCTTTCGAAACATACAAAGTACCAAAAGACGTCAATCTAAAACCACCATTGTTGTCTCAATTAAGTGATGTCCACGAAACCCTATCGGGCCTCAAAAATCAAACACGAAGTGTCAATAGAAAAAAAATCAAGAAGTACGTAGAGGCCTCTTGCGAAATGCCCTCAAGTAGCGTAGTGTTGATTCAGTAAACATCTCGGTAGATGAACATGGTTCGCCACTTCTGGGCAGTTCAATGGCTGATGGTAGGCAGCGTTTGTTTACAGATCCGCAGAAATAATCGGTAACTTGCGACCTTCTTATTTGACTCATCGGTCGATTTTGTCGTACCGTGAATCCATTCCATTAGTCAGTAAACACTTAAATATTTAGACTTATATCGCGAGGATAAGACAAATATGGTATGTCTGGATTCGTTGCGGTCCCTTAACATATTTCAGATTCAAAATATTCGTGATCATTAATCGTGAGTGTCGAGGTGACGGGAGCACATCGTTCAAGATCAAAAGCATTTGAGGTATGCAGTTCGGAAGCGTATAAATAAATAACTTCCTTCGAATACTTTTCCGATGCTATTTGGTACTCGCAAACGTATAGCTACTTAACTTCAATATCTTTACTTTTTCTCACAATGGTCATACGGAAATCTGCCCAGTTAATTCTTTCAAAACCATTAAATAAATTCTAAGCACCACTTACATCGCAAACGTATGATGTTTTCGCAATCTTAGACCAACCAAGTCGTGTAAAGTTAAACATAAATCTAAGAGCATAAAGGCACGACTAACGAGCCAGGAAAACGTCTAAGGATGATTTATGCTCAAGAATTTTACAGTCGCAAATCATTTATTGCAACAATAGTTGTAACGAAGCAATGGACATCATGCCTAAAGTATAGATAGACCAAACCTAGGCAGGATTTTTGAATCGTGTAATGTAACACAATACCTAAAGAACTGTCAGTAAAGGATACCGGCCGCCATTGTCATAAATCTGATACACTCGCGCGTCACTCATCAACGCTGTTTGTCATATTTGGAAACTGCCCAATATCAGATAACAATTCTAACATCTGCATTATGATTAGTTGGGTTGTCAGTCAACAGACTTTCGTATGCAAAAAATATGTTCTGTAACTAGGCATGTGGACGTCCAAACCCGAAATTCAAGGTTGCAAATATCAATACCAATCAGATAGAAACACCAGTGGGCCGGTAAAAAATAATTTCGATATAATTAACTAGAAATGCCGATCTAGATGTCTCGGGACAGCACCCACACAGCCTGGAACCGTGACTGGGCACCAATTTAGTGCGACAATCTAAAACATGATCTAGATTGTAACAACACTACAGCAGCTCTTTAGATTGTATTAAAAAACAACAACGAAGAAATCGATTTCATGCAGTTGGATAAAAAAATGCATTCAAAGAAACTAACGTCGCCAAAAGTGACGAATCATCCCCAGCCAATGACCGAAAAGTCTAGACTTAAACAATGACTATTTCAGATGGAGATTGTTAAAAAACTTAACTTTAATAATAGCGATTTGATGAGCAAATATGGACTGTAGAGACGGCGTATCATAAAGTTTTTATCATTGGCCATTTTGAACTATTACTTTGCGAATGCTAAAAGCTTAATGCGTCTAAACCTTTTGAAATAATTGCTGGCTGTAGCAATCTCAATTCGCTTACTACGGTAGCTAATTGGCATTACATTAGTTTTTAATACATCGCGTTTCTGACACCTATGAGATTATGACGCGAGCATCATTATAAATTTAAATTCAATTCATCAATTTAAATTAACTTCTTCAAAGCATGAAATCTTCACTTGCAATAAACGTCGGCTAATCAATTACACTACGCGTGAATCCATTTGTGTCTGGAACATTTCTATTTTTTACAACACAATACAGATTTTATAAAATTTGCATTAAAAGCCAATTTGGGCCACAACTACTTTTTGCATCAGTGCAAAAATACGTCACGGTGTACGCTTCGTGCGTTGAAAATTTTATTCGCAGTAGAGTCTAGTGTTAGTGTTGCTCGAAAAACTGAGCACTTGAACTTAAACATGGAAGACCATTGAACCTCGGATTGCACGCATCATTGAAATGCGCGGGGCGCAAAATTTGTAAATTGCAAAGCGTCTAGACTTTTATCCGTTCAAGGACTCGCAACAAAAAGCATTAGACGAATCCGTGTCGTGTCGATTCGACGCGCCTGGATATCGCCTAGTACACAGCGATTTATTGTAATTGCAGTCGATATAGAAACAGGCGCATTCGACCGATTTATTTCCCTTAATGACGGGATTTCGTTTCGACGTATTCCAGCAAATTAAAACATTACCGTCGCAAGCGCATTTAAATTTTGTGACCAATAAAATATTTTATTATGTGAACACATTCTACGGTTCGTAAATTCCGAACCTGGAGTTATCGTAGGGCTTTTATTGTTGGTACATCTCAATTATTTCAACGAAATTAGTGCGACTGGTCTTAAATAATCTGGATAATCAGATCAAACGTGAACATTAAACTGAAATCAATTCCCACAACTCCTCCTTCATTATCGTTAAGGCTATTCACAAGACCGAATCTAAATGATTTAATATTGAGCTAAACGCTAAAATATTTCGGAGTCTGGGAGAAAAGATTCCGTATCTAAACGGACTCACACGTTACGCCAAATCGTTAATACATATCTAGAAATAAATCTGGTAGTTTTTGTGCAATAGCTCCGAAAGCGTAGGATCTTGTGGCACATACAAATGATACGTACCTAGTACCTACATAAAAACAAAGACTACAATTCCCTGTTAAAGAAATGTCCAAACTTTTTTGTGTAACAAATCTGAATAACAAAACAGCTTCTGAACTTTAGATTGACATGGCCAGATCGGACAAAGATCTGAATACCAAATCTATATCAAGATATACATTCCTAAATTCATGAGTGTAGGTAAGTTTAAACAAGTCGTAGGATTTATTCGGCGACGCATCGAGAATGAACTCGCACAATTATAAATGCATTTTATATAGGATATTTGTATTCCGAATGCACGCAGGTAATCCAGTGGGTGGCACCTTGAGAACTGACTTGGAATTTCATGAATAGATTTTTGGTAAACTTTTGATTTGATTCAATGTCCATTGTTGGCTCGTGACCATACACCTATTGGTGAATTAAACATTCAATTTAGCTATTCACATAACGTTTTGGCTGATAATTTGAGGACTGTCTCTAGTCATAGTTTGTCTAAGCCTCAGTAAGATTAAAAAGTTCTTTTAAAAGAACTAGGTAACTGTGCTAATAGCTTCAAATCAAATCCGGGTACAAAATTAACTAACGTCATTCATGTTCATAGATTCGTTAAAGACTAATGCACTACGTTTTCAATCGATTAAATAACCAGTGACCTCTTAACCCTGAATTTTAAAATGCGGGTAGTTTTTTCATCGCTTTTTTGTTTTCAATTACACCTGTTGACAGCGAGGGCTGCGCGTGAGCATAGGTCGCGAACATCATCACTCAACTGACAAGTCGGTTAATGCACAGGCATTGAATTGAAAAGAAAAAATCACTAAAGGATTTGGCAGTGGAGTGAGACGAAAATTTAAAGTTTTTTATTACGTGTCTAAAAATAAAGCCTACACTCACATTGCTAAGCGAGGAGGCAAACTATATTTCAATTGTGATTCAGGCAGAATATTTGGCATGTCACGAAGATGGCAGCAAGAAAAATTTAAAACAGTACATAGTACAACTAAAAACGGGTGACTGAACGCAAAAATACTAAAAATAATTGACTAAGATTACCTATAACTTGTTTGGAAAGAGCCAAAGAGAATTGAGGTCTAATGAAATAAAATCTAGACAAACCAATTAAGCAATTAACAGATTTCAGAAAAAAATACATAAAAGCCACCATATGGTAGACTGTGACTAAAACATCATTTCTTTAGAGTTTTCAATAAAATACAATAGAAGTCGTAAAGCAAAAACATGAAAAACTTGATATTCTAAACGTCCCACCGTAAATGTTAATAATTTATTATTTTAGGTCGTTGTCGCCGGTGAGTGATGTCAGAAAGACGTCTGTACACAAATTATGTGGGTAGGTATAGCTAAAAAAAACAATGGCATTGTATCTCTAATGTAATGGCTTGGAGAGTATTGCAGAATTATGAATATAGGTAAAAAAACCTAAATAGCATAGCACATAATTTTATTAACGACGTTTATGTCGAAAATGAGAATAGGAAACAAATTTTTCTGTTATTTTGATAATCATTTTTCATTAACTGTTTATAGTACAGGAAATGGCTATCTGCATGCGAAAAATACAATCAAAAACTCTCGAAAGAAATCGAGACATTATCTATTAACGAAAACAGTTCAAAGTTGATTATTACTTCAATAGTCTCAATCGAATCAGTTAATAATGGACAACATGATGAAAATAAATGAAAGTTCCTTATTGAAGCCACATGGAACGAGCATACGATTCTACTATTAGTCTTAATCAAACAGTCTTTATTTCGTAAGCAAATATACATTAGGACTTGAAATGTCTCAATGATATTTTTAAAGCTAATACTAGATTCGCAAGATAGCAGTTTTCCCCAGAGATGAATCTTATGAGAAACTCTGTTGGGTTGCTCTTTTCGAATATACCTAGTTTTACGATTCGAAAACGGTATTTTAGCAGCAGCACATTTTTTTGAGCGAATGTACAAAGTTGATTAGCATATCCTCATTGTCACTAGCTCGCTAAACGTTTAACTCACGATAATTGGCAAACAAAGAACTTTGAAGTTTGAAAAAATGCTGGCTATTTAAGGATTATGCTCTGGCATGAATTCGTGCGACTTTAAAACAGTGAAATAATAGTATTTTTAAATGTTTTTTTTTCGTTTGTTGCTCTTATGGGGATGTTTAAGCTACTAATAAGTATAATAAAAGTGTTCAACAAATTAGGAAACTAGCACTATTACTATTGTTTTAGGATTTGTACTTTGGTATCATAGAAAAAAGTTGTTTGTATTCATGAGTGTATTCCAGTGATTTCATCTCGATTTTTAGATAATTTTACCGATCACTATAAACATTTTTACCTTCAACTATGACAAAAAAAAAACTACTAATAACGGTCGTATACAAAATATAACATTATAAAGATAACAATGTTTGATTGAAATCGTGTCACTGGCTAATGATGAATTGATTACACATGTCGATTCGGTTTCAAGAACTATGTAATCCGATATCCATTATTATGCAGTTCTCATTACAAAGACACCGCCCCTTTGTCAGCAGCCATGTTTTGTTAATCGTGACATATTTACCGGTAATTATTTGAATTTCGATTTAGAATGATTTTTGATTTATTTTCATTGAACTTAGCGTCTTAGTATAGCTCCTTACAGACTTATTATTTTCTTATCTAACGAAAATAAGATGAAACCAAATCTAAATAAGTATTTACTCATTTTGCCGCAGCCACACTAACGATAGTGTGACAATTGATAGTGAAATATCAATTGCCAACATCTATGTCACAAAGCACAGCAGCACCTCTCTTGAAGTAAGACCATTCGCCAGGCAAACATGGCCAAAAGGTTTTCTCTGAAGCTTTGAAAGCAAAAGTTACCCACTGGGACCTTTACAAGCATTAAATGGTTTTGATAAATGCCAAACGGATAAATGTACATTAAGATTTCAGGTATTGATGGATGTAATAATTAAAGAAATCAGGAAAGGCTTTTGCTTTCGGAAGAAAGAAAAAGGAAAAGATGTAATTAAATTGAGGATAATTTGCGGGTGGGCACCTAATCTAAATCAATTTAGTCAAAGGGTACGGTCAATTAAATTAAAGGCAGAACATACTTAATTGCTGTCATTCTATTAACGAGAGCGAACGATCATTTGCATAATTATGATAACGTGGTATTAAATGGTAGGATTAATGAAAACTAGAAGCTGGCTGCGACATCATCCGCATTTATCGTCATATCTTCTAAAAAGGTACTTAGACAATATCTCTAAAAATTGCTTTAAAAATTATGGGCAAACATATTGTAAAGATTGATAAAAATCTGTTCAGTGGTTTGTGTAAGAGTAATAAACATCCTCGCATCCATCCATCGGCACTTTGCCATTTATAATAGTAGAAAAATCATCATCAAGTTAAAGCATTAGCAGGAGAAAGGTTTCCACTGACGAGAGTCTCTTTTTATGATCACGAGCGGCACAAACATATTGTGCGTATTCCAAAATAACATTGAAACGAAAGAAAAAGGATTACAACTAATACAGGTTCTTAAAAAGTAAAAACCGTCAGGCTTTTACTTTCAATTTTATGTCATTATGCAAATGCAAAACGGACAGTAAAAATTTGGCGATTCCGCGAGACCGCACTAAACTTTAGTACGAGAGCCCTTACAAGTTTATTTTAAGAAAAAGGTGCTCGCCACAAAGATACTGTCACAACAGAACCAACATCTCATTAGAAGTGAATTTTACGGGATATTACCAACAGAAATTGTATTACGAAATTCAATTTGGAATCGGTAATCCTCACGCGGCTCCCAGGGCAACGCTGGTCAACAATATTACAACATTTTATATAACTAATAAGGATATCGACCCCAAAAAGACAAATTCTAAAGAGCACCATGTAACGAAATTTTATGAAGGTGTAGAGAAGACTAATAAATAATTTTATCTGATACAAAACTCAGCTTTTTATCACCAGTAAATAAAGAAGCGAGCATAAAAAGTGCATTTGTATAGGAGTGCCAATCATCCTTTATATAACTCATCAACATTTAAAATGTTTTTAAGATACATCAAACTGGGATCTCCATAAAACATGGCGTGACATCAAAAGACGCTAATGTTTAGAAATCATTCGCCAAAAAAGAATTTATTGAGTCTGTCTCAAAATCTGTATACGAACAATACCCATAACATTTGAGCAAAAAAATATGGCAAAAACATGTGAGTTGCTAATTATTTACACTTTATTCATCCACTTCATTTTTATTGCTATAAATAGAGGTGCAATTAGACACAGGCGAATCTGCAAAATTGCACATTATGATGATTGTTTTTGCTGACTGATAAAATATGCACGCATTCATATGGCAAACGCATTTGAAATTGAATTTGATACCAGCGTATACGACGGATATTTAATTCTGCAGTTTTGATAATGCTTTGGCTTTTATTAAAGTAACGACTTCGGCAATTTGAGGTGGAATGTTCTCTTAATTAATTTTAAGGTTTGCTGTAATTTCTACAAATCGGGAACTTTTAAGGGATTCAGTTTATGCGAAAAGAGCCGTATATTTACTTAATTAGATATTTTTGGAAGGGAAATGACCCTTTAATGGAATATGGAAGTCAACACCTTTTGCGAAGATATGATGGTTTGCTAAGGAGGTGGTCGGTCGGTTACCTCTGGGTTCTAAAATTAATCGAATGAAACATCGCGTATCCTGTCTGTATTTATGCAGGAGATACTGTGCTATTTATGTTATGAGGAATCGCCAATCATGGGGCAACTGTGATTATTTCACACACACATGCATTCTCGTCTCCTTTTCGAGTCTAGCATAAAATCTACAAACCTAGTGACATCACGTCATACGGGAGCCACATGAGCAGCAGACTGGTAAATTTAGATCATCTAAAATCGTATGTCATATTATGAACTATATTAGGGTAAGAATCAGGGATGTTAGGGAGCTCCGTAACCGTAACCGAAACTATCGGATATCCGATATAAAAAATCATCCGTAACCGTAACCGAATCCGAAATAAAAGTTTCGCATAGTATCGGATAGGGGTGGAGCCTAATTGAGACACGTTATTTGTATTTTACTTTTGAAATTCCTTAAAAAATTAATATCCGTAACCGAAACTAACGGATAATCCGAAATAATTTATTATTCGTATCCGTAACCGTATCCGGTATAATAATCATTCCTAAATCCGTATCCAATCCGTATCCGAAATTTCATATCCATAACATCCCTAGTAAGAATCAAGTTACATACCTCTGCACTATGCGTTGGGGCTCTAAATCTGAACACAGGAGGGGAGTACGCTAAAGCAGCTTTCGCCGCTGAAGCCAACTGGACAGCTCCAAGAGCAGCTCTGTTCCCATCAGCACAATTCGCTGGGGGACCTCGGAGCTCTTCAATCTGGGCGCCCAAGAGCTCATTCCGTAGAAGACATCCGTAGGCTAGGTGGTCTCTGCCTCCCCCCGCCCCATCGGTCCCTCCGCCGTCGCCTCTCGCTTTCTTTGCTGGCTGGTTTTCTGTGCCTCTGCGGATTGCTGGAAAAGAAAGAAGTATGTAAGGAACTTCAGTAAACACACATTTTATTTATTTTTCCTATTTTACATGAAATCTCAGATAGTACACAAATTACGCAATATTTATATTAGTTCGTCTCAGGTTAAGAACCTGACTTTGTCGAAATGTTATAAAAACTAGCTGTCCCGGCGAACTTCGTCCCGCCTTAGAATGAACTTTATTGTGTAGGAATAAGGTTCAAATTGACTCTACATTTTAGTAAGAAAACATTTGTATGGGAAAAAGAAAAAGTCTGTTTTAGGGCTTTTCCGGCAATTATTCGAATTTTCTCACCGTAAGAACCATCCTTGGACTTCAATGAACATTTAAAAAAAAGAATTAGCGAAATCGGTCCAGCCGTTCAGGCGTGATGCCGTGACAACGGAAAACGGGTTTCATTTTTATATATATACTAGCTGTCCCGGCGAACTTTGTCCCGCCTTAGAATGAACTTTATTGTGTAGGAATAAAGTTCAAATTGACTCTACATTTTAGTAAGAAAACATTTGTATGGGAAAAAGAAAAGGTCTGTTTTAGGGCTTTCCCGGCAATTATTCGAATTTTTCTCACCGTTAGAACCATCCTTGGACTTCAATGAACATTTTAAAAAAAGAATTAGCGAAATCGGTCCAGCCGTTCAGGCGTGATGCCGTGACAACGGAAAACGGGTTTCATTTTTATATAGAAAAATACTTATATGAAATTCCTATTTCGAAAAAATCCTAGGTTCGAAGTTTGGAGACTAAATAAACATTTTTATAAATTCAAATTACTTTTTTGCACCGGTGTAGTGTCAGATATAAAAGAGGGCAATAAAGAATATTGCTTTTAGCGCAATATTAGGGTCATAATAAAAGTGGCATATATTCGCTTGTCGTAATATTTTCGGCTCTCCGCTCAAGTAACTTTGTGTTGGCGTCATTATTTTGGTTTGCATTTTGCATGCTTCTGGATTTAAACGTTTTGATTTCAATGTTTATGTGGCAAGAACATCCTGTAAATTAGGTTATGTGCCTAATTTATAGGCAAGAAGACATGATAACTTAAACTATAAGAATAAGGATGATATTTTGAAAACCAAGGGCATATACATTCATGAAGTTACATTACATTGAAGTGTTTCCGAAAAACGTACTTTTTATCTGCGATACTGAAAAATAATGCTACGAAACAATGAACAAAAATAACTACAATTTTCTAAATTTACGGCCAACGATACTACTTTCCTGATAGACGAATAGCTTCAAAGACAAAAGGTAATTCTGAGTTTTAATAAACAATAAAATTAATACCAGCATTAAGATAATTGGTGGCTTAGCTCAGACAAAACGTGCTTCATCAGAACACCTCACGACTAGACTTATGGTGCTATAAATGTAGAGATTTCGTCGCACGCGCTTGTCACAGAGTAGATTTATCAGTATATTCATAACAGAATATTAAAAGTTAGGTTTTGTTATGCCACGGTGTACTAAGTAAGTTTTTATCATGGTAGTTTCATTGGGTCTCTTATTTAATAGGTAATGTTGGACAGTATCGATTACTTTTCAATTTTACGAGTAAGTACAGTCATTGAATGTTTCCAGTAAGGAGATATGACCAATATATTTTAAACATTATAAGGAAATATAAATAGTAAACACTGTTTCATTATAGATAAAAGACAGTTTAATTTAATAAATTATAAATTATTTTATTTTAGTATCCGTTCTAAGAGCATGCGAGCAGGATCCGTTTGACTCACTGTTATATTTCTGCTGTGTCCTACCATATGCGCACGCGCACGTGCCACGAAAAAAACAACGTATACGATCTCTGTTGGATTTATTATAATTGTATCCTCGCTTAAGAATGTCTTATTTTGTATTGTGATATAAAATCGTGATTTAAGTTGAGTGGATGATTTATAAAGCTGCCGTTAGAAGTTGTCATCATCATTTTGTCATTAATTTGGAATATTTGTATTGATTGTGGTTTTTCATATTAATTTGAATTTTATATAAGGTACAACACAATGCTATATTTGGTAATATTTAGGTTAAAACAATTACGAATTATTTATCCCTGTTCCTTTTTTTGGAATTTAGATAACTCATTGCCATTTGTAGTCAAAATCTATCTAAAATTAGTTTCTTTCTTTCTTTGAACCAGATGATTTTTTTTATTTCACAAGCACATGTCACTAGTTCTTTGACACGAAACATGCTAAGATTCCTAGAACAAAGCTACATTAGACTTTCCTAAATTGGATATTAATGAGCGTCTGTCACCGAGCGTCATTCAGACAGGGGCCATATCTGCAACATAGCGGGAGAGATTTCCAAAAATAATTCACATACTCAAAATTCTAACTCACTGACGCATGCTTCGGCAAAACATGCACCTAAACCGGCTATGATTCAATTAGCTTAGTCATTGTATTTCAATTGTTTGAAACAGCTAGTTACTAAGTATTTTCTCGGTTTTATTTGTGGTTACACAATATTCTTTTGTAATTGGCAATATAATTGGAAATAGATATTTCAATGATGACGCAACAGGCAATTTTGTAGTAATGTATTTAATCCAGTTTTATCCACTTTTTTGAAATGAATCTACTTTCAAAAAGTATGTAATACTTTTAGTTAACCATCAAAAAGTTATTGTTGCGTTGTCTCTAAAATTCGCAACTCATCAGTTCAGACCCAGTGTGGGCCGAAACAAAAGTGGTTCGAAGTCGTTCAAAAAATTTGGGCCAATCTTCGCTCGTTTTGAGCGAATTGGATGTGGGCAGAACCGACGTAGGAGGAGGCCGGCTAAGTCTAGCCAATTAGACTGACATCGAGACTAAAACCCACTTTAAAGTTTCGTACATTAAGTTCAGTATTCTGTAAAGAGTATACCATGAGGATGTAGACAAATTTGGATCTAGAATTAATTACAGGTTGCTCCGTCACGTAGGTGTCCATATAAAGCGCGAAATGTAACGTCCGAACGTCCATACAAGGCAGGAAGTCGTGTGATTGAACCAGAGACTTGAGGTGCCTAAACAATTGATGTTTTATAGAATTGTGATGCAGCTTGTTTCATACTTCCGTCCGGTGCCGTTTGGGAAGTGCAATGAACTAGTCTATAGCACGGTTTATCTGTTTTTCGGTATGATAAATGAACGTCTTTTAGTTTGATGAAATAGGGTCTAGTTGTATTTTTATCAATGGGATCGATGACTCTGTAGTATGACACGTGTCGTGATTGTGAAATTTTGGTTCTTACAGATAAATGTATCAAGATTTATGTGAGTGTAAGTATATACGGGAGCGATGAGTTGTCATCAGAAAATTGGCTTCTTTTACTATTTCAATCAATTCATTAACATTGAAAAACTAGATTCTATCGATTCTTAGATATACAGAAGCCTTCATCTGATAAAACAAAAAACATCCAAAATATTCTAAAAATTTGGTCGATAAGACAACATTTCAATTAAGTAACAAAAGCTGCAAATCAGTATAACTCATTTGAGGAATTCAAAGTGCAGTATGTCGTGCTCTTAGATAATACTATCTGCAATAGATATGTTTACATTCAACTGGTCACTTAGAAAAAAAAACCTATGACTAAAGACTGACGTCACAACATAGCAATTCTTATCTAATCACGGCCCACTACTGGGCTTCCTTAAATCCCTAGTAAACTAACAGGTAAAGTCGATAAAATAATCGTACAACAGGTGTGGTAGTGATTGCGTACGATAAGCTGGCCTACTTACAAGATCTAGGTACTGCGGATAAGCACTAAGTTACTTGTAAAATACATAGAAATTTATAGTACGCATGAACCCGTAGGTACCTTTTGTGGTTAAGTACTCATGTAGTTTAACAGGTTTTATAGTTAGTGCTAGTCATCAGGTAGACTAAGTACCTACTTAGAAAATATGAAGGTAGTATTCATGTCTAATAAAATATTTAATATATGATCGAATACTAATAGGTTTGAGAAGAGATAGTGAGAGGTGAAACTGTGGGCAAGATTTCATACGTAGATATGTTATCTACTCTTAGGCCCAGAACACACGATGAAACGCAACTGAAACTGCTAGTTACTTTTGAGTTGCATCGAAGTTTCTGCTATAGACTTCTTTAGAAAACCACACACGACGCTACTAGTTTGAAACGTTTCGTTTCAGTTGCAAAAAGCAAAAATCCGTTAGTACTTCATTTCAGTTTAAATTCAAATCGTAATCGATATTGATATAAAGTTCCTTTTTCGTCCGTGGTTCCACTATTTCTGTAGTATACGTTACTGATGAATAACTCTCTTCCGCATTTTAGTTTACAATTGGATTCAGGTAACTGTAATGTATGGAGCTCCCTTCTGCTATCTAATTAACAAAGGAACATTAAAGACGGACAGTGCCTAAATTACTACCTAAGGCCGTGGCCCCAGTAGGCAAACTGTTAGCGGCTGACTAGTTTGTGGCGTATCGAATTAGTACGCCCTTCCATATATTTGAAATGGAGTGTCCACAGTCAGCTAGTTTTCGCTCACTGTACGCAGTTTGCAGCGTTACGCGCGCTGACTATCTCAGACAGCGGCCGACTCCCACCAAAACCGGTGATTTCATTGATTTGAGTTTGCAGCTAACTCAAAACAGTTTGCACAAATTCGCGGCTCACTCAGTCGGCCGCTAACAGTTTGCCTACTGGGGCCACGGCCTAAAGCTTAGCTAAGTCACACCTAGCCAAGTTTATATGCAACAGTGCAATGCAGCTAGTGCTAGGTCAATAACGGTATCTTGTACAGCCTATGCCTCTTAAGTAGGAAAGTTGATGCATTTTTCATTAGCTTATAAACTTATAAGGTATTGGTTGATTGGAGATTTAAAATGGTAGTTGTTTTTATGGTATTACGTAATTAATTCAATAGGAAGGGAAGAGAGAATATGATGGTAGGTTGAATCGAATAAAAGTTAGTTAAAGACAAACATTTTGAAATGGCTGTTTGGAATATAATCCTAGTAAAATTAAGGTTAAGGTTTTTGTCTAATATTTCTAGGTATGTTGTTTTAAAAATTTAATAGTGAACTGTTTTAACTTTGTGTTGTGTTGTATTGTGTTTGTAAGAAATAAATATGTCTGTATCTAAATAGGAATGAATAGGTAACTTTAGGTAGATAGGGAAACAGGATAGTCAGGTTTCCCTATTGGGTCTATGATAACAAATCCATATTTATCACATCATGTCAAAGCATTGTATACTTCAAAAGGCATCTATGGAATAGATACCCTAAAATGGAGACGTCTCTTCTCATTTTGGCTATGTAACATGAATGCATGACTAATTAATTGCATAGTTACCTACACTTTCGCATTTATAAATACTAGTGGCTTCCCGCGGCTTCTTGGAAAAAAATCATGATATCACAAAATAATATAGCGTATGCCTTATTCTGATTATAAGCTTCAATATTGTCTAATTTCATCAAAATCTATTAAGTCGTTTTTGCGTGAAAGAGTAACAAACATCCATCGGCACAGACATTGAGATTAATAATATTAGTAAGATTAGGTAGGTATGGATTCAGTAACCAACGGTGAGTAGGTATAAAATTATTTACGACCCAATTTCTGAATACAATAAGCACCGAGACTGCAAAACTTAAACAACAATCGACCTTAAGCAATGACATCTTTAATGGCTGCAAGTCTTTATTTGAAACAATAGTGTTGTTGTAGGGTATAGTGGTCAGGTCACTCGATAAGGTGAACCGATAAGTGCATTCGATTCACAAGTGCATGCTTACAAGGCGTCTGTTGTTTTCAATGTTTATGGAGATAAAGACTGAGGAAAGAGAGATGTGTTTACAGTCTACACTTCAATATAATGTCACAGATGTTGATCATATTTACGTTTATTGAGAGTAAAGTAATATTATAAATGTCAATGTTTGTGCCACGCAAAAACTACTGAATAATTAGATTTTGCATGAAACTTGGCAATATTGTAGCTTGCACATCAGAATAACACATAGGATATACTATATTATTTAATGATCATGATTTTTTCCCAAGATATGACGATAAATGCGTACGAAGTGGCGGGAAGCCTCTAATTTAATAAATTAATTACTTACCTACCTAAATGTTAGTAAAAATAGAGTTCAATAACCTAACCATTTTATTTGAAGCACTTACATCGTGAACCTTCGTCTCTTACATAAAATAATACATGAATCTAACTAGAATTTAGATACGTAAATGTCAAGTTCATGCCAAAGGCAACAATTCAGAATAAATCTAACTAGGAAAGTTGCCATTTTGTCAAGAATGCGGACCTACTATCGATTACTACAATCAACTTTATAACTAGAATTATAGTAGCTATTAAATTAGCTTTCGTCCTACATCACTCCAGTTGCATGAAAGATGCATTAAGTTTTAATAAACCTTTAACATCGTCGCGTCATATTCTTTATTATATTTTAGAATTATATTTTAGAATAGGTATGCTGTCGAAGTTGTCCGCGTAAACTAAATGAGGTAGGTAACCTCTAAATAGGTACCCTATTAGGTAATACTACAGAGCCGCTCGTTTTAGGTCACTGACACGAGACCCGACATTCCCACAAACTGCATCCATAAAAGTGCAACAAACTCAAAACTGCACTCTTATCTAGAGCACACATCAAATAAGATTGTACTGTGCAAATTCAAGACGCTGCAAATGTTGATATACTTACATACGTAGTTATTTAGAAATGTTATACTCGAAAGTCCCAATCTTCGAAATATGAACTCTTCGAGAATTTTACGTGAAAAAACGAATAAAATATATCACATTTCTATACAAAACTCAATCAAACGACCAACTGGTTGTGCATTTTGTTTATTTTACCTCATAACGATTGACAACGCATATTTCCTTAGAACTAAAGACAAGTAGGTACCTACCTAACAAGTAGGTATAGTTAAGTACTGACACACACTTTCAAGAATTACCGACTTACGTAAACCATTTTAAAAGATATAAACGACCATAACACGTTTCTGTGAATACAGCTATTAGAATTAGAAGCTTAAATATATTTTATTTTTCTCATTGCTGCAAAGTACGAAGATTCTAACGGTAAAAGTAAAGGTAGGTAACCGAGTGAACGGTAGTACCAGAGAGTGAAAAGCGGAAAACACTTTGGTACTCAACGCAGCTAAGTACAATGAACTTATGTTAGTTTTAACTTTACAAAATGATTCATACGCGCGAAAATCACAACTATAATTATAATATAACACCTACGCAAATTATATACCGTACCTCTAGGTACCAAAATTTGCATATAACATAAACGTCAGACCGACACTAAATCTTCAAACATTATTCTAGACTAGGCAATAACTTAGACAGGATAATCCGGCTAAGTCCAAACAGACAAATCGTGGACAAATAAGCGTGCAAATGAATTCATCGTCACGGCATTAGGTATTCTACAAAATGAAGATCCGTGAGTGCAATGAACCAAAAAACGTGGCTCATTACTTAGTAAATAGATACGCTGTCGTGAGCAAACCTTTTTGCGAATAATTAATACAAGTCCTAAGTTTTTGGTGGTTTTATTGAAAGCATCGATTAGCGATTCGATGAAGGTAATATTTTACATTTTTAAACCTAACCGGTCTGGTCTAGGTATTGTAAAAGTCTGTCAAGATTTGATGGTGATGTCAGAATAACGTGCCTATGCTAAAAGCCGACATCTATTCATCATGATCGCCATACAATGTGTACATTCCATAGATTTATTAATGTGAGTATTAGGTACCCAAGCTGCAAGTAGCGCAGCGACATTAGATAAGCAAATAAGACCTAAGTGCTGATATAGGTTACAAGCTATCAATAAGTCATGTAAAAACACTTTAGTTGTTAAGTTCTATATAAATTCGATACATAAGTATGAAACAACTGATTTATAAGTATTATAATCGATTTAACAACTACAAACTCTAACCCCCTTATTACAAAACGAATTTTTAAAGACGTTAGTTCCTTTAGTTCGTTTTGTTAATAGCCGAAATGTCAAACTAAACGAACTAACGTCAAAATATTTTTAAAACTCGTTTTGTAATCAGGGTGTATATGTATTAAAGTTATATTTTGAGTAATCTACGAATACATATTTTTTTAATTTCATAACAAACTCTACAAGGTGTTGTTCTTACTTGTGCCTTCTTTGATGTTATTTCTATGATACTCTCTGGTACATCCGCTCTATATTCATTGACAACTGATTTATGTTTCTACTCAGATGTCAAGCGAGATTTAAGAATAGAGCCATCACGACAAAAAAACTAAAGCAATTACATTTGCAGAAACTACAATACCTGTTGATGTGTTACATTAATCATTTGATACCTAAGCTCTGCATTGTGACAATTGGGTCGTAAAAAATCACGTCATTTGACAATGTGACTAGATTAGCATAGACTTGGATGAGTAAAAAAGTTACGACGGAAAATAAGTGTTGATGTCATTGCTTTTATATTTTTAATTGCTTTTATAAGTTACACTAATACCTAAGTACTTAGCAGCAAGATAGCATCAGATACTTAGCAGTAAAGTAACTTAGTTATTTTATGGATGTTGGAAAATTGAGGGAAAAACTAAAAATAGCCACAGAAAAAGCTCTCTAAAACCCAACCTATTGCGATGAGTCACGAACAAACCGAACATGACATGCCAGGAGTGTCACAAGTCACGTTTCTTATTAACACGCCTGGGGTGCCTCGGGCCATTAGTAAAGATTTAGTTAGGTACATTTTTGAAAATAATTTGGCGCTACTTAGTGAAATTTCCAATTTTTACTTTTTTGTCTTGACACGTCTCGCTCGAGCTGAGAAATTCTAAGAGGACCAAAGTTTTCATTAGATATATGTAGGCATATAAATATTCAATAGGTTACGTACCTAGTTATAACTAGACATATCCAACGAAAATCATTTAGACCTGTCCAAACTAAGCTTTCATGATCGATGGCAATGCTGCAAAAAAGCATAGCCAGTGGAGGATAATCATTTGTTATTGAAACGGACATGACACTCGAATTATTAGGATTATGTGAGTAACATGTCTATTTCTCGCACGTGCTACTGTTCTGAAGGTATTGGAGGTGTGGTTGTCAAAGTTTAACGGCTGTGACTCAATAGCTAGACACATTTTGGATATAGTGAGGAAAATTAGCAGGTATTAAAAACAATGTTAATTTGTTTTTTGTAAGTCTTTTTTGGCGTCATACTCATGTTGAGTTTTTTATTGTTCGGTACGTACTGTCACGCCTTTTCCCAATAGATATATAGGTCAGAGACCACTCCGTTACACTTGCTACGATTCAAACATACATAATCTACTTACTTCCTTCTTAGGTTAGATGCCCTAGAGGCCACACCATTTCAAAGTAATTATTTATTATTTGATGCTTTCCGGCATTCCACCAAAAAGTTCCATCGACCCTATTTCTACTAACTTTATAATCGACTCTCTTATGGATCATACAAAGTTTGACATCCACAAAACAAAACTATCAGAAGTATTGGCCGATATTTCACTGTCAGTAGTTACTAGTTAGGTAGAGTAGTCGAACGCCTAAGGCCCCTGAATGAGGCCACCGATGTTGGCATAACTGGGCAAACATTGGTACCTATTGTTTGTTTTTGTTGCCGCTAACAGGTGCCCAGTTCGGACTGGTATTTGCAATTAGACTTGTTGGTAAGTACCTAGGTTGTTTGCTGAAGTGGGTAAAGACAATTGAAGATCGGAAAATAGAAGCAGTAAGAAACGTGGATGAATAAAGGCCTCTAGTGTTATGATGTTTTATTTCAACGATTTATTCTTCTTTTAAAAGCGTTGCTAACACGTGCCAAAGCTGGTAAATAAGAATGATAAAAGTTACTATAAAATGTCAAGAAAGAAATTGATTTCATCTAGCAAACTATTGTTAAAAAGATGAAACACTTCGTCAACACAAAAATAGAATTCTAATATACAAAAAACCTAAGACATGTGCATATAAAATTAAACTCATGTAATGAGTAACTAAAAAAAATATAGACACATCTATTAAATCATCGTTTGGTGCTAAAAAAAACCTGCAACGAATTCCAAGATGGGTTAGGCACAGACAGGTTAATAAATAAAAAGTTATAAAATTAGACAAGAGTCGATGGCTACGAATGATGAATGTCAGGTAATCTATAGTTGTCGTATTATAAGACGTGATCACGGATGCAGGTCATCAACTTAGGGTGGGGGTGAAGGCTGGTCAAAGCTTGTTGAAACATGTCCAACTATCCAAAAAAAATGACAAGCGAAACAAAAAACTCCCGATGACATCAACAGCTGATCGAAATGTTATACCTACTAACCAAAAATTTCGAGAAAAAGGTAAAATGAAAACAGCTGCCTCAGACGATAACGAAAGTTGAGGAAAATAAAAAAACAACGCTCAGTTCAGGAATGTCACTCGTATTACACGATTGCGGGTAAAATATTGTAATTGCACAACTTTGTCGTGGTTTCGTGGTGATTTTGGGAACATTTCAAGTAACTTGACTCAGCTGATAGGTGCAATGACCTTAGAAGGACAATCGTACTGAAAAACCTAAACGTGCAACTGAATCAGCTGATCGTTAGGAATATTAAATGCGATACGACACGTCATTCGCTTTTAGACTTAATTTCCTTAGTCACGGACGATGTCAATGACAGATGTAAAATCAAATATTAGATAATGTTAATGATATCATCGTCTCAGCTGATCGCAGGTTGAAGGATGGTCGTTTTGATCATGTGGGTGTGAACTGTGAGGTATCCTTTAAGAATCGAACCCTGAAATGGCCCCAACATGACAGGCCCAAAAATAGCGATGCAAATAGTAAAGTGGGAATTTTTGAGTCTGTGTTTGTTGAAGATAATAAGGTTTATGTGGTTAAGATGAAATAACATTGATAAATGTCTAGACGTATTTATGGATCTCTGAACAAAAGAAAGTCGATATTTTGGATTTGTCAATTGTTTTTAAGCACTTTAAAAATTGCTTGCCATAAGAACCAGCATTAAAAACGTAATTAGAAACACGTAAAACAAATTCTAAACAAAAACTGCACAAAACGGATATTAACAAAACAAAGAATTACAACAACAATAACCAAATAACACATGTTTGACATTAACAAATTCTGCGAAAAAGGTAAAAAAGCTACAAAACACTTGCACTTGATGTGCCGAAAGTGTTAACTCGTCAATTGCAAATATGCAACGCCCACGCAAACAGGTATATATTTGTACAGCTGCAAGTGTTATCAAAGTGCAATATTTGCCAAATACATAAATGGTACGATTTACGTTTACTACGGGAAATGCGAGTAACGACGTAAGGAGGTTGAACAAAAGTCAAATTTAGAATTTGTTGTAGAATTTTATCACTACGCAATTTTTAAAGAAAGTAGGTATTTACATAATGGGCATGATGACAAAAAAATATTTTTTAGTCCATCACATAGATTATTTTAAAATATTCGACACGTATTTTTTTTTTCTTCTCTTAAACTAAAATTGACAAAGATACACTGGGTTAAAGTTGCTCGTGACGTCACCCCTCAGTACGATTTTAACCGAGACGTCAATACCCCCAATCCGTAACTTGGTGCTCTGTATCTTTGTATTTATTTATGTATTTGATCAGGTAAAAAATATGTTTTAATAGCCTAAAAGACGGACTAATTATTTTTTTTTACTTTTGAATGTAGCCATCATCCCCATTCGCAAAATAAGTGTCCATTTCACAACCTACAGATAAACTTTAACTGACAGATAAACCTATATCTATTACATACAACATGACGTTAATATCTGCCTTAAGAATTTTAAATTCTTAATTTTCTGTGCTGAAATAAAATTAATATTCGGTCCATACCTTAGCTACTAAACTCTAGAGCTAGCTATTAGACTCTAATCTAACGCCATGTAACATGGTGTTGCTTAGACTATGTACCTTTGAACCAAGACCTTATGAATAATTAAAATTACTTAACATAAAATTATGCTTCCCTAGTAGTTTCCATAACTCACTTTTTATCACTTATATATGTCTCGTACGTGATTTTAAATACCTCAGCAATATTCAGTTGTTTTGACTTAAATATTAATGCGGTGTAAATATAGAAGTATAATTACCTACTTAACTGTGTAATTATTTTGCTTTACCTTATGTTTCATTTTATAGCATAATCGTCAAGTAATTCAAACTTGAAACAAACATTTCAAAACTCATCAAAATCAAATGTTAAAAAAATAATTTGGGCGATTTTAAGCTTGTCATAGCACATAGTGACATACAACTTTGAAACGCATTTCGCTATCTTATCGTGTAGCAATTTGTCCACAAAGTCACTAGGACATCTTGACTTATCAAAACGCAGGGTGCAAAAAGCTATCGCAAAATTGCATTTTCGTATATTAATTTTGATAAAAATACTATTTCTGTTTTATCATATTGTATTGTGAAGGTCAGGAATATAGTTTTTGTCGTGATATTAATTTAATGTTCTTAAGATCTAAGTCGGTACCTACAGCTTTACAAAGCTATGAAATATTTTAATTTTTATGATCTTGATTGAAAAGAGACAAGTACCGAAGTGTGGTTATTATGATTGTTGACGAAAATCTTTTGCAATATTTTTATTCCTTTTTTGTAATTAATTATACCTGTGCCATCTTCATAGACCTAATACGTAAAAACACATTTCATTTTAATATTTTCAATACCCAATTCTTAAGAACTCACATAAAAAGCAAATGATCCGATTTTCACTTTTTTCGAAACTCAGTAAGTATGTAAATAAAATCAAACGACGGAAATCAATGCAAATGTGAGAGTGTAAAAGGGACACGAATATAATAAACGGAAATGTTAAAAAAGGACAAACGTCAGCTTTCAGACATAGGATATGCAGTTTTTTATTAGTCGAGTACGAGTAAATGTGTGTAAATTGCTATTTGACCCGTACGATTAAGGTAATGGACACCAAATGAACATGCTAATAAAGGATGCGCCTGCGCCGCCTATATCCTGACAATCGCATCTAATAAAAGACACGATGAACTTAAAAAAAAAAACAAAAATGAGCCCCGAAAAAGAAAATTTTATTTTGGATAGTTAGTAGCGATTTTATTATCGATTTTATAATAAAATACCGATTTTATTATAAAATCAATTGATTTTTTACGATCAAAAGAAAATGTTAGGTTTCTTCACGACACGGAATCCTAATTTCGGTCAGCATTAATTAATTTGGTAGCAAATAAAGGTCCAAAAACAACTACAACTGCTTAGTTATAATTGTACCACACACGGGCTAAACAATCTTTAATAAGTCCATTAATTATTATACACTTTCATTTACCTATAAGGTATAGCTACAATAATTACGAATAAATAATACGTCCTAATCAAAATTCACCCTTCCTTTGTCTATTCTAAATACGAATGTAAGTGTTTCTCTCTGATTTACATTTATTAAAAAATAAAAACAACTTCGATTTAAAACCCCTGCACAAGTATAATGGCTGAAATCCTTTCATACAACTGATCACGAAAACGTAACGCTTCAGAGCCGATACAGAATCTACCATAAGCTCTATAAAAAAGAAAAAAAAACTCGACAAAAACCAACGAGAGAAGGTAACGAACTCAGTTTTACAGATTTAATGATTTTATACATTTGTGATAGAGAAAAAACTCAATAGTTTTTGCTGTGTTTTATTTTTGTTATTATTACGATAGATGACGATTTCAGTGATGATTTTGCAATATCTACTGATGATTCGATCAGGCACATGAGTGCCTGGAGAAATGGAGACAAAACCTAAACTTAAATGATAAATTGTAGGTTTTGTATCCAAAAATAACAGTCCGTCAGTTGGCTATATCGATCATAAGTTTACCCGACTACAGTGAAGCCAAAAGGAAGGGTAATGTTTTTTCAATACTCAATACTCAATCATTTATTTTAGATTATACTAAAATATAATACTAGATAGATAGAAATACTTTATGTCACAGAAAGAGATACAAGCTCAAAAAAGACACTAACTATTAGTTCCACTAGGAAATAGTATTATTTTAATATTGAGGGGAAATACTCAAATACTGATAAAAAGCATAACATTCCCCGAATAAAATTCTCTTTCACACGTATAAATTATGATAATATCAAATCCATCCTTGTTAGTGAAACAAGACTGACATGAAGATTGCTACCTGACAGACAGAAGGACTCGCTTTGTTGCCTCTAATTGTATAGTCCTTGGAAGGACGTGTATAATAAGGCATAAATGAATCTGTGTTGGTGAATGTGTACTGTCTATCAGAATATAGGTCAATTTCTGTATCGGTAGTTCAAAAAATTGATGCGATATGAACAGAATATTTGATTACGAAAGTTCTGCATTGTATTCTGTTACGAGGCACATATTTTTCAAGTAGTAAAACAAATATTTTGATATTTTTATCGAATCTGCAAATGCTTTGTATTACAAAAGAACAACTTATAGTAAAAGTAAGATTGATAAATCGATTCCATGTATTGACAAAAAGCTCTAATTAGATACAAAATACAACCATTACGAATTCCATTGAAACATTAATCTATGCACGAAATTAACAAGGGACGATCATTAGCATTGAAATCCAAAGGCATTATAAAAAAGTTATTTAAAAAAAATGCAACTATAGAAGTTATAAATTATTCTTCAAACATAAATCTTAAGACAGTGGTTTTAGAATTAAAATCATTGAACTGTAACGTATGTACTCTACGTTATTTTATAATAGCACATGGCCAGCCAAGCATACAGCCGACGCGTGTTTATGAATTGCAAATGCTTATTCCTAAGGGCCCTGATTTAATACATACTATCCATTTTGCTAATGAACGAGGAATAAACACGCTACGCTACTTTCCTATGACTTTGTACTACACAATCAGTAAGATACGGTAGGTAAGTAATTCGTAGTAAGTAGGTAGGTACATACATGGTTTTGGTTTTTCATTACGAAATTGATGGATGGTAGTCTTGTACTGTGACTTTTTAATTAGATGTTTTTAAAATGTTTAAGTTTAGTGAATTGTTCGAAAATTACGCAATTTCAAAATGCATGAGTAATTCGAAATGTTTTTCTTCAGAACGCTGTAAAAATTAAACAAGGATTTCTAAATTCGTCTGATTGTAAAAACAAGATAGTTCAAAGTAAATGTTATCAATTAATTATTCCGTATACTTTTACAGTCAGGTTTTATCAATCAAGTGTATCGAAACAACAAGATTAATCCTAAATCTCTAGATAGATTCATTTAATAAGTTTCTAAACTACTCCTTAGTACCTAAATGCGTTAATAATTTCACGGACCGCCAAACCAAATTAGCCTAGCATTAAAAAGTTATCTCCTAATTAAAATTAACATAAAACTCTACTAACACCAACTAAAAATTAACTTTTGACAACTGTCAGGCGCGTGCTAATTAAGCTATAAAAAATATATCCAGACACCTAAATTGAGATATCAGACGCCTAGGCCATCTGTATTTTTTTGACAATCTGAGTTTACTGTGCTGTGACACTGAGCGATTATTTAATTAGGTTTGCAAAAAAAATGTATCACAGGTAATTTAAAAAAGTAAAATTACATTTGGGTAAATAGTGCTTTATGTAGTGTGTAACTAAGTGCAATATAGCTTGCACTGGTTAGGGTGACTTGATAAGGGAATATACACGAGAGGTACCTATTTGGCGCATTTTTATGTTCCTTATTTAAATGACACACTATAAAAAATAAAATACTTATTACGTAGCAAATAAAGTATATTTTCAGTCGCTCTCTATAATATGCAGGCAAAGCCGCGCCGTCGTGTCACGGAGTAAATTGACCCTAAGTAAGTTAAGAAAATATGGCAAATTCGTTGCCCTACTTTTTCAGCTTGTCTTACTTATATCCTAATTCAAGACTAAAAACTTCTGTATATACTATAAGAAATTCAATATAGATATTGAAAAGTACAGTAATGAACAAATATACTAGACAACCTATCATTAAAGTAATTGTAAGTTTCAGCCAAATCATTGTCATTAAGTTACATTAGCCAGCAGTAGCAAAAACCCAATTGCTTCATATTGACTTCTGATTGGTACAGTTTTTTGTAACACATTCATTTGTTTTTTAGAGATAAAAAAACAATTTTTATTTTTGTTACAAGGGTTTTTCTCAAAATGATTATAATTAGCAATAAAGTCATTGTGATCCTGTAATGAGTTGTTTGTATTCATAAAACTGAAATTTTGCTTTTGGAGGGTACGTCACACAAAACATATCGGCTGTTTCATGCAATTTTGTCAAATGTGACAAAGTAAAAAAAAGTCTCATTAATCAAAAATGGAATAGACAACGTTTTTATCACACAAACATCTAAAACTAGAGCCCCTAACAATTCTTATGGAATGTAATCACATTGCACAATTACAAAAGGACTTAAGTCCAAACCTACCTGTATTTGTCTTTCTATATTATTTAACGCAGATAGTTATAGACATAGCAATTAGGGATTGCAATCCGGTATCATTTTCAATCCGGCCGGATTTTACCGGATTGACGCCAATCCGGCCGGATCCGGCCGGATTTGAAAGTTGCTTAGGGCCTAGTATTTAGTGCTTTTAGTTTTGATAATAATACATAAAAAGATAAATAAAATACATATTTAATTAAAATAAAATCACTTTTAATCATATTTTTTGTATTTTTTGGTACTATTTGTACTAAATAAAATTATTCTAAATAATAAAGTAAAGTCAGACTCTCACTTATTGTTTTATATGATATTGTGGTACCTATTGCTGTAAGGATCTGAAAGTAGTTACTTCAGTAATAATACTATTAAACGGTTATTAATAATCTACATAGGCTCAAGTTAACAAAACTGTTTTTTTTGTACTTATAAATTCAACTTCAGTCCATAATCCTAAGAAACAATAAAACAAGGAGCATTTATTTTTTGCAATGCAGAATGCAAGTGAATATTATTTCTGTGCCTGAAATACGATCTTAGAAAACATACCTATAATGTTGATTGTATTGTACAGTCACGAGTAATAATATGTGTACACTGTCACATTTTCAAAGTATCGTAATTTCTGTCGTTTTAAATGAAATTTTTGTCAAGTTGTTCAATAATTGTATGATTGTTGGTTGTATTATTCAATAAATTGATAAACATATATTTTTGAAACAACAGAAGTTACGATACTTTAAAAATGTGACAGTGTACACATAATATTATTGCTCGTGACTGTACTGTCTCCTAATCTGCTTCTGATGGCATTACAAATATAACTCGCAGTAGAAGAGACCCTTTCTGCCTCAACACTGGTTGGCCTAATCGCCGTTAATTAAGTAACTGTAGATCAGAATCGGAACCGGAATTCATATTTTCGTCTGCTGTTTCTGTCACATTTTCATCATTTAAGAAATCATTGCGTACAGTACTGTTTTATGCGTATTTTTTGTTTTACCGGATCCGGAGCCGACTCACCGGATCCGGTAAGTCCAAAAACACGCCGGATCCGCCGGATTACCGGATCCGCCGGACCGGATTGCAATCCCTAATAGCAATAATTCTGCAAAAGCCACTTATGAATAGCATTTAAAGTTCACACAATTAAAAGAGAGTAAAGATTTTTCACAGTATTGTGAGCTGTGCTCTGTACCGTGACTGTCTGTGCTTTATTTTTTTTTTAACTTCCTGTCTAGTCTGCTAGTACTTAAACTTAGTTGAAGTTAAATTAAATATTTTTAAGTGATTTTTTATTTTATACTAGCTTAAGAGGGTAGATTTATAAACTTTGTTTAACTAGTATGAAAATTATATTTCCCTTTTTTACGAAACGAGTTTTAAAGATACTTCTAGGAATAATGCTAGACTATACTGGACATTAGTGCTAGAACTAAATTTAAAACTCGGTTTTGTAATAAGAAGGATTTTGTTCAAGTAAACTAAATGTTGGGTATCATTTTATTATAAGGGGGTTTATGTTTAAGTAAATTAAACCTTATTATTGTATAGGGTCAATCGTAACGGGAAAAGAAGACGAGGAAGACAAAGGAAAAGGTGGGAAGACGAAATAATGGCTATTGCAGGAAGAACATGGACAAGACAGGCCATGGACAGAGAGATGTGGAAAAAAATAGGGGAGGCCTTTGCCAAAGGGCAAACAGATTTAATAATAAGTCAATAGTAAATAAGTACCAAATGTTTTGTAAGTAGCTTAATCTGAATAAAGGCTCTTTTTATTTTATTTATTTATTATTTATTATTGTATAGGGTGTGTTTAAAGTTACTAAACTATGTGTTACATTTTAAATAATTTCCCTCATTACCTTCATATTAAGCTGAACATCTTTTTGTGGCTGATGACGAGTCATGGTGAAACCACATTTGACATTCAGCAAATGGTATAGGCTAGTAAGGTTAAAATAGAACTACTTTGCTTTATTGCATATTGGTGTACCAACTCCTACTGGATTTAGTCAATAATAAAATGGGAAAAACAAACATCAATGTTATTATTTCACTTGTTAATTTGTGTTTTAGACTGAATTTGTTTTCTAAAACTAATTTATGTTTGCAGAGATAATTTGGCAAAACAAATCTATTCATAAATGACGGAGAGGTGGTAGAAGTTAAAAGATAAAAATTTATCTGAGATTTCAGCATCAGCAGAGTTCAAATTTGTAGGACTTATCTAATCTAATAAGAAAGAAACATGCAAGATCAATAAACTTAACAATTTAATTAGTTAAATATAAAATAATTTCTTGTCCAAAAATATGTACCAACTTTTACCTATTTCTTACAATTCATACAGACTGGTAAAGGTAGTGTGTGTCCCTTTGTGAAAATACTAATAACAAGTAATTTATAGCTTTTATCAATTGGTTGCTTGCTTTTAATCACTTTAATATCTATTTCTCTTCTTCAAAATAAGGGTAAAGTAAAAACTTACCTTGGAAATTGGTCTGCCAATTTTGTTCCAATCTGCAGGGTACAAATCTGTCCATGGGCTCAGGTCGGACCAGTACAGACTGCTTCCGGCTCATGGGACTGCATTGCTGCAGCAGCCGACGTTCGTACGATTCACTAAACATCTTCAAATCTTCAATTCAAGTCCAGTAAATTGAGGGTAAATGGAAGATGACGACTAGATTCTTTTTCACAATTACGCGGGTTAACCGTGCATGTTGACACGATTATTCTTTAGTAAACCTTTCACGATAACGTTTCCGATGTTCGTAATATAATTCTCAAATCACGAAGCGTGAAGAGAAGCGGTCACTGCGACTGTCGACAACCATTTGATTGCTCGACAACCTGTGCTAGATTGTGCTATCAGATACGAAGACATTTTACACCCATATCTTAAAATTTTACACAAAAACACAATCGCCTCAACAAATGCAACGGCGAATTATTGTTGAACAACGAAATAACACACGTAAAATAGTCTAATTTAGAATTTACAGCACAAAATAGAAAATCAATTTCGTTCCTGTGGCACAAAAATAAATGCTGTGTTGCAATATTTAAAAAAATAACAATTTGAATCAAAACGGTTCTTTAAAACCGGAAGTTTCCGAAAAAAAAGTATACTCTATTATTGGTTTACATCTCTGTTAAAATTGATTGAAAAATCAATTCACAGTAAAAAGTGACGAGATAAAAGATAAAAACTTTTTGTTATTCAATAACTAAGGTATACGTAATATGGAAAATTACTATTTTAACTGCCCGAATCGTTTGTACCGGTTTTTTTCTCTGGTCAAGCTACCACTCTAGCTTCTTTTCTTTCTTTTTTTTTCTCTAGTGTTGCCAAGACATTTTGTATTTTTTTTAAATTACGGCCTAGCAAATTTACTTTTAAGCTACAAAAGAAAGCAATTACCTTTTATGCCAGTCAGTAAAAAAAAGGAAAGAAACCGAGGCTTAGATTGAGTGGCTTGCTTGGCTCCAAAGAGTATCTCGCTCAAAGAGTAAAGTAAATCTCGCTGCTGGCTTGTTTTGTTGGTTGAATTGAATATCAATCTATTAATTAATTTAGTGAAATTCACAATTTTTTGTTGATAGGGAAAAAAACCTTTGTCATGGAGCGCCGTAGACGTGATGAGGGTTCAGACGACAGCCCTACATATTCGAGGTTATTTGTCGTTTGCGATAAAAATATAAATGCAGAAGCTTTGCAGAATGCATTTGCAAAGTATGGTACTATCGAGGATCTTTATTTACCTCGTGATCATCATTCGGGGGACCTCAAAGGTATCGCTTACGTTAAGTTTTCAAAGACGTCAGAAGCTGCTGCTGCATTAGAGGGTTTGAATGCTACTGTTTTACCCGGTTACTCCCGACCGATAAAAGTTATGATCGCCTGTAATCGTTCTGAGATTCAGTCCAATGATGATGACGAAGAAAAGTACAGAAGAATATTTGTCGCGATCCCAAAAGTAGCAACAGAAGATGAACTGCAGGAACACTTTGGTCAGTTCGGTCACGTAGTCTCGGTAAACATTCATAGAGATCACAATACAGGAGAATCGAAAGGATTTGCTTATATCAAGTTCAGAAAGTTTTCTGAAGCTGCCGCGGCTTTTGAAAAGAGCGACAGAAAGTATCGAGCAATCTTTGCCCAACCCAAGGGGCATAATAGACGTCGCCATGAAACTAGTTTCGAAACTAACATTAATAATTTGGCAACATCTTCAGCCAACATGCGAACTTCCATCATGTCTATGATGAGCTCTAGTTCTAATAATAATGGCAGTACTCGTATTAATTATATCTGTGCTCCTTTCCTTCACGTCGGTCTATTGAGGAAAATCTTTGATATTGTACCGGGTATGGTTGATTGTCAGTTCTATGTAGACTTACTTCGTAATTGTGGTAAAGGTTCAGTCACTTACTCAAATCCTGTGTCAGCTTCATATGCTCTAGAAAAATTTAATAGATTTGAATATCCTCCCGGATCCTGCATTTTTGTGAGACCTGATAATTCTAAATTTAATTCCCAAGAACAAGATAGTTTTTCAAAACTGCCAGACACAGTGAATAATTTGAAGCAAGTTATAAGTGCTACTTCAAATTCTTCATCCCCTGATCTTGCTCAGTTAGCAGAGGCAATAGCTGAAGCTTCTAAACTTATTAAAGCGGCTACAGCAGGTGTAACTGATACGGAAGTTCCTAATAGTAGTGATTTGAACTATTGTAGTGTTAAACTACCTCCTCCTCAACCTCTTGCAGACATTGATAGCAATGTAGCAAAAAGATGCTTCTTAGTGTGTAAACCGCAGCCTCCCCCACAGACTGTTTTGCGAGATGTTTTCTGTCGTTTTGGAAATCTTATTAATGTTTATACATTACCTAACAAGACAGTAGGGTATGCTCGTTACGCAACTACTGAGGGAGCTGATAGTGCGATAAAAACTTTGCATGGGGCTGAAATTTGTGGTGTTCGAATGAAAGTTCTCGAGGCTGACGATGAGGCTCCTCCAAAGAGAAGACGTTACGAATAACGTGACTGGCGACAAACACGACATAACACAACTGAGGAATGGACAATTTGGACATGGACAAAACCACTTAGTAATAACTGGGGTTTTTTTTTATATTGTTTAGTAAATTAAGAGATACATTTAAAAAGAGCTACTGTAAAGGAAAGACATGACAAGACTAACCAGTGGAGAACAATGATTCAAGATGTTACAAGTCGAATACTATTCAAAGAAAGAACATCAGACGGACAGAAAACACTGGACAAGAAAAGACATTACTGGACTAAGTACTATTTTATTATGTATTTACTATTTACTGACTCTTAAATAAATAATTGGTGTTTATTGTAACTAAATTGACATTATTATTTGTTTTACAATCCCTTACAGACAAAACTTAGACGTAAAGACTTAAACATTACATTATTGCTTCGATAAGGCTGTCATTGAACATAATTGACGATCAACGGAACTCTATAATATAATATAATTACGAATTTTCTAACATTGCTTGTGTTAATAGAGGTAGTAATTGGTCCTTGTATAATGGATGTCTTTCTCCATGAGTCATTTTGAGAATCTTTTGGGAAAGTTTCAAATATGTTAATGCCTTTTCGAGGTCCATTTTGTAGAGTAAAATTTTCCCGTATTTCAAGTAAAGAAGGCCGAGCAAAGGATTCCTTTCGCCGTGATAGTATCTGGAAATAATAAATAATAATTAAATTAGGCAGTTAATCTCAGGAATTCTAATTCCTTCCTATGAGGTGCCTACTTAGCACAAAATATTCTAACATTATTTGACCCATTTTTTGGACAAATTCGTCTAATTTTGTGGATAGTTTGAGACTCTGGGTAGATAGATACCTAATATCAACGCAGAGTTACGGAACCACAGAAAAAGTAATATCATAATACTAACTTGAAACAAGGAATCAACTTTTCAGCGTAAACGCATGCTTGCTCCCAAAGTTGCACTTGTATGAGAGCGTCGAACGCATGGTCCAATGTTTGGGCATACATCACATTTAGAGGATGAACCACTCCTTCTTGCCTCTCCAGACAGTACTTGCAGACATCTACATCTGTTATATGGTCAAGGAAATAAAAATATGTTATGGCTAATAAAGTAAAATCATTGCCGAAAGTAATTGCAGTTTCTACAATATTTTTTATTAGAAGTGCTTTTTTTTTTTGCCAAGACTTTTAGCTAAGAAATACATTCCGAGTGAAAATGAATAGATATTTGAAAAGGATACATGCTACAGAAGTTTCAATCATACTCTGCAAATGGACTTCTGTAAACTCCATAGTTTTTACAAAAATATTGACATGGTTTTCTGTATATTTCGTCCCACATTCCTCGCAACGTATTGTTCCATCTTTTTCTACATTTTCGATTTCCAAACTGTCATGGCCGTTTGTGAAAGAATCGCCATTTTGAATCCCATTTTGGTGGCCATTTTCGATTCCATTATGGTGGCCATTTTGTTTTGACGTTTCAACTTCTTCGGTTTTCTCTGGTTTTCTATACAACTGACAGTTTTCTTTCCAAGGGATTACGACTGGACTGTCGCATTGGCTGTTAAGACATTTCGCAGCGTGTAGGTATTTGTGTTGATTTTCATCTGAAAAATAACGTTCAATTTAAAATAGGTAATACTTTTGAATCGTAACCTAAACATTCA